>JAULJL010000034.1:8207500-9457500 GCA_030761205.1 Fremontodendron californicum | reverse complement strand
TTTGTCTTTGTGACATTATCTAACATTTTGTTTGTTGTGTCTCAGTTATAATAAGTGGTTAGCAACCTCTACAGGTAATATCTCCTAAATTTTACCTTCAAAAAAAAAAAAAGAAAGAAATTTGTGTTTTAAGCCATTTAAAAGTATTCATTCTGAACAAGGTCTGAGTAAGGGAGACTTGAGACATACCTTGTCAGTTTGATTTTAATCTTTTTATGTTTACTTGTTAATTTTTGTTTAGTATTTTAGGATTATTTAGGTTGCATGGTTTTGTTTTGTTTTGAGTCTTAGTTGTTCCTATTCTTATGTTATTAGTTCTTTTCTCTTACACATGATTCTTTCATTTGTGTTAATAGACTTACATTGAGGACAATGTAAGAATGTGGGGGGAATGATTTAGGATTTCTTTTATTTTTGTCTACTATTTTCTTTTTATATGAGTCTTTATTATTATTATTATTATTTTTTTTTTAGTGTGTTTTAGTTCCTTTTTAATACAATGATGAGATATGAATTGCATAAGTCTAAAACAGATTTATTAGTGAGAAGATTTTAATGAGAATTGAGCTTGATGTCAACCTTTTTATGAGCCAATGTTAATATGATATGTTGATTGAGAACGAAGCATGTTTAGACTTAATCTGACTTGTATAATCATCCTTGTGAGTTTTTGAGCCTATAATGATTGATGCATTATACAAATCAATCTAATTTCTTTCTTGAGTGCTCTTATGATTATATGATTCTCTAGAACTTGCTTTAAACCGTTTGAGACTATATTGATACATGTGACAACATGAATATGATAGAGGCATTAGGATTTTTAGCCAGGGCCAAACAGCCATCCCTTATTGATGTTCCAAGAAAACACACCCTTAGTGAACCAATTTGAGCCTACATTGAATAAGCTATCTCTTTGGTAACCATAACTTGTCCCTAACCTAAATATACTTATATCTTTACCTTTGTTCCAAAGATGAATTAGCATGTTTTGAGACAAGTTGCAAAGACAAGGAAGATCTATTGAAAATTTGGGTTAGAAACAAGAAATAAGTGTGGGGGGAAAAGAAAGAAAAAAGTCAAGAGAAAAAGAAAGGGATCATGGTCAAATACATTCCCATATTAAAAAAAAATCTTCTCTTGAACTTCTAGTTAAAGTAAAGAAAAAGATGTTACAAAGTTGGTTAGAATGATGCAAAGGCTCAACATGAATATTTAGCCTATGTTATTATGTGCTTTATAAGAGTTTTGAGAAGTTTTATTTGTATGATCTTATTATGTCTCTAAACTCTATGAACTCTTTGGAACCTTTGTGATATCTTTATCCTTTTGTTCTTTAACCACATTATAACCCTTTGGCCCCATTACAACCTTGAATAAAGACCTCTTGATTTATGAAGTTGTATGATCTAAATAGTGGATAATACGTGGACAAGCAAGCATATGGTAGAAGTGTTTTCATGAGATTGATTGAGTGTAAACACTTTACCATTACTTTAAAAAGTGAAAATCAAGAGAGTATCCCATGTGAGAAGTTGAGATTAAGTTTGAATATGCACTATTTTGATTGAAATATGTTATGTTAATATTGGCTTAACTCAAACAATTTACATTCAAGCAAGATTTTTTGTGAATTTCTTTAAGCTATTGATTAGTTTTTAAGACTTGTCCAATGATTATCTCTAATTTGTATTGGAAGGATTAGTTATAATTATTATTTTTAGTTTTTCTTATGTCTTCAATGTTTGTGGGTATCGTCCTAGTAAACCCTCACGAGACTAAACTCGTCCACTAGGGACACCTAGGGGTTTAAAGGCTTGTGTCACATGCTAAGTGCCACCGTGATTTCCTACGAAAGTGGATTAGATTAGATTTTCTTATTTTATTTTTATTGAGTCGTTGCTAGGGACTAGCAACAATCTAAGTGTGGGGGTGTGATAACTCGTATAATTATATAGTTTTTAGTTATGTTTTATTATTGTTTTGTGTCAAATACGAGTTATTATTGTTTAGTCTAATTGTGTTTATGATATTTTATATTTTTATGTAATTTGGTGTTTTTCACAAGTTTCTTTGAGTGATTTCAGATTACTAGAATTAAGGGCAAATCCAGTTCAGTTCCAGTTCCGACACCTTTTGCCATATCAGCTATATCTCGAGTTTCACTGAAGCAATAAAGCTGAAATTTTAACCGTGCAAATTTAAGAGGAATATCTATCTTTTTCATGTTTTACACTTCTTGAAACGGAGTCGTTTTCCCTAGCGAAATCGACCATCAAGTTGGCTGATGTGCAATGACGTCTGTGCTGACCTGTTTTTATATTTTGCCCATATCTTCTTATCCACATCAGCAAATGAGCTGATTCCAACGGATATGGATCAGTAACTGATAGGGAAACATTTTTCTAGAAGACCATGTGATCAGATCAGGCCTCCAAAATTGACAAAATTGACCATCAAGTTGGCTGATCAAAATTGTCATACAATATGACGAAAATTGTTAGAAAAATGCACCCACCTATTATACCTACCTTTGAAATTTGTAAAGCTTGTCTCTTGTCATTTAGCCCTCCAAAAATGTGTATAAATAGAGGGCCTTGGATGATTGTAGAGGATCATATTGTACATTGGTAGGATATTAGCCATTGTAATAAAATTCTCTAAGTTTTCTTCTTCTTTCTTTTCTCTAGTTTTCTTTTTCTTTATTTTGTTCTTCTTCTTTCTTTCTTTTATTTCCTTCTTAGATTCTCTTTAATTTTATGTTTATGTTTACAATGCCTATGCTAGGCTAAACTTCTATTTGGTTAAGGGTGATTTCAAAGCCCTAGACATGTTTTGTGATTGATTTTCAGATTCTATCTATCATTAATTTTCTATCAAAGTTGCTTATGTTCTTCTACAAGAATTGTTCATGATGTTGTCTTGATTTATTTAGGTGTACAACTAGATAGATCTTGATAATTATCTATTGCTAGTCTAGGAGTCTTGATCCGTGTAATTGTCTTGATTTCCTATTCATAAGTGGCAATTTGTGATTAATGATTATGGTCAAGTTTTCAATAATTGCAAAGTGGAACATAACCTAAGTTGAACAATCCGTGCTTATGTGTTTGTTGCTTAGATCAACCTATCTTTCTCATCATAAAGCTGCCATTAAATTGAATTTAGAGAGCTTATTCTAGGTTGTTTAATGGTTAGAGATTAAATAGAGAGCTTGTTCTATTTAACGACAAACTAAGGAAAGATTGGGATAACAGAGCTTGTTGTTATCTACGGTTGTTAACTTTGATAGTTGGTTGATATTGATAGATCTGAAATTGATTCTTAATGATGTCTAGTGGTGGAGAATGAAACCTTAACCATATTTTTCATATTTGATTCTTCTTACTTACTTGTTTTCTTACTTTTCTAGTTTGCTTATTTTTAAAAGTATATTTATTTTTATTGGCTGGTTATACCGCCTAATTTGTATATTAACTTTGTTTTATTTTTATTGGCTGGTTATACCGCCTAATTTAGTATATATATTTTTATTGGCTGGTTATACCGCCTAATTTAGTATATATATTTTTATTGGCTGGTTATACCGCCTTGCATCTTATTCTTATTATTTACTTTGGTTTAAATCTGGCTTCAAAAACCCCTTTTCTTTTATTATTTTCTTTGAACGTAAGTTATAAACTAATAACTCATAGATTAAAACCCAATCCCTGAGGAATCGACCCTTGCTAATCATTATACTTACAATTGATCTTTTTAGTGCAAGGTTAAATAAGATACACTCTTTTGGGTGCATCAGAGAGGAGAAAAATGAGGAAGAAAATAAGGGTTTAGCTTGTTTCTTCTTGATTTGGAAAGCTAGAGCAAGGTAGCTATGATCTTTGATTATTTTTCATATTTTATTAACATGATCTTGCTTTTTTTATTGATATTTTTCTTTTTTATGAAATAAACTTGTTTCTAAAGAGCTACTATTTTGTTTTTCTAAAGAAAAAAAAAATAAAAAAAAAAACAAGTTTTCATCCTTGTTTTAAAATGGCTGAAGTTTTCTTGTTTTTAGATAATTTTCTTTTGAATTTTGTTCATGAGTTTTGTTGTGGTAGGTTAGCTTACTTGTGTTAGATTAGCTTGTTGTGGTATGTTAGCTTGATTGTGGTAGATTAACAATACATCATGCCATGTGTTTGTGGAAATACCATGCTAGGTTTATAAGACCATTAGGCCATAACATGTTTAAATTACCATGTTTGCATTTTTTTTGTGTGTTAATATGCTTAGTATGCTTCCATTTATGTTTACATATTTAGATCATGCCATGTGTTTGTTATATTGTCATTGATATGTTCATGAGTTATGTTAGTTACTATATTTGCATTATTATCATATTTGCTACCATGTGTTTGTGTTATTTGCTAGCTAGGATTATACCTTGTTATTTGAGGACCTTTAGGCCAACATCCTATTGCTTTGTGTATGCATTTTCATTTTGGTTAGTTGATAGGTTTGCATTTCATTCCTTAACATTGAGTATTTTGATTTAGTTTGCCATGTGTTTGTGTTATTTTTTGGCTAGGATTATACCATGTTACTTGATGACCATTCGGTCAATAGGATCCTTTTTGCTTTGTCTGTGCATTTTCATTTTGCTTAGTTGGTAGGTTTGCATTTCATGCCATAACATTGTGTATTGTGATTTGGTTTGCCATGTCTTTGCGTTATTTGCTAGATAGGATTACACTAGGTTGTTTAGTGGTCATTCGGTCTCTTCATGTATTCCTTGCCTTGTGTGTGCATTTGCATTTTGTTTAGGTACCATACTTTGCATTATTATGCCATGAGATTGTGTACTAGTTGTTGTTTGTTCATGCATTAGTATTAGGTTTATTAGTCATTATATGTTCATGATATTTCCATGCATTCTCATGAAATTTTAGGTCTAGATCATATTGCCATGCATATTCCCATGCATATAAGGTCTACATCATATTGGTATTGCCATGCATTGCTATGCTATTTAGATCCTAGGTCACTTTGTATTACCATGCATTTTTATGTCACTTTCGGTCTAAGTCTCAATTTGCATTATTATGCATCTCGTGCATATTTAGGTTAAGATTGCATTTATTGCTATGCAAGTTTGTTAGGTCTAGGCCATCCTTGTATTGCCATGCATATTCCCAGGCATATAAGGTCTTAAATCATATTGGTATTTCCATGAATTGCTATACTATTTAGGTCGTAGGTCATTTTGTATTACCATGCATTTCATGTCACTTTAGGTCTAAGTTTCATTTGCATTATTATGCATCTCATGCATACTTAGGTTAAGATTGCATTTATTGCCATGAAAGTTTGTTAGTTCTAGGCCATATTATGTATGCCATGCATTTTCTATACCATTTAAGTTTTAAATCATACATTTCACTTGCTGTATGTTCATGCATATCATGTCATGCCACATGATTATTGACTTAGGCCAATCAATGGCTTAAAGTCATGCTCATTTGAGCATACTTGTGAAAAATTAAAGAGTTGTCAAATTGATTATTCTACCTTTGTGATTTTTTGTACTTAGTCAATTTTTTTCCAAGTTTTTAGAGGTTTTAGCTACTGTTTGTAGGTCCTTAGGAGAGTCTCCAGCATTTTTACCTTGTTTTTGAAATGATTTTATCAAAGGCAAAAAAATGTTTTTTCGCAAAATAGTTTTCACCCAGTTTTCTAACTTTCTCGATTTTTCTGGGAAGTTATCTTTAATCATATAAATTAACCAATTTTTCCCGCATAGTTTTACATGTTTTGAGTCTCCAGTATTGGTTTTAGATTTTTTTGAATTTTTAAAAATAGGTTAAAAAATCATGTTTTAAAACTGGACAGTAGAGGCAGATTTGAATTCAAAAGAAAAACAATTGTTGAATTTGGCTAGGGCATTTAGAGGGGGTTGGTTAGAACTTTAGCTACTGTCCTAGGGTGGTTTTTAAGCCTTTTTAAGCTTTAAAAATGATTTTATAAAGCTCGGGTTAAGGGTGGTCAAGTTTAGGATTCTAAACTTAGAAAATTAGAGCCATTTTTAAAAGGGAATTCGGCTAGGGTTTATTTTTCATCCAAATTTTGAAAATTGTTTTCAAACAATCATAAAGTATTTTGATTTTAGAAAATTTAATTTGATATATTTTCCTAAGGTAGCCGGATATCTTTTTAGATATACAGATTTTCTTATTTAAAGGAAAAAAATACACTTTAATGCATTAAATTTTCCATATTCATGCATATTATATAATATGTGATTTTTGCTATGATAATTTCTATGGTATTGTTCTTATTTTGATTTATATTGTTATATTGTTTGTTATATGGTTTTGAATATTTCATGCTATCCTAAGCTTTTTATGTAGTCATTAGTTTTGTCACATCATTTGGCATATACTATGTTCATGCATATTTCATGATAACATTATTTTATGTTTCATATCATTTCATGTCACTTAGATTATATTTCATGTCATATAGATTATATTATTTAAAATATGCCATGTCATTTAAATTTGCTATGTTATTTAAATTATTTCATTTCATTTAGAATATATCATGTCACTTAGAATATTTCATTTGATTTAGAATATATCATATATTTCATTTCATTTAGCATATGCTTTGCCATTTAAATTATATCATATCATTTAGGTTGCATTATATTATCTAGACTTTGCTATGTCATTTTTTTTATGTCACACATATTCATATTCATATTTTTTAATTGTTTTGAAAAAGATAATGATTTTCAATAAAATAAAGATATCACCGAGTTAAAATAATTCATGTATTCTCTTTTGGGTTGTGGGGGAGGATATCATCAATTATCATTAATAACGGAATATCTTTCTTAAAACGAGAATGATTTGAAAATTTTCTAAATAAATAAAAATTTCTATATTTTGCCTAATTTTCAAGGAATGTAGAAACATTTTGAATTAATAAATTCCGAATAATTTTCAATTAAAAATGGAATTATTTTTCTTAAAATTGAGAATTAACTTGAAATACTAAATTAAAAATCGACTTTTTACAGAGACTTGAGATAACACATGATTAATAAGGTACCGTTTTATACGGGCGTTGTGGGGGTGCTAATACTTCCCCGCACGTAACAAAGTCCCGAACCTGATTCTTCGATTTTCTCTGGTTTATAACACAGACTTGAAATTGGTTTTAAAAATATTTTAATTAATTTGAAAATGTTTTACAAAACCGGTTTTAATAGATGGCCGATCACACTTAGCTAAAAAAGATTGGTGGCGACTCCATGTCTTTTTCAAGGTCATTTTCAAAACCTTCACTTTTCAAGAGGAATTAAGTCAACTTTTCCTCGGTTTTTTTAATGTCACGCTTAACGAATAATAAAGTCTCGCGATGAGACTTGTTAATTTTTATGTTGCGACAAGTTGCTCTTTGGGATATGCTCCATGTTTGTTCACTATTTATTGGGGAATTCTGCTTACAAGTCAACATTCTGATGGTCCATGATATTGGTAGTTTTTTTTTTTGTCTCACAAATTGTGAAAGCATTTTAAAATTACATATAACTATTTTTTTAATTTTATATTAATGATTGTATATGTGCATGTACAATTAAAACATGTAAAATGTTATTATACAATTTGTTGTAATTTTGTATCAATAAAATTTTATGTATTATTTCATAATTAGTTTATGATTTTGTTAGATTTTTATGTTAAAATAATTGCAACCAAATTATATGGTTTCTAAATTAAAAATTAGTTATTGATAGTTTGTTGTTGCGTAATGTCATTTGCTCAAATTAATTTAACACAATGATATTTAGTCGTTACGGAATGTGATACACAACCAAATATAATGTCGTTGCAAATTAGTATTTGACAACTATATTAATATTGTTACGTAAAAGTTTTAACAACCATAATATTATTGTTACGTAAAGTATTTGGCAACCAGATATATGATTGTTAAAATTAATTTTACACAATGACACTTAGTCGTTGCGCAATGTGATACGCAATCAATTAAAATGACATTGCAAAATAATATTTGGGAACCATTATAATATTGTTACGTAAAAGCTTTGACATCAAAATTGATATTGTTACGAAAAAAATTTGCAATCAACATACTATCATTACATAGTAGTTTTGGTAACCAAAATATTCTTGTGGCGTTAAAGATTTTGTAACCAATTTTATGGTTACTAAAACATATTTAGACAATCACATTAAGTCCTTGCCAAAAAGCACTGTATTTGGTAACGAGCAAAAGTCGTTGCAATAAACATATTTACAAACGACTTTTTAGGTGATCAAAGTCGTTGCCTATAGTTTTAACAACAGAGGTATACATAACCACCTAGCAATGAGTTTTTCTCGTTGCGAAAAAGTTTTCACAATGACATTTAAGCATTTTGCAACAACTTTTAGCGTTGCTAAAAGCCATTTTTCTTGTAATGTTTCTAGAGAAGAGCAGGTGGAGAGAGACAGAGACAGAGAAATTGAGGAGGGCACATGTTGTGGTTAGAGGTGGCAATTGGACGAGTTTAAGTTGGATCATTATCAGTTTGGATTATATTGGGTTCAAGTTTTTTTGGGTTCAGGTTCAGGTTCGTATTCGGGTAGGTTTTACGTTATTTTTATTTTATGGTATATGTAATCATTTCTATATAATTTAAATGTTTAAATCTAAAAATAAATTATTATTTTTTTAAGTAAACTTTTGTATAATATGACATTTTTTAATTATATTTATATATTAATATAAATATTTGTTAGCATCAAAAAAGATATAAAATTAATTTGTTAAATATTTCATTATAGAAAATATGATATGTAGACACCTAATTTTGTTCGGGTCCCAAAAAAATACAATTCCCTTAATCTCCAGGCCTTCTAGAATTTCCCCTAATCCCGTGATCCGATTTTGATGCTTTGGGTTGAAAAGTCAACATTGGAAAAGTCAAAATTGGAAAAATCAAAGTTGACAAAGTCAAAATTAAAAAAGTAAGAATTATGAAAAAGTTAAAGATTGGAGAAGTCAACTTTGAATAATGAAGGGGTGAAATTGAAAGAATTAAAGAGGAAAAAAGGTGTAAAGAGTTTGGGTGGAAAATTTAAGATAACTTTGGAAGCACCAATTTTGGGATCCAAGTAATAGAAAATTTGATGAAAATTAGAATCCCAATTTAGAAATCAATTGGTAAAAAGTTGGATGAAAAGTCGGAGGCCCAATTTTTGGATCCGAGTAATAAGAAATTTGGTGGAAATTGAAAGCCCAATTTTAAAAATCCAATTGGTAGGAAGTTGGGTAGAAGTTGGAAGCCCAAAATGTGAGAGTATGGTGGAAGACCCAATTTTGGAAGTCCAAGTAGAGGAGAATTTGGTGGAAGACCAAGTAGAGAATTGGAAGGCAAATAATTGAAATTAAAGAATAAACGGAAGGGTAAAATAAGAATTTACTTGCATGAAACTTGTAATAAAATGGAAGAGTGAAGGATATTGTTAGAAAATAAATGGCTACTTGGTAAATAAATTAATGAGTCATACAGGGAGGGACATGACTTACCAAGTAAGGACTTGAGTTGGCATTGACTAGCCAATAGAAATTAAACTTGAGAGTAAGATGGAGTCTGATTGGCTAGCCAATAGGAGAAGAACTTAATGAGGAAGGCTAGAAGAATGTTGACTAGTGAGTGAGAAAAGCTAAGTGGCTACAAAAAGAAGGGACTTGAAGAATAAAGGGAAAGTTTCGGCCAAAAGCATGGGGGAGGAAGGCCGTAAGGCTCACGGCCATAGTTAGAAAAGAAAAGAAAGAAAGAAGTAGAGTTTCATTGTGGGCGCATGTTTTTAAAAAAGAAAAAGTGAGCTTTATTCATGGGAGAAAAGGAAGAAGCTAGGTTAAGGAGTAAATGAAATAAAAATATATAAAAAAAAAAACAGGATGATAAAGTTGATAAGTGTTTAATTTGAGACTATATTTGATACATATGACAACATGGATATGATAGAGGCATTAGGATTTTTACAAAGGCCAAATCAGCCAATTCCATATTGATGTTCCAAGAGAACATCCCCTTATTGAGCCAATTTGAGCCTACATTGAATAAGTTGTTTCATTGGCAACCACATCTCTCACATAGCCTAATTGTACTTATATCCTTACCCTTGTTCTAAAGATGAATTAGAATGTTTTGAGACATATTGCATAAGCAAGCTATTGAAAATTTGGGTTAGAAACAAAAGAAATGCGTGGGGGAAAGAAAGGCAAAAATCAAGAGAAAAAGAAAGGGAACATTGTCAAAATACATTCCCATAAAAAAAACAAAAAAAATGAATGAATCATCTCTTGAGATTTTGGTTAAAGAAAATATGTTACAAGGTTGGTTAGAATGAAGCAAAGGCTCAACATAAAATATTCAGCCTATGTTATTATGTGCTTCTAAGGAGTATTGAGAAGTTTTCTTTGTATAATCTTATTATATCTCTAAACTCTATGAGGTCTTTGGAATCTTTGTGATATCTTTTATTTTTTTTCTTTAACCACATTACTACCTCTTGGCCCCATCACAAACTTGAATAAAAACCTCTTTTGATTCATGAAGTTATATGATCTAAATAGTGGAGAATAGGTGGACAAGCAAGCATATGGTAGGACTATTTTCATGAGATTGATTGAGTGTAAACACTTTACCACCACTATTTAGAGTGAAAATCATGAGAGTATCCCATGTGAGAAGTTGAGATTAAGTTTGAATATGCATTATTTTGATTGAGATATGTTATGTTAATGTTGGCTTAACTCAAACCATTTACATTCAAGCATGATTCTTTGTGAATTTCTCTAAGCTATTGCTTAGTTTATAAGACTTGTGTAATGATTGTCTCTAATTTATATTGAAAGTGGATTAGATTAGGTTTTCTTACCTTGTTTCTATTTTTGCTCTAGGACTACCAAAGGTTAAGTGTTGGGGAGTTTGATAAGTGTTTAATTTCATACATTTTCTATCTACTTTCCTTATACTTTGTGCTTTGATTCTTGAGTTTATTGATAGTTTACTATGGTTTTATGTTTTGTAGGTACTTTGGAAGGTAATGGATGCTTTGAAGTTAAAAAGAATGATTTTGGACAAGTATTGAAGCTTCAAGCACAAGGGAAAGCTGCCTACACTTGAAGAATGATCTATGAGGCTAAACCTAACCTAAAGACCCTCAAAATATCCCATGCGGCTGCCTAAACTCCTACCTCTAAAAGCCCTAGCTAAAAATAACCTAATCCTAGTCAAAAGAGGATTAGCGGCAAAAGAACTTTCCTTCTTTAATAAACCTAGCTGAAAATAATCTAATCCTAGTCAAAGGAGGACTAGCGGCTGCCTCTTTCCTTATTAAAAACATCCTTGCGGCAAGACTTAATTCTTTCCTTGTTCAAAGACCTAGCCACAACACATTAAAAGAAAGTCCTAGCCGCAAAACATTTTTTCCTTCTTAAAACCCTGATAGCCTATATCAACATTAAATGCAAAAGACCTATTTGCTACCTATAAATAGAGGAATAAAGGGGAAGCCGAATTTACACCTTGTTAGTCATATTTTATTGTTTTCTTAGAGAGACTTTGAGAGAGAAAGAGAATGAAAAATTCAATATTCTTCTTCTTCTTTTCCATTGTCTTAGTTTGTTCTTAGTTTTATGTTTATGTTATCCATGCCTATGCTAGGCTAAAAATTTTCTTTGGTTAAGGGTGATTCAAAGCCCTATACATGTTGTGTAATTGATATTCAGATTTTATCTATCATTGATTTTCTATCAAAATTGCTTATGTTCTTCTATTAAAATTGTTCATGATATTTGTCTTCATTTGTTTAGATGCACAACTATATAGATCTTTATAATATCTATTGCTAGTTTAGGAGTCTTGATCCATGTAATTGTCTTGATTTCCTATTCATATGTAGCAATTTTGTGATTAATGATTATGTTGGGTTTTCAGGAATTGCAATGTGGAACATAACATAAGTTAAACAATCCGAACTTATGTGTTTGTTACTTAGATCAACCTATCTTTCTCATCTTAAAGTAGCTATCAAGTTTAATCTAGAGAGTTTATTCTAGGCTATTTGATGGTTAGAGATTAAGTAGAGAGCTTATTCTATTTAACGACGAACTAAGAAAAGATTGGGGTAGCAGATCTTGTTGTTATCTACGGTTGATAGTTTTGATAGATAATTGATGTTGATAATTCTGATATTGATTCTCAATGATGTTTAGTGGTTGGGAATGACTCATTAACCATACCTTTATCTTATTTGATTTTATCTTATTTATTTAAATCTTGTTTTTCTTGTTTCTTTACTTTCAAAGCAATCAAAACCCCTTTTTATTCTCTTAGAACTAAAGTTTTAAGTCAGTAACATCTAAATTAAGAACAATCGTTGTGGATTCGACCTTTTCTCACTACTATACTAAACAATTGATCATATTAGTGCAAGGTTTAATACGATACACTATTCTGAGTGCATCAAGTTTTTGGTGCCATTACCGAGGATTGTTTTCTTTAATTTATTTGTTACTTGGTTTATTTTTATTTTTAGTTCTAATTAGTTTTATTGTCTTGTTTTCTTTTCAGTGAATGTTCCAAACTCCCGAAGAAGACATAAATCAGTTAAAGCTTAGGAAGATCTTGGAATTAACAACTTCTTACCATAAGTCTAACAAGAAGTTGATCCAAACAGTTCAAGTTGAGCAAGGAGAGATGGCATTGAATAACCAATCTCTTAAGGAGTTAGCAGCTCCAGAATTAGATCAACAACCATTATGCATAGAATATCCTAACCTTGAGGTAGCTTTTGAGCTTAAATCTGGTTTAATTCATCTTCTCCCAACGTTTCATGGTTTTACAGGAGAGGATCTAAACAAGTGCCTTAAGGAATTCCATGTAGTTTGCTCAAGCATGAAATCAACCGGGATCTCCGAAGAGCAAATCAAGTTGAGAGCCTCTCTCTGGCAAACTCTGCAAAGGAATCGCTCTAGTATCTACCATCCAGGACCATCATTACATGGAATATGATGAAAAGAGCATTCTTGGAGAGATATTTCCCAGCATCTCAGGTTGCCAACATTAGAAAAGAGATTTGTAGGATTCGACAATATCATGGAGAGTCCTTGAGTATTGGGAGAGGTTCAAGAAGCTTTGTGCAAGTTGCCCACATCATCAGATAAGTGAACAACTTCTCATCCAATACTTTTATGAAGGTCTCATGCCCATAGAAAGAAGCATGATTGATGTTGCAAGTGGAGGAGCTCTAGTTGATAAGACTCCCGAAGCTGCTAGGATTCTCATCTCCCACATGGCAGCCAACTCACAATAATTTAGCATGAGACATGAACCACCACTACCTAAGAAAGTAAATGAGGTAAGTACATCTTCCATTAAACAACAACTTTCTCATCTTACTTCTCTTGTGCAACAAATGGCTGTAGGTATCCAAGCTTGAGGTATATGTTCTACAATCGGGCACCCAATTGATATGTGCCCAACACTTCAAGATGGTTCAAATCAACATGTAATGCTATGGGTGGATTTCTGGGCCAACAACAACGAAAGTATGATCCCTACTCAATCACATATAATCCAGGATTGACGGATCATTCAAACTTTAATTATAGAGGGAATCAATCACAAGTTGCTCCTCCACCCATTATGAATCGACCATCGGGTTTTCAACAAAGAATGCAACAACCATATCAAACCCGACAACAATTGTCACCACCTCAAAACTTCAGGTACTTCTTTAGAATATACTGTTAAAGCCCTTGCTACTAATACTTTGCAATTTCAACAGGACACAAGGGCAAGTATCCAAAGTTTGGAAACTCAAGTGGGACAATTGGCAACAACAGTGAGTCGATTGGAAGTAAGGGATTTAGGCAAGCTACCTTTGCAAACTATAGTGAATCCTAGAGAGAATGCATATGACGTGACTCTAAGAAATGCGAAATAGCTACCTAGACACCTAATTTTGTCCGGTCCCCCTAAACAAGGCAAATTCTCCTTTCAACTTCCCGGAACGCAAAAAGACTTCCACCATTCCATAAATGGGTCCCCAAGACTTTGTTTCGGAGGTCAGCACAAAAAAGCCAACTCGAAAAAAGTCAACCTCAAAAAGTCAACATCAAAAAAGTCAACTCCCAGTCAAAATCAAGATTCGAAGTTGAATTGAACAATGCTGAAAGAATTTTGATAATCCGAAGTCTACAATGAAAGATATAGAGTTCAGAAGATGGGTTTTAGAAATTCAGTGGAAAGAAATACCTAATTGCACAAATTTGGAGAAAAATATGAAAACGATCAAATTGGGCAAAATTAGAGGTCCCAAATGAAATAAGATCAGTAACTACAAACATTGGAAGGTGCAATTTTGACGTGGAGTTAAAAGAAGAATTGGTTTGAAAAAAAAAAAGAGAAAAATAAGGATTTAATCAATAAATAGAAAAATTTACAAATTTGCGGAAAACTGCAGAGATGGCCCATTTCGATGAAATTGAATCCCCCAGTTGATAAAGGATAAATAAACAAGAATATCCCAAGTCCCAGTTTGAAGTGGATCCTAAGGAAGAGCCAGTTGGAGGAAGAACGGAAAAACGAGAAAATTTCGGGGTTGAAAAGGGGAAAACTAAATCAGAAGGGAATTCGATTGTAAAAATTGGGTGTTTTTGGACCAAACCCAATTAAATATATAACAAAGGCAATAGAAAAAAAAAATTCGGACCCGTTTTGAGTAAAACCAAGGTTTCGGGGTTAAAGGGCAATATTGGAAAATTCAAGAAAAATAGGACCCAAGCTCAAAAAATAATGAAAACTTCCAGATTTGAATTTTATATTATATGGAAGGGTTCGGTGGAGAAAAATCCAGAATTGGAGTTCAAACGAAAAAAAGACAAAGTTCGGGTGTACTAACTAGGAAAATCCAAAAGAAAATTTCAAAAAAATAGCAAACGAGCTCGTAAAATTATGAAAACCTCCAGATCTGAATTATATATTTTTTGGGAGGTATTGGTGAAGAAAAATCAAGAATCAGGATTTTAAATGAAAAAGGCGAAGTTCGGGTGTACTAAACCGAAAAATCCAACAGAGAATTCTGAGAAAAATAGCAAACGAACTCGGAAAATTATGAAAACTTCTAGATCTGAGTTTCATATTTTTGAAGAGATTGAAGAAATAAAATCTAGAATCGGAGTTCAAATGAAAAAGGGCAACGTTCGGGTGCATTAACCCAAAATTCCAAAAGAAAATTCTGAAAAAAATAGCAAACGAGCTCAGAAAATTATGAAATCTTTCAGATCTGAGTTTTATAATTTTTGGAAGGTATTGGTGAAGAAAAATCCAGAATTGGAGCTCAAATGAAAAAGGCTAAATTTGGGAGGTACTAAACCGAAACTTTAGAGAAAAATTCGGGAAAATAGAGAATAAGTTCAAAAAAATATGAAAACCTCCAGAACTAAGTTTTGCATTGGCTGGGATGAGTTGGAAAATAAAATTTTAAAATTGGGGTTCATTTACAATTGGAATAAGTTTGGGGGGCAAAATGCAATTTTACCTAACAAATCAAAAAAGGCCAATTTGCAAATAAATAAAAAGTTGAATGGCCTGGAAATTTCTAGGCCATTTTCGGCCAGCATCTGATGCAAAGAAGGAGTATGATCATCATGGATCAAATGGCTAAGGATGGATAGCAAGATGACATTTTTTACAAGGACAAAATTCTCCACTACTTTGCCTACATGGCATTTTAAGCCAATAGGAAGGCTCCAATTTGTATGGCCATGTGAAGTTAATAAGATGATGCCAAATAGGATAAATAATGCCATGTAGAAGGATATTTTTGTTGTAGCCTCCATGATCTTGACAAATGGCAAAGATATTTTATAAGAGATAGGAGACACAAATGGCCTATGTGGCATTGTTGGCCAATGGGAGGCTAGCATTCCCTATTTTTAAGGGAAGCACCATGCATATAGGGGACAAGCTCCCTATTTTTAAGGGAAATAGGCATTTGAAGGGAACATATTTAGCCATGTGGCAAAGGATGTTGGAGGAGCATGGGAGGCATGACAAGGGTAAAAAAATAAAAGCCATACTCCCTATAAGAATACCAAGGGCCGGCCATGAGAGAGAAAGGGAGGTTCATTTTTTCTTCAAGGCAATTTCATTATTGAGAGAAAAGGGAGAAGAGAAAGAAAAGAGAAGAGAAGAGAAAAATTTTGGCAACCTTGATTTGGAAAGCAATAGCTAGGTAGCTATCATCTCCTTTATTCTTCTTTAATGTTTTTCATTAATGTTGTGATTCTTTTTCTCCTCTTTGTGTCCATGTGATTTGTAAATTTTTTGATAAATAAAAAGGTTTTCATAAAAATAAATCTTGAAAGTTTTCTATCCTTTGTTCTTCATTCTTTATCAAATAACCAAATTGAGAAAAAAAATTTACATGTTTCATGCAATAGCCAAATGGTGTAGGATGTCTTTGTGCTTGTTCCTGCTTGGTATTTCTTGCTTGCTTGGTTGTGTTCATGCTTTTGACTCATGTTTGATCTATTGTCATATGATTGTGGGCTGTAAAATCATGCATTTCATGACATTTCAACTAGGATTTTGGCTAAGATCATCTAATGATCTCAAGCCAAAAATCCCTTGCCTCTACTAGTTTAGAGATTTATATTCTAGATTGGGTATTCTGACTTTGGGATTTTTTTAACTACCCATCCATGGTCAAAATAAATTGATTATTTTACAACATGCAGTAGTCATTTAGAGAATGCCATGGTATTTTTCTCATGATTTTTAGATTTTTTTTATCATAGTTAAAAAAATAGTTTTTGACAAAGCAGTTTTAACTCACTATCTTGACTTTGGTAAAAATTTGGTCATAGTATCCATGCTCCAAAAATTAATCTGATTTTTTCCCAGGGAGTTCAACATGTTCTAGGTCTACCCTAATATTTTTAGATTTTTCTGAAATTTTTTAGAAGGAAAAAAAAAAAGGTTTTCAAAACTGCCAGTGAGAGTCAGATTTGTTTTTCAAGAAATAATAATTTTATGTTTTTGTTAGGATACAAAGAGGGGCTGATTTGGAACTTTAGTCCCTGTCTAGGTTAATTTCCAAGTCATCTCAATCATAAAATTTGATTTTATAAAAGTCGGGTCAAGGGTAGTCAACCTGGATTTCAGAACTAGGAAAATAGAACCTTTTAAAGGAGGGGGGTTCGACCATGAGGCCATTTTCATCCAAAAAATTCCAAACTTTTTTAAATTCGATCCAAAGTCTTTCAATTTTGAAAATTCGATTTAAGTCTCTTCCGAAGGTGACTGGATACCTTTTTAGGTATATGGATATCCTTACTTCAAGGAATAAATACATCTTCATGCATTGCATTTTTAAAATGTCTTTAAGTTTTAATTTGACATAAAACGTGTGTTTCTATTTCCGAAACATTTGGCGAGAATTAGTTCTTAATCTTTGTCGGGTTGCCGGGGAGGTTAGGAAATTCTTCAATGCAAGTGTTTATGAAATCGAGAGATATTGGATTTTGTTTTATTCGGAATCATATAAATATTGTAAAATAGAAATATTTTTTTTAGCTTTGCCGAGTTTTCTGGGGAGTACGATAATATTTTCAGACACATGCCATTTATGTGATTCCTCACATGAAAAATTAATTCCATGATCTTGCATATTCCATGATATTTACATTTTTCATTTTAATTATGCATTTTCCATGTTCATGCATATTTCATGATATTCAATTTTTGCTATCTTAGTCATGCAAATCCTATATGTTGAATATTCCCTGGTGATGTCATTTTATGATTTAAATTTCAAGTTGCTATCTTGATTATGATATGATTATGGATATTCTATGATAATGTCATTTTGTGATTTTGCCATGTCATTTATTCTTTTTGTCATGTCATTTACATTTTGCCATGTTAAGCATGCCATGTCATTTAATCATTTGGCCTTGACATTATGATTTTTGTTATGCCATTCATGCTAGGTCATTCATAGATTAGGTCATGTCATCCAATCACATGCTATGTCATTCATATGCCATGTCATCCATTCACATGCCATGTCATTCATATGCCATGTCATCCATTCGCATGCCATGTCATTCATATGCCATGTTATCCATTCACATGCCATGTCATTCATATGTCATGTCATTCACTCACATGCCATGTCATTCATATGCCATGTCATGTCATCTAGATTATGCCATGCCATCCATTCATATGCCATGTCATTCACATGCCATGTCATCTAGGCCATGCCATGTCATTCACATGCCACGTCATCGATTCACATGCCATGTCATCTAGGTCATGCCATGTCATTCATTCATATGTCATGTCATTCATATGCCATGTCATCCATTCACACGCCATATCATTCATATGTCATCTCTTTGATTCATATTCCATGACATTTATTCTTTTGGCTATGTCATTTAAATTTTGCCATGTCATAATAAATTGCTTGCCATGCCATGTTAATTATGCATGTTATACATCCATGTTTTAATGATGACTTGTACATTCATGATCATTTAACTTTTTGGAAATTGATATTTTTAACAAAATAAGACAATAACATCTAGCAAAAAAAGATTGGTGGCGACTCCATTTTTTTTTCGAGATCGTTTTCACACCTTCAACCCTTTGATTAAGAGGAACTAAGTCGTCTTTTCCTCTACCAATTTTTTTTCTCCTCACTCGAACGAGTCCTTCTCCCCCCGAGGGATGATCACGTATCGACAGCTTGGCGACTCCACTGGGGATTATTAGAGAGTCAGGCCTAAAATTAGTCATATGTTATCAAAAGTCTCAATTTTATCGGTTTTAATTGGTATTTAATTATAATTCCCATTTTTTTTAGTTTTTAAGAGGATTTTCCTTAAATAATAAAATGTTTTTAAATATGTTCATATACACGCATATTATCGCTGTTCTCTGGTTATTTAATCTTGTATATTATTACTGTTCTTCAATTATTTAACCTTGTATATTATTACTGCTCTCTGGTTGGTTAATGCGTTACACTATTCTTTATCTTTGTTTTAATAAATTGATGGGGCATTTAGAATAAAGGTTGTAAAATAGGTGGTGAAAGGTTTGTTTTTCCTCCTCACACACTATACTTGCATTTGCATAACATGAGCCCTCAACTCAGGTTCTGTCCTTCTAGGTAGAGTGAAGTACCTACGCTTCGTGAGGTGATAACCTCCACATAAGTTAGTGAAACACTCCCGGGGTACAAATTACCTACACTTCGTGAGGTGTTAACCTCCGCATAAGCTTAGGAAATGTATACTAACAAATTGAACCTGTTTTGATTGAGATGCCTTACTAGCCTTCACTGACGACAGTGAGGAGAAATTTGGAGCCTTTTTAGAACTTAATGCAACCCTATATAGTGAGCCATAAGAAGCCCGCCTAGGTAGAGCCATGCCGAATTTCCATTAGATGCACCGGAGATAGGAACACATGGAGGAATTCTTCTAATCTTTTGCCATTTATTTCTACATTCTGAATAAGCATTGTAGATTGGGCAACGATATATGTGCATCCCCCTTAATAAGGTTGATGTTCTTCCCCTAAGGCATTGTAATGCCTAAATAAGTGGATACTGTTGGGGTACATGTTCATTTATTTTCTCACTTTGCATCGATGATTTTACCCTTTACTTACTTTTCTTTTTTTTTTCCACATATCATTTGTAATAATACCGAAACTTAGTGTTTTCGGTTATTTTGAAAATTCTTCTTTTTATACGTACCTTTTTAGGTATTTAAAGAAAAAAGAGTTTTTATTCCATGAAAATTTTTCTTCTTTGAAAAAAAGAAAATAAAGAAAAACTCAAAGAATAAAGAGTGATATTAGGATCTTCTTTTTCTCGATCTTTTCATTGCATCTTGCATAACATTCATATTATTTGAGAAGTTGTAAATATGAAAATTCATCTCCTCGAGTATCTTTGCATTTTGTACATTTCATGCATTAATCATCATTACATTCATGCATATAAGAATAGAGCAAGTACATTCATGATTGTATTCTTGATCTCATGATAATAATGTCAATTTCATTTGCATGAAAGGGGTTTAAGATATGAGGAATGAATTGGAGGAACGAGTGTATGCTTTGGACCGCAATCAGGAGAAATTTGGACAAGAAATCCGGAAGGTGAAAGGACAACTCGCCAAATTGATAAAGATGTTTGAGGATCTTAGTAAGAGTAAGGGGGAACTTTCTCAATGCTCTTCATCACCTTCGGGTCAACCAAAATCACCAGGTCCAGATTATACAATCCCTGCTGGATCTTGCACTTGTCAGTGCCATAAAGGATTAAACCTCGATGAAATGGTGGAAATGGTCAAATTGGAAAGCTAGATACCAAAGACAGAAACCTCGGATATTGTACCACCCCTGAAAATTGTCCCAAATCTGAATCAGTATCCTCGTTTTACTAGTACCCCTTCGTCCGCTAGGACGCCCAACGCCAGGTCTCCGGGTTTCACTCCATCGCCACAAGTTGACTGTAATTCATACTTTCCCCCTCATCAATCATCGAATCAAGCATCTAGGATAAGAACTATGAACTGTGTGCAACCTGTAAGGGTCCCGTGTCCAAATCCATACCCTTACCATGTTGTTCCACCACCTCTCCATGCAAACACTCCGGTTCGAGTCTTTGTGCCACCATCGAATGCCCCGACTCCTAGGTCATGTGTGACCAAGAAACAGCCCAAGAACAAGACTCAAAGGCAGTTTGATCCTATTCCAATCAGGTACAAAGAGCTTTTCCCTATATATATTTCGAGATCACTCGGTTTCCTGTGTACCGTTGAAACCCTTGCTACCACCGTACCCCAAGTCGTATAACCCAATTGGCAAGATGTGATTATCACTGCGGAATTGCTGGGCATAGCATTGAAGACTGTGAAGCCTTCAAGAGGAAAGTGCAGTCTCTCATAGATGTCAAATGGTTCGATCCAACGATACTGATTGATAGAGGACTGGGAAAGTGCAATTAGGATTGGGAGATTAATGATGTAGTAGGACTTCGATCTTTTATGATGTAGTAGGATTTCATTTTTGCAGTACCTAGCTCTCATAGCCTTAGGATGCTAGGAAAAATAAAGTGCTTATAAAGACAGTTCTAGCCTCTGCTCAAATTTTGTAAACATGGTTTATACCTTATGAACATTGACATGGGAATGAATTGGTTATGCTTCAAATTTATAAGATGACTGATGATTAAGTTCCTCCGATTCTTATTTCCTCGGTGGTATCTTCCCCTTGCCTTTGCATATGATCAATTATTTGTCATACCATACATTTCATTCATCCATTGATTTGCTTGTTCTTTACATGCACCGTGTTGGCATCAGGTTGCATTCAAGACAAATATAATCAGCATGATTTCTCTATATATGTTCATGCATTCATTCTTTACATACATCACGTTGACATCAGGTGCATTCATGGCATATATAGTCATCATGATATGATCATGTATTAATTTGTCATATTGGCATCAGATCGCATTCATGACATACATGGTTAGCATGTTTACTTTGTATATACTTTGTGTCAATCATCTATTTTTACATACATCATAATTGACATCGTGTTGCATTCATAGTGTATATGATCATTCATTGGGAAATACATCAAGAACATACATGGTCATTCATTGCATATATCCATGTATTGATTTTTCTTCATTCTTTACATGCATCATGTTCATATCGTGTTGCATTTATAACATACATGGTCAGCATGTTTCCACTTTATATGTCCATACGTCACTTTGTTTATTGTTTATGTGCATCAAATTGCATTCATGGCTCATTCATCATGACATGAACTTGGGGGGATAAAACAGAAATTGGCTTGGCTTTAAGAGCTTTGAAGAAGTTTCTCTTTCAAATTAGAGGTATAAGAAGTACTGAGCACCTTTAAAATGAATGTCAGGATCATGGATAATGAACATCAAAATAGACTGGATAGAATGGAGAGAGCACAGAGAGAATTACAAGAATGATGGGCAAAGTCACAAGAAGAATTAGCAAGGTCCCAAGCAGAATCTAGAGATCAGATGACTAAACTGATGGAGCTGGTGTCTGCCTCGATCAAAGGAAAGGGATACATTGAGAACTTGGCCGTCAAAGAAGGGTCGAAGACACAAAATGGTCAGAATGAGGTCATAAGATTAGATGCCCAATCTTTTCAGAACACAGTTAACCCTATCAACATCCTGAATTTAGAGAATCCATCTAAACAGGCAAAATTGAAAATGATTGTGTTGACTGGGGCTAAGTCGGTAGATTCCCAAAAAAAGTATCAGCTGTTAGAGGAAAGGCTTTGGGCAGTAGAAAGTACAGATGTATTTGGGAGTGTAGATGCAAAGAACATTGCTTGGTCCCCGATTTTGTCATTCCTACTAAATTCAAGGTTCCCGACTTTGAGAAATATGATGGGACAATCGATCCGTCAGCCCACATCACTATGTTCTGCCAAAAGATGACAGGCCATACAGATAATCATAAGCTTTTGATCCACTGTTTTTAGGATAGCCTCAGCGGGTCTGCAATTAGGTGGTATAATCAATTGAGCAAGGATCGGATTCGCTATTGGATTGATTTGGGTAATGCATTTTTAAGCCAATACAAGCATCTGACTGATATGGTGCCTGACCGTCTCACTTTCCAAAATATGGAGAAAAAGACTACCTAGAGCTTCACAGAATATGCTAAGAGGTGGATGGATATGGCTGTCTAAGTATGACTGCCTTTGACACAAAAGGAAATCACCGTCCTTTTTGTGAATACACTATGGGCCCAGTACTAAGATAGACTCGTCGGCAATGCCGCGAAGAATTTTGCGGACATGATAATTTCAGGGGAAATGATTGAGAATTCTATCAAGAATGGGAAACTGGAAGGAGATAAGACATCTAATGCCAAGATAAATGGGGCATCCGAAAAGAAAGAGAAAGATGTCCAAGCTATGGGAGATTTCGCCTCATATTCCCAATCCCCCTCATATCAATCATGTTACCCTACCAAGGTCTCTCAAGCCTTTATCCTTACCTACCAAATATCCATACCCAAGAACCTAATCCTGTACCAGTCCCTGCAACAAGGCATGCTTTCCAAAAACAACCACGGGACAACCAAGAGAAAATTCCAATCCCAATCCATGACCTATTGTCGATGCTAATAAAGAATCAGTACCTTACCCCTGTGCCTTTCAAAATAGCTTTGAACCCATTAGCAAGGAGTTATGACCCTAATAGCAAGTGTGAGTATCACATGGGGATAATTGGGCATTCAATTGAAAAATGCAGACAACTGAAGGAAAGGATTGAAGGTCTTGTCCACGATGGCATTTTGGCTCTAGAGCTTATCGAACAATAGAAATATGCTTTGCCATAGATCGATTTTTTCGTGAAGAACTTTAAGGATGAGAATAGTTATCTCCAAAGGCATGTCATTTGGAGAATTCTGATGCATGTAGTTTCATGCCTCATGATGAAAGAACTTGTCTCATGTCAACATTTATATGAATTAAATGAATTTTGAATTTTAAATGCTTTATGTTTATTGTGTTTCAACAATAATTTGAATGTGCAAAAAAAGCATTAAGGAAGTTCTATTAATAGACAGTCTCGAGAATATTGATGATCATTGTTAGAAATAACCCAATACCCTCCCCCCTCTCTTTTGGGCTTTCCTATGCCTAAATCCCTTGAACCAAGATCACTTGAAAACCTAATGCTTCAAGGAATATGAATGATTGAACTTCATAAACCATTGTCACAACAAAATAAGCAAAGATGTAGATCCTAGATTAGACTATGAGCAAAGGAACGAAACTTTTTGAAAATTTTTTGAGCTCCTTGGAAACTCGAACAAATGAGATATTCTTTCAAGAATCTAGATCATGGTAATTTGATGTGTCAAGTTTGTGTCAAAACCATTCACAACTTTTCTAATAACCTCAAAACACCAATTGCCCAAGCGTCACTTCATGATTGACACCTCGGGGCACAATGACTAAACCAGATTATCCCAGGTCCTAGAGAAAACCTATTTTTGGGCCATATTTTCCTTGTCACTTCAAACAAACCAAACATTGAAACTCATCTTTTTCAGTATATACCTAAACTTACGATGTTCCTCATTCTCATGGTTAATCAAATTGGGGCATCATATGTAGAAATAATGGATACATGGTGAATGAGAATGGAATTAACACATGAATCATTAGGGAATGCTTCAAAAAAAATTAAAAAGAAAAGAAAAGAGATTTGTGATATCATGCATATTAGAATTCAGATGATTTCGAAGTTGATAACTCGTATAATTATATAGTTTTTAGTTATGTTTTATTATTGTTTTGTGTCAAATACGAGTTATTATTGTTTAGTCTAATGGTGTTTATGATCTTTTATATTTTTATGTAATTTGGTGTTTTTCACAAGTTTCTTTGAGTGATTTCAGATTACTAGAATTAAGGGCAAATCCAGTTCAGTTCCAGTTCTGACACCGTTTACCATATCAGCTATATCTCGAGTTTCACTGAAGCAATAAGGCTGAAATTTGTAGCCGTGCAAAGCTAAGAGGCATATCTATCTTTTTCATGTTTTACACTTCTTGAAACGGAGTCGTTTTCCCTAGTGAAATCGACCATCAAGTTGGCTGATGTGCAATGACGTCTGTGCTGACCTGTTTTCGTATTTTGCCCATATCTTCTTATCCACATCAGCAAATGAGCTGATTCCAACGGATATGGATCCGTAACTGATAGGGGTATATTTTTCTAGAAGACAATTTTATCAGATCGAGCCTCCAACATTGACAAAATCGACCATCAAGCTGGCTGATCAGAATTGTCATACAATATGACGAAAATTGTTAGAAAAATGCACCCACCTATTATACCTACCTTTGAAATTTGTAAAGCTTGTCTCTTGTCATTTAGCCCTCCAAAATGTGTATAAATAGAGGGCCTTGGATGAGTATTGGGATACATTATACATTGGTAGGATATTAGCCATTGTAATAAAATTCTCTAAGTTTTCTTCTTCTTTCTTTTCTCTAGTTTTCTTTTTCTTTATTTACTTATGCTTCTTACATTTCTTTTCATTTTATTCATATCTAGTATGTGTTGCTAATCATATTGTTGAGGTGATGAGGTGAAGCTCTTGGTAAATGCTAAGGTTAGTCTCTTAAACATGAGCTAAAATGAATCATCATTTATAAACACTAGTATAGATAATATTTTCTTTTGGTTTAAAATCATACTTACAAAGTAGGGATCTTGATTCATTATTGACAAGGAAAATGGCACAGTAAATGTTGGTTTCATAACCTTGATTTGTTGTAGACATATACCTTGGCATAAGGAATGCTTGGACTCTTTTTATGAGTTTTGAGGATACAAAATGAACATAATATCATATGCTATGGACGTTGGACAATTTGGACTGAATTGCTAAACCTTCCGATTGGAACCTCCTTTATGTGTGGATTTCAATTGTGTAATAAAACAAGATTAATCTTAGCATAACACCAAGAGTGGATTCTCTAACCTCAACATCTTTTCTTATTGTTTTTTTATATCTTGTTTAATTTCTTTTATGTTATTTTGTTTATTTTGTTCTCTAATATCTTGTTTATCTTGTATTGTTGTTGATTCCCTAATATCTTGTTTACTTTCTTTTTCTTATATATTTATAAACTTATACTTACTAATACGCTTCCCTGTGGTTCGACCTCGGACACCCGAGAATTTATTACTTGAACATAACCTGCACTTGGGTTTACAACTCTTAATTGAGTCTCCATCAAGTTTTTGGCGCCGTTGCCGGGGAAGCAATACTAAGTATATAAGTTTATAAGTATATTTATTTTTATTGGCTGGTTATACCGCCTATATTTATTTTTATTGGCTGGTTATACCGCCTAATTTTCTATATATTTATATTTATATTGTATATTAACTTTGTTTTATTTTTATTGGCTGGTTATACCGCCTAATCTGTATATTAACTTTGTTTTATGCTTGTTTGGCGACGTGATTTTAGATCTCGTCGTTTAGTTAGATTTTATTGTGAAACTTTTTCAGGTAATCTTTCTAATACAACTCCTACCATGGCTGACAATGAAAGTGTTCATGCTGAAGATGAGAACAGACAAGTACGCACCATGCGTGACTACTTGCAACCAACTCGAAGCTCATCGCCCTCTTGTTTTATTTTTCCTCTCAATGCAAACAACTTTCGTTTTAAACCAGGTATGATAGTTTTGCTTCCAAATTTCCATGGGTTAGAATCGGAAAGTGCTTACTCGTTTCTAAAAGACTTCGAAGATGTATGTGTCACCTTTAATGACCAACAATGCACAAATGAAATTGTCAAGCTAAAATTATTTCCTTTTTCTTTAAAAGATAAAGCAAAAATTTGGCTTCATAATTTAAAACCAAGGTCAATTGGCACATGGCAAGAATTACAAACTGAGTTTCTAAATAAATTTTTCCCAGCACATAAAACTACTGCTTTGAAAAGACAGATTCAAAATTTCAATCAAAATCAAAATGAAGCATTTTTTCAGTGCTGGGAGCGTTTTAAAGATTTGTTAAGTTCTTGTCCACATCATGGTTTTGAAAAATAGCGTCTTATTAGTTTCTTTTATGAAAGTTTAACTCCCGAAACTAAACAATTTGTTAAAACAATGTGTAACGGTGAGTTTCTAGAAAAAGAACCTGAAGAAGCCTTTGACTACCTAGACCATTTGGCAGATAACTCTCAAGCCTGGCACACAGATAATTCCTCTGAAAGTTTTAATAGATCTAATCTTGTTTCTAACAGAGGTAAATATCATTTTAGTCAAGAAGATGAGATAAAAGCTAAAGTAGCTAATTTGGCTAGAATGATTGAAGCCATGGAACTTAGAGAAGTAAAAGAAGTCAAAACGGTTAAAAATGAAGAAAGTTGTGGAATTTGTGAAATCATGGGACACCCCACTTCTGAATGTCCAAACATTCCCATTCTTAAAGAAGTGTTGCATGATCAAGTAAATTCCATAAACACATTTAAAAAGCCTTTTCCTTCTCCTTACTCTGAAACGTATAACCCTGAATGGAGAAATCATCCCAACTTCAGTTGGCGGAATAATAATCATGTTCAGGTACCACAATCTCAAAAGCCGGGCAACACTTTTTCCTATCAACCTTCACGTGTACAAACCTTGGAAGAGACATTGCAAGCATTCATGCAAACACAAGCAAATGTGAATAACCAAACTTCACAGGACATCAATGAGATCAAAAACACCTTGTCCACATTGACAGCTTCATTACGCACTCAAGAAAAAGGTAAGTTTCCTGCTCAACCTCAGCCTAACCCTTCTACTCAATGTCTTGTTTCTTGCTCCAATGAAACTCAATAGGAAAATGCCAGTTCTATCACAACTCTTCGAAGTAGAAAGGCAATTGACAAAAACATTCCATCAAAAGACCAAGATCCTCCTTCCCCTCCGAAAAGTAATGGTAAGGATGATGGTAAGTCTGAACTTCTTGAAAATTTGGACAAAGAAAAAGCTATGCATCCTGCTCCTTTTCCTCAAAGGTTGCAAACAATAAAGAATTTGAATCAAAATGCAGAAATTTATGAACTTTTCAAACAAGTTAAGATTAACATTCCTTTATTGGATGCAATCAAACAAGTTCATCTTATGCTAAATTTTTGAAGGACATGTGCACATTTAAAAGGAAACATAATGTACAAAAGAAAGCATTTCTGACGGAAAGTGTGAGCTCAATCATTCAGCACATTACTCCACCAAAATTCAAAGATCCTGGATGTCCAACAATCTCATGCATCATTGGAAACACTAGAATAGAACGTGCATTGCTTGATCTTGGTGCTAGTGTTAATCTTTTGCCTTTTTCTGTTTATCAACAGTTAGGTTTAGGTGAACTCAAGGAAACACCTGTTACACTTCAACTAGCTGATCGTTCTGTAAAAATTCCTCGAGGGATAGTTGAAGATGTTTTGGTTCAAATTGATAATTTTTACTTCCCTGTTGATTTTATTGTTTTGGACACACATCCTGTTTCATATCCAAATGTTCAAATTCCTGTTATATTAGGCCGTCCATTTCTTGCAACTTCTAATGCTCTGATAAATTGCAGGAATGGTATGTTGAACATTTCTTTTGGAAATATGACTTTAGAATTAAATGTGTTCAACACTTGCAAGCAACCTGGTGATGATTCAGAAGTACATGAAGTGGATTTCATTGAAGAACTTGTTCATGAACATCTCACCACTACCACATTCCATGATCCTTTAGAAGCTTATTTAATTGAATGTGAGTTTGATAATGCTTCAGAAATTTCACACACTGATTCTTTGTTAAATTCTTTTCAGGTTAAGCATTGTTGGAAACAAAAGTTTGAGGAACTTCCATCACTCACAAATGTCACTGTACCATCAACTATTGAACCACCCAAGCTGGATTTAAAACCATTGCCATCCGAGCTAAAATATTCCTTTTTGGGTGAGAATGAAACTTTTCCAGTCATAAATGAACTTGAGGAACTCAGAAATGATGCATATGAGAATTCTAAAATTCATAAAGAAAGAACTAAAGCCTTTCATGACAAGTTAATTTCAAGAAAAACATTTGATGTTGGGCAAAAAGTTCTACTTTATAATTCTAGACTTCACATATTTTCTGGTAAGTTGAGATCAAGATGGACTGGCCCATTTGTGGTTAAGCATGTGTATCATTATGGAGCAGTTGACATTGAGAATCCTCAAAATGGTAACGTATTCAAGGTAAATGGACAAAGACTCAAACTCTTTTTGGAAAATCATGTTACTCAAGAAGAGGTTGTTTTTCTTTCTGATCCTTATTTTAAAAATAACTAGATGTAAATATAATTTTTACTAATCTTCAAAAAAAAAAATACATTTTTTTTAACCCCGGTTAAATGGCGGATAACGGTACTCCGTGATTATTTAAGTCGGTTCCATCAGCTACCCACAAAATTGATATTGTATATAAATTTTTCTTTCTCTTTCAATTTCTCTTTCATTTTATTTTATTTCATTTTTTTTAGGATGGATGATATTCTCACAAGATTGCATAAACGATTTCCTCCTTTTCCTCGAAATATTTTACTGAAGCTTTACCAAGTTCGATTTGAAAGATTAAGAATGCTTATGCACAAAGGGATTCCTGAAGATATACGTTGGATAATTGAAGCCAAGGTACGTGAAGATGAATATCTTCCTGTTTTGCATTTACCAGGTACAGGTAGAAGCACTTATGCAAAGAAGCGACGAGCAAAGCGCATGAGTTCAAATTGCCACAAATGTGCATGATGGACGTGTAACGGTAAATGTCGTTCTATTGGGATTCCGTCCTCTAATCGAGATGATAAAATTGAATTCATTAAGGATGGACTGAGTAAGGAGAATTTGGGTAATATCCAACTTTCTCTTGAGACGCATCCTAGTGGAGACGTACAAAGAGAAATTCTTGATTTATGGTCGCAATTCCAAAGGGAATGGCAACATCTTGGGAATCTGATGATAAAAGATCCTGTTTGCCAGCTTGTAAGAAAACTGGATGGGAAGCATATCCTCGACTCATAGAAGGCGTTTAAGCCGTTTCTGGACGTAAAACCAGAGGAAGATGCCAAATACACTTTCGGCGACATTATTACTTTTGACTTTTACGGTTGATTTTTCTTCTCTTTTTGATTTTCTTCCTGAAATCATGCAAAAATCTTTTGTTAGGTTAACATTTTCTTCTGACAGGTCAAATACACTTTCGGCGACATTATTACTCTTGTCTGATTCACTACTCAGTCCTCTATATATTACACCATGTACTCATTCTCTTTCAGGCACTCGAAAAAGAAAAAAAAATGGAAAGCACTTCGTCCCAGCGCATTAAAAAAATTTGTGTCTTTGGAGGTGCTTATCCAGGGAAAAATAACATATTCGCTGATGAAGCCATAAGAGTTGGAGTAATACTTGCCCAACAAAAGATCCAATTGATTTATGGAGGCGGTAGTTCGGGTTTAATGGGAGCAGTCGCTACAGCAGCACATGCCCGAGGAAGTCCAGTTCTAGGAATCGTGCCAAAACTATTCACAGGTTTTTGTGGACCTACCTTGGGTACGGAAATACAAGTCTGGAGTATCCATGAACGGATAACAATCATGTACCATTCTGCCGATGCATTCATTGCTTTACCAGGAGGTCTGGGTACATTGGAAGAAATAGCTTGTGTGGCTTCTTGGTCATCTTTGGTCACAAATAAGAAACCCATTGGTTTGCTTAATATTAATGGTTATTTTAGTAATTTGCTTTCATATTTAGATAATGCTGTGGATAATGGATTCATGTTTTCAGAGGCAAGGAGAACCATAATTTCTGCTACAACCATTGAAGATTTACTCAAAAAGCTACCAGTTTATGAGTGTTTATCTGCTACGGTTGTTTCGCAAACGCTCGGAAAAAGAAAAAGAGATATGGACGAGCAAGGAGTGGATTGCACTTTGTCTTTGTGACATTATCTAACATTTTGCTTGTTGTGTCTCAGTTATAATAAGTGGTTAGCAACCTCTGCAGGTAATATCTCCTAAATTCTACCTTTAAAATTTGACATTGGGGACAATGTCATATTTTAGTAGGGGGTAAGGGACATATTTTGCTAAAAAAAAAAAAAATTGTTGTGTTTTAAGACATTTAGAAGTATTCATTCTGAACAAGGTCTGAGTAAGGGAGACTTGAGACATACCTTGTCAGTTTGATTTAATCTTCTTCTTCAAAAAAAACAAAAAAAAAAAAAAGCATGTTTAGACTTAAGTGTGTTTTTTAGTTACTTTCAATACTATAATGAGATATGAATTGCATAAGTCTAAAACAGATTTATTAGTGAGAAGATTTTCATGAGAATTGAGCTTGATATCAACCTTTTTATGAGCCAATGTTAATATGATATGTTGATTGAGAAAGAAGCATGTTTAGACTTAATCTGACTTGTATAATCATCCTTGTGAGTTTTTGAGCCTATAATGATTGATGCATTATACAAATCAATCTAATTTCTTTCTTGAGTGCTCTTATGATTACATGATTCTCTAGAACTTGCTTTAAACCGTTTGATACTATATTGATACATGTGACAACATGAATATGATAGAGGCATTAGGATTATAACCAGAGCCAAACAGCCATCCCTTATTAATGTTCTAAGAGAACATCCCCACTAGTGAACCAATTTGAGCCTACATTAAATATGATGTTTTATTGGTAACCACAACTTACACCTAGCCTAAATATACTTATATCCTTACCCTTGTTCTAAAGATGGATTTTTTGAGACATATTAAAAATAAAAAAAAATAAGGGATATTTTTAGTTGAAAATTTGGGTTAGAAACAAAAGATAAGTGTGGGGGAAGAAAAGAAAAGAAAAGGTCAAGAGAAAAAGAAAGGGATCATTGTCAAATACATTCCCATATTAAAAAAAAAAAAAAAGAATCTTCTCTTGAACTTCTAGAAAAAGATGTTACAAAGTTGGTTAGAATGATGCAAAGGCTCAACATGAATATTTAGCCTATGTTATTATGTGCTTTATAAGAGTTTTGAGAAGTTTTATTTGTATGATCTTATTATGTCTCTAAAATCTATGAACTCTTTGGAACCTTTGTGATATCTTTATCCTTTTGTTCTTTAACCACATTATAACCCTTTGGCCCCATTACAACCTTGAATAAAGACCTCTTGATTTATGAAGTTGTATGATCTAAATAGTGGAGAATAGGTGACAAGCAAGCATATGGTATAAGTGTTTTCATGAGATTGATTGAGTGTAAACACTTTACCACTACTTTAAAGAGTGAAAATCAAGAGAGTATCCCATGTGAGAAGTTGAGATTAAGTTTGAATATGCACTATTTTGATTGAAATATGTTATGTTAATATTGGCTTAACTCATTTATTTACATTCAAGCAAGATTTTTCGTGAATTTCTTTAAGCTATTGATTAGTTTTTAAGACTTGTCCAATGATTATCTCTAATTTATATTGGAAGGATTAGTTATAATTATTATTTTTAGTTTTTCTTATGTCTTCAATGTTTGTGGGTATCGTCCTAGTAAACCCTCACGAGACTAAACTCGTCCACTAGGAACACCTAGGGGTTTAAAGGCTTGTGTCACATGCTAAGTGCCACCGTGATTTCCTACGAAAATGGATTAGATTAGATTTTCTTATTTTATTTTTATTGAGTCGTTGCTAGGGACTAGCAACAATCTAAGTGTGGGGGTGTGATAACTCGTATAATTATATAGTTTTTAGTTATGTTTTATTATTGTTTTGTGTCAAATACGAGTTATTATTGTTTAGTCTAATGGTGTTTATGATCTTTTATATTTTTATGTAATTTGGTGTTTTTCACAAGTTTCTTTGAGTGATTTCAGATTACTAGAATTAAGGGCAAATCCAGTTCAGTTCCAGTTCTGACACCGTTTACCATATCAGCTATATCTCGAGTTTCACTGAAGCAATAAGGCTGCAATTTGTAGCCGTGCAAAGCTAAGAGGCATATCTATCTTTTTCATGTTTTACACTTCTTGAAACGGAGTCGTTTTCCCTAGTGAAATCGACCATCAAGTTGGCTGATGTGCAATGACCTCTGTGCTGACCTGTTTTCGTATTTTGCCCATATCTTCTTATCCACATCAGCAAATGAGCTGATTCTAACGGCTATGGATCCGTAACTGATAGGGGTATATTTTTCTAGAAGACAATTTTATCAGATCGAGCCTCCAACATTGACAAAATCGACCATCAAGCTGGCTGATCAGAATTGTCATACAATATGACGAAAATTGTTAGAAAAATGCACCCACCTATTATACCTACCTTTGAAATTTGTAAAGCTTGTCTCTTGTCATTTAGCCCTCCAAAATGTGTATAAATAGAGGGCCTTGGATGAGTATTGGGATACATTATACATTGGTAGGATATTAGCCATTGTAATAAAATTCTCTAAGTTTTCTTCTTCTTTCTTTTCTCTAGTTTTCTTTTTCTTTATTTACTTATGCTTCTTACATTTCTTTTCATTTTATTCATATCTAGTATGTGTTGCTAATCATATTGTTGAGGTGATGAGGTGAAGCTCTTGGTAAATGCTAAGGTTAGTCTCTTAAACATGAGCTAAAATGAATCATCATTTATAAACACTAGTATAGATAATATTTTCTTTTGGTTTAAAATCATACTTACAAAGTAGGGATCTTGATTCATTATTGACAAGGAAAATGGCACAGTAAATGCTTGGTTTCATAACCTTGATTTGTTGTAGACATATACCTTGGCATAAGGAATGCTTGGACTCTTTTTATGAGTTTTGAGGATACCAAATGAACATAATATCATATGCTATGGACGTTGGACAATTTGGACTGAATTGCTAAACCTTCCGATTGGAACCTCCTTTATGTGTGGATTTCAATTGTGTAATAAAACAAGATTAATCTTAGCATAACACCAAGAGTGGATTCTCTAACCTCAACATCTTTTCTTATTGTTTTTTTATATCTTGTTTAATTTCTTTTATGTTATTTTGTTTATTTTGTTCTCTAATATCTTGTTTATCTTGTTTTGTTGTTGATTCCCTAATATCTTGTTTACTTTCTTTTTCTTATATATTTATAAACTTATACTTACTAATACGCTTCCCTGTGGTTCGACCTCGGACACCCGAGAATTTATTACTTGAACATAACCTGCACTTGGGTTTACAACTCTTAATTGAGTCTCCATCAGAAGTGCAAAATGAAATTCTGATTATAAACTCCCCCTGGGAATTGCTTTTCAATGAGAATATTTGTGCTTGATATGAGAAATGGTCGTCTTTCATATCCCTTTCACAAAAAGAAATTATCCATAGTCACCTCTTTTGAGCCGAAAGAAATCTTTCTTCTCTGAACCCTGATCAAGGATCATCCACTACACTAGGGGGCAAATGTGAGGAAAAATCTTCTCAAAGATCACTGAGAAATGAGTCGTAACTTGAAGACAGATACAAAGAAAATTGAGCTCACTCTGTCAAAATAAAAATAAAAAACAAAGAAAAAAGATGACGAAATGAAAGCCAAGAACAAAGAAGAAAAAAGTGCAAAGGTAAAAAAGGAAAGAAAAGTCCAAAAGGGACAAATGCTTCAAAGGCAATCCTTCTCAAGCAATGATCCTTGATTTGATTACCCTCAAACACATATTTTGGGCCTATTTATCCTTTATTTTTGAACCCCGAACCATGGCCTACATTACGTGCTTTAAAAGTCTATTTTGATCAAGCATGAATATTTAACTTGAATGGTATTTCCTCAGATTTTATCCCATATCATCGAATTATCATTTCACTATGGAAGAATTTAGAATTCCCAAGTGCATGGTGGAACAATAAAAAAAGAGAAAAAATGGAAAGAATGGGACTCTAGGACGAAAGCCCAAAAATGGGCAGTCTAGAGTAAAATGGGAATTTTCGATGACATCTATGTTGGTGTCGATGCCATAAAAGAGAAGGTCATCCTGAAGGAATCGAGGAACATCTAGGAATTCCTGAACCTCCCAAATCGCCAGCTCTTATTTGGAGGATTGACTTCAAAAAAAAAACTGAGACCTTTTTCCTTCAAAATTAACTTTCCAATTTAACATCCCGGCTAACCTTGACGCTTATCAAAATGCTATGATTTGGAAACTAAAAGAATGTCGAATTTTTTTGGTTCTCAAGGGATTCATGTTTTGTAAAACCTGTTCCATTTATGAACCGATGAGGGACATACATTTTTCTTGTTGTGAACTTTTCTTGGATCAGCCTAAATCCTGTTTAACCAAGCGTTTCAATTCAAGTTGAAAAACCCAAATTGACACCTAGAGAAATTTTTAACGATGATCATCAGTCTTCAAAAGATATGTACATCACATATTATAGGGTTAATATTTTTGGCTCAGAAGTTTTCATTGAATGAGCAATTTTTTTCAAAAAGGGAAAACAAATAAAAGTATTTTTTGAAATAACCATTTTTGATGTTGACATGAGATAAGGGTTTTTATAACCCAAAGGTGTGGAACTACTAGGGTTGACCTTGACTTCCAGATATGATAAAAAGAAATAGAACTTGGCAAACAGGCTTCAGCTGATAAGAGTTTGAAAACTGTTAAGGCAAGAAGATAGCCAAGGACCGAAAAGGGAATGATCTCTTATAAGGCACGAGTGCTCAAGATACACTCTGATTTGAAGAGGAAAAGCTAAGCCAAAGTCTAGAAAAATGATCCGGGGCATTTGCATTACTCATGAGTACTTACCTCTTTATTGAGTTTTGCATCTGCACCATGTCAGCAAGCATTTGCATCATTCATGGGTACTTGCATTTGCACTATTCCATGAGCATCTGCCTTTCACCATTACATTTACATCCTTCATGGATATTTGCATTTGTGTTATCTCAAGCATTTGCATCATTTCTAGGACCATTGCATCTTCATTATTGTGTGGTAACTACAGTTACACCATTCATAGACCACTTACATGAACACGATTCGTAGGGGCATCTACATCATTCCATGAAGTAGTTGCGTCAATGTTGATCTTTGCATTTGCATTATTCAGAAGCATCTGCATATTATCGATCTTTGCATCTGCATCATTCCATGAAGTAGTTGCGTCAACATTGATCTTTGCATTTTCACCATGAAGCATTTGCATCTCATTCAATCATTGCATCTGCATCACGAAGCATTTGCATCAATCAAATACATTTGCATCTACACCATGAAGCATTTGCATCTTATTCAATATTTGCATCTGCATCAAGAAGCATTTGCATCAATCCAATTTGCACCATGAAGCATTTGCATCTTATTCAATGTTTGCATCTGCATCAAGAAGCATTTGCATCAATCCAAGACATTTGCACCATGAAGCATTTGCATCTTATTCAATATCTGCATCTGCATCAAGAAGCATTTGCATTAACCCAAGACATTTGTATTTGCACCAGGAAGCATTTGCATCTCATTCAATCTTTTCATCTGCATCAAGAAGCATTTGATTCAATCCAAGATATTTGCATTCAAACCATGAAGCATGTGCATCTCGTTTAATCTCTGCATCTGCATCATGAAGCATTTGCATCAATTAAAGACATTTGCATCTGCATCATGAAGCATTTGCATCTTCTCTCAAAACCTTCAAGGTTAATTTCCAACACATTTTCAAAAAACTACAGACATCTAGGAATCATTTTCAAAATCTTTGGCTTCACCAGATCTCTTCTCGACTTTCGGTTTCACCCAGGTTATCTCGTCGAAATCTTTGGCTTCTCTAGATCTCTTCTCAACCTTTGGCTTCGCCCAGGTCATCTCATAGAAAATACCTCTAGCTTCACCAGATCTCTTCTCGACCATTGGCTTTGCCCAGGTCATCTCATAGAAAACGCCTCTGGCTTCGTCAAGATCTTTCTCGACTTTGGTTTCACCCAGGTCATCTCAATCTCTGGCTTCATCCAAATTTCTTTTCGACTTTTGGTTTCACCGAGGTCATCTCAATCTCTGGCTTCATCCATATTTCTTCTCGACCTTTGGTTTCACCCAGAATCTCTGGCTTCATCCAGATTCCATCTCGACCTTTGGTTTCACCCAGGTCATTTCAATTTCTGGCTTCATCCAGATTTTTGTCGATTTTCGATTTCACCCAGGTCATCACCCAATTACTGGTTTCACCCAGATCTTTCTCAACTTTGGGTTTCACCCAGGTCATCACTCAATTACTAGTTTCATCCAGGTCATTTCAACTTCTGGCTTCATCCAGATCTTTCTCGACTTTTGATTTTATCCCAAAATTATATACATATTCTATGAAAAGAAAATTTTCCAAAACTCTGCCAGGTTGTTGGACAGTTCGATATCCTAACACATTTATATAAAAAAAAATCAAACCAAGATAAGATAAGGCTCTAGGACTTCCGTCGAGATATTGTCTTCTCTTGCAAATCGAACATGTTTCCTTAAGACGGGTCGAACCTTGATTAGTCAAGGAACTTAAATTAAGGACAAATTCTTCTATTTTTTTCGAAAAATATATTTCCATCCCAAAATTATATACATGTCATATGAAAAGATATTTTTCTAAAGCTCTGCCGGGTTGCCAGAGAGTTCAGTGAAATATCCTGACACATGTCATTCATATAATTTCACACCAAGATAAGATAAGGCCCCGGGACTTCCGCCGAGGTATTGTCTTCTCTTGAAAATCGAACTCGTTTCCTTAAGACGGGTCGAGCCTTGATTAGTATAAGGAAAATCTTGTTGTTTTACTCAAAGCTGCAACAAGACGAGGTAAGGCCTCGTGACTTCTGCCGAGGTATTGTCTTCTCTTGCAAATCGAACTCGTTTTCTTAAGACCGGTCAAGCCATGATTAGTCAGGGAACTCAAGTTAAGGACAAAACTTTTTGTTTTAGTCAAATCTGCACCAAGACGAGGTAAGGCCCTGGGACTTTCGCCGAGGTATTGTCTTCTCTTGCAAATGAACTCGTTCCCTTAAGACGGGTCGAGCCTTGATTAGTCAAGGAACTCAATTTAAGGATAAATTTCTTTTCTTTTATTTTACGATTTACAAAAATTCAAAACATTGAATGAATAACAAATTCTCCTTTTTATCCTGCACATGTGATTTCGCTAGCCGGACAAAATTATTATCTATTTTATCTTTGCCTGATTCCTAATTCTCAGCAATAGTCAAAAAGGGTAGCTGTAGACACCTAATTTTGTCCGGGCCCCTTAAACTAGGCAAATTCTCCTTTCAACTTCTCGAAATGCAAAAAGGCTGCCACCATTCCACAAATGGGTCTCCAAGACTTTGTTTCGGAGGTCAGCACAAAAAGTCAACATAAAAAAGTCAACTACAAAAAACTCAACCTTAAAAAGTCAACCATTAAAAAGTCAACTCCCAATAAAATCAAGATTCGAAGTTGAATTGAAAAATGGTGAAAGAATTTTGATAATCCGAGGTCTACAGCGAAAGATATAGAGTGCAGAAGATAGGTTACAGAAATTCAGTGGAAAGAAATACCTAATTGCACAAATTTGGGGAAAAACGGGGAAACGATCAAATTGGGTGAAATTGGAGGTCCCAAATGAAATAAGATCAATAACTACGGACATTGGAAGGTCCAATTTTGACACGCAGTTGAAAGAAGAATTGGTTTGAAAAAAAAAGGAGAAAAATAAGGATTTAATCAATAAATAGGAAAATTCACAAATTTGGGCAAAACTGTAGAGATGGCCCATTTCGGTGAAATTGATGACCCTAGTTGATAAAGGATAAATAAAACAGAATCTGAAGTCCCAGTTTGAAGTGGATCCAAGGAAGAGTCGATTTCCTAAACATTTGACGAGAATTAGTTCTTAATCTTTGCCAAGTTGCCAAGGAGGTTAGGAAATTCTTCAATTCACGTGTTTATGAAATCGAAAGATATTTGATTTTGTTTTATTTGAAATCATATAAATATCGTAAGAAAAAAATATTTTCTGAGCTTTGCCGGGTTTGTCGGGGAGTACAGTTATATTTTTCCGACACATGCCATTGATGTGATTCCTCACATGAAAAATTAATTCCATGATCATGCATATTCCATGATATTTATATTTGTCATTTTAATTATGCATTTTCCATGTTCTTGCATATTTCCATGACATTCAATTTTTGCTATCTTAGTCTTGCAAATCCTATATGTATGAATATTCCATGGTGATGTCATTTTATGATTTAAATTTCATGTTGCTATTTTGATTATGATATGATTGTGGATATTCTATGATAATATCATTTTGTGATTTTGCCATGTCATTAATTCTTTTTGTCATGTCATTTAAATTTTGCCATGTTAAGCATGCAATGTCGTTAATCATTTGGCCATGACATTATGATTTTTGTTATGTCATTCATGCTAGGTCATTCATAGATTAGGTCATGTCATCCAGTCACATGCTATGTCATTCATATGCCATGTCATCCATTCACATGCCATGTCATTCATATGCCATGTCATCCATTCGCATTCCATGTCATTCATATGTCATGTCATCCATTCACATGCGATGTCATTCATATGTCATGTCATTCACTCACATGCCATGTCATTCATATGCCATGTCGTGTCATCCAGATTATGCATGCCATCCATTCGTATGCCATGTCATTCACATGCCATGTCATTGATTCACATGCCATGTCATCTAGGTCAAGCCATGTCAATCATTCATATGCCATGTCATTCACATGCCTTGTCATCCCTTCACATGCCATGTCATCTAGGTCATGCCATGCCATGTCATTCATATGCCATGTCATCCATTCACACGCCATACCATTCATTCACATGTCATGCCATTTAGTTTATGCCATGTCTTTCATTCGTGAGCCATATCATTCATATTTCATGTCTTTGATTCATATTCCATGACATGTATTCTTTTGGCTATGTCATTTAAATTTTGTCATGTCATAATAAATTTACTTGCCATGCCATGTTAATTATGCATGTTATACATCTATGTTTTAATGACGACTTGTACATTCATGATCAATCAACTTTTTGGAAATTGATATTTTAATAAAATAAGGCAATATTCTCGAGTTATTATAATTCATGAATTCTCCTCCGGGTTGCTAGGGAGTCTTCATCAACTATATCAACAAAGGAATACCTCTCTAAAAGAGGATGATACAGAGTATAGAAAATTTTTGCAATAACAAATTTTGGATCATTTTAAAAACAATTTTAGGATTGTTTTTAAAGTGGGAATTATTTTCAAATACCAAATCTAAAATCAACGTTTCATCGAGGTTCGAGATCACACATGACTAATAAGTTACCGTTTTATATGGGCGTTGTAGGGGTGCTAATCTTTCCCCACACATAACCGACTCCCAAACCGGCACTTGTTTTCCCTGGTTCAAAGCGTAGACTCCAAAATTGGTTTTAAAATGTTTTAATTAATTTTAAAATATTTTTAGAAAATCGGTTTTAATAGGTGGCCGATCACACCTAGCAAAAAAGAATTTGTGGTGACTCCATTTCTTTTTCGAGGTCGTTCTCAGACCCACAACCCTTTGATTAAGAGGAATTAAGTCACCTTTTTCTCTACCAATTTTTTTTCTCCTCACTCGAACGAGTCCTTCTCCCCCCAAGGGATGACTAAGTATCGACAAGCTAGAGACACCACTTAAGGCCAAACCATTGGTGCCTACTAGGGAGAGTGCTCAACAAGAGGAAAACACCAATGCATAATCATCATCACAACCCGATGAGCCACTTGCTAAGGTAAGCCCTAAACCTTATTTTCCTTCTTATGTAACTCCTCCACCTTTTCCAAGCAGGTTTGCAAAGTCTAAAAATGAGGAGCATGAGAAGGAGATTTTAGAAACCTTCTGAAAAGTAGAAGTAAACTTTCCTCTACTAGATGCAATAAAGCAAGTGCCCTGATATGCAAAGTTTTTGAAAAAATTGTGCACCTCTAAGCGGAAGCTCAAAGGCAATGAAAAGGTAAGTGTGGGAGAGAATGTTTCAGTAGTTCTCCAAAGAAAACTCTCACCAAAGTGCAAGGACCCAGGTATGTTCACCATTCCTTGTAAGATAGGTAACACCAGGTTTGAACGTGTTATGCTAGATTTATGAGCATCTATTAATGTTATGCCATATTCAATTTATGCTTCATTGAATCTAGGACCATTAGAAGAGATCATTATTATTATACAACTCGTTGATCATTCTAATACTTATCAAAAGGAGTTATAGAAGATGTTCTTGTGTAGGTTAATGAATTGGTCTTCCCAACGTATTTTTATGTTCTCGAGATGGAAGATGAGATGTCTTCAAATCCAACACCTATTTTATTAGGAAGACCATTCTTAAAGACAACCAAGACTAAAATTGATGTTCATGATGGCACCTTCACCATGGAGTTTGATGACAAGATTATACGCTTCAATATTTTTGAAGAGGTGAGGTACCCAAGTAATGTGCATTCTTGTTTTTCAATTAACATATTTGGTTCATTACTACAGAAACTCTTTGAGTTAACTAGCAAGGGTGCATCAAAAAATAAAATGAGAAAAGGCATTAAGCTAATCTCTTTTTGGAACCCATTCAGGTGGATTCAAAGTATGACACTCTCCATACAATATGACCTGGTATCACAAGTCCAAGGACTAATTTACACGACTGGCACGTGAGAACATTTCTATAGACACTTAGTGATCATACCAAATGGAGTTCTCATAGCGGGCCAAGTTCAATGAACTTGTTCAACAGACAAGCACCTACATGTTATCCCAAGTATCCCTTATACTACAAGAAGTGAGATTAGTTGTCTTACTTCACAAGTAAGTGGGCTTAACATGTACTAGTCTTTGAGCATTGCCAATACCTCGTCTTGGCAATACGATGACCAGGAACAATTTTAGGAACACAGCTTTGATGCATAAGGATCTCACGTTTATAAATAATTCTTTTGCAAGACCGTTGTGTTCCAGGGGCTTCATCCGATTTGTATTTAATAACTCTTTATCATCGTGCTAACATGAAGGAAAACCTTGTCTCACTAATGTATAGTGACTAGGTTTGCATTATTAACTGTATATCCCTTGTCCAATCTGATTGGCTCTAAGGCATATACTAACAGGGTGGCTCTGAATTACCCCACTTATACAAAGAACTTTATGCTCTTGTTCGCGCTCTAGAGGCGTGCTAGCACTACCTTTGGCCTAAGGAGTTTGTGATCCACACCGATCATGAATCATTAAAGCATCTCAAGGGTCAAGGTATGTTAAATAAGAGACATGCTAGATGGATGGAATACATCGAGACGTTTTCTAATGTCATTCATTACAAGCAAGGTAAGGAGAACATTGTTGTTGATGCTTTATCACGAAGGTATGTACTTCTTACTTCTATGAGTGCTAAAATGCTTGCGTTCGAATATGTGAAAGATGTGTATGCCAATGACGCTGATTTTTCTGATGTATACATGGCATGTGATAAAGTGGCATTTGGTAAGTTTTACAAGCATAATGGTTACTTGTTTAAAGAAAGTAAATTGTGTATGCCAAATTGTTCAATGCGTGAATTGTTAGTGCATGAGGCACATAGTGATGAATTAATGGGACACTTTGGTGTCAGGAAAACCTTAGAAATTTTACATGAACATTTCTTTGGCCTTGGATGAGAAGAGATGTCATTCGAATTTGTGGTAGGTGCATTACTTGTAGAAAGTAAAGTTTTACCATTTGGGTTGTATACACCCTTACCTGTTCCTAGTGAGCCATGGGTATACATATCATTGGACTTTGTTTTGAGGCTGCCTAGGACAAAAAGGGGTAAAGATTCTATTTTTGTGGCAGTGGATAGATTTAGTAAAATGACACATTTCATTCCATGCCACAAAACAGATGATGCAACAAATATAGCTTATTTGTTTTTCAGGGAAATAGTATGGCTCCATGGTGTACCTAGGAGTATTGTTTCTGATAGAGATGTTAAATTCCTTAGTTATTTTTTGGAAGGTTTTGTGGGGAAAATTAGGTACCAAACTTTTATTTTCCACTACTTGTCATCCACAGACTGATGGACAGACTGAAGTAGTCAATAAGACTCTAACTCAACTCTTATGCATTGTCATTCAAAAGAATTTAAAAACTTGGGAGGAATGTTTACCATTTATAGAGTTTGCATATAATAGGACTATGCATACTACTACTTCTTATTCTCCCTTTGAAATTGTTTATTGTTTTAATCCACTAACTCCTTTGGATTTAATGCATTTGCCTGTTGATGAAAGGAATAGTTTGGATGGACACAAGAAGGCTGAATTGGTGAAGTCAATTCATGAAAGAGTACGACTTCAAATTGCACAAAAGAATGAAAGTTTGCTTCTCAAGCCAATAAAAGGCGAATGCTAGTCATCTTTGAACCAGGAGACTGGTTTGGGTTCACACGTGCAAAGAAAGATTCCCAGCCTAAAGAAAGACTAAATTGCATCCTCGAGGAGATGGACCTTTCCAAATCCTTGAGAAAAGGAATGATAATGCTTATAAAGTGGATCGTCCAGGTGAGTGTAATGTTTCTGCTACTTTCAATGTTTCTAATCTTTCTTCCTTTGATGCAAGTGACGCTTCAAGGTCGAATCCTTTTGAGGAGAGGGGGAATGATGGGCACCATGGTGGACTAAGTATTAAAGATCTTTGTAAGTTCGAGATGGGCCAATCACAAGGTCAAGAGCTAAGAAGATCAAGGAAGCAATGCAAGGATTGGTGCAATCCATTTGGGCCGAGTCTGCAAATTTATTGAGCAAGACCTCAACATTAAGATGGGCTTGGATAAAGATGAAGTAGCTTTAATCCATGTGATACAAGCTACAGAAGGAGGTGGCTAGCCTAGTGGTTTAGTAGGGCTTATTTTATTTCATTAATCTAATAGACATGTGGGGCCTATTCTATTTCAGTAATCTAATAGGCATGTAGGGCCTCTTTATTTCATTCAATCTAATAGGCGTGTGGAGCCTATATTTAGTTTATTATGTGGACTTCTTTTATTAGTTGTTTTGGGCTTGAGATGTTCAGCCATAGTCTGTTAATTATTGGTGGCTTAGCCAACCCTAGGGATTAAATATACTTTGTAGCTGCCTTTGGCATCAGATTTATCATATTTTACATTGAATAAAGTTATTCTTCTTGGAGAGCTTTTCAGTTTTCTCTACTTGTTCTTGACTGAACTAAGAACTTATCAAAGGCAAACCCTTTGTGGCATTCTCACCAAATCTAGGTTCTTGAAATAAGTTTTCAACGGGTCTAGATCATCTTGGCTTGATTCTTGGCTTTCTGGGTAAGTTTCAATTTGTTTGTAGGTTCAAGGGATTTCAATCCTATGGGTTCATATCACATAGTAGGTGATAACTCGTATAATTATATAGTTTTTAGTTATGTTTTATTATTGTTTTGTGTCAAATACGAGTTATTATTGTTTAGTCTAATTGTGTTTATGATCTTTTATATTTTTATGTAATTTGGTGTTTTTCACAAGTTTCTTTGAGTGATTTCAGATTACTAGAATTAAGGGCAAATCCAGTTCAGTTCCAGTTCCGACACATTTTGCCATATCAGCTATATCTGGAGTTTCACTGAAGCAATAAGGCTGAAATTTGTAGCAGTGCAAAGCTAAGAGGCATATCTATCTTTTTCATGTTTTATACTTCTTGAAACGGAGTCGTTTTCCCTAGCGAAATCGACCATCAAGTTGGCTGATGTGCAATGACGTCTGTGCTGACCTGTTTTTGTATTTTGCCCATATCTGCTTATCCGCATCAGCAAATGAGCTGATTCCAATGGCTATGGATCCGTAACTGATACGGGAACCTTTGTCTAGAAGACCATATGATCAGATCAGGCCTCTAATATTGACGAAATCGACCATCAAGTTGGCTGATGTGCAATGACGTCTGTGCTGACATGTTTTCGTATTTTGCCCATATCTGCTTATCCACATCAGCAAATGAGCTGATTCCAACGTCTATGGATCCGTAACTGATAGGGGAACCTTTTTCTAGAAGACCATGTGATCAGATCAGGCCTCCAACATTGACGAAATCGACCATCAAGTTGGCTGATCAAAATTGTCATACAATATGACGAAAATTGTTAGAAAAATTCACCCACCTATTATACCTACCTTTGAAATTTGTAAAGCTTGTCTCTTCATTTAGCCTTCCAAAATATGTATAAATAGAGGGCCTTGGATGATTGTAGAGGATCATATTGTACATAGGTAGGATATTAGCCATTTTAATAAAATTCTCTAAGTTTTCTTCTTCTTTCTTTTCTCTAGTTTTCTTTCTTTTCTCTAGTTTTCTTTTTCTTTAGAGAGAGCAAGAGGTTGGATAATTAATATTCTTCCTCTTCTTCTTTCTTTCTTTTATTTTCTTCTTAGATTTTCTTTAATTTTATGTTTATGTTTACAATGCCTATGCTAGGCTAAACTTCTATTTGGTTAAGGGTGATTTCAAAGCCCTAGACATGTTTTGTGATTGATTTTCAGATTCTATCTATCATTAATTTTCTATCAAAGTTGCTTATGTTCTTCTACAAGAATTGTTCATGATGTTGTCTTGATTTATTTAGGTGTACAACTAGATAGATCTTGATAATTATCTATTGCTAGTTTAGGAGTCTTGATCCGTGTAATTGTCTTGATTTCCTATTCATAAGTGGCAATTTGTGATTAATGATTATGGTCAAGTTTTCAATAATTGCAAAGTGGAACATAACCTAAGTTGAACAATCCGAGCTTATGTGTTTGTTGCTTAGATCAACCTATCTTTCTCATCATAAAGCTGCCATTAAATTGAATTTAGAGAGCTTATTCTAGGTTGTTTAATGGTTAGAGATTAAATAGAGAGCTTGTTCTATTTAACGACAAACTAAGGAAAGATTGGGGTAACAGAGCTTGTTGTTATCTACGGTTGTTAACTTTGATAGTTGGTTGATATTGATAGATCTGAAATTGATTCTTAATGATGTCTAGTGGTGGAGAATGAAACCTTAACCATATTTTTCATATTTGATTCTTCTTACTTATTTGTTTTCTTACTTTTAGTTTGCTTATTTTTTATATTTATTTTTATTGGCTGGTTATACCGCCTAATTTGTATATTAACTTTGTTTTATTTTTATTGGCTGGTTATACCGCCTAATTTAGTATATATATTTTTATTGGCTGGTTATACCGCCTAATTTAGTATATATATTTTTATTGGCTGGTTATACCGCCTTGCATCTTATTCTTATTATTTACTTTAGTTTAAATCTGGCTTCAAAAACCCCTTTTCTTTTATTGTTCTTGAATTTAAGTTTTAAACTATTAACTTATAAACTAAAACTCAATCCCTGAGGACTCGACCCTTGCTAACTACTATACTTACAATTTATCTTTTTAGTGCAAGGTTAAATAAGATACACTCTTTTGGGTGCATCAAATTTTTGGCGCCGTTGCCGGGGATTGTTTTCTTTAGTTTATTTGTTACTTGGTTTATTCTTATTTTCAGTTCTAATGAGTTTTATTTTCTTGTACATACGGGTTTTTCTGATTAAATTTTGAAAAAAAAAAAAAAAAAAAAAAAAAAACGATGGAATTGAGCAATCTAACACTTGAAGAGTTGGTGGCATACATGAACATGGAGAATCAACAAGCCAATCTCACCTTCCCAGTTCAACAATTGGCCATGGGAGGATGTCAAGGCCATCAAGTGTTCCAAGACCAACAGTATGATCATTACTCAAACACTTACCATGAGGGATGGTGGGATCATACTAATTATGGCTACTCGAAAAATTACCAAGAAGTAGATCCTTATGCCAATTACACTCATCCATCTAGCTTCAATCAATCATGGTCCCAAGAACCAGATCTTTTTCAACCACCACATATGACTCAAAACTCAGGTACTTCTTTAGAAGATCTTGTCTATTCTCTTGTTACTGATACATTGCAATTTCAACAGGAAACAAGGGCAAGCATCCAGAGTTTGGAAAAGCAAATGATCCAATTGACTAGTAGTATGGTGGGATGGGTAGCACAAAGATCTGAAGAACTCCCTGCCCAAACAATGATTAACCCAAAGGAGAATACTACTATTGTGACCTTGAGGAATGAGGAACAAGATGAGGATGAGACAAAATTAGAGATGAATTCGATTCTTGAGGATAATGAAGCCAATGATCCAAATAAGAGTATTTCGGCACCTGAGGTAACGTTTGAGATTCCAATTTTTACTAATGTTTCTTCTCCACCTTTTCCTAGTAGATTCGCAAAGTTCAAGGAGGATGAACATGAACAAGACACGCTGGAAACCTTAAACAGTTTGTTTGTGGATGTCATTCAACAAGTACCAAAAGATGCACCATTCCTCGATGAGATATGCACCACCAAGGATGATGGAATAATACTTGTAATGGAGAATGCATCCACTATTGTGCAAAGAAAGCTTCCTCTCAAACGCATAAATTTGGGAAATTTCATGCATGAGCCTGACAAGCCTAAAAAGCCAAGAAGGGGTGTTGGTTAGATTCAAAACACTAACTCAAGTGTTAATTGGGAAGGCAGCCCAATTAAAGATGAAATTGCCAACCTTCCATATTCAGATTTGCTTTCTCTTTCTCTTTCTTTTCCTTTTTCTTTTATTATTTTTATTGTTTTTATTTTTATTTCTTATGTTTCTTTGTTAATTGTGTTTAGTGTTTCTAAGTTCATTTAGGCTGCATGATTCTTTCATTTGGGATTAATAGCATTACATTAATGACAATGTAAGAATTATGTGTGGGGGGAAGAATTTAGGATTTTATTTAGAGTGTTTTGTTTTTGAGTCTTTTTATGTTATTTTTCTTTCTGATCCTTGTTTTGAAAATAACTAGATGTAAATATAATTTTTTAACCCCGGTTAAACGGCGGATAACGGTACTCCGTGATTATTTAAGTCGGTTCCATCAGCTACCCACAAAACTGATATTGTATATAAATTTCTCGTTCAATTTCTCTTTCATTTTTTTTTCTTCAGGATGGATGATATTCTCACAAGATTGCAGAAACGATTTCCTCCTTTTCCTCGAAATATTTTACTGAAGCTTTACCAAGTTCGATTCGAAAGATTAAGAATGCTTATGCACAAAGGGATTCCTGACGACATACGTTGGATAATTGAAGCCAAGGTACGTGAAGATGAATATCTTCCTGTTTTGCATTTACCAGGTACAGGTAGAAGCACTTTTGCAAAGAAGCGACGAGCAAAGCGCATGAGTTCAAATTGCCACAAATGTGCACGATGGACGTGTAATGGTAAATGTCGTTCTATTGGGATTCCGTTCTCTAATCGAGATGATAAAATTGAATTCATTAAGGATGGACTGAGTAAGGAGAATTTGGGTAATATCCAACTTTCTCTTGAGACGCATCCTAGTGGAGACGTACAAAGAGAAATTCTTGATTTATGGCCGCAATTCCAAAGGGAATGGCAACATCTTGGGAATCTGATGTTAAAAGACCCTGTTTGCCAGCTTGTAAGAAAACTGGATGGGAAGCATATCCTCGACTCATAGAAGGCGTTTAAGCCGTTTCTGGACGTAAAACCAGAGGAAGATGTGAGCCACAATCACAACTACAATAAATGACTTCTCAGCTTTTGGTTTGATTTGCAATAACTTTATTTCGGTTTAATTTACGTGTTATTCGATTTGTGTAATTATTCTCATTTTTTTTATTTGTCTTTTACGGTTGATTTTTCTTCTCTTTTTTATTTTTTTCCTGAAATCACGCAAAAATCTTTTGTTAGGTTAACATTTTCTTCTGACAGGTCAAATACACTTTCGGCGACATTATTACTCTTGACTTTTACGGTTGATTTTTCTTCTCTTTTTGATTTTCTTCCTGAAATCACGCAAAAATCTTTTGTTAGGTTAACATTTTCTTCTGACAGGTCAGATACACTTTCGGCGACATTATTACTCTTGTCTGATTCACTACTCAGTCCTCTATATATTACACCATGTACTCATTCTCTTTCAGGCACTCGAAAAAAAGAAAAAAAAAGAAAAAAAAATGGAAAGTACTTCGTCCAAACGCATTAAAAAAATTTGTGTTTTTGGAGGTGCTTATCCAGGGAAAAATAACATATTCGCTGATGAAGCCATAAGAGTTGGAGTAATACTTGCCCAACAAAAGATCCAGTTGATTTATGGAGGCGGTAGTACGGGTTTAATGGGAGCAGTCGCTACAGCAGCACACGCCGGAGGAAGTCCAGTTCTAGGAATCGTGCCAAAACTATTCACAGATTTTTGTGGACCTACCTTGGGTAAGGAAATACAAGTCTGGAGTATCCCTGAACGGATAACAATCATGTACCATTCTGCCGATGCATTCATTGCTTTACCAGGAGGTCTGGGTACATTGGAAGAAATAGCTTGCGTGGCTTCTTGGTCATCTTTGGTCACAAATAAGAAACCCATTGGTTTGCTTAATATTAATGGTTATTTTAGTAATTTGCTTTCATATTTAGATAATACTGTGGATAATGGATTCATGTTTTCAGAGGCAAGGAGAACCATAATTTCTGCTACAACCATTGAAGATTTACTCAAAAAGCTCCAAGCTTATGAGTATTTATCTGCTACGGTTGTTTCGCAAACGCTCGGAAAAAGAAAAAGAGATATGGACGAGCAAGGAGTGGATTGCACTTTGTCTTTGTGACATTATCTAACATTTTGTTTGTTGTGTCTCAGTTATAATAAGTGGTTAGCAACCTCTACAGGTAATATCTCCTAAATTTTACCTTCTTAAAAAAAAAAAAAAAAAGTTTGTTGTGTTTTAAGCAATTTAGAAGTATTCATTCTGAACAAGGTCTGAGTAAGGGAGACTTGAGACATACCTTGTCAGTTTGATTTTAATCTTTTTACGTTTACTTGTTAATTTTTGTTTAGTATTTTAGGATTATTTAGGTTGCATGAGTTTGTTTTGTTTTGAGTCTAGTTATTCCTATTCTTATGTTATTAGTTCTTTTCTCTTAGGGTTAATAGACTTACATTGAGGACAATGTAAGAATTAAGTGTGGGGGGAATGATTTAGGATTTCTTTTATTTTTGTCTACTATTTTTTTTTATGAGTCTTTATTATTATTATTATTTTTTAGTGTGTTTTAGTTCCTTTTTAATACAATGATGAGATATGAATTGCATAAGTCTAAAACATATTTATTAGTGAGAAGATTTTCATGAGAATTGAGCTTGATGTCAACCTTTTTATGAGCCAATGTTAATATGATATGTTGATTGAGAAATAAGCATGTTTAGACTTAATCTGACTTGTATAATCATTCTTGTGAGTTTTTGAGCCTAAAATGATTGATGCATTATACAAATCAATCTAATTTCTTTCTTGAGTGCTCTTATGATTACATGATTCTCTAAAACTTGCTTTAAACCGTTTGAGACTATATTGATGCATGTGACAACATGAATATGATAGAGGCATTAGGATTTTTAGCCAGGGCCAAACAACCATCCCTTATTGATGTTCCAAGAGAACACACCCTTAGTGAACCAATTTGAGCCTACATTGAATAAGCTATCTCTTTGGTAACCATAACTTGTCCCTAACCTAAATATACTTATATCTTTACCTTTGTTCCAAAGATGAATTAGCATGATTTGAGACAAGTTGCAAAGACAAGGGATATTTTTTGGTTAGAAACAAGAAATAAGTGTGGGGGGAAAAGAAAAGAAAAGTCAAGAGAAAAAGAAATGGAATACTGGCAAATACATTCCTATATAAAAAAAAAATGAATCATCTCTTGAATTTGTGGAAAAAGAAAAAGATGTTACAAAGTTGTTTAGAATGAAGAAAAGGCCCAACATGAATATCCGGCCTAGGTGACTATGTACTTGTAAAGAGTTTTGAGAAGTTTCTTTGTATAATCTTTTTATGTCTCTAAACTTTATGAACTCTTTGGAACCTTTGTGATATCTTTATCCTTTTGTTCTTCAACCACATTACAAACCCCTTGGCCCCATTACAACCTTGATTAAAGACCTCTTGATTTATGAAGTTGCATGATCTTTTAGTGGAGAATAGGTGGACAAGAAAGCATATGGTAGAAGTGTTTTCATGAGATTGATTGAGTGTAAACACTTTACCACTACTTTAAAGAGTGAAAATCAAGAGAGTATCCCATGTGAGAAGTTGAGATTAAATTTGAACATGCACTATTTTGATTGAGATATGTTATGCTAATATTGTCTTAACTCAAACAATTTACATTCAAGCATGATTTTTTGTGAAATTTTTTTAAGCTATTGATTAGTTTATAAGACTTGTTCAAATATTGTCTCTAATTTGTATTGAAAGGATTAGGAGTAAATATTTTTAGTATATGTAGTTTATTTATATGTAGTTTATTTATATTTTAATTTTTCAATGTTTGTGGGTATCGTTCTAGTAAACCCTCATGAGACTAAACTCGTCCACTAGGGACACCTAGGGGTTTAAAGGCTTGTGTCACATGCTAAGTGCCACCGTGATTTCCTACGAAACTGGATTAGATTAGATTTTCTTATTTTATTTTTATTGAGTCGTTGCTAGGGACTAGCAACAATCTAAGTGTAGGGGTGTGATAACTCGTATAATTATATAGTTTTTAGTTATGTTTTATTATTGTTTTGTGTCAAATACGAGTTATTATTGTTTAGTCTAATTGTGTTTATGATCTTTTATATTTTTATGTAATTTGGTGTTTTTCACAAGTTTCTTTGAGTGATTTCAGATTACTAGAATTAAGGGCAAATCCAGTTCAGTTCCAGTTCCGACACATTTTACCATATCAGCTATATCTGGAGTTTCACTGAAGAAATAAGGCTGAAATTTGTAGCCGTGCAAAGCTAAGAGGCATATCTATCTTTTTCATGTTTTATACTTCTTGAAACGGAGTCGTTTTCCCTAGCGAAATCGACCATCAAGTTGGCTGATGTGCAATGACGTCTGTGCTGACCTGTTTTTGTATTTTGCCCATATATGCTTATCCACATCAGAAAATGAGCTGATTCCAATGGCTATGGATCCGTAACAGATTCGGGAACCTTTGTCTAGAAGACCATATGATCAGATCAGGCCTCTAATATTGACGAAATCGACCATCAAGTTGGCTGATGTGCAATGACGTCTGTGCTGACATGTTTTCGTATTTTGCCCATATCTGCTTATCCACATCAGCAAATGAGCTGATTCCAACGTCTATGGATCCGTAACTGATAGGGGAACCTTTTTCTAGAAGACCATGTGATCAGATCAGGCCTCCAACATTGACGAAATCGACCATCAAGTTGGCTGATCAAAATTGTCATACAATATGACGAAAATTGTTAGAAAAATTCACCCACCTATTATACCTACCTTTGAAATTTGTAAAGCTTGTCTCTTGTCATTTAGCCTTCCAAAATGTGTATAAATAGAGGGCCTTGGATGATTGTAGAGGATCATATTGTACATAGGTAGGATATTAGCCATTTTAATAAAATTCTCTAAGTTTTCTTCTTCTTTCTTTTCTCTAGTTTTCTTTCTTTTCTCTAGTTTTCTTTTTCTTTAGAGAGAGCAAGAGGTTGGATAATTAATATTCTTCCTCTTCTTCTTTCTTTCTTTTATTTTCTTCTTAGATTTTCTTTAATTTTATGTTTATGTTTACAATGCCTATGCTAGGCTAAACTTCTATTTGGTTAAGGGTGATTTCAAAGCCCTAGACATGTTTTGTGATTGATTTTCAGATTCTATCTATCATTAATTTTCTATCAAAGTTGCTTATGTTCTTCTACAAGAATTGTTCATGATGTTGTCTTGATTTATTTAGGTGTACAACTAGATAGATCTTGATAATTATCTATTGCTAGTTTAGGAGTCTTGATCCGTGTAATTGTCTTGATTTCCTATTCATAAGTGGCAATTTGTGATTAATGATTATGGTCAAGTTTTCAATAATTGCAAAGTGGAACATAACCTAAGTTGAACAATCCGAGCTTATGTGTTTGTTGCTTAGATCAACCTATCTTTCTCATCATAAAGCTGCCATTAAATTGAATTTAGAGAGCTTATTCTAGGTTGTTTAATGGTTAGAGATTAAATAGAGAGCTTGTTCTATTTAACGACAAACTAAGGAAAGATTGGGGTAATAGAGCTTGTTGTTATCTACGGTTGTTAACTTTGATAGTTGGTTGATATTGATAGATCTGAAATTGATTCTTAATGATGTCTAGTGGTGGAGAATGAAACCTTAACCATATTTTTCATATTTGATTCTTCTTACTTATTTGTTTTCTTACTTTTAGTTTGCTTATTTTTTATATTTATTTTTATTGGCTGGTTATACCGCCTAATTTGTATATTAACTTTGTTTTATTTTTATTGGCTGGTTATACCGCCTAATTTAGTATATATATTTTTATTGGCTGGTTATACCGCCTAATTTAGTATATATATTTTTATTGGCTGGTTATACCGCCTTGCATCTTATTCTTATTATTTACTTTAGTTTAAATCTGGCTTCAAAAACCCCTTTTCTTTTATTGTTCTTGAATTTAAGTTTTAAACTATTAACTTATAAACTAAAACCCAATCCCTGAGGACTCGACCCTTGCTAACTACTATACTTACAATTTATCTTTTTAGTGCAAGGTTAAATAAGATACACTCTTTTGGGTGCATCAGTAGGCCAACTTTGAGGATATTTTAAATTTATGTTATGAACATATTATTTTGCTGGCATATGGATGCCATGCTTTATTTATTATTCCTCTTAATAAATCATTATAGAATCGTTCTATGTCGTGGTCTTCCATTATGTTTTTATACTTCTTGCATATAGTATTGAGAATACTAATCGGCTTAGTGGTTGAGAATTCAAAAGAACTTTGAATTTAAATCATATAATCTTTATACATGTAGGATTAAGTGGGAACTATTTATGATTCTTTAAGAGTTAAAAATCGTAATCAAACTTAGTGATAATTAGTCATTGTGTGAAAGGCAATTATTTGGAAAGGTTCCAAGCTAGAGGGAATTCCTTGTTTATACACTAAAGGTTATAAAACGAACTCTTTTATCTTGGCTGGCAAAGAGAGTTACATTTGGATCTTTAGCCTACACGCTAATAATAGATTCCAATAGTTGTTAAAGTAACAACTGAGTCATATGATTGGAATCTGGGACTCGTTGTGATTTGAATAGTTTAATAACTTTGATAATATGATTATCAAGAATATAATCAAGCATGAGCTCATGAGGCGCTTAAGCAATTTGATTGACTCAATTGTAAGTGGGAGATTGTTAGTATATTCCCTAGAGCCAATCAGATTAGACATGGGATATACAGTTAATAAAGCAAACCAATCACTATACCATAGTGATACAAGGTTTTCCTTCATGTTAGTGCAATAATAAAGAGTTATTAAAGTACTAATTGGATGAAGTCCATGGAACATAATGGCCTTGCAAAAGAATTCTAAAGAGTTATAATTGTGAGATCCATATGCATCAAAGACATGTTCCTAAAACTGTTCCTGGTCATAGTATTGCTAAGACGAGGCATTGGCAATGCACAGAGGCTAGTACATGTTAAGCCTTCTTACTTATGAAGTAAGCAACTGATCTCATGGGTTGAAGTATGAGGGATACTTGGGATAACATGTTGGTCCTTGTTGAACAAGTTCACTTAACATGGCCCGTGTGAGAACTCCATTGGGTATTGTCACTCTAGTGTCTATGGAAAATGTTCTCACGTGCCAGTCGTGTAAATAGTCCTCAGACTTGCGATACCAGGTCATCTTGTATGGGGAGTGTTATGCTTTGATTTCATTTGAATTAGTCCCAATAAGGGATGCTTATGGTAGGGTAATTTTTGGTATGACATGAAGCATACGAAGATGGATGAGTGATCCAGAGAGGATTCACCACTCCAAGTGACAACGGAGATATAGCTCATATGTTTTTAGGCTTGGGTTAACAGAATGAAGTGTTTGGCCAAAGCACAATGGATTTAGGAGAAATAGTTTCTCTGAATTCATATCATTAAGCATAAGCTACAATAAATAATATGGATAGAACATGAGTAGACCTGCAACATGCTCATGGTCTTTCCGGGATATTTGGTGAAAGGACCGAATTACACTGATAGGCTGGTTACTGAAAGTTTTCTTAAAAGGTCACAATGACTTCACAATATTTTGGTGGTCATGATGGGTTGCTAGATCCCGCTCTTGATCTATGATAATAAGTTAATAAGATTAACTCATGTTCATTACCAACATATTAGGAACCTAAAGGGTCACAAACAATATAACAGTAATGCATGGATGAAACATGGTATTCTATTGAGGTAAAACTTAATTTGATAAATGATTTATTTTGAGGATTTGATTGAAGTGTTCAATTAAGATGAATTAAAACATAATTGAGATTTGTGATATCCAAAGATGGTGTTTTAATAGAACAAGCAGAATCAACTAGTCTTATGAAGACAAGTTTAGGCTAATTTGCTAGTGAGATGTTCAAGGGTATTCGAATGACTATGCAATATTGGAGCAATGACATATGATGATATTAATTTATCAAAGACGTGAATTGTTCATCATAAAGAAGAAATTTAATTGAGAATTAAATTACTTTTCTTGATTCTTGATATAGCCGATTATGTGCATGAAATTGGAATAGGTCCACACGGCTATTCTAATTTAAGTCTATTAACTAAGGATGATTGGACTAACTTAGATAGTTAAGTTATATGGCCCAAATACATTAATAGTTAATGTATTGGACCTATTGACCCATCTTGATATTAAAATAGTTTAACATCAAGTGGACCAAGTGTAACTTGGACATTAAGTTACTAGGTGGCCAGCCAACCTTTTAGTGTGGGAGCTAGGGTTGCCATTTGTATATATATGATATATACATGACCTAGCCGCATAAGTGAAGTACAATTAATCCTTGAATGTTCTGATTTGTCCATTGGAGAAAGATCTTACCAAAAGAACAAAGTTTTTATAGAAAAATTGACATGTCGCCACCTCATTGTGGCTTTTCTCCTTGTTGCCGCATCCACCATCTCTTGTGATCATCTTGCCAATCATCATTGATGCTGCTCATGATCATCGGAGAATTTATTCAACTGCAAAAGTTGTTGCTAGGAATGACAACTTAAGATTATGATATCTTAAGTAAGTAATCTCTTATCCATTGATTTAAACATATTATGTTATACATCTTGCATGTAAGCCGCAAACCTTCGAGTCATGTTGAATCCGAATGTCTCTTTGTTTAATTCTTCCACTGTGCATTTAATTTTCTTATAATTTTGTTATAAGCATGAATTCGGATTCCCAACACAAACCTTCTAAAAAGGATTCTCAAACTCATTATTTATCTTCTCATCATTCCAAAACAAGTAACTTTAGAACTGGCTAAAAAATTACCAATTTTATTCAACCTCAATTGCAGCATTTAACCCTTCCAAAGTGCATGTTTTTCAGCTTAGAAGCCTTGGATGTCTATATCTCAAGCCTTTCCTAGTTTTCATCTTTTTTTCTTTTGCCCTAAGACATCATCCTCAAAAAAAAATTCAAAACAATGTAGGAAACTTTTATGTTTATTATTTTATCATTCCAATTTCATAACAAATGCAATGTATCAACATTTCCACTATTCATTATGAGGATGCAAAGCTGGTGACAAAAAATATTAAGAAGCAAAGTGAATTTAAGAAAATGGTCTTTATCATTGAAAGGACAAATCTTTTTCAAGAATAATGAACAAATCAAATAATTATCACAAAGATATTTGGATGGGATATCAGTATTCCAAATAATAAATATGTTAACAATCCTGAGCAAATTAATCCATTATTCTCTTTTAAAAATCAATCCAATCGGTATTCTTGATTTTTTTGAGTTGTATTAGACCAAACCATGCCTCAATTGACTTTCCTTATATCTAAGCCGCCCTTTCAAGTTATCAACTTAGATATTCCCCTATGACTCAAACTGTCTTTTTCAAGTTTTTAATTTGAATCCTCCTTTTTTCTCTTTGCTTTCCTTTTCTTTTTATTTTTTTTTTCAATAGAAATATTTCTCCATAGTGTTTGGCAAATCAACTTTTTCAAAATGATGTTTCACTCTGAAAAATCTTTTCACTTCATAAGAACCCCCAAATAGATGTCTACTATCTTCAATGGCCATGTGATTCAAGAGAGGTTTCTTCGCAACTAATTCTCTTCCTCAAAGAATCAAGAGCGAACTTTTCTCATCATGTATTCGCATCAATCTTCTTGGAGGCAATTGAGAGTATCAAAGCGTTGCAAGCCTTTTCTTCCTTCTTTGGAGTTGTCTTCACGCATTTAAGCTCAATTGCCCTTTGATGATACCACAAGCATGTCTTAATTCAATATATGATTCTCTAATTCAAACATTCACATTTTATCAAAATGGACTTTTAGAGGTATGTAATGTAGGCTCGGGTTTACGGTCATGAGAAAATGGATAAAATAAGCTAAAATATGTGTTTAGGAGTTATAAACCAAGGATCATTTCTTTGAAGCATTAGCCTTCACATTTTGCTTTTTTCATCATTCCCATCATTTTTTTTCTTTTTTCGCTTTTTTCTTCACTATTTTCTTAATAAAACAGGAACCCCTTTTTTTACCCATAATTTTACGCACTTTGCCCTTTTTTTTTCTTTGCAAACAAGTTTGTTCTCAAACTTTTCCCCCCACGGTGGAGGGTGATCCTTAGTTGGTTTTTTGAAAGAATTTCAAAGGCTCAAAAAAGGTAGAAAACAAATGGCTTTATTTATGTGAGGGATTAAAGAAAGACGGTCATTTATCATCTAAAATGTTGACATCCTCATCGAATAACATTTATCAAAAAACAACAAGCTTGCGAGAATTCATCTAGAGGACTTACATATTTGTGAAGCAATTCTACTATTTTCTTTCAATCATGCCAAAACTGCATATCAACTTTCATCTTCCTTTTTAACACAGCAATCTCAACAAATCAAATGGCAAAGTATGGTCATATATGTTCGAGTTGATCAATACAGATATAATTTTTGAAATTGCACCTTAGATTATTACCATGATTGTCTTCACATTCATTATTTAAGAACTCAAAATGGGTGAAATTGAAAGGATAAGCAAAATAAGAAAGAATAAATGAAAGAGGAAATGAAAATGCATAAAACTTGCCACTTCATTAAAATGATAAATAAATTAAGTTTAAACATAAAAGACATCTGTAGACACCTAATTTTGTCCGGACCACTAAAAAAGGTATGTTTTCTTCCTAAATTGATGTTTCAGAATATAAAAAGACTTTTTTCATCGCAGGTGGTACCCTAGACTTAGTTTAAGAGGGCGAGCATAAAAAGTCAAACTTGAAAAAAATCAACCCCGAAAAGTCAACCTCAAAAAGTCAACTGCTGAAAAAGTCAACCCACTTTCAAAATCAAGATTTGAAGTTCAATTGAAAAATGGCAAAATAATGTTGATAATCCAAGGTCTACATTGAAAGATATGGAGTTCGGAAGTTGGGTTATGGAGATTCAGTAGAAAGGAAACCCTAATCCGGGAAATTTTGGGAAAGTGCCTAAACGATCGAATTGGTCGAAATTGAAGATTCCAAATGAAAGATAAGAACTGACTATAGGTAATGGAGAAGCTACTTGAAAGAAAAACTGAAAGAAAAGTCAATCCGAGAGAAAACCGAGAATTAAGGTTTTTGGTGGATTTCGATGGAATCGGGACGAATTACAGAAATGGCCCGACTTGGTAAGACAAAAGCCCCTAATGTATGAGGAATGATTAAAAAGGGATAACCCAAGGCTCAATTTGAAGAAAATCTGAAAATCGGACTTGTTTTTGGGCAAAACCGAGTTTCGGAGGTAAAAGGGTAAAATTGGAAGAATTGGGGAAAATAGCAAATGGACTCCGAAAATTCTGAAAATTTGCAAATCCCATTCTTAAATCATTTGGAAGAGACTGTCGAAAGAAAATTTTGATTCAGAGTTCGTTTGCAAAATGGCCAAATCCCGGGTCTCTTATGTAGAAATTTAAGAAGGAAAATCCCAGAAAAATAGAAAATGAACTCTAAATCTTCTAAAAATTTGTAAAACTTATTTTTAAATTATTTGGAAGAGATTGGTGAAAGAAAATCTTGATTCGGAGTTCGTTTGCAAAATGACCAAATCTCAGGCCTCCTATGCAATAATTTAAGAAGATAAATCCCGAAAAAATAGCAAATGAACTTCAAATCTTCTAAAAATTTGTAAATCTCATTTTTAAATTATTTGGAATATATTAGTTAAAGAAAATCTTGATTCGGAGTTCGTTTGCAAAATGGCCAAATCCCAAGCCTCCTATGCAATAATTCAAGAAGATAAATCCCGAAAAAATACCAAATGAGTTCCAAAAATTATGAAAACTTCCATATCACAATTTTAAATTATTTGGAAGAGATTGGTGAAGAAAAATCTTGATTTGGATCTCGTTTAAAAAATGGTAAAATGTAGGGGCATGAAAGGGCATTTTTGGAAACAAATCCAAATAAATAGCAAACAGACTCAGAAAATTTTGAAAACTTCCAGAATTCAATATTTTATTATTTTGAAAGTATTATAAAAATAAAATTTGAATTTGGAGTCCGCTTGCCATTTATTTGCCCAAGCAACCGAAAAAGGCTTCTTTTGGCCTTTCAAAAAATCAGACTTGGGCTGGAAAAGAGAGTGCTAGCCTGCCAAGGCCCAAAGGAGGGAAGAATCTTCTGATTTTTCAATCAAAAGGCCAATAATTAAGAGTTATTTAGTGATTTTTTGATCAAGCCATTGCAAATAAGCTACATGGGCCAATTTATGAAGAGGGGGAGTGTCAACATTATTCTTAAATAACTGTAATTATGGACAGCTAATGGCCTAATCTAAGGGTGATAATTTCATGATTTTTCACCTTGAATCACTAGCCCTTGGATGGAAATTGGTTGGAATCAAAATGACAACATCCTAGGTGAGGAGAGAGGATGAATTCGGCTAGCTATAGGGGGAGGCAGAATTTTCATTTTCTGCAGAATTTTCATTTTCTTCACTTCATATTTCAGATTTCTTCTTGTTTTTTCTTAGTTTTTCTCTCCTTGGTTGAAAGCAAAAAGAAAAAGTTTAGAAAAGAAAGGAAAGGAAAGTTTGAAGAGATAAAGCTTGAAATATAGCTTCTTGAGGTTGCTTTTAGCACCAACTCTTGCACTTTCTTGATTTTCCATTCTTGTTTTTGCTATTTTGATTATTATTTGGTGAGTTTTCTTTTTAAATAAGTGTTTTTTTTTTATATATTCCTTTTAAGTTCTTTCTTCATCTTTTTCTTAAACAAGTTTTTTGTTTACATTTTTTTTCCTTATTTCCTCACCATGGCCAAATGGCCTATATTTTTTAGTGTTGCTGTTTTGTTTGATTTCTCATGTTATTCATGTTATTTTCTTTAGTCTTGATGCTTTAAGTGTTCTTCTACTTCATATATTTGAAGCATGTTTTAATTTGGTTGCTTGTTTGTTGTCATTTATGAGTTTATTATCATATTCTTGCATTTTCAATTTTCTGTTTTCATAATGTTTAAATTTGTTGATATTTTATATTTAGTATATCAAGTGTTTGTGAAAATGCTTGTTAGTTTTAATATCTCTACTTTGTGTTTGCATGATTTGAGTGTTATATTTTAGTTGAGCATGTTAGTATATCAAGTGTTTATGAAAATGCTTGTTAGTTTTAGTATCTCTACTTTGTGTTTGCATGATTTGAGTGTTATATTTTAGTTGAGCATGTTAGTATATCAAGTGCTTGTGAAAATGCCATGCTTGTTGGAAACCTTAGGCCATTCGGCCACTTCATGTATCTTGCATTGTGTGTGCATTTTTGCCATGTTAGTTGATAGGTTTGCATTTGCATGACATTTGATTGAGTATTTAGTTTAAGTATACCAAGTGTTTGTGAAAATGCCATGTTTGTTTGGAACCTTAGGCCATTCAGCTACCATGTTATTTTGCATTGTGTGTTGCATTTTTGCTATGTTAGTTGATAGGTTAGCATTTGCATGATATTTGGTTGAGTTTTTGGTTTAAGCATGCCTTGTGTTTGTGTTATTGCCATGCATGTTTTAATTATTAGGTTTCGTTTATTTTGCCATGCATGTCTATGCATTTTAGATCTAGGTTGCATTAAATGCCATGCAAGTTCATTTAGGTTTAGGTCACTATATTGATGCCATGCATTTTTTTCATGACATTTAGGTTTCAACTCATGCATTTCATGCATCATATTTGCTGTATTTTTCCATGCATTTCATTTTCATGCCACTTGACTAATGACTTAGGCCAATTAATGGTTCAAAGTCATGCTCTCTTGAGCACACTTGTGGAAAATTAAGGTTTGTCAAATTAATTATTCTACCTTTGTGATTTTTCTTTACTTAGCCAATTTTTTTCTAACTTTTAAAAAGTCCTAGCTACTGTTTTTTAGTCATTTTGTGAGTCTTAAATATTTTTGCTTTGATTTTTTAAATGATTTTATCAAAGGCAAAAAAGTATTTTGGCAAAACAGTTTTTCACCCAGTACTCGTACTTTCTCGATTTTTCTGGGCATTCATCTTTAATCAAAAATTAAGCTGATTTTTTTTCGTGTAGTTTTACATGTCCTGAGTCTCCCGTATTTTTTTGAATTTTTAAAAATAGGGTAAAAAATCATGGGCTTAAAACTGGACAGTGGAGTCAGAATTGATTTTAAAGAAAAATCATTTTTCTGTTTTGGTTAAGTTACTTAGAGGGTACTGATTAGGAAGTTTAGCTACTAACTTAGGGTAGTTTCTAAGCCTTTTTAAACTCTAAAAATGATTTTTTAAGTCTCGGGTTAAGAGTGGTCAAGTCCGGGATTTTAAACTTAGGAAATTAGAGCCATTTTAAAAAGGTTTAGCCCAGTTTTTTATTTTTAATCTAAGCTTTTCAAAATTGTTTTCAAACAATCACAAAGTATTTTGGTTTTAGAATATTTAATTTGACCTATTTTGCTAAGGTAGCCGTATATGTTTTTAGATATACGGATTTCCTCAACTAAAGAAAAAAATACATTTTCATGCATTGCATTTTTCATTTTCATGCATTTTATATAATATGTGATTTTTGTTATGATAATTCCTATGGTATTTGTTATTATTTTGATTTATATTTTTGATGTTATATTGTTTTTATATGGTTTTGAATATTTCACGATTTCCTATGCTTTTTATTTAGTTATTTTTGTCATATTATTTAACATATAATACGTTCATGCATTATTATTTTTATTTTATTTTCATGCATATTATATGATAGGATTATTTTATATTTTATGTCATTTAAATTATATGCCATATCATTCATATTTGCCATGTTATTTAAATTATTTCATTTCATATAGAATGTATTATGTTACTTGGGTCATTTCATGTAGAATATATTATATTACCTAGGTCATTTCATTTCATTTAGGATATATTATGTCATCTAGGATATTTTATTTCATTTAGAATATATCATATGACTTAGGATATTACATTTCATATAGAATATATTATGTTACCTAGGTTATTTCATTTCATTTAGAATATATCATATAATTTATGATATTTCATTTCATTTAGAATATGCTAAGATTTAGTTGAAGTATACCAAGTGTTTGTGAAAATGCCATGTTTGTTTGGAACCTTAGGCTATTCGGCTACCATGTTATTTTGCATTGTGTGTTGCATTTTTGCTATGTTAGTTGATAGGTTAGCATTTGCATGATATTTGGTTGAGTTTTTGGTTTAAGCGTGCCTTGTGTTTGTGTTATTGCCATGCATGTTTTAGTTATTAGGTTTGGTTTATTTTGCCATGCATGTCTATGCATTTTAGATCTAGGTTGCATTAAATGTCATGCAAGTTCATTTAGGTCTAGGTCACTATATTGATGCCATGCATTTTTTTCATGACATTTAGGTTTAACCTCATGCATTTCATGCATCATATTTGCTGTATTTTTCCATGCATTTCATGTTCATGCCACTTGACCAATGACTTAAGCCAAATAATAGTTGAAAGCCATGCTCTCTTGAGCACACTTGTGGAAATTTAAGGTTTGTCAAATTAATTATTCTGCCTTTGTGATTTTTTTTACTTAGCCAATTTTTGTCTAACTTTTAAAAAGTCCTAGTTACTGTTTGTGAGTCATTTTGTGAGTCTTAAAAATTTTTACTTTGATTTTTAAATGATTTTATCAAAGGCAAAAATGTATTTTGGCAAAACAGTTTTTTCACCCAGTACTGGTACTTTCCCAATTTTTCTGGGCATTCATCTTTAATCAGAAAATTAAGCTAATTTTTTTTCGTGTAGTTTTACATGTCCTGGGTCTCCCGTATTTTTTTAGATTTTTTTGAATTTTTAAAAATAGGGTAAAAAATCGTGGCTTAAAACTGGACAGTGGAGTCAGAATTGATTTTAAAGAAAAATCATTTTTCTGTTTTGGTTAAGTTACATAGAGGGAGCTGATTAGGAAGTTTAGCTACTGACTTAGGGTAGTTTCTAAGCCTTTTTAAACTCTAAAAATGATTTTTTAAGTCTCGGGTTAAGAGTGGTCAAGTCCGGGATTTTAAACATAGGAAATTAGAGCCATTTTAAAAAGGTTTAGCCCAGTTTTTTTATTTTTAATCTAAGCTTTTTAAAATTGTTTTCAAACAATCACAAAGTATTTTGGTTTTAGAATATTTAATTTGACCTATTTTCCTAAGGTAGCCGAATATCTATTTAGATATACTGATTTCTTCAACTAAAGAAAAAAATACATTTTCATGCATTGCATTTTTCATATTCATGCATTTTATATAATATGTGATTTTTGTTTTGATAATTTCTATGGTATTTGTTATTATTTTGATTTATATTTTTGATGTTATATTGTTTATTATATGGTTTTGAATATTTCACAATTTCCTATGCTTTTTATTTAGTTATTTTTGTAATATTATTTAACATATACGATGTTCATGCATTATTATTTTTATTTTCATGCATATTATATGATAGGATTATTTTATATTTTATGTCATTTAAATTATATGTCATATCATTCATATTTTCCATGTTATTTAAATTATTTCATTTCATATAGAATATATTATGTTACTTAGGTCATTTCATGTAGAATATATTATATTACCTAGGTCATTTCATTTCATTTCATTTAGGATATATTATGTCATCTAGGATATTTTATTTCATTTAGAATATATCATATGACTTAGGATATTACATTTCATATAGAATATATTATGTTACCTAGGTTATTTCATTTTATTTAGAATATATCATATAATTTAGGATATTTCGTTTCATTTAGAATATGCTAAGGCATTTAAATCATATCATATCATTTAGGGTGCATTATATTATTTAGATTTTGCTATGTCATTTTATTTATGTTATGCATATATATTCATATCTTTTAAAATATTTTCAAAAAGTAATAATTTTCAATAAAATAAAGATATTCCCGAGTTAAAATAATTCATGAGTTCTTTGCCGGGTTTGCTGGGGAGGATATCATCAATTATCATTAATAACGGAATATCTTCTTTAAAAAGAGAATGATTTGGAAAGTTTTTCAAAACTAATAAAAATTTCTATATTTTGCCACGTTTGTTGGGGAATATAGGAAAATTTTGAATTTATAAATTCCGAATCATTTTCAATTAAAAATAGAATTATTTTTCTTTAAATTGGGAATTAACTTGAAATACTAAATTTAAAACCGACTTTTTTACCGAGACTTGAGATAACACATGATTAATAAGGTACCGTTTTATACAGACGTTGTGGGGGTGTTAATCCTTCCATGCACGTAACCGAGTTTCGAACCCGTTTCTTTTATTTCTCTGGTTTAAAACGCAGACTTGAAATTGGTTTTAAAAAATGTTTTAATTAATTTTTAAAATATTTTATAATACTGGTTTTAATAGGTTGCCGATCACACCTACCTAAAAAAGATTGGTGGTGACTCCATGTATTTTTCAATGTCATTTTCAAAACCTTCATTTTTCTAGAGGAATTAAGTCGACTTTTCCTCGGTTTTTTGAATGTCACGCTTAACGAATAATAAAATCTTGCGATGAGACTTGTTATTTTTTAGGTTGCGACAACATCCTTAAGGCTTTTTGGACACAAACATTCAGGGATCCACCAACATGACATGAACCTGTATGGTATGATCCACCAATATGACACAAACTTTAAAATAAAGAGAGTACAAAGATAACCAACAACTTCAATCTTTCACCATTATGCCCTTGTGTATCTCGGCCACCACTAACGTTTGATTCCCCTTTACTTATCAAAATTCAATAGACCAACTTTGATCAAGTTTTGCACCTTATGCTTAAAAGCAAGGCAATTCTCTATAGAATGACCTATATTCCCATAATGATATTCGCATCGAGCATCAGCATCATACCTTTAAGGTAAAGGGTTTGAAAGGTTCCACGTGGACAGGTGTAATAAGTTGATTTTTGATAAGGTGTGGGAATAAATCAATGTAGGACATAAAAATTGGGTCAATACGAGCCCTCTCGATTGTTTCAAGGTCTTCTCTAATCATTCACTAAAGGGCTAGATTAGGTTGCAGGTCTAGCTATAGATAAGGATGCAAGGCAAGACAAAGAGTAGGTGTTTGTGAGTAAAAGTTTAGTTGAAACGTTGGTTGTGGTACTGGTGGATAAAGGTTCGATGCAACATTATTTATGGTAGGGTAATAATGTTGGTACATGGGATATGGATGGTATGGGGGAAAACTTCCTACCTGTTGCCCTCCATAAGTCACAGCTTGGACATCTTTCTTTTTAGATGCCCCATTTCTATTTGCATCAAATGTCTCCTCGCTCCAATTTTTTCACTTTTTATGGCATTTATATGATCTCTCTGAAAATCACCATATCAGCAAAATTCTTTATGGCATTCCCAATCATCCTATCATAGTACGTAGCTCGAAGGGTGTTGACAAATAACACCATAGTTTCTTTTCCGTCAAGGGAGGTTGGACTTGAGCAGTAATATCCCTCCACTCTGGGCATATTCTTTGAAGCTCTCGATAGGTTTCTTTTTCATGCTTTGTAGAGATAAACGATCTAGAGCCATATCAACAATATGCTTGTATTGAGCTATAAAATCCATTGCTAGTTCTTTCCATGAATGGATACGGATGCTATCTAATTGGACGTACCACCTAGCATTTGAGCCCGTAAGACTATCTTGGAAGACATGGATTAGCAACTTGTCGTCATGAGTATAGCTGCCATTTTTTGACAACACATGGTGATATGAGTCACGGGGCATGTTGTTCCATTATACTTCTCAAAATCTGGGGTCTTGAATTTTGGTGGAATGACTACATCAGGTACCAAACAAATACCAGAAGCGTCCATGGAGCCATAAAAGTCTATCCCCTCAATAGCCGACAACATTTCCTCTATTAGATAAATTTTCTTAGAATCAACATCCTATTTGATTTTAGATGCACTTACGTTCAGCTTTCTTGTTCCTCGGGATCATTTAAATCAAGGACTCATATAGGATCTGCTAATTTTTCCCCCGGTGCGAAGATAGTGAATCCTGATAAGTGCTTAATTTCATATATTTTCCTATTTAATTTCCTTATAGTTGGTGTTTTGATTCTTAAGTTCTTTGACATTATACTAGGTTTTTATGCTTTGTAGGTATTTTGGAAGAGATGTACTCAAAATATGTCAATTAGGATGTTAAAGAGCTTACAAAATCACAATCACAAGATGGAAGAAGACTTGGGAGTCAAAAGATCAAATTCTTGGTGCAAAGCAAGAAAATATATTTGCCCTCCAAAGCTTGTTGCTAAGAAAACATGATATTAGATTCTTTATTCAAAGAAATGTCCCTCTTGACTTTTGAATCTGACTTGAATATCTTTCCAACAGTATATCATGTGCCCAAATCAAATAAAAAATGGTCATCCAAATCGGTGTTGGAATATCTTCCTAAACAACCTTAGCGGCAGAAAAAACCTAGACTCAAATCTCTCTTTAAAACCCTGAGAGCCCTAGCCGCAAATCATCTTTTGGAAGCCCTAGTTGCTGCCTATAAATAGAGGATGAGGGGAGAGCTGCAACACACATTGTACATATTATAGTACTCAGATTTTAATATTTTCTTAGAGAGTTTGAGAGAGCAAGAGGCTGAATAATTCAATATTTTTCTTCTTCTTCTTCTTCTTCTTCTTCTTCTTCTTCTTCTTCTTCTTCTTCTTCTTTTTCTTCTTCTTCTTCTTCTTCTTCTTCTTCTTCTTCTTCTTCTTCTTCTTCTTCTTCTTCTTCTCCTTCTCCATTCTTCTAGTATTCTTTTTAGTTTCTTTTTAATCTTATGTGTATGTTAACTATGCCTATGCTAGGCTAAACTTCTTTTTGGTTAAAGATGATTTCAAAGCCCTAGACATGTTTTGTAATTGATATTCAGATTTTATCTATCATTGATTTTCTATCAAGATTGCTTATGTTCTTCCATTAAAATTGTTCATGATGTAGTCTTGATTTGTTTAGGTGTATAACTAGATAGATCTTGATAATTATCTAATGCTAGCTTAGGAGTCTTGATCCGTAATTGTCTTGATTTCCTATTCATAAGTGGCAATTTGTGATTAATGATTATGGTCAAGTTTTCGATAATTACACATAACTTAAGTTAAACAATTCATGTTTATATTTTTGTTGCTTAGATCAACCTATCTTTCTCATCATAAAGTTGCTATTACATTAAATCTAGAGAGCTTATTCTAGGTTGTCTAATGGTTAGAGATTAAATAAAGAGCTTGTTGTATTTAACAACGAACTAAGGAAAGATTGGGGTAACAAAGCTTGTTGTTATCTACGGTTGATAGTTTTGATAGATTATTAATGTTGATAGATCTGATTATTGATTCTCAATGATGTTTATGGTGGCAAATGACACATTAACCATACTTCTCTTATCTGATTTCATCTTATTTCTTTACTTCTTATTTTTATTGTTTGCTTTAATTTTAAAACTATTTCAAAATCCCATTTTCTTTCACTACCAGACACTACTTGAGCAGTGACGGAAAAATTCGTCACAGAATGCTATAAATCCGTCACTGTTGTAATTTAGAGACGGAACTAGTGACGGAGTTTTTCGACACGGAAACCCCCCACTGATAATACCGTCACAAAGTTGATTGATTCCGTCACTAAATTTGTGAAATTTTTTTGTCACAATTTTTAAATTTCTGTCACAGTTTTTTGTTGACTCAGGCAGCTGCCTGTCACCATATTCTGTCACAGACATTAAAATCCGTCACAATTTTCTATCACTAAATTCTGTCACAATTTGAAATTCCATCATAAATATACTGTCTCAAATTTTTGTCTCGTATAAATTCCGTCACTTTTTCTGTCACTAAACTCTTATCACAATTTTAATTTTTGTCACAATTTTTTGTCTCGTATAAATTGCATCACTATTTTCGTCACTAAATTCTTTGTTAATCCGTCACAAATTGTCTCATTTCCTCACAAATTATAAACATCTCTCACTATTTATCACAATTCCTATCCCAGTTTTATAATCTGCCACAAAATCTTGTTACAAATCATTCCACCACCAAGAAAACAACCACAACCAAATATCAACCACAACCAATCAACCACAATCAAAATTCATCACAAAAAATCTATTAAGAGTACTTAAGTAATTTAAACATTAATTATAATAAAGTAGTTCATAGGTTAAACTATACTGGAATAATAGGTAAAATAGTCCTAACCTATTATCAATCGTACTTGAACCATAAATGTTTGTTAAGATAAATATTAAAAGTTTGAAAATATTCATTAAAACATACTTCAAATCAAGTATGATCATCGGCATCTCCACTAAGCCTAGCTTATCGTCCTGAACATTATCACCGAGCTCTCCACTCAAGTCATCATCCTCTATATCGTCACCATGAGCTGGTGGTGAAACCCCCGATGTTGGTGGATTGGAAATTTGAATTCCCATATCTTTTTAAGGCATTTTGGAGGCAAGGTACTAGAATTCCGTCCAAGCGTTGCATTACTTGTGTGAAAATTTGATCCACATGCTCAGACTAAAATGGATGAAATCCAGAAGAAGCAGATGAAGATGACCTCGAAGGACGAGTAGTGTCAAGTATCTCTCGAGGGTCCTGTCTTTCAAATCCATACAAGTGGCCATGACCTACGCCACCAACTGTTTGATGCCATGTAGCGGCATCAAAGTGGGGTTGTGAAGAAGTATCACCATACTTCTCAACCAATGCAGCAACATATCTCTCCTAAAAAAATATAAATAACAAAAGTTAATGTTTCACCATTTTGCCCAACATGAAACGAGAATAAAGTGTTTAATATGTAAAGTTTACTTACACTGACAGATTTGGATTTAGCATCCACAAATTCACCAGTTGATCGCTTATGAGTACGATCAAATACCTCAACTTGAGTTACATTACATCCCAGCTCCTTTTCCTGCAATAACTGACATAAATATTAATGAATATCGTGAAGGTAAGCAATTGATAATTTTTTTTTTTTAAAGTACACATCATTCTTCTTTCATGGAAACAATAGGCACTGTTCCACATGCATGTTTTGATATCGATTGCCCCAGTGCTTTAGTTGGCACTGCTGAAAGGGAGTTCAAGTTTTTATTAACTTATCTAGAAACTCCATTTTTTTCTGGTGATAATACTTGAAGAAAGGCCTCAACATCAAAAGTGAAGCAAGCCAGGTGACCAAATCTGTACTCAGCAAACAAACAGCTCTATATATTATTAAAAAGTTATCATTTGTATCATTCTTCTTCAAAGAACTGAAGAGCAACCAATGCAAATAGCACAAAATTACACCATCACTATTGTCGATAATTTTTGTAACAACAACCTTAATCAAAATCAAACAGCAGGGAAAAAAAAAAGCACCAGAAACAGGATTATTAGCAAGTTAATACATACACAAATCTATCAAAATCCTTATAAAAACCAATTGAAAAGCAACCATCAGCTAAAAAAAATGTTATGAACAGACCACAATAGGATAAACCCAAAGTTCAGGTTAAAAATTAACCAGATACATGAAAGACTTAACCTGTACAAAATCAGTAAAAAACTTTACAGGAATAACCGAAGGCCGAGGCATACCTTGAATAATATTGCAAAACATCTTCTATAAGATCATCACTGTTGTTCTTCCCAAATAGGCATTTCCTCTTTTTAATCTCAAGATGTGCCAAATATGGATTTCTTAAAGAATCATTACTTGCTTCTGCTTGTAACTTTCGTAAAAATGTTGATGCATTTGACATACGAGAATCAAACTGCAGATTGACCAGATTGAATTTTCAATAAAATACTGTTCCATAGCACTGCATGAAAACTAACAAGTATAAAATCTAGCAAGTTATATTGAAAACTTAATAATATACCACTTCATCTGTCAAGTGTGTAAGCTTGAATTCCCCAAATTTTGGGGGTTGAGTTGGAGCATTCATAGTTTCACTAGCCAACTGCTGTCATCCTCTAATAAACAGCCTAGATAATATAGGAAAGCCTCCCAATCATCCACACTGTCAGTTAACAACAAAAGAAAAGAAAACACCACAGGTTGTTAGAGATGGAATGTTCACAAGTAAGTCATTCAACTCAGAGACAAAGTACATAGTATTAAGCTGCCATAGTTACTGATGCAAAGTTTTGCTATAAATTTCTGTAACATCCATAAGCATACCATAGTTCTAAGATTTTCTGGTATACATTGGCGGCAGCAACATAGTCACCTGCCCGAGCAAGAAGCTTCCCCTGTCAACTTAAAGTCTAAGAATATTTTTGTTTGGTGTAATTTTTGTTTCCCCTGTGCTTCAGTGATATCCAAGGTGTTGTTTGGAGTAATTTTTGTTTTCCATCACCGAAAAATGAAAATAAAAGTAGTTAACAAAATAACAGAAACAAGTTCTTGTGTTGTGTCCATTGTTTAAAAGCAATGTCTCCATCGAATTAAAGAATAAATGTCAAAATCAGCATATACTTAAGTTAGAACTATATAAAAGATAAAACAATATAAATCATCAAATAAAAAAATAAAACTATATAAAAGCACGTCATATTCAATATAATATAATAATGAAACAATTTATAAATATAGTGCAAATAAAACAAAATATAACATGATTTCTATATAATTATTATAGTATTGAATTATTTTGAAATTATATATTAATTAAAGTAGAGTAAATATGTAGGTCTAGCTAGGATTTGCTGTATCAAGAAAGATGCAAAATGCATGAGTTTCTGACTTTGTTCTTAGGAAACCACTTTAAAATCTTAGAAAACATTGACAGTTTGTACGCTCTCTTGGCTGTTGGCAAGCAGCATTAAAAAATACTGCAGTGAAGACAATTACTATTCTACATGTCCTTCCATGGCAAGCAGACCACTGCATGCATTTCCTCTCAATTACATATAGTGTATCTATTTTGAGGGAATACAACTTCTAAATAGGTTCTGGTTTATCTCAAAATTAAAAAATAAAATAAAATTCTATTTAATTAATTAGAAATATTAAATTTAAAATTTTAATTCAATGATAAATACATGTTTTTTCATTTCAAAAAGTTCAACTTGAAACTCAAAAATATCACCAAAATCATCAACTAAAACAAAATTGCTTCATACAATTACGGTAACATAGCTCAGTTTTCATGATATTTTGGGATTGTAGAAGCCATTCAAGAGGCTTGTAGGGAATGGGAGCTTTTCATGTTATCCTTCAACAATCATACTACAACTTAATAATCGGTTCATCGATTCTCAAGAAAAATTACCTCAAATTCGCAGACCAAGTTTGGGTTCAGAAGCTGAACGACGATGGCCAGGAGGGTTGTACGAGGACGACGACACAAAGGAGAGACAGCAGGTATGGAAGACGATGGCACTTTCCCAAGGATTAGGAGAGAACGGCGGAGAGAACGGAGAATGGATGAGCGAATGGAGGGGTGGCGGGCTCAGGCCGACGGAGGTAACGTCGGCGTTGTCTCTTTCTGTTGTCGGCTACTGTGAAGGTTTAGGGGGTCGGCTTCTTTAGTTGCCGCTGGAGAGAGAAAAAAGTTGAGGCTAGAGTTCAAAAGGGGAGAAAGAAAGAGTTAGTAGGTTAAGGTATTTTTAATTTTGTGACGGCTGTTTTCGTCACACATACTCCGTCACTACATCAGATAGTAACGGAATAGTGGTCACTATTTTTGTCACTGTGCTATTTTTGATTTAAAAAAAATATTTTTTTATAAAAAATAATAAATCAATTGAATTTGTCACAGATCCGTCACAAACTTCTATCACTATGTACAATTTCAATCCTTGTGATGGATACTGTCGCCACAAATATTTTGTCACTAATGTAGTGACAGATTTGCCGTCACAAAATTGATCACAGCATTTTTATATTCATAAAAATAAAATTTATTTTAAAATGAAATAAACAACTTAATTATATCTATCACTAAGCACCGTCACTATTTATGATTTCAAAAATTGTGACGAAAATTTCCGTCATAGAGTGTTGGTGGGAAATTAATTTTATTTGCAATAAAAACTCTATGATGGATGTTGTGACGGAAATTTAATTCAGAACCAAGTCAAGATGATACGGATCAGCCCCTTCTTCTTGCGCCAAAGATCTTACCATTTCCGAAGGAACTGGAGTTACATCTCTTTTCCAGTTCCATTCAAGAGTTCTTATGTGTTTCCACGACCCTTTAAGACCCCGAAATTATTACATAGTCCGTTTTAGGGATTGGCGACTTACCTATTCCGTGACTTTGGCACTGGACGTTCCCAAAATGGGTACTATCGGGTCGGGTGAATTCAATAATAGACGCCTGGTGGCATTCCAGCTTTCCTTCTCCTTTCAGGACCTATCCGAAAGAGAATCCAGTACTTCTCGGTCGTGAATATCTGAATAGGGCGAACCGCCCCGTGGATATCTTTGCTTCGGAACAAAACAATTAGAATTAGGCTCGGTCAACTGGAATGTGTATTATCCATATATTATCCATATAGGGGATCCTCCAGTTGAGAAGATCCATCGACCTGAGACGAAGAGAAAGGTCTATCTATTTTATTTAGTTATTCAGTTAAACCAATGATTCGTTATTGGAGCAGATAGCAACAACCATTTCATCCGACATGCGTATTTTTGATTTTCCAATGGATTTACATCTTTCATTAAAGCAAGGGAAGGATATATAGTAATTCAGAGAAATAATGATTCATAAAGTTACAAAATTTTAATTTAATGGATTAGTTTCGACAACCCAGTTTAAGCTCTTATATATGTGCTCCGCTATAGCTATAGTATAAATATCAAAATTATTATTCGTCACAAGTCCGTCACTAACTTCTATCACAGGGAATGATTCTCATTTAAAGATAATTTTTGTCACAACTCCGTCACTGTTAAGCTATTTCAGTGACGAAAAATAGTGACAGAAAAATTTTTCGTCACTGCTCAAGAGTCTCTGGTAGTGTTTTGTTTTCTTTGAATCTAAGTTATAAACTAGTAACTCATAAATTAAAACCCAATCCCTGTGGAATCGACCCATGCTAACTACTATACTTAACAATTGATCATTCTAGTGCAAGGTTAAATAAGATACACTATTTTGAGTGCATCAAGTTTTTGGCGCCGTTGCCAGAGATTGCTTCCTTTAGTTTATTTGTTATTTGGTTTATTCTTATTTTCAGTTCTAATTAATTTTCTTTTTGTATATATAGGTTTTTTTTTCTACCCAATCAAAGAGAGATGGCATGGACTACATCAAACATTCAAAACCAACTAGCCAATCTCACATCCATAGTTCAACAATTGGCCATAGGTAATGCTCAACAATCAAGGAAGTGTGGAGTGTGCTTTATGATGGATTATCCAACTAATTTTTGCCCATACTTCCAAAAAAATAATTGTGAACAATCCTATGATTTAAGAGGATTTCAAGGCCAACAAGGGTTCCAAGAATAACAGTATGATCCTTACTCAAACACTTACAATGCGGGACGGTGGAATCATACTAATTATGGCTAATCGATAAATTATCAAGAAGTAGATACTTATGCCAATTACACTCATCAATCTTTCTTCAATCAACCATGGGATCAACAACAAGATCTTTTTGAGCCACCACCTCAAAACTCAAGTAATTCTTTAGAAGATCTTGTCAATTCTCTTGTTACTAATTTGCAATTTCAACAAGAATTTCAAGCCGATATCCAAGAAACAAGGGCAAGTATCCAAATTTTGGAAACGCAAATGAGCCAATTGGCTAGTAGTATGGTGGAATTAGTAGGACAAAGATCTCAAGTACTCTCTTCCCAATCGGTGATTAACCCAAAGGAGAATGCTACTATTGTGACCTTGAAGAAGGAGGAACAAGTTGAGGATGAGACAAAACCAAAGATGGATTCACTTCTTGAGGATAATGAAGCCACCATTCAAATTGACAGTATTTCGGCACCTCAGGTAACTTTTAAGGTTCCTATTTATACTAATGTTTCTTCTCCACCTTTTCCTAGCAGATTTGCAAAGTCCAGGAAAGAGAAACATGAACAACAAATTTTGAAACCTTAAACAGCTTGCTTGTGGATTCTATTAAGCAAGTACCAAGAGATGCACCATTCTTTGATGAGCAATACACCACTGAGAGCAAATTAAAGTGTGATGACATAATAATTGTGGTGGAGAATGCATCTGCTGTTGTGCAAAGAAAGCTTCCTACCAAACGCACAGATCCTGGAAGTCTCATGCTTAAACCCAAAAATCTCAAAAATCCAAGAAGGGGTATAGGTTAGGTTGAAGACATTACATCAAGAGCTAATTGGGAGGCACCCCAATTGATGAAAGCTTAGCAACTTGCCATATCAGATTTGCTTTCTCTTCCTTTCTTTCTTTGTTTTGTTTAGTTTTTTTTTTAGGATTATTTAGGTTTCATTAGTTTGTTTTGTTTTGAATTTCTTTTAATATTTTTGTTTATGTGTTTTAGCAAGTCAGGCTGAGGACACTGAACCAAATGCTTGTTGGGAGGCAACCCAATGGATGGAGAGCACACATCATAAACATATTTGAACTTTCTTACTCTCTATCATTCTATCTTTTATTGTTTTCTTTAATTATTTTGATTGTTTTGTTTTTAGTTCTTTCGTCTTACACATAATTCTTTCATGTGGGTAATAGCATCTGGAATTAGGGTTGAACTGCTGTTGTTGCCATTCCAAAATAATGATATCATCCAATGAATGGTGCCTATTGTGGTTGTGCCCCTTGGGATGTCTGAACTGGATGTGGACCAAGACCAAGCTGGTACATAGGATCTTCAATAATCCGAGATTGGCTTCCACCTTGAGTGTTAACTTCCTTTGTCGCCTCCTTCCTTATATTCCAGTAAGTCCATCATCTTGGTCAGTTGCTTATTCATTTTTCCTGCGCTTTTTTCATTCGTTCATCCTAACAGTCTGTTCTTATACCATTGTTTTAGCCTATAAACGACTATAGTAGGAGTGATAGCAGGTTGCCCCAAAATTTTTTGACTATCGAGCTATCCTTGAACCTTTGTTACCACATATTTTAAAATTTAGGCCTCTTACTTTTATGAAGTGCACATGTATGCATGAATTATGAATGTGCAAGAAAGTATTTAATGATGCAAATGCATGAGAGAATAAAGTTATTTTAAATGTCAGTCACAAGGATTACAAAAAATTTGGCAGAAGAAATACAGATTAAAGAAAATACAAACAAAGTAAAAACATAACTAATATTCACAAGAAAATTTAAGACAAAAAAAAAAAATACAAGGACCTTCCTTCATGTGTCCTATTCTGGCTTTTTCTCTACACAAGGTTGGCATGGGTTTATCTTAAGGTTGGTCACTTAAGTGTTGTCTATATGCTGGGTTCAAGATTATTTGACCAAGCTAAAAAGGTCCTCAAATTGCTCCTTACTATTATCCAAGTAGATTAGTAAAGCACCAGGATCCTCACCCATCACAGGCTCCTAACGGAAAGGGTTCAATTTGGGTAGGAGTATTTCCCTAGCCACTATGGAGGTTATCACCTCCTGAAAGCTTCGGTACTTTACACCCTGAGATTGTTTCGCTAGCCTATACGGAGGTTATCACCTTACTAGAGTGTAGTTACTTTACCTTTTCCTAAAACGATGAGCCCAGGTATAGGGTTTATGGTATGATTTGTGTAGTGTGTGAGAAGGAACATAATGAACCTCTGACCTTTCACTTGTAAAAGAAAAACAAACGTAGTGGAATAAAAGAACAATTTACCAAAACTAAGATAAGTAAAGATAAAGAAGAATTTACCATTTTAAGACCAATTATTAGGACCTAGGATATCACAAAGCTAACTATGGCTCGACTCTCTAAATTCCCCAGTGGAGTCGCCAAACTGTCATAACGTGCCAAATACGAATTTGGTTGCTAGACACAAATAAGGAGTCACCACTAATCTTTTTTGTTAGGTGTGATTAGTCACCTATAGGAATCAATTCTTTTTAAAATAATCCTAAGCTCGACTAAGGTACCCTAAAAAGAATAGTTCTGGTCTACATTTTCAAAGCTAAGTTCAGGAGTTCAGTTACATGTGGGTAAGGAACGACACCTCCACAACGCCTATCCTAAGGATGGTACCTAATTAGCCTAATGTTATCCTAAAGGTCCTAAAGTTTTAATGGTCTTTATTCCTTGATTTAATATTTAAGTGTTGGAAGAACTTTCCAAGGAATTCTCCATTATGCTGGTGGAATTTTAAGGAAGACTTCCTCACCTCAAGAATGTTCAAGAGAAACCATTTTCTCTCTTGAAGAGGCCCCCATCGTCAGATACATTTTAATATTTTATGAAAGAAAGGCTACATGGTTCAGATTCTACACTTCATTATATTCCTAATCATTTTTACTACGAACTATTATTATCATTTTAGAAGAAAAAAAAATTCGATCCATAATATTGAAATTGCCACCTAAACTCTCCTTCATGATGGTGGAATTTAGAAAGATTTTTTCTCAACTAGAAGATTCTTAAGAAATCAACCATTTGCGACTCCTTAGAGTTCCAACATTAGAAAGATCTCAATTTATTTCCAGACTTAATTAATTAACAGTTATGTAAAAATGAAATAAGTTATGAATTTTTATTTTAATCTTCCTAAATTTCTTATTATTTTCTTATCTTTTTATGAATAATTTTTCCTAGTTGAACTTAAATTTAAAATAAAATTAATTAATCAGTTAAGTGGATAAACTCCTAAATAATCCAATATATATCCAATAATTGGTCAAATAAATAAATAAATAAAAATATGAGTAACCAAGAAATTATCAAATAATTAATCTAAAAAACATAAAATAATATAAGAGAAAAAATGAAAATAGGAAAATCATAAATCATAAAAAAAAATGCCTATATATGGGTCAGGTCCAAGCATGGACCCACGCGGGTCAGCGCCTTACCCTACTAGACTTTATAAATTTTAAGTTTTTTTTGCTCATCAGTTACCTTCACAGAGAAGCCTTATGCTCTCTCTTCCCCCAGTTCCCTAGCCCAGAATCCGATAATCACCCGTCTGCCCGTCGCCACCGCCGCTCGTCGTCGTTGCTGTAACCCAAAAACTTTCAAAAGTCCCCCAAACCTTCCTTTCAAACTCCCAAACTCCGATATCACACTGGATCTTTCAAAATCAATGTCAAAAGGCCTAAATCTACACATGAATGTCGTGGCCTTTCTCCCCTTGGATCTCCTTTGGCAACCGTCGGATGGTCATCAAAATTTAGCCGAGCTTTCCTCTAACCCTTCCCTAGATTTTCACCGTTCGAAATCTTGAAATAACAACGTTAGACTCAAAAACCTAGAAATCCGAAAATTATATTCCCTTTGAGTTTTGATTATTGTGTTGAATCTGTGATCATTTTCCCTCGTGATTCTATTGTACCCTTTTTTTGTGTTTGATCGGTGCTATTTATAGTTTTTTTAGATGAAATCTTGTCCAATCCTAGGTTTATCCTGGTTTCAAAAAGATTTTGGTTTGACCTAAATTTTCAATTTTAAATTTATCTGTTGTTTGAATTATGCTTGTTTTAGACATTTGATTTAAATTAACGATTGTTTTTGTCTCTTGTTCTGACTCTTGTGGTTTCTGATTCACTAAAGAAAAGGGAGAAAAACGAATAAGATAAAAAGAGAGAAGAGGAAAAAAAAGAAAAAGAAATGAGGAAAAAGGAAAAAGGAAAAAATAATAAATAATAATAGTATTTTAAATAAATATATTAAAATAAAAAAGATAAATAAAAGAAAATGTGGGTCAATTTTCAAAAAACCCATAAACCTCACTCGTGCTCAAAAGCCCAAAAAAAGGTTAGGTCCAAAATAGAATACCAAGTGATAATTTCACTCAATGTCCATAAGAGCTCAAAAACAACTTGAAATTCAATTTCATTTGAGATTCGAAAATCAAATCATGAGCAACAATCGAATCAAGTTCTCGGATAAAATCGGGTGTCTACAAGGCCTCAATCTTTGGCGTGAAAGCCAAATGAAAGCATTCCATGAGGTTTTGGAGGATAGTGGACTCAAAAATCTTGGCTTTTCTGGAGTTTGGTACACATGGGAATATGGTAAGAGTGCTAGCAATAAGGTTAGAGAAAGGCTCCCATGTGGTAAGAGTGCTAGCAATAAGGTTAGAGAAAAGCTAGACCAAAGGATGGTGAGCAAAACCTGGTGAAAACTTTTTCCTTTCTATATTGTCAAGCACCTTACAATGTCAGTCTCTGATCATAGTATAGAAGAAAAACAATCTAGTAGGTATAGAAGGGGAAACAAAGAATGTTATTTTTTTGAGGCAATGTGGGTGAAGGAAGGTGATTGTTAAAAGGAAGTTAGCAATATATGGATAGCAAATAAAGGTGAACAGATGCTAAAAAAGATAGAAAATATAGGACTAAAGCTCAGGCAGTGGTACAAAGAGAAGTTTCAAAAAATGCATGACAATATTGAAATCTTAACGAATGATCTCAAGTAGCTCAACGATCTCTCACCGAATGACGATAATCTTTCTAGAGCAATGTAGGTCAAGCAAGAGATTTACTGGAGCTAGAAAAAAAAAAAAAAACATTCTGGGTACAAAGGGCTCAGGTAAATTGGCCACGAGAGGGGATCGTAACACTACATTTTTCCACACCAAAGCTACTAAAAGGAAACAGTTTAACACCATAAAAGGTTTGGAGAATGGTAATGGTGGTTGGTGTGAAAATGAAGAGGAAGTTCAAGAAATTACCACTAGTTTCTTTAAACAGCTTTTTCAATCCCAAGGACCTAGCTATTTTGAAGATATTCTTGAGGCTGTTGAAACCTGAGTTTCAAAAGAGATGAATACCTTTCTTATGTCAGAATTCAAAGACGAGAATGGTCAGAATTCTCAAGAAGATAATGTCTTGGTGGCTTACGAATTATTGCACACTCTAAAAAAATAGAAGGAATGGTTAGAATGGGTTCTTTGCTCTTAAACTAGATCTGAGTAAAGCCTATGATAAAGTAGAGTGGCATTTTTTAAGATCAATGATGGAGAGGTTAGGCTTTCATTCTAGATAGGTTTCTCTTATAATGTCTTGTGTTACTTCTATCTCATATTCGGTTATTGTTAACGACTATATCATTGATAAGCTTTGCCCAAGGAGAAGTCTTTGACAAGCTAGGTGTTCCATTATCTCCATATTTGTTTTTGATTTGTGGTGAGGGTTTATCAACTTTACTTGCTAGAGATCAAAGGGAGGGCTTGCTACATTGATTTCAAGGCAGTCACAATTGATAAGTGCTTCATTTCATATATTTTTCTATTTAATTTCCTTATACTTTGTGCTTTGATTCTTAAGTTCCTTGACATTTTACAAGGGATTTATGCTTTTAGGTATTTTGAAGAGATGAAGTCAAAACATGTCAATTATGATATTAAAGAGCATACAAAATCACAATCACAAGATGGAAGAAGACTTGGGAATCAAAAAGATCAATTTCTTGTTGCCAAGCAAGAAGGCAGATTTGACATTCGGAGCTTGTTGTAAGGAAAATATGATTTTAAATTCTTTCTTCAAAGAAACTTTCTTCTTGACTTTTGAAGCTGACATGATTATCTTTCCAATAGTATCTCATGGGCCTAAATTGGATAAGAAATAGTCATCCAAATCGACACTGGAAGATCTTTCTAAACAACTATAACAGCAGAAAAACCCTAGCATAAATCACCTTTCCTTATTAAAACCCTGGCCACAAATCAGCTATTTGAAACCTTGGGAATCACAAATCATGATAAAAGGGACCTAGAGGCTACCTATAAATAATGAATAAGAGGGGGAGTCGCAACACACATTGTACATATTATAGTAGTCAGATTTTATTGCTTTCTTAGAGAGTTTGAGAGAGCAAGAGGTTGAATAATTCAATATTCTTCTTCTCCTTCTCTATTCTTTTAATTTTCTTCTTATTTTCTCTTTAATCTTATGTTTATGTTAACAATGCCTATGCAAGGCTAAACTTCCTTTTGGTTAAGGGTGATTTCAAAGCCCTAGACATGTTTTGTAATTGATTTTCAGATTCTATCTATTATTGGTTTTCTATCAAAATTGCTTATGTTCTTCTATAAGAATTGTTTATGATGTTGTCTTTATTTGTTTAGGTGGCCAACTAGTAGATCTTGATAATTATCTAATGCTAGTTTAAGAGACTTGATATGTAATTGTCTTGATTTCCTATTCAATAGTGGCAATTTGTGATTAATGATTGTGGTCAAGTTTTCGCCAATTGCAAAGTGGAACATAACCTAAGTTAAACAATTCATGTTTATGTTTTTGTTGCTTAGATCAACCTATCTTTCTCATCATAAAGCTGCTATCAAATTAAATTTAGAGATGTTTATCCTAGGTTGTTTGGTAGTTAGAGATTAAGTAGTGGCGTTTGTCCTATTTAACGACGAACTAAGGAAGGATTGGGGTAACACGGGAGGTTTTTATCTACAGTTGATAATTTTAATAGTTAATTGATGTTGATAGATATGAAATTGATTTCAATGATGTCTAGTGGTGGCGAATGACCTCTTAACCATGCTTCTCTCATATTTGATTTCCTCATACTTGTATTTTATTCTTCTGATTTGCTTTACTTTTAACTACTTCGAAATTCCCTTTTCTTTTATTGTCTTTGAAATTGAGTAATAAACTAGTAACTTATAAATTAAAACCCAATCCCTGAGGATTCAACCCTTGCTTAACTACTATACTTAACAATTGATCTTTTTAGTGCAAGGATTAAATAAGATATACTCTTTTGAGTGCATAAACAATTGTCCACTCACCTTTTTCGTGGATGATAGCTTACCCTTTGCCAAGGCAAATACAAGTAAGAGCAAAAAGGTGAAGCACTAGCTACAAAGATACAAAGAAGGCTCAGGCCAAAGGATTAACTTTGACAAATCTACATTTTTCTTTAGCAGTAACATTGGAAATGATCAGAGAGAGGCATTGTAGCACATGTTTGATATTCAAGCAATCACCAACCCCGGGAAGTATTTAGGTCTACCTAGTTTGATTGGTAGAGGTCAGAAGTGGGCCTTCAGATAGCTAAAAGAAAAAATCAAGTCCAAGATGCGGGGATGGAGTAACAGATGTCTCTCACAAGGTGGGAAAGAAATTTTCATCAAATTTGTCTTACTTGCAATCCAAACATATGCTATGAACTATTTTATAAATCACTTTGTAGAGAAATAAATGGCATTATGAGTAACTACTGGTGGTCACAGAATATAGGGAAAAAAGGCATTCACTGGCTTAGTTGGAAGAACATGTGTATGGCAAAACATATTAGTGGAATGGGTTTTCGTGACATAGAGAAGTTCAATAAAGCACTATTGGGTAAACAGGGCTGGAGACTCTTAAAGAATACGAGTACCCTAGCTTATCAGTTACTAAAAACTAAGTATTTTTCAAGAGTTTTTTTTTAGAGTCAAGGTTTGGAAAGAATCCGTCTCTAACATAACGAAGTATTTGGGGAGCTAAGGTATTTTAGATAAAGGAGTGAGATTGAGAGTGGGAAACGGACAACAAATCCAAATGTGGGAAGATAAATGACTCCCATCAATGAGTACATTTATGATCCAATCTCCAAGGAGCTCTTTAGATAACACCCTTGTCAACCAGCTCATTATACAAATACAATGAAGTGGAGAAGGGATTTAGTTCATGGCCTTTTCACACCAACTGAAGCAGATGCCATTTGCGCTCTACCTCTAAGCAAATGAGGAAGGCCTGATATCTTGGTCTGGCATTATGACAAACAAGATATCTACACTGTCAGAAGCAAACATAATATATTATGCAGGGAAGAACAAGCTAGCAATCAAGTCACAGAGCTACCATTTGACAACAACAAACTATTATGGCAGAAATTATGGAATTTTGAGGTTTCGAATAAAATCAAAATTCTAATATGGAGGATATTTCACAATATTTTACCAATATGTTTAATCCGAGTCATAGGAAGCTCGCTGTTGATAAGCTTTTTTTTCGGTGTGAAGGGGTAAAGGAATCAATGCTGAATGCCACCAGAGACTGTTCTGTCGCAAACATGGTGTGGACTTAAGTTGCTTTCAACTAGAAAAATAATAGAAATAATGTCAATGAGCTTGACAACTAGATCTTTCAGGTTTGTCAATCTTTTGACCATAAGCTTTTAAACTTTTCATGATCACAGCTTGGGCAATTTCGGGTGGAAGAAATGAAGAATTGCATGAAGAGCCCAGACTAAGCCCGCAAGAGGCAGGAAATTGTATTAGGAGCTATTTGGAAGAGTATAGTAACGCACAGGCCAAGCAAGAGAAGCATAGTGATTCGAATCCCTAGAAACGTACCTTTCTAATTGTGGTGAGTATATGGTCAACTTTGATGGTGCGCTTGATATCACTAATAAAGTAAGAGGATAGATATTGTGATTAGATATTCGAATGGTGTAGTAGGAGTCTATTCTGCTAAAATTCCTAATGTAAATGATTCTTTCACGGCAGAAGCAATTACAGTTGTTCGAGTCTTGGAATTTTCTTAAGATATGGGTTTCTCAAAGATAACATTACAGGGAGATGCACTTTGGATCATTAAGAAGCTTAAATCAGTTGAACCGGACTTATCCCTTATTGGTCCAATTATTGATGAAGCCAAAGTTAAAAAATTTGCTCTCTAGTATGTTGCATTACACATGCCTTATGCATATGGAATGTAGCTTCACACACATTGGCAGAACCTGGTTTAAAGATAATGGAGGATAGGTTTTGGGTATAAGAGTGTCCTGATGTAATTTCCCACATTATATCTGCAAATTGTACTCTTGAGTAATGCATGAAATTTCATATTCTGTTAAAAAAAGTTATTTGTATTAAATGTATATTAATTACATCAAAAAAATTATACACTAATGTTAAAACATGTTTAACAAACAGCCCGTGAAAATTCAAGAGCCTCAATTCTTGCATTATGAATACTATATGATGGGTTCACAAATTAAAAAATATAAATAAAGTCTCTTTAACAATTATTTATCATTATTTTGGAGGAAACTGTAATAAATTAATAATCGATATATAAATATTTTTAAGTTGACATGTACTTTTAAAATTTTCGTTATTCTAAATTATTTGATGAGTTCATCAAATAGTGAAAATAAAACAAATAAAAATTTGTAATTATTTTTTCTCACACATTTATGAAGGCAATGCCTTTAGAAATATGATTTGGTTAAATAAAAATCATTTAAAAATATGATTTTATAGTAAAAAGAAAAAAATTCGTCTAAATTACCAAAGACTTTGCCTTTAAGTCATTATATTATTTGATTATTATGAATCATAATTAGTGCGATATTAAATATTCAATTTTATGCATTTCTCAAATAAAACCAGTTACTTTTTTTACCCTCATTTTCTCCCTTAATTTAGATAAAGATAATGAGCAAGACCTTATTCATTTGACTAATACATACGAATTCATCCACACTTTAGTTTCAATCAATTCTTAGTTCTTGTCAGCATCTAGCGTGATCAATTTACTTGATGTTGTATGACATTTCATTGCAACTGGAACATATTCATGAGCATGAAACATCTCATGATATGCATGTATGACTCTAAAATATCATGTCCCAAGAAAGTAACTTTTGACATTATATGTAATTTTTCTGCTATAGACGGTTATCAAAGCCTAGAAAAATAAATAAAGATGATTACTAGCAAAAATAAACAAAATAAGTCAATTCATCTCAAATTTTTAGTAAGACCATTCTAAGTTTTTGAATGTAAAAGTACAGGTCAATAGCTGGTATAAGTTAACTATTTTTTTTCTAGTAGAGCCTAGAGGCATGATAATAATAAGATGCATACATATATGCTCAGGGCATCTATAGCTTGCTTAGAAGGAAAAAAAAATAGTTGGCAAAAATTTTCTAAAAATTTTCAATCCAAAATAGAAAATAAATATAATGAATCTACTGTACAAAATTTTCATTCTAGAATAATAATACTATTAATGAAAATAAATATATAATTCACAATTAAGTACAAAAAATTAACTGGTTCTAAAAGAAATTCAATACCCATGTGGTAAAAGTTGCCTAACTATATCTAACTAGCATGGTAGTGATTTTCAGATCTTTGTAGAAAGCCTTTCCTTGGTTCTTTTTGGTATTTACCAATCTTTCTCTACCACACTTGCAACCTCTTTCATGACTTGGTAATTAGCTAGTCAAGTTACTTTAATTGGGGCAAGAATTTGTGCATGGAGAAGTAGAGGAAAGCCTGCAATAGATGTGAAGTAGAAAAAAAATGGGTTTTGGCTAATATTTTCAATAGGTATGTTGAGGTTGCATCAAATCGTGATAATCATGTTAGTATCAAGGGAATATATAAAAATAGTTAGGGTTCATCCATTGCAAACTTGTCTGGCCTTTATTGTGGGCAAGAATTTGCAATACATGAAGGATCGTCTTAACGATGAAGTTTAGTTTGTATGGACTCTTTCATTGCCATTTGCTAGCATTTTGGGACCAAGATATTTACATACAATTACAAAATATATTCGAAATTGAAAAATAAATGTTGAATATAAATAGATTTAAAGTTCACAATTAAAACGAAATTTTATAATTAAATTAAATATGTAATAAACATATTCACATTAAATCCACCTAAGTTAATGATGCAACCATACCCCATATGTTATATACGCTAGAGTCTACGCAACCTGTCACCACAAAACAATCAGGTTCTAGGGAAAGGGTGTAATCAAGTGAATTAGATAATCATTCTTACTTTATGTATAGACTTGACAATGCCAAAAAAGGTTGAAAGGAAAGAAACAAAATCCGAAGCTTGGATATTTTCATGCCGTTTCTTTTTTACAAAAAAAAATCACCAAAGCTTTAATTGGTAAGCTTGTCTTTTAATGTTTTCTTAAAAAAAAAAAAAAAAAAAAAAAAAGGGAAATGATGAAAGATTTATGTAGATTACAGAAATGTAATAGTTTGTATAAAGACACTAAATATACAATAAAACATAAATATGTAACGATCAATAACAAAAACAAAATTAAATTTAAGCAAAAGCCAAACATTTAAAATACAATTAATTGATTTAATTATGTAATAATAAAATTGTAAAGAAAAATAATTATAAATCTAATGACTCCTTTACTCGAAATAGGAGCTAAAAATATATTATTGTAAAAGTCTCCTAACTACATCAAATTAGCAAGGCATTGATTTTTAAGATCTTCTCCGTAAAAAGCCTTTCCTTGATTCTTCTTTTTTGTATCTACCAACTCTTCTCCACCACACCTGCAACTTCTTTCATGACTTGTTGATTAGATAGTTAGGTTACTTCAAGGGTTCTCACTCTCACCTCAATTAGTGCGAGGTTCATCCCAAAAAGCTCTACATTCAATGTTTTTTTTTATTTTGTTCTAAGATGTAGAAGAATGGCTTGCAAAAACGAGAAAAGTAAAGTAAAAAAGAGTTGATTTTGGCTATCAACCAACAAGTGAAATTTTTAGCGAGTATTATTTATGATACACTCTTCAATAGTAATAGAATTACTAAGCCAAGAAAGAAGGTTAATCTTTCGGATCAAATTAAGTAATATTAAGATTATAAAGAAGGTTGTACTCACCTCTAGTTGTGTGTGAATGATATCAAGAACTTCATTTATCATGACTCAACATCAAGGGAATAGATGAAAAGAGTCAAGGTTCATCCATAGCAAGCGTTTCAAGGAGTTGTCTTCCCTTTATCATGGGCAAGAATTTGTAGCTAGTGAATGGTCATCTTGATGATGAAGTTTAATTTGGATGGGTTGACTATTTGCTTGGATTTTGGGACCAAGGTGATTTATATATAGCTACCAAGTGTAATGAAAAAATGAAAAATAAATATAATTAAAACTCATAATTAAAATAACATTTTATAAAATAACATTTAAAATATAATTAAATAGATTAGATATGTAATAATAAAGTTATAAAGAAAAATAATTCTAATTCTAATAACCCCTCTAAAAGTACTTAAACTACCCCTATTTACTCTAAAAGAGAGTGAGAAATACAATATAAATATAGATATAAATGTTGTTTATACAAGTAGAAGAAAAAAATCCCTTCTAATAAAACCTTAAATAAGAGGTCAAAAATATAACATTAACAAATATCTTTTAAAGAGAAAAAACCAATAGCAATGAGGTAAAGTTCCTAAATATTATTGTTGGTGTATGCCCTAGAGCCAATTAGATTGAGCTTGGGATACACAGTCAATAATGCATACCTTTCGCTATGATTATAGTGATACAAGGTTTTCTTTCATGTTAGTACAATAATAAGGAGTTATTAAGTACTAATCGGATGAAGCCCATGAAACATAATGGTCTTGCAAAGGAATTATAAAGAGTTATAATTATGAGATCCTTATACATCAAAGCCTTGTTCCACAAACTATTCCTGGTCATCGTATTGCCAAGACAGGGCATTGGCAATGCTCAAAGACTAGTATATGTTAAGCCTTCTTACTTATGAAGTAAGTAATCGATCTCTTTGATAACTCGTATAATTATATAGTTTTTAGTTATGTTTTATTATTGTTTTGTGTCAAATACGAGTTATTATTGTTTAGTCTAATTGTGTTTATGATCTTTTATATTTTTATGTAATTTGGTGTTTTTCACAAGTTTCTTTGAGTGATTTCAGATTACTAGAATTAAGGGCAAATCCAGTTCAGTTCCAGTTCCGACACCTTTTGCCATATCAGCTATATCTCGAATTTCACTGAAGCAATAAGGCTGAAATTTGTAGCCGTGCAAAGCTAAGAGGCATATCTATCTTTTTCATGTTTTATACTTCTTGAAACGGAGTCGTTTTCCCTAGCAAAATCGACCATCAAGTTGGCTGATGTGCAATGACGTCTGTGCTGACCTGTTTTCGTATTTTGCCCATATCTGCTTATCCACATCAGCAAATGAGCTGATTCCAATGGCTATGGATCCGTAACTAATACAGGAACCTTTGTCTAGAAGACCATATGATCAGATCAGGCCTCTAATATTGACGAAATCGACCATCAAGTTGGCTGATGTGCAATGACGTCTGTGCTGACATGTTTTCGTATTTTGCCCATATCTGCTTATCCACATCAGCAAATGAGCTGATTCCAACGGCTATGGATCCGTAACTGATAGGGGAACCGTTTTCTAGAAGACCATGTGATCAGATCAGGCCTCCAACATTGACGAAATCGACCATCAAGTTGGCTGATCAAAATTGTCATACAATATGACGAAAATTGTTAGAAAAATTCACCCACCTATTATACCTACCTTTGAAATTTGTAAAGCTTGTCTCTTGTCATTTAGCCTTCCAAAATGTGTATAAATAGAGGGCCTTGGATGATTGTAGAGGAATAGATTGTACATAGGTAGGATATTAGCCATTTTAATAAAATTCTCTAAGTTTTCTTCTTCTTTCTTTTCTCTAGTTTTCTTTCTTTTCTCTAGTTTTCTTTTTCTTTAGAGAGAGCAAGAGGTTGGATAATTAATATTCTTCCTCTTCTTCTTTCTTTCTTTCTTTTATTTTCTTCTTAGATTTTCTTTAATTTTATGTTTATGTTTATAATGCCTATGCTAGGCTAAACTTCTATTTGGTTAAGGGTGATTTCAAAGCCCTAGACATGTTTTATGATTGATTTTCAGATTCTATCTATCATTAATTTTCTATCAAAGTTGCTTATGTTCTTCTACAAGAATTGTTCATGATGTTGTCTTGATTTGTTTAGGTGTACAACTAGATAGATCTTGATAATTATCTATTGCTAGTTTAGGAGTCTTGATCCGTGTAATTGTCTTGATTTCCTATTCATAAGTGGCAATTTGTGATTAATGATTATGGTCAAGTTTTCAATAATTGCAAAGTGGAACATAACCTAAGTTGAACAATCCGAGCTTATGTGTTTGTTGCTTAGATCAACCTATCTTTCTCATCATAAAGCTGCCATTAAATTGAATTTAGAGAGCTTATTCTAGGTTGTTTAATGGTTAGAGATTAAATAGAGAGCTTGTTCTATTTAACGACAAACTAAGGAAAGATTGGGATAACAGAGCTTGTTGTTATCTACGGTTGTTAACTTTGATAGTTGGTTGATATTGATAGATCTGAAATTGATTCTTAATGATGTCTAGTGGTGGAGAATGAAACCTTAACCATATTTTTCATATTTGATTCTTCTTACTTACTTGTTTTCTTACTTTTCTAGTTTGCTTATTTTTAAAAGTATATTTATTTTTATTGGCTGGTTATACCGCCTAATTTGTATATTAACTTTGTTTTACTTTTATTGGCTGGTTATACCGCCTAATTTAGTATATATATTTTTATTGGCTGGTTATACCGCCTAATTTAGTATATATATTTTTATTGGCTGGTTATACCGCCTTGCATCTTCTTCTTATTATTTACTTTAGTTTAAATCTGGCTTCAAAAACCCCTTTTCTTTTATTGTTCTTGAATTTAAGTTTTAAACTATTAACTTATAAACTAAAACCCAATCCCTGAGGACTCGACCCTTGCTAACTACTATACTTACAATTTATCTTTTTAGTGCAAGGTTAAATAAGATACACTCTTTTGGGTGCATCAAGTTTTTGGCGCCGTTGCCGGGGATTGCTTTCTTTAGTTTATTAGTTTATTGGTTTATTCTTATTTTCTGTTCTAATTAGTTTTATTTTCTTGTACATACAAGTTTTTCTTATCAAATTTTCAAAAAAATAAATAAATAAAAAAAAAACGATGGAATTGAGCAATCTAACACTTGAAGAGTTGGTGGCATACATGAACATGGAGAATCAACAAGCCAATCTCACTTCCTCAGTTCAACAATTGGCCATGGGAGGATGTCAAGGCCATCAATGGTTCCAAGACCAACCGCATGATCATTACTCCAACACTTACCATGAGGGATGGTGGGATCATACTAATTATGGCTACTCGAAAAATTACCAAGAAGTAGATCCTTATGCCAATTACACTCATCCATCTAGCTTCAATCAATCATGGTCCCAAGAACCAGATCTTTTTCAACCACCACATATGACTCAAAACTCAGGTACTTCTTTAGAAGATCTTGTCTATTCTCTTGTTACTGATACATTGCAATTTCAACAGGAAACAAGGGCAAGCATCCAGAGTTTGGAAAAGCAAATGATCCAATTGACTAGTAGTATGGTGGGATGGGTAGCACAAAAATCTGAAGAACTCCGTGCCCAAACAATGATTAACCCAAAGGAGAATACTACTATTGTGACCTTGAGGAATGAGGAACAAGATGAGGATGAGACAAAATTAGAGATGAATTCTATTCTTGAGGATAATGAAGCCAATGATCCAAATAAGAGTATTTCGGCACCTGAGGTAACGTTTGAGATTCCAATTTTTACTAATGTTTCTTCTCCACCTTTTCCTAGTAGATTCGCAAAGTTCAAGGAGGATGAACATGAACAAGACACGCTGGAAACCTTAAACAGTTTGTTTGTGGATGTCATTCAACAAGTACCAAAAGATGCACCATTCCTCGATGAGATATGCACCACCAAGGATGATGGAATAATACTTGTAATGGAGAATGCATCCACTGTTGTGCAAAGAAAGCTTCCTCTCAAACGCATAAATTTGGGAAATTTCATGTATGAGCCTGACAAGCCTAAAAAGCCAAGAAGGGGAATTGGCTAGGCTGAAAACAATCAATCAAGTGCTAATTGGGGGAGGCAGCCTAATTAGTGAAAGCATTGCCAAACTGCCATCCTCAGATTTGCTCTCTTTTTCTTTATCTTTTTTTTTTTTATGTTTCTTTGCTAATTGTGTTTAGTGTTTCTAAGTTCATTTAGGCTGCATAAGTTTATTTTGTTTATTAGTTCTTTTCACTTACACATGATTCTTTCATTTGGGATTAATAGCATTACATTAATGACAATGTAAGAATTATGTGTGGGGGGGAGAATTTAGGATTTTATTTAGAGTGTTTTGTTTTTGAGTCTTTTTATGTTGTTTTTCTTTCTGATCCTTGTTTTGAAAAACACTAGATGTAAATATAATTTTTTTTAACCCCGGTTAAATGGCGGATAACGGTACTCCGTGATTATTTAAATCGGTTCCATCAGCTACCCACAAAACTGATATTGTATATAAATTTCTCTTCCAATTTCTCTTTCAATTTTTTTCATTTTTTTTTCAGGATGGATGATATTCTCACAAGATTGCAGAAACGATTTCCTCCTTTTCCTCGAAATATTTTACTGAAGCTTTACCAAGTTCGACTTGAAAGATTAAGAATGCTTATGCACAAAGGGATTCCTGACGACATACGTTGGATAATTGAAGCCAAGATACGTGAAGATGAATATCTTCCTGTTTTGCATTTACCAGGTACAGGTAGAAGCACTTTTGCAAAGAAGCGACGAGCAAAGCGCATGAGTTCAAATTGCCACAAATGTGCACGATGGACGTGTAACGGTAAATGTCGTTCTATTGGGATTCCGTCCTCTAATCGAGATGATAAAATTGAATTCATTAAGGATGGACTGAGTAAGGAGAATTTGGGTAATATCCAACTTTCTCTTGAGACGCATCCTAGTGGAGACGTACAAAGAGAAATTCTTGATTTATGGCCGCAATTCCAAAGGGAATGGCAACATCTTGGGAATCTGATGTTAAAAGACCCTGTTTGCCAGCTTGTAAGAAAACTGGATGGGAAGCATATCCTCGACTCATAGAAGGCGTTTAAGCCGTTTCTGGACGTAAAACCAGAGGAAGATGTGAGCCACAATCACAACTACAATAAATGACTTCTCAGCTTTTGGTTTGATTTGCAATAACTTTATTTCGGTTTAATTTACGTGTTATTCGATTTGTGTAATTATTCTCATTTTTTTTATTTGTCTTTTACGATTGATTTTTCTTCTCTTTTTTATTTTCTTCCTGAAATCACGCAAAAATCTTTTGTTAGGTTAACATTTTCTTCTGACAGGTCAAATACACTTTCGGCGACATTATTACTCTTGACTTTTACGGTTGATTTTTCTTCTCTTTTTGATTTTCTTCCTGAAATCACGCAAAAATCTTTTGTTAGGTTAACATTTTCTTCTGACAGGTCAGATACACTTTCGGCGACATTATTACTCTTGTCTGATTCACTACTCAGTCCTCTATATATTACACCATGTACTCATTCTCTTTCAGGCACTCGAAAAAAAGAAAGAAAAAAAAAAGAAAAAAAAATGGAAAGTACTTCGTCCCAACGCATTAAAAAAATTTGTGTTTTTGGAGGTGCTTATCCAGGGAAAAATAACATATTCGCTGATGAAGCCATAAGAGTTGGAGTAATACTTGCCCAACAAAAGATCCAGTTGATTTATGGAGGCGGTAGTACGGGTTTAATGGGAGCAGTCGCTACAGCAGCACACGCCGGAGGAAGTCCAGTTCTAGGAATCGTGCCAAAACTATTCACAGATTTTTGTGGACCTACCTTGGGTAAGGAAATACAAGTCTGGAGTATCCCTGAACGGATAACAATCATGTACCATTCTGCCGATGCATTCATTGCTTTACCAGGAGGTCTGGGTACATTGGAAGAAATAGCTTGCGTGGCTTCTTGGTCATCTTTGGTCACAAATAAGAAACCCATTGGTTTGCTTAATATTAATGGTTATTTTAGTAATTTACTTTCATATTTAGATAATGCTGTGGATAATGGATTCATGTTTTCAGAGGCAAGGAGAACCATAATTTCTGCTGCAACCATTGAAGATTTACTCAAAAAGCTCCAAGCTTATGAGTATTTATCTGCTACGGTTGTTTCGCAAACGCTCGGAAAAAGAAAAAGAGATATGGACGAGCAAGGACTGGATTGCACTTTGTCTTTGTGACATTATCTAACATTTTGTTTGTTGTGTCTCAGTTATAATAAGTGGTTAGCAACCTCTACAGGTAATATCTCCTAAATTTTACCTTCTTAAAAAAAAAAAAAGTTTGTTGTGTTTTAAGCAATTTAGAAGTATTCATTCTGAACAAGGTCTGAGTAAGGGAGACTTGAGACATACCTTGTCAGTTTGATTTCTTCTTTTCAAAAAAAAAAAAAAAAGTTTGTTGTGTTTTAAGCAATTTAGAAATATTCATTCTGAACAAGGTCTGAGTAAGGGAGACTTGAGACATACCTTGTCAGTTTGATTTTAATCTTTTTATGTTTACTTGTTAATTTTTGTTTAGTATTTTAGGATTACTTAGGTTGCATGAGTTTGTTTTGTTTTGAGTCTTAGTTGTTCCTATTCTTATGTTATTAGTTCTTTTCTCTTACACATGATTCTTTCATTTGGGTTAATAGACTTACATTGAGGACAATGTAAGAATTAAGTGTGGGGGGAATGATTTAGGATTTCTTTTATTTTTGTCTACTATTTTTTTTATGAGTCTTTATTATTATTATTATTTTTAGTGTGTTTTAGTTCCTTTTTAATACAATGATGAGATATGAATTGCATAAGTCTAAAACAGATTTATTAGTGAGAAGATTTTCATGAGAATTGAGCTTGATGTCAACCTTTTTATGAGCCAATGTTAATATGATATGTTGATTGAGAAAGAAGCATGTTTAGACTTAATCTGACTTGTATAATCATCCTTGTGAGTTTTTGAGCCTATAATGATTGATGCATTATACAAATCAATCTAATTTCTTTCTTGAGTGCTCTTATGATTACATGATTCTCTAGAACTTGCTTTAAACCGTTTGAGACTATATTGATACATGTGATAACATGAATATGATAGAGGCATTAGGATTATAACCAGAGCCAAACAGCCATCCATTATTAATGTTCTAAGAGAAAATCCCCACTAGTGAGCCAATTTGAGCCTACATTAAATATGCTGTTTTATTGGTAACCACAACTTACACCTAGCCTAAATATACTTATATCCTTACCCTTGTTCTAAAGATGGATTATATATTTTGAGACATATTGCAAAAAAAAACAAGGGCTATTTTTAGTTAAAAATTTGGGTTAGAAACAAGAAATAAGTGTGGGGGGAAAAGAAAAGAAAAGTCAAGAGAAAAAGAAATGGAATACTGGCAAATATATTCCTATGTAAAAAAAAAAAATATGAATCATCTCTTGAATTTGTGGAAAAAGAAAAAGATGTTACAAAGTTGTTTAGAATGAAGAAAAGGCCCAACATGAATATCCGGCCTAGGTGACTATGTACTTGTAAAGAGTTTTGAGAAGTTTCTTTGTATGATCTTTTTATGTCTCTAAACTTTATGAACTCTTTGGAACATTTGTGATATCTTTATCCTTTTGTTCTTCAACCACATTACAAACCCCTTGGCCCCATTACAACCTTGATTAAAGACCTCTTGATTCATGAAGTTGTATGATCTAAATAGTGGAGAATAGGTGGACAAGCAAGAATATGGTAGAACTGTTTTCATGAGATTGATTGAGTGTAAACACTTCACCACTACTTTAAAGAGTGAAAATCATGAGGGTATCCCATGTGAGTAGTTGAGATTAAGTTTGAATATGCACTATTTTGATTGAAATATGTTATGTTAATATTGGCTTAACTCAAACAATTTACATTCAAGCATGAATTTTTGTGAAATTCTTTAAGCTATTGATTAGTTTATAAGACTTGTTCAAAGATTGTCTCTAATTTGTATTGAAAGGATTAGGAATAAATATTTTTAGTATATGTAGTTTATTTATATTTTAGTTTTTCAATGTTTGTGGGTATCGTTCTAGTAAACCCTCACGAGACTAAACTCGTCCACTAGGGACACCTAGGGGTTTAAAGGCTTGTGTCACATGCTAAGTGCCACCGTGATTTCCTACGAAAGTGGATTAGATTAGATTTTCTTATTTTATTTTTATTGAGTCGTTGCTAGGGACTAGCAACAATCTAAGTGTGGGGGTGTGATAACTCGTATAATTATATAGTTTTTAGTTATGTTTTATTATTGTTTTGTGTCAAATACGAGTTATTATTGTTTAGTCTAATTGTGTTTATGATCTTTTATATTTTTATGTAATTTGGTGTTTTTCACAAGTTTCTTTGAGTGATTTCAGATTACTAGAATTAAGGGCAAATCCAGTTCAGTTCCAGTTCCGACACCTTTTGCCATATCAGCTATATCTCGAATTTCACTGAAGCAATAAGGCTGAAATTTGTAGCCGTGCAAAGCTAAGAGGCATATCTATCTTTTTCATGTTTTATACTTCTTGAAACGGAGTCGTTTTCCCTAGCAAAATCGACCATCAAGTTGGCTGATGTGCAATGACGTCTGTGCTGACCTGTTTTCGTATTTTGCCCATATCTGCTTATCCACATCAGCAAATGAGCTGATTCCAATGGCTATGGATCCGTAACTAATACAGGAACCTTTGTCTAGAAGACCATATGATCAGATCAGGCCTCTAATATTGACGAAATCGACCATCAAGTTGGCTGATGTGCAATGACGTCTGTGCTGACATGTTTTCGTATTTTGCCCATATCTGCTTATCCACATCAGCAAATGAGCTGATTCCAACGGCTATGGATCCGTAACTGATAGGGGAACCTTTTTCTAGAAGACCATGTGATCAGATCAGGCCTCCAACATTGACGAAATCGACCATCAAGTTGGCTGATCAAAATTGTCATACAATATGACGAAAATTATTAGAAAAATTCACCCACCTATTATACCTACCTTTGAAATTTGTAAAGCTTGTCTCTTGTCATTTAGCCTTCCAAAATGTGTATAAATAGAGGGCCTTGGATGATTGTAGAGGAATAGATTGTACATAGGTAGGATATTAGCCATTTTAATAAAATTCTCTAAGTTTTCTTCTTCTTTCTTTTCTCTAGTTTTCTTTCTTTTCTCTAGTTTTCTTTTTCTTTAGAGAGAGCAAGAGGTTGGATAATTAATATTCTTCCTCTTCTTCTTTCTTTCTTTCTTTTATTTTCTTCTTAGATTTTCTTTAATTTTATGTTTATGTTTATAATGCCTATGCTAGGCTAAACTTCTATTTGGTTAAGGGTGATTTCAAAGCCCTAGACATGTTTTATGATTGATTTTCAGATTCTATCTATCATTAATTTTCTATCAAAGTTGCTTATGTTCTTCTACAAGAATTGTTCATGATGTTGTCTTGATTTGTTTAGGTGTACAACTAGATAGATCTTGATAATTATCTATTGCTAGTTTAGGAGTCTTGATCCGTGTAATTGTCTTGATTTCCTATTCATAAGTGGCAATTTGTGATTACTCTTACAGGTTGAAGTATGGGATACTTGGGATAACATATAGGTGCTTGTCTGTTGAACAAGTTCATTGAACATGGCCCGCCAAGAGAACTTCATTTGGTAATATATCACTCTAGTGTCTATGATAATGTTCTCTTAGTACCAGTCGTGTAAATTAGTCCTCAGACTTGTGATACCAGGTCATCTTGTATGGAAAGTGTCATACTTAGATTTCATCACGAACGGGTCCCAATCACGAGGATGATTAAAGTAGGGTGTTATTGGGTGTGACATGAACCATACAAAGATGAATGAGTGATCTAGAGAGGATTCACCACTCCCTGTGATATTGGAGACATATCTCATTTGTTCTTGACTACGATTGACTTGATTAAGTCTTTGGCCAAAGCATAATGAATTTAGGAGAAAGTTGTTTCTCTGAATTCATAAGGTTAATCATAATCTGCGAAGAACTAATATGGATTAATCATGAGTAGACACTGCACCATGCTCATGTGCTATCCGGGATATATGGTGAAAGAATCGTATTAGACTGACAAGCTGGTTGATGAAAGGTTCTAAAAGGTCACTCTGACTTTACAGTATTTGGGTGGTCATGATGGGTTGCTAGATCCCGCTCTTGATCTATGATAACAAGTTAATATGATTAACTTATAATCATTGCCAACATATTGGGAACCTAGAGGGTCACACACACAAGAACAGATACGTATGGATTAAACATGGTATTCTATAAAGGTAAAACTTAATAGAATAAAAGATCTATATTAAGGACTCAATTGAAGAAGTTCAATTGAGATGGATTAAGACATAATTGAGATTGAGAAATCCAAGGACAATGTCTTAATAAGATAAGAGGAATCAAGAAGTCTTATCTAGTGTAGTAGTCGACTTTGACATATAGATGTGCAAAGTGAATTGCGATTGACTATACTATATTGGAATAATATCATGAGATGATATTAATAGATTAATGACATGAATTGTTTCATGAGGAGAAAAAAAATTTAATTGAGAATTAAATTACTTTCGTTTAGAAATTAATCTATCTAGTAAATAAGCATGACAAAATTAGAAAGGGTCCAAAGCGACTATTCTAATTTAGGACTGTCCACTAAGGATGGTTTGCCCAACTTAAGGCATTAAGATTGTTTGACCATTATCATTATTAGATAATATAATGGGCCTATTGATCCATCTTAGAATTAAATAGTTTAAGTCCAAGTGTATTAATGAAAATCTTGTGCAACAAGTTATAGGTGGCCGGCCAAGCATAAGGAGATAGGGATTAGGGTGTGCGCCATTAAATAATCTATTTTAGAGGTTGTAGCTGCCCAAGCTAGCTCTATTCTATTTGTGATATTTTGATTTTGCTTAAGAAAAAGTTTGGTTTCAAGAAGAGAACTCTAACCTAGCAAAATAGTGAAATCGAAGCCTCCCTAAGCTCCCTAAGGCTTGTCGCAATTCCTCCTACCTTGGTGTTCTCCTTGCCGCTTCTTCACCTAGTTGAGTGAGATTGAATAAGGGATAATGACACAAGAATATGGATCTTTTGATTGTGATCTTAGGATCAACTTGCTAGCACAAGTGAATCGCCATACCTTAGAGAAGGATCCATCAGCTGTTCGTGTGGACTAGCTCTAGAGGAAGGACAATTGTGCTTCTTGTGATCTTCAAAGAGTTTGAAGCTTTGTAGATCTTGGATTCGAGATTAGGATCTGCAACTAAGGTTACGATATCTTAAGTAGGTAACTTCTAAATCATATGGGTGATTTAATTATTTTTGAATGTTATAAACCTGTGCAAACACAAGCCTAAGATCCTGTTGTACTTCGGGTGCTTCTTTGTTTTATTTTCGCTGCACTTTGATTATCATGTTTTTGCATGAGCCCGAGGTAGTATAGTAATAAACCCAACAGTTATGATTCAATTTTGAATGATATTAATAGTATCAATATAGAACCTAGTTTTAATCATACCAATGATTACAACGAAAAACAATTATAGCAGGTAATTAAGTTAAAAACTGATATGAAGAACATGGTAACAAGATATCTTCTTAATCCAAAAAACGCAAAGAACAATCCTTTAATCACTTCAATTCATTCTATAAAACAACTATATCAAATATCACTACACCAATTTGTTCAACAATAAAAAAGGATCGAAAAAGGCAAAATGTCATGAATTTTAAAAAAAATGAAATAAAATTTATGGGCTACATAAAAACCAGAATTACAAAAATACAAATTGATAACAAAATGTATTAATTTTAAAACCTAATATTTCTAATCTCATTAGTAAAACAAAGAAAGAAAAAAAATTTCAAGTTTCAAAAGCAAGATTAAGACAAAGAAACAAACCTAAAATCCAAAAATAACTACCAATCCCAAAGAACCCAATGATCAAATCTCATCACTATTCTATTATGTAAACAAAAAAACTAAACAACAAAGAGAATATATATTTTGTTTAAAAAAGGCAACATATAATTCTAGAACTAAACTAATCCAAAATTCAAAATTTCACTAAAAAAATATAAAAAACCTCATTAAGATTAATATAACACATTATCATCCAATCAAATAAAAATAAACTCAATTGCTTAAAAGGGGATCACATTTTTAGAGTTTAGATGAAAAGGGCAACCCAGAAATAAAAACTCACTATCAGGGCCCAAGTTTAGTAACAGCATCGGTAAACTTTCATGGAGCTCATCTGTCTATTGGAGTTGAGGGTTCGGATTTGTTGTTAGGACCAAGCAAGCATCACTAGGCGAGTTGGTCTCATCAAGAAACCCTTGATAATCTCCCACACTTCCATCTAATGGTAGTGACTAAATAGTCGAGTACATTTCTTTTGAAACTTTTTATGAGAAAGAGATGAAAAATGCAAAGTAAAATCAATAGAAGTAAATGAGTTGGGCCTTCTTTTTTGGGTTCGGAGTTTGGGGCACAAAGCCTTAAAGTTGGACGAAAAGAGAGAAAAAGAGGATGGGAAAGAAAAAAGAGAGAAGTCATATTTTCTCTTTGTAAAAAAAATGCGAGTGACTAAGGCAAAAAAAAAGTAAAAACCATTTCTATTTTATTAATTTTATAATTTATCGTTTCTTTTCTAGTAAATACTTTTTTTATGATAATAATTAACAAAAAATTGAGTTAGACCCCCTTTTATAATTCCCTAATCATTTTTCAACACCTAACCCTCCTTTTTTTTTTTTTCCTAATGAAAGGATTGTTGATTGTTATTAATACTAGATATGTAAAGGGGAAGTTAGGAGCTCTTCAACTAAGTTGCGCGTCATCTTATACTATAGGAAACTGAAGAAAAAGTTGGAAAAAGTCAAAGACATTTTTGTTAAACGATGTCATGTGACTTTACCCACCTTGTTTCGACTCTCATAAAACCATTTAACCAGTAATCAATTAATAAATAAGCTTGCTTTTTATCCTTTGGTGTCTTTAAAAGTTGTGCTTTTATTTATTGATCTCTTTTACTCTATTTTTTTGTTATGTAATATTTGCAGGTTTTAGTTTATTTTATTCTTCTTATTTCTCTCAACCATTCTTTACTCTTCTAGTTTCTATATTTCTTGAGAGATTTGGGCAGTTTTCGTCTCATTGTTAGTGGTATAGTTCTCATGTTTTTGTAGCAGGGGTTGCTTATAAAATCGTGCTCTATAAGATTTTCTTGCATTAAATGTTGTATCTTGTGAATGTTGAAAAAGAAAGATTTGATTGGGATTTTGATCTGTTGTAACTCTTTTGTTGGGACGTTGGTGGTCATGAGTTATAAAAGGGTTGATCTTGGCTCCTGTCCAAGCAACTTTTAATCTACTGCTTGAGAGGTTAGCCTGAAGATTTCTTTTGTTGTTTTGTTCTTTGCTTTAGTTAGACACTCTATTAGTTAGCTGTTTAGTTCTATTTATTATATTGTGCGATTTATTTGTTCTAGTTTTTTTTGGTGATATGGTTCTAAGCCAGTTTTAATTATATATGATTTTATTGTGCCAATCAATTTGTTGGGCTTTTGCTTTGGGAATTTTGAAATAGCTTTGTTGTTTCGTGTTACCGTGTTGATATGCTGTCGGTTTGAGTTATGGTTGGAGGCTTTGTATGTGAACTTCGATTTTCATTGGTAAATGCTTTTCATAAACTTGATCTCGATGGTAGAGTAGAGGCTTGGTTTTGGGGAGTAGCTACCCACAAGTTGGTTGTGTGAGGCTTGTGCCTGTGCGTAGATTCTGGAATGTTATGGACTTAGTTAAGAAATTGGGTATTCTTTCCCTTACCTTTACTTGGGGTTAAATTATGCAATTTGGACAAATTTGAACGTAGAGTGCTATGGACTTAATGCTATGTAAGGCTTATGTCTTTACATTGATTTTGGAATGTTATGAACTTAGTTAAGGAATTGGATATTCACGTCCTTACCTTTGCTTGGAGTTAATTATATTATTTGGGCAAACTTGAAAGTAAAGTGTTATGGACTTTGGTAAGGAATTGGGTATTTACCCTTTTACCTTTGTTCGTGATAAAACTTTTCTGTATGGACAATTTTGAACTAAGAAATGTCACCTTTGCTTGGGAGTATTACGGACTTAAAAAACCTCTACCTTTCCTCACCTTTACTTTGGATGGATCCCAAATTAGTATTTTGTTGTTTGGTTTATTTTTCTTGTTGTTCAGTTTTTAGGTTTTTTTTTGCTTTCTTGTTGGGATCTCATATGTTGGTCAATAAAGCATACCCTTTACTATGAAGATAGTGATACTAGGTTTTCCTTCATGTTAGTACAATAATAAGGAGTTATTAAGTATTAATCGGATGAAGCCCATGGAACATAATGGCCTTGCAAAAAAATTATAAAGAGTTATAATTATGAGATCCTTATGCATCAAAGCCTTGTTCCTCAAACTGTTTCTCTTTATCGTATTGTGTTGTCGAATTTCAATACGCAAGTGCACGTTATTGCAAACAAGTAATAAAGTAAAAGTGGAGTGTCGTACCTATAAGGAATTGGTATTAAATTTGTTAAATACTAAAATTAAAACAACTTACTCTTATCCAAATAATTAATTAAAAAAATGTGTAAATTAAAGAAAATAATAAATGAAGAAAGTAAATAAAAATTGGGTTTAAATCAATGTAGAAAAGCCTAGGATTACAACTTCCCTCAACACTTCGCTTAGATGTCTTTTACCCTCCTAATTTGATTAATGATCTTGAGTTGTTAACCTAGACTTCTAATCTATTTATAAGGATCTTCCGATGGTCTTATAAAAATATTCTTCTTAACCAATTAACTATATTCCTATGTTAATTGAATTAAAGAAGAACTCATTAAGTCTAGACTCTAACAACGATTACACATGACAAGTAAGTGTATTCCTATCCTACCTGCAGATCAATTCATCCTAATAAATGAATATGAAACATGTGTTATGCAATCCATGTCTAACACTAAACTCCCTTTTCCAAGTTGTATTTAGGTTAACAAATCAGTTTAATTGGTGATCAAGCAATTAAAAGCATTAAGTACAAGAATGCATAAACAACTCAAATATCATTAAATCAAATTAGAGAATAAAATAATCCAAACTATGTGTTGAGTTCTATTGCAATCCTAGAAAAGAAATTTAGTTCATGCTTGACATTGAAAGCAATAACCAAAGGAGTTTCACCAACATCAAATTACAAGAAAATAAGAGAAGATTAAGGAAGAAGAAAAAACTAAAGGTTGTCAGCTCTTCAGTCTTCTAGTCTCCAAAACTGTTCTTGGCTTCTTGCAAGATGGTGGTGGCTACTCTCTTCTTCAGAAAACTAAAGCAAAAACTAACTCCGAAACTTTAAAATAAAGCCTAAGGGTTCCTATTTATAGAGCCTTGAAAGCCTGAAAAAGAGAAATTTAGTGGCCAAGTAACTGCTTCCAGCTTGGACTTTCCATATATGAGTTGAGCTTTTCCTTCTAGCTTTAGGACTCTACAAAACTACAAAAGACATTAATTAATAACTAAAATAAAACATAAAATAAATAAATAAATAAAACTAAATAAGAAATAAATAAAAATAACTAAAAATAGTAAATTAATAGTTTAAACTGCAAGGACTTAACTATTTTAAAAGCACAAAATAGGATTAAATAACTCTATTTTATAGAGTTATCACACTCCCAAACTTAAGATTTTGCTAGTCCTCGAGCAAAACTAAACTAAACAAAACAAAACGAAATAAAGCAAAGCAAAGCAAAGCTAAATATGAATGCACTTAACTAATGATTTCCTTAATTTTTCTCAAAAGCTATCTCAAAATCTCAATTCAAAGTTAAACACAAACATAATCCAACTTTATGATTCAATTCAATCGTTTGTTTCATGCTTGAATGGATTCCAGTGTGTGTGAATAATCTCTTGACAAATCATTGCATGCAATCCAAATAAGTTTATGTCAATGCAAAATACGAATTATAGTACTAGATTCTCATATGTTTGCTTTTCATCTCTCTTTCCACTAATGTAGACTAACACTTCGTCAAGGATCAAGTAGGTCTTTATTAAGCTTGTAATGTAAGGCTACGGTCAAGGTATGATAAAGGATAAATTTCGGTTAAGTCACCTATTGACAGTTTACATTTTTTTTTTCTTTTTAGGATTTTTGAGAGCCATAGGCTTTTCCTCAAATTACATACTTCATTATTTGAATGCTTTTCCTTTTTGCTTCACCACTTTATTTCTGTCTCTTTTCTCTTCTTTTTTTCTTTTTCCCGATTCTTCTTTTTCGAAGAACCATAATCTTTTTTTTTCACATCACCATTTCACCCAAATTTGACATGACTCATAATTTTTTCCTGTATGTCATACACATGCCTATGTAGTGAGGGTTAATCATGGTTTTTCTTAGTTGGATAGGCTAAAAGGTGTGGCAATCAAAGAAAAGAGATATATATCAATTAGGCTCAAAGAAGTAGACTAAGGATAATCATATATAAAGGTAAGCTTGAAAGGCTCAAACGATCCAAACATGGCCTAAATCACTTCCTCAACTTAGTGTTGTCTAGAATTTTGCCTCAAGAGAGAATCAAACAAATTCTAGGTTCTAGACATAATCGCAATTCACATCAACATTATCAATTTTTAAATAAGCAATACAAATCTAAGCAAGAGATTAAGTGCTCAATTTGTGAAAATCACATCCTAACATGAAACTAACAAAAGAATTTAACACAAATTTTTCTCATGCTTATGTTTTCCCAAGAATCAAGATAAATCAATAGATAAAATTTCATCATTGGATAAGGATTTCATCATGTCAAAATGCATCATATCTATTATTTTATTTTTTTACGACTCCTAAACATAACTAAATATAAATATGCAAAATAAACTAAAAATAAAGAATAATAAACCAGAGAAATAAAAAGACATACAAAACATAATAAAATAAAAACAAATAAACACCCCCTAAACTTAAATCAAACATTGCCCTCAATGTTGGAAAAATAAAAGAGTTAGAATAAGAGAACTCCCCTATCAATAAAGAAAACCCGAGAGCACTTTAATCTTCCTCTTCCTCGTCCGCTTCTTCTTTCTCATCATCAAAAAGTGGTGGTGGTGGCATAGCGGGGGCTGGGTGCATGTTGGCACCCATATGATGACTAAGGAAATGAAACATTTGCTCAAGAGCCTGAAAGCAGTCATCGTGGTGAGCACTACGAGTTTCCAATCAAGCTATGCGTTCCGTCATGGTCAATTTTCGAGGTTAAGGAGGCCTGGGTGGAGGAGGAGCTTGTGATGAACTCGCTTCGGGTCTTGAGGGTGGACCCTCTATGTCTCGGGTCAAGCTATGTATAATAGTGCCATCTATGGGACCCTTCGTATGTAACAATTCTTCACTATTGACCATTCGGACCCTTGCTTGGTCACACAATTGAGTGATTAAAGTAGGAAACCAAAGGCCTTCTCTTGGAGATCGAACACTATGCAGAACAGTTCGATAAATGAGCTGGCCAATGTCAATTGTCTTGCCTGTGGTGAGAACACAGAGCAAGATAGCTCGGTCTTTGGTGACATCACTAACATGCTTACAAGGAAGCATATTGGTATCTAAAAAATGCAACCAAACCCGAATCTCTTGGTTTAAAGTGTTGACCTTGAATGAAGCAAGTTCCCCATCCCTTGAAGTATTCCAAGTCATCCCATTGGGGCAGAAATGTGCTGTGACAGCATCCATGTCAATTGGCCCATCCAAATACTGTGTATATTCATTAGTCTCAATATCCGGGGTTTGGAAGTACCAATTAATGGTCTACGAATCATACGAAACTTTGCACCCACAGACAAAAATCGTATTATCGCTAAGTTCAAAGGCATTGGCATAAAACTCTATGACAACTGAGAGTAAGGAAGATGGAGGTGGAGCATAGAATTTCTACCAATGACGTGAATTGATGACTTGTTGAAACTAAAAATGCTCATGTAGATCAATATGAAACCCCCTCTCCAAAATAGGGCTTTTATGTAGGAGAGAGTGGTTATGCCGTTGAACCGCTGCATCATATACAAACTTGCTTCTATCAAAATTAGGTGCACTAGTGCTAGTTCGAGTTTTCTTCCTTGGTACCATATTCTAGTTCTAGTTCAACAATTGACCCAAATCCAACTATTATCTTCACCAAGCACACAACCTAAAATAAAATTACTAACAAATTCTCCAATTCTCAAATATGCTCAACACAACCCAATCCACAACAAGCAAAGAATAATCTTCTAATTTGGACTAATTCTCAAAAACCCACAATAACCCAATCCACAATCAAGAGTATTGGCAGTAAGAACAACCTTCAATACTAAAAATCAACCAAATAACCCTCAAACTAGTATAATCTTTATGGAATTTGAAAGACTTACTTGAAAAACTTGAGGATGATGGGAGAGTCCTTTCTTGAAGATGATTAAAAAATTTTATAGTTGTGTAGTGGGTTTATGAAGAAAATTGAGATAAATGTGTGTAGTTGGTTTTTATGGAGATGGATAGTTGAGAGAGAATCAGAGATTTTGAAGAAGAAGAAAGAGTTGAGAGAGAAAAGGGAGAGGGTTTGGGAGAGAAAAGAGAGGGTTTGGTGGCTGCTTAAAAGATGAAAGGGGTTTGGGGTGTTAAGGTTTTTAAAAACCCTAATTTGTTTTTACGAGCTGGCGTCGCGGCTCCAGGGTTCGATGTCACGGCACCAGCTACATTGACTCTTTTGGTTAAATAATTTATGAGGTTTGGCGCTGCGACGCCAAGATTAGGCACCGCGACGTCAACCTCTCTGACTCTTTTAAGAGATTTTTACATTTTCTTTTTTTGGGTGCCGCGGTGCCACTGCCACTTACTTGGAAAAATATGAGGTCTGGCGCCACGGCGCTGACCTCTCTGCCATTTTTTTTAAAAAAAAAATTAAGAGATAAACCTGTAAATGAAAAAAAAAAAAACCAAATATTAGTTAAAAGAGAAAATTCAAATCAAAGCAAAGATAAAATAAAAGCAAAGCAAACATTAAAGAGTAAAGAGCTTGGGTTGCCTCCCAAGAAGCGTTTGATTTATAGTCGTCGGCTTGACTATCTCGAGCTTATTCTGGGTCGGCTAAGATGATTAAGGACTTGTGGCATTCAAAATCGCCTCCCCAGTAATGCTTGAGCCGTGGGCCATTCACTTTGAATATTTAGTTAGAACTCTCTTCAACCACCTCAATTGCTCCATGAGGAAAAAATTTAATGACTTTGAAAGGTCCGGACCATCGAGACTTCAGTTTTCCCGAAAATAGCTTTAAGCGGGAGTTGTAGAATAAAACATGTTGGCCTAGTTCAAAGTGTCTCTCAATAATCTTCTTTTCATGCCATCTCTTGGTTTTTTCTTTGTAAAGATTGGCATTTTCATAGGCTTGAAGACGGAATTCAGCCATCTCATTGAGTTGCAATAGATGCCTCTCTCCTGCTACTTGAAGATCGAAATTCAACTTCTTGATGGCCCAATATGCATTGTGTTCCAACTCTACCGGAGGGTGACATGCTTTTTCGAATACCAATTTGTATGGAGACATCCCAATCGGAGTTTTATAAGCAGTTCGGTATGCCCATAATGCATCATCCAATCTCTTGGACCAATCTTTTCTAGTCGGGCTGACAGTCTTCTCCAAAATCCTCTTGATTTCTCTATTGAAGACTTTGGCTTGACCACTTGTTTGTGGATGGTAGGCGGTGGCAATCTTGTGCTTTACCCCATATTTAGCAAGAAGGGCTTCAAAGTATTTGTTGCAAAAGTGAGACCCCTCATCACTAATGATTGCTCTTGGAGTGCCAAAGCGGGTGAAGATATTCTCTTTCAAGAAGTTTAGAACCACCTTGGAATCATTGGTTGGCAAGGTTGTTGCTTCCACCCACTTAGATACATAATCAACCGCAACTAGAATGTAAAGATTGTTGTAAGAGAAAATAAATGGACCCATGAAATCAATTCCCCATACATCAAAAATCTCTATTTCGAGAATGCTGTTGAGAGGCATCTCGTTTCTCCTTGAGATGTTGCCCACTCTTTGACATTTATCGCATCTGGCAACAAACTGGTGAGCATCTTTAAAGAGAGTGGACCAATAAAAACCTTATTGTAGCACTTTTCTCGCAGTCTGTTCTCCTCCAAAATGTCCTTCATAGTCCGAAGAGTGACAATGTTGCAAAATATCATCAACTTCTTCCTTGGGTACACACTTTCTAATAATTTGATCATTGCATTGCTTAAACAAGAACGGTTCATCCCAGTAATAATGCTTGACATCATGCAAGAACTTCTTCTTTTGTTGAGAATTTAAATCAGGTGGAAAAATTCTACTTACAATATAGTTCACATAGTCGGCATACTGATAACTCTATAAAATAGAGTTTTTTACCATATTTTATATAGCTGAGTCCTTATAGTTTAAACTATTATTTAAATATTTTTAATTATTTTTATTTAATTTTAATTTAGTTTTATTTATTTTATGTTTAATATAGTTATTAATTTAATATCTTTTATATTTTTGTAGAGTCCTAAAGCAATAAATAGAATATCAGTTCATATATGGAAAGTCAAAGCTGAAAGCTGTTACTTGCCCAAAAAGTTTTTCAACTTCACGCTTTTGGAGTTCTATAAATAGGAACCCTTTAAGACTTTATAAAAGACTTCTCCCTAGCTGTCAAATCTGAAATTTGTAAATAACTTAGTTTTCTTAAGAGGAGAGCAGCCACCACAAAGTTGCAAGGAGCTAAAAAGATTTTGGGAGATTGAATATTGAATATCTGACAACCCTTTAGTTTTCTCTTATCCCTTATCTTCTTTATCTTTCTTGTATTATTGATGATGGTGAAACTCCTTTATTTTATATTTTTATTATTTAGCATGAACTAATTTGTTTTTCTAGGATTTCAATGGAACCCAACATATAGTTTGGATTATTTTACATTCTTGCTTGATTTAATGATATTTGAGTTGTTTATTCAATCTTGTTCTTAATGCTTCTAATTGCTTAGCTACCAATTAGATCGATTTGGTAACCTAGTTACAATTTGGAAAAGGGAGTTTAGTATTAGACATGGATTGAATAACACATGTTTCATATTCATTTATTAGGATGAATTGATCTGCATGTAGGGTAGGAATACACTTACGTGTCATGTGTAACCAATTTTAGAGTCCAAGCTTAATGAGTTTCTCTTTAATTCAATTATCATAGGAATATAGTTAATTGGTTAAGAGGGATATTTTTATAAGACCATCGGAAGATCCTTATAAATAGATTAGAACTCTAGGTTAACAACTCAAGATCATTAATCAAGTTAAGAGGGTAGGAAACGTTCAAGCGAAGTGTTGAGGGAAATTGTAATCTTAGGCTTTTCTCCATTGATTTAAATCCAATTTTTATTTGCTTTCTTGATTTAATTATTATTTTAATAGTTTTTTTTTTAATTTACAATCTCTAGTCCTTTGTTTGAATAAGATTAAATTGTGTTAATTTTAGTACTTAGCGAGTTTAGTTACAATTACTCGTGGGATCGATACTCTACTCTTCATTATATTACTTGTTAATGATACGTGCACTTGCGTGGTAAATCCGAAAACAAGTTTTTGGCGCCGTTGCCGGGGAATTGTTTTACCACTTTTGTTAATATTAATACCAAGCAATCTTAATATTAATTCAAACTTTCTTATTTATTTAATATATTTTATTTTTCTTTTTAGGTTTTATTAACCGTTGAATGCAAAAGGGGTGCACTATGTGGGGTCATGAACAAGGTGCAATCATTGCTTTATTTGCACAGATGGCTGCACTTAACAAGAAGCTTGACAATTTGGGTGTACATGCCGTCCAAAGTTCGTTTGTGATTTATGAATTATGTGGGGAATGACATCATAGTGATTGTTGTCAATATGTTGGAAACTATAATATGCATCAAAATAGTTTCTATTCCAACAACTACAATCCAGGTTGGGTATATCATCAAAATTTTTCCTGGAATAACAATCAATGGTCCTCCTATTCAGACAATCAAGCATATCCTTTTGAGTTTCCACCATATGCACAAGCACCTGTCCCAGAAAAGAAACCATCATTGGAAGAGGTGTTTATGCAATTCATGGCAAGCCAAGCAGTGATCAATCAGAATCATTCAGCATTACTTCAAAGTCAAGCAGCTGTTCCAGAATGAATCCTTCATTGGAAGAGGTGTGCATGCATTACATGGCAAGAACCGATGCTATCATCCAGAGTCAAGCCAAGCACCTATCCCAGAACAGAATTCATCAATATTGGAAGAGATGATCATGCACTACATGGCGAAACAGGAAGCTATCAATCAGAGTCAAGCAGCGACACTTAGGAATCTTGAGATACAAATAAGCCAGCTTGCTAATGCCATTAACAACCAACTGCAAGAAACTCTTCCAAGTGATACTGAACTTAATCCTATGAGTGAAGAAAAAGAGCATTGTAAAGCCAATACACTTGGGATTGGAAAAGAGATAGAAGAGGATGGCAAAGAGCCCGAATTGTCAATCGATCTTATTGAAGAAGTATTAGTGGGTGAAAAAGAAGTTGAAAAAGTACGAATAGAGGAGATTCAGTGTAACACACAACCACCACTTGTTCCTCAATGCATCCAACAGCCTAAGCTAGTTGATGTGGTAGAAAGTGCTATTAAAAAAGAGTTTATAGAAATTTATCCCATTGATCCGCTTAAGGCATTCTTGAATTCCACCATGGAAAGGGATGAATTCCGCTTTCAAACCTGCAAGAAAGCGAATTTTTTCAAAGAAAGGACAACTAAATGGCATGAATTGAAAATCATCAAGTGGTTGGATACCGGATGATAAACATGAGATAGTCAAGCCGATGACTATAAATCAAGCGCTTCTTGGAAGGCAAACGAAGTTCTAATTTTTTTTCCTTTTTCTCTTTAATTTTGAATTTTAATTTTTTTAGGATATTCTTATTAATTTCTTTTTACTTTGTTTTCTTTTGTAGTAGGCACTCACCCAACTTGGACAAGCATAATGAGGTCTAAAAGGAAAACTAAAGCTTCTCTTGCGTTGCTTTCATCGATAGGGGAGTTTTCTTGTTCTTACTCTTTTTATTTCTAAACATTGAGGACAATGTTTGTTTTAAGTTTGGAGGTGTTGGTCATTAGTTTATCGGTTTTCTTTTGTCTTATGTGATTTTTTTTTTGTTTTGTGTGTTTTCTTTTGTCTAAGTTTATATTTAGGAGTCTTTATTAAAAAAAAAAAAAAATTGCTTGAGATGTTTTGCACTTATTCTGATGAGAACCTTATCCAATGATGAAATTTTAGCTATTAATTTATCTTGATTCTTCGTAACAACATAGGTATGATTTAATTTTATGTTAAATTCTTTTGTTAGTTTAATGTTAGGATGTGATTTTCAACAATTTGAGCATGTTATCTCTTGCTTATATTTGTATAGCTTATTTAAAGACTGATTATGTTGATGTGAATTGCGGTTATGTCTAGAGCCTAGAATTTGTTTGACTCTCTCTCGAGGCGAAATCGTAGACAACACTAAGTTGAGGAAGTGATTTAGGTCATCTTTGGATCGTTTGAGCCTTTCGAGCTTACCTATATATATTAATATCCTTAGTCTACCTCTTTGTGCACTATTGATATATCTATTTTCTTTGTTTGCCACATTTTTTATCCTAGCCTAATAAGAAAAACCATGATTAACCCTCACTACATAGGCATGTGATTATATTACAGGAAAAATTATGAGCCATGTCGAATTTGGGTGAAATGGTGATGTGAAATTTCTCTATAAAAAAAAAGATTATGGTTCTTCGAAAACGAAGAACAGAGAAATAAAAAAATAAAATAAAAAAGGGAATAAAGTGGTAAAGAAAAAAGGAAGTGCATTCAAAGAATGAAGCATGTAATTTGAGAAAAATACTATGGCTCTCGAAAATCCTGAAAAAAAAATGTAAAGTGTCTATGGGTGACTTAAACCGAAATATATCTTTATCCTACCTTGACCCTAGCCTTACATTACAAGCTTAATAAAGACCTACTTGATCTTTTACGAAATGTTATTCTGCATTAGTGGAGAGAGAGATGAAAAGCAAACATATTATAATCTAGTACTATAATTCGTATTTTGCATTAGCATAAACTTATTTGGATTGCATGCAATGATTTGCAAAGAGATTATTCACACAACACTGAAAATCCATTCAAGCATGAGACATACGATTGAACTGAATCATAAAATTGGATTTTGTTTGTGTTCTACTTTGAGTTGAGATTTTGAGATAACTTTTGAGGAGTATTAAGGGAATCATTGTTTAAGTGCATTCTTCTCTAGCTATGTTTTGTTTTGTTTTGCTCGATGACTAACAAAATCTTAAGTTTGGGGGTGTGATAACTCTATAAAATAGAGTTATTTTACCATATTGTATATAGTTAAGTCCTTATAGTTTAAACTATTACTTAATTATTATTTATTTATTTATTTATTTTATGTTTAATTTAGTTATTTATTTAATGACTTTTGTATTTTTGTAGAGTCCTAAAGCAATAAGGAGAATATCAGTTCATATATGGAAAGTCAAAGCTGAAAGCTGTTACTTGCTCACAAAGTTTTTCTACTTCAGGCTTTTGGAGTTCTATAAATAGGAACCCTTTAGGACTTTATAAAAGACTTCTCCCTAACTGTCAAATATGAAGCTTGTAAATAACCTAGTTTTCTTAAGAAGAGAGCAGCCACCAAAGATTTGCAAGGAGTAATAGAGATTTTTAAGGATTGAAGACTGAAGATCTGACAACCTTTTAGTTTTCTCTTATCCCTTATCTTCTTTATCTTTCTTGTAATATTTATGATGGTGAAACTCTTTTATTTTATATTTTTATTAATTAATATGAAATAAATATATTTTTCTAGGATTGCAATGGAACTCAACATGTAGTTTGAATTATTTTACTTTCTTTCTTGATTTAAGGATATTTGATGTTGTTTATTCAATCTTGTTCTTAATGCTTCAAATTGCTTAGCTACCAATTATATTGATGTGGTAACCTAAATACAACTTGAAAAAGGGAGTTTAGTGTTAGACATGGATTGAATAACACATGTTTCATATTCATTTATTTGGATAAATTGATCTGCATGTAGGGTAGGAATACACTTACGTGTCATGTGTAACCAATTTTAGAGTCTAAGCTTAATGAGTTCTTCTTCAATTCAATTATCATAGGAATATAGTTAATTGGTTAAGAAGGATATTTTTATAAGACCATCGGAAGATCCTTATAAATAGATTAGAACTCTAGGTTAACAACTTATTGTCATTAGTTAAGTTAAGAGGGGAGGAGAGGTTCAAGCGAAGTGTTGAGGGAAATTGTAATCCTAGGCTTTTCTTAAGTGATTAATTTATCTTTTAATTTAATTTAATTTAATTTAATTACTTTCTTTCTTTCTTTGTTTATTATTTTATTTTATTTAGTTTTTGATTTACATCTTTTAATTAACCATTTGAATAAGATTAAGTTGTTTTAATTTTAGTACTTAGCAAATTTGGTAACAATTCCTCGTGGGATCCACACTTTACTCTTCACTTTATTACTTGTTAACAATACGTGCACTTGCATGGTAAATCCGACAACACATATCATGGTGATTCCTGTTGATGAACTAGAAAGAGTTGCTCATCAGGAAAAGCCTCATTGATTTGGATTGCATCGCCAACTTGTGCCCCATTATCCAATCTTGATAAATGATCTGCCACTTGTTTTTTTCTATTCTTTTTTTTTGTCTCGGATCTCTAAATCAAACTCTTGCAAAAGAAGCATCCAACGGATCAAGTGAGGTTTTGCATCCTTCTTATCAATCAAGTACTTGATAGCTGAATGATCGGTGTAGACAATGACTTTGGTGCCCACAAGATAAGATCGAAATTTATCAAAAGCAAATACTACTGCAAGCAATTCTTTTTCAGTAGTGGTGTAATTCAACTGAGCATCGGTCAAAGTTTTGCTTGCATAGTATATAGAATGAAATATCTTATCTTTTTGTTGGCCTAAGACTGCGCCAACTGCAAAGTCACTAGCATCGCACATGAACTCGAATGGAAGGTTCCAATCTGGAACAATAATGATAGGTGTTGAAATCAGTCTCTCTTTCAATGTCTTAAAAGCTATTAGACATGCATCATCAAACTTGAAAGGGACTTCTTTTCCAAGGAGGTTGCAAAGTGGCTTTGAGATCTTGGAAAAGTCTTTAATGAACCTCCTATAGAACCCGGCATGACCAAGGAAACTCTGAATACCTTTGACAGAGATTGGAGGTGGAAGCTTTTCAATTGTTTCAATCTTTGCTTTATCTACTTCAATCACTCTACTAGAAACTTGATGTCCAAAAACAATGCCTTCTTGAACCATGAAGTGGCATTTTTCCCAGTTTAACACCAAGTTTGTTTCTTCACATCTCTTAAGCACTCTAGCAAGGTGATGTAGACATTCATCAAAAGAATCTCCAAAAACTGAAAAAGTCATCCATAAATACCTCTAAACCTTGCTCCACCATGTCATAGAATATGGCCATCATGCATCTCTGAAAGGTAGCAAGAGCGTTACAAAGTTCAAATAGCATTCTCCGAAAAGCAAAAGTTCCATAAGGGCAAGTAAAGGTAGTCTTTTCTTGATCTTCAGGAGCTATTGAAATTTGATTGTATCCTGAATATCCATCCAAAAAATAATAAAACTCCTTACCAGCCAATCTGTCTAGCATCTGATCAATGAATGGCAAAGGAAAGTGGTTTTTCCTAGTAGCTTTGTTAAGCCTTTGATAGTCCATGTAAATCCGCCAACCAGTCACTGTTCTAGTTGGAATAAGCTCATTATTAGCATTTGCAACCACCATCATTCCTCCTTTCTTGGGTACACATTGAACTGGACTTACCCATGAACGGTCGGAGATAGGATATATGATGCCTGCATCAACCACTTAATAATCTCTTTTTTTACCACTTCTTTTATGATGGGATTAAGTCTCCATTGATGCTCTATGGTAGCCTTGTGATTGTCTTCAATAAGGATTTTATGCATGCAAATTGAAGGACTAATCCCCTTGATGTCGGCAATTGACCAACCCAAAACCCTCTCGTGTTCTCTAAGGAGTTTATTTTCCTGCTCAACATTAAGAAAAGATGAGATAATAACAGGTAATTCAGATTTTTCACCAAGAAAAGCATACGCAAATGTGAGGGTAACTATTTAAGCTCCAGAGATGGTGGCTCTTAATGGATTGCTTGGTAGATGATGTTTCGCTTGTCTTAAGTCCCAATGGTTCAAATTGATGAATGGATCTTCCAATGCGTGGATGAGCATTCAACAAATTTACACATTCAATAAAATCATTATCCCTTTCTGAAGTACTTATCAAGGATGCCTCAAGTGGATCAATAGGATAGCTATTTTAAAAAATCTTAATTGTAGCACTATCTACCACATTAACTGCAAAACACTCATCAGATTCATTAGGAGATTTCATAGCTTTAAAAACATTAAAAATTACCTCTTGATCTTGAACTCTATGGTAAGTTCTCCTTTTTACACATCGATGAGAGTTTTACAGGTAGCTAAGAAATGTCTCCCAAGAATAATTGGTATTTCGCGATCCTCCTCCATATCCAATACAACGAAATCAGCTGGGAAGATAAATTTATCTACCTTCACTAATACATCTTCAACAATGCCTCTTGGATATGTGTAAGATCTATCCGCCAATTGTCAAGCTTATTAATATGAAGGTTTTTAAATACCTCAAGAAATTTATGGAACTTCTTGTCAAGCTTATTCTTTTAAAGGCGCTGAGGAAAGGGTGGTGGTGGATAACATTGCTACTTTTCCTCTTGAGTTTTTTCAACTTCTTTTTCCACCATATCTTTTTCTTTAAGAGGCTTGGTTGGAAATTCTTGCTTCTTGCTTTCCTCTTTTAACTCCCTTCCATTCCTAAGTGTGATGGCTTTGCAATGTCCTTTTCCGTGTCCCCTACGATTGGTTTCAGTATCACTTGGAAAAGATCCCCTAGGACGATTGTTAAGTGCATTAGCAAGCTGGCCCACTTGTGTCTTAAGATTACGAAGTGCCGCTGCTTGAGTCTGATTAGTCACTTCTTGATTAGCCATGAACTTTGTAAACATATCTTCCAATGATATCTTCTTTTTTGGAACAGGAGCATGGGTTTGTGATGGAAAACCAGGAGGGTTTGCTGGTTTAGTAGAGGATGAAGACCCTTGATTGTTATTCCAGGAAAAGTTTGAGTGATTTCTCCAACCTGGATTGTAATTGTTGGAATAAGGATTGTTTTGTTGTCTATTATAGTTTCCAACATATTGCACTGACTCGGCATTGGTTGGGAAGCTATTACTGGTGTGTCCTTCTCCATATAATTCACAAGTTACTAATGGGCTCTGGACTGAATGCACACTCATAGTGTCAATTTTCTTAGACAAAGCAGCCATCTGTGCCGATAAGACACCGATTTCATTCAATCGATAACTGCTTGGAGCTTTCTTTGGCAAAATTCTTTCATTGGACCATTGATAATTATTGGACGCCATCACCTCAATTAAATTGTAAGCCTCATCAATTTCTTTCCCCATGAGTGATCCACCTGCTGCAGCATCTATAGAACTTCTAGTATGACCCATTAACTCATTGTAGAAGGTGTTTACCTGAAGCCAGTCAGGTATCCCATGATGAGGACATCGTTGAAGAAGATCTTTGTACCTTTCCCAAGCTTCATACAATGATTCCGAGTCATACTGCATAAAAGATGTGAAATCATTCCGCATCTTAGCTGTCTTGGCAGGAATAAAATATTTGGCAAGAAATTTCTGGGCTAGATCAACCCAAGTGGTAATGGAGCCAGCAGGAAGAGAGTTCAACCAATTCTTGGCCTTATCTCGATGTGAGAAAGGGAATAGTCTCAATCTAATGGCATCATCAGTAACACCATTTTGTTTGAAAAGATCGCAAACTTCCAGGAAATTCACGATGTGAGCAATCGAATCATTGTTCGGTAAGCCGCTGAATTGAACTGATATATTGATCATCTGAAGGATGGCCGGCTTCATCTCGAAAGTATTTGCCTGGATGTCAAGCCTCTGAATACTAGTCTGCAGGTCTTGCATGAGAGGAACCCCATACTCTCGCAAAGTCTTTGTCTCATTAGCTTCAGCCATTGTATGGTTGTTAGTTGCGACTTGTAAATTATCCCTTCGATGTTGATGAAAAGTTCTTTATGGTTTTGGATCAAAAGGGACAAGTTCGAGACTTCTAGATCACCGCATTCAACAACCAAAAGTACCTGAGAATAAGAAAAAAATGAATTAAGACTAAGTATTCTTGGTATTAATATTAACAAAAATAATAAAACAATTCCCCGGCAACGGCGCAAAAAACTTGTTGTTGAATTTCAATACGCAAGTGCACGCTATCGCAAACAAGTAATAAAGTAAAAGTGGAGTGTCGTACCCACGAGGAATTGATATTAAATTTGTTAAATACTAAAATTAAAACAACTTACTCTTATCCAAATAATTAATTAAAAAGTGTGTAATTAAAGAAAATAATAAACGAAGAAAGTAAATAAAAATTGAGTTTAAATCAATGGAGAAAAGCCTAGGATTACAACTACCCTAAAACTTCGCTTGGATGTCTTTTACCCTCTTAATTTGATTAATGATCTTGAGTTGTTAACCTAGAGTTCTAATATATTTATAAGGATCTTCCGATGGTCTTATAAAAATATCATTTTTAACCAATTAACTATATTCCTATGTTAATTGAATTAAAGAAGAACTCATTAAGTCTAGACTCTAACAATGATTACACATGACAAGTAAGTGTATTCCTACCCTACCTGCAGATTAATTCATCATAATAAATGAATATGAAACATGTGTTATCCAATCCATGTATAACACTAAACTCCCTTTTCCAAGTTGTATTTAGGTTAACAAATCAGTTTAATTGGTGATCAAGCAATTAAAAGCATTAAGTACAAGAATGCATAAACAACTCAAATATCATTAAATCAAATTAGAGAATAAAATAATCCAAACTATTTTTTGAGTTCTATTGCAATCCTAGAAAAGAAATTTAGTTCATGCTTGACATTGAAAACAATAACCAAAGGAGTTTCACCAACATCAAATTACAAGAAAAAAAGAGAAGATTAAGGAAGAAGAAAAAACTAAAAGTTGTCAGTTCTTCAGTCTTCTAGTCTCCAAAACTGTTCTTGGCTTCTTGCAAAATGGTGGTGGCTGCTCTCCTCTTCAGAAAACTAACTCCGAAACTTTAAAATAAAGCCTAAGGGTTCCTATTTATAGAGCCTTGAAAGCCTGAAGAAGGGAAACTTAGTGGCCAAGTAACTGCTTCCAGCTTGGACTTTCCATATATGAGTTAAGCTTTTCCTTCTAGCTTTAGGACTCTACAAAACTACAAAAGAAATTAATTAATAACTAAAATAAAACATTAAATAAATAAATAAAACTAAATAAGAAATAAGAAATAAATAAAAATAACTAAATAGTAAATTAATAGTTTACACTATAAGGACTTAGCTATTTTAAAAGTACAAAATGGGATTAAATAACTCTATTTTATAGAGTTATCATATTGCCAAGACGGGGCAATGGCAATGCTCAAAGACTAGTATATCTTAAGCCTTCTTACTTATGAAGTAAGTAACCGATCTCATATCAGTTGAAGTATGGGATACTTGGGATAACATATAGGTGCTTGTCTGTTGAACAAGTTTACTAAACATTGCCCGCCAAGAGAACTTCCTTTGGTAATATCACTCTAGTGTCTATGATAATGTTCTCTAGTACCAGTCGTGTAAATTAGTCCTCAGATTTGTGATAGCAGGTCATCTTGTATGGAGAGTGTCATACTTAGATTCCATCACGAACGGGTCCCAACAAGAGATGCTTATGGTAGGGTGTTATTGGGTATGACATGAACCATACAAAGATGAATGAGTAATCCATTGAGGATTCACCACTCCCTGTGATAATGGAGACATATCTCGTTTGTTCTCGAGTACGATTAACTTCATTAAGTCTTTGGGCAAAGCATGATGAATTTGGGAGAAAGTCGTATATCTAAATTCATAAGGTCAATCATAAGTTGCAAAGAACTAATATGGATTCATCATGATTAGACACTGCACCATGCTCATGCGCTATCCAGGATATATAGTGGAAGGTCCGTATTACACTGACTGGCTGGTTGCTAAAAGGTTTCTAAAAGGTCACACTGACTTCACAATATTTGGGTGGTCATGATGGGTTCCTAGATCCCTCTGATGATCTATGAAAACAAGTTAATGAGATTAACTTATGTTCATTGCCAACATATTGAGAACCTAGAGGGTTACACACATAAGAACAGTAATGTATGGATTAAACATGGTATTCTATTAAGGTAAAACTTAATGGAATAAAATATCTATATTGAGGACCTAATTGAAGAAGTTCAATTAAGAAAGATTGAGACAACATTGAGATTTGAGAAATCCAAAGACAATGTCTTAATGAGATAAGAAAAATCAAGAAGTCTTATATAAACTAGTATAGTCGACTTACATAGTGATATGCAAGGTGTGTTTCGAATGACTATGCTATATTGGATTAATGTCATGAGATGATATTAATAGATTAATGTCATGAATTCTTCATGAAGAGAAAGAAATTTAATTGAGAATTAAATTACTTTTATTTGGAAATTAATCTATCCAATAAATAAGCATGAGAAATTAAAATGGGTTCAAAGAGACTATTCTAATCTAAGACTGTCTGTTAAGGATGGTTGGCCCAACTTAAGGCATTAAGGTTGATGGACCATTATCATTATTAGATAATATAATGGGCCTATTGATCCATCTTACAATTAGTTTAAGTTCAAGTGGATTAATGAAAATCTTGTGCAACAAGCTACAGTGGTCGGCCAAGCCTTAGGGAGAGGGGACAGGGTTTGCGCCTGCATATATATATCAGATAAGAGGTTGTAGCCGCAACCTAAGCTTGTAATTCTACTTGAGATATTCTGATTTTTGCTTGAGAAAAAGTTGGTTTCAGGAAGAGAACCCTACCATAGCAAAAACAAGTTATCGCCACCTCCCTGCAAGACTTGTGCTTGTCGCAATTCCTCTTCCTTTGGTGTTTTTCTCGCCGCTTCTCTTCCTTGTTAAGTGAGATTGGTTTAGAGAGATAAACACAAGAAATAGATCTTTGATTGTGATCTTACGATCAACTTGCTAGCACAAGTGAATCACCATACTTTAGTGAAGGATCCATCAGCTGTTCGTGTGGACTAGCTCTAGAGGAAGGACAATTGTGCTTCTTGTAATCTTGTTCGAATTGGATCTTGGACTCGAGAGCAACTTGTGATTTGGATCTGCAAGGTTACGATATCTTAAGTAGGTAACTTCTAAATCATATGGGTGATTTAATTGTTTTGAATGCTATAAACCTATGCTAAACACAAGCCTAAGATCTTGTTGTAATTTGAGAGCTTCTTTGTTTACTTCTGCTGCACTTTGATAATTTTGTTGAAGCATGTACCCGAGAGTAGCATAACCCAATAGTGGAATCAGAGCCAAGGTTCTGTTGTTTACATGAGGTTTGTGCATGTCAATTCTTGGTGATAAACAAGTTATTGTTTTGTGTATTGATTTTGGCATGATTTCGGTTCCTAAGGATTTAAAAGAAAAGTAATTTTCTTTAATTTTGTTAAATCTGAACAGTAGCTATGTAATGACTTTAATCATGTTTAAAATAGTTTAAACGGTAGATTAAAATTTTTTAATCAACAAGGATTAAAGTCATGACATGTCTTAGTAAATCCGACAAGTTTTGATGTCAAAAACATAGTTTTGATGTCAAAAACATAGTTTTGAGTCAAGTTCTGTAAGCTAATTTGGGGATGTCATAAATTTGATTTTTTAGATGTTTCAGATCTGGAAACTTTATATTACATGCTGCCATTGAAGTTACAAAATTGATTTGAGCTTAAAATGTTTAAGCAAAGTTGTTTTTAGGCACGAAACGTTGTTACTACAATGCTAAAAAATTTTGGACTATTTTTCAGGTGTTTGCATGCCATGAAATTCGAGCATGAGTGTGAAAACGTTCCACATGTTTGCTATGAATTTTGGACAGCATTTAAGGTGAATATAATTTATCTATGATGGCTGGTGTAGGCATGGAACATGACTGGATTAAGCGGCAATTTTTGCTATACGCAAGCAGGCCAAACCGCAACACCAATGAGGCAATTGTTGCCGAATTGAGTGCAGCTGTAAAGGGCGGTCAGCAAGCTCTTTTTAGGGCATCTAGTAGCCACTGTAGATGGCATACAATGGTTTGATCTTGGGCTGGCAGCGGCCATTCGATGGCCAAAGAGATTGCCTGCGCCTAGGACACTAAGAGCTAGAGTCCTACTTCAACAAGGAAACCGTTTCCTAGTGGGAGTGTGAATCCTAAGTGTTAGGAGAGACTTATAGTATGATTACGTAAGAGTTACCTAATGAAATTTAAGTTCCTAAAGAGTTAGGATGGATTGCAAACTTAAAGACTCAGTATAAGACAATGAGATACCCTAAAATGTTTAGGGTTTTGAGTATGCTAGAATGTTTTGTCCTAATTAACACAAGTAATCTAAAAGTTAGGTGATAACTCGTATAATTATATAGTTTTTAGTTATGTTTTATTATTGTTTTGTGTCAAATACGAGTTATTATTGTTTAGTCTAATTGTGTTTATGATCTTTTATATTTTTATGTAATTTGGTGTTTTTCACAAGTTTCTTTGAGTGATTTCAGATTACTAGAATTAAGGGCAAATCCAGTTCAGTTCCAGTTCCGACACCTTTTGCCATATCAGCTATATCTCGAGTTTCACTGAAGCAATAAGGCTGAACTTTGTATCCCTGCAAAGCTAAGAGGCATATCTATCTTTTTCATGTTTTACACTTCTTGAAACGGAGTCGTTTTCCCTAGCGAAATCGACCATGAAGTTGGCTGATGTGCAATGACGTCTGTTCTGCACCGTTTTGGTATTTTGACCATATCTTCCGATCCACGTGCGCAAATGATCTGATTCCAACGGCTATGGATCCGTAACTGATAGGGGTATATTTTTCTAGAAGACCATTTTATCAGATCGAGCCTCCAACATTGACAAAATCGACCATCAAGCTGGCTGATCAGAATTGTCATACAATATGACGAAAATTGTTAGAAAAATGCACCCACCTATTATACCTACCTTTGAAATTTGTAAAGCTTGTCTCTTGTCATTTAGCCCTCCAAAATGTGTATAAATAGAGGGCCTTGGATGAGTATTGGGATACATTGATACATTGGTAGGATAGCCATTGTAATAAAATTCTCTAAGTTTTCTTTTTCTTTCCTTTCTCTAGTTTCTTTTTCTTCTTACATTTCTTTTCATTTTATTCATATCTAGTATGTGTTTCTAATCATATTGTTGAGGTGATGAGGTGAAGCTCTTGGTAAATGCTAAGGTTAGTCTCTTAAACATGAGCTAAAATGAATCATCATTTATAAGCACTAGCATAGATAATATTTTCTTTTGGTTTAAAATCATACTTGCAAAGTAGAGATCTTGATTCATTATTGACAATGAAAATGGCACAGTAAATGCTTGGTTTCATAACCTTGATTTGTTGTAGACATATACCTTGGCATAAGGAATGCTTGGACTCTTTTTATGAGTTTTGAGGACACCAAATGAACATAATATCATATGCTATGGACGTTGGACAATTTGGACTGAATTGCTAAACCTTCCGATTGGAACCTCCCTTATGTGTGGATTTCAATTGTGTAATAAAACAAGATTAATCTTAGCATAACACCAAGAGTGGATTCTCTAACCTCAACATCTTTTCTTATTGTTTTGTTTATATCTTGTTTAATTTCTTTTATGTTGTTTTGTTTATTTTGTTCTCTAATATCTTGTTTATCTTGTTTTGTTGTTGATTCCCTAATATCTTGTTTACTTTCTTTTTCTTATATATTTATAAACTTATACTTACTAATACGCTTCCCTGTGGTTCGACCTCGGACACCCGAGAATTTATTACTTGAACATAACCTGCACTTGGGTTTACAACTCTTAATTGAGTTTCCATCAAGTTTTTGGCGCCGTTGCCGGGGAAGCAATACTAAGTATATAAGTTTATAAGTATATTTATTTTTATTGGCTGGTTATACCGCCTATATTTATTTTTATTGGCTGGTTATACCGCCTAATTTTCTATATATTTATATTTATATTGTATATTAACTTTGTTTTATTTTTATTGGCTGGTTATACCGCCTAATTTTGTATATTAACTTTGTTTTATGCTTGTTTGGCGACGTGATTTTAGATCTCGTCGTTTAGTTAGATTTTATTGTGAAACTTTTTCAGGTAATCTTTCTAATACAACTCCTACCATGGCTGACAATGAAAGTGTTCATGCTGAAGATGAGAACAGACAAGTACGCACCATGCGTGACTACTTGCAACCAACTCGAAGCTCATCACCCTCTTGTTTTATTTTTCCTCTCAATGCAAACAACTTTCGTTTTAAACCAGGTATGATAGCTTTGCTTCCAAATTTCCATGGGTTAGAATCGGAAAGTGCTTACTCGTTTCTAAAAGACTTCGAAGATGTATGTGTCACCTTTAATGACCAACAATGCACAAATGAAATTGTCAAGCTAAAATTATTTCCTTTTTCTTTAAAAGATAAAGCAAAAATTTGGCTTCATAATTTAAAACCAAGGTCAATTGGCACATGGCAAGAATTACAAACTGAGTTTCTAAAGAAATTTTTCCCAGCACATAAAACTACTGCTTTGAAAAGACAGATTCAAAATTTCAATCAAAATCAAAATGAAGCATTTTTTCAGTGCTGGGAGCGTTTTAAAGATTTGTTAAGTTCTTGTCCACATCATGGTTTTGAAAAATGGCGTCTTATTAGTTTCTTTTATGAAAGTTTAACTCCCGAAACTAAACAATTTGTTGAAACAATGTGTAACGGTGAGTTTCTAGAAAAAGAACCTGAAGAAGCCTTTGACTACCTAGACCATTTGGCAGATAACTCTCAAGCCTGGCACACAGATAATTCCTCTGAAAGTTCCAATAGATCTAATGTTGTTTCTAACAGAGGAAAATATCATTTTAGTCAAGAAGATGAGATAAAAGCTAAAGTAGCTAATTTGGCTAGAAAGATTGAAGCCATGGAACTTAGAGAAATAAAAGAAGTCAAAACGGTTAAAAATGAAGAAAGTTGTGGAATTTGTGAAATCATGGGACACCCCACTTCTGAATGTCCAAACATTCCCATTCTTAAAGAAGCGTTGCATGATCAAGTAAATTCCATAAACACATTTAAAAAGCCTTTTCCTTCTCCTTACTCTGAAACGTATAACCCTGAATGGAGAAATCATCCCAACTTCAGTTGGCGGAATAATAATCATGTTCAGGTACCACAATCTCAAAAGCCGGGCAACACTTTTTCCTATCAACCTTCACGTGTACAAACCTTGGAAGAGACATTGCAAGCATTCATGCAAACACAAGCAAATGTGAATAACCAAACTTCACAGGACATCAATGAGATCAAAAACACCTTGTCCACATTGACAGCTTCATTACGCACTCAAGAAAAAGGTAAGTTTCCTGCTCAACCTCAGCCTAACCCTTCTACTCAATGTCTTGTTTCTTGCTCCAATAAAACTCAACAGGAAAATGCCAGTTCTATCACAACTCTTCGAAGTGGAAAGGTAATTGACAAAAACATTCCATCAAAAGACCAAGATCCTCCTTCCCCTCCGAAAAGTAACGGTAAGGATGATGGTAAGTCTGAACTTCTTGAAAATTTGGACAAAGAAAAAGGTATGCATCCTGCTCCTTTTCCTCAAAGGTTGCAAACAATAAAGAATTTGAATCAAAATGCAGAAATTTATGAACTTTTCAAACAAGTTAAGATTAACATTCCTTTATTGGATGCAATCAAACAAGTTCCATCTTATGCTAAATTTTTGAAGGACATGTGCACAGTTAAAAGGAAACATAATGTACAAAAGAAAGCACTTCTGACGGAAAGTGTGAGCTCAATCATTCAGCACCTTACTCCACCAAAATTCAAAGATCCTGGATGTCCAACAATCTCATGCATCATTGGAAACACTAGAATAGAACGTGCATTGCTTGATCTTGGTGCTAGTGTTAATCTTTTGCCTTTTTCTGTTTATCAACAGTTAGGTTTAGGTGAACTCAAGGAAACACCTGTTACACTTCAACTAGCTGATCGTTCTGTAAAAATTCCTCGAGGGATAGTTGAAGATGTTTTGGTTCAAATTGATAATTTTTACTTCCCTGTTGATTTTATTGTTTTGGACACACATCCTGTTTCAAACCCAAATGTTCAAATTCCTGTTATATTAGGCCGTCCATTTCTTGCAACTTCTAATGCTCTGATAAATTGCAGGAATGGTATGTTGAACATTTCTTTTGGAAATATGACTTTAGAATTAAATGTGTTCAACATTTGCAAGCAACCTAGTGATGATTCAGAAGTACATGAAGTGGATTTCATTGAAGAACTTGTTCATGAACATCTCACCACTACCACATTCCATGATCCTTTAGAAGCTTATTTAATTGAATGTGAGTTTGATAATGCTTCAGAAATTTCACACACTGATTCTTTGTTAAATTCTTTTCAGGTTAAGCATTGTTGGAAACAAAAGTTTGAGGAACTCAGAAATGATGCATATGAGAATTCTAAAATTCATAAAGAAAGAACTAAAGCTTTTCATGACAAGTTAATTTCAAGAAAAATATTTGATGTTGGGCAAAAAGTTCTACTTTATAATTCTAGACTTCATATATTCCCTGGTAAGTTGAGATCAAGATGGACTGGCCCATTTGTGGTTAAGCATGTGTATCATTATGGAGCAGTTGACATTGAGAATCCTCAAAATGGTAACGTATTCAAGGTAAATGGACAAAGACTCAAAAATCATGTTACTCAAGAAGAGGTTGTTTTTCTTTCTCATCCTTGTTTTGAAAATAACTAGATGTAAATATAATTTTTACTAATCTTCAAAAAAAAAAAAAATTTTAATTTTTTTTCCCGGTTAAATGGCGGATAACGGTACTCCGTGATTATTTAAGTCGGTTCCATCAGCTACCCACAAAACTGATATTGTATATAAATTTCTCTTTCAATTTCTTTTTCATTTTTTTTCAAGATGGATGATATTCTCACAAGATTGCAGAAACGATTTCCTCCTTTTCCTCGGAATATTTTACTGAAGCTTTACCAAGTTCGATTTGAAAGATTAAGAATGCTTATGCACAAAGGGATTCCTGAAGACATACGTTGGATAATTGAAGCCAAGGTACGTGAAGATGAATATCTTCCTGTTTTGCATTTACCAGGTACAGGTAGAAGCACTTATGCAAAGAAGCGACGAGCAAAGCGCATGAGTTCAAATTGCCACAAGTGTGCACGATGGACGTGTAACGGTAAATGTCGTTCTATTGGGATTCCGTCCTCTAATCGAGATGATAAAATTGAATTCATTAAGGATGGACTGAGTAAGGAGAATTTGGGTAATATCCAACTTTCTCTTGAGACGCATCCTAGTGGAGACGTACAAAGAGAAATTCTTGATTTATGGCCGCAATTCCAAAGGGAATGGCAACATCTTGGGAATCTGATGTTAAAAGACCCTGTTTGCCAGCTTGTAAGAAAACTGGATGGGAAGCATATCCTCGACTCATAGAAGGCGTTTAAGCCGTTTCTGGACGTAAAACCAGAGGAAGATGTGAGCCACAATCACAACTACAATAAATGACTTCTCAGCTTTTGGTTTGATTTGCAATAATTTCATTTCGGTTTAATTTACGTGTTGTTCGATTTGTGTAATTATTCTCGTATTTTTTACTTTTGACTTTTACGGTTGATTTTTCTTCTCTTTTTGATTTTCTTCCTGAAATCACGCAAAAATCTTTTGTTAGGTTAACATTTTCTTCTGACAGGTCAAATACACTTTCGGCGACATTATTACTCTTGTCTGATTCACTACTCAGTCCTCTATATATTACACCATGTACTCATTCTCTTTCAGGCACTCGAAAAAGAAAAAAAAAATGGAAAGCACTTCGTCCCAGCGCATTAAAAAAATTTGTGTCTTTGGAGGTGCTTATCCAGGGAAAAATAACATATTCGCTGATGAAGCCATAAGAGTTGGAGTAATACTTGCCCAACAAAAGATCCACTTGATTTATGGAGGCGGTAGTACGGGTTTAATGGGAGCAGTCGCTACAGCAGCACACGCCGGAGGAAGTCCAGTTCTAGGAATCGTGCCAAAACTATTCACAGATTTTTGTGGACCTACCGTGGGTAAGGAAATACAAGTCTGGAGTATCCCTGAACGGATAACAATCATGTACCATTCTGCCGATGCATTCATTGCCTTACCAGGAGGTCTGGGTACATTGGAAGAAATAGCTTGCGTGGCTTCTTGGTCATCTTTGGTCACAAATAAGAAACCCATTGGTTTGCTTAATATTAATGGTTATTTTAGTAATTTACTTTCATATTTAGATAATGTTGTGGATAATGGATTCATGTTTTCAGAGGCAAGGAGAACCATAATTTCTGCTACAACCATTGAAGATTTACTCAAAAGGCTACAAGCTTATGAGTGTTTATCTGCTACGGTTGTTTCGCAAACGCTCGGAAAAAGAAAAAGAGATATGGACGAGCAAGGAGTGGATTGCACTTTGTCTTTGTGACATTATCTAACATTTTGCTTGTTGTGTCTCAGTTATAATAAGTGGTTAGCAACCTCTGCAGGTAATATCTCCTAAATTCTACCTTTAAAATTTGACATTGGGGACAATGTCATATTTTAGTAGGGGGTAAGGGACATATTTTGCTAATTTAAAAAAAAAAAAATTGTTGTGTTTTAAGCAATTTAGAAGTATTCATTCTGAACAAGGTCTGAGTAAGGGAGACTTGAGACATACCTTGTCAGTTTGATTTAATCTTCTTCTTCTTCAAAAAAAAAAAAAAAAAAAAAAAGCATGTTTAGACTTAGTGTGTTTTTTTAGTTACTTTCAATACTATAATGAGATATGAATTGCATAAGTCTAAAACAGATTTATTAGTGAGAAGATTTTCATGAGAATTGAGCTTGATATCAACCTTTTTATGAGCCAATGTTAATATGATATGTTGATTGAGAAAGAAGCATGTTTAGACTTAATCTGACTTGTATAATCATCCTTGTGAGTTTTTGAGCCTATAATGATTGATGCATTATACAAATCAATCTAATTTCTTTCTTGAGTGCTCTTATGATTACATGATTCTCTAGAACTTGCTTTAAACCGTTTGATACTATATTGATACATGTGACAACATGAATATGATAGAGGCATTAGGATTATAACCAGAGCCAAACAGCCATCCCTTATTAATGTTCTAAGAGAACATCCCCACTAGTGAGCCAATTTGAGCCTACATTAAATATGCTGTTTTATTGGTAACCACAACTTACACCTAGCCTAAATATACTTATATCCTTACCCTTGTTCTAAAGATGGATTATATATTTTGAGACATATTGCAAAAACAAGGGATACTTTTTGAAAATTTGGGTTAGAAACAAAAGATAAGTGTGGGAAAAGAAAAGAAAAGAAAAAGTCAAGAGAAAAAGAAAGGGATCATTGTCAAATACATTCCCATATTAAAAAAAAAAAAAAAAAGAATCTTCTCTTGAACTTCTAGAAAAAGATGTTACAAAGTTGGTTAGAATGATGCAAAGGCTCAACATGAATATTTAGCCTATGTTATTATGTGCTTTATAAGAGTTTTGAAAAGTTTTATTTGTATGATCTTATTATGTCTCTAAACTCTTTGGAACCTTTGTGATATCTTTATCCTTTTGTTCTTTAACCACATTATAACCCTTTGGCCCCATTACAACCTTGAATAAAGACCTCTTGATTTATGAAGTTGTATGATCTAAATAGTGGAGAATAGGTGGACAAGCAAGCATATGGTAGAAGTGTTTTCATGAGATTGATTGAGTGTAAACACTTTACCACTACTTTAAAGAGTGAAAATCAAGAGAGTATCCCATGTGAGAAGTTGAGATTAAGTTTGAATATACACTATTTTGATTGAAATATGTTATGTTATTATTGGCTTAACTCAAACTATTTACATTCAAGCAAGATTTTTTGTGAATTTCTTTAAGCTATTGATTAGTTTTTAAAGACTTGTCCAATGATTATCTCTAATTTATATTGGAAGGATTAGTTATAATTATTCTTTTTAGTTTTTCTTATGTCTTCAATGTTTGTGGGTATCGTCCTAGTAAACCCTCACGAGACTAAACTCGTCCACTAGGGACACCTAGGGGTTTAAAGGCTTGTGTCACATGCTAAGTGCCACCGTGATTTCCTACGAAAATGGATTAGATTAGATTTTCTTATTTTTATTGAGTCGTTGCTAGGGACTAGCAACAATCTAAGTGTGGGGGTGTGATAACTCGTATAATTATATAGTTTTTAGTTATGTTTTATTATTGTTTTGTGTCAAATACGAGTTATTATTGTTTAGTCTAATTGTGTTTATGATCTTTTATATTTTTATGTAATTTGGTGTTTTTCACAAGTTTCTTTGAGTGATTTCAGATTACTAGAATTAAGGGCAAATCCAGTTCAGTTCCAGTTCCGACACCTTTTGCCATATCAGCTATATCTCGAGTTTCACTGAAGCAATAAGGCTGAACTTTGTATCCCTGCAAAGCTAAGAGGCATATCTATCTTTTTCATGTTTTACACTTCTTGAAACGGAGTCGTTTTCCCTAGCGAAATCGACCATGAAGTTGGCTGATGTGCAATGACGTCTGTTCTGCACCGTTTTGGTATTTTGACCATATCTTCCGATCCACGTGCGCAAATGATCTGATTCCAACGGCTATGGATCCGTAACTGATAGGGGTATATTTTTCTAGAAGACCATTTTATCAGATCGAGCCTCCAACATTGACAAAATCGACCATCAAGCTGGCTGATCAGAATTGTCATACAATATGACGAAAATTGTTAGAAAAATGCACCCACCTATTATACCTACCTTTGAAATTTGTAAAGCTTGTCTCTTGTCATTTAGCCCTCCAAAATGTGTATAAATAGAGGGCCTTGGATGAGTATTGGGATACATTGATACATTGGTAGGATAGCCATTGTAATAAAATTCTCTAAGTTTTCTTTTTCTTTCCTTTCTCTAGTTTCTTTTTCTTCTTACATTTCTTTTCATTTTATTCATATCTAGTATGTGTTTCTAATCATATTGTTGAGGTGATGAGGTGAAGCTCTTGGTAAATGCTAAGGTTAGTCTCTTAAACATGAGCTAAAATGAATCATCATTTATAAGCACTAGCATAGATAATATTTTCTTTTGGTTTAAAATCATACTTGCAAAGTAGAGATCTTGATTCATTATTGACAATGAAAATGGCACAGTAAATGCTTGGTTTCATAACCTTGATTTGTTGTAGACATATACCTTGGCATAAGGAATGCTTGGACTCTTTTTATGAGTTTTGAGGACACCAAATGAACATAATATCATATGCTATGGACGTTGGACAATTTGGACTGAATTGCTAAACCTTCCGATTGGAACCTCCCTTATGTGTGGATTTCAATTGTGTAATAAAACAAGATTAATCTTAGCATAACACCAAGAGTGGATTCTCTAACCTCAACATCTTTTCTTATTGTTTTGTTTATATCTTGTTTAATTTCTTTTATGTTGTTTTGTTTATTTTGTTCTCTAATATCTTGTTTATCTTGTTTTGTTGTTGATTCCCTAATATCTTGTTTACTTTCTTTTTCTTATATATTTATAAACTTATACTTACTAATACGCTTCCCTGTGGTTCGACCTCGGACACCCGAGAATTTATTACTTGAACATAACCTGCACTTGGGTTTACAACTCTTAATTGAGTTTCCATCATTAGGTAAAGTCCGATTTCAAGATAGTTTTCTTAATTGTTAAGATTTTATTAAAAGTGTTTTAATAGATGGAACCGAAATTGCTAGAATGATTTGATAAATTATCTCAAATTTATTTAGTGACATTTATGCAAATAGTACACAAGATCACCATGTATATTGACTATGCATGTTATTTAATTCATGCTTATAATTTGATTATGTATGGATGAAGGATGGTTATGGACTAGAACTTAGTATGACTAGGGAATGTATGGTTGAATTTTCTTATTGGTATTTTTATAAATAGGGTCTGCGCACCCTGCCTTCTCTTTTCATTCTGGAGTTGTAAATTCTCTTCTCATCTAACTCCCCTCGAATGTAACTCGAGGTTTCTGATAAAGCTATGTAATTGTTATATTATTTTTAGATTTAGATTTAGGATAGGAAGTTGAATTTATGTAAATTCCAAGTTTGTAAGGAGATATAGCGCCAAGAAGAAGTAACCAAGGAGATCACCAACAAAGCTTTCGAAGACTATGTATGGTATTCCCTAGGAATTTGACCAACTAGTTTCCTAATGGCTCAAGGAAACTAGATTAGAATTAAGTCCGTAATCATCGTAGTGGATTGCATGTGATAGATTTATTTTGAATTATGTATATATGTGATGTATGTAATTAAATTAATGCTATGCATGCCAATCGAATATGAAATCAATGAGACCTATATAAGAGTTAAATGAAATCCCTCGCTAAATTATATTGAGTCCATGTTACGCATGATAAGTTGCCTTCCACCATCATAACAAGATAACTAGAGTTCTTCCATTTGGAGGCTTGTTGAGTCACTCAAGGTCAAACTTATTTATGAACATGTTTGAGTTATTGAAGGTGGGTCTTGCTCAACTAAGTGTTATATTATCCGGATGCTTTAAAACTTGATCACATGATATTTAGAGGCAAAGTTAGGCGAAATGCATATGATGTATTTAGACAAAGAGTTGTCACCTAACTGGATCTAGGAGTTGCATAGAGATGTAATTGGTAAACTAAGTTACTTATTCAATTATTTTCAACATGGCTTGTTGAGTCACTCAAGGTTATGCTGGAATGAAAGGGGTCCTAGCTTATTAAGAAGTTTAAGAGTTAAATTTCTCGAGATAGTAGTTGAGGGCTATTATTTTGTTAAAATAATGAGAATAATCATTTAAGTATTAAATCCTAACATAAATGATTACTACTTGCTATTTATTGACTATTAAATATTTTGATTCATATAGGATATAAATGCTAAAATGACAAATGTATTATCATTGATAAGCATACTTGATGCTAATAAATTAATTGGGCCAAACTTCGTTGACTGATTTTGCAATGTCAAGATTGTCTTGACACAGGAAAAGAAGGCTTATGTTCTTGATGAGCCCATTCCATATGAGTCTGCTGCTGATGCAACTGAGGAAGAAAGGGTGGCCTATAGAGTTCATAGAGATGAGGCCATGAATGCTCAGGATATCATCATTAACCTTAGAGAATTGTTCGCTAAGGAGAATCGCACTGAGAGATTTGACATCTCAAAGGAATTCTTCCAAACAAAGATGTCAGAAGGAAGCCCAGTGAGACCTCATGTGCTTAAGATGCTTGGGTATATTACCAGTTTGGAGTAGATTGGATGGGTTATTGATCATGATCTAAGCATTGATCTAATCCTTACTTCACTACCTGAGAGCTATTCGCAGTTTGTGTTGAACTTCTACATGAACCACTTGGAGGCTACCCTTTCTGGGTTGCTAAATATGCTCACACAGGCCGAGCAAACCATTGTTAAGGACAAGTCATCTGTTCATTTAGTTTCTTCTTCTAAACCGAAAGGTAAGAAGAAAATAAAGACTACATGGGATGTACCTCCTGCTTCAAAGAGTTTGAAGCCCGATGATGGTAATGTGAAAGAAGCAAAGGATAAGGATAATGCTAACAAAGCATGCTTTCATTGTGGGAAAACTTGTTATTGGAGGCACAATTGCAAGGAGTACCTTGAGTCTAACAAGGGAAAGAAGCTGAAAGGAGTTTCAACTTTAGGTATAATATGATTCACTCCTCTTGGTATATGATACCTAACATTTGGTACTAAATAGTATGACATATTGTAGAGACCAAAGGAAAAGAGCAGTGAAGCTGGACCGTAAAGATGGCAACCGAGTTTGATGCTATATCAGAGCTTGCCGATCATATGGATTTTTAATAAGACATTTATTTATGATTTATTTAGAAACATTTGATGTTTTATTGGCATTATGGGCCAATGTTGAGGATATTTACTTATGTTTTCGAAACATATTGCTTTGCTGGCATATGAATGCCATGCTTATATAGTTTCCTCTTAAATAAATCAGTTATAGAATTGTTCTATAATATGGTCTTATATTATACAACTTGCAAAGTATTATGAATACTATTTGACTTAGTGATATTGAATTCAAATTGTTATTGAGTTAATCCCTTAACATCTACATATATAGGATTTAGTGGGAGCTATTAATAACTCTGTGAATGATAAAGGTTATGATAAATTGCCATTTTGAAAAATGCAATTAGTTGGAAACGTTCCAAACTTGAAAGGATTGCACGTTTATATTAAAGGTTTTTAAGATTAACTCTTTTGTTTTGGCTTGCAGAAGGAGTTATATTTGGATCATTAGCTATTTGCTAATAAGTAGATTCCAATAGTTATTATAGAAACAACTGAGCCATTTGAATGGAATCTAAGTCTCATTGTGATCTGAATTATTAACCTTGATAATGAGATTATCATGAATATGACAAAGCATATTCTTAATGCACTTAAGCTATGTCCTTGTAGAGACATAATTGCTAATTGAAAGAGTTCAACATTGGATGCGTTATTGATTGGCTTAGTACAAGTGAGAGATTGTTGGTATATGCCCTAGAGCCAATCGGATTGAGCATGAGATATACAATCAATAAAGCATACCTTTCACTATGAAGATAGTGATACTAGGTTTTTCTTCATGTTAGTACAATAATAAGGAGTTATTAAGTACTAATCGGATGAAGCCCATTGAACATAATGAACTTGCAAAAAAATTATAAAGAGTGATATCCTTATGTATCAAAACCTTGTTCCTCAAATTGTTCCTAGTCATCGTATTGCCAAGACGGGGTATTGGCAATGCTCAAAGACTAGTATATGTTAAGCCTTCTTACTTATGAAGTAAGCAACCTATCTCATATAGGTTGAAGTATGGGATACTTGGGATAACATATCGGTGCTTGTCTGTTGAACAAGTTCACTGAACATGGCCCGCCAAGAGAACTTCATTTGGTAATATCACTCTAGTGTCTATGATAATGTTCTCTAGTACCAATCGTGTAAATTAGTCCTCAGACTTGTGATATCAGGTTATCTTGCATGGAGAGTGTCATACTTAGATTCCATCACGAACGGGTCCCAACAAGGGATGCTTATGGTAGGGTGTTATTGGGTATGACATAAACCATACGAAGATGAATGAGTAATCTATTGAGGATTCACCACTCCCTATGATAATGGAGACATATCTCGTTTGTTCTTGACTACGATTAACTTTATTAAGTCTTTGACCAAAGCATGATGAATTTGGGAGAAAGTTGTTTCTCTAAATTCATAAGGTTAATCATAAGTTGCAAGAACTAATATGGATTAATCATGAGAAAACACTGCACCATGCTCATGCGCTATCCAGGATATATGGTGAAATGACCGTATTACACTGACAGACTAGTCGCTGAAAGATTTCTAAAAGGTCACACTAACTTCACAATGTTTGGGTGGTCATGATGGATTGCTAGATCCCGCTCATGATCTATGAAAACAAGTTAATGAGATTAACTTATGTTCATTGCCAACATATTGGGAACCTAGAGGGTCACACACATAAGAACAGTAATGTATGGATTAAACATGATATTCTATTGAGGTAAAACTTAATAGAATAAAAGATCTATATTGAGGACTTAATTGAAGAAGTTCAATTAAGAAAGATTGAGACATAATTGAAATTTGAGAAATCCAAAGATAATGTCTTAATGAGATAAGAGGAATCAAGAAGTCTTATATAAACTAATATAGTCAACTTTGACATAGTGATGTGCAAGGTGTACTTCGAATGACTATGCTATATTGGATTAATGTCATGAGATGATATTAATAGATTAATGTCATGAATTGTTCATGAGGAGAAAGAAATTTAATTGAGAATTAAATTACTTTTATTTAGAAATTAATCTATCAAATAAATAAGCATGAGAAATTAGAATGGGTCCAAAGAGACTATTCTAATCTAAGACTGTCTGTTAAGGATGGTTGGCCCAACTTAAGGCATTAAGGTTGATGGACCATTATCATTATTAGATAATATAATGGGCCTATTGATCCATCTTAAAATTAGTTTAAGTTCAAGTTGATTAATGAAAATCTTGTGCAACAAGCTACAGTGGCCGCCCAAACCTTAGAGAGAGGGGACAGGGTTTGCGCCTGCATATATATATATATATCAGATATAGAGGTTGTAGCCGCAACCTAAGCTTGTAAGTTTACTTGAGATATTTTGATTTTTGCTTGAGAAAAAGTTGATTTCAAGAAGAGAACCCTACCGTAGCAAAAACAAGTTATCGCCACCTCCCTGCAAGAATTGTGCTTCCTGCAATTCCTCTTCCTTTGGTGTTTTTCTCGCCGCTTCTCTTCTTTGTTGAGTGAGATTGGTTTAGGGAGATAAACACAAGAAATAGATCTTTTGATTGTGATCTTAGGATCAACTTGCTAGTACAAGTGAATCACCATACCTTAGTGAAGGATCCATCAACTGTTCGTGTGGACTAGTTTTAGAGGAAGGACAATTGTGCTTCTTGTGATCTTTTTCGAATTGGATCTTGGACTCGAGAGCAACTTGTGATTTGGATCTGCAATTTAAGGTTACGATATCTTGAGTAGGTAACTTCTTAATCATATGGGTGATTTAATTGTTTTGAATGCTATAAACCTATGCTAAACACAAGTCTAAGATCCTGTTATACTTTGGGTGTTTCATTATTTACTTCCGCTGCACTTTGATAATTTTGTTTAAGCATGCACCCGAAAGTAGCATAACCCAACATCATAATGATTTAAAGGGTTTGGCCTTTACCTTTTTTGGTTTTGCCACTTTTCTTTGCCAATGTCTAAATCGGGTTCTGTTCTTGGTTTTTATGTCCAGTAGTCTTCACTTTATATGTTTGCAGATTTAATCGCTAGCATTGTGTTTGTTTCATCGTGTTGCTTTTCATGATGTCTTGATGTTCTTTTTTTGAGAATCTTGATCATTCTTTTACATGTATCTTATCTCATCGTGTTGTTCGTGATGTTGTTTATATATATTAAGACATTGATTCGTTGCTTTTAACAGAAGAACAAAAACTTTGAGGAATAGTTGAAACATAACAAGATTTTTTATTAAAACCAAGGAGAAAAAAAGGGTCTTTCTTGCGCTAGCACTAGGGTGAAATTAGACAAAGTGATTGAAGTGGAATTGGTGTTTGTTTGTAACATTTATTGATGTTGGTGTGGACTGGAGAGTAGGGAGAGAGAGTGTCAATATGTAGGCCATCTTTCCCACCATCTCTTGCCTTAAATGAAAAACATTGTCCTTAAATCCTTAATTACTTATCTCCCACACTTGTCAAGATAAACTGACAAGCCTAGAACTCATTTTTTTTTTTTATCTTCATCTCTTTCCTTTATTTATATCTTTTTACGCTATGCAAACAATTTTCTTTGAAGACTTTTAATTTGGTGGGATATTTTTGTTTTTGTTTTGTTTTTTTATGAAAAAATAAGGATTAAAGAGAAAACTGTGATTGAGGAACATGATGTTGGAGGTGCTGCAAGATAAGGAAGAGCTGGTGTTCTTGTTCAACAAGTATTTCCAGCATCTTTGTTTCTACCTTTGAGTCCTGTATTTTTTTTTTTTTTTTGTTTTGTTTTATGTTTCGGTTGGGTACTGTTACTATAAAGAATTTATTTCATTACAAAGGTTTTGAGACCTTGAAGAGAATTTTCATGGCCAACTCCAATTATGATTTTTTATGCTATCAAATGATTGTTTTGAATTCTTTTCTTTTTGAATAAGAGGGATTTGTGCAATTGGCGATCTTAACTCTTTAGCTCTTTCTAAAAAGGGTTTGCATCATTTCAAAAAACTTTTTAATTTTGTTTTTGGATGTTTTAGTGTGAAGTTTTGACTCTATTTCTATGCCAACTAAGCTCTAGTTAATGCTTAATTTGTATTTTTCGCTGAATACAATTTTATTTCATAACAAAGTAGTTAAACATGGGCTGAATCACCTAGTCATCTTTGTTTGAAAGAAGTTTCTCTTGGTTCATTATCCCCTTCGACCATATAATATGTTGGAAGATGAAAATTTGCATAAAAATTTTAGGTTCAATTACCGAAAAAAAAAAGCTCAATTCTTTTGAACCAGTCCTACATTTTACTTTTGTAAGGGAATCTATAATATAGAGCTATCATTTTTTACAAACAAACCCAATTCAAAATAAATATAAACTCCATAAAAGAAGAAAAAAACTGTTTATTATAAAGTACCACTTTCCTAACTATGACAAGCAAAATGTTTTATAAAAAAAATCTCATAATTTTGAATTATTACTAAGCATTAATATATCTACGTGAAGAGCAAGTATTTTGTTCGTTTACCAAAAAAGAAAAAGCTCATCCATTGGACCATCACGGGTCTTTCTTGGGAGAGGGGAGGAGGGGGTACGGTTTATTGAGTATATATAAATATATATTTATTATTATTATTATCATATATTATTTATTATTCAGAGTTGGGTTGGAGTTGGGGAGGGTGGGGGGATTGTGAGTTGTGGGTTTGAGGGGCTGTGGCGTTGGAGGCCCTTTGCTTCGGATTCGGCTTTTTGGGGTTTTAAACTCCTTACCAATTAAGCGATATATATTTATTAGAGCGCTCTCTCTCTCTCTCTTGCTGTCTCTTATTATGTAGAGATATATATATATATATATATATATATTACCGAAACGAGTGTCCGCTAAGTCTTTTTCTCTGCCCAAAAGGAAGATACTGGAGGAGTGGAGTGAGTGCCAGTCGTACGGCCTTTTCATCTCTTTTGTTTTATTTTTATTTTATATTAAAAAAATTGCAATAAATATACCTGATTATTAACATTATTAGAAGATAAGCGGTTTTCCGACGACGGTTTTCAGGTGAAATTTGTAAGCCTTTTAGCTTTTCTTCTTATTGTTGAGGGATCTACTTTCTTTGGCTTAGGTTCTGTTGCTTTTTCTAGGGATCTTTCTTTACTAGCTTGTATTTTCTCAACAATTTCTTAGGTCTTCGTTATCTGCTTTCGCTCACTAGGGTTTCACGGGATCTCGCCAATTTTTCATGCTACTATTGCTATATATATATATATTAAGGTTTCTTTTCTTTGTTTCTCAGTTTATTTTATGCTATGTTAGGGTTGTTTATGCTAGGGCTTCCAATTTCTTCCTTTGATTTGGTATATGTATGTATTTTTTTCCTCGCTGCAAATTAGAATTTCTCTATGTTATATTTTAATTATATTATTATTTTGGTGGCAAACGCTTTTTAAAGTTTCAATGGAGGAGCAATTTTGATCGAAAACGCTTGCTGCTGTACCAATTGCTGTCTCCCTCCCTCTTTGCTGTGTACTTTTATATGATATGAATCTCCTTTGTTGCTTTTCTATCCTGTTATAGTTACCATCATGGTTAGGAAGAAGAGAACTGATGTTCCTTCTGCTGGAGGTGAGAGCTCTCGGTCCCATGATACTGGTATTGGCAGTGCTCGTGGTCCCCAGCATCCTCCTCAACAACAAGGAGGAGGTGGAGGATACCAGGGTGGAAGAGATTGGGTTCCACAGTCCCAGCAAGCAGGCCGGGGAGGTTACGGTGCTGGTGGCGGTCGGGGTCGTGGTATGTCACAACAGCAGCATGTAGGAGGACCCCCTGAGTACCAAGGTAGAGGAAGGGGAGAGCCTACCCAGCAAGGAGGTCATGGGGGCTATGGCACTGGTCGAGGAGGTGGTGGTCGTGGAGGAGGACCTTTCCCCGCTGGACCATCCCGACCACCTTTTCCCGAGCTGCACCAAGCAACCCAACATTTTCAAGCTGCGGTGACCCCCCAGCCTGCTCCATCTGAGGCAGGTTCGTCATCCAGATCACCTGAGCATGCACCATTGGCACTGCAGCTTCAACAGCTTTCCATCCAGCAAGAAGTCGGCCAAGCAATTCAGCCAGTCCCTACCTCAAGCAAGTCAGTGAGGTTTCCTCTTCGGCCTGGAAAGGGTTGCACTGGCAAAAAGTGTATAGTCAAGGCTAATCATTTCTTTGCTGAGCTGCCAGATAAAGATTTGCACCAGTACGATGTGAGTTCTTTCGTCATCAGTGTTTTCTATGTTTGTTTTTCCCTTATTTGCAGGTTCTTGATTTCTATTCTAAATGGAAATAGGTTACTATAACACCGGAGGTCACATCACGAGTAGTGAACCGGGCTGTGATGTTGCAGCTGGTGAAATTGTACCGAGAATCACATCTTGGAAAGCGCCTTCCTGCTTATGATGGCCGAAAAAGTCTTTACACTGCTGGGCCTCTCCCTTTTGTGTCAAAGGAGTTTAAGATCACCCTTATTGATGACGATGATGGGTCAGGAATGCAAAGGTTGTTGCTTGCCTTCATTTTTTTCATTCAACATTTTTATGCAATGTTGTGTTTATTTGTTGTTGTGTAACTTCTGTTCTTTCTCTAGAAATAAAAGAAGGGATAAAAATTTATACCTTTTCACCTCAGTCATAGGATCTAAGATTAGAAACTTGAAAAGTTTGTTCTGGCTTTGAAATGCTAAATTTTGTTTTCTCTATGATTTAAACAGGTTCTTCAATGCCTACTGAGTGGCGATTACTTTTTAATCTTCCTCTTAAATATTATTGATGTAGAAGGGAAACTTAAAAGGAAAAAGTTCGAATGAAATATGGCTTAAACTTTTTTTTTCTTTTGTCATCTATATTCCATCTCATTATATTCATGATGCAGAAGAGAGCGCGATTTTACAGTTGTGATCAAATTGGCTGCGCGTGCTGATCTGCACCATCTTGGACTCTTTTTGCAAGGGAAGCAAGCTGATGCACCTCAGGAAGCTCTTCAGGTTCTTGACATTGTTCTTCGTGAATTACCCACTTCTAGGTACTGCTTTTTGGTTCTTCCCTTTGCATATATGTTTACCACACTGCTTCCGCTTTCCAAATTTGAGACGTGACATGTGAGAGACTAATGGTAATTAATTATAGGTACTGTCCTGTTGCCCGTTCATTTTACTCCCCTGACCTGGGGAGAAGACAGTCTTTGGGCGAGGGATTAGAAAGTTGGCGTGGTTTTTACCAAAGCATTCGTCCTACGCAGATGGGACTGTCACTGAATATTGGTATTGTGTTTATGAGGCTACCGTATTCCTTGTATTGGTCTATTTTGCATGCCTAGGTGGTTCATGCTGTCTGTGCCTTAATCTAACATTGTCCTGTGGTGACAATTATCTGTTGGACAGATATGTCTTCAACTGCTTTCATTGAGCCATTGCCTGTTACTGATTTTGTAACACATTTGCTAAATCGGGATGTTTCCTCTAGACCACTATCTGATGCTGATCGTGTAAAGGTTAGATTTTCTTAAATTGCTTTCAGATTGGAAATTATGTTTGCAAGCACTTTGTCATCCTTGCTGTTTATTCTTTCTTGTTGGTAAAATCAGCTAATTTATGACATCTATTATTAGGAAATGAGCACCATTTTTTTTGTGTCAGCAGATGAAGTCTGCTAGACAATGATATGTGCCATCTTTCTATTATTTTAGCTATTATTTTTCTTGTCACTTTACTTGTTTCCCTATGCATTCCTGAATATTATCCCTATATATTCCTGAATATTACTTGGTAGTAATTTATATTACAATGTTCATTGTATTTACTTTTGTATAAATAGATCAAAAAGGCTCTTAGAGGAGTCAAGGTGGAAGTTACACACCGTGGAAACATGCGGAGAAAATATCGTATATCAGGTTTAACATCACAAGCAACTAGAGAGCTGACGTGAGTATTACTTATTCTGTGATGTAATGCCTTTTTGAGAATCTCTATCTTATTTTTTGTTTCACCTATAAGTATCGAAAAATGTTTCATTTGTTTCAAGTGAATAGATTACCATTTAAAAAAACGAAAGAGCAAGGACAATCACGAAAATGTTATTGAAGAAAAACCTTTTTCGATCTTTGTGCTTTTTAAACATAGGCCAATGATATTAGGGCAGATGATGTATATGTTAGGTTTCCTGGTTACATCGGAATGTGGCATGAAACTTACTTCTCTAACAGATCTTATTGTTTTATAGTTTTCCCGTAGATGAAAGAGGTACAATGAAATCTGTTGTGGAGTACTTTTACGAAACTTATGGTTTCATCATTAAACACACCCAATGGCCATGTCTACAAGTTGGAAATCAGCAGAGACCAAATTATTTGCCTATGGAGGTAAAGTACGCTCTATAGTCCTTTCAATTGAAGAGGTAATTGATATATGGATATGCATGCTAATGAGTTGTGATTCACGTAGGTATGCAAGATTGTTGAGGGTCAGAGGTACTCCAAGAGATTGAATGAGAGACAGATCACTGCTTTGCTGAAGGTCACCTGCCAGCGTCCTCAGGAAAGAGAGTATGATATTATGCAGGTCTGACATTTTTGTCTTTTCTTGTATTACTAACATTCTTTTTCTTTTTCACGAGTCAATTTTCAACATTGTATAATTTGTAACAAAATATTTTTTTTTTCTTTTGATGGGTTGATTTTTGGTGTATCGTCCTCTATACTTTTTGCCTCAAAGCTATGTAAAATGTTTCTCTTTTTTCTTTTTTATCTGAGGTTTTGCACATGGACAAATTGCCTTGTAAAATGGTATTAATTGTGCATGCCAACATGTTGTATCTAGGTAAAAATATTAAATGAGGACTGATTTAGTATCCATTTCAAAAGTACCTTTGAGTCTAAAAGTCTACAACATATTTGTGGCTCTTGCTTTGGTCTTTTGCTGTGAACATTTTTAATCAAGACAAAGTTGTTCAGTGAGTTGTTGCTTTGTTACTGTTGGGCTAATTTATTATATTTCCTTCCATAGACGGTACAACACAATGCTTATCATGAGGACCCCTATGCAAAGGAATTTGGAATTAAAATTAGTGAGAAGCTTGCTTCAGTTGAAGCACGCATTCTGCCTGCACCATGGGTAAGTTATCAATTAATCATATTTATCAATTTCCCCAGTCTCTGGATTTTGATTTGTGATTGTAATATCTGTTTTGCTTGTAGCTTAAATATCATGATACTGGTAGAGAGAAGGATTGCCTGCCTCATGTTGGGCAGTGGAATATGATGAATAAGGTATTTCTTGCTGTCAATACTGTTTTAATGCTAGAGCATACATTGTGTGTGTTTTGAGCAGGATTTTTGCAAAATATCTGTATTTGTGCTCTTATCATGTATTTGGTCTTAATCAAACTAGTCTTATACACGCCCAATGTGTGTGGAATAGATAAATAATTTGATTATTGAGATAAATGTGAAATGAAAAAAAAAATATTGTTATCTTAAAATGTAAATGGGAAAGGGTTGCTAGAAGACTGAGGGAAGGTAGAAAGATGATATATTCATCACCAGAAATGAAGGATGAATTTGGTCAGGTGAGATGCCATGAACATTGATTTTAATTCAGAGAAGATATGTAACTCTAAACAATATGCTGTGTAACTTCACATAATAATTTTATGACATTTGTAGAAAGAAGAGAGCAAGGAGAAAACTAAGAGTACATTTATGTTGTGTCAAGTATTCTGTGAAAAATAAAACTAAATTTAAGATTAAGCTTATAAAACTAGTCAAATTGAACTTCAAAAGTCAGTTGAAAGAGATGACCTTGGGGACTGGCTCACTCCATTAAATATGACTTTTGATTTTAGGTTGGTGAATCAGGGGTTTAGAGTAAGCCAGGAGCCATAGACCCCAATTCAGAAACTACCATAAAATATTGTAATTTATAATGGCTTTACAATGAACGCTATCTATCAGGTTGTGTCATCTATATTTTTGTATCTATCCTTTGTTAAGTGTTTGCCCACAATCTTTTGCCATGAACAATTTAGTTTTGTTTTCCTAACACATAAATGATTGCTTTGTTTCATATGTACATGCATTTGAATGAATGATATACTGGCAGGTGCATGAAGTTCATCTCTTCAGCTTGGAATGGTTGAATGTGAAAATTTTCTTGGTATATTTTCTGATTTCTAATTATTTTGTTGCAGAAAATGGTTAATGGTGGGACCGTAAACAACTGGATCTGCATAAATTTTTCTCGGCAAGTCCAAGATAGTGTGGCACGAGGGTTTTGTTATGAACTTGCACAAATGTGTTATATCTCTGGCATGGTAAGGGAGGGAGTCGCAGTAATCTGACATTAGCCTGCCTTTGTGATCTTAGTTTGGTTATTGTTGAACAAAGTTTTTTAAAGGGATTTCTGTTAACATGGATATTTGTGTCATTTGCAGGCTTTTACTCCTGAACCAGTGCTCCCTCCAATTAGCGCTCGTCCTGAGCAGGTGGAGAAGGTCTTGAAAACACGTTATCATGATGCCATGACTAAACTCCAGCCCCAGAACAAAGAGCTTGACCTGCTTATTGTTATTCTTCCAGATATTAATGGCTCTCTTTATGGTATAAGTTTTGGCATCTGAAATTTCTTGTCTCTTATAAAAAGGTTCATACCATTCTTTGAAATTTTCTATTTGCTTGCAGGTGATTTGAAAAGGATTTGTGAGACAGATCTTGGAATTGTTTCTCAGTGCTGTTTGACTAAACATGTATTCCGAATGAGCAAACAATATTTGGCCAATGTGGCATTGAAGATTAATGTCAAGGTTGGAGGAAGGAATACAGTTCTTGTTGATGCGATATCACGACGAATACCTCTAGTCAGTGACCGGCCGACTATAATTTTTGGTGCTGATGTTACCCATCCTCACCCTGGGGAGGATTCAAGCCCTTCTATTGCAGCTGTATGTTTTTTAGTACATACCTCTGCTTTTGATGCTTGCATTTCATGGTCTCCATATTGGTTTCTTTGAAATTTTAACCATTAATATAATATTTTATTAAACATTCAGGTTGTTGCCTCCCAAGATTGGCCAGAGGTTACGAAGTATGCTGGTCTGGTATGTGCTCAAGCTCATCGCCAGGAGCTCATTCAAGATTTATACAAGACATGGCAGGATCCCGTAAGGGGGACTGTGTCTGGTGGCATGATTAAGTATGGTTTTCTCTGTGTGTTTCTAGTACGAACTCCATTTAGCCTTTGACAGGTATCAACTTTAGCTTGTCTGAATACTTTTTTTTCTTTTATTTTGTTTTTGGTGATGCAGGGAGCTCCTAATATCTTTCCGAAGAGCCACTGGACAGAAGCCACAGCGCATCATGTTCTACAGGCATAGTCAAGCTGCTGTCTTTTTTATCCCCCCCCCCCCCCTCTCCAGTTTTAATGATTTATTTTCTATTTTCTATATGCAGGGATGGTGTTAGTGAAGGCCAGTTTTATCAAGTTTTGTTGTATGAACTTGATGCTATTCGTAAGGTAAGGCTGCTCTGTTGACTACATACTACCAGTAATTTGTACATCAGTTTGTAGCTGCAAACCTCTATATCTCATTGACTCACTATTCAATTTACTCTTTACTCATTTAACCTCAGGCATGTGCCTCTTTGGAGCCAAATTATCAGCCTCCTGTTACTTTTGTTGTTGTACAAAAGCGGCATCACACAAGGTTGTTTGCTAACAACCATAATGAACGCCATGCTGTTGATAAGAGTGGGAATATTTTGCCTGGTAAGTATTATTCAGTCATATAATTTACTATGATTTCAATATCGAATCATGATCTATTGTATTCTTCCTGTATGTGTTTGCAGGCACAGTGGTGGACTCCAAAATCTGTCATCCAACGGAGTTTGACTTCTACTTATGCAGCCATGCTGGGATTCAGGTCATACTTGATATGCTTCTAGAATGTTTGTTTTTGTTACTGTTTTGATAGATTTGATAGATTATTATGTTTGTAGTTTGTCTTTCTAATATTTTATCCACCCTGGTAAACAGGGTACAAGCCGTCCAGCTCATTATCATGTGCTATGGGATGAGAACAAGTTTACAGCTGATGCATTACAGTCTCTTACAAACAACCTCTGCTATACGTATGTTCTTGCCTTGATCTTAATGACAATCACTATATTGCCACGTTAGATGAGTGGTTTCATAGCATTGCATGTGAATACTTAAATCTTTTTAAATATGTTTCTGAAAATTATTTTTGTATAATACAAGTGTTTTTAAAATGTAAAGTTTGAAGCATAAACGATGAAATTATATACTTTTAATTTAGAAGTAATTTAATATTATTAAAATTGAAAATTTTATCAACTATAGCAATTCAATATAAACAATAACACCCTTATCAAAATATAGACTTTAACACTCCTATCAGTAAGTGATGATAAATTAATTCTTTTATCATTCTTAAATCAATTTCTATTGCGTTAGAAGCAAATCTCTCTAATTAAATTTATTTAATATAATTAGAACTCTTTCTTATCTATAATATAAATCAAACTAAGTATTAATTAATAGTTATAATAAAAAATTTAAGGACTGTAGAAATATAACCATTTTTTGGTCCAAAAAAACTTTTTTTTTTTTGGTTTCCTTTGAGGTGAACACTGCCTTCCGTGGAAAGATGGATGCAGTGATTTGAGTTAAGTCTCTCAACTTATTTTCACTTATTGCAGATATGCAAGGTGCACGCGATCTGTGTCCATCGGTTAGTTCTCTTGTTTACAACTGAAATACAAATGCGTTTCCGACTGCTATAAACTAATTTCTCTTCCCCTCCCCTCCCCAGTTTTATTTTATTTGCTGTTAATGTGATTAACAACCAAGGCACTAATAAAACTTGCAGTTCCTCCTGCTTATTATGCTCATCTTGCGGCATTCCGAGCTCGTTTTTATATGGAACCGGAGACTTCAGAAAGTGGATCAATGACCAGTGGCACAGCTGCAGGGCGTGGAGGCATGGGCGCAGGTGCACGAAGCACAAGAGGACCCAGTGCCAGTGCTGCTGTGAGGCCTCTGCCTGCCCTCAAGGAAAATGTTAAGCGGGTTATGTTTTATTGTTAGGGTGTGCTTGATCATACTTCTGATCTATTTATTATATATAATATTTCATGGTATTTTGAACAATTTCTACTTTGTGGTGTTTTGCTTCGTGTATTGGACTCGGCATTTCCTTTGTCCGTATCATTCAGCTTTTATTGTGTGTACTTTTGTTTGACTGCTTAACTATTGCTAAAATACAGATTACTGATCCATTAGAAACGTTAATCAGGTCTCCTCTTTTGAGTCATGAGCTTCTAGGTGTGATCTTATTAGGGATTGTGATGGAGCGGGACGGAATTGTCTTATTTATTTTTTTTTGTATGAATGTTGAAAATGTTTATTTTTTATGAATGTTTGTTATGTTCATAATATTTTACGGTGTTTAATTTTACTTTTTTATTAATTATTTTTAATTTAATATTATAAAAAAACATATATTTTATTTATTAACATAATTTTAGTATATATAGTATTAGTGTATATATATGTTTTTAGTATATATATATATATATATATTAAAAATATAAAAATGATATATAAAATATTTTAAAGAATAAAATAATTTTAAAAAAAGGATGGAACGGAATAAGTATTTATCAAAATTGTTTTGTTTTATCATGTTTTTATTTAAAAAAAAAAAAAAAATTCACTCAAAATGTATCTGTGTGAACGGATTTGGTTTTGTCATGTTTGATAACATTTTAGAGAGAAAATAGGGAAAGAGAGATAAGAGGATATTGATGTTGGATTGGGTTCTCATCGTAGGTTTGGCCTCGTGAAGGGTCGGGGGTCTTTCACCTTGTCGGATCGAAGGCATTGGAGGGTGTGCGTGGTGGTGGTGCGGTGGGGGTGTTAAAATCATGCCTTGCGTCATATCGGGAAGATCGATTTAGGCTCCCACACACTCAGGGATGGCAACGGGTCAGGTGGATTTTCGCTTGCCCCGCCTTCAACACATTTAAACAACTCCATTTGATATCTGCCCCAAACTCGAATTTAACTTCAGTTCTAGTACTTGAACTCGATCTTGAAATGAAGAACCCCCCCTCGATTCTGAACTGCTTTGAAACTTGAGCTTCATATTCAGAAATCTATCAACTAAACCAAATACATGTGACAAAATCTCTTATAACTTGCATCTTTAGTGGTGGAGAGGAGCGCTGGGTTGGACAAGAAAGAAAATTGGGAGTAAAATTAAGGAACCCCAACTAAAATCGTTATAAAATTAAAAGAAGAATACTTTAGTAAATATCTCGGGTTTGGGTGGGGCGGATTTTATCCGAAACTGTCCCCGACTCTCTTGACCCATTTTTTTTTTAAAAAAAACCTGCTCCTATAAGGTAGGATCGGATCAAAACTCGACGAGTTCGAGTTATTTTGCCAACCCTACTCACACTAGATCTAACTACACAAGGGGTTGTCTTGACTACAATGGTCAGAGTTTGCGTTGGGTTCGATTTCGCCCTTTCCCTTGTTGATTGGCTTTTGATGAAATAACGGGAGAAGAGAAAAAAAGAAAAAAAAAATTTATAAAATAATGTAAATAAGTATTTTATATGTTATAAATCAATTTAAATTATTATTATTTATTTTTTATAAAGAAGAGAAAAAAATATTTAAAAAAAAAATTCATGTCAATTTAATACTTTTTTATTATTTTATTTTTCATTGAACTATTAGTAAATTAAATGTTTTTATATTTTTATTAATTATTTCATTTTTACAAATTAATTTAAATTATAATATAAAAATCATTAGTTATTTAACTTTTTTCAAATAAGAAAATAGTTATATTAAAATAAAAGTTCCATAATATTTTTTACACATTAAAGATATGTAAACAATCTGCTAATAACACGTTTCAGACGCATGTCATCAACTTACATTTATTGCTAGAAATAATGATTTAGGTAATTGAAAGATCAATTTGTTATGATTTTTGATAGTGAGAGAAAAATAAGTTACCTTTTAAAATTTAAAAATCAAATAATACGGATTCAAAATTTGAAGATCACATGTATAATTTAGGGTTAATATATAATTTAGCTTCTGTACTTTAGGCTTTTTCTCTGTTTAATATTTGAAGAAATTTTTTTGTCACTTTGATACTCGAACTTTCATGCCGTCATTCATATTGACCCTTTGCCTTAACACCGTTAGTTAATGGCTGACTAAGCAAAAAAACAACCAATCAGAGCCTGACACGTAGGATTTTTGGTGGATTTTGGTGAAATTGGGGAAAATTACAGAAATGACCCGATTCGGTAAAACTAAAGCCCCTAATTGATGAGGAGTAAGTAAACAAGGATAGCCCAAGGCTTAGTTTGAAGTAATTCCGAGAAAAGAGCCGATTGGAGAAAAAACGGAAAAACGAGGAAATTCTCGATACTGAAAAAAGAAAAAATCAAAACAGAGGGGAATTTGATCGTAAAAATTGGGCGTTTTTGGACCAACTCCAATTCAATAAATGACAAAGGCACAATAAAAGAAAATCTGGAAATCGGATTTGTTTTGAGTAAAACTGGCTTCGGAGGTAAAAGGACAAACTTGGAAAACTCAGAAAAAATAGCAAATGAGCTCCAAAAATTCTCAAAACTTCCAAATCTCAATCTTATTGGCGAAGAAAAATCCAGATTCGAAGTTCATTTGCAAAACGGCAAATTTCGGGCCCACTAAGTTGAAATTCAAGAAGATAAATCCTAAAAAATAGCAAATGAGCTTCGAAAATTATGAAAACTTCCAGATCTCAATTTGAAATTATTTGGAAGAGATTGGCGAAAGAAAATCCAGATTCGGAGTTCGTTTACAAAATGGCAAATTCTGGACCCACTAAGTTGAAATTCAAGGAGATAAATCCCGAAAAAATAGAAAATGAGCTCCAAAAATTATGAAAACTTCCAGATTTCACTTTTAAATTATTTGGAAGAGATCGGTGAAGAAAAATCTGGATTCGGAGCTCGTTTAAAAAATGGTAAAAGTTCAGGTGCACCAAGGGGCAATTTTGGAAGAAAAATTTGAAAAAGATAGCAAATGGACTCGAAAAATTATGAAAACTTCCATAATTCATTTTTTATTATTATTTAGGAAGTTTTGAAAAAAATAAAATTTGGATTTGGAGTCCGTTTGCTATTTAATTAGGTTCGAGGGCCAAAAATGTTATTTTACCGAAGAAACCGAAGAGGGATTTTCTTGCAATGGAGATTGAGCTGGATTTTAAAAGGTCAGTCAGCCAAGCCCATGTTGGAGAGTGATTTTGCTGAGCCATTGCATCCAAGGACCAAGAGTGGATGGGAAGGTAGTTATTTTTTTGATCAAGCCTTTGAAATTGTAACACATGGACCAATGCATGGAGAGGGATGATGTCATATTTATGACATCATCTTCATGACATCATATTAGTTAGGGGCTGATTTAATCTAAGGGTGAGAATTTTACATAAAAATCATCTTGGATTGAGAGCCATTGGATCAAAATTGGTTAGAAAAATGACAACTTTCGTACACTATTGAAGGAGGCATTCGGCCAAGGCATTTGGGGGGAATTTCAGATTTTTTTGAAGGCTGAAGGGGCTGAACAAGGGTAGTAGCTAGGGAAGAAAAGAAAAGAAAAGAAAAAAGAAAGGAGGAAAAGAGAGAAAAAAGAAAGGAGGAAAAGAGAGAAAAAAGAAAGTTTGCTTACTACTTCTTGATTTGGAAAGCTAGAGCAAGGTAGCAATGTTCTTTCATGCTTTCTTCATGCTTTGTTGATGTGATTTTGCTATTTTGATTGTCATTTTATTTTCTTTCACGAAATAACCTTGTTTTTCAAAATAAGTGATAAGGAGTTTCTACTTTGTATTTTGAAAGAAATCAAGAAAGCAAGTTTTTACCATTCTTTTTCTACATGGCCGAATGGTATTCTTTTTTAAGATGATTTTTTTTTTTTTGGTTTTGTTCATGAGATTTGTTGTGGTAGGTTAGCTTGATTGTGGTAGTTTAGCTATACACCATGCCATGTGTTTGTGAAAATGTCTAGCTATGTTCATGCATTTGCATTATGTTTGCTTAGTTTAGCATGTTTCCTCTTAAGTCTTGTATTTAGTATACCATGTTTTGTGTTAATGAGCATGCTATGATTTCACCATTTAGGTCTAGGTCTATTCGGTTACTCCATGATTTTGTGCCTTGTGTGTGCATTTTCATCTTGTTAGTTGATAGGCTTGCATTTCCATGCCATAATATTGTGTATTTTGATTTAGTATGCCATGTGTTTGTGTTATTGCCATACATTTTTAGGTCTAGGTCTCATTTTCATTGCCATGCATTTCATGCGTTTTTTAGGACTAGGTTGCATTTATTGCCATGCAAGTTCATGTTAGGTCTAGGTCATTTTGAATTGCTATGCATTTTCTATGTCATTTAGGCTTTAAATCATGCATTTCATGCATTTAACTTGCTGTTTGTTCATGCATATCATATCATACCACTTGAAATTTGACTTAAGCCAATCAATGACTTAAGATCAAGCTCACAAGAGCATACTTGTGGAAAATTGAGAAGTTATCGAGTTGATTTTCTTACCTTTGTGATTTTTTTTTTACTTAGGCAATACTTGTCCAATTTTTTAGAAATTTTAGCTACTGTTTGTAGGTCCTTAAAAGAGTCTCCAATATTTTTACTTTGATTTTTGAGTGATTTTATCAAAGGCTTAAATGTGTTTTGGCAAAGCAGTTTTTTTTCATCCAAAACTCGTACATCTCTGATTTTTCTGGGAATTCATCTGATTTTTTCCCGTGTAGTTTTACATGTCCTGAGTCTCCAGTATTGTTTTCAAAGTTTTTTGAATTTTTAAAAATAGGATAAAAAATCGTTTTCAAACTACACGGGAAAAAATCAGATGAATTCCCAGAAAAATCAGAGATGTACGAGTTTTGGATGAAAAAAAACTGCTTTGCCAAAACACATTTTTGCCTTTGATAAAATCATTTAAAAATCAAAGTAAAAATATTTGAAACTCATAAAATGACTTACAAACAGTAGCTAGAACTTTTTGAAAGTTAGATAAAAATTGGCTAAGTAAAAAAAATCACAAAGGTAGAATAATCAACTTGACAAACTTAATTTTCCACAAGTGTGCTCAAGAGAGCATGACTTTGAACCATTAATTGGCTCAAGTCATTATTCAAGTGGCATGAACATGAAATGCATGAAACAATGCAGCAAACATAATGCATGAAATGCATGGATTTAAACCTAATTGTCATGAAAAAATGCATGGCATTCATAAAGTGACCTAGACCTAAATGAACTTGCATGGCATTTAATGCAACCTAGACCTAAAATGCATGAACATGCATGGCAAATAAACCTAGCTTAATAACTAAAATATGCATGGCATTTTCACAAACACAAAGCATGCTTAATCCAGAAACTCAATCAAATATCATGCAAATGCTAACCTATCAACTAACATGGCAAGAATGCACAAAAAATGCAAAAATTCCAAGAGGGCCGAATAGCATAATGTAACAAGCAAACATGACATTTTCACAAACACTTAGCATACTAGCATGCAAAACTAAATCAAATGACATGCAAATGCAAAAATCTACCAACTAACATGACAAAAATGCAATCACACAATGCAAAACACATGGAGTAGCCAAATGGCCTCAAGCTCCAACAAGCATGGCATTTTCACAAACACTTGGTATACTAACATGCTCAACTAAAATATAACACTTAAATCATTCAAAAATCACACAAGCATTTTCACAAACACTTAATATACTAAATATAAAACATGCTCAACTAAGATATAAAACAAAAATCATGCAAAGACCACACAAGCATTTTCACAAACACTTGTTATACTAAATCTAAAACATGCTCAAATTTAAACAACATGAAAACAGAAAATTAAAAATGCAAAAACATGATATCTAAAACATAAATGGCAACAAACAAAGCAACCAAATTAAAATATAACTCAAGAATATGAAGTAACATAACATTTAAAACATCAAAATCAAAGAAAATAACATAAACAATATGGTAAAATAAATCAAAACAGCAACTTAAAATAAATAATGTAGGTCATTTGGCCATGGTGAGTTTATTGTAAAAATAAAATGTAAAAAATATACTTAAGAAAGAGATGAAGGAAGAACTTAAAAGAACAATAAAAAAACATTTATTTAAAATGGAAACTCACCAAATAGAGATCAAAATAGCAAAAACAAGAATAGAAAATCAAGAAAGTGCAAGAGTTGGTGCTCAAGAGCAACCTCAAGAAGCTATCTTTCAAGCTTTATCTCTTCAAACTTTCATTTTTTTTCTAAACTTTTCTTTTTTGCTCTCAACCAAGAAGAGAAAAACTAGTAAATACTCAAAGAACTCAGCCAAAATGAAGATGAAAAAATGAAATTCTGACCTCTCCCTTGATGCTGGCAGAATTTTACCTCTCTCCTCCCCTAGGATGTTGTCATTTTTTGTGTAACCAATTTTCCATCAAATGGCTAATACTTCAAGGTGAAAAATCATGAAATCACCACCTTTAGATTAGCATCTCAGCTCTCTTAAATTACAGCTGTTAAAGAATAATGTTGACATCTCTCTTGGCCTATGTGGCTTAATCACCATGGCTTGATCAAAGAGAATCTCTAACTAACTCTTGATTTTTAGCCATTTGATTGAAAAATCAGAAGCTTCCTCCTTCCTTTGGGCTTGGGCAGGCCAGCACTTCTCTTTTCCAGCCCAACTCTAATTTTTTGAAAGGCCCAAAGAAGCCCTTTTCGATTGCTTGGGTGAAATGACCATTATGCCCCCCGGATGCAAATAAATATCAAACGGACTCCAAATTCAATTTTTATTTTTTTAATACTTCCAAAATAATAAAATATTGAGGTCTGGAATTTTTCAAAATTATCCGAGTCCGTTTGCTATTTATTTGGATTTTTTCTTCCAAAAATGCCCTTTTATGCCCCTACATTTTACCATTTTTTAAACGAGCTCCAAATCAAGATTTTTCTTCACCAATATCTTCCAAATAATTAAAAAGTGTGATCTGGAAGTTTTCATAATTTTTGGACCTCATTTGTATTTTTTCGGGATTTATCGGCTTGAATTACTGCATTGGAGGCCCGTGATTTGGCCATTTTGCAAACAAACTCTGAATCAAGATTTTATTTCGCCAATCTCTTCCAAATAATTTAAAAATGATATTTTCCAAATTTCAGAATTTTTGGAGTCCATTTGCTATTTTTCCGGGATTTATCTTTTTTGAATTATTGCATTAGAGGCCCGGGATTTGGCCATTTTGCAAACGAACTCCGAATAAAGATTTTCTTTTGCCAATCTATTCCAAATAATTTAAAAATGAGATTTTACAAATTTCAAGAGATTTGGAGCTCATTTGCTATTTTTCCGGGATTTTCCTTTTTGAATTACTATATAAGAGGCCCGGGATTTGGCCATTTTGCAAACGAAGTTCGAATCAAGATTTTCTTTCGCCAATCTCTTCCAAATAATTTAAAAATGATATTTTCCAAATTTCAAGAGATTTGGAACTCATTTGCTATTTTTTCGAGATTTTTCTTTATGAATTACTTCATAAGAAGCCCGGGATTTGGCCATTTTGCAAACGAACTCCGAATCAAGATTTTATTTCGCCAATATCTTTCAAATGATTTAAGAATGAGATTGACAAATTTTCAGAATTTTTGGAGTCCATTTGCTATTTTTTCCAAAATTTCCAATTTTGCCCTTTTGCCTCCGAAATTCGGTTTTGCTCAAAACAAGTTCGATTTTCAGATTTTCTTCAATCTGAGCCTTGGGCTATCCTTTTTAATCATTCTTCATCCATTGGGGGCTTTGGTCTTACCAAGTCGGGCCATTTCTGTGATTCTTCCCAATTTCACCGAAATCCACTAAAAACCCTAATTTTCGGTTTTCTCCCGGATTGACTTTTCTTTCAGTTTTTCTTGCAAGTGACTTCTCCATTACCCGTAGTCAGTGCTTATCTTTCATTTGGAACCTTCAATTTCGACCAATTTGATCGTTTAAGCACTTTTCCCCAAATTTCTCGGATTAGGGTTTTCTTTCTACTGAATCTCCAAATCCCAACTTCCGAACTCCATATCTTTCAATGTAGACCTCGGATTATCAAAATTATTTTTCCATTTTTCAATTGAACTTAAAATCTTGATTTTGAAAGTGGGTTGACTTTTTTAGTAGTTGACTTTCTGGGGTTGACTTTTTTGGAGTTGACTTTTTTTGGGGTTGACTTTTTTCAAGTTTGACTTTTTGTGCTCGCCCTCTTAAACTATGTCTCGGAGTATCACCTGCAGGATGAAAAAAGTCTTTTTACACTCAGAAACATCAATATAGGAAGAAAACATACCTGTTTAGTGGTCAGGACAAAATTAGGTGTCTACAGCTGCCCCTCTTTGGCTATTGCTGAGAATCAGGAATCAGGCAAGGATAAACCGACACTAATTTTGTACGGTCAGTGACATCACATGTGAAGGAAAGGGAAAGGGGTTTTCTTTTTCATTTCTTCATTCATTTTTGCATTTTTGCATTTTTGCATTTTTTTATTTTTTATTTTTTTATTTTTTTCTATTTTTTCATTTTTTTTAAACAGTAAATTGAAGATTTTGTCCTTAAATTGAATTCCCTGCCTAAACAAGGCTCGACCCGTCTGAAGGAAACGAATTCGATTTGCAAGAAAGGAAATGACCTCGACGATGGTCTCGAGGCCTTAACCTGTCTTGTTCTCAGCTGTGTTTAAAATTCTAGATATCTCCTCCAGAAGCTTCGGCTATCACCACCAAAGTCTTGCTCATTTTTAAAATGTAAAATTCTGGGTATCACCTCCAGAAGCTTCAGCTATCACCACCGAAGACTTTTTACCTTTTCAAAGGATTTTAAAACTCTGGATATCTCCACCAGAGGCTTCAGCTATCACCACTGAAGACTTGTTCATAATAATAAAAAAAAGTACCTTGACGATGATCTCGGGGCTCGACTCTTCTTAAGAAAACAAATTCGATTTGCAAGAAAGGAAATGACCTCGACGATGGTATCGGGGCCTTAACATGTCTTGTTCTCAGCTATGTTTAAAATTCTGGGTATCTCCTCCAGAAGCTTCGGCTATCACCACCAAAGTCTTGCTCATTTTTAAAACTGTAAAAAATTCTGGGTATCACCTCCGGAAGCTTCAGCTATCACCACCGAAGACTTTCTACCTTTTCAAAGGATTTTAAAACTCTGGATATCTCCACCAGAGGCTTCAGCTATCACCATCGAAGACTTGTTCATAATAATAAAAAAAAGTACCTCGACGATGATCTCGAGGCTCGACTTATTTGAGAAGCAAAACGAGTTCGATTATACCTGACAGCTTTAAGAGATGATGCAAATGCTTCATGATGCAAACGCAAATGTCTTTAGTTGATGCAAACGCTTCTTGATGTAGATGCAAATGACTTAGATTGGTGCAAATGTCTTTGATGCAAATGTAAATGACTTGATTTGATGCAAACTTTCTTGATGCAGATTCAACTAACTTAGATTGATGCAAATGCTTCTTGATGTAGATGCATATGTTGAATAAAATTCTGGATAACTCCTCCAAAAGAAGATTTCTCATTTTTCAAAATTAAAAAACCCTGGATATCTCCACCAGAGGCTTCAGCTATCACCACCGAAGACTTGTCCACTTTTAAAACTATAAAATTCTGGATATCCCCACCAGAAGCTTTGGCTATCACCACCAAAGACTTGCTCATTGTAAAATTCTGGGTAACTCCTTCAAAAGAAGATTTATCATGTTTCAAAATTATAAAACCCTAGATATCTCTACCAGAGGCTTCAGCTATCAACACCGAAGACTTGTTCACTTTTAAAACTGTAAAATTCTGGATATCCCCACCAAAAGCTTTGGCTATCACCACCAAAGACTTGCTCATTGTAAAATTCTGGGTAACTCCTTCAGAAGAAGATTTCTCATGTTTCAAAATTATAAAACCCTGGATATCTCTACCAGAGGCTTCAGCTATCACCACCGAAGACTTGTTCACTTTTAAAACTGTAAAATTCTGGATATCCCCACCAGAAGCTTTGGCTATCACCACCAAAGACTTGCTCATTGTAAAATTCTGGATAACTCCTCCAGAAGAAGATTTCTCATTTTTCAAAATTATAAAACCCTGGATATCTCCAACAGAGGCTTTAGCTATCACCACCGAAGACTTGTTCACTTTTAAAAACTGTAAAATTCTGGATATCCCCACCAGAAGCTTTGAGAAATGATGCAGATGCACATGTCTTTTAACAAGGTGCTCATGCTTCATGGTGCAAATGTAAAATATTTCTTAGTGCAAATGCAAATGGCCTGGATTGATGCCCATGTTTCATGATGCAGATTCCCCTACTAATTGTGTTCATGTAACTGGTTTATGAATGGTGTAACTACAATTACCACACATTAATGAAAATGCAATGATTCTAGAAATGATGCAATTGCTTGAGATGACACAAATGCGAATTCCATGAAGAATGTAAATGTAAAATGCAGATGCTTATAGAATAATGCCAATGCAAATACCCATGAATGATGCAAATGCTTGCCGATACTGTGCAGATGCAAAAGCTCGATAAAGAGATGAGTGCTCATGAGTGATGCAAATGCCCCCGGTTGTTTTTCTAGACTTTGGCTTAGCCTTTCAAATTCATTTTTCCTCTTCAAATCAGAGTATATCTTCAATTCATTTTGGCTATTCTCTTTGCCCCAACAGTTTTCAAACTTTCATCAATAGAGATCTGAACTGGGTTCGATATCTTCTTCTCATATCTGGAAGTCAGGACCTATCCTGGCAGTTCTATACCTTTGGGTTAGAAAAAATCCTTGTCTCATGTCAACATCAAAATGGGTATTTCAAAAAATATCTTTATTTGTTTTCTTATTTTGAAAACTTCTGAAAAAAAAATATTAACCCCACAATGTGTGATGTATAAATCTTTTGAAGATTGATGATCATTGTTAGAAATTTCTCTAAGTAGCAATTTGGTTTTTTTCAACTGGATTGGCAAGGCTTGGTATAACAAGATTCTGGCGTTTCCAGGAAAACTTCATGACAAAAATGTATATCCATTCTAGCTCACAAATGGAACAGGTTTTATAAATCATGAATTTATTGAGAACCAAACAAATTCAACATTCTTTTAGTTTCCATATCAAGGCATTTTGGCAAGCGTCAAGATTGGCCGGGATGTTCAAACCGAAAAGTTTAATCTTGGATAAAAAGTTTCAGTTTTTGAAGACCATCCTCCGAATGAGAGTTGGCAATTTGGGGGTTCAAGAATTCCTAGATGTTCCTCGATGACCACCCGTTTAAGAAAATCGTTTCTTTTGTGGTATCGCACTATCATCAATGGCATCGAAAATTCCCATTTTACTCTAGACCGCCCGTTTTTGGGTTTTCGCCCTAGAGTCCCATTCTTTCCAATTTTTTTTTCATACACTTGAGAATTCTAAATTTTTCCTTAGTGAAATGATAATTCGATGAAATGGGATAAAATCTGAGGAAAAAACCCTTCAAATTAAATATTCATGCTTGATCAAAATGGACTTTTAAAGCATGTAATGTAGGCCATGGCTCAGTGTTCAGAAAGAAAGGATAAATAGGACCAAAATATGTGTTTAAGGGTAATCAGATCAAGGATCCTTTCTTTGAGGAGGATTCTCTTTGAAGCATTTGTCCCTTCTTGGACATTTCTTTCCTTTTGACTTTGCTCTTTTTCTTCCTTGCTTTTGGCTTTCAATTTGCCATGTCTTTCACACATTTTTTTTATTTTTATTTTGCCCCCTTCTTTTTCAACGGAGTGAGCCCGTCTTTATTCGGGGCTCCATTTGCTTTGCATATGTCTTTGAGCTAGGACTCATTTCTCAACGATCTTTAAAAAAATCTTTCCTTGCATTTGCCCCCTAGTGTAGAGGGTGATCCTTGATCAAGGTTCAAAGAAGAAAGAATTCTTTTGGTTCAAAAGGGGTGACTATGGATAATTTCTTTTTATGCGAAAGGGATATGAAAGATGGCCATTTCTCATGTCAAGCACAAATATTCATATTGAAAAGCAATCCCCAGGGGAAATAGATATTCAGAATTTCATTTTGCACTTTGGAATTATCCGAATTCTTATATGCATAATATCACAAAATTTCATTTTCTTTTTTCATCGCATGCCCCAATGATTCATGCGTTAGCCCATCCTTCTTCACCATGTATCAATCATTTCCACATATGATGCCCCAATTTGATTAACCAATGAGAATTTGTATCAACGAGGAACATAGCAAGTCTAGGTCTATTTTGAAAAGGATGAGTTTCCAATTTGGGTTCTTTGAAGAGATAAGGAAAATATGACCCAAAAACGGGTTTTCTCTGGGACAAGGGATAATCTAGTTTAATCATTGTGCCCCAGGGTGTCAATCATGAAGTGATGCTTGGGCAATTAGTGTTTTGTGGTCATTGGGAAAGGTCATGAATGGTTTTAGCACAATCTTGACACACACCAAATTATCAAAATCTAGATTCTTGAAAGAATGTCTCATTTGTTTGAATTTCAATGAATTTGAAAATTTTCAAAAAGTTCGTTCCTTTGTTAATAGCCTAGACAAAGATCTACGTCTTTGCTTATTCTGTGATGACAATGGTTTTATGAAGTCAAATCATTCATATTCCAGAAGCATTAAGTCTTTCAAGTGTTCTTGGTTTAAGAGATTTAGGCTTAGGAAAACCTAAAGAGGGGGGAGAAGGTATTGGGTCATTTGTAACACTGATCATAAATCTTCTTGAGACTATCCATTATGAAAAATTCCTTAATGCTTGTTTTTGCAAATTCAAGTTATTGTTAAAACACAATAAACACAAAGCATTTAAAATTCATAATTCATTTAATTCATGTAGATGTTAACATGAGACAAGTGCTTTCATCATCATAGTGTATAGAACTATATGCGTCAAAAACCTAATATGATCATGCACAATGTTTCTTGTGACACTTGGCTCCCCATCTTCAAAACTTATCGAACCAGCCTTGACGAGATCTCTGACCTTGTACTTCAAAGCGGGGCAGTTCTCTGTTGAGTGACCTTGATTGCCAGAATGATAACCACAACACTCATTAGCATCATACCAGCTCGGATAAGAGGGCTTCAGAGGCTCTATTTGCATGGGTGTCACAAGGTGATTCTGGATGAGTTGAGGTAGTAGCTCACTGTATGTCACAGGAATCGGGTCAACCTGATTTCTTTTTCGCTTTTTATACCTCCTTCGATTATTCCCAAGGGTGTTCGATTGATAGACAGATGTAAATTCTGGTGTAGTTGCAATCATTGGTTGGTAGGGATAAAAACCTTGGGAGACATTGTTCAGGGTAGAGTAAAATGGCTGATACAAGGAGAATTGGGGAGGTGGGGCAAAGTCTTCCACGACTTGGGTATCTTCCTTTTTCTTTTCAGATGCCCCCTTTTTCTTGGTATTGGATGTTCTTTCTCCTTCAATTTTCCCATCCTTGATAGCATTCTCAATCATCTCCCCTGAAATTACCATGTCCAAAAAATTCTTCGAGGTGTTGCGGACAAGTCTATCGTAGTATGGGGCCTGTAGTGTATTCAAAAAAAGGACAGTGGTTTCCTTCTGAGTTAAAGGCGATTGTACTTGGATGGCCAGGCTCATCCACCGTTGCGCATATTCTTTGAAGCTCTCAGTAGCTCTTTTCTTCATATTTTGCAAGGTGAGAAGGTCAGGCGCCGTGTCGGTCATATGCTTGTACTGGTTTAGAAAAACCCTAGCCAGGTCATTCCAAGAGCGAATCTGATCCTTGCTCAACTGACTATACCACCTAATTGCGGATCCGCTGAGGTTATCCTGAAAGCAGTGAATCAAAAGCTTATCATTATCTATATGACTTGTCATCTTCCGGCAGAACATAGTGATGTGGGCTGATGGATCAGTCGTCCCGTCATATTTCACAAACTCAGGGATCTTGAACTTAGGAGGAATGACTAAATCGAAGACCAAACATCGTTCTTTCGCATCTAAACTCCCAAATACATCTGTATTTTCTACTACCCGGAGCCTTTCATCTAGCAACTGATATTTCGCTTGGGAATCTGCCAACTCAACCTCATTTACTGCAACCTTTTTCAACTTTTCCTGTTCAGCTGGATCATCTGAGTTTAGGACATTGACGAGGTTAACAGTGTTCTGGGCATCAATCATTACGACCTCATTCTGACCCTTTTGTGCCTCTAACCCTTTCCTGGAGACAAAGTTTTCGGTGTATCTTTTTCCCTTGATTACGGCAGACATTAGCTCCCTCAATTTAGTCATTTGATCCTTAGATTCTGCTTGAGACTTTGCTAGCTGTTCTCGCAATTCTTTCTATTCCCTTTCCATTTTTTCCATTCGGGCAACTTGTTCATCCTCCATAGCACTAGCCTGTATTAAAAGGGTACTCAGTACTTCTTCTGATTTGAAATGGAAATTCTTTCAAAGACTCTTAAAGCCAAGCCAACTTCTGTTTTATTTCCCCCAAATGTATATCATGATGAATGAGCCATGAATGCAATTTGATGCATGTGAAGCCTAAACAATATGATGTATGGACATGTACAATGGAAACATGCTGACCATATATGTAATAAATGCAATCACAATGCCAACATGTTGCAAACAAATAATAAACAAATCAACACATGGATATATGCAATGACTGATCATGTGCATTTTAGCATATTTCCCAATGAATAATCATATATCCTATGAATGCAACACGGTGTCAATTATGATACATGCAAACAATGAATGATTGATGCAGAGTATATACAAAGAAAATCATGCTAACCATGTGTGTCGTGAATGCGACCTAATGCTAATCATGATGTATGTAATAAGCAAATTAATGTATGGATATATACAGAAAAATCATGCTGATTATGAATGCATAAATGCAACCTGATGCTAACATGATACATGTATGAATGTATGGTATGACCAATAATTGATCGAATGCAAAATGCAAAAGGGGAAGATATCACGGAGGAAATAAGAATCGGAGGAACTTAATCATCAACCTCTCATAAATTTGAAACATAATCAATTCATTCCCTTATCAACATTCACAATGGTATAAACCATGTTTTACAAAATTTGAACAGTGGTTAAAACTGTCTTTACAAGCACTTTATTCTTCCTAGCATCCTAATGCTATAAGAGCCGGCTACTGAAAAAGTGAAATCCTATTACATCATATAAGACCGAAGTCTTTCCACCTCAATGCTGTAAATCTCCCAATCCTAATGGCGCTTTCCCAGTCCTTTATCAATCAGTGTCGTTGGATCCAACCACTTGGCATTTATAAGAGTTTGCACTTTCTTTTTGAATGCTATACAGTCTTCAATGTTATGGCCAACAATTCCACAGTGATAATCACATCTTGCATTTGGATTATACCCATTTGGATATGGTGGTAACATGGGTTTCAATGGGATACAGGCAACCATGTGATTTTGGACCAGTATAGGGAGAAGCTCTCGGTAGCTAATTGGAAGAGGATCAAAAGGCCTTTGTCGTTTCATAGTCACACTGAACCTAGGAGTTGGGGCACTTGGTGGTGGCACTAAGGTCCGAACCGGAGTGTTTACATGGAGATGTGGCGGAACCGCATGGTAAGGGTATGGATTTGGACACTGGGCCTTTGGAGGTTGTATATAGCTCGAGGTTCCTATCCCAGATACTGGATAAGGTGATTGATGAGGGAAATAGTATGAACTGGCAGTTGTTGGTGATGGAGTGGGATTCAAAAATCCCGTAGTGGTCATCCCAATGGACGATTGGACCATAGTAGGGTGGGGATACTGGTTTGGACCTAGAACAGTTTGCAGGTATGGTATTGGATCCGAGGTTTCTATCTTTGGTATCAGGCTTTCAGGTTTAATAATTTTCATGATTTTGTCCACAATTTCATCAGGATTGCAACCTTTGTGGCATTGACAAGCGCAAAATCCAGCAAGGATTGTATATTCTAGACCTAATGGTTTTGGTTGATCCGAAGACAATGCAAATCCCTGAGCAAGTTCCCCTTTACTCTTACCCATATCCTCAAACATTTTCAGCAATTTGGCAAGTTGTTCCTTCACCTCCCGGATTTCATGTCTACATTCCTTTTGATTGCGTTCCAAAGCACCCAATCGTTCCTCCGATTCATTCCTCATATCTTGAACACCTTTCATGCAAATGAAAATGTCATGAGATTAAGAATACAATTGTGAATGTACATGCTCTATTCCTATGTGCATGAATATATTGATGATTAATGCATGAACATATACAGAGAAATTATGGTGACTATGTATACTATGGATGCAATCTAATGCCAACATGATGGATTAAAAAAATTGATGCACAGGTATATACAAATAATGACTATGCATGTTGTAAACGTGTTCTACAATGAATGACCATGCATGCTATGATGTCAAAATGATACATGCTAAGAATAAATGAATTAATACAAAGGTAGGTACAAAGAATGACCATGTATATCACAAATGTATTCTACAATGAATAATCATGCATGTTATGACTGTAACACGATGTCAAAATGATACAAATAAAGAAACCAATGATTACACGAAATTGGTGGGACCTAAATCTTGATTATTCAAAAAATCTCATTATGCAAGATTTGCCTCCAAATTTATGATTTTTTTTTAAACATGTTTTTTTGTCTATGAAAAAACAACCATATTATTTTCAAAAGAAATTCGAGGTAGTGGATCCTACTATGGTACAATATCCAAATGTTCATGCAACACTACCGGTTTATAGAAACCATCAAGTAAAATTACCAATTGTTTATTGCAAAGAATGAGATCAATAATACAACCAAAAATGTACATGCTCTATTCACACATGTATGAAAAATGCAAAAATGCTTGGAAAAAGATTTTTATTTTTTTCAAATGATTAATGAATATTTGTCCCAACAATATCTGCTTATTTAGGCATCACGATGCCTTCGAGGCGGAGTATCATATTTATTACGGGCGATGTATGTACATCGTTGCCCGATCTACCACACTTATTCAAAGTGTAAAATAGGTAACAAAAAGTTTAGAAATGCCCCTCCATGTGTTCCTATTTTTGGTATATCTAACGGAAATCCGGCATGGCTTCGCCTAGGTTCACTATATGAGGGTGAATCGGTTCTAAGGCCCCGAATTGTTCCTCACTGTCGCCGGTGAAGGCTAGTAAGGCACTCCGATAAAAGCGGGTTCAATTCGTTAGAGTATATTTTCCTAAGCCCATACGGAGGATCATCACGAAGGCTTTAGGTACTTTATACTCCGGAAGTGTTTCACTAGCCCATACGGAGGATCATCACGAAGGTGTAGTTACTTTACTCTCACTTAAAAGGACGGAACCAGGGTACAGGATTCATGATATGCAAATGCACGTGTAGTGTGTGTGGAGAAATAACAAACCTTTCACTACCTATTCTACAAACCTTATTCTAAATGCCCTAGCAATTAAAACATTCAAGAATAGTGTAACGCATTAACCAACAAGCAATTTTAATATACAACCTTAAATAACTAGAGAACAATAATAAAATGCATGCACATGAGTATGAACATATTTAAAAATATTTTATTATTTTCAAAATTCTCTTTATTTAAAAAAAGGGGGAATTAAAATTAAATACCAATTAAATCAACCAAAATCGAGACTTTGATAATACACGACTAATTCTAGGCCTGACTCTCTAATAGTCCCCAGTGGAGTCGCCAAGCTGTCGCAACCTAAAAAATAACGAGTCTCATCGCAAGACTTTATTATTCGTTAAGCGTGACATTAAAAAACCGAGGAAAAGTCGACTTAATTCCTCTAGAAAAATGAAGGTTTTGAAAATGACCTTAAAAAAGACATGGAGTCGCCACCAATCTTTTTTAGCTAGGTGTGATCGGCACCTATTAAAACCTGTTTCATAAAATATTTTAAAATTAATTAAAACATTTTAAAAACCAATTTCAAGTCTGCGTTTTAAAACCAGAGAAATCAAAGAAGCGGGTTCGGGAGTCGGTTATGTGCGGGGAAGGATTAGCACCCCCACAACGCCCGTATAAATCGGTACCTTATTAATCGTGTGTTATCTCAAGTCTCGGTAAAAATTGGTTTTAAATTTAGTATTTCAAGTTAATTCCCAATTTAGAGAAAAATAATTCCTTTTTTTATTGAAAATGATCCGGAATTTATAAATTCAAAATTTTCCTATATTCCCCAACAAACGTGGCAAAATATAGAAAGTTTTATTAGTTTTGAAAAACTTTCCGAATCATTCTCTTTTTTTTTTTTGAAAGAAAGATATTCCTTTATTAATGATAATTAATGATATTCCCTCCAGCAAACCCGGTAGAGAACTCATGAATTATTTTAACTCAGGAATATCTTTATTTTTATTGAAAAATCATTATCCTTTTGAAAACATTTTAAAAGATATGAATGTGTATATGCATGACATAAATAAAATGACATAGCAAAATCTAAATAATATAATGCTTCCTAAATGATATGATATAATGTAAATGCCTTAGCATATTCTAAATGAAATGAAATAAATGCCTTAGCATATTCTAAATGAAATAAAATATCCTAAGTTATATGACATATTATAAATAAAATGACCTAGGTAACATAGTATATTCTATATGAGATGCAATATCCTAAGTCATATGATATATTCTAAATGAAATAAAATAACCTAAGTAACATAACATATTCTATATGAAATGAAATAACCTAAGTCTTCTAAATGAAATAAAATAACCTAAGTAACATAACATATTCTATATGAAATGAAATAATTTAAATGACATGGAAAACATGAATGATATAGCATATAAATTAAATGAGATGGAATATGAAATAATGCTATCATATAATATGCATGAAAATAAAAATGAAAGTAATAATGCATGAACATAGTATATGCTAAATAATATGACAAAAAAATAACTAAATAAAAAGCATAGGATATCATGGAATATTCAAAACCATATAATAAACCATATAACATCAAAAATAAAAATAAAAATAATAACAATATCATAGAAATTATTATAACAAGAATCACATATTATATAAAATGCATGAATATGAAAAATGCAATGCATGAAATGTATTTTTTCCTTTTATTAAGGAAATCCGTATATCTAAAAAGATATCCGGCTACCTTAGGAAAATATGTCAAATTAAATATTCTAAAACCAAAATACTTTGTGATTGTTTGAAAACAATTTTGAAAAGCTTGAATTAAAAATAAAAACTGGGCTAAATCTTTTTTTTAAATGGCTCTAACTTCCTAAGTTTAAAAATCCGGACTTGACTACCCTTAACCCGAGACTTGAAAAACCTTTTTTAGAGTTTAAAAAGGCTTAGAAACTACCCTAAGTCAGTAGCTAACCCTCCTAATCAGCCCACTCTAAGCAACTTAACCAAAACAGAAAAATGATTTTCTTCAAATTCAATTCTGACTCCACTATCCAGTTTTAAGCCACGATTTTTATCTTATTTTTAAAAATTCAAAAAATTCTGAAAAAAGTACTGTAGACTCAGGACATGTAAAAATACACGTTAAAAAATCAGCTTAATTTTTGGATCAAAGATGAATTCCCAGAAAAATCAGAGATATACGAGTTTGGATGAAAAAAAACTGCTTTGCCAAAACACATTTTTGCCTTTGATAAAATCATTTAAAAATCAAAGTAAAAATATTTGAAACTCATAAAATGACTTACAAACAGTAGCTAGAACTTTTTGAAAGTTGGATAAAAATTGGCTAAGTTTAAAAAAATCACAAAGGTAGAATAATCAACTTGACAAACTTAATTTTCCACATGTGTGCTCAAGAGAGCATGACTTTGAACCATTAATTGGCTCAAGTCATTATTCAAGTGGTATGAACATGAAATGCATGAAACAATGCAGCAAACATAATGCATGAAATGCATGGATTTAAACCTAATTGTCATGAAAAAATGCATGGCATTCATAAAGTGACCTAGATCTAAATGAACTTGCATGGCATTTAATGCAACCTAGACCTAAAATGCATGAACATGCATGGCAAATAAACCTAGCTTAATAACTAAAATATGCATGGCATTTTCACAAACACAAAGCATGCTTAATCCAAAAACTCAATCAAATATCATGCAAATGCTAACCTATCAACTAACATGGCAAGAATGCACAAAAAATGCAAAAATTCCAAGAGGGCCGAATAGCATAATGTAACAAGCAAACATGGCATTTTCACAAACACTTGGCATACTAGCATGCAAAACTAAATCAAATGACATGCAAATGCAAAAACCTACCAACTAACATGACAAAAATGCAATCACACAATGCAAAACACATGGAGTAGCAAAATGGCCTCAAGCTCCAACAAGCATGGCATTTTCACAAACACTTGGTATACTAACATGCTCAACTAAAATATAACACTTAAATCATGCAAAAATCACACAAGAATTTTCACAAACACTTAATATACTAAATCTAAAACATGCTCAACTAAGATATAAAACAAAAATCATGCAAAGACCACACAAGCATTTTCACAAACACTTGATATACTAAATCTAAAACATGCTCAAATTTAAACAACATGAAAACAGAAAATTAAAAATGCAAAAACATGATATCTAAAACATAAATGGCAACAAACAAAGCAACCAAATTAAAATATAACTCAAGAATATGAAGTAACATAACATTTAAAACATCAAAATCAAAGAAAATAACATAAACAATATGGTAAAATAAATCAAAACAGCAACTTAAAATAAATAATGTAGGCCATTTGGCCACGGTGAGTTTATTGTAAAAATAAAATGTAAAAAATATACTTAAGAAAGAGATGAAGGAAGAATTTAAAAGAAAAATAAAAAAGACATTTATTTAAAATGGAAACTCACCAAATAGAGATCAAAATAGCAAAAACAAGAATAGAAAATCAAGAAAATGCAAGAGGTGGTGCTCAAGAGCAACCTCAATAAGCTATCTTTCAAGCTTTATCTCTTCAAACTTTCCTTTTTTTTCTTTCTAAACTTTTCTTTTTTCCTCTCAACCAAGAAGAGAAAAACTAGTAAAAACTCAAAGAACTCAACCAAAATGAAGATGAAAAAATGAAATTCTGACCTCTCCCTTAATGCTGGCAGAAATTTACCTCTCTCCTCCCCTAGGATGTTGTCATTTTTTGTGTAACCAATTTTCCATCAAATGGCTAATAATTCAAGGTGAAAAATCATGAAATCACCACCTTTAGATTAGCATCTCAGCTCTCTCAAATTACAGCTATTAAAAAATAATGTTGACATCTCTCTTGGCCTATGTGGCTTAATCACCATGGCTTGATCAAAGAGAATCTATAACTAACTCTTGATTTTTAGCCATTTGATTGAAAAATCAGAAGCTTCCTCCTTCCTTTGGGCTTGGTCAGGCCAGCACTTCTCTTTTCCAGCTCAACTCTGATTTTTTGAAAGGCCCAAAGAAGCCCTTTTCGGTTGCTTGGGTGAAATGATCATTTTGCCCCCCGGATGCAAATAAATATCAAACGGACTCCAAATTCAATTTTTCTTTTTTTTAATACTTCCAAAATAATAAAATATTGAGGTCTGGAAGTTTTCAAAATTATCCGAGTCCGTTTGCTATTTATTTGGATTTATTTTCCAAAAATGCCCTTTTATGCCCCTACATTTTACCATTTTTTAAACGAGCTCCAAATCAAGATTTTTCTTCACCAATCTCTTCAAAATAATTAAAAAGTGTGATCTGGAAGTTTTCATAATTTTTGGAGCTCATTTGGTATTTTTTCGGGATTTATCGGCTTGAATTACTGCATAGGAGGCCCGGGATTTGGCCATATTGCAAACGAACTCCGAATCAAGATTTTCTTTCGCCAATCTCTTCCAAATAATTTAAAAATTCTATTTTCCAAATTTCAGAATTTTTGGAGTCCATTTGCTATTTTTCCGGGATTTATCTTTTTGAATTATTGCATAAGAGGCCCTGGATTTGGCCATTTTGCAAACGAACTCCGAATCAAGATTTTATTTTGCCAATATCTTCCAAATAATTCAAAAATGATATTTTCCAAATTTCAAGAGATTTGGAGCTCATTTGCTATTTTTATGGGATTTTCCTTTTTGAATTACTACATAAGAGGCCCGAGATTTGGCCATTTTGCAAACTAACTCCGAATCAAGATTTTCTTTCGCCAATCTCTTCCAAATAATTTAAAAATGAGAGTTGCCAAATTTCAAGAGATTTGTAACTCATTTGCTATTTTTTCGGGATTTTTCTTTTTGAATTACTTCATTAGAAGCCCGGGATTTGGCCATTTTGCAAACGAACTCCGAATCAAGATTTTATGTCGCCAATATCTTTCAAATGATTTAAGAATGAGATTGACAAATTTTCAGAATTTTCGGAGTCCATTTGCTATTTTTCCCAAAATTTCCAATTTCACCCTTTTGCCTCCGAAACCTGGTTTTGCTCAAAACAAGTCCGATTTTCAGATTTTCTTCAATCTTAGCCTTGGGCTATCCTTTTTAATCATTCTTCATCCATTGGTGGCTTTGGTCTTACCAAGTCGGGCCATTTCTGTGATTCTTCCCAATTTCACTGAAATCCACTAAAAACCCTAATTCTCGGTTTTCTCCCGGATCAACTTTTCTTTCAGTTTTTATTGCAAGTGACTTCTCCATTACCCGTAGTCAGTGCTTATATTTCATTTGGAACCTTCAATTTCGGCCAATTTGATCTTTTAAGCACTTTTCCCCAAATTTCTCGGATTAGGGTTTTCTTTCTACTGAATCTCCAAATCCCAACTTCCGAACTCCATATCTTTCAATGTAGACCTCGGATTATCAAAATTATTTCGCCATTTTTCAATTGAACTTAAAATCTTGATTTGGAAAGTGGGTTGACTTTTTCAGTAGTTGACTTTCTGGGGTTGACTTGTTCGGGGTTGACTTTTTTCGGGGTTGACTTTTTTCAAGTTTGACTTTTTGTGCTCGCCCTCTTAAACTATGTCTCGGAGTATCACCTGCAGGATGAAAAAAGTCTTTTTACACTCAAAAACATCAATATAGGAAGAAAACATACCTGTTTAGTGGTCCGGACAAAATTAGGTGTCTACAATCACGTTTTAAAACTGGACAGTAGAGTCAGATTTGAATTTGAGGGAAAATTAATTTATTGTTTTGTCTAAGGCATTAAGGGAGGGCTGAGTAGGAACCATAGTTACGGTCCTAGGTGGGGTTTCTAAGCTATTTTAATCTTTAAAAATGATTTTATAAAGCTCGGGTCAATGGTGGTCAAGTTCGGGTTTTCAAAGTTAAGAAAATAGAGCCATTTTAAATGGGAATTTCGGCCATGGTCATTTTTTTATCCAAGATTTTCAAAATTGTTTTCAAACTAATCACAAAGCATTTTTGATTTTAGAAAATTTAATTTGATGTCTTTTTCTAAGGTAGTCGGATATCTTTTTAGGTATACAGATTTTCTTATTTAAAAGAAAAAATACACTTTCATGCATTGCATTTTCCATGTTCATGCATATCATATGATATATGATTTTTGCTATGAATATTTCTATGGTATTGTTATTATTTTGATTTATATTTTATGGTGTTATATTGTTTGTTATATGATTTTGAATATTCCATGTTATCCCATGCTTTTTATTTAGTCATTTATTTTTTTCACATCATTTAGGACTTATTATGTTCATGCATTATTATTTTTATTTTCATGCATATTTCATGATAATATTATTTTATGTTTCATATCATTTCATGTCACTTAGGTTATTCATTTCATTTAGAATATATTATGTCACTTAGGTTATTCATTTCATTTAGAATATATTATGACACCTAGATTATTCATTTCATTTAGAATATATTATGTCACATAGGTTATTCATTTCATATTATGTCACATAGGTTATTCATTTCATTTAGAATATATTATGACACTTAGGTTATATCATTTCATTTAGATTATTTCATATAATTTAAATTATACTATGTCACACATATTCATATTCATATTCATATATATTTTTTTTAAAAATATTTTAAAATAAGATAATGATTTTCAATAAAATAAAGATATTCTCGACTTAAAATAATTCATGAGTTCTCTGCCGGGTTTGCTGGAGAGGAATCATCAATTATCGTTAATAATAGAATATCTTCTTTAAAACGAGAATGATTCGGAAAAATTTTCAAATAAATAAAAACTCTATATTTTGCCGCGTTTGTTGGGGAATATAGAAAAATTTTGAATTAATAAATTCCGGGTCATTTTCAATTAAAAATGGAATTATTTTTTCTTAAATTTGGGAATTAATTTAAAATACTAAATTTAAAATCGACTTTTTACCGAGACTTGAGATAACACACGATTAATAAGGTACCGTTTTATACGGGCTTTGTGGGGGTGCTAATCCTTCCCCACATGTAACGAGTCTCGAACCCGCTTCTTTGATTTTCTCTTGTTTAAAAACGTAGACTTGAAATTGGTTTCAAAAATGTTTTAATTAATTTTAAAATGTTTTACAAAACTGGTTTCAATAGGTGGCCGACCACACCTAGCCAAAAAAAGATTGATAGCGACTCCATGTCTTTTTCGAGGTCATTTTCAAATCCTCATTTTATTTTAAGAGGAATTAAGTCGACTTTTCCTCTGTTTTCTAATGTCACGCTTAACGAATATAAAGTCTCGCGATGAGACATGTTATTTTTTAGGTTGCGACAGCTCGGCGACTCGACTGGGGAAATTTAGAGAGTCAGGCCTAGAATTACTCATGTGTTATCAAAGTCTCGATTTTGTTGGTTTTTATTCGGTATTTAATGTTAATTCCCATATTTTTTCATAACTAAGGAGAATTTTGAAAATAATAAAATGTTTTAAATATGTCCATATTCATGTGCATACATATTATTATTGTTCTCTGATTATTTTGGTGCATATATTTCTTCTTTGCTTAATTGATGCTTTACATTGTTTAATCTTGTTGGGGCATTTAGAATAAGGGGTGTAGAATATGTGGTGAAAGGTTTGTTATTCCTTCTCACACACTACACGTGCATTTTGCATATCATGAGCCCTATACCCAAGTTCTGTCCTTTTAGGTGGGAGCAAAGTAACTAAGCCTTCGTGATTAACAATCCTCATGGGCTAGTGAAACACTTCCGGAGTACTAAATTACCTAAGCCTTCATGATTAACAATTTGCATGGGCTAGGGAAATATACTCTAACGAATTGAATCCGCTTTTATCGGGGTGCCTTACTAGCCTTCACCGGCAACAGTGAGGAACAATTCGGGGCTTTTAGTACTGATTCGCCTTCTTATAGTGAACCTAAGCGAAGCCATGCCAGATTTTCGATTAGATATCCTGAAGCTAGGAACACATGGAGGAATATTTCCAATCCTTTTACTTTCTATTCTACATTCTGAATAAGTTTACCTTTGCAAATCGGGCAATGATGAACGCATATTGCTCATAATAAGTTTTCAAATAACAAAAGGTTTTTTGTATGCATTTTATTATTGGTCTTGGGTTGGTTAATGCGTTACACTATTCTTGATCTTTGTTTTAATAAATTGTTGGGATATTTAGGATAAGGATTATAGAATAGGTGTTGAAATGTTTGTTTTGTTCCTCCACACACATTGCACTTGCATTTGCATAACATGAGCTCTATACCCGACTTCCGTCCCTTTAAGTGGAAGTAAAGTAGCTACGCTCTCATGATGATCCTCCGCATGGGCTAGCAAAATACTTCCAGAGTATAAATTACCTAAGCTCTCGTGATGATCCTCCGCATGGGCTAGAGAAATATACTCTAACGAATTGAACTCGCTTTTATCGGGGTGCCTTATTAGCCTTCACAGGCGATAGTGAGGAATAATTCGGGGCTTTTTAGAACTTCGTGCACCCACATATAGTAAACCATAGAGGTAACATAGGCGAAGCACTGCCGAATTTTTGATAGATATACCAAAATTAGGAACACATGGAGGGACATTTTTAACCTTTTGTTACCTATTTGAATAAGTATTGTAGATCGGGCAACGATATACGTACATCGCCCGTAATAAGTTTAATACCCCACCCCGAAGGCATCGTGATGCCTAAGTAAGTTGATACTGTTGGGGCAAGTGTTCACTAACTTTTTGAAATTGAAAATACAAACATTCTTTTTCAAACATTTTTTCATTTTGCACATTTCATGCATGTGTGAATAGAGCATGTACATTTATGGTTGTATTGTTGATCTCATTTTTTGCAATAAACGGATGGTGATAATAATCTCATTTGATGATTTCATAAACAGGTAGTGTTACATAAACATTTGGATATTGTACCATAGTAGGATCCACTACCCCGAAATTCTTTTGAAAATAATTTGTTTGGTTTTTATGGAGAAAACATGTTTAAAAAAAATCATAGGTTAAATTTGGAGGCAAATCTTGTATAATGAGATTTTTGAATAATCAAGATTTAGGTCCCATCATTCGTGTAATCATTGGTTAATTTCTTTGTATATACCTTTGTGTTAATTCATTTATTCTTTACATGTATCATTTTGACATCATGTTACAGTCCTTACATGCATGGTTATTCATTGTAGAATACATTTGTGATATACATGGTCATTCTTTGTATCTACCTTTGTGTTAATTCATTTATTCTTTGCATGTATCATTTTTACATCATGTTGCAGTCATAGCATGCATGATCATTCATTGTAGAATACGTTTATGACATGCATGGTCATTATCTGTATATATCCATGTATCAATTTCTTTATTACATACATCATGTTAGTGTTAGGTCGCATTCATGACACACATGGTCAGCATGATTTTCTTTGTACAAATTCTATGTCAATCATTCATTGTTTACATGCATCATATTTGACATTGTGTTGCATTCATAGTGTATATGATCATTCATTTGGAAATATACTAAAATATACATAGTCATTCATTGCATATATCCATGCATTAATTTGTTTATTTTTTGCTTGCAGCATGTTGGCATCGTGATTGCATTTATTACATATATGGCCAGCATGTTTCCACTGTACATGTCCATACATCATATTGTTTAGGCTTTACGTGCATCAAATTGCATTCATGACTCCTTTATCATGACACGCACTTGGGGGGATAAAATAGAAATTGGCTTGGTTTTAAGAGTATTTGAAAGAATTTCCATTTCAAATCAGAGGTATAAGCTGTACTGAGCACCTTTATGATACAGGCCAGAGCTATGGAGAATGAACAAGTTGCCCGAATGGAAAGAATGGAAAGGGCACAGGAAGAATTATGAGAAAAGTTGGAAAAATCTGAAGCAGAATCTGGAGATCAGATGACTAAATTGATGGAGCTGATGTCCGCAATCAAGGGAAAGGGATACACTGAAAACTTGACCACCAAAGAAAAGTTGGGAATACAAAGGGATCAGAATGAGGTCGTAATGATGGATGCCCAGAACACAGTTAATCTCGTCAACGTCCTAAACTCAGATGATCCAGCTGAATAGGCAAAGTTGAAAATGGTTGCAATAAATGAGTTTGGGTTGGCAGATTTCCAAGGGAAATATCAGTTGTTAGATGAAAGGCTTCGGGCAGTAGAAAATACAGATGTATACAGGAGTGTGGATGCAAAAGAACGATGCTTGGTCCTCGATTAGTCATTCCTCCTAAATTCATGGTCTCTGACTTTGAGAAATATGACGGGACGATCGATCCGTCAGCCCACATCACTATATTCTGCCGAAAGATGACAGGTCATATAAATAATGATAAGCTTTTGATCCACTGCTTTCAGGATAGCCTCAGCGGGTCTGCAATTAGGTGGTATAGTCAGTTGAGCAAGGATCAGATTCACTCTTGGAATGATCTGGCTAGGGCTTTTCGAAACCAGTACAAGCATATGACCGACATGGAGCCTGACCGTCTCACCTTGCAAAATATGAAGAAAAGAGCTACTGAGGGCTTCAAAGAATATGAGCAGCGATGGATGACCATGGCCGCCCAAGTACAACCACCCTTAACTCAGAAGGAAACCACTATCCTTTTTGTGAATACACTGCAAGCCTCGTACTATGATAGACATGTCGGCAACACCATGAAGAATTTTTTGGACATAGTAATTTCAGGGGAGATGATTGAGAATGCTATCAAGGATGGGAAAATTGAAGGAGAAAGAACATCCAATACCGAGAGAAATGGGGCATCTGAAAAGAAAAAGGAAGATACCCGAGTCGTGGAAGGCTTTGCCCTACCTCCCCAATTCTCCTCGTATCAGCCATTTTACTCTACCTTGAACAATGTCTCTCAAGGTTCTTATCCTTACCAACCAATGCTTGCAACTACACTAGAATTTACATCTTTCTATCAATTTAACACCCTTGGGAATAATGGAAAGGGTCATAAAAAGCGAAAAAGAAATCAGGTTGACCCGATCCCTGTGACATACAGTGAGCTACTACCTCAACTCATCCAGAATCACCTTGTGACACCCATGCAATTAGAACCTCTGAAGCCCCCTTATCCAAGCTGGTATGATGCCAATGAGTGTTGTGGTTATCATTCTGGCAATCAAGGTCACTCAACAGAGAACTGCCCCGCTTTGAAGTACAATGTCAGGGATCTCATCAAGGCTAGTTCGATAAGTTTTGAAGATGGGAAAGCCAAGTGTCATAAGAAACATGGTGCATAATCATATTAGGATTTTTGATGCATGTAGTTCTATACACTGTGATGATGAAAGCACTTGTCTCATGTTGACATCTACATGAAATAAATAAATTTTGAATTTAATGTCTTGTTTTCATTATATTTTAGCATTCATTTGAATTCTCCAAAAAAAAAAAGAGAGAATGAAACTTCATGAAAATTTGTGGTAAACAATAATAAGGGGTTTTCACGTGAAATATTGGATAGTCTCGAGAATATTGATGATCATTGTTAGAAATGACCTAACACTTTTCCTCCATCTTTTAGGCTTTCCTATGCTTAAATCCCTTGAATCAAGACTACTTGAAAGACCTAATGCTTCAAAGAATATGAATGATTAAACTTCATAAACTATTGTCATTGTAGAATAAGCAAAGATGTAAATCCTAGTCTAGGCTATGAACAAAGCAACGAACTTTTTGAAAATTTTTTGAACTCTTTGAAATTCAAACAAATGAGGCATTCTTTCAAGAATCTAGATTTTGGTGATTCAATGTGTGTCAAGATTGTGCTAAAATCATTCATGACCTTTCCCAATAACCACAAAACACTAATTGCTCAAACATCACTTCATGATTGACACCTCAGCGCACAATGACGAAACCAGATTAACCCATGTCCTAGAGAAAACCTGTTTTTGGGTAATATTTTCCTTAGTACTTCAAACAAACCTAAGATTGAAACTCAGCATTTTCATTGTAAACCTAGACTTGCGATGTTCCTCGCAATGATACAAATACTCATGGTTAATCAATTGGGGCATCATATGTAGAAATGATAGATACATGGTGAATAAGGAAGGATTAATGCAAGAATCATTGGGGGCATGCGGGAAAAAGAGAAAAATAAATAAATAAAAAAGAGAAAAAAAGAAAGAAAAAAAAGAAAAATTGTGATATCATGCATATGAGAATTCGGATGATTCCAAAGTGCAAAATGAAATTCTAATTATCTATTTCCCATGGGGATTGCTTTTCAAAGAGAATATTCGTGCTTGATATGATGAATAGCCATCTTTCATATCCCTTTTGTCACAACCTAAAAAATAACAAGTCTCATCGCAAGATTTTATTATTCGTTAAGCATGACATTAAAAAAAACCGAGAAAAAGTCGATTTAATTTCTCTTGAAAAAATGAAGGTTTTGAAAATGACCTTGAAAAAGACATGGAGTCGCCACTAATCTTTTTTAGCTAGGTGTGATCGGCCACCTATTAAAACCGATTTTATAAAACATTTTAAAATTAATTAAAGTATTTTTAAAACCAATTTCAAGTATGCGTTTTAAACCAGAGAAATCAAAGAAGTGGGTTCGGGACATGGTTATGTGTGGGGAAGGATAAGCACCCCCACAACGCCCGGTACCTTATTAATCGTGTGTTATCTCAAGTCTTGGTAAAAAGTCAATTTTTAATTTGGTATTTCAAGTTAATTCCCAATTTAAAGAAAAATAATTTCATGTTTAATTGAAAATGATCCGGAATTTATTAATTCAAAATTTTCCTATATTCCCCAACAAACGTGACAAAATATAAATATTTTTATTAGTTTGGAAATTTTTCGAATCATTCTCATTTTAAAGAAGATATTTCGTAATTAATTATAATTGATGATATCCTCCCCAGCAAACCCGACAGAGAACTCATGAATTATTTTAACTTAGGAATATCTTTATTTTATTGAAAATAATTATCTTATTTTAAAACACATTTTAAAAAATATGAATATGAAAATGTGTGACATAATAAAAATGACATGAAATAATCTAAATGAAATGATATGACCTAAGTGTCATAATTAATATATTCTAGTTGAAATGAATATAACCTAAGTGATATAACATATTCTAAATGAGATGCCATATCCTAAATATCATGATATATTCTAAATGAAATGAAATGACCTAGGTAACATGATATATTCTATATGAAATGTAATCTCCTAAGTGATTTGATATATTCTAAATGAAATAAAATATCCTAAGTGACATAATATATTCTAAATGAAATGAAATGACCTAGGTAACATAATATATTCTACATGAAATGAAATAATTTAAATGACATGGCAAATATAAGCGATATGGCATATAATCTAAATGACATGAAACATAAAATAATGCTATCATATAATATGCATGAAAAAAAAATAATGCATGAACATAGTATATGCTAAATAATATGACAAAAATAACTAAATAAAAAGCATAGGATAACATGAAATATTCAAAACCATATAAAAATTAATATAATATCAAAAATTTAAATCAAAGATAATAACACCATCATGAAAATTAAACATAGCAAAAATCACATATTATATAGTATGCCTGAATATGGAAAATGCAATGCATGAGAATGTTTTTTTTGCTTTAATTAAGAAAATCCGTATATCTAAAAGGATATCCGGCTACCTTAGGAAAATATATCAAATTAAATATTATAAAACCAAAATACTTTGTGATTGTTTGAAAACAATTTTGAAAAGCTTAGATTAAAAATTAAAACTTAGCTAAACCCTTTTTAAAATGGCTCTAATTTCCTAAGTTTAAAATCCCGGACTTAACCACCCTTAACTCGAGATTTAAAAAATCATTTTAGTGTTTAAAAAGGCTTAGAAACTATTCTAAAACAGTATCTAAACTTCCTAATCAGCCCCCTCTAAGTAATTCAACCAAAACAGAAAAATGATTTTCCTTCAAGTTCAATTATGACTCCACTATCTAGTTTTAAAGCATGATCTTTTACAATTTTTTAAAAAATAAAAAAAAATCTAACAAAAAATCTTGGAGACTCAAGACATGTGAAACTACACGAGAAAAAATCGGCTTAATTTTTTGATTAAAAATGACATCCCAAAAAAATCGGTAAAGTATGAGTCATAGGTGAAAAAAACTGTTTTGCCAAAACTCATTTTTTGCATTTGATAAAATCATTTAAAAATCAATGTAAAAATGTTAAAGACTCTCCTAAGGACTCACAAATAGTAGCTAACACTTTTGAAAAGTTAGGCAAAAATTGGCAAGTAACAAAAATCACAAAGGTAGAATAATCAATTTGACAACTCTTTAATTTTCCACAAGTATGCTCAAAATGAGCATGACTTTGAAGCATTGATTGGTCTAAGTCATAAATCATGTGGGAATGACATGAAATGCATGAAAATACAGCAAATATGATGCATGAAATGCATGATTTAAAACCTAAATGACATGAAAAATGCATGGCATCCATAAAATGACCTAGACCTAAATGAACTTGCATGGCATTTAATGCAACTTAGGTCTAAAATGCATGAATATGCATGGCAAAGCAAACCAATCCCAAAACCTAAAGAATGCATGGCAATAACACAAACATATGGCATGCTTAAACAAAATACACAACCAAATATCATGAAAATGCAAACCTATCAACTAACATAATAAAAATGCACACACAAAAGCATACAACATGAGGGTGGCCAAATGGTCTCATGCTTAAAATGAGCATGGCATTTTCAAAAACACATGATATACTAACATGCATAGCTAAAGAATAATGTTCAAATCATGCAAATATAAAGTAAAGACATGAAAAAAATAGGCATTTTCACAAACACATGGATTACAAAATGTAAAACTTAAACAAACTTAAACATTTTGAAAATAGAAAATCAAAAATGCAAGACAAGTAAAATAACATAATAACAAGATAATAGACTCAAAAATGGAAACAAGAAACAACCAAGCAACCAAATTAAAACAAGCTTCATGTTTATGTATTAGAAGAAGATTTAAAACATCAAAACTTGTTAAATATCAAGAATAACATTAAATAAAAATGCAAACAGCAACTATACTAAAAACATAGGCCATTCGGCCACTTAGAGAAAAATAGAAAAAAATTGATTTTTCATAGTTTTTCAAGAAAGCATGAAGGAAGAACTTGAAAGGAAAGCTTAAAAGCACTTCTTGTAAAATCAAAACCAAAATAAACTCACCAAATATCCAATGAAAAAAACAAATTAAGAATGGAAAATCAAAGAAAGTGCAAGAGTATGGTGCTTAATGCAACATCTAGAAGCTATATTGCAAGCTTTTTCTCTTCTAACTTTCTTTCTTTTCTAAACTTTTCTTTTTGCCTTTCCACAATGGAGAGAAAAATCAACCAAAACAAGAGAGAATAGAGAGTGAATAGCTAAAAATGAAAAAGAGAGAGACTCCCTCTAGTAGTGGCCGAATGGCCCTCCTCTTGCTAGGATATTGTTATCTTTTCTTCAACCAATTTTGATCCAAAGGCTATTGATCCAAGATGTTTAAAATGTGAAATTCTCACCATTAGATTAGGCAATCAGCTATCCACAATTACAGCTGTTCAAGAATCTTAAGCCATTATGTTGGCACTCTCCCTCTTCATGCATTGGTCCATGTGGCTTAATTACAAAGGTTTGATAAAAAAATAACTACTTTCCTCTTCATTGTTGGCCTTTTGATTAAAAATCAGAAAATATATGCCTATCCTTGGGCCTTTGCTGGCTGACCCCTCTTCTTCTAGCCCATGATTCATTTTTTTAAAAGACAAGAAAAGCCCTTTTCGATTTCTTGGGTAAAATGACCTTTTTGCCCCTCGAACATAAATAAATAGCAAACGTGCTCCCAAATCAAAATTTCTTTTTTTGAATACTTTCTAAATAATAAAAAATTGAATTCTGGAGGTTTTCAAGATTTTTCGAGCCCATTCGCTATTTATTTGGATTTTTTTCATCTAAAATTGCCCTTTTGTGCTCCAAAACTTTACCTTTTTTTAAACGAGCTCGAAATCCATATTTTTCTTCACCAATCTCTTCCAAATAATTTAAAAGTATGATCTGGAAGTTTTTATAATTTTTGGAACTAATTTGGTATTTTTTCGAGATTTATCTGGTTGAATTACTACATAGTGGGCCCGATATTTGGCCATTTTGTAAACAAACTCTGAATCAACATTTTCTTTTGCCAATCTCTTCCAAATAATTTAAGAATGAGATCTACAAATTTTCAGAGTTTTTGGGGTTCATTTGCTATTTTTTTCAGGATTTATCTTCTTGAATTTTTGCATAGGAGACCGAGATTTGGCCATTTTGCAAACGAACTCCGAATCCAGATTTTCTTTCTCCAATCTCTTCAAAATGATTTAAGAATGAGATCTGTAAATTTTCAGAATTTTTGGAGTTCATTTGCTATTTTTCCCAAATTTTCCAATTTTGCCTTTTTTGCCTCCGAAACCCAATTTTGCTCAAAACAAGTCTGATTTTTAGATTTTCTTCAAACTGAGCCTTGGGCTATCCTTGTTCAATCACTCCTCATCCATTAGGGGCTTTTGTCTTACCGAATAGGGCCATTTCTGTAATTCTTCCAAATTTCATCAAAATCCACTAAAAACCCTAATTCTCGATTTTCTTCCGGATTGACTTTTCTTTCAGTTTTTCTTCCCAGTGGCTTTTCCATTACCCTAGTCAGTGCTTATCTTTCATTTGGAACCTTCAATTTTGACCAATTTGATCGTTTAAGAATTTTTCTCCAAATTTCCCGAATTAGGGTTTCCTTTCTACTGAATCTCCGTAACCCAACTTTCGAACTCCATACCTTTCAATGTAGACCTCGGATTATCAATATTCTTTCACCATTTTCAATTGAACATCAAATCTTGATTTTGAAAGTGGGTTGACTTTTTCAGTAGTTGATTTTTTGGGGTTGACTTTTCAATTTTGACTTTTTATTCTCGCCTTTTTGGACTAAGTCTCGGAGTACCACCTGTAGGATGAAAAAGTCTTTTTACATTCTGAAACATCAATTTTGGAAGAAAACATACTTGTTTTAGTGGTCCGGACAGAATTAGGTGTTTGTAGCTGCCCCTCTTTGGCTATTGCTAAGAATCAGGAATCAGGCAAAGATAAACAAACACTAATTTTGTCCAGTTAGTGAAGTCACATGTAAAGAGAAAGGAAAGGGTTTTTTTTTTTTCATTTTACAATTTTTTTGTTGTTGAAAAAAGCTGTAAATAGAAGATATTGTCCTTAAATTGCATTCCCTGACTAATTAAGGCTCGACCCGTCTTAAGAAAACGAGTTCGATTTTACAAGAGAAGAAAAGACCTCGACGATGGTCTCGAGTGCTCAACCTGTCTTGTGCTAAGCTGTGTTTAAAATTTTGGGTATCTCCTCCAAAAGCTTCAGCATCACCATCAAAGACTTGCTCAAGCAAATGTAAAACTCTGGATATCTCCACTAGAGGCTTTGGCTATCACCACCAAAGACTTGTTCAAGCAAATGTAAAACTCTGGATATCTCCACCAGAGGCTTTGGTTATCAGCACCAAAGACTTGTTCAAGCAAATGTAAAAACTCTGGAAACTTATGCCTGGAGGACTTAAAAATGGTGCCTGGAGGCCTTACCCGTGATTTGAAAATATGCGCTGTATGCGACTTTAAAAATGATGCCCAGAGGTTTTAAGAATGGTGCCCGGAGGCCTTAACCGTGATTTGAAAAAAATGCATTGTATGCGACTTTAACAATGATGCCTGGAGGTCTTAAGAATGGTGCCCGGAGGCCTTACCCGTGATTTGAAAAAAAATGCACTGTATGCGACTTTAAAAAATGATGCTCGGAGGTCTTAAGAATGGTGCCCGGTGGTCTTAAAAATGGTGCCCGGAGGCCTTACCCTTGATTTGAAAATATGTGCTGTATGCGACTTTAAAAATGATTCCTGGAGGTCTTAAGAATGACGCCCAGAGACCTTACCCGTGATTTGAAAAAAATACGCTGTATGCGACTTTAATAATGATGCCCGGAGGTCTTAAAAATGGTGCCCGGAGGCCTTACCCATGATTTGAAAAAAATACGCTGTGTGCGACTTTAAAAATGTTGCCCGAAGGTCTTAAGAATGGTGCTCAGAGGCCCTACCCGTGATTTGAAAATACCGTGATGACGGTCTCAAGGCTCGACTCATTTGATAAACAAAATGAATTCAATTTAAAACAAAAGGAAATACCTCGACTGTGGTCTCAAGGCTCGACTCATTTGATAAAACAGAATGAATTCGATTTAATACAAAAGGAAATACCTCGACGGTGGTCTCAAGGCTCGACTCATTTGATAAAACAGAATGAATTGGATTTAAAACAAAAGGAAATACCACGACGGTGGTCTCAAGGCTCGACTCATTTGATAAAACATAATGAATTCGATTTAAAACAAAAGGAAATACCTCGACGGTGGTCTCAAGGCTCGACTCATTTGATAAAACAGAATGAATTTGATTTAAAACAAAAGAAAATACCTCGACGGCAGTCTCAAGGCTCAGCTCATTTGATAAAACAGAATTAATTCGATTTAAAACAAAAGGAAATACCTCGACGGTGGTCTCAAGGCTCGACTCATTTGATAAAACAGAATGAATTCGATTTAAAACAAAAGGAAATACTAAGACTGATTCTGGGTTTGGAAAAAAATAAATTTAACTTGAAAATGAAAGAAACATACCTTGACAGTGATCTCGGGGCTCGATTTGTTTGAAAAAAAAACAGAACGAGTTCAGTTTGGGGAAGTCCAAGTTTTCTTGATTTCTGCAATGTTAGCTAAATGCAATGATGAGAATGACATGCTTTCCAAATGCTTGTATGTTTCCTAAGAATTAATGCAATCAAATGATGGTGTCATGATTTCTAATCCATGGTTTCTTTGAGGTTCACAGATTATCCGAGTTCATGGCGGAGTCTTCAATTGTTCACTGATGCCCCACTTAAGGAACCCTTTACTCAAGATAACTTATCAAACATTCTCAGTTTCTGACTTTCGCTGAAATTCATAGATTTTCTGACTTTGTAATGGAGTCTCCAACACGTTCACTGTTTTCTTTTCTTGGTGAACTTTCCAACCTTTCCCAAGATTTAAATCTATTCCTTAGTAATACTCTGGAATCCTTTTATTTAAAGATTGATTTTTTTTTTATTACTAATCATCATTCATTTTAATAACAATCATGATGCATCTCAAAAATGTATGAAAGAAAATATGAATCAAGCAAAAATATCATGAAAAGGATAACAAGAATTTATTGCAACAAATGTTTTTTTAAAAGTGCATATCAAGGATATAAGAAACAAATGTAAAGCTATAGGTTGTAGATGCCCCAGATGAGGAATATCTTGGACCTTGCTTATTCAAACCATCTGAAATTTCTTTTGAGCTAGCAATTTACTTAGGTAGCCTCTCGGCTTTCGTAGTTATGTGAGACTGAGTTGTTCCCCTTTCCTCTGATTTTCAGATACTTTCCTCCTCCTTTACACGAAGCATTGATTCAAACTTTAATCAATACCTGAGTCACCCTTTTGCAGGTTTTCAACTCAAGTGTCCTCCATTCGGTATTAAGTCGCCCTTTGCGGGTTTTCGGCTTAAACCTCTCCTTTTGCATTCTTTTTTTTCATTTTTTTGTAATCTACCATGCATCTGAGAATTCTAAATGTTTCCAAGGTAAAAATATCGATTCAAAAGATGGGATGAATTCTGAGAATAACCTTTCAAATTAAATATCCATGCTTGATCAAAATGGACTTTCTAAAGCACGTAATGTAGGCCAAATTCGAATTCAGAAAGAAAGGATAAAATAGGCCCAAAATGTGTTTAAGGGTGATTGAATCAAGGATCATTTCTTGAGGAGAACTCTTTCTTGAAACATTTGTCCTTTTTTGGACTTTTTTTTTTCTTTTTTGCTTTGTTGGCTTTCATTTTCCATTCTTTGATTTTCAAATTTTTCGATGGCCTTTTTTTTTGCCATGATTTTTGATTATTTTTTCTCGCATTTGCCCTCCAGTGTAGAGGGTGATCCTTGATCAAGGTTTAAAGAAAGAAATAATTCCTAAGGCTCAAAGGGTGATTAAGGATAATTTCTTCTTAGTGAAAGGAATATGAAAGATAGCCATTCATCATATCAAGCATGAATATTCTCTTTGAAAATCAATTCTCAGGGGAGATAGATATATAGAATTTCCATCTTTACACTTGGAATCATTCGAATTCTCATGTGCATAGCATCACACATTTCTTTTTTTTAAGCATAATACTTCTTCAATTCATCAGCATTCACGAGATTTCTGAAATCCTCCCCGTCCATTCTAGTTAAAATCAAAGCTCCTCCAGAAAAAACTCTTTTTACCACATAGGGTCTTCCCAATTCGGAGGCCACTTTCCTTGCGGGGTCCTTTACTATAGGAAGAATTTTCCTCAGTACCAACTCCCCCTCTTGGAACTGTCTGGGATGAACTTTCTTGTTGTTGGCTCGAATCATCCTTTTCTGATACAACTGCCCGTGACAGATTGCTTTCAATCTTTTCTCCTCGATGAGATTCAGCTGTTCATAACGAGCTCTAACCCATTCTGCTTCTTCTAGGCCAACTTCCATCAAATCCCATAATGAAGTGATTTCAACTTCAATAGATAGCACTGCTTCCGTCCCGTATACCAAAGAAAATGGCATTGCCCCTGTAGATGTGTGAACTAAGGTACGATATGCATGAAGAGCAAAAGGCAAGATCTCATGTCAATCCTTATACACATCGGTCATCTTCTCAACAATCTTCTTGATGTTCTTATTGGCTACTTCTACTACCCCATTCATCTTCGGATGGTAAGGTGCCAAATTATGATGTGTGATCTTGAACTAAGTACACACTTCTCTCATCATCTTATTGTTCAAATTGAGAGCATTATCCGAAATAATTCTTGCTGGCAACCCATATCGGCATATGATTTGTTTCTTAACAAATCTGTATACCACCGACTTTGTTACATTCGCATAGGAAGCAACTTCTACCCATTTTGTGAAATAATCTATGGCCACCAAGATGAAACGATGTCCATTTGAATCTTTTGGGGTAATAGGCCTGGTCATATCCATTCCCTACATTGAAAAGGGCCATAGTGCAGTCATGAAATTCAATGGCGATGGTGGCACATGAATCTTATCTACATATATCTGGCATTTATGGCAGTTTCGGGAATAACTGATACAATCTCCTTCTATTGTCAACCAATAATACCCTGCCATCATAATCTGTTTAGCAAGCATGTGACCATTAGCATGAGTGCCACATATCCCTTCATGGACCTATTCTATAATTCTCCAAGCTTCGGAAGATCCGACATATCTCAACAAGACTTGGTCTTTTCCTTTCTTGTAGAGAATTTCACTGTCTAGAACAAAACCTATTGCTAGCCTTCTCAGAGTCCTTTTGTCATTTTCTGTTGCTTGTTCTAGATTCTGTTGACTCTTGATGTATTGCAAGATGTCGTTATACCAAGGGAGGCCATCTGCTTCTTCTTCAATACTCAGACAGTGGGCAGGAGACTCATATATACTCTTCTTTATTGGCACAACTTCAGCCCCTTCATTCACCTTAAACATTGATGACAAAGTAGCCAGAGCATCTACCATTCGGTTTTCTTCTCGAGGGAAGTAATTGAAATTCAATTCTTCAAATTCTTCCAATAAACTCAATATGAGTTCTCGGTATCGGATAAGCTTTGTATCTCGGGTTTCCCATTCTCCCCGTAGCTGGTATATCACTAGGGCTGAGTCTCCGAAAACTTCCAATACTTTGAACTTTCTGTCCACTGCAGCATGAAAGCCCATAGTACACGCTTCATACTCGGCAGTATTGTTTGTACAATCAAAATCCAATATAGCAGTGAAAGGATAATAATCTTCTTTTGGGGATATGAGGACTGCACCGATTCTGTGCCCCATGGCATTAGATGCGCCATCAAAGTACATTTTCCATATTTTTTTCTTCAGGGGAATCTCATCTGCTTGCGAAACATACATCAAATCTTTATTCGGGAAGTCAAATTTCAACGGCTCATAATCTTTCACTGCCCTAATTGCTAAGAATTCAGCCACTGCGCTGCCCTTGATAGTTTTTTGACTTACATATACAATGTCGTACTCTGACAATAAAACCTGCCATATTGCTATTCCCCCTGATAAAGAAGGTGCTTCCAACATGTACTTGATTGGATCTAGCTTGGCAATCAACCACGTTGTGTGGTACAACATGTATTGTTTGAGTTTTCGAGCAGTCCAAGCTAAGGCACAGCACAACTTTTCTACCGACAAACATTTCAACTCATAATCTGTGAACTTCTTGCTGAGGTAGTAAACTGCCTGTTCTTTCTTTGCGGTCTCATCAAGCTGCCCCAAAATACAACCCATGGATCTCTTAAATACTGATAAATACAGTATCCTTGGTTTATCCAGAGCAGGTGGCATTAATACTGGTGGATTGGATAGATAATGTTTAACCTTTTCAAATGCAATATGACAACCTTCATCCCATTATCCTGGATCACGTTTTCGAAGTAACTTATATATTGGATCACATTTGTCGGTTAACTGAGAAATAAACCGAGCAATGTAATTCAATCTCCCTAAAAAGCCTATTACTTCCTTTTGAGTATGAGGTGGTGGCAAATTTTGAATCGCCTTCACTTTAAGCGGGTCAATCTCAATCCCCCTTTTGCTGACGACAAAAACCAACAATTTTCCCGAGGTGACTCCAAAAGTGCATTTTGCCGGATTTAGCTTGAGTCTAAACTTTCATAGTCGTTCGAAGAGCTTCTTAAGATTCGCAATATGCTCCTCTTCTCCTTGTGATTTTCCAATCATATCATCAACATAGACCTCAATTCCCTTATGCATCATATCATGAAACAAGGTCACCATGGCTCTCTGATATATTGCCCCAACATTCTTTAACCCAAATGACATTACCTTGTAGAAGAAGGTTCCCCATATTATAACAGATGTGGTTTTCTCCATATCTTTCGGTGCCATCTTAATCTGATTGTATCCTGGGAATTCGTCCATGAAAGAAAATAAAGAACACTTTGCAGTATTATCCACTAGAGCATTGATATGGGGCAAAGGCAAAATTATCTTTAGGGCTGGCCTTGTTCAAATCTCGGTAATCAACACACATCCGCACCTTGCCATCCTTCTTTGTTACTGGAACAATATTTGCCACCTATTCTGGGTATTTTACAACCTCTAAAAATCCAGCATCAAATTGCTTCTTCACCTCCTCTTTTATCTTTAACAGCATGTCCGACCTCATTCTTCTCAACTTTTGCTGAATTGGCTTGCATTCTGGCCTCAAAGGGAGCTTATGAACCACAATATCCGGATCCAACCCTGGCATGTCTTGGTAAGACCATGCAAATACATCCACATATTCTTGGATCGAGGCTATCAATTCACCCTTTATTGATGATGAAAATGAAGTCTCGATTTTGACTTCCTTTATCTCTTCACTATTTCCCAGATTTATCATTTCGAATAATCCCTTATGAGGAAGTACTTGTTTCTCCTCTTGTTCTATTTTCCTTAATAGATTCGGAGGTAGACCATAATCCTCACTATCTTCTTTAGCCTCAAAATTACCCATGCAATGGGTCTTTCAAAATCAATTTCAGAATTACTGACAGGAAGGTCCTCATATTCCGCATCCGTACACCTGTAAATAGGTGGAGAAGAAACAATATAGGAAAAAATATATAATGAAAACAAAATAAATAGCAAGAATGAAAGAATATGGACATATCAATTTGAATAAAATGCTTCGTGCTTGTTATTTATTGAATGAAAATGTTTAAACAAAAAGCCTATTACAGAAAAAACTCTTAATATCTCTGGGTGAAGATAATTAAGATTATTTTTTAAAGTATTACGTTGGAATAGACTTAAAAACTATGGGCAACTCAGTCGTACTCCAATTGGTCAGTCTATATCCTGGTGGATAAGGTCGCACCATCCAGTTCGCATTGTCACTTTCCATCCCTTCTTTCCCAAACATGCAAATTACCATATCCTGAATCTACCCCCTTTATTCACATGGAATTTTTCAAAAGCTTGCTCTATCATTATGAGTACATCCTCTGAATTCTTTTCTCTGAATAAAAAACCAGCAGAGCAAAAATTGTGAAAGATTGTTGGGAAGGTCATGGGTTCCCATTCAATATCCATACCCATGAGACGGGCCATCCTCCTTTGTCTGTTCCTTTCAACTTGTTTCCTCCTCTCATGGGCCCTCGGAAGATACTCTAAGCCAAGCCGATCTTTTTTTCCCACTACTTCCATTGCTCAGGCCATCCCTTGAAGATATTTTCCAAGACCTTTTCCAGCCCTGCAGCCCTTTCCCACTGTGATTCTTACTCCCATCCTTGTATTCTTGGACAACCTTGGTTTTGGAAATTTTCATCCTTCAGCGATGAAAACCACATTTACAAATTCCAAAGATCGAAAAAAAATATTCTACGACATCTTCATTGGGTTCAACATAAGGAAATTTAGTAGATGCAGAGGCATTATATCTTCTTCTCCTGATACAGTGACCAAACGGCCCTTCAATACAAATTTTAGCTTTTGGTGGAGAGATGAGTGTACAGCCCCTGCTGAATGTATCCACGGCCTTCCCAACAAGCAATTATAAGACGGATTAATATCCATGACCTGAAAGTTCACCAAATAGGTGCATGGGCCTATCTCTAGAGGAACGTCAATAGTTCCCATTACCTCTCTCCTGGTTCCATCAAAAGCCCTGACTACTGTGCAACTCGGTAAGATATAAGACATATCAACTGGCAACTTAGACAGGGTTGCTGATAACTCGTATAATTATATAGTTTTTAGTTATGTTTTATTATTGTTTTGTGTCAAATACGAGTTATTATTGTTTAGTCTAATTGTGTTTATGATCTTTTATATTTTTATGTAATTTGGTGTTTTTCACAAGTTTCTTTGAGTGATTTCAGATTACTAGAATTAAGGGCAAATCCAGTTCAGTTCCAGTTCCGACACCTTTTGCCATATCAGCTATATCTCGAGTTTCACTGAACCAATAAGTCTGAAATTTGTAGCCGTGCAAAGCTAAGAGGCATATCTATCTTTTTCATGTTTTACACTTCTTGAAACGGAGTCGTTTTCCCTAGCGAAATCGACCATCAAATTGGCTGATGTGCAATGACATCTGTGCTGACCTGTTTTCGTATTTTGCCCATATCTTCTTATCCACATCAGCAAATGAGCTGATTCCAACGGGTATGGATCCGTAACTGATAGGGGTATATGTTTCTAGAAGACAATGTTATCAGATCGAGCCTCCAACATTGACAAAATCGACCATCAAGCTGGCTGATCAGAATTGTCATACAATATGACGAAAATTGTTAGAAAAATGCACCCACCTATTATACCTACCTTTGAAATTTGTAAAGCTTGTCTCTTGTCATTTAGCCCTCCAAAATGTGTATAAATAGAGGGCTTTGGATGAGTATTGGGATACATTGATACATTGGTAGGATATTAGCCATTGTAATAAAATTCTCTAAGTTTTCTTCTTCTTTCCTTTCTCTAGTTTTCTTTTTTTTTTTATTTACTTATGTTTCTTACATTTCTTTTCATTTTATTCATATCTAGTATGTGTTGCTAATCATATTGTTGAGGTGATGAGGTGAAGCTCTTGGTAAATGATAAGGTTAGTCTCTTAAACATGAACTAAAATGAATCATCATTTATAAACACTAGTATAGATAATATTTTCTTTTGGTCTAAAATCATACTTGCAAAGTAGAGATCTTGATTCATTATTGACAATGAAAATGGCACAGTAAATGCTTGGTTTCATAACCTTGATTTATTGTAGACATATACCTTGGCATAAGGAATGCTTGGACTCTTTTTGTGAGTTTTGAGGACACCAAATGAACATAATATCATATGCTATGGACGTTGGACAATTTGGACTGAATTGCTAAACCTTCCGATTGGAACCTCCCTTATGTGTGGATTTCAATTGTGTAATAAAACAAGATTAATCTTAGCATAACACCAAGAGTGGATTCTCTAACCTCAACATCTTTTCTAATTGTTTTTTCTATCTTGTTTAATTTCTTTTATATTTTGTTTATTTTGTTCTCTAATATCTTGTTTATCTTATTTTGTTGTTGATTCCCTAATATCTCGTTTACTTTCTTTTTCTTATATATTTATAAACTTATACTTACTAATACACTTCCCTGTGGTTCGACCTCGGACACCCGAGAATTTATTACTTGAACATAACCTGCACTTGGGTTTACAACTCTTAATTGAGTCACCATCAAGTTTTTGGCGCCGTTGCCGGGGAGGCAATACTAAGTATATAAGTTTATAAGTATATTTATTTTTATTGGCTGGTTATACCGCCTATATTTATTTTTATTGGCTGGTTATACCGCCTAATTTTCTATATATTTATATTTATATTGGTAATTAACTTTGTTTTATGTTTGTTGGCTGGTTATACCGCCTAATCTGTATATTAACTTTGTTTTATGCTTGTTTGGCGACGTGATTTTAGATCTCGTCGTTTAGTTAGATTTTATTGTGAAACTTTTTCAGGTAATCTTTCTAATACAATTCCTACCATGGCTGACAATGAAAGTGTTCAAGCTGAAGATGAGAACAGACAAGTACGCACCATGCGTGACTACTTGCAACGAACTCGAAGCTCATCACCCTCTTGTTTTATTTTTCCTCTCAATGCAAACAACTTTTGTTTTAAACCAGGTATGATAGCTTTGCTTCCAAATTTCCATGGGTTAGAATCGAAAAGTGCTTACTCGTTTCTAAAAGACTTCGAAGATGTATGTGTCACCTTTAATGACCAACAATGTACAAATGAAATTGTCAAGCTAAAATTATTTCCTTTTTCTTTAAAAGATAAAGCAAAAATTTGGCTTCATAATTTAAAACCAAGGTCTATTGGCACATGGCAAGAATTACAAACTGAGTTTCTAAAGAAATTTTTCCCAGCACATAAAACTACTGCTTTGAAAAGACAGATTCAAAATTTCAATCAAAATCAAAATGAAGCATTTTTTCAGTGCTGGGAGCGTTTTAAAGATTTGTTAAGTTCTTGTCCACATCATGGTTTTGAAAAATGGCGTCTTATTAGTTTCTTTTATGAAAGTTTAACTCCCGAAACTAAACAATTTGTTGAAACAATGTGTAACGGTGAGTTTCTAGAAAAAGAACCTGAAGAAGCCTTTGACTACCTAGACCATTTGGCAGATAACTCTCAAGCCTGGCACACAGATAATTCCTCTGAAAGTTCCAATAGATCTAATGTTGTTTCTAACAGAGGAAAATATCATTTTAGTCAAGAAGATGAGATAAAAGCTAAAGTAGCTAATTTGGCTAGAAAGATTGAAGCCATGGAACTTAGAGAAGTAAAAGAAGTCAAAACGGTTAAAAATGAAGAAAGTTGTGGAATTTGTGAAATCATGGGACACCCCACTTCTGAATGTCCAAACATTCCCATTCTTAAAGAAGCGTTGCATGATCAAGTAAATTCCATAAACACATTTAAAAAGCCTTTTCCTTCTCCTTACTCTGAAACGTATAACCCTGAATGGAGAAATCATCCCAACTTCAGTTGGCGGAATAATAATCATGTTCAGGTACCACAATCTCAAAAGCCGGGCAACACTTTTTCCTATCAACCTTCACGTGTACAAACCTTGGAAGAGACATTGCAAGCATTCATGCAAACACAAGCAAATGTGAATAACCGGACTTCACAGGACATCAATGAGATCAAAAACACCTTGTCCACATTGACAGCTTCATTACGCACTCAAGAAAAAGGTAAGTTTCCTGCTCAACCTCAGCCTAACCCTTCTACTCAATGTCTTGTTTCTTGCTCCAATGAAACTCAACAGGAAAATGCCAGTTCTATCACAACTCTTCGAAGTGGAAAGGCAACTGACAAAAAGATTCCATCAAAAGACCAAGATCCTCCTTCCCCTCCGAAAAGTATTGGTAAGGATGATGGTAAGTCTGAACTTCTTGAAAATTTGGACAAAGAAAAAGGTATGCATCCTGCTCCTTTTCCTCAAAGGTTGCAAACAATAAAGAATTTGAATCAAAATGCAGAAATTTATGAACTTTTCAAACAAGTTAAGATTAACATTCCTTTATTGGATGCAATCAAACAAGTTCCATCTTATGCTAAATTTTTGAAGGACATGTGCACAGTTAAAAGGAAACATAATGTACAAAAGAAAGCATTTCTGACGGAAAGTGTGAGCTCAATCATTCAGCACCTTACTCCACCAAAATTCAAAGATCCTGGATGTCCAACAATCTCATGCATCATTGGAAACACTAGAATAGAACGTGCATTGCTTGATCTTGGTGCTAGTGTTAATCTTTTGCCTTTTTCTGTTTATCAACAGTTAGGTTTAGGTGAACTCAAGGAAACACCTGTTACACTTCAACTAGCTGATCGTTCTGTAAAAATTCCTCGAGGGATAGTTGAAGATGTTTTGGTTCAAATTGATAATTTTTACTTCTCTGTTGATTTTATTGTTTTGGACACACATCCTGTTTCAAATCCAAATGTTCAAATTCCTGTTATATTAGGCCGTCCATTTCTTGCAACTTCTAATGCTCTGATAAATTGCAGGAATGGTATGTTGAACATTTCTTTTGAAAATATGACTTTAGAATTAAATGTGTTCAACACTTGCAAGCAACCTGGTGATGATTCAGAAGTACATGAAGTGGATTTCATTGAAGAACTTGTTCATGAACATCTCACCACTACCACATTCCATGATCCTTTAGAAGCTTATTTAATTGAATGTGAGTTTGATAATGCTTCAGAAATTTCACACACTGATTCTTTGTTAAATTCTTTTCAGGTTAAGCATTGTTGGAAACAAAAGTTTGAGGAACTTCCATCACTCATAAATGTCACTGTACCATCAACTATTGAACCACCCAAGCTGGATTTAAAACCATTGCCATCCGAGCTAAAATATTCCTTTTTGGGTGAGAATGAAACTTTTCCAGTCATAAATGAACTTGAGGAACTCAGAAATGATGCATATGAGAATTCTAAAATTCATAAAGAAAGAACTAAAGCCTTTCATGACAAGTTAATTTCAAGAAAAACATTTGATGTTGGGCAAAAAGTTCTACTTTATAATTCTAGACTTCACATATTTCCTGGTAAGTTGAGATCAAGATGGACTGGCCCATTTGTGGTTAAGCATGTGTATCATTATGGAGCAGTTGACATTGAGAATCCTCAAAATGGTAACGTATTCAAGGTAAATGGACAAAGACTCAAACTCTTTTTGGAAAATCATGTTACTCAAGAAGAGGTTGTTTTTCTTTCTGATCCTTGTTTTGAAAATAACTAGATGTAAATATAATTTTTACTAATCTTCAAAAAAAAAAAAAAAATTCATTTTTTTTTTCCCGGTTAAATGGCGGATAACGGTACTCCGTGATTATTTAAGTCGATTCCATCAGCTACCCACAAAACTGATATTGTATATAAATTTCTCTTTCAATTTCTTTTTCATTTTTTTTTCAGGATGGATGATATTCTCAAAAGATTGCAGAAACGATTTCCTCCTTTTCCTCGAAATATTTTACTGAAGCTTTACCAAGTTCGATTTGAAAGATTAAGAATGCTTATGCACAAAGGGATTCTTGAAGACATGCGTTGGATAATTGAAGCCAAGGTACGTGAAGATGAATATCTTCCTGTTTTGCATTTACCAGGTACAGGTAGAAGCACTTATGCAAAGAAGCGACGAGCAAAGCGCATGAGTTCAAATTGCCACAAGTGTGCACGATGGACGTGTAACGGTAAATGTCGTTCTATTGGGATTCCGTCCTCTAATCGAGATGATAAAATTGAATTCATTAAGGATGGACTGAGTAAGGAGAATTCGGGTAATATCCAACTTTCTCTTGAGACGCATCCTAGTGGAGACGTACAGAGAGAAATTCTTGATTTATGGCCGCAATTCCAAAGAGAATGGCAACATCTTGGGAATCTGATGATAAAAGACCCTGTTTGCCAGCTTGTAAGAAAACTGGATGGGAAGCATATCCTCGACTCATAGAAGGCGTTTAAGCCGTTTCTGGACGTAAAACCAGAGAAAGATGTCAAATACACTTTCGGCGACATTATTACTCTTGTCTGATTCACTACTCAGTCCTCTATATATTACACCATGTACTCATTCTCTTTCAGGCACTCGAAAAAAAATGGAAAGTACTTCGTCCCAGCGCATTAAAAAAATTTGTGTCTTTGGAGGTGCTTATCCAGGGAAAAATAACATATTCGCTGATGAAGCCATAAGAGTTGGAGTAATACTTGCCCAACAAAAGATCCAGTTGATTTATGGAGGCGGTAGTACGGGTTTAATGGGAGCAGTCGCTACAGCAGCACACGCCGGAGGAAGTCCAGTTCTAGGAATCGTGCCAAAACTATTCACAGATTTTTGTGGACCTACCGTGGTAAAGAAATACAAGTCTGGAGTATCCCTGAACGGATGACAATCATGTACCATTCTGCCGATGCATTCATTGCTTTACCAGGAGGTCTGGGTACATTGGAAGAAATAGCTTGCGTGGCTTCTTGGTCATCTTTGGTCACAAATAAGAAACCCATTGGTTTGCTTAATATTAATGGTTATTTTCGTAATTTGCTTTCATATTTAGATAATGCTGTGGATAATGGATTCATGTTTTCAGAGGCAAGGAGAACCATAATTTCTGCTACAACCATTGAAGATTTACTCAAAAAGCTACAAGCTTATGAGTGTTTATCTGCTACGGTTGTTTCGCAAACGCTCGGAAAAAGAAAAAGAGATATGGACGAGCAAGGAGTGGATTGCACTCTGTCTTTGTGACATTATCTAACATTTTGTTTGTTGTGTCTCAGTTATAATAAGTGGTTAGCAACCTCTGCAGGTAATATCTCCTACATTCTACCTTTAAAATTTGACATTGGGGACAATGTCATATTTTAGTAGGGGGTAAGGGACATATTTTGCTAAAAAAAAAAAAATTGTTGTGTTTTAAGACATTTAGAAGTATTCATTCTGAACAAGGTCTGAGTAAGGGAGACTTGAGACATACCTTGTCAGTTTGATTTAATCTTCTTGTTCAAAAAAAAAAAAAAAAAGCATGTTTAGACTTAGTGTGTTTTTTTAGTTACTTTCAATACTATAATGAGATATGAATTGCATAAGTCTAAAGCAGATTTATTAATGAGAAGATTTTCATGAGAATTGAGCTTGATATCAACCTTTTTATGAGCCAATGTTAATATGATATGTTGATTGAGAAAGAAGCATGTTTAGACTTAATCTGACTTGTATAATCATCCTTGTGAGTTTTTGAGCCTATAATGATTGATGCATTATACAAATCAATCTAATTTCTTTCGTGAGTGCTCTTATGATTACATGATTCTCTAGAACTTGCTTTAAACTGTTTGATACTATATTGATACATGTGACAACATGAATATGATAGAGGCATTAGGATTATAACCAGAGCCAAACAGCCATCCCTTATTAATGTTCTAAGAGAACATCCACACTAGTGAGCCAATTTGAGCCTACATTAAATATGCTGTTTTATTGGTAACCACAACTTACACCTAGCCTAAATATACTTATATCCTTACCCTTGTTCTAAAGATGGATTTTTATATTTTGAGACATATTAAAAAAAAAAATAAAAAAAATAAGGGATATTTTTAGTTGAAAATTTGGGTTAGAAACAAAAGATAAGTGTGGGGGAAGAAAAGAAAAGAAAAAGTCAAGAGAAAAAGAAAGGGTTCATTGTCAAATACATTCCCATATTAAAAAAAAAAAAAAGAATCTTCTCTTGAACTTCTAGAAAAAGATGTTACAAAGTTGGTTAGAATGATGCAAAGGCTCAACATGAATATTTAGCCTATGTTATTATGTGCTTTATAAGAGTTTTGAGAAGTTTTATTCGTATGATCTTATTATGTCTCTAAACTCTATGAACTCTTTGGAACCTTTGTGATATTTTTATCCTTTTGTTCTTTAACCACATTATAACCCTTTGGCCCCATTACAACCTTGAATAAAGACCTCTTGATTTATGAAGTTGTATGATCTAAATAGTGGAGAATAGGTGGACAAGCAAGCATATGGTAGAAGTGTTTTCATGAGATTGATTGAGTGTAAACACTTTACCACTACTTTAAAGAGTGAAAATCAAGAGAGTATCCCATGTGAGAAGTTGAGATTAAGTTTGAATATGCACTATTTTGATTGAAATATGTTATGTTAATATTGGCTTAACTCATTTATTTACATTCAAGCAAGATTTTTTGTGAATTTCTTTAAGCTATTGATTAGTTTTTAAGACTTGTCCAATGATTATCTCTAATTTATATTGGAAGGATTAGTTATAATTATTATTTTTAGTTTTTCTTATGTCTTCAATGTTTGTGGGTATCGTCCTAGTAAACCCTCACGAGACTAAACTCGTCCACTAGGGACACCTAGGGGTTTAAAGGCTTGTGTCACATGCTAAGTGCCACCGTGATTTCCTACGAAAATGGATTAGATTAGATTTTCTTATTTTATTTTTATTGAGTCGTTGCTAGGGACTAGCAACAATCTAAGTGTGGGGGTGTGATAACTCGTATAATTATATAGTTTTTAGTTATGTTTTATTATTGTTTTGTGTCAAATACGAGTTATTATTGTTTAGTCTAATTGTGTTTATGATCTTTTATATTTTTATGTAATTTGGTGTTTTTCACAAGTTTCTTTGAGTGATTTCAGATTACTAGAATTAAGGGCAAATCCAGTTCAGTTCCAGTTCCGACACCTTTTTCCATATCAGCTATATCTCGAGTTTCACTGAACCAATAAGGCTGAAATTTGTAGCCGTGCAAAGCTAAGAGGCATATCTATCTTTTTCATGTTTTACACTTCTTGAAACGGAGTCGTTTTCCCTAGCGAAATCGACCATCAAGTTGGCTGATGTGCAATGACGTCTGTGCTGACCTGTTTTCGTATTTTGCCCATATCTTCTTATCCACATCAGCAAATGAGCTGATTCCAACGGCTATGGATCCGTAACTAATAGGGATATATTTTTCTAGAAGACAATTTTATCAGATCGAGCCTCCAACATTGACAAAATCGACCATCAAGCTGGCTGATCAGAATTGTCATACAATATGACGAAAATTGTTAGAAAAATGCACCCACCTATTATACCTACCTTTGAAATTTGTAAAGCTTGTCTCTTGTCATTTAGCCCTCCAAAATGTGTATAAATAGAGGGCCTTGGATGAGTATTGGGATACATTGATACATTGGTAGGATATTAGCCATTGTAATAAAATTCTCTAAGTTTTCTTCTTCTTTCCTTTCTCTAGTTTTCTTTTTTTTTATTTACTTATGTTTCTTACATTTCTTTTCATTTTATTCATATCTAGTATGTGTTGCTAATCATATTGTTGAGGTGATGAGGTGAAGCTCTTGGTAAATGCTAAGGTTAGTCTCTTAAACATGAACTAAAATGAATCATCATTTATAAACACTAGTATAGATAATATTTTCTTTTGGTCTAAAATCATACTTGCAAAGTAGAGATCTTGATTCATTATTGACAATGAAAATGGCACAGTAAATGCTTGGTTTCATAACCTTGATTTATTGTAGACATATACCTTGGCATAAGGAATGCTTGGACTCTTTTTGTGAGTTTTGAGGACACCAAATGAACATAATATCATATGCTATGGACGTTGGACAATTTGGACTGAATTGCTAAACCTTCCGATTGGAACCTCCCTTATGTGTGGATTTCAATTGTGTAATAAAACAAGATTAATCTTAGCATAACACCAAGAGTGGATTCTCTAACCTCAACATCTTTTCTAATTGTTTTTTCTATCTTGTTTAATTTCTTTTATATTTTGTTTATTTTGTTCTCTAATATCTTGTTTATCTTATTTTGTTGTTGATTCCCTAATATCTCGTTTACTTTCTTTTTCTTATATATTTATAAACTTATACTTACTAATACGCTTCCCTGTGGTTCGACCTCGGACACTCGAGAATTTATTACTTGAACATAACCTGCACTTGGGTTTACAACTCTTAATTGAGTCACCATCAGTTGCCAAGGGCATTACATTTAATGAAGAACCATTATCCAGAAGCACCCTTGGTAGTATATGCCCTTTGCAGGTGGTTGTTATGTGAAGAGCCTTTGTGGACCCAATACCATTGGGTGGTATTTCATCATAACTGAAAAATATATGGTCGTCTGTCGCAATGATTCCAACCAGCCTGTCTAACTTTTCCATCGATATGTTGTTAGCCACATATGACTAATTCAACACTCTCAATAAGGCATTTCTGTGTGGCTCCGAGTTTAATAGCAAAGATAAAATGGAGATTCTTACTGGCTGATGCTGCAATTGCTCAACCACACTATACTCACTATGTTTTATGAACTTACTCGCAGGCCTCATTCTCTTTCACCAGTTTTTTTATCCTGTTTACCGGGGCTAATCCCCTCTTTGCTTTTTTTGACAAATCCATCTCAATATGGATTGGTTCAGCTGCTTTCTTTGTTTGTCCAGTCCTCCATCCTTTCTTGTTGATCCCTGTTCAACAACCTCAGGGGCATAACACCTTCCACTTCGTGTTAAGTGCCCCAGACTTGTAATTTCTTGCTGACTTGATGACCCAAGCATAACCATGTTGCAGTCATATTTGCATGGTGTAGTTTTGTTTTCCTTGTATGAAAAGGAAGAAGGCAAATGTATGATTAGCTTGGCGCAATTTCCTTAACAACTGGAGTAGTCTTCTCTGGTTCATCATAACAGATGATCAAAGGTCTTTCTATTCCGTAGCCAACCGTATTCTCAATAACCTCTACTTTCTCCTCTGTCTCCTCATAAAACTGGGCCTCCCCCTCATCCATCATCTTTTGGACTTTAGCCAGAAAGTCCCTGCAGTCCTGTATGATATGACCTAAACATTTATGGAAAGGGCATGAATTCTGCACCCTCTTTGCAACCATTTTTAAACTATCTGCATCCCCCGCCATTCCTGCCTTAACCATCTTGACCTATACTGTTAACATTGGAGTCTTGACTTCCTTGGCATCCCTTTTTATCCTTCTGACTTCCCCTGTTAATACTGCATTTACCCGATTCTCAGCATGATCGGGCAATGGGTTTCCCGCTACATTCGGCCCATTTTTGACCCAAAGGTATTGATTAAACTTTGGACTTTCTTTTTGAAGGCAATGCAATCCTCCGTCGAATGCCCCTGAATTCCTGCATGATATGCGCAGTTGGTATTTGCATTGTACCACCTTGGGTATAGTGGGGTCAAAGGTTTAAGATATATGGGTGCGACAAGTTGACCTTGTAGTAGTTTAGGATATAGCTCACCATAGGTGGTAGGAATGGGATCAAACTGGGGTTTTTGATCGTTCTTTGGTGAACGATAGTCATTGCACACAGGACCTTGAGTATTTGGGATAGTGTTTTGAGGAAGGGTTATTTGTGGGGATATACTAGTTAGAAACGGCTGTTGTGGTATATTGGTATAAGGGAATAGATTTTGGGTAAGGTGGTTCACATTGGTGTTGTAAGGATTATACCCCGGGTAAGGTGTGTAAGGTGTAGGAGGTGGATAAGATGTAGTAGGAGTATAGGGCCTGGGAGATGTGTATGGTGTAGGAGGTGTATAGGGGTATTGATTGAAACTGACTGCATGTGTCTCCTTCTCTTTCTTTGCAGGAAAAAACCTCGGGGTAGCAAACTCACCCCCTTCCATTTTCCTGTTCTTAATTGCAGACTCTATCATCTCCCCGGATATCACCATATTTGCAAAGTCCTTGGTGGCACTCTCCACCAATTTATCATAATAAGGTGCTTTTAGGGTATTAATGAAAAACACTGTAGTTTCCTTGTTGGTCAAAGGAGGTTGTACTTGTGTAGCCAGGTCTCTCCATCTCTGAGAATATTCTTTAAAGCTTTCAGTAGCTTTCTTTTCCATGTTTTGCAGAGTTAGACGGTCAGGCACCATGTCACTCACATGCTTGTATTGTTCCATAAAAGCTTTGGCTAGATCCATCCAGGAATGGATTTTAGTGCGGGTAAGCTGGTTATACTACCAAGTTGCGGACCCTATCAAGCTATCCTGAAAACAATGGATAAGCAATTTTTCGTCTTCATCATGTTTGGTCATCTTTCGGCAGTACATGGTCAGATGTGCTGAAAGGTAGGTAGTTCCGTTATATTTTTCAAAGTCTGGTACTTTGAACTTTAGAGGAATCACCAGATCGTGCACTAAACTCATCTCTTTGGCATCCAGGTTGCCAAATAGCTCCGCCCCTTCAACTGCCCTCAATATTTCCTCTAGCAGCTGATATTTTTTATGGGATTCTGCCGTTTCAACCCTTTTTAGCTCAGTCATCTTTGCCCTTTCCTTTTCAACCAATTCCTCAAAGTTTGGAATGTCTACATCAATTGGATCAACCCCAATATTACCCTTTTTAGTACCAAAATTCTGAGCTTCAGTTGCTGGTTGGATGTAAATATAGGATGCTGCCCTAGTCGAAAGTTCATTTCCCACAGGCTAGGATGTCTGGCCATTCTTCTGTACCACCTCTGGTCGGTCTTCCTGGTTTACTGCCCCCATTCATGTAACTGAATTTTCTCCTGGCCACTTCTGCCTCATCACGGTACTCATCATCTCCATGAGTTTGGTCATTTGTTCCCGTGACTCCTCTCGAGACTTAGCCAACTGTTCCTGCAGGTCCTTTTGAATTCTTTCCATTCTTTCAATTCTATGAAGCTGATCATTCTCCATAGCTCTTGCTTGAGATCGAGTATTTTAGGGGTGTCAAAAGTCTGATTCTTTCTAAGTGCGACCAATTGTACCTTTAGTTTTAAAAACTATGGATTAGAAATTATTGACACATTTTTTATTTTATTTAAAAAAATGAATGTATGAATAAATGACTAAATGTTAATGAATGAACAAATAAGTAAATGACTAAGTGTATGAATATGAATGAATGATTATAAAGAATAAATGAATGGACAAATAAATAAATGACTAAGTGTATGAACAGTTTATAAAGAATAAATGAATGAATGGTTATAAATATAAATAAATGAATGAACAAACAAAATATATAAAGGAAAGAACAAATAAATGATGAATGCATTTAAAAGTATTGGCCCCAGGATAATTCCAACCAAACGGTCTTTCATTGATTTCCTGAAACTATATACAAAAAAAAAACACTGCTTAAGACAATTTGATAATCTGTCTATCCTATTTTAAAAATGCTATTACAAAACACCGGTCCTATAGTAACTCCCTCAGGTCTTGAACATTTTTTACTATCCTATTTTGATTGCCTTGCTCTTCAATCTGACCCCTACTTGTTTACGACCTTTTGACATTTCAGCAGAAGCATCACCGTGTAAACTTTCCTTAGCTTGTTTTTTCAGTTGATTGGCTCGGGCTTCCTCATGCTTTGCTCTCTCTTTCGAATAGTTCTTCTCCTTCTTGGGGTTTTTGACCTTTTGCTCCCATTCCCTGGAAGTCTTGAGGGTCCCCTAAAATCTAAGCTCGAAGCGGTACCTCTTGTTCTCCAAGTGTAATTCCTGAAGATCGCTTTTAGCAGTGTCCCTTTCTCTCTTAATCTTTTCCTTTTCTCTTTCTCGAGCTGATTCCCTATTTTTCATATCCTCAAGCTCTTCTTGCAATCGGGCAATTTCCTTGCTCATTTGGGTCTTTTCTTTTTCGAATTCCGCCCTTGCAATTTCTAACTCTGATGGCGCTTCCTTAGGTGATGGACTCATGAGCTGGACCTCATTTCCATCTGATGTCAACAACCTATCATTAATCCTCAATTCCCTCCATACCAGGTAATCAGGTGTGACGATGCCGGCATATCTAGCTACCTCCACCCGATAAGTTTCCTTCCATACTACTACAGTCTCATGTACCTTTCTCGAGTATCCATCTTCTCCAGAAGCAAATTCCAAATTACTAAGGTCATGGGTCATAGGAGTAAACTGACGAGATTCCGATTGTCTTAGTACCAGCAGTGGTGCATAGCTCACTCCTCTCCATACTCCCAATAATGGAACCGAAGCTTTATCTCCGTATTTGTACAATGTCGACATAGGAGCTATCCATAGAGCTCTCCAAATTATCATCTCAACCATGATATTCCGGAATATGTTGATCCATTGTTCCTCAATCCTATTTTCAAGCCAATCAATCTTAAGAAATTCACCAATTGGTGCAAAAGACTTCCAATACGAGCGAAGAGGAAAATTCTCCTGTTTACAAAAATGACTCTGAACCCATATGTAAAGAAGCTGTATACAATCTATAAAACACCCTTTTCCTTCCTGTCTACAAAAATTCAGCGATCGGATTATTTCTGCTATAATTGTAGGGGATGGGTTTATCCTCTGCTCAAGCCTTTCAAAAACATCAAATATCTCCACATATACATACCTTAATGTCTTTGGGAAGATAACTAAACCATAGATAGTCAAAGCAAAAATATTCGTAACTATCTCCGTACTTGAATGGCTGTAGATTAAGGTCCGTAAAATATCCCATGATATACAGTATCTTACCCCTTTTCGGACAACATGGCTTTCGACCCAATTTATTTTCACTCTCAAAATTTTAGACACCTTTTTCTTGAAGCTCGGCGTCTTTGTATCCTTCAAATAAATACGATTGGAAATAATGTTCTCAATATACAACAAGATCGAATATTCCTCTATGGTTGGAGTCATATCCTCTCGGTTAAAGGTAAAACACCGATAAGAGGGATTCCAAAATTGCACCACATCCCGGATGACCTCACCATTGACCTTAACCTGAACTAACAGTGCTATGTCACCATAAGTCTGAGTGAAGGCTTTTTTCTGATATGTTCCATTGATTCCATATATCCATCAATTCCCGGAGATCATTTTGCTTGATAGTAAGATCAACCTCAGTTGGCAATACTGACACATATCCCATCTTTAAACAATCCCCATTATCCTGCTAACCTTTCTCGGATTGTTTCCTAACCTCTAAATGCTTCTCGACCACTGAGACGTTTTGACCCTTTATGGAAGCCCTTTTGGTTGAATATTATCCCAAGACCAATAACCTTCCATGTGAAAAAAAGATGACAAGAATGAAAAAAAAAAAACACAAAAAACAACAACAAAAGGAAAATGAATTAGTAACTGGAATAAATTCGAATAATACAAAAAACATATAATTTAAAACAATAATTATCCTTGATGATGCCAACAAAATTTTGGCATTATAACACCCCTGGGATGACACACCAACACTTATTACGAGCATTGTGATGTACGTTCATCATTATTTGATTTTCAAAAATAAACTTATTCGGAAAGTAGAATAGAAGGTAAAAGGATTGGAAATATTCCTCCATATGTTCTTAACTTCGGGATATCTAATTGGAAATCCGGCATGGCTTCCTAGGTTCACTATATGAAGGTGAATCAGTTCTAAAAGCCCCGAATTGTTTCACATTGTCGCCAGAGAAGGCTAGCAAGGCACCCCGATAAAAGCGGGTTCAATTCGTTAAAGTCTATTTACTAGCCCATGCGGATTGTTAATCACGAAGGCTTAGTTACTTTGCTCCCACCTAAAAGGGCGAAACCCGGGTATAGGGCTCATGATATGTAAATGCACGTGTAGTGTGTGAGAAGAAATAACAAACCTTTCACCATCGATTCTACATCCCTTATTCTAAATGCCCCAACAAGATTAAACAACATAAGTCATCAATTAATCAATAAATGAATATATACACAAAAATAACCAGAGAACAATTATAATATGTATGCACATGAATATGGACATATTTAAAAACATTTTAATATTTTTGAAATTATCCTTATTTTTTAAAAAAAATGTGAAAATTAAAATTAAATACCAATTAAACCAACAAAATCGAGACTTTGATAACACACGACTAATTCTAGGCCTGACTCTCTAATGTCCCCAGCGGAGTCGCCAAGCTCTCGCAACCTAAAAAATAACAAGTCTCATCGCAAGAGTTTATTATTCGTTAAGCGTGACATTAAAAAAAAAACGAGGAAAAGTCACTTAATTCCTCTTGAAAAAATGAAGGTTTTGAAAATGACCTTGAAAAAGACATGGAGTCGCCACCAATCTTTTTTAGCTAGGTGTGATCGGCCACCTATTAAAACCGGTTTTACAAAAGATTTTGAAATTAATTAAAATATTTTTAAAACCAAATTCAAGTCAGCATTTTAAACCACAGAAATCAAAGAAGCGGGTTCGGGACTCGGTAACGTGTAGGGAAGGATAAGCACCCACACAACGCCCGTATAAAATGGTACCTTATCAATCGTGTGTTATCTCAAGTCTCAGTAAAAAGTCGATTATTAATTTGGTATTTCAAGTTAATTCCCAATTTGAAGAAAAATAATTCCATTTTTAATTGAAAATGATCCGGAATTTATTAATTCAAAATTTTTCTATATTCCCCAACAAACGTGGCAAAATATAGAAATTTTTATTAGTTTGGAAATTTTTCGAATCATTCTCATTTTAAAGAAGATATTCTGTCATTAATGATAATTGATGATATCCTCCCCAGCAAACCTGGCAGAGAACTCATGAATTATTTTAACTCAGGAATATCTTTATTTTATTGAAAATCATTATCTTATTTTAAAACACATTTTAAAAAATATGAATATGAAAATGTGTGACATAATAAAGATGACATGAAATAATCTAAATGAAATGATATGACCTAAGTGTCATAATATATTCTAGATGAAATGAATATAACCTAAGTGATATAACATATTCTAAATGAGATGCCATATCCTAAATATCATGATATATTCTAAATGAAATGAAATGACCTAGGTAACATGATATATTCTATATGAAATGTAATATCCTAAGTCATATGATATATTCTAAATGAAATGAAATAACCTAGGTGACATAATATATTCTAAATGAAATGAAATGAAATGACCTAGGTAACATGATATATTGTATATGAAATGTAATATCCTAAGTGATATGATATAATTCTAAATGAAATAAAATATCCTAAGTGACATAACATATTATAAATGAAATGAAATGACAGAGGTAACATAATATATTCTACATGAAATCAAATAATTTAAATGACATGGAAAATATAAATGATATGGCATATAATCTAAATAACATGAAACATAGAATAATGCTATCATATAATATGCATGAAAATAAAAATAAAAATACTAATGCATGAACATAGTATATGCTAAATAATATGACAAAAATAACTAAATAAAAAGCATAGGATATCAGGAAATATTCAACAATTAATATAATATCAAAAATTTAAATCATAGATAATAACACCATCATGAAAATTAAACGTAGCAAAAATCACATATTATATATTATGCCTGAATATGGAGCATGAGAATGTATTTTTTTCCTTTAATTAAGAAAATCCGTATATCTAAAAAGATTTCCGGCTACCTTAGGAAAATATATCAAATTAAATATTCTAAAACCAAAATACTTTGTGATTGTTTGAAAACAATTTTGAGAAGCTTAGATTAAAAATTAAAACTTAGCTAAAACCCTTTTAAAAATGGCTCTAATTTTCTAAGTTTAAAATTCTGGACTTGATCACCCTTAACCCGAGATTAAAAAAAAATCATTTTTAGAGTTTAAAAAGGCTTAAAAGATATTCTAAAACAGTAGCTAAACTTCCTAATCAGTCTTCTCTAAGTAATTTAATCAAAACATAAAAATGATTTTCCTTCAAGTTCAATTTTGACTCCACTGTCCAGTTTTAAAGAACAACTTTTTACCCTATTTTTAAAAATTCAAAAAAGTCTAAAAAACTACTTGAGACTCAGGACATGTGAAACTACACGCAAAAAAATTGGCTTAATTTTTTGATTAAAGATGACTTCCCAGAAAAATCGAGAAAGTCTAAGTACTGGGTGAAAAAAACTGTTTTGCCAAAACACATTTTTTGCCTTTGATAAAATCATTTAAAAATCAAAGTAAAAATGTTAGAGACTCTCCTAAGGACACACAAACAGTAGCTAACACTTTTGAAAAGTGAGGCAAAAATTGGCAAGTAAAAAAAATCACAAAGGTAGAATAATCAATTTGACAACTCTTTAATTTTCCACAAGTATGCTCAAAATGAGCATAACTTTGAACCATTGATTGGTCTAAGTCATAAATCATGTGGCAATAACACGAAATGCATGAAAATAAAACAAATATGATGCATGCAATGCATGATTTAAAACCTAAATGACATGAAAAATGCATGTCATCCATAAAATGACCTAGACCTAAATGAACTTGCATGGCATTTAATGCAACTTAGGTCTAAAATGCATGAATATGCACGGCAAAGCAAACCAATCCTAAACCTAAAGAATGGAAGGCAATAACACAAACATATGGCATGCTTAAACAAAATACATAACCAAATATCATGAAAATGCAAACCTATCAACTAACATCACAAAAATGCACACACAAAGCATACAACATGAGGGTGGCCGAATGGTTTCATGCTTAAAATGAGCATGGCATTTTCACAAACACATGATATACTAACATGCATAGCTAAAGAATAATGCCCAAATCATGCAAATATAAAGTAAAGACATGAAAACCAATAGGCATTTTCAGAAACACATGGATTACAAAATGTAAAACATAAACAAACTTAAACATTTTGAAAACAGAAAATAAAAAATGCAAGACAAGTAAAATAAACATGATAACAAGATAATAGACTCAAAAATAGAAACAAGCAAGCAACCAAATAAAAACAAGCTTCATGTTTATGTATTAGAAGAAGATTTAAAGCATCAAAACTTGTTAAATATCAAGAATAACATGAAATAAAAATGCAAACAGCAACTATACTAAAACCATAGGCCATTCGGCCACTTAGGGAAAAATAGAAAAAAATTGATTTTTCATAGTTTTTCAAGAAAGCATGAAGGAAGAACTTGAAAAGAAAGCTTCAAAACACTTATTGTAAAATCAAAATCAAAATAAACTCACCAAATATCCAATGAAAACAGCAAATTAAGAATGGAAAATCAAAGAAAGTGCAAGAGTATGGTGCTTAAAGCAACCTCTAGAAGCTATATTGCAAGCTTTTTCTCTTATAACTTTCTTTTCTTTTCTAAACTTTTCTTTTCGCCTTTCAACAATGGAGAGAAAAATCAGCCAAAAACAAGAGAGAATAGAGAGTGAATAGCTAAAAATGAAAAAGAGAGAGACTCCCTCTAGTAGTGGCCGAATGGCCCTCCTCTGGGTAGGATGTTGTCATCTTTTCTTCAACCAATTTTGATCCAAAGGCTATTGATCCAAGATGTTTAAAATGTGAAATTCTCACCCTTAGATTAGGCAATCAGCTATCCACAATTACAGCTGTTCAAGAATCCTAAGCCATTATGTTGACCTTCTTCTTCATTGTTGGCCTTTTGATTAAAAATAAGAAAATATCTGTCCATCCTTGGGCCTTGGCCGGCTAACCCCTCTTCTTCCATCCCATGCTTCATTTTTTAAAAAGGCAACAAAAGCCCTTTTCGGTTTCTTGGGTAAAATGACCTTTTTGCCCCCCGAACATAAATAAATAGCAAACGTACTCCAAATTCAAATTTTCTTTTCATCAATACTTCCAAAATAATAAAAAAAATGAATTCTCAAGGTTTTCAAGATTTTTCGAGCCTATTTTCTATTTATTTGGATTTTTTCTTCCAAAATTGCCCTTTTGTGCTCCCAAACTTTACCATTTTTTAAACGAGCTCCAAATCCAGAATTTTCTTCACCAATCTCTTCCAAATAATTTAAAAGTATGATCTGGAAGTTTTCATAATTTTTGGAACTCATTTGGTATTTTTTTCGGGATTTATCTGCTTGAATTACTGTATAGTGGGCCCGGAATTTGTCCATTTTGCAAACGAACTCCGAATGAGATATGCAAATTTTCAAAGTTTTTGGGGTTCATTTGCTAATTTTTCGGGATTTATCTTCTTGAATTTCTGCATAGGGGACCCGGGATTTGGCCATTTTGCAAACGAACTCTGAATCTAGATTTTCTTTCACCAATCTATTCGAAATGATTTAAGAATGAGATCTAAAAATGTTTAGAATTTTTGGAGTTCATTTGATATTTTTCCCAAATTTTCCAATTTTGCCTTTTTTGCCTTCGAAACTCGATTTTGCTCAAAACAAGTCCGGTTTTTAGATTTTCTTCAAACTGAGCTTTGGGCTATCCTTTTTCAATCACTCCTCATCCATTAGGGGCTTTTGTCTTACCGAATCGGGCCATTTCTGTAATTCTTCCAAATTTTATCGAAATCCACCAAAAACCCTAATTCTCGGTTTTCTTCCGGATTGACTTTTCTTTCATTTTTTCTTCCAAGTGGCTTCTCCATTACCCGTATTCAGTGCTTGTCTTTCATATGGAACCTTAAATTTTGACCAATTTGATCGTTTAAGCAGTTTTCCCCAAATTTCCTGAACTAGGGTTTCCTTTTTGCTGAATCTCCATAACCCAACTTTCGAACTCCATATCTTTCAATGTAGACCTTGGATTATCAAAATTCTTTCCCCATTTTTCAATTGAACTTCAAATATTGATTTTGAAAGTGGGTTGACTTTTTCAGTAGTTGATTTTTTAGGGTTGACATTTTAGGGTTGACTTTTTCAATTTTGATTTTTATGCTCGCCTTCTTAGACTAAGTCTCGGAGTACCACATGCAGGATGAAAAAAGTCTTTTCTCATTCTGAAACATCAATTTAGAAAGAAAACATACATGTTTTAGTGGTCCAGACAAAATTAGGTGTCTACACCTTTCACAAAAAGAAATTATCCATCGTCACCCCTTTTGAGCTGAAAGAATTCTTTCTTTTTTGAACCCTGATCAAGGATCACCCTCTACACGGGGGGGCAAATACGAGGAAGGATCACTGAGAAATGAGTCCTAACTCAAAGACAGATTAGCCCTTATTTCATTTCGTATTTTCTTTTAGCATATCAATTTTCTTTACGTCCAACCTCTCCCCATTTTTCCATCTATATTCCTTTTTTTTTTCATTTCATGAACGAATTACGCCTATTTTCACATCTAGGATTTACATATACAACATATATTACTGTCAAGAGTGAATTTCTTATTTCTTTTTATTGAATTTATATTATAATTTAATAATTTATTTATATATTTATATATTTATTATTTATATATTATATATTATATATTATATATTATTTATTTTATTTTATTTATATATTATATATTATTTATTTTATTTATAATTTATTTATTTCATTTATAATATAATTTTAGTTATTTTATTTATAATATAATTTTATTCATTTTATTTATAATATATTATATATTATATTAATATTATTTTATTTTATTTTAACAAAGCAAATTGAGCTCTTTGATGAATATGGGCTCACTCTGTCAAAAGGAAAAGGAAAAGATGGCGAAATGGAAGCCAAGAACAAAACAAAAGAGATGGAAAAAGAAAAATACAAAAAAAAATGTATGAAAAAGTATTGCAAATGAAAGCCAAAAGCAAGGAAGTAAAAGAGCAAAAGTAAAAAAAAAAAGGAATGAAAAGTCCAAAAGGGACAAATGTTTCAAAGGGAATCCTCCTCCAGAATTGATCCTTGATCTAATTACCCTCAAACACAGATTTTGGGCCTATTTATCCTTTCTTTCTAAACCCCGAGCCATGGCTTATATTTCGTGCTCTAAAAGTCCATTTTGATCAAGCATGAATATTTAACTTGAAAGGGCTTTCCTTAGATTTTATCCCATCTCGTCGAATTATCATTTCACTAAGGAAGAATTTAGAATTCTCAAGTGCATCGTAGAACGACACAAAAAAAAAAAAAAGGAAAAATGGAAAGAATGGGACTCTAGGGCGAAAACCCAAAAATGGGCAGTCTAGAGTAAAATATAAATTTTTGATGCCATCTATGATAGTATCGATACCACAAAAGAGAAGGTCATCTTGAAGAAGTGGTCATTGAGGAACATCTAGGAATTCCTGAACCTCTCAAATTGTTAGCTTTCATTTGGAGGTTTGATTTAAAAAACTGAGACTTTTTCCTTCCAAGATCAAACTTTCCCGATTAAACATTCCAGCTAATCTTGACGCTTATCAAAATGCCTTGATATGGAAACTAAAAGAATGTTGGATTTGTTTGGTTCTCAATGAATTCATGATCTATAAAACCTATTCCATTTGTGAGCCTAGAAGGGACATACATTTTCGTTGTGAAGTTTTCTTCTATCAACCAAAATTTTGTTATACCAAGCCTTGCCAATAGTAGTTAAAAAAACCCAGATTGACACTTAGAGAAATTTCTAACAATGATCATCAGTCTTCAAAAGATTTATACATAACACATTGTAGGGTTAATATTTTTTGTTCAGAAGTTTTTAAAATGAGAAAACAAATATTTTTTGAAATACCCATTTTTGGTGTTGACATGAGACAAGGGTTTTTCTAACCCAAAGGTATAGAACTACTAGGATAAGTCTTGACTTCAAAATATGAGAAGAAGAAATAGAACCCGTTTCAGGCCTCTGTTGATAAGAGTTTGAAAACTGTTGGGGCAAAGAGAATATCCAAAATGAATTGAAGATATACTCTGATTTGAAAAGGAAAAAAATGAATTTGAAAGGCTAAGCTAAAGTCTAGAAAAACTATCGGGGCATTTGCATCACTCATGAGCACTCATCTCTTTATTGAGGTTTTGCATCTGCACAGTGTCGGCAAGCATTGGCATCATTCATGGGTATTTGCATTGGCACTATTCGATAAGCATTGCATTTTACCTTTACATTTATATCCTCCATTAATATTTGCATATTACGTCATCTTAAGCAATTGCATCATTTCTAGAATCATTGCATTTTCATTATTGTGTGGTAATTGCAGTTACACCATTCATAGACCAGTTTCATGAACACATTAGTAAGGGCATCTGCATCAAGAAGCATGTGCATCAATCTAAGCCATTCGCATTTACACCATGAAGCATCTGCATCATATTCAATATCTGCATCTACATTACGAAGCATGTGCATCAATCCAAGCCATTTGCATTTGCACCAAGAAGCATTTACATCAATCCAAGCCATTTACATTTACAGCATGAAGCATGAGCATCTTATTAAAGACATTTGCATTTGCATCCTCTGTCAAAGCTTTTGTGTATAATTTTTAACTCGATTTTTAAAATGAGCAAGTCTTCGGTGGTGATAGCTAAAGCTTCTAGAGGAGATACCCAGAATTTTACAAATTTTTAAAAGTGAGTAAGTCTAATATGGTGATAGCTAAAGCTTCTAGAGGAGTTACCCAAAATTTTACAATGAGCAAACCTTTGGTGGTGATAGCCAAAGCTTCTGGAGGGAATATCCAAAATTTTACAAATTTTAAAAAGTGGAATAGTCTTTGGTGGTGATAGCTGAAGTTTCTGGTGGAGATATCCAGGGTTTTATAATTTTTGAATAATGAGAAATCTTCTTCTGGAGGAGTTACCCAGAGTTTTACAATTTAAAAAAAATGAGAAATTCTTTGGTGATGATAGTCGAAGCCTCTGGTGGAGATAGCTAAGGTTTTACAATTTAAAAAAAAATGAACAAGTCTTTGTTGGTGATAGCCGAAGTTTCTGGAAGAGATACCTAGAATTTTATTCAACATCTGCATATGCATCAAGAAGAGTTTGCATCAGTCTAAGTCATTTGAATCTACATCAAGAAACATTTGCATCAAATCAAGTCATTTATATTTTCATCAAAGACATTTGCATTTTATTTAACATCTGCATTTGCACCAAGAAGCATTTGCATCCCTTCTCAAAGCTTTCAGGTATATTCTTCAATATGTTTTCAAGAACCGATATGCAGAGTTTTAAAATTTTTTGAAAAGAGAGAAAGTCTTTGGTGGTGATAGCCGAAGCCTCTGTGGAGATATCCAGGGTTTTATAGTTTTAAAATGAGGAAGTCTTTGGTAGTGATAGTCGAAGCCTTCGTGGAGATATCTAGGGTTTTATAGTTTTAAAATGAGAAAGTCATTGGTAGTGATAGCCGAAGCCTCTGTGGAGATATCCAGGGTTTTATAGTTTTAAAAAAGAGAAAGTCTTTGGTGGTGATAATCGAAGCCTTTGTGGAGATATTTTAAAATTTTTTGAAAAGAGAGAAAGTCTTTGGTGGTGATAGCCAAAGCTTCTGTGGAGATATCCAGAGTTTGAAAAATTTCATAGTTTTAAAATGAGAAAGTCTTTGGTGGTAATAGCCGAAGCCTCTATGGAGATATCTAGAGTTTTTTTTAAAAAAAATTATGAAAAGAGAGAAAGTCTTTGGTGGTGGTAGCCGAAGCTTCTGGAAGAAATACCCAGAATTTTACAGTGAGAAAGTCTTTGGTGGTGATAGCCAAAGCCTCTACTAGAGATATTCAGAGTTTTACAGTTTTAAAAATGAGCAAGTCTTTGGTGGTGATAGTCGAAGCTTCTGGAGGAGATACCAGTATTCTAAACACAGCTGAGAACAAGACAGGTTAAGACCCCGAGACCATCGTTGAGGTAATTTCTTCTCTTGCAAATCGAACCCGTTTCCTTAAGATCGGTTGAGCCTTGATTAGTCAGAGAACTCAATTTAAGGACAAAATCTTCTATTTACAGTTTTTTCATAAAAAAAAAATTAAAAAAATAAAAATGAAGAAAAAGAAAAAAAATGAAAAAGAAAAAAAATGAAAAATGAAAAATGAAAAATGAAAAATGAAAAAAAGGAAAAAGTGGAAAAAAAATGAAAACTCCCTTTCTTTTCATTCACATGTGATTTCACCAACCGGACAAAATTAATGTTTGTTTATCTTTGCTTGATTTCTGATTCTCAGCAATACCAAAGAGGGGTAGTTGTAGATACCTAATTTTGTTCGGACCATTATATCATGTATTTTTCTTCCTAAAGTGATGTTTTAGAATGCAAGAAGTCTTTTCTCTTCCTGCAGGTGGAACTCCGAGACTTAGTTTAAGAAAGCAAGCATAAAAAGTCAATCTTGAAAAAGTCAACCCTGGAAAACTCAACTTCAAAAAGTCAACCACTCAAAAATCAACCCACTTTAAAAATCAAGATTGAAAGTTCAATTGAAAAATAGTGAAAGAATTTTGATAATCCGAGGTCTACAATGAAAGATATGGAGTTTGGAAGTTGGATTACGAGATTTAGTGGAAAAGAAACCCTAGTTTAAAAAATTTGGAGAAAGTGCTTAAACAATCAAATTGGTCAAAATTGAAGGTTCCAAATGGAAGATAAGCAATGACTACGGGTAAAGGAGAGGCCACCTGGAAGCAAAACTGAAGGAAAAGTCAATTTGGACGAAAACTGAGAATTAAGGTTTTTGGTGGATTTTGGTGAAATTGGGGAAAATTGCAGAAATGACCCGATTCAATAAAAGTAAAGCCCCTAATTGATGAAGAGTGAGTAACCAAGGATAGCCGAAGGCTCAGTTTGAAGTAATTCCGAGAAAAGAGCCGATTGGAGAAAAAACAAAAAAACTAGGAAATTCTCGATACTGAAAAAGGAAAAATCAAAATAGAGGGGAATTTGATCGTAAAAATTGGGCTTTTTGGACCAACTCTAATTCAATATATGCAAAGGCACAATAAAAGAAAATCTGGAAATTGAATTTGTTTTGAGTAAAATCGGGCTGCGGAGGTAAAAAGACAAACTTGAAAAATTCGAGAAAAATAGCAAATGAGCTTCAAAAATTCCCAAAACTTCCAAATCTCAATCTTAAATCATTTGGAAAATATTGGCGAAGAAAAATACGGATTCAGAGTTCATTTGCAAAATGGCCAATTTCGGGCACACTAAGCTGAAATTCAAGAAGATAAATCCCGAAAAAATAGAAAATGAGCTCCAAAAATTATGAAAACTTTCAGATCTCACTTTTAAATTATTTTGAAGAGATTGGCGAAAGAAAAATCCAGATTTGGAGTTCGTTTGTAAAATGTCAAATTTTGGGCCCACTAAGTTGAAATTCAAATAGATATATCCCGAAAAAATAGCAAATGAGCTCCAAAAATTATGAAAACTTTAGATATCACTTTTCAATTATTTGGAAGAGATTGGTGAAGAAAAATCTGGATTCGAATCTCGTTTAAAAAATGGTAAAAGTTCGGGTGCACTAAGAGGCAATTTTGGAAGAAAAATCCGAAAAAATAGCAAATGGGCTCGAAAAATTATGAAAACTTCCAGAATTAAATTTTTTATTATTTAGGAAGTTTTGAAAAAAGAAAATTTGGATTTGGAGTCCCTTTCCTATTTAATTAGGTTTGGGGGCCAAAAACGTCATTTTATCGAAGAAATCGAAGAGTGCTTTTCTTGCAATAAAGATTGGGCTGGATTTTAAAAGGTCAATCAGCCAAGCCCATGTTGGAGAGTGATTTTGCTGAGCCATTGCATCCAAGGGCCAAGAGTGGATGGGAAGGTAGTTAATTTTTTGATCAAGCCTTTGAAATTGTAATACATGGACCAATGCATGGAGAGGGATGATGTCATATTTATGACATCATAAATATGATATCATCTTTATGACATCATATTAGCTAGGGTCTGATTTAATCTAAGGGTGGGAATAGAAAGCATCTTGGATTGAGAGCCATTGGATCAAAATTGGTTAGAAAAATGACAACTTTCCTACACTATTGAAGGAGGCATTCGGCCAAGCCATTAGAGGGGGGATTTCAGATTTTTATGAAGGTTGAAGGGGCTGAATAAGGGCAGTAGCTAGAGAAGAAAAGAAAAGAAAAAAGAAAAGAGAAAAAGAGAGAAAAAAGAAATGAGGAAAAGATAGAAAAAAGAAAGGTTTTTGCTTACTACTTCTTGATTTGGAAAGCTAGAGCAAGGTAGCAATGTTCTTTCATGCTTTCTTCATGCTTTGTTGATGTGATTTTGCTATTTTGATTGTCATTTTATTTTCTTTCATGAAAGAAACTTGTTTTTCAAAATAAGTGATAAAGAGTTTCTACTTTGTATTTTGAAAGAAATCAAGAAAGCAAGCTTGTACCGTTCTTTTTCTACATGGCCGAATGGTATTCTTTTTTAAGATGATTTTGTTTATTTTTGGTTTTGTTCATGAGATTTGTTGTGGTAGGTTAGCTTGATTGTGGTAGATTAGCTATACACCATGCCATGTGTTTGTGAAAATGTCTAGCTATGTTCATGCATTTGCATTATGTTTGCTTAGTTTAACATGTTTCCTCTTAAGTCTTGTATTTAGTATACCATGTGTTTGTGTTAATGAGCATGCTACGATTTCACCATTTAAGTCTAGGTCTATTCGGTTACTCCATGATTTTGTGCCTTGTGTGTGCATTTTCATCTTGTTAGTTGATAGGCTTGCATTTCCATGCCATAATATTGTGTATTTTGTGCCATGTGTTTGTGTTATTTCCATGCATTTTTTAGGTCTAGGTTTCATTTGCATTGCCATGCATTTCATGCGTTTTTAGGTCTAGATTGTATTTATTGCCATGCAAGTTCATGTTAGGTCTAGGTCATTTTGAATTGCCATGCATTTTCTATGTCATTTAGGCTTTAAATCATGCATTTCATGCATTTAACTTGCTATTTGTTCATGCATATCATATCATACCACTTGATTTTTTACTTAAGCCAATCAATGGCTTAAGATCAAGCTCACATGAGCATACTTGTGGAAAATTGAGAAGTTGTCAAGTTGATTTTTCTACCTTTGTGATTTTTTTTTTTACTTAGGCAATTCTTGTCCAATTTTTTATAAATTTTAGCTACTGTTTGTAGGGCCTTAGAAGAGTCTCCAATATTTTTAATTTGATTTTTGAGTGATTTTATCAAAGGCTTAAAAGTGATTTTTAGCAAAACAGTTTTTTACCCAATGTCTTGATTTTCGTGATTTTTCTGGTGGGTTATCCTTAGTCCAAAAATTAAGCCAGTTTTTTTTTCCAGAGAGTTAAACATGTTCTGAGACTCCTATATTTTTTTTAAAGATTTTTTAGAATTTTTAAAATAGGTTAAAAAATCACGTTTTAAAAATGGATAGTAGAGTCAGATTTGAATTTGAGGGAAATTTAATTTTCTTTTTTGTATAAGGCATTAAGGGAGGGCTGAGTAACCTTAGTTACTATCCTAGGGGGGTTTCTAAGCCATTTTAATCTTTAAAAATGATTTTATAAAGCTCGGGTCAAGGGTGGTCAAGTTCGGGTTTTCAAAGTTAGGAAAATAGAGCTATTTTAAATGAGAATTTCGGCCATGGTCATTTTCTATCCAAGATTTTCAAAATTATTTTCAAACTAATCACAAAGTATTTTTTATTTTAAAAAAATTAATTTGATATCTTTTCCTAACGTATTCGGATATCTTTTTAGGTATACGAATTTTCTGATTTAAAGGAAAAAGTACACTTTCATGCATTGCATTTTCCATGTTCATGCATATTATATGATATATGATTTTTGCTATTAATATTTCTATGGTATTGTTATTATTTTGATTTATATTTATGGTGTTATATTATTTGTTATATGGTTTTGAATATTCCATGTTATCCTATGCTTTTTATTTAGTCATTTATTTTTATCACATCATTTAGCACTTATTATGCTTATGCATTATTATTTTTATTTTCATGCATATTTCAAGATAATATTATTTTATGTTTCATATAGTTTATGTCATATAGGTTATTCATTTCCTTTAGAATATATTATGTCACTTAGGTTATTCATTTCATTTAGAATTTATTATGACAACTAGGTTATTCATTTCATTTATAATATATTATGTCACATAGGTTATTCATCTCATTTAGAATATATTATGTCACATAGGTTATTTATCTCATTTAGAATATATTATGTCACATAGGTTATCATTTCATTTAGAATATATTATGTCACTTCGGTTATTCATTCCATTTAGAATATATTATGTCACATAGGTTATTCATTTCATTTAGAATATATTATGACACTTAGGTTATATCATTTCATTTAGATTATTTCATATCATTTAGATTATACTATGTCACACATATTCATATTCATATTTTAAAAAAAATATATTTTAAAATAAGATAATGATTTTCAATAAAATAAAGATATTCCCGAGTTAAAATAATTCATGAGTTCTCTACCGGGTTTGCTGGGGAGGATATCATCAATTATCATTAATAACAGAATATCTTCTTTAAAACGAGAATGATTCGGAAAATTTTCCAAATAAATAAAAATGTCTATATTTTTGCCGCGTTTGTCGGGGAATATAGGAAAATTTTGAATTAATAATTTCGAGTCATTTTCAATTAAAAATGGAATTATTTTTTCTTAAAATTGGGAATTAATTTGAAATACTAAATTTAAAACTGACTTTTTACCGAGACTTGGGATAACACATGATTAATAAGGTACCATTTTATACGGGCGTTGTGGGGGTGCTAATCCTTCCCCACACATAACCAAGTCCCAAACCTGCTTCTTTGATTTTCTTTGGTTTAAAAATGCAGACTTGAAATTGGTTTTAAAAATATTTTAATTAATTTTAAAATGTTTTACAAAACCGATTTTAATTGGTGGCCGATCACACCTAGCCAAAAAAAGATTGGTGGTTACTCCATGTCTTTTTCGAGGTCATTTTCAAATCCTTATTTTATTTTAGGAGGAATTAAGTCGATTTTTTCTCAATTTTCCAATGTCACGCTTAACGAATATAAAGTTTCGCGATGAGACTTGTTATTTTATAGGTTGCGGCAACACCAGTTAGTGATTTTATCTTTTTGCTTCAATTTTAAAAGAACATGTACTAAATTACCCAGTTTTATAGTATAGGGACTAATTTGCACTAAATGATATAGTACAGAGACCTCCCAAGTACTTTGACCAAAGTACTACTATGCTTAGTGTGTCAAGTGAGCTGGTTACAAAGAATTATTTTCTTCTTGTAATTATTCTGATTCAACATTTTTTTGTTCTTACAATTGGTATCAGAGTTACATCTTAATCTTAGGGGTCCTGAAAGCATTCAAGACTTGAGTACCAAGCTCTCAGGCACAATCTATTGACTGGAATATGGCCTCAAGCAACTGCTCCTTGCCTTCACCTCCATTTTCTCGGGAGAGAACGACCAGATTTGGGCTATTAAAATGAATACTTATCTCAATGCTTTTGATCTTTGCGAAGTGGTCGAGAATGAGAAAGAACCACCACACATGCCAGCAAATCCAGCAGTCAATCAAATGAAGAACTATAGTAAGGAAAAAGAAAAGGAATATAAAGCAAAAAGCTGCATTGAATCATCTGTTTCTAATGAGATCTTCATCAGAATTATGACCTGTGAGACTGCAAAACAGGCATGGGGTATGTTGAAGAAAGAATTCCAAGACAGTGATAGAACAAGACAGATGCAGGTGTTGAACCTCAAAAGAGAATTTTAAGTTCTGACGATGAAGGAGTTCGAGAACTTAAAAGAATACAATGAAAAACTCACGAAGACTGTCAATAAAATCAGATTACTTGGAGAAAACTTGCCAGATAGTGGGATTGTTGAGAAGGTCCTTGATGGAAACTCAATTAAGAGTTGTAAACCCAAGTGCAGGTTATGTTCAAGTAATAAATTCTCGGGTGTCCGAGGTCGAACCACAGGGAAGCGTACTAGTAAGTATAAGTTTATAAATATATATGAAAAAGAAAATAAACAAGATATTAGGGAATCAATAACAAAGAAAGTAAACAAGATATTAGAGAACAAAATAAACAAAATAACATAAAAGCAATTAAACAATATATAAAAAACAATAAGAAAGGATGTTGAGGTTAGAGAATCCACTCTTGGTGTTATGCTAAGATTAATCTTGTTTTATTACACAATTGAAATCCACACATAAGGGAGGTTCCAATCGGAAAGTTTAGCAATTCAGTCCAAATTGTCCAACGTCCATAGCATATGATATTATGTTCATTTGGTGTCCTCAAAACTCATAAAAAGAGTCCAAGCATTCCTTATGCCAAGGTATATGTCTACAACAAATCAAGGTTATGAAACCAAGCATTTACTGTGCCATTTTCATTGTCAATAATGAATCAAGATCTCTACTTTGCAAGTATGATTTTAGACCAAAAGAAAATATTATCTATACTAGTGTTTATAAATGATGGTTCATTTTAGTTCATGTTTAAGAGACTAACCTTAGCATTTACCAAGAGCTTCACCTCATCACCTCAACAATATGATTAGCAACACATACTAAAAATGAAAAGAAATGTAAGAAGCATAAGTAAATAAAGAGAAAGAAAACTAGAGAAAGGAAAAAAGAAGAAAACTTAGAGAATTTTTTTACAATGGCTAATATCCTACCAATGTATAATGTATCCCAATACTCATCCAAGGCCCTCTATTTATACACATTTTGGAGGGCTAAATGACAAGAGACAAGCTTTACAAATTTCAAAGGTAGGTATAATAGGTGGGTGCATTTTTCTAACAATTTTCGTCATATTGTATGACAATTCTGATCAGCCAGCTTGATGGTCGATTTTGTCAATGTTGGAGGCTCGATCTGATAAAATGGTCTTCTAGAAAAATATACCCCTATCAGTTACGGATCCATAGCCGTTGGAATCAGATCATTTGCACACGTGGATCGGGAGATATGGTCAAAATACCAAAACGGTGCAGAACAGACGTCATTGCACATCAGCCAACTTGATGGTCGATTTCGCTAGGGAAAACGACTCCGTTTCAAGAAGTGTAAAACATGAAAAAGATAGATATGCCTCTTAGCTTTGCAGGGATACAAAGTTCAGCCTTATTGCTTCAGTGAAACTCGAGATATAGCTGATATGGCAAAAGGTGTCGGAATTGGAACTGAACTGGATTTGCCCTTAATTCTAGTAATCTGAAATCACTCAAAGAAACTTGTGAAAAACACCAAATTACATAAAAATATAAAAGATCATAAACACAATTAGACTAAACAATAATAACTCGTATTTGACACAAAACAATAATAAAACATAACTAAAAACTATATAATTATACGAGTTATCACACCCCCATACTTAGATTGTTGCTAGTCCCTAGCAACGACTCAATAAAAATAAATTAAGAAAATCTAATCTAATCCATTTTCGTAGGAAATCACGGTGGCACTTAGCATGTGACACAAGCCTTTAAACCCCTAGGTGTCCCTAGTGGACGAGTTTAGTCTCGTGAGGGTTTACTAGGACGATACCCACAAACATTGAAGACATAAGAAAAACTAAAAATAATAATTATAACTAATCCTTCCAATATAAATTAGAGATAATCATTGGACAAGTCTTAAAAACTAATCAATAGCTTAAAGAAATTCACAAAAAATCTTGCTTGAATGTAAATAGTTTGAGTTAAGCCAATAATAACATAACATATTTCAATCAAAATAGTGTATATTCAAACTTAATCTCAACTTCTCACATGGGATACTCTCTTGATTTTCACTCTTTAAAGTAGTGGTAAAGTGTTTACACTCAATCAATCTCATGAAAACACTTCTACCATATGCTTGCTTGTCCACCTATTCTCCACTATTTAGATCATACAACTTCATAAATCAAGAGGTCTTTATTCAAGGTTGTAATGGGGCCAAAGGGTTATAATGTGGTTAAAGAACAAAAGGATAAAGATATCACAAAGGTTCCAAAGAGTTCATATATTTTAGAGACATAATAAGATCATACAAATAAAACTTCTCAAAACTCTTATAAAGCACATAATAACATAGGCTAAATATTCATGTTGAGCCTTTGCATCATTCTAACCAACTTTGTAACATCTTTTTCTAGAAGTTCAAGAGAAGATTTTTTTTTTTTTTTTTTAATATGGGAATGTATTTGACAATGATCCCTTTCTTTTTCTCTTGACTTTTTCTTTTCTTTTCTTCCCCCACACTTATCTTTTGTTTCTAACCCAAATTTTCAAATAAAAATATCCCTTGTTTTTTTGCAATATGTCTCAAAATATAAAATTCATCTTTAGAACAAGGGTAAGGATATAAGTATATTTAGGCTAGGTGTAAGTTGTGGTTACCAATAAAACATCATATTTAATGTAGGCTCAAATTGGCTCACTAGTGGGGATGTTCTCGTAGAACATTAATAATGGATGGCTGTTTGGCTCTAGTTATAATCCTAATGCCTCTATCATATTCATGTTGTCACATGTATCAATATAGTCTCAAACGGTTTAAAGCAAGTTCTAGAGAATCATGTAATCATAAGAGCACTCAAGAAAGAAATTAGATTGATTTGTATAATGCATCAATCATTATAGGCTCAAAAACTCACAAAGATGATTATACAAGTCAGATTAAGTCTAAACATGCTTCTTTCTCAATCAACATATCATATTAACATTGGCTCATAAAAAGGTTGACATCAAGCTCAATTCTCATGAAAATCTTCTCACTAATAAATCTGTTTTAGACTTATGCAATTCATATCTCATCATTGTATTGAAAGTAACTAAAAAAAAAACACACTAAGTCTAAACATGTTTTTTTTTTTTTTTTTTGAAGAAGAAGAAGAAGAAGATTAAATCAAACTGACAAGGTATGTCTCAAGTCTCCCTTACTCAGACCTTGTTCAGAATGAATACTTCTAAATTGCTTAAAACACAACAATTTTTTTTTTTTTTTTTTTTAAATTAGCAATATATGTCCCTTACCCCCTACTAAAATATGACATTGTCCCCAATGTCAAATTTTAAAGGTAGAATTTAGGAGATATTACCTGCAGAGGTTGCTAACCACTTATTATAACTGAGACACAACAAACAAAATGTTAGATAATGTCGCCGAAAGTGTATTTGACCTGTCAGAAGAAAATGTTAACCTAACAAAAGATTTTTGCGTGATTTCAGGAAGAAAATCAAAAAGAGAAGAAAAATCAACCGTAAAAGACCAATGCAAAAAATACGAGAATAATTACACAAATCGAACAACACGTAAATTAAACCGAAATGAAATTATTGCAAATCAAACCAAAAGCTGAGAAGTCATTTATTGTAGTTGTGATTGTGGCTCACATCTTCCTCTGGTTTTACGTCCAGAAACGGCTTAAACGCCTTCTATGAGTCGAGGATATGCTTCCCATCCAGTTTTCTTACAAGCTGGCAAACAGGGTCTTTTATCATCAGATTCCCAAGATGTTGCCATTCCCTTTGGAATTGCGGCCATAAATCAAGAATTTCTCTTTGTACGTCTCCACTAGGATGCGTCTCAAGAGAAAGTTGGATATTACCCAAATTCTCCTTACTCAGTCCATCCTTAATGAATTCAATTTTATCATCTCGATTAGAGGACGGAATCCCAATAGAACGACATTTACCGTTACACGTCCATCGTGCACACTTGTGGCAATTTGAACTCATGCGCTTTGCTCGTCGCTTCTTTGCATAAGTGCTTCTACCTGTACCTGGTAAATGCAAAACAGGAAGATATTCATCTTCACGTACCTTGGCTTCAATTATCCAACGTATGTCTTCAGGAATCCCTTTGTTCATAAGCATTCTTAATCTTTCTAATCGAACTTGGTAAAGCTTCAGTAAAATATTCCGAGGAAAAGGAGGAAATCGTTTCTGCAATCTTTTGAGAATATCATCCATCCTGAAAAAAAAATGAAATAAAATAAAATGAAAGAGAAATTTATATACAATATCAGTTTTGTGGGTAGCTGATGGAACCGACTTAAATAATCACGGAGTACCGTTATCCGCCATTTAACCGGGGTTAAAATAAAAAAAAAAAAATGTATTTTTTTTTTTTTAAGATTAGTAAAAATTATATTTACATCTAGTTATTTTCAAAACAAGGATCAGAAAGAAAAACAACCTCTTCTTGAGTAACATGATTTTCCAAAAAGAGTTTGAGGCTTTGTCCATTTACCTTGAATACGTTACCATTTTGAGGATTCTCAATGTCAACTGCTCCATAATGATACACATGCTTAACCACAAATGGGCCAGTCCATCTTGATCTCAACTTACCAGGAAATATGTGAAGTCTAGAATTATAAAGTAGAACTTTTTGCCCAACATTAAATGTTTTTCTTGAAATTAACTTGTCATGAAAGGCTTTAGTTCTTTCTTTATGAATTTTAGAATTCTCATATGCATCATTTCTGAGTTCCTCAAACTTTTGTTTCCAACAATGCTTAACCTGAAAAGAATTTAACAAAGAATCAGTGTGTGAAATTTCTGAAGCATTATCAAACTCACATTCAATTAAATAAGCTTCTAAAGGATCATGAAATGTGGTAGTGGTGAGATGTTCATGAACAAGTTCTTCAATGAAATCCACTTCATGTACTTCTGAATCATCACCAGGTTGCTTGCAAGTGTTGAACACATTTAATTCTAAAGTCATATTTCCAAAAGAAATGTTCAACATACCATTCCTGCAATTTATCAGAGCATTAGAAGTTGCAAGAAATGGACGGCCTAATATAACAGGAATTTGAACATTTGGATTTGAAACAGGATGTGTGTCCAAAACAATAAAATCAACAGGGAAGTAAAAATTATCAATTTGAACCAAAACATCTTCAACTATCCCTCGAGGAATTTTTACAGAACGATCAGCTAGTTGAAGTGTAACAGGTGTTTCCTTGAGTTCACCTAAACCTAACTGTTGATAAACAGAAAAAGGCAAAAGATTAACACTAGCACCAAGATCAAGCAATGCACGTTCTATTCTAGTGTTTCCAATGATGCATGAGATTGTTGGACATCCAGGATCTTTGAATTTTGGTGGAGTAAGGTGCTGAATGATTGAGCTCACACTTTCCGTCAAAAATGCTTTCTTTTGTACATTATGTTTCCTTTTAACTGTGCACATGTCCTTCAAAAATTTAGCATAAGATGGAACTTGTTTGATTGCATCCAATAAAGGAATGTTAATCTTAACTTGTTTGAAAAGTTCATAAATTTCTGCATTTTGATTCAAATTCTTTATTGTTTGCAACCTTTGAGGAAAAGGAGCAGGATGCATACCTTTTTCTTTGTCCAAATTTTCAAGAAGTTCAGACTTACCATCATCCTTACCATTACTTTTCGGAGGGGAAAGAGGATCTTGGTCTTTTGATGGAATGTTTTTGTCAATTGCCTTTCCACTTCGAAGAGTTGTGATAGAACTGGCATTTTCCTGTTGAGTTTCATTGGAGCAAGAAACAAGACATTGAGTAGAAGGGTTAGGCTGAGGTTGAGCAGGAAACTTACCTTTTTCTTGAGTGCGTAATGAAGCTGTCAATGTGGACAAGGTGTTTTTGATCTCATTGATGTCCTGTGAAGTCCGGCTATTCACATTTGCTTGTGTTTGCATGAATGCTTGCAATGTCTCTTCCAAGGTTTGTACACGTGAAGGTTGATAGGAAAAAGTGTTGCCCGGCTTTTGAGATTGTGGTACCTGAACATGATTATTATTCCGCCAACTGAAGTTGGGATGATTTCTCCATTCAGGGTTATACGTTTCAGAGTAAGGAGAAGGAAAAGGTTTTTTAAATGTGTTTATGGAATTTACTTGATCATGCAACGCTTCTTTAAGAATGGGAATGTTTGGACATTCAGAAGTGGGGTGTCCCATGATTTCACAAATTCCACAACTTTCTTCATTTTTAACCGTTTTGACTTCTTTTACTTCTCTAAGTTCCATGGCTTCAATCTTTCTAGCCAAATTAGCTACTTTAGCTTTTATCTCATCTTCTTGACTAAAATGATATTTTCCTCTGTTAGAAACAACATTAGATCTATTGGAACTTTCAGAGGAATTATCTGTGTGCCAGGCTTGAGAGTTATCTGCCAAATGGTCTAAGTAGTCAAAGGCTTCTTCAGGTTCTTTTTCTAGAAACTCACCGTTACACATTGTTTCAACAAATTGTTTAGTTTCGGGAGTTAAACTTTCATAAAAGAAACTAATAAGACGCCATTTTTCAAAACCATGATGTGGACAAGAACTTAACAAATCTTTAAAACGATCCCAGCACTGAAAAAATGCTTCATTTTGATTTTGATTGAAATTTTGAATCTGTCTTTTCAAAGCAGTAGTTTTATGTGCTGGGAAAAATTTCTTTAGAAACTCAGTTTGTAATTCTTGCCATGTGCCAATTGACCTTGGTTTTAAATTATGAAGCCAAATTTTTGCTTTATCTTTTAAAGAAAAAGGAAATAATTTTAGCTTGACAATTTCATTTGTACATTGTTGGTCATTAAAGGTGACACATACATCTTCGAAGTCTTTTAGAAACGAGTAAGCACTTTCCGATTCTAACCCATGGAAATTTGGAAGCAAAGCTATCATACCTGGTTTAAAACGAAAGTTGTTTGCATTGAGAGGAAAAATAAAACAAGAGGGTGATGAGCTTCGAGTTGGTTGCAAGTAGTCACGCATGGTGCGTACTTGTCTGTTCTCATCTTCAGCATGAACACTTTCATTGTCAGCCATGGTAGGAGTTGTATTAGAAAGATTACCTGAAAAAGTTTCACAATAAAATCTAACTAAACGACGAGATCTAAAATCACGTCGCCAAACAAGCATAAAACAAAGTTAATATACAAATTAGGCGGTATAACCAGCCAATAAAAACAAATATATACAAAATTAGGCGGTATAACCAGCCAATAAAAATAAATATACTTATAAACTTATATACTTAGTATTGCTTCCCCGGCAACGGCGCCAAAAACTTGATGGAAACTCAATTAAGAGTTGTAAACCCAAGTGCAGGTTATGTTCAAGTAATAAATTCTCGGGTGTCCGAGGTCGAACCACAGGGAAGCGTACTAGTAAGTATAAGTTTATAAATATATATGAAAAAGAAAATAAACAAGATATTAGGGAATCAATAACAAAGAAAGTAAACAAGATATTAGAGAACAAAATAAACAAAATAACATAAAAGCAATTAAACAATATATAAAAAACAATAAGAAAGGATGTTGAGGTTAGAGAATCCACTCTTGGTGTTATGCTAAGATTAATCTTGTTTTATTACACAATTGAAATCCACACATAAGGGAGGTTCCAATCGGAAAGTTTAGCAATTCAGTCCAAATTGTCCAACGTCCATAGCATATGATATTATGTTCATTTGGTGTCCTCAAAACTCATAAAAAGAGTCCAAGAATTCCTTATGCCAAGGTATATGTCTACAACAAATCAAGGTTATGAAACCAAGCATTTACTGTGCCATTTTCATTGTCAATAATGAATCAAGATCTCTACTTTGCAAGTATGATTTTAGACCAAAAGAAAATATTATCTATACTAGTGTTTATAAATGATGATTCATTTTAGTTCATGTTTAAGAGACTAACCTTAGCATTTACCAAGAGCTTCACCTCATCACCTCAACAATATGATTAGCAACACATACTAAAAATGAAAAGAAATGTAAGAAGCATAAGTAAATAAAGAGAAAGAAAACTAGAGAAAGGAAAAAAGAAGAAAACTTAGAGAATTTTTTTACAATGGCTAATATCCTACCAATGTATAATGTATCCCAATACTCATCCAAGGCCCTCTATTTATACACATTTTGGAGGGCTAAATGACAAGAGACAAGCTTTACAAATTTCAAAGGTAGGTATAATAGGTGGGTGCATTTTTCTAACAATTTTCGTCATATTGTATGACAATTCTGATCAGCCAGCTTGATGGTCGATTTTGTCAATGTTGGAGGCTCGATCTGATAAAATGGTCTTCTAGAAAAATATACCCCTATCAGTTACGGATCCATAGCCGTTGGAATCAGATCATTTGCGCACGTGGATTGGGAGATATGGTCAAAATACCAAAACGGTGCAGAACAGACGTCATTGCACATCAGCCAACTTGATGGTCGATTTCGCTAGGGAAAACGACTCCGTTTCAAGAAGTGTAAAACATGAAAAAGATAGATATGCCTCTTAGCTTTGCAGGGATACAAAGTTCAGCCTTATTGCTTCAGTGAAACTCGAGATATAGCTGATATGGCAAAAGGTGTCGGAACTGGAACTGAACTGGATTTGCCCTTAATTCTAGTAATCTGAAATCACTCAAAGAAACTTGTGAAAAACACCAAATTACATAAAAATATAAAAGATCATAAACACAATTAGACTAAACAATAATAACTCGTATTTGACACAAAACAATAATAAAACATAACTAAAAACTATATAATTATACGAGTTATCAGTCCTTGTCAGCTTACCAGAGAGATTTGAAGCTAAAATCTCATCACTTGAAGACTCCAAGGATCTAATCAAGATCATACCAGCTGAGTTATTCAACAGGCTTAAGAACAAAGAAGAACCATTAGACAAGAGGGTTCAACTGAGGGTGCACTCATAGCCAAAGAGAAAGGGAAAACTCAGACTGACACAAAAGGGAAGAAACAATGGGACAGAAGAAACAAGAACAGTGGAAAGAAAGGGAAGTTTCTAGTCTGCTCTCACTGCAAAAAGACCATTCACTTGGAGAAATATTGCTGGTATAGACCTGATGTTCAATGTAGGTTATGTAAATAGCTTTGCCATGTAGAAAGGGTATGCAAGAACAAAAATCAATAGCAGCTAGACCAGCAAGCGTGTATTGCTACATATCACAGCAGAAAGATGAACAAGTCTTTGTTGTCACCTGCTATGCAACTGGATCCTCCTCTGGTGCATGACTTATTGACAGTGGATGCACTAACCACATGGCTTCTAAATTCAACAAGTTTAAGAAGCTCGAGAAGACATGGAACTCCAAAGTCAAAATTGGAAATGGAGAATACATTGAAGTCAAAGGAAGTAGTGTTGTTACTATTGAGACATCATCAGATACTAAATACATTTAAGATGTTTTGTTTGTACCTAAAATTGACCAAAATCTTCTGAGTGTTGGACAACTACTTGAAAATAACTATTCTTTAGTGTTTAAGAATAGAACATGTATCATTTATGACTCATCTGTCCATGAGCTCTTTACTGTTAGTATGAGGGGCAAATGTTTCTCTTTAGACCTTGATCAAGCTAGTTCATCAGTATACACATGTTCAATTGATGAATCTGAAATGTGGCATAAAAGAATGGGCTATTTCAACTACAGGGCTCTAAATCACATGCACAAAAATGAGTTGGTATTAAACATACCGGCTGTTGCACAATGCTCTGAAGCCTATGAAGTCTGTCAGCATGGAAAGATCTACAAGCTTCCATTTCCAATCAACAAGGCATGTAGAGCCTCTGAGAAGTTGCAGCTGATCTACAAGATGTTTGTGGTCCCACGAGAACACCTTTCTTAAATGGCAGCAGGTACTTTATTGCATTCATTGATGACTTTACTAGAATGTCCTGGATTTACTTCATGAAATTGAAATTTGAAGTAGCAAATGTGTTTTGGAAGTTTAAGGCTTGGATTGGAAACCAGAATGGCTGCAAAATTAAAGTCTTAAGGTCAGATCATGGTATTGAGTAGACCTGCTCAAGGGCCGGGTAGCCCACCCGGCCTCACAAGCTCGGCCTGGTCCGAATCGAGCTTGGTTAAAAGTATTTGTAATTCGAGCCGGGCCGGGTCGAGTTACTATTCAACAATTAAAAAATAATTTTTTTTATTTTAAATTTAATTATAATATATATAAATATTAATATAAAAATAGTTTTTAATATTTTAATAATTTATGAATAATGAAATGGGCTTATGGGGCGGCCCGAGCCCGACGGGCTTGGGCAAAGAAAAATATTTTTTTCCTTGCCTAGGCCCAGCCCATGAGCACCTCTAGTACTGACTACAAATCTGACAAATTCAATGAGTTTTGCAAGATTGTAGGCATAGAACATCAATTTACAGCAACCTACACTCTACAACAAAATGGAGTCAGTGAGAGAAAGAACAAGACTGTTATGAAGATGGCCGGGTGCATGCTATTTGAAAAGAAACTACCCAAGAAGTTTTGGGCAGAAGTAGCAAACCCTGCTATTTATCTTCTCAATCGACTGGCAACTAAAGCTTTGAAAGGAAAGACACCATATGAAAGATGGTATGAGACTAAACCTTCAGTTCATCATCTCAGGTTGTTTGGCAGCATCTGCTATGTATATGTTCCTAAAGTCAAAAGAGATAAGCTCGACCAGAAGGCAGAAGTTTGCATACTCCTTGGCTATAGCAGTGTTACTAAGGGGTATAGAGCTTACAATCCTCTCTTTGGGAAAATGATTGTAGGCAGAAATGTAAAGTTCAATGTGTTGGGAAAAAATCAGACTCATGCTTATGACAAAAATTATAAGTAAATTAAATGCACATTGGAAGTTTAAACAAAGAAACATTCGGATTCAACAGGACTCAAAGGTTTGCAGTCTATATGCAAGATATGTAACAATATAGGATCAAATCATAGGATGAGAGTTTACCTACTTAAGATATCGTAATTTCTAGTTGTCGTTCCAGACAACACTTGCTTCAATTCTTCAAGATCTCCTAATAAGTTCCACAAAGATCACGAGAAGCACAAATGTCCTTCCTCTAAAGCTAGTCCACACGAACGGTTGATGGATCCTTATCCAAGGTATGGTGATTCACTTGTGCTAGCAAGTTGATCCTCGGATCACAATAAAAAGATATATCTTTAAGTCTTTATCACTCTTTTCCAAGATGGATAAAATAAGAAAGGTCCGGCAAGAAGCAAACAAGACATAGTGGATGCGACAACAGAGAAGAATCTCGCAATGAGGTGATGGCTAGTCGATTTGACTATGAGAACTTCGTTCTTTCTGCAAGATCTTTTCCCTCTAGTAAAATCAGAATGATTAAGGACTAATGGCACTTCTCTCTTACAACTAGGTCATGAATATATCATATATATAGATGTGCTAGCCCTAGTTACCATTCCCCATTGTTGGCCAGCCACCTAGTAACTTATGGTCCAAGTTACACTTTGATCCGCTTGATATTTAAACTATTTAATAGTAAGATGGGTCAATAGGTCCAATACATTAATAATTAATGCAATTGGGCCGATTAACTTAACTCCCTAAGTTTGTCCACTCACCTTTAGTTAATGGTCTTGAATTAGAATAGCCTTGTGGACCTATTTTAAATTCATGCATATAATTGGCTATATCAAGAACCAAGCAACGCGAATCCTCATGATGAAAAATTCATGTCTTTAATCAATTAATATCATCATATGACATTACACCAATATTGCATAGTCATTTGAATACCTTTGAACATCTTACTAGCAAACTTCTTTAAACATGTCTTCATAAAACTAGTTAATTCTTCTTGTTCTATTAAGACATCATGTATGGATTTCATAAACCAAATTTATGTCTTAATTCAACTTAATTTAACAATTCAATTAATTATTCTATATAGATCTTTTATTTCATTAAGTTTTACCTCAATAGAATACCATGTTTCATCCATACATTTCCATTCTAATATGTGTGACCCTTTATGTTCCCAATATTTTGGTGATGATTATAAGTTAATCTCATTAGCTTATCATCATAGATCAAGAGCAGGATCTAGCAACGCATCATGACCATATAAATATTGTGAAGTTAATATGACCTTTTAAGAAACCTTTCAGTAACCAGTCAGGCAGTGTAATTCGACCCCTTCACCAAACATCGTGGTAAGACCATGAGTATGGTGCAGTGTCTACTCATGATCTATTCATATTAGTTCTTGAAGCTTATGGTTAACAATATGAATTCAGAGTGTAATGATTTCTCCTAAATCCATCGTGCTTTGGCCAAAGACTTCATTTAGTTAACACAAGCCAAAAACAGATGAGATACATCTCCGATGGTACTTGGAGTGGTGAATCCTCTCTGGATCAGTCATCCATCTTCGGATGGTTCACGTTGTACCCAAAATCACCCTACCGTAAGTGTCACAACCTAAAAAATAAAAAGTCTCATCGCGAGACTTTAAATTCTTTAAGCGTGAAATTAAAAAAAAAAAAAAACCGAGGAAAAGTTAACTTAATTCCTCTTGAAAAATGAAGGTTTTGAAAATGACCTTGAGAAAGACATGGAGTCCCCACCAATTTTTTTAACTAGATGTGATCAGTCACGTATTAAAACTGGCTTTGTAAAACATTTTAAAATTAATTAAAACATTTTTAAAACCAATTTCAAGTCTACGTTATAAACCAGAGAAAATCGAAGAATCAGGTTCGGGACTCGATTACGTGCGGGGAAAGATTAGCACCCGCACAACGCCCATATAAAACAGTACCTTATTAATCATGTGTTATCTTAAGTCTCGATAAAAAGTCGGTTTTTAATTTAGTATTTCAAGTTAATTCCCAATTTTAAGAAAAATAATTCCATTTTAAATTGAAAATGATTAGGAATTTATTAATTCAAAATTTTCCTATATTCCCCAACAAACGTGGCAAAATATAGAAATTTTTATTTATTTCAAAAAATTTCCGAATCATTATCGTTTTAAAGAAGATATTCCGTTACTAATGATAATTGATGATATCCTCCCCAGCAAACCCGACAAAGAACCAATGAATTATTTTAACTTGGGAATAGCTTTATTTTATTTAAAACCATTATCTTTTCAAAACATTTAAAAAATATATATATGAATATGAATATGTGTGACATAAATAAAATGACATAGCAAAGTCTAGATAATATAATTTAAATGGCATAGCATATTCTAGATGAAATGAAATATCCTAAGTAAGATGATATATTCTAAATGAAATGAAATATCCTAACTGACATGATATATTTTAAATGAAATAAAATAACCTAAATAAAATAATATATTCTAAATGACATGAACTGAAAATGAAATATAAAATAATGTTATCATAAAATATGCATGAAAATAAAAATAATAATGCATGACTATAGTATATATTAAATGATGTGACAAAAATAAATGACTAAATAAAAAGCATAGGATAGCATGAAATATTCAAAACCATATAAGAAACAACATGACACCATAAAATATAAATCAAAATAATAACAATAACATAGAAATTATCATAGCAAAAAATCATATATTATACAATACGCATGAATATGAAAAATGCAATTAATGAAAGTGTATTTTTTCCTTTAAATAAGGAAATCCATATATCTAAAAAGATATCCGGCTACCTTAGGAAAAAATATCAAATTAAAATTTCTAAAATCAAAATACTTTGTGATTGTTTGAAAACAATTTTGAAAATCTTGGATGAAAAATAATTCATGGTTGAATTCCCTTTGAAAAAGGCTCTAACTCCTAAGTTTGAAAACCCGGACTTGACTACCCTTGACCCGAGCTTTATAAAATCATTTTTAAAAAATAAAATGGCTTAGAAACCAACCTAGGACAGTAGCTAAGGTTCCTAATCAACCCCCTCTAAATGCCTTAGCCAAAATTAACAATTGTTTTTCCTTTGAATTCAAATCTGACTCTACTGTCCAGTTTTAAAGCATAATTTTTAACCTATTTTTAAAATTTCAAAAAAAATATAAAAAAAAAATACTGGAGACTCAAAACATTTACAAATATATGGGAAAAAGTGGCATAATTTTCTGATTAAAGATAACTTCCCAGAAAAATCGGGAAATTTAGAACACTGGATGAAAACTGTTTTGCCAAAAAACATTTTTTTGCCTTTGATAAAATCATTTAAAAATCAAAGTAAAACTGTTGGAGATCTTCTAAGGACCTAAAAACAGTAGCTAAATTTTCTAAAAAATTGGACAAGATTTGCCTAAGTAAAAAAAAAAAAAAAAAAAAAATCACAAAGGTGGAAAAATCAACTTGACAACTCTTTAATTTTCCACAAGTATGCTCAAGTGAGCATGACTTTGAGCCATTGATTGGCCTAAGTCACAAATCATGTGGCATGACATGAGATGCATGAACATAAAGCAAATTGAATGCATGAAATGCATGATTTAAAACCTAAATGACATGGAAAATGCATGGCATAAAGAAAATGGCCTAGACCTAACTTGGACTTGCATGGCAATAAATGCTATCCTAACCTAAATATGCATGAGATGTATAGTAATGCAAATGAGACTTAGACCTAAAGTGACATGAAAATGCATTGCAATACAAAGTGACCTAAGACCTAAATAGCATAGCAATGCATGGCAATACCAATATGATCTAAGACCTTATATGCATGGGAATATGCATGGCAATACAAAGATGGCCTAGACCTAAAATGTCATGAGAATGCATGAAAATATCATGAACATATAATGACCAAATAAACCTAATACTAATGCATGATCAAACAACAACTAATACACAATCTTATGGCATAGTAATGCAAAGCATGGTACCTAAACAAAATGCAAATGCACGCACAAGGCAAGGAGTACATGTACAGGCCTACTGGCCATTAAACAACCTAGTGCAATCCTAGCTAGAAAATAACACAAACACATGGAAAACTAAATTAAAATACACAATGTTATGGCATGAAATGCAAACCTATCACCTAAATAAGATGAAAATGCACAGACAAAGCAAAATGGAACATGTTGGCTGATTGGTCACTAAACAATCATAGTGAAATCCTAGCTAGACAATAACACAAACACATGGTAGCAAACATGATAATAATGCAAACATGGTGACTAACATAACTCATGAACATAGAAATGACAATATAACAAACACATGTCATGATCGAAATATGAACATAAATGGAAGCATATTAAGCAAGTAAACATAAAAAATGCAAGCATGGTAACTTAAACACGTCATGGCCAAATGGTGTAGCGTGAACCTAGCATGGTATTTCCACAAACACATGGCATGGTGCATAGCTAAACCACCACAATCAAGCCAATCTAACACAAGTAAGCTAACCTACCACAACAAATCTCATGAACAAAATCAAAAATAAAATGATCTAAAATGGAAACACCATTCAGCCATGATATGAAAAAAGAAGAAAATTTGTTTTTATTTCTTTTAAAACAAAGTAGAAAGCTCCTTGGAACTTATTTCAAAAACAAGTTTATTTCATAAAAGAGAATAAAATAACATTCAAAATAGCAAAATCATGTCAACAAAGTATGAGAAAACCATGAATGAACATAGCCACCTTGCTCTAGCTTTCCAAATCAAGAAGTAGCAAGCAAAATCTTTCTTTTCTCTCTCTTTTTCCTTCGTTCTTTTTCTCCCTTGCTACTGCCCTTGTTCAGCCCCTTAGCTCCTGTAAAAATCTGAATTCCCCCTCTAAAAATGGCTTGGCCGAATGGTATAAGAATTGTGTAGAATGTTGTAGTTTTTTTCCTAACCAATTTTGATCCAATGGCTTTTAATTCAAGATGCTTTCTATGTAAAATTCTCACCCTTAGATTGGAATAATCAGCTCCTAAATATGATGTCATGAAGATGATGTATAGGATGTCATAAATAGGACTTCATCACTCTCCATCCATTGGTCCATGTGTCACAATTTCAAAGGCTTGATCAAGAAAAATAACTACCTTCCTCTTCACTCTTAGCCCTTTGATCTAAAATCTCAGCAACATCACTCTCCATTATGGGCTTAGCTGATTGCCCTTTTAAAATCCAACCAATCTCCAATCTTTTAAAGGTATTCTTCAGTTTCTTCAATGAAATAACCATTTTGTCCTCCAAACCAAATTAAATAGCAAATGGAATCCAAATCCAAAATTTTCTTCACCAATCTCTTCCAAACAATTTAAAAGTGAGATCTGAAAACTTTCATAATTTTTGGAGCTCATTTGCTATTTTTTTTGAGATTTATCTGCTTGAATTTCAGCATAGTTGGCCCAGGATTTGCCATTTTGCAAACGAACTTTGAATCTAGATTTTCTTTTGCCAATCTCTTCCAAATAATTTAAGAATGAGATCTACAAATTTTCAAAATTTTTGGAACTCATTTGCTATTTTTTCGGGATTTATCTTCTTGAATTTTAGCAAAGTGGGCCGAAGATTTGCCATTTTGTAAACGGGCTTCGAATCCGGATTTTTCTGTGTAAATCTCTTTCAAATGATTTAAGAATGAGATCTGCAATTTTTCAAAATTTTTGTAGCTCATTTGCTATTTTTCTCGAATTTTCTAATTTTGCCCGTTTATCTCCAAAGCCCTGTTTTGCTCAAAACAAGTCCCATTTTTAGATTTTCTTTTTTTGTGCCTTTGTCATATGTAGAATTGGAGTTGGTCTAGAAATGCCCAATTTTTACGATAAAATTCTCTTCCGATTTGATTTTTCTTTTTTTCAGTATCGGGAATTTCCTCGTTTTTCCGTTTTTCCTCTAATCGGCTATTTTCTCAGAATTAGTTCAAACTGAGCCTTGGGCTATCCTTTCTTAGTCACTCTTCATCAATTAGAGACTGTATTTTTGCCGAATTGGGCTATTTCTGCATTTTTTTCGAATTTCACCAAAATCCACCAAAAACCATAATTCTCGATTTTCATCCAAATTGACTTTTCCTTCAGTTTTTCTTCCAAGTAGCCTCTCCATTACCCTTAATCAGTGCTTATCTTTCATTTGGAACCTCCAATTTTGACCAATTTGATCGTTTAAGCACTTTTCTCCAAAATTTCTGAACTAGAGTTTCCTTTCTACTGAATCTCTGTAACCCAACTTCCAAACTCCATATCTTTCATTGTAGACCTCATATTATCAAAATTCTTTCACCATTATTCAATTGAACTTGAATCTTGATTTCGAAAGTGGGTTGACTTTTTCAATAGTTGACTTTTGGGTTTATTTTTTAGAGGTTGAAATTTTCAAGATTGACTTTTTATGTCTGCTTTCTTAAACTAAGTTTCGAAGTACCACTTGCAGGATGAGAAAAGCCTTTTTGCATTCTGAAACATCACTTTAGGAAGAAAACATACCTGATTTAGTGGTTCGGACAAAATTAGGTGTCTACAGCTGCCCCTCTTTGGCTATTGCTGAGAACCAGGAATTAGGCAAAGATAAATAAACACTATTTTTTTTCGGTTAGTGAAATCACATGTGAAGAAAAGGGAAAGTGGTTTTCATTTTTTTTATTCTTTTTTCTCTTTTTCATTTTTTTATTTTTATGAAAGCTGAAAATTGAAGATTTTGTCCTTAAATTGAGTTCCCTGAATAATCAAGGCTCGACCCATCTTAAGGAAACGAGTTCGATTTGCAAGAGAAGAAATGATCTCGACGATGGTCTCGGGGTTTAACCTTTCTTGTTCTCAGCTGTGTTTAAAATTCTGGGTATCTCCTCCAGAAGCTTCGGCTATCACTACCAAAGACTTTCTCATTTTTTAAAACTGTAAAACTCTGAATATCTCTACCAGAGGCTTTGGCTATCACCACCAAAGACTTTCTATCTTTTCAAAAAAAAAATGGATATCTCCATAGAGGCTTCGGTTATCACTACCAAAGACTTTCTTCCTTTTCAAAAAATTTTAAAACTCTGGATATCTCCACAGAGGCTTCGGCTATCACTACCAAAGACTTTCTCTCTTTTCAAAAAATTTTAAAAGTCTGGATATCTCCACAGAGGCTTCGGCTATCACTACCAAAAACTTTCTCCCTTTTCAAAAAATTTTAAAACTCTGGATATCTTCACAGAGGCTTCGGCTATCACTACCAAAGACTTTCTCTATTTTCAAATTTTTCTAAAACTCTGGATATCGGTTCTTGAAAACATGTTGAAGATTATATCTGAAAGCTTTGAGAAGGGATGTAAATGCTTCTTGGTGCAGATGCAGATGTTAAATAAAATTCAAATGTCTTTGATGCAAATGTAAATGACTTGATTTGATGCAAATGTTTCTTGATGCAGATTCAAATGATTTAGACTGATGCAAATGCTTCTTGATGCTGATGCAGATGCAGATGTTGAGTAAAATTTTGGGTATCTCTTCCAGAAACTTCGGCTATCACCACCAAAGACTCGCTCATTTCTAAAACTGTAAAACTCTGGGTAACTCTTCCAGAGGCTTTGGCTATCACCACCAAAGACTTTCTCTCTTTTCAAAAAATTTTAAACTCTGGATATCTCCACAGAGGCTTCGATTGTCACCACCAAAGACTTTCTCACTTTTCAAAAAATTTTAAAAAACTCTGGATATCTCTACAAAGGCTTCGGCTATCACTACCAAAGACTTTCTCCCTTTTAAGAAAAAATTAAAACTCTGGATATCTCCACATAGGCTTCGGTTATACTACCAAAGACTTTCTCTTTCTAAAACTATAAAACCCTGGATATCTCCACAGAGGCTTCGGCTATCAATACCAAAGACTTTCTCCCTTTTTAAAAAAAAAAATTGTAAAATTTTGGGTATCTCCTCCAGAAGCTTCAACTATCACCATCGAAGATTTGCTCATTTTTTTTAAAAAATCGTGTTGAAAACCATACCCAAAAGCTTTGAGAGAGGATGCAGAAGCACATGTCTTTAATAAGATGCTTATGCTTCATCGTGCAAATGTAAATGGCTTGGATTGATGTAAATGCTTCTTGGTGCAAATACAAATGGCTTGGATTGATGCACATGCTTCGTGATGTAGATGCAGATATTGAATATTATGCAGATGCTTCATGGTGCAAATGTGAATGGCTTAGATTGATGCACATGCTTCTTGATGTAGATGGCCCTACTAATCGTGTTCATGTGAGTGGTCTGTGAATGGTGTAACTACAATTACCACACAATAATGAAAATACAATGATTCTAGAAATGATGCAATTGCTTAGGATGACGTAATATGCAAATATCCATGGAGGATGTAAATGTAAAAGTAAAATACAGATACTTATGGAATAGTGCCAATGCAAATACCCATGAATGATGCAAGTGCTTACCCACACTCTGCAAATGTAAAAGCTCAATAAAGAGATGAGTTCTAGACTTTGCTTAGCCTTTCAAATTCATTTTTTTTTTCAAATTAGAGTATATCTCCAATTCATTTTGGCTATTCTCTTTGCCCCAACAGTTTTCAAACTCTCATCAACAGAGGTCTGAAACAGGTTATATTTCTTCTTCTCATATCTGGAAGTCAAGACCTATCCTAGTAGTTCTATACCTTTGGGTTAGAAAAACCCTTGTCTCATGTCAACATAAAAATGGTTATTTCAAAAAATATCTTTACTTGCTTTCTCATTTTGAAAACTTCTGAACAAAAAATATTAACCCCATAGTGTGTGATGTACAAATCTTTTGAAGACTAAGATCACTGTCAGAAATTTCTCTAAGTGTCAATCTGGGTTTTTTCAACTGGGATTGGCAAGGCTTGGTATAATAAAATTTTGGTTGATCAAAGAAGACTTCACAACAAAAATGTATGTCTCTTCTAGGCTCACAAATGGAACAGGTTTTATAGATCATGAATTCATTGAGAACCAAACAAATCCAACATTCTTTTAGTTTCCATATCAAGGCATTTTGGCAAGCGTCAAGATTAGCCGGAATGTTTAAACGGGAAAGTTTAATCTTGGAGGGAAAAAATCTCTGTTTTTGAAATTAATCCTCCGAATAAGAGCTAACAATTTGGGAGGTTTAGAAATTCCTAGATGTTCCTCGATGACCACTTCTTCAGGATGACCTTCTCTTTTGTGGTATTGACACTATCATAGATGGCCTCAAAAATTTCCATTTTACTCTAGACCGCCCGTTTTTGGGTTTTCGCTAGAGTCCCATTCTTTCCATTTTTTCTCTTTTTTTTTGTTCTACCACGCACTTGAGAATTCTAAATTCTTCCTTAGTAAAATGATAATTCGATAAGATGGGATGGGATAAAATCTGAGGAAAAACCCTTCAAATTAAATATTCATGCTTGATCAAAATAGACTTTTAAAGCACATAATGTAGGCCATGGTTCATAGATCAGAAAGAAAGGATAAATAGGCCCAAAATATGTGTTTGAGGGTAATCAGATCAAGGATCATTTTTTGAGGAGGATTCTCTTTGAAACATTTGTCCCTTTTGGATTTTTCATTCTTTTTTTGACTTTTGCTCTTTTTCTTCCTTGCTTTTGGCTTTCATTTGCCATACTTTTTCACACTTTTTTCTCTTTCTTTTGTTTTGTTCTTGGCTTCCATTTCGCCATCTTTTCCTTTTTCTTTTTCTTTACTTCAAGAGAGTGAGCCCGTATTTATTCGAGGCTCAATTTGCTTTGTATCTGTCTTTGAGCTAGGACTCATTTTCCGTGATCTTTGAGAAGATCTTTCCTCGCATTTTCCCCTAGTGTAGAGGGTGATCCTTGATCAGGGTTCAAAGAAGAAAGAATTTTTTTGGCTGAAAAAGGGTGACTATGGATAATTTTCTCTTTGTGAGAGGGATATGATAGATGGCTATTCATCATATCAAGCCTGAATATTCTCATTGAAAAGCAATCCCTAGGGGAAATAGATAATCGAAATTTCATTTTGCACTTTGGAATCATCTGAACTCTCATATGCATGATATCTCAATTTTTTCTTTTTTCTTTTTTTTTTTTTGCTTTTTTTTTGTCACATGCTCCACTGATTCATTTGTTCGTTCCATCCTTTTTCATCATGTATCCATTATTTCGACATATGATGCCCCAATTTGATTAACTTGGAAATTTGTATCATTACGAGTAACATCGTAAGTCTAGGTTTACACTAAAAAGGCTAAGTTTCAATTCTAAGTTCTTTGAAAAGACAAGGAAAATATGGCCTAAAAATGAGTTTTCTCTGGGACATGGGATAATCTAGTTTAATCATTGTGCTCCAGGGTGTCAATCATGAAGTGATGTTTGGGCAATTAGTGTTTTGTGGTTTGTTGGAAAAGGACATGAATGGTTTTAGCACGATCTTGGCACACATCGAATTACCAAAATCTAGATTCTTGAAAGAATGTCTCATTTGTTTGAATTTCAAGGAATTCGAAAAAATTTCAAAATGTTCGTTCCTTTGTTCATAGCCTAGACTAGGATTTACATCTTTGCTTATTCTGCAATGACAATGGTTTTTATGAAGTTTAATCATTCATATTTTTTGAAGCATTAGGTTTTCAAAGTGGTCTCAGTTTTAGGGATTTAGACATATGGAATCCCCGAAAGAGGGAAGGTATTGGGTCATTTCTAACAATGATCATCAATATTCTAAAGACAATCCATTATTAGAACTTCCTTAATGCTTGTTTTTGCACATTCAAAATATTGTTAAAACACAACAACCATAAAAACATTCAAAAATTCATTTATTTCATATGGATATTAACATAAGACAAGTGTTTTCACCATGATGTATGAAACTAAATGCATAAAAACTTCCCCTTGACATGTTCTCCCTAATCCAAACTGGCTATTCCTCGGTACTCTTTTTGACCTTTCCATTTTCTTCCCCTATTATGACATCCACAATGGTCTTATCATTCCCATTCAGTAGATTCTCCATGCTGTCTGACCTTTGTTTCTTCCCCACATCTAACTGCCCTTTATTGAGGAGTGCTTGAACTTTCCGTTTCAGACATAAGAAATTTTTTATGGAATGTCCCCGAATCCCAGAATGATAATCACAATATGCATTCTCATCGTACCAGCTTGAATATGGGGGTTGGATAGTATCCACTGGAACTTTAGTGAGGAGTTTCTCTTCGACCAACTAGGGCAATAGTTCAGAGTAAGACATAGGGAGTGGTTCAAGCTGATCTCTTTTTCAGATATTCTTCGGTTTCCTCTGGCTGACAAAAGGTTGAAAATTTACTGGATTCGGAGAGGCCATCGGGTATAAGTATGAAACCTGGGATACATAGTTCATAGAAGGATAGAGTGGTTGGTATGAAGTAGCCAGAATATACGGGGCAAAATCTCCTACAGCTTGGACATCTTCCTCTTTCTTTTTCGGTGTCTTGTTTCTCTCTGCATTAAATGTTTGACCTCCTTCGAGTTTCCCAGCCTTGATAGCATTTTCAATCATTTCCCTGGAGATTACCTTGTCCAAATTTTTTTCGTGGTGTTGCCGACAAGTCTATCATAGTATAGGGCCTGCAGTGTATTCACAAAAAGGATAGTGGTTTCTTTCTGAGTTAGAGGCGGTTGTACTTGAATGGACATGTTTCTCCACCTCTGAGCATACTCTTTGAAGCTCTCAGTGACATTTTTCTCCATATTTTGCAAGGTGAGACGGTCAAGCACCATATCGGTTATATGCTTATACTAGTTTAGAAAAACCCTAGCCAAATCATTCCAAGAGTGAATCTGATCCTTAATCAACTTACTATACCACCTAATTGCAGACCCGCTGAGGCTATCCTGAAAACAATGGATCAAAAACTTATCATTATCTATATGACTCGTCATCTTTCTGCAGAACATAGTGATGTGGGCTGATGGATCAGTCATCCCATCATATTTCACAAAGTCAGGGACCTTGAATTTAGGAGGAATGACTAAATCGAGGACCAAGCATCGTTCTTTCGCATCCACACTCCCGAATACATCTGTATTTTCTACTCCCCGAAGCTTTTCATCTAACAACTGATATTTCCCTCGGGAATCTGTCAACTCAGCCATGTTTGACTCAACCTTTTCAACTTTTCCTATTCAGCTGGGTCGTCTAAGTTCAGGGTGTTGCTGGGGTTAACTGTGTTCTGGCCATCCAACATCATGACCTCACTCTAACCCTTTTGTGCCTCTAACCCTTCTATGGCATCCAAGTTTTCAGTTTATCCCTTTCCCTTGATTACGACGGACATTAGCTCCATCAATTTAGTTATCTGATCCTTAGATTCTGCTTGAGACTTTATCAGCTGTTCTAGCAATTCTTCCTGTACCCTTTCCATTCGGGCAATTTGTTCATTCTCCATGGCACTAGCTTGTATTAAAAGGGTACTCAGTACTTCTTATACCTCTGATTTGAAATGGAAATGCTTTCAAAGACTCTTAAAGCCAAGCCAACTTCTGTTTTATTTCCCCAAATGTATGTCATGATGAAGGAGCCATGAATGCAATTTGATGCCCGTGAAACATAAACAATGTGATGTACGAACATATACAGTAGAGACATGCTGACCATGTATGTAATAAATGCAATCACGATCCCAACATGATTCAAGCAAAGAATAAACAAATCAACGCATGGATATATGCAACGAATGATCATGTATATTTCAATTTATTTTCCAATGAATGATCATATACACTATGAATGCAACACAATTTCAAATATGATGCATGTAAACAATGAATGATTGACATAGAGTATATACACAGAAAATCATGCCGACCATGTGTGTCATGAATGCATCCTGATGTTAATATGACAGATTAATGCATGAGCATATCATGATGACTATGTATGCCATGAATGTAACCTGATGTCAACATGATTTATATAAACAAATCAATGCATGTAAAGAGTAATCAAATTAATGCATGAACACATACAGAGAAATCATGCTGGCTATATTTGTCATGAATGCGACCTGATGCTGACATGGTGCATGTAAAGAATATGCAAATTAATGCATGGATATATATAGAAGAATCATGCTGACTATGCATGCATGAATGCAACCAAATGTCAACATGATGCATGTAAGAAAATGAATAAATTCATGCACATGTATATACAAATAATGACCATGCATGTCATAAACGTATTCTACAATGAATGACCATGCATGCTATGACTGTAACATGATGTCAAAATAATACATGTAAAGAATAAATGAATTAACACAAAGGTATATACAAAGAAATTAACCAATGATTAGACGAAATTGGTGGGACCTAAATCTTGATTATTCAAAAATCTCATTATGCAAGATTTGCCTCCAAATTTAATCTATGATTTTTTGAAACATGTTTTCTCTATGAAAAACCAAACATATTATTTTCAAAAGAATTTCGGGGTAGTGGATCCTACTATGGTACAATGTCCAAATGTTCATGTAATACTACCGATTTATGAAATCATCAATCAAATAAGGTTATTATCACCATCCGTTTATTGCAAAAAATGAGATCAACAATACAACCAGAAATGCACATGCTCTATTCACACATGCATGAAATGTGCAAAATGCAAAAATGTTTGAAAAAGAATGTATTTTAAATTTCAAAAAATTAGTGAACACTTGCCTTAACAATATCGACTCACTTAGGCATCACGTTGCCTTCGAGGCTGGGTATTAAACTTATTACGGGCGATGTACATACATCGTTGTTTGATCTACAACACTTATTCAAAATGTAAAATACGTAACAAAAGGTTAGAAATGTCCCTCCATGTGCTCTTATCTTCGGTATCTAACGAAAATCCGGCATGGCTTCGCCTAAGTTCACTATATGAAGGTGAATCTGTTCTAAAGGTCCCGAATTGTTCTTCACTGTTACCTGTGAAGGCTAGTAAGGCACCTTGATAAAAACGAGTTCAATTCGTTAGAGTATATTTTCCTAAGCCCATACGAAGGATCATCACGAAGGCATTAGGTATTTATACTCCAAAAGTGTTTCACTAGCCCATACGAAGGATTATCACGAAGGCGTAGTTACTTTACTAACCCTTAAAAGGACGGAACCCGGGTAGAGAGTTCATTTTATTCAAAATGCGCGTGTAGTGGGTGAGAAGGAACAATAAACCTTTCACCAACTGTTCTACACCCCTTATTCTAAATACCCCAGCAATTTATTAAAACAACGTCCAAGAATAGTTTAACGCATTAACCAACAAGCAATTATAATATACAACATTAAATATCTACAGAATAATAATAAAATTCATGCACATGAGTATGGACATATTTAAAACATTTTATTATTTTCAAAATTCTCCTTATTTTTAAAAAAATGTGGGAATTAAAATTAAATACCAATTAAATCTGACAAAACCGAGACTTTCATAACACACGACTAATTCTAGACCTGACTCTCTAAAATTCCCAGTGGAGTCGCCAAGCTGTCACAACCTAAAAAATAACAAGTCTCATCGCGAGACTTTATATTTGTTAAGCGTGACATTGAAAAAACCGAGGAAAGGTCGACTTAATTCCTCTTGAAAAATGAAGGTTTTGATAATGACCTTGAGAAAGACATGGAGTCGCCACCAATCTTTTTTAGCTAGGTGTGATCGACCACCTATTAAAACCGGCTTTGTAAAACATTTTGAAATTAATTAAAATATTTTTAAAACCAATTTCAAATACGTGTTATAAACCAGAGAAAATAGAAGAATCAGGTTCGCGACTCGGTTACGTGCGGGGAAGGATTAGCACCCCCACAATGCCAGTATAAAACGGTACCTTGTTAATCGTGTGTTATCTTAAGTCTCGGTAAAAAGTCGGTTTTTAATTTAGTATTTCAAGTTAATTCCCAATTTAAAGAAAAATAATTCCATTTTAAATTGAAAATGATTCGGAATTTATTAATTCAAAATTTTCCAATATTCTCCAACAAACGTGGCAAAATATAGAAATTTTTATTTATTCAAAAATTTTCCAAATCATTCTCGTTTTAAAGAAGATATTCCGTTATTAATGATAATTGATGATATCCTCCCCAGCAAACCCGACAGAGAACTCATGAATTATTTTAACTTGAGAATAACTTTATTTTATTTAAAACCATTATCTTTTCAAAACATTTAAAAAAATATATATGAATATGAATATGTGTGACATAAATAAAATGACATAGCAAAGTCTAGATAATATAATGCAACCTAAATGGTATGATATAATTTAAATGGCATAGCATATTCTAGATGAAATGAAATATCCTAAGTAAGATGATATATTCTAAATGAAATGAAATATCCTAAGAGACATGATATATTCTAAACGAAATAAAATAACCTAAATAAAATAATATATTCTAAATGACATGAAATGAATATGAAACATAAAATAATGTTATCATGAAATATGCTTGAAAATAAAAATAATAATGCATGAACATGATGTGACAAAAAAATGACTAAATAAAAAGCATCGGATAGCATGAAATATTCAAAACGATATAACAAACAACATGACACCATAAAATATAAATCAAAATAATAACAATACCATTGAAATTATCATAGCAAAAAAATCATATAATATACAATATGCATGAATATGAAAAACGCAATGCATGAAAGTGTATTTTTTCCTTTAAATAAGAAAATCCGTATATCTAAAAAGATATTCGGCTACCTTAGGAAAATACATCAAATTAACATTTCTAAAATCAAAATACTTTGTGATTGTTTGAAAACAATTTTGAAAATCTTGGATGAAAAATAATTCATGGCCGAATTCCTTTTGAAAAAGGCTCTAATTCCTAAGTTTGAAAACCCGGACTTGACCACCCTTGACCCGAGCTTTATAAAATCATTTTTAAAGATTAAAAAGGCTTAGAAACTAACCTAGGACAGTAGCTAAGGTTCCTAATCAACCCCCTCTAAATGCCCTAGCCAAAATTGACAATTGTTTTTCCTTTGAATTCAAATAAGACTCTACTGTCCAATTTTAAAGCGTAATTTTTTAACCTATTTTTAAAATTTCAAACAAATCTAAAACAAATAATAGATACTCAAAACATGTACAAATACATGGGAAAAAATTGGCTTAATTTTCTGATAAAGATAACTTCCCAAAAAAATCAGGAAAGTCAGAACACTGGATGAAAACTGTTTTGCTAGAACACATTTTTTTGCCTTTGATAAAATCATTTAAGAATCAAAGTAAAAATGTTGGAGACTCTTCTAAGGACCTAAAAATAGTAGCTAAATTTTCTAAAAAATTGGACAAGATTTGCCTAACTAAACAAAATCACAAAGGTGGAAAAATTAACTTGACAACTCTTTAATTTTCTACAAGTATGCTCAAGTGAGCTTGACTTTGAGCCATTGGTTGGCCTAAGTCAAAAACCATGTGGCATGACATGAGATGCATGAACATACAGCAAATTGAATGCATGAAATGCATGATTTAAAACCTAAATGACATGGAAAATGCATGGCATAAAGAAAATGGCCTAAACCTAACATGGATTTGCATGGCAATAAATGCTATCCTAACCTAAATATGCATGAGATGCATAGTAATGCAAATGAGACTTAGACCTAAAGTGACATGAAATGCATTGCAATCCAAAGTGACCTAAGACCTAAATAGCATAGCAATGCATGGCAATACCAATATGATATAAGACCTTATATGCATGGGAATATGCATGGCAATACAAAGATGGCCTAGACCTAAAATGTCATGAGAATGCTTGAAAATATCATGAACATATAATGACCAAATAAACCTAATACTAATGCATGATCAAACAGCAACTAATACACAATCTTATGGCATAGTAATGCAAAGCATGGTACCTAAACAAAATGCAAATGCACACACAAGGCAAGGAGCACATGTACAAGCCGAATGGCTATTAAACAACCTAGTGTAATCCTAGCTAGCAAATAACACAAACACGTGGCAAATTAAATTAAAATACACAATGTTATGGCATGAAATGCAAACTTATCACCTAAATAAGATGAAAATGTACACACAAAGCAAAATGGATCATGCTGGCCGAATGGTCACTAAACAATCATAGTGAAATCCTAGCTAGACAATAACACAAACACATGGTAGCAAACATGGTAATAATGCAAACATGGTGACTAACATAACTCATGAACATAGCAATGACAATATAACAAACACATTGCATGATCTAAATATGAACATAAATGGAAGCATATGAAGCAAGTAAACATAAAAAATGCACGCATGGTAACTTAAACACATCATGGCCAAATGGTGTAGCATGAACCTAGCATGCTATTTCCATAAACACATGGCATGGTGTATAACTAAACTACCACAATCAAGCTAACCTACCACAATCAAGCTAATCTAACAAAAGTAAGCTAACCTACCATAAGAAATCTCATGAACAAAATAAAAAATGAAATCATCTAAAAGGAAACACCATTCGGCCATGATATGAAAAAAGGAAGAAAATTTGTTTTTATTTATTTTAAAACAAAGTAGAAAGCTCCTTGGAACTTATTTCAAAAACAAGTTTATTTCATAAAAGAGAATAAAATAACAATCAAAATAGCAAAATCATGTCAACAAAGTATGAGATAACCATGAAAGAATATAGCTACCTTGCTCTAGCTTTCCAAATCAAGAAGTAGCAAGCAAAACCTTTCTTTTTTTCTTTTTTTTTTCCTCCTTTTTTTTTCTCCCTACCTACTGCCCTTGTTCAGCCCCTTAGCTCCAGCAAAAATCTGAATTACCCCCTCTCAAAATGGCTTGGCCGAATGGTATAAGAATTATGTAGAATGTTGTAGTTTTCTTCCTAACAAATTTTGATCCAATGGCCTTTAATTCAAGATGCTTTCAATGTAAAATCCTCACCCTTAGATTGGAATAATTATCTCCTAAATATGATGTCATAAATCGGATGTCATAAATATGACATCATCCCTCTCCATCCATTGGTCCATGTGTCACAATTTCAAAGCCTTGATCAAGAAAAATAACTACCTTCCTCTTCACTCTTAGCCCTTTGATCTAAAATCTTAGCAACATCACTCTCCATTATGGGCTTGGATGATTGCCCTTTCAAAATCCAGCCCAATCTCCAATTTTTTAAAGGCCTTTTTTAGTTTTTTCGGTGAAATGGCCTTTTTTACCTCCAAACCAAATTAAATAAAAAAAAGAATCCAAATTTTTCTTCACCAATACTTTCCAAATAATTTAAAAGTGAGATTTGGAAATTTTCATAATTTTTGGAGCTCATTTGCTATTTTTTCGGGATTTATCTACTTGAGTTTCAGCATAGTGGGATCGGGATTTGCCATTTTGCAAACGAACTCTGAATCCAGATTTTCTTTCGTCAATCTCTTCCAAATAATTTAAGAATGTGAAATGCAAATTTTCAAAATTTTTGGAACTCATTTGCTATTTTTCCGGGATTTATCTTCTTGAATTACAACATAGTGGGCCCGAGATTTTCCATTTTGCAAACGAGCTTTGAATATGGATCTTTCTTGCCCAATCTCTTTCAAATGATTTAAGAATGAGATTTGCAAATTTTCAGAATTTTTGGAGCTCATTTGCTATTTTTCTCGAATTTTCCAATTTTACCCTTTTGTCTCCAAAGCCCAATTTTGTTCAACACAAGTTCGATTTCCATATTTTCTTTTTTTTGTGCCTTTTTCATATACTGAATTGGAGTTGGTCCAGAAACGCCCAATTATTACGATCAAATTCCCTTTCGATTTGATTTTTCTTTTTTTTTTCAGTATCGGGAATTTCCTCGTTTTTTTATTTTTCCTTTAATTGGCTCTTTTCTTGGAATTACTTCAAACTGAGCCTTGGGCTGTCCTTGTTTAGTCACTTCTCATCAATTAGGGGCTTTAGTTTTATCGAATCGGGCTATTTTTGCAATTTTCCTAATTTTACCAAAATCCACCAAAAACCCTAATTCTCGGTTTTCTTCCAAATTGACTTTTCCTTCAGTTTTTCTTCCAAGTAGCCTCTCCATTACCCGTAGTCAGTGCTTATCTTTCATTTAGAACCTCCAATTTTGACCAATTTGCTCGTTTAAGCACTTTTCCCTAAATTTTTTGAACTAGAGTTTCCTTTCTACTGAATCTCCGTAACCCAACTTCCGAACTCCATATCTTTCATTGTAGATCTCAGCTTATCAAAATTCTTTCACCATTGTTCAATTGAACTTTGAATCTTGATTTTGAAAGTGGGTTGACTTTTTCTGTAGTTGACTTTTTGACGTTGACTTTTTCGAGGTTGACTTTTTTAAGATTGATTTTTTATGTCTGCTTTCTTAAAGTAAGTCTCGGAGTACCACTTGCAGGATGAGAAATGCCTTTTTGCATTTTGAAACATCACTTTAGAAAGAAAACATACCTGATTTAGTGGTCCAGACAAAATTTGGTGTCTACAATAAGCATCCCTTATTGGGACTTGTTGAGATGAAATCAAAGCATAACATTCCCATACAAGATGACCTGGTATCACAAGTTAGAGGACTATTTACACGACTGGCACGTGAGAACATTTTCCTTAGACACTAGAGTGACAATATCAAATGGAGTTCTCATACGGGCCATATTTTGTGAACTTGTTCAACAAAGAAGCACCTAGATGTTATCCCAAGTATCCCACATACTTCAACCCATGAGATCGGTTGTTTACTTCAAAAGTAAGAAGGCTTAACATGTACTAGTCTTTGTTCATTGCCAATGCCCTGTCTTGGCAATACAATAACCTAGAACAATTTTAGGAACATGGCTTTGATGCATAAGATCTCATAATTATAACTCTTTATAATTCCTTTGCAAAGCCTTTATGTTCCATGGGCTTCATCCAATTAGTACTTTAATACCTATTTATTTTTTACTAATCATGAAGGAAAACCTTTTATCACTAAAGTATAGTGATGGGTTTGCATTATTAACTGTATATCCCTTTTCCAATATGATTGGCTCTAGGACATATACCAACAATCTCCCACTTGCACTTAAGACAATCAAATTGCCTAAGATCTTCACGAGATTATGCTTGTTCATATTTTATATAATCATATTATTAAAGTTTATTAAGCGATTAAGATCACAACGAGTCCCAAATTCCAATCATATGGCTCAGTTGTTACTTTGACAATCATTGATCCAAATGTAACTTTCTTTGCAAGCCCCAAAAAAAAAGTTTGTTTTTTATAACTTTTAGGGTATAAACATGCAAATCCCTCTAGTTTGGAACCTTTCCAAATAATTGCCTTTCTCATAATGACTAATTATCACTAAGTTTGATTATGATTTTTTTAACTCTTACAGACTCATAAAAGGCTCCCAATAAATCCCACTTATGTAAAGATTAAGGGATTTAATTCAAAACAATTTTTGAATCTATAAATCACTAAGCCGATTAGTATGATCAATACTATATGCAAGAAGTATAAAAAGATAATAGAAGACCATGATATAGAACGATCTATAATGATTAATTAGGAGGAATAATAAATAAAGCATGGCATCCTTATGCCAGTAAAATAATACATTCATAACATAAAATTTAAAATATCCTCAAATTTGGCTCACAATGCCAAATAAAATATCAAATGTTTAAAATAAATCATAAATAATGTTTCTCAAGCATCCTAAAGAAGGCAAGCTTGATCTAGCCATCTCGACGGTCCATCTTCACTACTCATTTGCCTTGGTCCCTACAAGATGTCATACATATTTAGTACCAAAAACTAAGTATCATATACGAAGAGAGGTGAATTAATCTTAAAATATACCTAAAGTTGAAACTCCTTTCAGCTTCTTTCCTTTGAGTGATTCAATGTATTCCATGCAATTGCGCTTCCAATAACCCGGTTTACCGCACTGATGGCATGTTTCCTTGTAATTGCCCTCTTTAATCTTCACTCTATCATGAGCCTTCAAACTCTTTGGAGCAGGAGGTACGTCCTATCTAGTCTTTCTTTTCCTCTTCTTATTCTTCGATTTAGAAGAAGAAAATACTAAATGGACATATGCGTTGTCCTTTATGATGGTCTTTTTCGCAGCAGTTAGCATATTCAGTAAGCCAGCAAGGGTGGCTTCCAAATGGTTCATGTTGAGGTTCAACATGAACTGAGAATAGCTCTCAGGGAGTGAAGTAAGAATGAAGTCAATGCTTAGATCGAGATCCATGACCCATCCAAGTTGCACGAAGCGAGTAATATACCATATCATCTTAAGCACATGAGGCCTCACTGGGCTTCCCTCTGACATCTTTTTTTTTTGGGAATAATTCCTTTGAGATGTCGAATCTCTCAGTGTGATTCTCTCTAGAGAACAGTTCTCTAAGCTTAAAGATGATTTCATGAGCATTCATGGACCCATGCTGCTTTTGAAGATCGGGTGTCATGCTAGCCAACATCACACATGTGGCTTGTACAAGATCATCTTTATGAACTCGATAGGCAGCCCTTTCCTCTTCAGTTGCCTCAGCAGTGGGCTTATCAGGAATGGGATCATCTAGAACATAAGCCTTTTTTCTCTTGGGTCAAGACTATCTTGATATTGCAGAACCAGTCAATGAAGTTTGGCCTAGTTAATTTATTATCATCACATATTGCAGGAGTAGGCGTTGTCGATTTCAATCATGCAAGTGCACGTATCGTTGACAAGTAATATAATGAAAAGTAGAGTGTCGAACCCACGAGGAATTGTTACTAATTTTGCTAAGTACTAAAATTAACACAACTCAATATTATCTAAACAACTAATTAAAGATGATAATTAAAAACTAAATTAAAAGAAACTAATATTAAAAGCAAGCAGATTAAAAAGGATGAATTCAATTAATTATAAAAGCCTAGGATTACAACTTCCCTCAACACTTCGCTTGAATCTCTCTCTGCCTCTTCAGTTAATTAATGATCCTGAGTTGTTAACCTAGAGTTCTATCTTATTTATAAGGATATTCCGATGGTCTCATAAAAATATCCTTCTTAACCAATTAACTATATTCCTATGATAATTGAATTAAAGAAGAACTCATTAAGCTTAGGCCCTAACAATGGTTACACATGACAAGTAAGTGTATTCCTACCCTACCTGCCGATCAACTCATCCTAATAAATGAGTATGAAACATGTGTCATTCAATCCATGTCTAACACTAAACTCCTTTTTCCAAGTTGTATTTAGGTTAACAAATCAATCTAATTGGTGGCTAATCAACTAGAAGCATTAAGAACAAGAATGACCAAACAACTCAAAAAATCATTAAATCAGGCTAGAGAGAGAAAGTAAATTCAAACTATGTGTTGAGTTCCATTGAAATCCTAGTAAAATAAATTAGTTCATGATAATTAATGAAAACAAATATTCAAATAGTTTCATCCTCATCAACAACAGAAGAAAAATAAAGAAGAGAAAAGGGAAAACTAAGAGTTGTCAGTTCTTGAACCTTGAATCTTCTTGAGAGAGAATTTGATGATGTCTATCTTCTTGAGAGAGAAATAGGTTTCTAGGTATCCCATCCTCTTTATTCTGACCTAAAAGAGTCCTATTTAAAGTGTCCAAACCTCCTGGAGTCCGAAACTTCGTTCCCAAGCAAAAAAAGTAAGTTTTACATTTTTTTGTGAGTTTACTGTTCACCGTTGGCACCGCGGCGCCTCATATTCTGCCCCCTTGGTGTTTCCCCTCCGTTTGTTCAAATTGGTTCCTGCCATCTTCTCGAACTTCGTTAGCTGTTTTGACTGGGTAAATAGAGTCCGATTTTGACTTGCCTTATACTGTTGGAAAGGTATGGAAGTCAGATTCAAAAGTCAAGAAGGGCATTTTCTCATTTGAAGTTTTAAGATCAATTTTTTCTTGAAAGAAGCTCCGGAGGTCAAAAATCTGCCTGCTCATTGGAATGCACTGTTTTTCATCGTTATGCACCTCGAAGCTCCAGATCACCTTGAACCTATAAAAACACATAAATAACAACTAAATAACTATTTTAAACATAAAATGGATAATTAAAATAAATATAAAAACATCTAAAACTAATCAAATCCTAATAAAATTCTCAATGACTTAGCCGATTCAAAAGCATAAAAGGTGACAAAATAACTATATTTCCTAGAGTTATTAGTAGGTAACTTAGCTTATCAATTGCATCTTTATGCAACTCCTAGATCAGCTAGGGGTAGCTCCTTGCCTAAATGCATCATATGCATTTCGCCTAACCTTTGCCTCTAAGTGTTATGTGATCAAGTTTGACGCATCCGGATAACATAACAATTAGTTGAGTAAGAGTCACCTTTAATAACTCAAACATGTTCGTACAATAGTTTGACCTTGAGTGACTTAACAAGCCTCCTATTGAAAGAACTCTAATTATCTTGTTATGATGGTGGAAGGCAACTTATCATGCGATACATGGACTTAATATAATTTAACGAGGGATTTAATTAATAATATAGTCTCGTTGCTTTGTTAGGTTGATTGCATAGTATTTATTCAATCATATATCACATATATAAATTAAAAAATAAATATATCATATGCAATCTACTAGGATGATTATGGACTTTATACTACTCTAGTCTCCTCGAGCCATAAGGAAACCAGTTGGTCAAATTCCTAGGGATATCATACAAAAATCTTCATAAGCCTTAATGGTAGTGGCCTTGGATCTTCCTTCTTGGCACCTTATCTCCTTATATTTTTGGAATTACATAAATTCAAATCTTATCCTAAATCTAAATCTATAAAGCATATATAACAATTACATATCTTTTGATAGAAACCTCAAGTTACATTCTAGGGGAGTTAGATGAGAAGAGAATTTACAACCTGAAATCAAAAAAAGAAGGCAGAGTTCGAAGACCCTATTTGTAAGTAAACAAAAAAGAAAATTCAACCATCCACAACCTAGTCACACTACGGTCTAGTCTATAATCATCCTCATGCAAAATAATCAAATTACTCACATGCTATCATGTATTCAATGCCGATTTCACTTAGTGATCTTATGTGTTATTTTACATAAAACTCATGAAACGTTTTTGAGACGATTTACTAAAATCTTTAGCAAGTTCAGTTCTCATAGAAAATTAAGTTTTAATCCAACGATTTGGAAAAACCAACTTTTCTTACATAACCTAACTATTAGGTAGATTATCCTAATTAGGACAACTTTTCTAACTTTTAGAATGTCTTTTTCATAATAAGGATTTATTACTTTTATAAACATCTATATAATTTTCTAAAATTGAGTTTCTAATATTAACTATTAATATTTAATCTTAAGTAAGTTTGCTTCTAACTTTTAGGAAACTAGTAGGTAACACTTACCTAGTTAAGCTAGAACTCTTGATCCATAATTTTAGGAGTTTTAATAGATAACAATTACCTAATTAAACTAGAACTCAATCACCTAACTTTTAGGTATTGATCTCCTAACTTTAAGGAAGCATACTCCCACTAAAAAACAAGTTATACTTAGAGTTGGACTCTAACACTTAGTGTCTATGTCAAGGTTAATAACTTCAAGCCAATGAGTGGCTGTTGTCTAGCCTTCTTATAGGTCAAAAATGCCTCTAAATTAGGCATCCAAATTACCAAAAATGCAGGCTATCATCCCTATATACGGTAGCACAAAAGTTGGCAACGGTTGCCACCATGTGCGCCTCCCTCGGGAATATATGTGTAGCAACTGTTTACTGCATCATACTTACTTTCTTTAGGTGCAATCTTGCCTTAATATATGAATCATGTTCATCCATAAGGCTGTCCAAATTTCCAGCAAGTAAGTGGAAGAATTCCACAAAGAAAAATGGAGACCAACGATGCGCATAACCCACAATGACAATGCAGAAATTCCAGCTTTGCATTAAGCATCGTAACGAGTCCAAAACATATTTAATTAAAACGTTTTTGAGCAAAATAGATTTAGAATTTTTAAATACATTAAATAAACATAATTTAAAACTTTATAAAGTCAGGAAATCAGATTTAAAAGATCATCAAAAATGGTTTCTTGATTGGACTCAAAATGCCAAATCTCTTACTAAGATCTATCAAAGAATCCATGTTTCCATACTTGAACTAGCTAACTTCAATGAAGCTTACAATTCTTTAGATTGGGGAAATGTAATGAAGGAAGAGATTCAGATGATCAAGAAAAACCAAACTTGGACATTGGTCGACAGGCCTGGCAACAAGTATATTATTGGAGTCAAGTGGATTTTTAGAACTAAGTTTAAGGCAGACGCTTATCTCAAGAAACTCAAAGACAGATTAGTGGCCAAAGGGTATTCTCAACAGTATGGAATTAACTGTTCAGATACCTTTGCCCCTGTTGCAAGGTTAGACACTATAAGGCTGCTACTAGCATTAGCAGCACAAAAGGGGTGGAAGATATTCCAGTTTAATGTCAAATCAGCATTTTTGAATGGATTTCTCCAGGAGGAGATTCACATTGACCAACCTGAAGACTTTGTTATCAAAGGGGATGAAGACAAAGTCTATTTGCTCTCTCAATTCTTCTTGGGACCTTGCCAATTGTTCTTGTGACCTTGCCAATTGTTCTTGAAATTCTTTCTATGCTCTCTCCATTCTCTCTATCCGAGCTGTTTGTTCATTCTCCATAGCTTTGGCCTATGTTATAAAGGTGCTTAGTACTTCTTATACATCTGATTTGAAACAGAAACTTCTTCAAAAACTCTTACAGCCAATCCAACTTCTGTTTTATCCTCTAAATGTGTGTCATGATGAATGAGCCATAAATGTTAAGAATGCAATTCGATGCCAACTTGATGCATGCAAAAAATGAATAAATTAATGCACTATATACAGTGAATGATCATGTATGTCACAAATGCATTCTACAATGAATAACCATATATGTTATGAATTCAACATGATGTCAATATGATGCATGCAAAGAATAAACGGATTAATGCATGAATATATACAGAAAAATCATAAAGTAATTGAATTAAATTGGTGGAACCACTATTAATTATTCAAAAATTATAATATGGAAGATTTGCCCCCAAATTTAATCCATGAATTTTTCTTGAAACATGTGTTCCCCATAAAAATCAAAATATTAATTTTCAAAACAAAACCAATTTTTATCAAAATTTGGTGTAGTGGGTCTCATTATGACACGGATGTCCCAGTGTTTATTCAGCACTACTGATCAACAATTCTTATTCAATCAATTCGAATGCAATTATCAAATGAGATTATTATCACAATCCGTTTATTGAAAAGAATAAGATAAAAATACAACCATGAGTGTACATACTCTATTCTTATGTGCATGAAATGTAATAATAGCTAGTGTCTGAACTGTACAAAATGCAAAAATGTTGGAAGAAAAGAGTTTTCATATCTATAACTTCTCAAATAATATAAATGTTATGCAATAAAAAGATCAAGTAAAAGGAGATCCTGATATCATTTTTTATTTCTTTAACTTGATTTTTTTTTTTTAATTTTCTAACTATTTTTTTTTACTTCTTTTTTTCATATTTTCTCAAAAGTCAAAATTGAGAGGAGATTTTTTTTTTTTTACAACAATACTCCATTACAAAGGAATTTTTTCCCCATTATTCTATTCTCATTTTTTCAACCTTTTTTCATATTTTTTTTCAAAGAAGAAATATTTTTACTTTTTCCATGGAATAAAAATCTCTTTTCTTTTTCCTTTTATATAAAAACAAATCCTACAAAGGTACAAGTATAAAAGAAAATTTTCAAAATAACCAAAAATACTAATTTTCGGTATTATTACATGGAAAAAGAGTAAAGCAGTAAAGGGGTGAAATCATTAATACAAAGTAAGAAGTTAATGACCATTTGCCCTAACAATATTAACTTATTTAGGCATCTTGGTGCCTTTGGGATGGAAAAATATACTTATTACGGGTGATACGATATACGTTCTATTAGGTTTCAATTCATGCTCAATCGAGAAAGTAATAATTTTAATCTAATTAAAATTAAATACGTAGCGAAAATATAAATTAAAAACAATATCAAAAATCCACCAAGGAACAACTTGTGTGCTTATGATCGATCAATCCTGTCAAGAACAATCAAGATGCTGAAAATTCATAACTAAGATTTTGGGATTATCGAAACCCCAAATATAAATTACGACTCCGCTTGTACTTGTACACCGAGCCCTGTTGTTGCAAACCAAAGCCATCCAATTGTCCGGCCTCCAACGGTAATCCATACAGGTGACTCGGGAAACCTTCACAAGGTTGAGGTTGTGTTTTGCCGAGGACTATGCTAGTAATCTTGGTTTTCTCAAAACCACACCCTTTGTCTTTTCCCTAAAATCCGAGACCTCAAAGGATGAAACGACTTTCTTCCTTTTGTTGCAAGCCACGACCAATATCAAGAGAGCAAGACAAAAAGACGCTAGAACTTTTAGGATGTGGCAAAAGAATAGCTTTTATATTTAGGTTAATTTCAAACCAAACGTTTTTGGTCTAATTGCACTTAAACCATTGTACCTAATTGAATAATTCAATTAAGTCCATGTGAAATCTTAATTTCATCAATTAAGCCCAATCTCATTTTAATTCCAATAATCACCTTTTGTGTGTGACCGATTAGGCCCCCAACATGTTAGCAATAAATATAAATTAATTCGATTAAGAATTTATATCTATATTTAAATTTATAGATCATGAGCGGCATCTAGCAATGCATCATGACCACCCAAATGCCGAGAGAGTCAACAAGGTTTGACAAGCCTTTCAGAGTACAGTATGTCAGTTTAATTCGATCCTTTCATCATATATCCCGAAATAGGAAAGAGCATGGCGCAGTGTCTACTCTTTAACCCTTTCCATATTAGTCTTGCAGTATCTATAGTAACTCTTCAAGTATTGCCTTGGCCAAGGACTTTCATGAGTTAATATAAGCCAGGAACAAGTGAGACATGTCTCCTCATATCACTTAGGATGATGAATCCTTTTTGGACCACTTATCCTTCTTCGTATGCTTCATGCCATACCCAATATCACCTTACCATAGGCATCTCTTCTTGGGACCTGTTCGTGACGAAATCAAAGTATGACAATTCACATACAAGATGACTTGGTGTCACAAGTCAAAGGATTATTTACACTACTGACACATGAGAGTATTTCCATAGACACTTAAGTGAAATACCGAATGGAACTCTCATAGCGGGTCATGTTCAGTAAACTTGTTCTCTAACAAGCACCTACACGTTATCCCAAGTATACCATATACTTCAACCCATGAGAACGGTTGCTTACTTCACAAGTAAGAAGCTTTAACACACTACAAGAGGACGGACTTTTATCGACGGAATATTCCATCAGTGATACTAATTCAGTCGGTAAAACAAAAATTCATCGGTAATAAAGTTTTATCGACGGAATATTCCGTTGGTATTGTTTTTTCACCGACGGAATACTTCGGTCGTAAATTGCTTTACCGACAGAATATTCTAACGAAATATTCCGTCGATAATAGATTTATCGACAGAGAGATTCCGTTGGTAATATTATTACCGATAGAATATTTCATCGATAAATAACCTTTACCGACGGATAATTCCATCGGTAATTATTTTTTTTTTTTTTAAATAAAATTTAAAATAAATATTTGCAAAAAATAAATTATTAAAAAAATTAAAAATAAAATAAAAAATTTACATAATTATACCATAAAAAATAAAATCGAATCTGTAAAATTATAAATAAAATAATATTCAAATGTATCTTCTGAATATAAAAAAAACATGCTGTCATCACGAGGTACTACTGTCATCGACTTCACTGTCTACCTCGGCATTGCCTCCGGCATCACCTCCAGAAGCACTTAATCATCTGACAGCATCGACTCCTGCAGCACTCAGTCCAGCACCAGCAACACTCAATCCTAGTCTAGTAGCCATGCCTCCAATAGCATCGACTCCGATAGCACTCAGTCTAGCACCGAGTCTAGCAACACTCGATCCAACACCCATGCCTCCGACAGCACCGAGTCTGGCATCACTTGTTTCAATCCCGTCTAATGCATTCACTAGCTGTAACTGCAGTAAAGGTGCGAGCATCGTACTCTAGGTCGTCATGATATTCTTAAGTCTCACGATTGATGTCTGGATTTGCGAGACGTCGAAGCTTAATGAATTATAATGCTCCTCAGACAGCACTGTTGTCGGCTGCTGTGTAGTACTAGGACGACATGGAGCATAACTGGCTGCATCTAAACTTGTTGATTGTCGGGTAGATTGAAAATTTGCCCTTTCTTCGATCTCGTTCCAAACCCATAAAAATGCATCCGCGTAGTCTCAATGCCCCTAATAGCATTAGACTAGGACTGAGGGTCGAAATCGAGATATGAAGACATATCGTCCCCATATTTTGCTGTAACGACGCAGTATAATTTTCCTACAATCACAAATATTTAAATATATAAATAATTAATATGTGACATTGTAATGAACATGTACATAAACACAATTATCTGGTATATTCAATTAATGTAATATATAAAGTATTGATATAGTTAAATACTTACAGTTACAGCTTTAGACTTGTTGTCTACGTAATCACCGTGACCCTTTGCACGTTTATGGGTTTCGTTAAATAGCTCCAGGAAAGTCACGTTGCGCTGCAACTCTTGTGACTACAGCTCCAGGAAAGTCACGTTGAGCTGCCACTGTAGAGGGAGGCAATCTGGATGGTTCCACGGTAGACGGAGGCAGTGCAAAGGGATGCAGGGACGATAGAGGTACTGCAGATGGAGTATGTGGACGATAGATTTTTGTTTCTTCTTTACACTAGTTTTACGCCTTCCTCCTCGCATTTTATCTGTAAAATAAAAAATATTAAATTTATTAGTAAATATATATATATATATATTGCATACATATATAAAATATATTATTTGATAGATCATGCAATTACAAAATGATGAAATAATATTAACTTTCTAATCATCATCATTCTCATCAACATTATTGTCATCGTTGTCATCATAATCTACTTGTTCATCTTCATCTTCACCTTTATCTTCATCTTCATCATCATCTTTTTCTTCCTCGTCATTTTTTTCTTCATTTGTTCTCTGAACATTAATGTTTACTTCTTCGAAATCGCCATGAACCAAAAGTTGAGGATTGTCAAAATCTTCTGAATATGTTACAATGGTAGGAGTAGGCACATCCATTTGTTGCTAAACCCTTTCGTTTAGATCAATTGTTTCTCCTGCACGAGATCTAATGTCAAATCTACTCTTAGCCTTTGTTTTGAACACAGGCCACCAGTCTCGACGTTCTCTTCAATTCGGTGGATAAGAACTGTAATACACTTGTTGACATTGATGAGCTAAAACAAAAAGTTCATTACTAGCAAGTATTGACCTGTACTTTATTTCAACAAGCCCATTATAAGGATCTACTCGAATTCCTGTATCCGTATCAAACCATCGACATTTAAAAAGTACAAGCCAATTTCCTATACCAAAATATTCTAACTCCATAATGTCTAACAACATTTCATAAAAGTGATGTGAAGAATCGTTGTAACAGTCGCCTTTGACGCATACACCGCTATTCATGGTATTTCGATTTTTCCATGATCTAAAGTATGAAACTTGAAACCATTAACGAAATATCCCGAATAACACCAACCCATACGTCTTGGACCATAAGATAACTCAACTATACGAGAGTTATGTTGACTTGAATCTTGCTGAACCTATGAATGGTGAACGGAAAACAATATGACATTCAATATCAAATTGTATTAAACATTAGCGAAACATAGAAATTTCCATACTTATGTAGTCCTTAAACCATGTTGTAAATCTACCTGCACGGACTTTCTCCAACTCACCATCAGTAATGTTCGGTGCATCAATTTTTCACTATCTCATCAAACTCCCTAAAAATGAATGGATACATAATGAGTTACACTATATTTATTATATAACGTAATGTCACAATTAATATTTGAGAGAACGGTAAATCTCTTACTCAATATATGGTATGACTTCTTCGCAATTCATTAATACATATAATTCAGCTGCATCGTCCTCATCGTGCTCTAAGTAATGAGAGTTCATTTTTTTTCGGACCAAAAGATCTCTCTCTACGTGTGAAAATTGAGAGTCGTCTCATGGGATCGACATCTCCTTCGTCATCATTTCGGGGCACCTGAGTAAATATTGTTTCAACATTTTGTTCAAAATATAAGGCATATAACGATGAAATTTCTTCCATTATATACGCCTCAATTATTGACCCTTCAACACATGTGAGATTTTTCGCTTTTCTCTTTAGAGGATGTAGAAATCTAAGAATCGGAAACGAATACTAAATTAACAAATGTTCAATTCAATAAAGTAAATAATAAAAAAAGATTATGTACATTCTTTATTTATTACCTTTCGAATATATCCATCCAATGATAATGGACATGTCCACTAACTTTTGCCTCATAAGGTAGGTGAGTAGGCAAATGTTCCATTGAATCAAAAAAGGCTAGAGGAAATATTTTTTCCAACTTGGAAATGGTCTCAACAATATTGGTTTCCAAGAACTCCATCTAGTCCACATGAATTTCTGTAGAGCATAAGTCTCTGAAAAAATGAGATAGCTTAGTAAGTGCATACCAAATTGTGTTAGGTACAAAATCTCAAAACATAATTGGAAGCAACCGCTGCATAAAAATATAGCAGTCATGGCTTTTCATGCAATAAAACCTCCCATCAACCACATTTGCACAACGGCCAATATTCGAGACAAATCCATCAGGAAGTCGTAATTCTTTTACCCAAGTACAAACTCTTTTTTGATCTTCCCTGTTTAATGTCTAACTGGCTTTAGGCTTGTACGTTTTTCCATTGCTTTCCACCAATTCTAATTCCAACCGTCTACAAAGCAACGCAAAATCCATTCTAGCCTTTATATTGTCTTTTGTTTTGCCCTTCACATCCATCATTGTGTTGAACATGTTATCAAACATGTTTTTCTCAATATGCATCACATCCAAATTATGCGGAATGAGATTGGTATGCCAATAAGGTAACTCCCAAAAAATACTCTTTTTTCGTCCAATTGTGATATTCTCTGAATCCAATCAACTTCTGTTCACATAATTTACTCCGAAATCTAATATTCGGAACGCTATCTATCTTTTCCAGAATTCCCTCACCAGATAATCGCTCAATTGGAGAATCATGCTCAACTCTTCGACAAAATTTATCTCTTTGTCCTCTAAAAGGATGATTTAAAGGCAAAAACTGCCGATGAAAATAAAAAAACATGGTTTCCTACCATAATGCAATTTGAATGACTTAACTTCTTCCATATAATAAGGACAAGCCAATCGACCATGTGTTCTCCATGCCGATAACATGCTAGAGAAGTCATTAATCGTCCATAATAATGCAGCTCTTAATATAAAATTTTGTTTCTTATACCCATCATAACTCGGAACTCCATGATTCCACAATAATTTCAACTCATCTATCAATGGTCTGAGAAAAACATCAATATTCTGTGATGGACTATTCGGACCCGAAATTATCATATTAAGAAGCAAATATGGTTGCTTCAAACCCAATCTGACATTTCGAGATTTCACTGCAAAAGATGGATGGTACGATTGAAGTCTTGCCATGCTTCACCATCAACAGGGTGACTCAACACTCCATCATCCCTTCGGTTATGCTCATGCCATGTCATATTCTCAGCTGTAACCGTTGACATATATAATCTTTGAAGTCTCGGAATCAATGGGAAATAATGAAGAATCTTATAAGGAATTCTCTTCGACTTTCTAACACTTGATTTTCTTGGTTTATAACGAGGATGCCCACATCCAAAATAAAATTCTAAGTGAACCGAGTCATAATAAAACAACATGCAATTGCTGTTGCATGCATGTATCTTCTGATAGTGAAGTCCAAATTTGGCCATCTTTTTTTTTTTCATTCGGTAAAAATTATAAGGTAAATTATCACTTGCTGGCAACATCCCTTTGATCATAATCATCAAATGATTGAAACACGATTCGCTCATATTAAATTTGGACTTCATATTTAACAGTTGTGGCACAGCAGATAAAGTTGTGTGTTTTGTACATCCTGACCACAACGGTTCATTTGCTTCGTTCAACAACAAATAAAAGTTTCTTGAACTTAAATTCGATTCATCATCTTGAACCATTATCTCATCAACATTGTAATTACCACCTAAATTGAGATTCGGATTTAGAGCATCCATAACAATTTTTGCATAAAGATTATCTCTTTCAACGTCACTTCTCATCTCGACTTCATCACTATGCATCCTTGATGAATGACTTTGATGACTTTCACCATGTGCATCCCATATATAATAATTCTCCTTAAACCCTCTATAATACAAATGTTTACGCACTTCATCAATTTCTGCAAACCGATTATTCTGACACTTCACACAAGGGCATCTAATTCTATTGTCCTTTATGTAATCGCTGTGAGCATATGCAAAATCTAAAAATTCTTAAACTCCATTCAAATAGTAATTACTAATTTATTGAGAGTCGTCCAATCTCCTAAACATCCTAGATTTATCGTGCTCCATTGTCTAAGCCTAAGTAAGCTATCAACAATAAAACAATACAATAACACAATAAACACAATGACAAAATAAACAGAATAACACAATAAAATAACCATCACAACCACACAATAAACACAAAACAATGACGAAAAAAATTAACTTTAATTAATATATGTAAGAATAATAAATTAATATTTGTAAATATTAAAATAATGTTTACAAATAAACTATTATTATTATTTTATTTAAATTTTTATTTTTTTAGCAGCAAAGTAATATTTATTGAAAGTATTAAAGAGTCACAGTTTATCCAAAGAGATCAAGAACAAAACAACCCTTCAAACCGAATGCCTGATCCCTATTGAATCCTAACAAAGCAATAAAAAGACAATAATCATTCTTAATTGCTTAATAACTACCCTTCAAGCGAGAAGAAGCTTGATTCCCTAATGATCCCCTGTGTTACAATGTTCTTCTAATTCGCACCAAAACACAAACGTAGCCACGTAGCCAGGAAAATGCTGCAAATCATAGCAGTCCTCAAGTCAACAGCATGCATCAGAAGACCCTCATATATACAGAATATGAACTGTCCGAATGATGCATGGTTCAGGCAAATCGCTCAAATCCGTTTCTTCGAAACAATTAGCCTATTCTGTATTTGTACAATTCTGTTAACAACCACAATCAAGCAAGCTATAATAGAGTATTGACATGAATGAGACATTACCCATTACGATCTACCCCTCAAGTCTGAAAAGAACTTGAGTCCCCAAAGTCCCTTCGTTATTAAGATAACCAAATGCAAGTAAAAGAACAAATGCCTACAGTATTCTACCCATCAAGAAAAAATTGCTTTCCCTACCAATCCCAAAAAAACATATAATATAAAGATGCCTAACATGTTACTACCCACACTTGCATAATACATGCAAAGTCCCTTATTCCCCAAAAATTTCACTTGGACTTTTTGTACTACTTTGCGACCTGCCATACTATTCTTAAAACACTTGTACCTCAATAGTCTGTGTTCTCCGAATACTGTAAATGAAACAGCATACATTGGCACAAAGTTTCGTCCTCACCTGCATGTTGAAAGAAATAGTAGAATACCGAAGATGGTTTTTCAATCACAACCAAGTATTAATCACGTTTTTTCATGAAAAACCAAGATATGTTCTACCTTACAAGCCGAAAAAAATCTTGAAACCCTGGATCCCAACATATGCCCAAAGATCATGAAGAAGAAAACCTACTACCATTTTACCCTCGAAGCATAAGGTCTGCCCTTCCATCGACCTTCCCCAAACCAATTCATTAAGAAAAAAAGCCTATAATGGAACTACCCATTTTTGAAAGAAAAAAAATACAAGATTCCCATTAATCCCAAAAAAAATACTTGGTCCTATAGTAAACAATATAACTCCTTACCAACATCTTCAAGTATAACACCATTACCTGCAAAACAAAGAAATGTCAATAAAACACTTGTTTATAAAACCATCGAACCACGATCCACTTCTCCAAAAGCCCCAACTTCTATTGATCATCAATCCAAGCCAAAAATTTGGTTTCTCCCCTAACACCTTGTCTCGCTAATGCATCTGCAAACGAGTTTGCATTGCGTCCCATGACTAACTTTGCAATCATTCAATTTTCTCATAATTAGATCAATCACCATAAACAACGAGTTAAGACACCAAGGTCTTATCTTTCTAGAGTTTCACCAAGCTACTGCAGTCATTGAGTCACTTTCTACTTCCAAGTTAAAAGTAAAAAACTATTTAGCACCGATTATCTCAAGTGCTTCCTTTATCTCCCACATCTCCGCTTCATTTGAGTCCATAACACCCACCAACTTAGAAAACATGGCCAACACATTTCCTTTATCATTCCGTAATACCCCTCCAATCCTTGCTAAACCTAGTTTCCCAATTACAAATGCATCAACATTAAACTTCCACCAGTTTATCGCAGGAGCTTTCCATTGAAAAGAACATTTGACTTTCAACTTTTTACCAGAGACTTTGAAAGATCCAGGGTTATAAATGAACTCCTCCATTGATTGAAAATCACATGGCCATTTTGCCAACACCACTAGGCCAGTCTACTTTTAATCATAAACATCAGAGATTTAACCTTGCTTTCCTTACTGTTGAACACCACATTAATTCGCCATAGCCATATAGTCCACACTACATCAGAAAAAAGCATAAACCATACTTCCTCAATTGCTGAATTCGAAATTAACCCCATCCACTGTGCGAACCATTCATTCATTAATTTCGGCTACACTATATTCAATCTCCACCAATCACAAACTAGTGACCAAATTGTCCACGAACATCTGCATGACAACAATAAATGATCTACTGTTTCAAATTCAATTTTACACAAAGGTCATTCAAGATTGCCACCTGTTAAGATATTGCATCTAAACAAATACATATAAACTGGTAATGTGTGTCTAAAAAGAGACCATAGAAATATCTCCACTTTAGGCGGATAAGGCCTCTCCACTTATGAATATCAATAAAATTTTCCTCCACTGCACTTCCTTCTACTACACATCTAAACAATTTTGTTTTGTAATGACCATCCAAGGAAAGCTTCCAGATTAGTCTATCTTTCATGTTGTTATCCAACTGAAAACTACTTAACAAATGAATCAATTGATTCAACTGTGTAAGTTCCCAATCGAAAATAGCTCTCCGCAATTGAATCTGCCATCTCCATATGTCTCCGTCCCACCATCCAAACTCCTTGATCACAGCATTCTTTACCTCAGATAAAACATAGATTCTCGAAAATTTCACTTTTAGCACTTTCTCATTCAACCAACAATCCTCCCAAAACAAAACCGACTCGCCATTCCCCTGTAGCGTACCTATATTAGATGAAAAACAGTTGTGAAATTTTCCCCCATCCCGAATAGGATCAATGATGTCCTTCCATACAGTAGAAGATTTTGGCCTTCCTGGATTTTTTGAATGAGCTCACCTGTGGCCGTCCTGTACCATGCACAAATAACCTTCTTCCAACTGCTCTTATTTTCCTCCGCAAATATGAAAATCCATTTGTTGAGTAGATCTCAATTTTGAACTTCAATCGGTATAATTCCTATACCTCCATTAATAAGCCTCCGACAGACTGTAGGCCAACTCACTAGATGCATCTTGCGCTTATCACTATTTCTATCCCAAAAGAAATCTCTCTGTATCTGCTCAATCTTCTTAACTATCGCAACCGGAGCTTTGAGCAATGACATGAAATATAACGACATACTGGCCATTACTGATTTTATCAAAGTTAGTCTCCCAGCGATAGATAAGTATCTTTTCTTCCAATGTCCCAATCTGGTCTCAATCCTTTTAATCTAAAAAGATATCCGGCTACCTTAAGAAAATATATCAAATTAAATATTCTAAAACAAAAGTATTTTGTAATTGTTTGAAAATAATTTTGAAAAGCTTAGATTAAAAGAAAAACTTGACCATCCTTAACCCGATACTTAAAAAATCACTTTTAGAGTTTAAAAAGGCTTAATAACTACCCTAAGTCAGTAGCTAAACTTCCTAATCAACCCTCTGTAAGTAACTTAACCAAAACAGAAAAATGATTTTCCTTAAAATTCAATTATGCCTCTACTGTCTAGTTTTAAAGCATGATTTTTTACCCTATTTTAAAAATTCAAAAAAATCTAAAAAAAAGGACACTCAGGACATATAAAACTACATGGGAAAAAATAAGCTTAATTTTTTTATTAAAGATGACTGCCCAAAAAAAGGGGAAAGTACGAGTACTAGTGAAAAAAAACTGTTTTGCCAAAACACATTCTTTTGCCTTTGATAAAATCATTTAAAAATCAAAGTAAAAATATTAGAGACTCTCTCAATGACTCACAAATAGTAGCTAACACTTTTGAAAAGTTAGGCAAAAAATTGGATAAGTAAAAAAAAAATCACAATGGTAGAATAATCAATTTGACAACTCTTTACTTTTCCACAAGTATACTCAAGAGAGCATGACTTTGAACCATTGATTGGTCTAAGTCATAAGTCAAGTGGCAAGGACATGAAATGCATGAAAAATACAGCAAATATGATGTATGAAATGCATGATTTAAAACCTAAATGACATGAAAAATGCATGGCATCAATAAAATGTCCTAGACCTAAATGAATTTGCATGGCATTTAATGCAACCTAGGTCTAAAATGCATGAATATGCATGGCAAAACAAACCAATCTTAAGCCTAAAATATGCATGGAAATAACACAAACATATGACATGCTTAAACAAAATACTCAACCAAATATTCTGAAAATGCAAACCTATCAACTAACATAACAAAAATGCACACACAAAGCACACAACATGAGGGTGGCTGAATGGCCTCATGTTTAAAATGAGCATGGCATTTTCACAAACACATGATATACTAACATGCTTAGCTAAAGAATAACACTCAAATCATGCAAATATAAAGTAAAGGCATGAAAACCAATAAGCATTGTCACAAACACATGGATTACAAAATATAAAACATAAACAAACTTAAACATTTTGAAAACAGAAAATCAAAAATGCAAGACAAGTAAAATAAACATGATAACAAGATAATAGACTCAAAAATAGAAACAAACAAGCAACCAAATTAAAACAAGCTTCATATTTATGTATTAGAAGAAGATTTAAAGCATTAAAACTTGTTAAATATCAAGAATAACATGAAATAAAAAATGCAAACAGCAACTACCCAAAAAACTAGGCCATTCGGCCATCTCAAAAACAAGAGGAAAAAAAATTCAAAAGCTTTTTACAAGAAAGAATCAAGAAGGAACTTAAAGAAGAATATTAAAAACACTTATTTAAAAAGAGAAATCAAAAGAAACTCACCAAAATAGTAATCAAAATAGCAAATCAAGAATGGAAAATCAAAGAAAGTGCAAGAGTATGGTGCTTAAAGCAACCTCTAGAAGCTATTTTTCAAGCTTTTTCTCTTCTAACTTTCTTTTTTTTCTAAAATTTTCTTTTTGCCTTTCAAAAATGGAGAGAAAAAAAAATCAAGAGAGAATGGAGAGTGAATAGCTGAAAATGAAAGAGAGAGTGACTCCCCTTGTAGTGGCCGAATGCCCCCCTTTAGGCTAGGATGTTGTCATTTTTCATTCAACCAATTTTCATCCAAAGACTATTGATCCAAGATGTTTAAAATGTGAAATTATCACCCTTAGATTAGGCCATAAGCTATCCACAATTACAGCTGTTCAAGAATCTTAAGCCATTATGTTGACACTCTCCCTCTTCATGCATTGGTCCATGTGGCTTATTTGCAATGACTTGATCAAAAAATAACTAACTTACTCTTCATTGTTGGCCTTTTGATTAAAAATCAGAAATTTTCTACCCATTCTTGGGCCTTGGACGGCCAACCCCTTTTCTTCGAGCCCATGTTTCATTTTTTTAAAAGGCAAGAAAAGCCCTTCTCGGTTTCTTGGGTAAAATGACCTTTTTGCCCCCCGAACATAAATAAATGGCAAACAGACTCCAAATTCGAATTTTCTTTTTTCAATACTTTCAAAATAGTAAAAAAAAATTTGAATTCTGGAAGTTTTCAAAAAATTTCGAGTCCATTTGCTATTTGTTTGGATTTTTCTTCCAAAATTACCCTTTTATTCTCCCAAACTTTACCAATTTTTAAACGATCTCCAAATCTAGATTTTTCTTCAACAATCTCTTCCAAATAATTTAAAAGTGTGATCTAGAAGTTTCAAACTTTTTGGAGTTCATTTGCTATTTTTTCGGGATTTATCTTCTTGAATTTTTGCATAGGGGACCCGGGATTTGGCAATTTTGCAAACGAACACCGAATCAAGATTTTTTTTGCCAATCTCTTCAAAATGATTTAAGAATGAGATTTGCAATTTTTCAGAATTTTTAGAGTTTATTTGCTATTTTTCCCAAATTTTCCAATTTTGCATTTTTGCCGCCGAAACCCGGTTTTGCTCAAAACAAGTCCGATTTTAAGATTTTCTTCAAAATGAGCCTTGGGCTATCCTTTTTAATCATTCCTCATCTATTATGGGCTTTAGTCTTACCCAATCGGGTCATTTCTGTAATTCTTCCCAATTTCATCGAAATCCACCAAAAACCCTAATTCTCGGTTTTCTTCCGAATTGACTTTTCCTTCAGTTTTTCTTCCAAGTGACTTCTCCATTACCCGTAGTCAGTGCTTATCTTTCATTTCGAGCCTTCAATTTTGACCAATTCGATTGTTTAAGCACTTTTCCCCAAATTTCTCGGATTAAGGTTTTCTTTCTACTGAATCTCCATAACCCAACTTTCGAACTCCATATCTTTCGATGTAGACCTCGGATTATCAAAATTCTTTTGCCATTTTTCAATTGAACTTCAAACCTTGATGTTGAAAGTGGGTTGACTTTTTCAGTAGTTGACTTTTTAGGATTGACTTTTTCAAGTTTGACTTTTTATGCTCGCCTTCTTAGACTAAGTCCTCGAGTACCACCTGCAGGATGAAAAAAGTCTTTTACATTCTGAAACATCAATTTAGGAACAAAACATACCTGTTTTAGTGGTCCAAACAAAATTAGGTGTCTACAACTGCCCCTCTTTGGCTATTGCTGAGAATCATGAATCAGGCAAAGATAAACAAATACTAATTTTTTCCAGTTAGTGAAATCACATGTGAAGGGAAGGGAAAGGGGGTTTCTTTTTTCATTTTTCATTTTTTTCATTTTTTCGTTCATCATTTCTTTTTTTTTTTTGAAAAAAAAAACTGTAAATAGAAGATATTGTCCTTAAATTGAATTCCCTGACTAATCAAGGCTCGACAAGTCTTAAGGAAACAAGTTTGATTTGCAAGAGAAGAAAGACCTCGACGATGGTCTCGAGGGCTTAACCTGTCTTGTGCTAAGCTGTATTTTAAAAATTATGGGTTTCTCCTCCAGAAGCTTCGGCTATCACCACCAAAGACTTGCTCAAGCAAATGTAAAACTCTGGATATCTCCCCCAGAGGCTTTGGCTATCACCACCAAAGAATTGTTCAAGCAAATGTAAAACTCTGGAAACTTATGCCTGGAGGTCTTAAAAATGGTGCCTGGAGGTCTTAAAAATGGTGCCCGGAGGCCTTACCCGTTATTTGAAAAAAATATGTTGTATGCGACTTTAACAATAATGCCCAGAGGTCTTAAGAATGGTGCCCGGAGGCCTTACCTGTGATTTGGAACAAAATGCTCTGTATGTGACTTTAAAAATGATGCCCAAAGGTCTTAAGAATGGTGCCCAGAGGTCTTAAGAATGGTGCCAGGAGGTTTTAAGAATGGTACCCGGAGGCCTTACCCGTGATTTGAAAATACCTTAACAACGGTCTCAAGGCTCGACTCATTTGATAAAGAGAATGAATTAAACCCGTGATTTGAAAATACCTTGACGACGGTCTCAAGGCTTGACTCATTTGATAAACAGAATGAATTCGATTTAAAACAAAAGGAAATACCTCGACGGTGGTCTCAAGGCTTGACTCGTTTGATAAAACAGAATGAATTCGATTTGAAACAAAAGGAAATACCTCGATGGTGGTCTCAAGGCTTGACTCATTTGATAAAACAGAATGAATTCGATTTAAAACAAAAAGAAATACCTTGACGCTGGTCTCAAGGCTCGACTCATTTGATAAAACAGAATGAATTCGATTTAAAACAAAAGGAAATACCTTGAAAGTGGTCTCAAGGCTCGACTTATTTGATAAAACAGAATGAATTCAATTTAAAACAAAAAGGAAATACCTCGACGATGGTCTCAAGACTCGACTCATTTGATAAAACAGAATGAATTCGATTTAAAACAAAAGGAAATACTAAGAATGATTCTGGGTTTGGTTCATTTGGAAAAAAAAAAAATTTAACTTGAAAATGAAAGGAACATACCTCGACGGCGGTCCCGGGGCTCAACTTATTTGAGAAGAAAAATGAGTTCGATTTTGGAAAGGAAACGTACCTCGACGGTGATCTCGGGGCTCGACTCGTTTGAAAAACAAAATGAGTTCACTTTGGAGAAGTCCAAGTTTTCCTGATTTCTACAATGTTAGCTAAATGCAATGATGAGAATGACATGCTTTATAAATGCTTGTATGTTTCCTAAGAATGAATGCCAAATGATTGTGTCATGATTTCTAATCCATGGTTTCTTTGAGGTTCACATCTTATCTGAGTTCATGACGGAGTCTTCAATTGTTCATTGATGCCCCACTTAAGGAATCCTTCACTCAAGATAACTTGTCAAACAGTCTCAGTTTCTGACTTACGTTGAAATTCACAAATTTTCTGACTTCGTGATGAAGTCTCCAACACGTTCACTGTTTTCTTTTCTTGGTCAACTTTCCAAACCTTTCCCAAGATTTAAATCCATTCGTTAGTAATACTCTGAAATCCTTTTATTTAAAGATTTTTTTTATTACTAATCATCATTCAATTTAATAACAATCATAATGCATCTCAAAAGTGTATGAAAGAAAATATGAATCAAGCAAAAATGTCATAAAAAAGATGACAAGAATTTATTGCAAGAAATGTTTTAAAATAGTAAAAATAAATATCAAGGATATAAGAAATAAATATAAAGTTATAGGTTGTAGATGCCCCGGGTGCGGAATATCTTGGACCCTTCCTTTTCAAACCATCTGAAATTTCTATTGAACAAGTAATTTACTTGGGTAACCTCTCGGCTTCCGTAGTTATATCAGACTGAGTTGTTCCCCTTTCTTTTGATTTTTCAGATACTTTCTCCCCCTTTACACGGAGCATTGATTCGAACTTTGATTAGTACCTGAGCCGCCCTTTGCAGGTTTTCAACTCAAGTGTCCTCCATTCAGTATTAAGTCGTCTTTTGCTGGTTTTCGGCTTAAACCTCTCTATTTACATTCTTTTTCATTTCCATTTTTTTTGTGTGTTCTACCATGCATCTGAGAATTCTAAATGCTTCCAAGGTAAAAATATCAATTCATAAGATTGGATGAATTCTGAGAATAACCTTTCAAATTAAATATCCATGCTTGATCAAAATGGGCTTTTAAAGCACGTAATGTAGGCCAAGGTTTAGGTTTAGAAAGAAAGGATAAAATAGACTCAAAATGTGTTTAAGGGTGATTGAATCAAAGATCATTTCCTGAGGAGAACTTATTCTTGAAACATTTCTCCTTTTTTTGGACTTTCTTTTCTTACTTTTTTTTTTTTTTTTTTGCTTTGTTGGCTTTCATTTGCCACATTTTTCGATGGCTTTCTTTTTGCCACGATTTTTGATTATTTTTCCTCGCACTTGCCCTCTAGTGTAGAGGGTGATCCTTGATCAAGGTTAAAAGAGAGAAATAATTCCTAAGGCTCAAAAGGGTGACTAAGGATAATTTCTTCTTAGTGAAAGGAATATGAAAGATGATCATTCATCATATCAAGCATGAATATTCTTATTAAAAATCAATACACAGGGGAGATAGATATATAGAATTTCTATTTTTACACTTGGAATCATTCGAATTTCTGTGTGCACAGCATCACACTTTTTTTTCAAGCATAATATTTTTTCAGTTCATCAGCATTCACGGGATTTTTGAAATCCTCCCCGTCCATTCTAGTTAAAATCAATGCTCTTCCAGAAAAAGCTCTTTTTACCACATAGGGTCCTTCCCAATTCGGCGCATATTTTCCTCTCGAGTCCTTCACTATAGGGAGAATTTTCCTCAGTACCAACTCCCCCACTCGGAACTGTCTGGGACGAACTTTCTTGTTGTGGGCTCGAATCATCCTTTTTTGATGCAACTGCCCATGACAAATTGCTTTCAATATTTTGTCCTCGATGAGATTCAACTGTTCATAATGAGCTCTAACCCATTCTGCTTCCTCTAGGTGAACTTCCATCAAAACCCAAAGTGAAGGGATCTCAAATTCAATAGGTAGCACTGCTTCCATCCCGTATACCAAAGAAAATAGCGTTGCCCCTATAGATGTGCGGACGAAGTACGATATACATGAAAAGAAAAAGGCAAGATCTCATGCCAATCCTTGTACACATCAGTCATCTTCTCAACAATCTTCTTGATGTTCTTGTTAGCTGCTTCTACTGCCCCATTCATCTTCGGACGGTAAGGTGCTGAATTATGATGTGCGATCTTGAACTGAGTACATACATCTCTCATCATCTTATTTTTCAAATTGAGAGAATTATCCGAAATAATTCTTGCTGGCAACCCATAACGGCATATGATTTTTTTCTTAAAAAATCAGCATACCATCGACTTTGTTACATTCTCATAGGAAGCAGCTTCTACCCACTTTGTGAAATAATCTATGGCCACCAAGATGAAACGATGTCCATTTGAAGCATTCAGGGTAATAGGTCCAATCATATCCATTCCCCACATTGAAAAAAGCCATGGTGCAGTCATGACATGTAATGGTAACGGCGGCACATGAATCTTATCTGCATATATCTGGCATTTATGGCACTTCCGGGAATAACTGATACAATCTTCTTCTGATTGTCAACCAATAATACCCTGCCTTCATAATCTGCTTAGGAGCATGTGACCATTAGCATGAGTGCCACATATCCCTTCATAGACCTCTTCTATAATTCTCTGAGCTTCGGCAAATTCGACACATCTCAACAAGACTTGGCCTTTTCCTTTCTTGTAGAGAATCTCACTGTCTAGAACAAAACCCATTGCTAGCCTTCTCAAAGTTCTCTTGTCATTTTCTGTTGCTTGTTCTGGATATTGTTGACTCTTGATGTATTGCAAGATGTCGTTATACCAAGGGAGGCCATCTGTTTCTTCTTCAATAATCAAGCAGTGGGCAGGAGACTCATATATACTCATCTTTATTGGCACAACTTCAGCCCTTTCATTCACTTTAAACATTGATGACAAAGTAGCCAGAGCATCTGCCATTCGATTTTATTCTCGAGAAAAGTAATTGAAATTCACTTCTTCAAATTCATCCAATAAACTCAGTATGAGTTCTCAGTATCGAATTAGCTTTGTATCTCGGGTTTTCCATTCTCCTCGTAGCTGGTATATCACTAAGGCTGAGTCTCCGAAAACTTCCAATACTTTGATCTTTTTATCCACTGCAGCACAAAGGCCCATAGTGCACGCTTCATACTCGACAGTATTATTTGTACAATCAAAATCCAATCTAGCAGTGAAAGGATAATAATCTTCTTCTGGGGATATGAGGACTGTACCGATTCCATGCCCCATGGCATTAGATGCGCCATCAAAGTACATTTTCCATACTTTATTTTTCAGGGGAATCTCATCTGCTTGCGAACATACATCAAATCTTCATCCGGGAAGTCAAAATTCAACGACTCATAATCTTCCACTGCCCGACTTGCTAAGAATTCAGCCACTACACTGCCTTTGATAGCTTTTTGACTTACATATACAATGTCGTACTCTGACAATAAAACATGCCATCTTGTCGTCCTCCCTGACAAAAAAGATGCTTCCAACATGTACTTGATTGGATCTAGCTTGGCAATCAACCACGTTGTATGGTACAACATGTCTGAGTCTTCGAGCAGTCCAAGCTAAGGCACAACACAACTTTTTTATCGACGCATATTTCAACTCATAATTTGTGAACTTCTTGCTGAGGTAGTAAACTGCCTGTTCTTTCTTTCTAGTCTCATCAAGCTGCCCCAAAACATAACCCATGGATCTCTCAAATATTGATAAATACAGTATCATTGGTTTATCCGGAACAGGTGGCATTAATACTGGTGGGTTGGATAGATAATGTTTAACCTTTTCAAATGCAATCTGACAACCTTCATCCCATTCTCCTGGATCACATTTTCGAAGTAACTTAAATATTGGATGACATTTGTCAGTTGATTAAGAAATAAACCGAGCAATGTAATTCAATCTCCCAGAAAACCTCTTACTTGCTTTTGAGTACGAGGTGGTGACATATTTTGAATGGCCTTTACTTTATCCGGGTCAATCTCAATTCCTCTTTTGCTGACGATAAAACCCAGCAATTTTCGCGAGGTGACTCCAAAAGTGTATTTTGCCGGATTTAGCTTGAGCCTAAACTTCCTTAGTCATTCGAAGAGCTTCTTAAGATTCGCAATATGCTCCTCTTCTCCTTGTGACTTTACGATCATATCATCAATATAGACCTCAATTCCTTTATGCATCATATCATGAAACAAGGTCACCATGGTTCTCTGATATGTTGCCCCAATATTCTTCAACCCAAATGGCATTACCTTGCAGCAGAAGGTTCTCCATATTGTAACAAATATGGTTTTATCCATGTCTTCCGGTGCCATCTTAATCTCATTGTATCCTGAGAATCCATCCATAAAGGAAAATAAAGAACTTTTTGCCGTATTATCCATCAGAGTATCAATATGGGGCAAAGAGAAATTATCTTTAGGGCTGGCCTTGTTCAAATCTCGGTAATCAACGCACATTCGCACCTTGCCATCCTTCTTTGGTACTGGATCAATATTTGCCACCCATTCTGGATTTTTTGCCACCTCTAAGAATCCAGCATCAAATTGCTTCTTCACCTCATCTTTTATCTTTAACAGCATGTCCGACCTCATTCTTCTCAAGTTTTGGTGAATTGGTTTGCATTCTGGCCTTAAAAGGAGCTTATGAACCATAATATCCGGATCCAATCCTAGCATGTCTTGGTAATACCATGCAAATACATCCACATATTCTTGGAGCAAAGCAATCAATTCACCCTTTACTGATGATGACAATGAAGTTCCGATTTTGACTTCCTTTATCTCTTCACCATCTCCCAGATTTATCATTTCCAATAGTTACTTATGAGGAAGTACTTAATTCTCTTCTTGTTCTATTTTCTTAATAGATTCGGAGGTAGACCATAATCCTCAGTATCTTCGTTAGCCTCAAAATACCCGTGCAAATGGGTCTTTCAAAATCAATTTCAGAATTACTAACAGGAAGGTCTACATATTTCGCATCCGTACACCTGTAAATAGGTGGAGAAGAAACAATATAGGAAAATATATATAATGAAAACAAAATAAATAACAAAAATGAAAGAATATGGACACATCAATATGAATAAAATGCATTGTGCTTGTTATTTATTAAATGAAAATGTTTAAACAAAAAAGCCCATTACAGAAAAAAAATTCTTAATATCTCTGGGTAAAGATAATTTTTTTTTTAAAGTATTACGTTGGAATAGACTTAAAAACTATAGGCAACTCAGTCGCACTCCAATTGGTTAGTCTATAGCCTGGTGGACAAGGTCGTACCATCCAGTTCACATTGTCACTTTTCATCCCTTCTTTCCCGGTCATGCAAATCACGATATCCTGAATCTGCCCCCCTTTATTCACATGGAATTTTTCAAAATCTTGCTTGATCATTATGAGTACATCCTCTGAATTCTTTTCTCCGAATAGAAAACCAGCAGAGCGAAAGTTGTGAAGGATTAGTGGGAAAGTCATAGGTTTCAATATCCATACCCACGAGACGGGTCATCTTCCTTTGTCAGTTCCTTTCAACTTGTTTCCTCATCTCATGGGCCTCCAAAAGATACCCTAAGCCAAATCAATCTTTCTTTCCCACTGCTTCTGTTGCTCGGGCCATCCCTTGAAGATATTTCCCAAGACCTTTTCCAACCCTGTAGCATTTTCCCACTATGGTTCTTACTCCCAGCCTTGTGTTCTTGGACAACCTTGGCTTTGGAATTTTTCGTCCTTCAGCGACGAAAATCGCATTTACGAATTCCAAAGATCGAAAAAAACCTTTTACGACATCTTCATTGGGTTCAACATAAGGAGATTCAGTAGATTCAGAGGCTATTATGTCTTTTTCTCCTGATACAGTGATCAAACGGCCCTCCATCACAAATTTCAGCTTTTGGTGGAGAGACGAGGGTACAGCCCCTGCTGAATGTATCCATGGCCTTCCCAACAAGCAATTATAGGATGGATTAATATCCATGACCTGGAAGTTCACCGTATAGGTGCATGGGCCTATCTCTAGAGGAATCTCTAGTTCCCATTACCTCTCTCCTAGTACCATCGAAAGCCCTGACTACTGTGCAACTCGGTAACATATAAGACATATCAACTAGCAACTTAGACAAGGTTGCCAAGGGCATTACATTTAATGAAGAACCATTATCCAGAAGCACCCTTGGTAGTATATGCCTCTTGCAGGTGGTTCTTATGTGAAGAGCCTTTGTGGACCCAATACCATTGGGTGGTATTTCATCATAACTTAAAAATATATGGTCGTCGGCTGCAATGTTTCCCACCAGCATGTCTAACTTTTCTATCGATATGTTGTTAGCCACATATGCCTGATTCAACACTCTTAATAGGGTATTTCTGTGTGGCTCTGAGTTTAATAGCAAAGATAAGATGGAGATTCTTGCTGGATGATGCTGCAATTGCTCAACCACACTATACTCACTATGTTTTATGAACTTTAAAAACTCGCAGGCCTCCTTCTCGTTTACCAACTCTTTTATCCTATTTATCGGGGCTGATCCCCTCTCTGCTTTTTTTTTGACAAATCCATCTCAATATGGATTGGTTCAACTGCTTTCTTCCCTTTGTCCATTCCTCCATCATTTCTTGTTGATCCCTGTTCAACAACCTCAGGGCCATAACACCTTCCACTTCGTGTTAAGTGCCCCACACCTGTAATATCTTGCTGAATTGAAGAACGGGCATAACCATGCTGTAGTCATTTTTCCATGGTGTAGTTTTGTTTTCCTTGATGAAAAGGATGAAGGCAAATCTATGATGAGCTTAGGCATAATTTCTTCAAAAACAGGAGCAGTCTTTTCTGGTTCATCATAATAGATGATCAAAGGTCTTCCTATTCCATAGCCAGCTACATTCTCAATAAGCTCTACTTCATCCTCTGTCTCCTCATAAAACTGGGCCTCTCCATTATCTATTATATTTTGGACTTTAGCCAGAAAATCCTCGCAGTCCTGTATGGTATGACCTGAACATTTATGGAACGGGCACCAATTCTACACCCTCTTTGCAACCATTTTTAAACTGTCTGCATCCCCCGCCATTCTTGCCTTAACCATCTCGACCCATACTGTTAACATCAGAGTCTTGACTTTCTTGGCATCCCTTTTAAACCTTCTGACTTCCCCTGTCAATACTGCATTTTCTCTATTCTCAGCATGATCGGGCAATGGGTTTCCCGCTATATTCGGCCCATTCTTTGACCCAAACTTCACAATTTTGGTATTGATTAAACTTTGGACTTTTGTTTAAGGCAATGAAATCCTTCTTTGAATGCCCCTGAATTCCTGCATGATATGTGCAATTGGTATTTGCATTGTACCATCTTGGGTATGGTGGGGTCAAAGGTTTAAGATATGCGGGTGCGACAAGTTGGCCTTGTAGTATTTTAGGATATAGCTCACCATAGGTGGTAGGAATGGGATCAAACTGGGGTTTTTGATCGTTCCTTGGTGAACGATAGTCATTGCGTGCGGGACCTTGAGTGTTTGGGATAGTGTTTCGAGGAAGGGTTATCTGTGGAGATATACTAGTTGGAAATAGCTGTTGTGGTATATTGGTATAGGGGAATGGATTTTGGGTAAGGTGGTTCACATTGGGGTAGAAAGAAATATACCCCGGGTAAGGTGTGTAAGGTGTCGGAGGTGCATAAGATGTAGTAAGAGTATAAGGCCTGGGAGGTGTGTATGTTTTAGGAGGTGTATAGGGGTATTGATTAAAACTGACTGCATGTGTCTCCTCCTTCTTCTTCGCAGGAAAAACTCTCTTCGAGGTAACAGACTCACCCCCTTCTATTTTCCCGTTCTTAATAGCAGACTCTATCATCTCCCCAGATATCACCATATCTACAAATTCCTTGGTGGCATTTCCTACCAATTTATCATAATAAGGTGCTTTCAGGGTATTTATGAAAAGCACTGTAGTTTCTTTGTTGGTTAAAGGGGGTTGCACTTGTGTAGCCATGTCTCTCCATCTTTGAGAATATTCTTTAAAGCTTTCAGTAGCTTTCTTTTCCATGTTTTGGAGAGTTAGACGGTCAAGCACCATGTTTGTCACATGCTTGTATTGTTCCATGAAAGCTTTGGCTAGATCCATCAGGAACGGATATTGGTACGGGTAAGCTGGTTATACCACCGAATTGCGGACCCTATCAAGCTATCTTGAAAACAGTGGATGAGTAATTTTTCGTCTTCATCATGTTCGATCATCTTTCGACAATACATGGTCAGATGCGCTGATAGGTTGGTAGTTCCGTTATATTTTTCAAACTCTGGCACTTTGAACTTTGGTGGAATCACCAGACCTTGCACTAAACTCATCTCTTTGGCATCCAGACTGCCAAATAGCTCCGCCTCTTCAACTACCCTCAGTCTTTCCTCCAGCAGCTGATATTTTTTTTGGGATTATGTCGTTTCAACCCTCTTCAGTTCAGTCATCTTTGCCCTTTCCTTTTTGGCTAATTCCTCAAAGTCTGGAACGTCCACATCAATTGGATCAACCCCAATATCACCCCTTTTAGGACCAAAATTCTGTGCTTCGGCCGCTGGTTGGATGTAAATATAGGATAATGCCCCAGTTGAAAGTTCATTTCCCATAGGCTAGGATGTCTGGCCATTCTTCTGTACCACCTCTGGTCGATCTTCCTGGTTTACTGCCCCTATTTCGGTAACTAAATTTTCTCCTGGCCACTTCTGCCTCTTCATGGTACTCATCATCTCCATGAGTTTGGTCATTTGTTCCCGTGACTCCTCTTGAGACTTAGCCAACTGTTCCTGCAGTTCTTTTTGAATTCTTTCCATCCTTTCAATTCTAGCAAGCTGATCGTTCTCCATAGCTCTTGCTTGAGATCCAGTATTGTAGGGGTGTCGAAAGTCTGATTCTTTCTGAATGCGACCAATTGTACCTTTAGTTTTAAAAACCATGGATTAGAAATTATTGACACATTTTTTATTTTATTTTATAAAAATGAATGAATTAATAAATGACTAAATGTTAATGAATGAACAAATAAGTAAATGACTAAGTGTATGAACATGAATGACTAATTATAAAGAATAAATGAATGGACAAATAAATAAATGACTAAGTGTATGAACAATTTATAAAGAATAAATGAATGAATGATTATAAATATAAATGAATGAATAAACAAAATATATAAAAGAAAGAACAAATGAATGATGAATGCATTTAAAAGTATTAGCCCCGGGATAATTCCAACCAAACGGTCTTTCATTGATTTAGTGGAACTAAATACATCAAACAAAAAAGATCACTGCTTAAGACAATTTGATAATCTGTCTATCCTAATTTAAAAATGCTATTACAAAACATCGGTCCTTTAGTAACTCCCTCGGATCTTGGACCTTTTTCACTGTCCTCTTTTGATTGCCTTGCTCTTCAATCTGACCCCTACTTGTTCATGGCCCTTTGGCATGTCAAAAGAAGCATCGCCGTGTAAGGTTTCCTTAGCTTGTTTCTCCAATTGATTAGCTCGGGCTTCCTCATGCTTTGCTCTCTCTGTCCAATAGTTCTTCTCTTTCTTGAGGTTTTTGACTTCTTGCTCCAATTCCCGGAAGTCTTGAGAGTCCCCTCGAATCTGAGCTCGAAGCGGTACCTCTTGTTCTCCAAGTGTAATTCTTGAAGATCGCTTTTAGCAGTGTCCCTTTCTCTCTTGATCTTTTCCTTTTCTCTTTCTCGAGCTGATTCCTTATTTTTCATATCCTCAAGCTCTTCTTGCAATCGGGCAATTTCCTTACTCATTTGGGCCTTTTCTTTTTTGAATTATGCCCTTGCAATTTCTAACTCTGATGGCGCTTCCTTGGGTGGCGAACTCAAGAGCTGAACTTCTTCCCCATCTGATGTCAACAACCTATCGTTAACCCTCAATTCCCTCCATATCAAGTAATCAGGTGTGACGATATTGGCATATCTAGATACCTTCACCCGATGAGTTTCCTTCCATGCTACTATAATCTCACGTACCTTTCCCGAATATCCATCTTCTCCATAAGCAAATTCCAAATTACTAAGGTCATGGATCATAAGAGTAAACTGACGGGATTCCGATTGTCTTAGTACCAGCAGTGGTGCATAGCTCACTCCTCCCCATACTCCCAATAATAGAATCGAAGCTTTATCTTCGCACTTGTACAACGTCGGCATAGGAGCTATCCATGGAGCCCTCCAAATTATCATCTCAGCCCTGATATTTTGGAATATGTTGATCCATTGTTCCTCAGTCCTATTTTCAAGCCAATCTCTCTTAAGAAATTCACTAATTGGTGCAAAAGACTTCCAATACGAGCGAAGAGGGAAATTATCCTGTTTATAAAAATGGCTTTGAACCCATATTTAAAGGAGCTTTATACAACCTATAAAATGCCCTTTTCCTTCCCGTCTACAGAAATTTAGGGATCGAATTGTTTATGCTATAATTGTCGGGGCTGGGTTTATCTTCTGCTCAAGCCTCTCAAAAACATCAAATATCGCCACATCCACATACCCTAATGTTTTTAGGAAGATAACTAAACCATAGATAGCCAAAGCAAAAATATTCCTAATTGTCTCCTTACTTGAATGGCTATGGATTAAGGTCCGTAAAATATCCCATGATATACAGTATCTTACCCCTTTTCGGACAACATGGCTTTCGCCCAATTTCTTTCCACTCCCAGAATTTTAGACACCTTTTTCTTGAAACCCGGCGTCTTTTTATCCTTCAAATAAATACGATCGGGAATAACGTTCTCACTATGCAGCAAGGTCTAATATTCCTCTATGGTTGGAGTCATATCCTCTCGGTTGAAGGTAAAACACTGATAAGCGGGATTCCAAAATTGCACCACAGCTCGGATCACCTCACCACTTACCTTAACCTGAACTAATAGTGCTATGTCCCCATAAGTTTGAGTGAAGGCTTCTTTTTCTGATATGTTCCATTGATTCCATATATCCATCAATTCTCGAAGATCATTTTGCCTGATAGTAAGATCAATTTCGGCTGGCAATGCTCACATATATCCCATCTTCAAACAATCCCCATTATCCTGTTGACCTTTCTCGGACTGTTTCCTAACCTCTAAATGCTTCTCGACTACTAAGACATTTTGACCCTCCGTGGAAGCCCTTTTGGTTGAATATTATCCCGAGACCAATAACCTTCCATGTGCAAAAAATGATGACAAGAATGCAAAAAAAAAAAAAACAAAAAACAACAACAACAACAACAACAAAAAGAAAATGAATTAATAACGGGAATAAATTCTAATAATACAAAAAACATATAATTCAAAACAATAATTATCCCTGAGGATGCCAACAAAATTTCGGCATTATATACCTCTGGGACTAAATACCAACACTTATTACAGGCAATGTAATGTACGTTCATCATTGTCCGATTTTCAAAAATAAACTTATTCGAAAAGTAGAATAGAAGGTAAAAGGATTGGAAATATTCCTCCATGTGTTCTTAAGTTTGGGATATCTAATTGAAAATCCGGCATGGCTTCGCCTAGGTTTACTATATAAGGTGAATTAGTTCTAAAAGCCCCGAATTGTTCCTCACTATTACCGGTGAAGGCTAGTAAGGCACCCCGATAAAAGCGGGTTCAATTCGTTAGAGTCTATTTCCCTAGCCCATGCGGATTGTTAATCACGAAGGCTTAGGTAATTTAGTACTCCGAAAGTGTTTCACTAGCCCATGCGGATTGTTAATCACGAAGGCTTAGTTACTTTGCTCCCACTTAAAAAGACGAAACCTGGGTATAGGATTCATGATATGCAAATGCACGTGTAGTGTGTGAGGAGAAATAACAAACCTTTCACCACTTATTCTACATCCCTTATTCTAAATGCCCCAACAAGATTAAACAACATAAGTCATCAATTAATCAATAAATGAATATATGCACCAAAATAACCAGAGAACAATTATAATATGTATGCACATGAATATGGACATATTTAAAAATATTTTATTATTTTTGAAATTATTCATATTTTTGAAAAAAAAATATAGGAATTAAAATTAAATACCAATTAAACCAACAAAATCGAGACTTTGATAACACACAACTTTATTATTCGTTAAGCGTGACATAAAAAAAACCAAGGAAAAGTCGACTTAATTCCTCTTGAAAAATGAAGGTTTTGAAAATGACCTTGAAAAAGACAGAGAGTAGCCACCAATCTTTTTTAGCTAGGTGTGATCAGCTACCTATTAAAACCGGTTTTATAAAATATTTTAAAATTAATTAAGACATTTTTAAAACTAATTTCAAGTCTACGTTTTAAACCAGAGAAATCAAAGAAGCGGGTTCGAGACTCGGTTACGTGTGGGGAAGGATTAGCACCCCCACAACGCCCGTATAAAATGGTACCTTATTAATCATGTGTTATCTCAAGTCTCGGTAAAAAGTCGGTTTTAAATTTAGTATTTCAAGTTAATTCCCAATTTAAAGAAAAATAATTCCATTTTTAATTGAAAATGATCCGGAATTTGTAAATTCAAAATTTTCCTATATTCCACAACAAACGTGGCAAAATATAGAAATTTTTATTAGTTTGAAAAACTTTTCGAATCATTCTTATTTTAAAGAAGATATTCTATTATTAATGATAATTGATGATATCCTCCCTAGCAAACCCGGCAGAGAACTCATGAATTATTTTAACTCGGGAATATCTTTATTTTATTGAAAATCATTACCTTTTTCAAAACATTTTAAAAAATATGAATATGAATATGTATGACATAAATAAAATGACATAGCAAAGTCTAAATAATATAATGCAACCTAAATGGTATGACATAATTTAAATGTCTTAGCATATTCTAAATGAAATGAAATATCCTAAGTTATATGATATATTCTAAATGAAATGAAATGACCTAGGTAACATAATATATTCTACATGAAATGAAATGACCTAAGTAACATAATATATTCTATATGAAATGAAATAATTTAAGTGACATAGCAAATATAAATGATATGGCATATAATCTAAATGACATGAAACATAAAATAATACTATCATATAATATGCATGGAAATAAAAATAAAAATAATAATGCATGAACATAGTATATGCTAAATAATATGACAAAAATAACTAAATAAAAAGCATAGGATATCATGAAATATTCAAACCATATAACAAATAATATAATATCAAAAATTTAAATCAAAGATAATAACACGATCATGAAAATTAATCATAGAAAAAATTACATATTATATAATATGCATGAATATAGAAAATGCAATGCATGTGAATGTATTTTTTCCTTTAATTAAGGAAATCCGTATATCTAAAAAGATATCCGGCTACCTTAGAAAAATATATCAAATTAAATATTCTAAAACCAAAATACTTTGTGATTGTTTGAAAATAATTTTGAAAAGCTTAGATTAAAAATAAAAACCTAGCTAAACCCCTTTTAAATGGCTCTAATTTCCTAAGTTTAAAATCCCGGACTTGACCACCCTTAACCCGAGACTTAAAAAATCATTTTTAGAGTTTTAAAAGGCTTAGAAACTACCCTATGTCAGTAACTAAACTTCCTAGTCAACCCTTTCTAAGTAACTTAACCAAAACAGAAAAATGAATTTCCTTCAAATTCAATTTTGCCTCTATTGTCCAGTTTTAAAGCACGATTTTTTACCTTATTTTTAAAAATTCAAAAAAAAATCTAAACAAAATACTGGAGACTTAGGACACGTAAAACTACACGAAAAAAAAAAGCAAATTAATTTTCTAATTAAAGATGACTGCCCAGAAAAATCGGGAAAGTATGAGTACTGGGTAAAAAAAAAACTGTTTTGCCAAAAACATTCTTTTGCCTTTGCTAAAATCATTTAAAAATCAAAGTAAAAATATTAGAGACTCTCTAAATGACTCACAAACAGTAACTAACACTTTTAAAAAGTTAGGCGAAAAATTGGCTGAGTAAAAAAAAATACAAAGGTAGAATAATCAATTTGACAACTCTTTAATTTTCCATAAATATGCTCAAGAGAGCATGACTTTGAACCATTGATTGGTCTAAGTCATAAGTCAAGTGGCAAGGACATGAAATGCATGAAAAATACAGAAAATATGATGCATGAAATGCATGATTTAAAACCTAAATGACATGAAAAATGCATGGCATCAATAAAATGTCCTAGACCTAAATGAACTTGCATGGCATTTAATACAACCTAGGTCTATAATGCATGAATATGCATGGCAAAACAAACCAATCTTAAACCTAAAATATGCATGGCAATAACACAAACATATGGCATGCTTAAACAAAATACTCAACCAAATATCATGAAAATGCAAACTTATCAACTAACATAACAAAAATGCACACACAAAGCACACAACATGAGGGTGGCCAAATGGTCTCATGTTTAAAATGAGCATGGCATTTTCACAAACACATGCTTAGCTAAATAATAACACTCAAATCATGCAAATATAAAGTAAAGGCATGAAAACCAATAAGCATTTTCAAAAACACATGGATTACAAAATATAAAACATAAACAAACTTAAACATTTTGAAAACAGAAAATTAAAAATGCAAGACAAGTAAAATAAACATGATAACAAGATAATAGACTCAAAAATAGACACAAACAAGCAACCAAATTAAAACAAGCTTCATATTTATGTATTAGAAGAAGATTTAAACCATCAAAACTTGTTAAATATTAAGAATAACATGAAATAAAAAATGCAAACAACAACTACCCAAAAAACTAGGCCATTCGGACATCTCAAAAACAAGAGGAAAAAAATTTTCAAAAGCTTTTTACAAGAAAGAATCAAGAAGGAACTTAAAGAAGAATATTAAAAACACTTTTTAAAAATAGAAATCAAAAGAAACTCATCAAAATAGTAATCAAAAAAGCAAATCAAGAATGGAAAATCAAAGAAAGTGCAAGAGTATGGTGCTTAAAGCAACCTCTAGAAGCTATCTTTCAAGCTTTTTCTCTTCTAACTTTCTTTTCTTTTCTAAACTTTTCTTTTTGCCTTTCAACAATGGAGAGAAAAATCAGCAAAAACCAAGAGAGAATAGAGAGTGAATAGCTAAAAATGAAAGAGAGAGTGACTCCCCTTGTAGTGGCCGAATGCCCCCTTTAGGCTAGGATGTTGTCATTTTTCATTCAGTCAATTTTCATCCAAAGGCTATTGATCCAAGACGTTTAAAATATGAAATTATCACCCTTATATTAGGCCATCAGCTATCCACAATTACAGCTGTTCAAGAATCTTAAGCCATTATGTTGACACTCTCCCTCTTCATGCATTGGTCCATGTGGCTTATGTGCAAAGGCCTGATCAAAAAATAACTAACTTACTCTTCATTGTTCGCCTTTTGATTAAAAATCAGAAAATGTCTACCTATTCTTGGGCCTTGGCCGGCCAACCCCTTTTCTTCCAGCCCATGTTTCATTTTTTTTAAAAGGCAAGAAAAGCCCTTTTCGATATCTTGGGTAAAATGACCTTTTTGCCTCCCGAACATAATTAAATGGAAAACAGACTCTAAATTCAAATTTTATTTTTTAAATACTTTCAAAATAATAATAAAAAAATTGAATTCTGGAAGTTTTTAGAATTTTCTGAGTCCGTTTGCTATTTATTTGGATTTTTTCTTCCAAAATTACCCTTTTATGCTCCCAAACTTTACCATTTTTTAAACGAGCTCCAAATCCATATTTTTCTTCACTAATCTCTTCCAAATAATTTAAAAGTGTGATCTACAAGTTTTTATAATTTTTGGAGTTCATTTGCTATTTTTTTGAGATTTATCTTCTTGAATTTCTACATAAGGGACCCGAGATTTGGCCATTTTGAAAACGAACTTCGAATCAAGATTTTCTTTTGCCAATCTCTTCGAAATGATTTAAGAATGAGATTTGCAATTTTTAAGAATTTTTGGAGTTCATTTGCTATTTTTCCCAAATTTTTCAATTTTGACCTTTTGCCTCTGAAACCTGGTTTTGCTCAAAACAAGTCTGATTTTAAGATTTTCTTCAAACTGAGCCTTGGGCTATCCTTTTTTAATCATTCCTCATCCATTAGGGGCTTTATTCTTATCGTGTCAGGCCATTTCTGTAATTCTTCCCAATTTCACCGAAATCCACCAAAAACCCTAATTCTCGGTTTTCTTTCGGATTGACTTTTCTTTTAGTTTTTCTTTCAAGTGACTTCTCCATTAACCGTAGTCAGTGCTTATCTTTCATTTGGAACCTTCAATTTTGACCCATTCGATTGTTTAAGCACTTTTCCCCGTATTTTCCAGATTATGGTTTTTCTTTCTACTGAATCTCCATAACCCAACTTCCAAACTCCATATCTTTCAATGTAGACCTCGGATTATCAAAATTCTTTCTCCATTTTTCAATTGAACTTCAAATCATGATTTTGAAAGTGGGTTGACTTTTTAGTAGTCGACTTTTTGTGGTTAACTTTCTAGGGTTGACTTTTTCAAGTTTGACTTTTTATGCTCACCTTCTTAGACTAAGTCCCGGAGTACCACCTGTAGGATGAAAAATGTCTTTTTACATTCTGAAACATCAATTTAGGAAGAAAACATACCTGTTTTAGTGGTTCAAACAAAATTAGGTGTCTACAAGAATATTTGTGCTTAATATGAAAAATAGCCATATTTCATTTTCCTATCAGAAAAAAAAATTATCCATAGTCACTCTTTTTGAGACAAAAGAATTCTTTCTTCTTTGAACCTTGATCGAGGATCACCCTCTACGCTGGGGGGCAAATGCGAGGAAAGATCTTCTCAAAGATCATTGAGGAATGAGTCCTAACTCAAACGACAGATACAAAGCAAATGGAGTCCCGAATAAATACGGGCTCACTCTGTCGAAGTAAAGAAAAAGGAAATGGAAAAGATGGCAAAATGGAAGCCAAGAACAAAACAAAAAAATGTGTGAAAAAGTATGGCAAATGAAAACCAAAAGCAAGGAAGAAAAAATAGCAAAAGTAAAAAAAAAAAAAAAAAAGGAATAAAAAGTCCAAAAGGGACAAATGTTTCAAAGAGAATCCTCCTCAAGAAATGATCCTTGATCTGATTACCCTCAAACACATATTTTGGGCCTATTTATCCTTTCATTCTGAACCCCGAACCATGGCCTACATTACGTGCTTTAAAAGTCCATTTTGATCAAGCATGAATATTTAATTTGAAGGGTTTTTCTTCAGATTTTATCTCATCTCATCGAATTATCATTTCACTATGAAAGAATTTAGAATTCTCAAATGCATGGTAGAACAAAAAAAAAAGAGAAAGAAAAAATGGAAAGAATAGGACTCTAGGGCGAAAACCCAAAAACGGGCAGTCTAGAGTAAAATGGAAATTTTTGATGTCATCTATGATAGTGCCGATACCATAAAAGAGAAGGTCATCTTGAAGAAGTGGTCATCGAGGAACATCTAGGAATTCCTGAACCTCCTAAATTGTCAACTATCATTCGCAGGATTGTCTTCAAAAACTAAAACTTTTTTCCCTCCAAAAATAAACTTTCTAGTTTAAACATCCTAGCCAATCATGACGCTTGTCAAAATGCCCTGATATGGAAATTAAAAGAATGTTGGATTTGTTTGGTTCTCAATGAATTCATGATTTATAAAACCTATTCCATTTAAGGGACATATATTTTTGTTGTGAAGTTTTCTTCGATCAACCAAAATTTTGTTATACCAAGCCTAGTCAATCCCAGTTGAAAAAAAAAATCAGATTGACACTTAAAGAAATTTCTAACAATGATCATCAGTCTTCAAAAGATTTGTGCATCACACATTGTGGGGTTAATATTTTTTGTTCAGAAGTTTTCAAAATGAGAAAACAAATAAAGATATTTTTTTTGAAATACCCATTTTTGATGTTGACATGAGACAAGGGTTTTTCTAACCCAAAGGCATAGAACTACCAGGATAGATCTTGACTTCCAGATATGAGAAGAAGAAATAGAACCCGGTTCAAACCTCTGTTGATGAAAGTTTGAAAACTGTTGCGGCAAAGAGAATAGCCAAAATGAGTCGAAGATATACTCTGATTTGAAAAGGAAAAAAATTAATTTTGAAAGGCTAAGCCAAATTCTAGAAAAACAATCGGGAGCATTTGCATCACGCATGAGCACTCATCTCTTTATTGAGCTTTTGCATCTGCACAGTGTCAGCAAACATTTGCATCATTCATGGGTATTTGCATTGGCACTATTCCATAAGCATCTGCATTTTACCTTTACATTTACATCCTCCATGGATATTTGCATATTGCGTCATCTCAAGCAATTGCATCATTTCTAGAACCATTGCATTTTCATTATTGAGTGGTAACTTACAGGAACATGATTAGTAGGGGCATCTGCATTAAGAAGCATGTGCATCAATCTAAGCCATTCGCATTTGCACCATGAAGCATATGCATCATATTCAATATCTGCATTTGCAAGCATGTGCATCAATCCAAGCCATTTGCATTTGCACCAAGAAGCATTTACATCAATCCAAGCCATTTACATTTGCATTCATGAAGCATGAGCACCTTGTTAAAGACATTTGCATCTGCATCCTCTCTCAAAGCTTTTGGGTATAATTTTCAATACAATTTTTAAAATGAGCAAGTCTTCGGTGGTGATAGCTGAAGCTTCTGGAGCAGATACCCAGAATTTTACATAGTTTTAAAATGAGAAAGTCTTTGGTAGTGATAGCTGAAGCGTCTGGAGGAGTTACCCAGAATTTTACAATGAGCAAACCCTTGGTGGTGATAGCCAAAGCTTCTGGAGGGGATATCCAGAATTTTACAAATTTTAAAAGTGAACAAGTCTTCGGTGGTGATAGCTGAAGCCTCTGGTGGAGATATCCAGGGTTTTATAATTTTTGAACAATCAGAAATCTTTTTCTGGAGGAGTTACCAGAGTTTTACAGTTTGAAAAAATGAGAAAGTCTTTGGTGATGATAGCTGAAGCCTCTGGTAGAGATATCCATGGTTTTATAGTTTTAAAAATGAGCAAGTCTTTGGTGGTGATAGCCGAAGCTTCTGGAGGAGATACCCAAAATTTTATTCAACATTTGCATCAAGAAGCATTTGCATCAGTCTAAGTCATTTGAATCTGCATCAAGAAACATTTGCATCAAATCAAGTCATTTACATTTGCATCAAAGATATTTGCATCTTATTTAACATCTGCATCTGCACCAAGAATCATTTGCACTCTTCTCAAAGCTTTCAGGTATAACTTTCAACTTGTTTTCAAGAACCAATATCCATATTTTTAAATTTTTTGGAAAGAGAGAAAGTCTTTGGTAGTGATAGCCAAAGCCTCTGTAGAGATATCCAAGGTTTTATAGTTTTAAAATGAGAAAGTCTTTGGTAGTGATGCCGAAGCTTCTAAAGAGATATCCAGGGTTTTATAGTTTTAAAATGAGAAAGTCTTTGGCAGTGATAGCCGAAGCCTCTGTGGAGATATCCAGGGTTGTATAGTTTTAAAATGAGAAAGTCTTTGGCAGTGATTGTTGAAGCCTCTATGGAGATATCCAGGGTTTTAAAGTTTTAAAATGAGAAAGTCTTTGGTGGTGATAGCCGAAGCATCTAGAGGAGTTACCCAGAATTTTACAGTGAGAAGGTCTTTGGTGGTGATAAGCCAAAGCCTCTAGTGGAGATATTCAATGTTTTACAGTTTTTAAAAAAAGAGTAAGTCTTTCGTGGTGATAGCCGAACCTTCTGGAGGAGATACCAGAATACTAACCACAGCTGAGAACAAGACAGGTTAAGACCCCGAGACCATCGTCGAGGTCATTTCTTCTCTTGCAAATCGAACCCGTTTCCTTAAGACGGGTCGAGTCTTGATTAGTCAGGGAACTCAATTTAAGGACAAAATCTTCAATTTATAGCTTTTTCAAAAAAATGAAAAAAATGAAAAAATGAAAAACAAAAACAAACAAACAAATGAGAAAAAATGAGAAAAAATGGAAAAAAAAAAATGAAAACCTCATTTCCCTTCTCTTCACATGTGATTTCACTAATCGGAAAAAATTAGTGTTTGTTTATCTTTGCCTGATTCCTGATTTTCAGCAATAGCCAAAGAGAGGCAGCTGTAGACACCTAATTTTGTCTGGACCACTAAATCATGTATGTTTTCTTCCTAAAGTGATGTTTCAAAATGCAAAAAGGCTTTTCTCCTCCTGCAGTTGGTACTCCGAGACTTAGTCTAAGAAGTCATGCATAAAAAGTCAAACTTGAAAAAAGTCAACCTCAAAAAGTCAATCCCAAAAAGTCAACTACTAAAAAAGTCAACCCACTTTCAAAATCAAGATTTGAAGTTCAATTGAAAAATGGTGAAATAATTTTGATAATTCGAGGTCTACATTGAAAGATATGGAGTTCGAAAGTTGGGTTATGGAGATTTAGTAGAAAGCAAACCCTGTTTTTGGAAATTTGGGGAAAAGTGCTTAAACGATCAAATTGGTCGGAATTGAAGGTTCCAAATGAAAGATAAGCACTGATTACGGGTAATGGAGAGGCTACTTGGAAGAAAAACTAAAGGAAAAGTCAATTCAGAAGAAAATCATGAATTCGGGTTTTTTGCGGATTTTGGTGAAATTGGAAAAATTGCAAAAATAGCCCGATTCGGTAAAACGAAAGCCCCTAATTGATGAGGAGTGATTAAACAAGGATAGCCCAAGGCTCAGTTTGAAGAAATTTCGAGAAAAAAGCCGATTAGAGGAAAAACGGAAAAACGAGAAAATTCCCGATAGTAAAAAAAGGAAAAATCAAATCAGAGGGGAATTTGATCGTAAAAATTGGGCAATTTCGGACCAACTCCAATTCAATATGTGAAAAAGGCCCAGAAAAAGAAAATCTAAAAATCGAACTTATTTTGAGCAAAACCGAGCTTCGGAGGCAAAAAGGCAAAATTGGCAAATTTGGGAAAAATAGCAAATGAACTCCAAAAATTTTAAAAAACTGCAGATCTCATACTTAAATCATTTCGAAGAGATTGGCAAAGAAAAATCTTGATTCGAAGTTCGTTTGTAAAATGGCCAAATCCCGGGTCTACTATGCAAAAATTCAAGTAGATAAATCCCGAAAAAATAACAAATGAGCTCCAAAAATTATGAAAACTTCCAGATCAGACTTTTAAATTGTTTGGAAGAGATTGGTGAAGAAAAATCTGGATTCAGAGCTCGTTTAAAAATGGTGAAAGTTCGGGCGCACAAAATGGCAATTTTGGAAAACAAAATCCAAAAAAAATAGCAAATGGGCTCGGAAAATTTTGAAAACTTTCAGAATTCAATTTTTTATTATTTTAGAAGTATTGAAAAAAAATTGAATTGGATTCCATTTGCTATTTATTTAGGTTCGGGGGTCAAAAAGGTCATTTTATCGAAGAAACCGAAAAGGGGCTTTCTTGCAATGGAATTGGGTGGATTTTAAGAGGGCAATCAGCCACGCCCATGATGGAGATTAAATTTGCTGATCCATTTCATCTAAGGGCCAAGAGAGAAGAGGAAGGTAGTTATTTTTGTGATCAAGCCTTTGAATTTGCAACACATGGACCAATGGTTGGAGAAGGATGATGTCATATTTAAGATCTTATTTATGACATCATCTTCATGACATCATAAATTTAGGGGCTGATTATTCTAATCTAATAGTGAAAATTTTACATAGAAAGCATCTTGAAATGATAGCCATTCGATAAATAAATAAATAAAAAAAAAACCACCTTGCTTCTAGAAGGGGCCCATTCGGCCAAGGCTTATGAGGAAGGGGGCTAAGCAGTTTTTTCTCAAGTTTGGAGGCTGGAAAAGAGGCAGTAGCTAAGTAGAAAAGGAGAGAAAAAAGAAAGGAAAAAGATATGAGGAAAATGAGAGTTTTGGCTTGTTTCTTCTTGATTTGGAAAGCTAGAGCAAGGTATTTATGCTCTTTCATGGTTATTTTTCATATTTTATTGACATGATCTTGCTCTTTTGATTGTTATTTTTTCCTTTCTATGAAATAAACTTGTTTCTAAAGAGCTACTATTTTGTTTTTTAAAAAGAAAATAAAAAAAAACAACAACAAGTTTTTATCCTTGTTTTTTTTCATGGCCAAATGGTTGGATTTTTTGGTAAATGATTTTGTTTTGATCTTGTTCATGAGTATTGTTGTGGTAGGTTAGCTTACTTGTGTTAGATTAGCTTGATTTGTGGTAGGTTAGCTTGATTATGGTAGTTTAGCAATATACCATGCTATGTGTTTGTGGAAATACCATGTCAAGTTCATAAAACCATTCGGCTATCCTGTTTAAATTACCATGTTTGTGTTTTTTTTTTTTTTTTGTTAGCTTGCTTAGTATGCTTCCTTTTATGTTTACATATTTAGACCATGCCATGTGTTTGTTATATTGTCATTGATATGTTCATGAGTTATGTTAGTCACTATAACTGCATTATTATCATGTTTGCTACCATGTGTTTGTGTTATTTGCTAGCTAAGATTATACCATGTGATTTGAGGACCATTCGGCCAACATGACCTTTTTTGCTTTGTGTGTGCATTTTCATTTTGTTTAGTTGATAGGTTTGCATTTCATGCCATAACATTGTGTATTTTGATTTGGTTTGCCATGTGTTTGTGTTATTGGCTTGATAGGATTCCTCTAGTTTGTTTAATGGCCATTCGGCCTCTTCATGTCATCCTTGCCTTGTGTGTGCACTTGCATTATGTTTAGGTACCATTGCTTTGCATTACTATGCTATGAGATTGTGTATTAGTTGTTGTTTGTTCATGCATTAGTTTTGAATTCAAAAAAAAAATGATTGTTGAAGTTTTAAAAATAGGTAAAGAAATCGTGATTTAAAATTGGACAGTAGAGACAGATTTGAATTCAAAAAAAAAAAACAATTGTTGAATTTGGCTAAGGCATTTTAAAGGGGTTGGTTAGGAACTGTAGCTACTGTCCTAGTTTGGTTTTTAGACTACTTTAAACTTTAAAAATGATTTTACAAACCATGGGTTAAGGGTGGTCAAGTCTGGGATTTTAAACTTAGGAAATTAGAGCCATTTTTAAAAGGGAATTCGGTCATGAATTATTTTTCATCCAATATTTTCAAAATTGTTTTCAAACAATCACAAAGTTTTTTGGTTTTAGAAAATTTAATTTGATGTCTTTTTCTAAGGTAGCCGGATATCTTTTTAGATATACGGATTTTCTTAATTAAAGGAAAAAAATACACTTTTCATGCATTACATTTTCCATGTCCATGCATATTTCATAATATGTAATTCTTGCTATGATAAATTCTATGGTATTGTTGTTATTTCGATTTATATTTTTTTGGTGTTATGTTGTTTGTTATATGGTTTTGAATATTATGATATTCTATGCTTTTTATTTAGTCATTTATTTTTGTCATATTATTTAGCATATACTATGTTCATGCATTATTATTTTTATTTTTATTTTCATGCATATTTCATGGTAGCATTATTTAATGTTTCATGACATTTCATGTCACTTAGGACATTTCATTTTACTTAGGATATTTTATTTCATTTATCATGTCATTTAAATCATATCATTTAGAATATCATGTCATTTAAATCATTTCATTTCATTTCATTTAAAATATATCATGATACTTAGGATATGTCATTTCATTTAGGATATTTCATTTCATTTAGAATATGCTATGTCATTTAAATTAAATCATTTAGGTTGCATTATCGAGACTTTGATTGTCATACATATTCATGTTCATATTGTTCTTAAAAAAATGAAAAAAAAAATAATGATTTTCAATAAAAATAAAGATATTCCCAAGTTAAAATAATTCATGTGTTCTCTTTCGGGTTGTCGAGGAGGATATCATCAATTATTATTAATAACGGAATATCTTTCTTAAAACGAGATTGATGCAGAAAATTTTCTAAATAAATAAAATTTTCTATATTTTGCTAAATTTTCGGGGAATATAGGAAAATTTTGAATTAATAAATTCCTAATCAGTTTCAATAAAAAGATGGAATTATTTTTCTTTAAATTGGGAATTAATTTAAAATACCAAATTTGAAACCGACTTTTTACCGAGACTTGAGATAACAAATGATTAATAAGGTACCATTTTTTACGAGTGTTGTGGGGGTGCTAATCCTTCCCCGCACGTAACTGAGTCCCGAACTCGGTTCTTTGATTTTCTCTGGTTTAACGCAGTCTTGAAATTGGTTTTAAGAATGTTTTAATTAATTTTAAAATATTTTACAAAATCAGCTTTAATAGGTGGCCGATCACACCTAGCTAAAAAAGATTGGTGGCGACACCATGTCTTTTTAAGGTCATTTTCAAAACCTTCATATTTCAAGAGGAATTAAGTCGACTTTTCCTCTTTTTTTAATGTCACGCTTAATGAGTAATAAAGTCTTGCGATAAGACTTGTTATTTTTTAGGTTGCGACAGTGTCTATGATAATGTTTTCTTAGTACCAGTCATGTAAATTAGTCCTCAAACTTGTGATACCAGGTCATCTTGTATGAAGAGTGTAATACTTAGATTTCATCACGAATGGATCCCAAGCACGAGGACGCTTATTGTAGGGTGTTACTGGTATGACATGAACCATATAAAGATGAATGAGTGATCCAAAGAGCATTCACCACTCCCTGTGATATTGGAGACATATCTCATTTGTTCTTGACTATGATTAACTTGATTAAGTCTTTGGCCAAAGCATGATTGATTTAGGAGAAAGTTGTTTCTCAAAAATTCATAAGGTTAATCATAAGTTGCGAAGAACTAATATGGATTGATCATGAGTAGACACTGCACCATGCTCATGCACTATACGGGATATATGGTGAAAGGATCGTATTACACCAACAGGCTGGTTGCTGAAAAGTTCTAAAAAGGTCACGCTGACTTCACAATATTTGGGTGATCATGATAGGTTGCTAGATCCCACTCTTGATCTATGAAAACAAGTTAATGAGAATAACTTATAATGATTGCCAACATATTCGGAACCTCGAGGGTCACACACACAAGAACAGATATGTATGAATTAAACATGGTATTCTATTAAGGTAAAACTTAATGGAATAAAATATCTATATTAAGGACTTAATTGAAGAAGTTCAATTAAGATGAATTAAGACATAATTGAGATTTAGAAATCCAAGGACAATGTCTTAATGAGATAAGAGGAATCAAGAAGTCTTATCTAGTGTAGTAGTCAACTTTGACATAGAGATGTGCAAAGTGAATTGCGGTTGACTATACTATATTGGAATAATATCATGAGATGATATTAATAGATTAATGACATGAATTGTTCATGAGGAGAAATAAATTTAATTGAGAATTAAATTACTTTCGTTTAGAAATTAATCTATCCAATAAATAAGCATGATAAATTAGAATGGGTTCAAAGTGACTATTCTAATTTAAAACTGTCCACTAAAGGATGGTTGGCCCAACTTAAGGCATTAAGATTGTTGGACCATTATTATTATATAATATAATGGGCTTATTGATCCAACTTAGAATTAAATAGTTTAAGTCCAAGTGGATTAATGAAAATTTTGTGCAACAAGTTACAGGTGGTCGGCCAAGCATAGGGAGATAGGGATCAGGGTTTGCGCCACTATATAATCTGATATAGAGGCTGTAGTAGCCTAAGTGAGTTTGATTCTACTTGTGATATTCTGATTTTTCTTAAGAAAAAGTTTGGTTTCAAGAAGAGAACCTTTCTTTAGCAAAAAGGTGAAATCGCAACCTCCTTAAGCCCCTTTGGGCTTGCCGCAATTCCTCCTATCTTGGTGTTCTTCTTGCCGCTTTTTCACCTAGTTGAGTGAGATCGATTAAGGGAGAAAGATACAAGGATATAGATCTTTTGATTATGATCTTAGGATAAACTTGCTAGCACAAGTAAATCACCATACCTTAGAGAATGATCCATTAGCTGTTCGTGTGGACTAGCTCTAGAGGAAGGTCAATAGTGCTTCTTGTGGTCTTGGACGAGTTGGAAGCTTTGTAGATCTTGGATTCAAGAGCTATTTGAGATTTGGATCTGCAACTTAAGGTTACGATATCTTAAGTAGGTAACTTCTAAATCATATGGGTGATTTAATTGTTTTTGAATGTTATAAACCTATGCAAACACAACCTAAGATCCTGTTGTACTTCGGGTGCTTCTTTGTTTATTTCCTCTGCACTTTGATTATCATGTTTTTGCATGAGCCCGAGGTAGTGTATTCCCAGCAAGACCCACCTTTCATAACTCAAATATGCTCGTACGGTATTTTAACCTTGAGTGACTCAACAAATCTCCTACGATAAGAACTCATGTTATCTTGTTATGACGATGGAGGGCAACTTATTCATGCGAAGCATGGACTCAATATTATTTAATGAGGGATTTATTCATTAATTAGGTCTAGTTTCTTTGCTGGGTTGATTGACATGCATAGCATTATTTAATTATATATCACATATATAAATTAAAAACTAAATCTATCTCATGTAATATACTAGAATGACTATGGACTTTTTACTACTCTAGTTTCCTTGAGCCATTAGGAAACTAGTTGATTAAATTCCTAGGGATACCATACAAAATCTTCGTAAGTCTTGATGGTTATCTCCTTGGTTCTTCCTTCTTGGCGTCATGTCTCCTTACATTTTGGAATTACATAAATTCTAATCTTAGCCTAAATCTAAATCTACAAAGCATGTATAACAGTTTATAAGAAACCTCGAGTTACATTCGAGGGGAGTTAGGTGAGAAGAGAATTTACAACCCGAAAATGAAAAGAGAAAGCAGGGCTCGCAGACCTTATTCATAAAAATACCAAAAGGAAAATTTAACCATCCACAACCCAGTCATACTAAGGTCTAGTCCATAATCATCCTCATGCATTCATAATCATATTATAAGCGTGAAAATAAAATATGCATGGCCAATATGACTTGGTGATCTTGTGTTTTATTTGATTAAATCTTTTCAACTCATTTGAGACGATTTATAAAATTATTTAGCAAATTCGATTATTTAATTAAAATATTTTTAATTAAATTCCTAACTTTTAGGAATGTTGTCTTAATTTGGACATTACCTAACTTTTAGGTTGTTTGTCTTAATTAGGACATTATCTAATTTTTAGAATATTCTTTCTTAATTTGGACAAAACATATTACATGCATTCTTTCCTAAACATTTTAGCACACTTAGTTTCCAAAATAAAATTTTAAGACATTAAAATTAGGAAACCCTTTTATCTAAACAATTCAGTAAAAACAAAGTTACCAAATTTTAATTCTTTAAAACATGTTCATTTTAGGAAACCTTTTTGTCTTAAACCGAATCAAGGAGTTTGCAATCTATCCTAACTCTTTAGGAACTTCAATCCCATTAGGTAACAATTACCTAATCCTACTAGAACTTTATCTCCTAATTTTGAGGAATTAGTCTCCCACTAGGAAACCATTTCCAATTAGAGTAGGACTCTAACACTTAGTGTCCTAGGCGAAGGCAACTTCTTTGGCCATCGAATGGCTACTGCTCACCCATGATGGAGCTGTTGTGCGCCACTTTGAGTGGCTGCTAAATGCCCAGAATTGGGCTACTGTTTGTCCCTCATGGCAGCACCAAGGTCGGCAACTACTTGCCACCAAACGTGCCACGATTTGGGAGATGCATGTGCAGCAACACTTGCTGCCCACTCCAGCATTGTTTCATGCCCGAACCAGCCATCAAAACATGAATCATATTTAGGTAAGATGTTGTCCAAAATTTTCAGCAAGCTTGTGGAATGATTCTACACAAATGCTCAGAGATTTAAGGCATGCAAACACCTACAAAATAGCCTAGAAAATTCCAGCATTATAGCAACATCGTATTAAGCCCGTAATTGCTTTTGTTTAAATCTTTTAAGCCCAAATCATTTAGGAACCGAAAATGGCAGCATTTATACTCAAATTCTAGAATTGATTTTACCCAAAAAACAGATTCTAAAATTCCAAAAAACAGCCCCAAAACTGGACTCAAAACAAAACATGTTTGGCATCAAAACTTCTCGGTTTTACTAAGACATCTTAATGATCTTAATTCGGGTTGATTAAAACAATTTTAATCTACCATTTAAACAATTTTAAACATGATTAAAATCATTAATAGCATGCTTTCTAGAATTTAAGAAAATTGAAAAACAAAGAAAATTGAAACTTACCAAATCAACACACAAATCAACGATTTTGATTATCACAAAGAATCGACATGCAAACCACATTTAAACAACCGAATCTTTGGCTTTGATACCACTATTGGTAATTTTCGGTCTCATGCTCATGCAATATTAACATAATATATAGCATGTTATAAAGAAACACAATGAACATTAAACATCGAAACAGCCTGATCCCTCAGGATATTTAGATCGTGATTTATATGTGGTTAGTTGCAATTTAAAAAATTAATCATGCATATGATTCAAAGATCATACCTACTCAATTGATCGTAACTTTGAGTTTGCCGTTCCTTGCACAAATGCTACAACAGAATGATCACTGCACGATCTCTCCAGGCCACGAGCAATACAAGTGTATTTCCTCCAACGGTAATCCACACGAACGGATGTTGGAACCTTCTCAAGGCTTGGTGATTCTCCAATGCTCATTGGATGATCTTTTGATCACAATCAAAAGGTTCTCCTTTTGTTTTTCACTCAAAGCCAAGACTCATAAGAACATTTCTTTGGTATGGCAAGAAACAAATAACAAGGAGGAGCAAAGAGAGGTGCGACAACAATGCATGTGAATGCCTTGGCAGAATGGTGTTCTTCACTTTTAGGAATGCAAAATTAGTTTTTGCTTACACATTTTTCACTAGTTGTTCACATCATTATTTGAATAATCATCTAATCATCCATATTAATGGGGATGGAATATGAGTTCAAACACACATTAACTTTTCATATTAATGGGGATAGATATAAGAGTTCAAAATCATCTTTAATTTCCCATATTAATGGGGATAGAATGTAGGTGATTAAACTCATCTTAACTTCCTACATTAATTGGGATAGAATGTAGGAGTTTAAACTCGTCTTAACTTGCCACATTAATGGGGATAAATGTAGGAGTTTAAACTTACCTTAACTTGCCACATTATGTCAACATATATTTGGTCGGCCACACACACTCTTAAGGGAGAAGAGTTTGATTCAAAATCAACCTCTAAGAATCCTAATAGGATTCAGCCGTCCTAGAATAAATCAAGATAGAGTTTGATTCATAATCAGACTCTTTGCTCAAGTGAAACTCTTTCACATTGTAAGTCTTAGAGTCCCAGTCAAACACTAACTCTTAGTGTCAAGACCGAACTTAGACATAATCAAGACAACTTTTGGTTTATGAAATATGAGAAGATAGAATTTGATTCGCAATCAAATTCCTCGAAGAAGAGAAACGTTTTTTTCCTTTTGGACGACTCCAAGTCTCGGCCAGGACAACTTATCTTAAGACATGTCTACATCTAGATTATGTCTTGTTAGGACAAGCTAATCCACAATGTAATATTAAGATATCCCTCTTTAGATTTCCAAAATCCAAATTATGTCTTAATTCAATCTTAATTGAACTATTCAATTAAGTCCTCCAAATTTAACATTTTACTCAAATAAGTCCAACTTAATTAATCTACATTTTTCAACATAGTTTACAATTTATAAACATAGATAATGAGCGACATCTAGCAATGCATCATTACCACCCAAATGTTGAAAATTCAAGATGACCCCTTTGAAACTTTTCAGTAACCAGCCTATCAGTGTAATTCGATTTTTTCACCAAATATCCCGAAAAGACCATGAGCATGGTACAGTGTCTACTCATGTAATCAATCTATATTAGTTCTTGCAGCTTATGGTTAACATCATGAAATTAGAGAAATAATTCCTCCTAAATTCATCGTGCTTTGGCCAAAGACTTTATCCAATTAACCCAAGCCAAGAACATATGAGATATATCTCCGATGTCACTTTGAGTGGTGAATCCTCTCTAGATCACTCATCCACCTTCATATGCTTCGTGTCATATCCAAAAACACCCTACCATAGGCATCCCTTCTTGGGACCCATTCCTGATGAAATCAAAGCATGGCACTCCCCATACAAGATGACTCGGTATCACAAGTCTGAGGACTATTTACACAACTGGCATGTGAGAACATTTTCCATAGACACTAGAGTGACAATACCAAATGGAGTTCTCATAGCGGACCATGTTCAGTGAACTTTTTCAACAAACAAGCACCTACATGTTATCCCAAGTATCCCTCATACTTCAACATGTGAGATCGATTGCTTATTTCACAAGTAATAAGGCTTAACATGTACTAGTCTTTGAGCATTGTCACTGTCCCTTCTTGGAAATACGATGACTAGGAACAGTTTTAGAAACATGGCTTTGATGTATAAGGATCTCACGATTAAAACTCTTTATAATTCCTTTGCAAGGCCTTTATGTTCCTTGTGCTTCATCCAGTTAGTACTTAATAACTATTTATTATGGTACTAACATGAAGGAAAACCTTGTATCACTAAAGTATAATGATTGATTTGCAATATTAACTATATATTCCTTATCCAATCTGATTGTCTCAAAGGCATACTAACAAATGCATCATAATGCAACCTACTAACTTTATGAATCATTTTGCGGTTCATACATTAAGTAAACACATTTACTTCTCTTTTTATTTAAAACTATTTTGAATGTATACATGTAATCTTAAAACTAAGCATCTCATATCTCATATGAATGTTTGTTTTACTATTACAACTTGCAATCTTTTAGGTTAATTCATTTTATTATTGTTCGAAAATTGAAGGTTCTCCACATAAATCTTCCCATTTTGAAATCAAATTTGTTCTCCTCAAAATTTCAATTTGAAAATCCAATTTTAATGTCTACCTTTTTTGAAAATTCAACACTTAAAACAACTCATTTAGCAAGTTCACCTTTTAAAATTTCTCCCTAGTAAATATTTCCTCTTTAAAGGCTTTTCACTTTGCAAATTCTCCATTTTGAAAATTTTCCATTGAAGATTTTCCACATAAATCTTCCCATTTTGAAAGCATTCGAAACATTCTCCACTTTCGAAAACTTTTTCAAATTTTTTTTGAATATCCTGTTTTGAACTTTTGCAATTTGATTCACCATTTTTTTCCTTCTTCCTCTCTTTTTCTTTTTACCAAAAGTACCTTGACTTCATTTCATGGCCCGACCCATCTCCAATGGACAAGTTCAATTTTTTAAAACAAAAATACCTTGACTCCATACTAAGGGCCGACTTATCTCCAACGGATGAGTTCGATTTTAAAAATAGAAAAAAATACCTTGACTCCATACCAAGGCTCAATCCACTTTGAAAGTTCAATTTGAAACCTTCTTGACTCCATACTAAAGTTCAACCATGTTAGGAAACAAATTTGATGTAACAATCCTAGAATCATGCTCGAAGGTCTTACAGATGGTGCTCGGAGAGCTTAGAATTCATGTCCGATGGTTTTACAGATGGTGCTTGGAGGACTTAGAAATCATGCTCAGAAGTTTTACAGATGGAAAAAAAAAAATCAGATATCACCACTGGAAGCTTTGGATATCGCTATCAAATGCTTTGAAACCACATGATTTTGGATATCACCACCATAAGCTTTTGATATCACTATTGCCATAACAGGGCTTCACGATCATCGTGTGACTTCAAAAAAGGGATTTTCAAAATAGGGGGATTTTTCTTTTGGGGAGACTTTGAAAGTCTAAAATAACACTCTCATAAAAATCTAATAAAATAAAAAGAAAAGGAGTTTCCACTAATCATTTTTGGGTTCAGTGTGATTGGTCAACTATGATTTTTTTTTTTAAAGCTAAAATTATTTAAGATTTATTTGAAAAGACAATTTTGAAGTCTACAGGAAAACCAGATAAAACCAAAGAGGTTTGGGAGTCGGTTACACGTGGGAAAGGTATTAGCACCCTTACAACGCCTATCCAAAAATAGTACCAATTAATCATGTAATATCTTTTATCTTAACAAAAATGATTTTAATTTCAAAATTAAAAGATAATTCTCTCAATTAAATTACACAATTTATTTAAGATAATTAGAAAATGGAGTAGGATTTTCATCCTGATAAATTTTCCTATACCTTTCAGGCTTCGTTAGTTGGGAGAATTTAAAAATGTTTTTTAATTTAAATTTCTGCCCCACTCCTTTAAAATGATATTCCTTTGTGAAAGATAATTATTGATATTCCCTCTAGCAACCCAGAAAAAATCCAATAACTACCTCAACTCGAGAACATTGCCTTATTTTATTTTAAGAAAACAAAATGACTCCATTTAAAATAAATGTTGCTCGAATGCATTATTAAAAGGAAACAATAAACATAACAAGAAGAAAATAAATAAATGATGGCACAAATAATAACAAACATTTAAAATAAATATCATTTTTTCTTCAAATCATAATTATCATTTTTAGGAGGGGATATTACGAAAATTTCTTACGTCGGAGAATTTCCTAAACCTTCTCATAACCTGGGAGAATTTAAGAAATTATTCTTTCTCCTAAAAATTCTTGTGTTTTCCAAAAATGGAAATGATGCTTCCTCGTGAAAAGACTACAACAGGGATCCTTTAGCAACCAAACAGAAATATCGTGGCCATCTTACTAAGTCACACAATTCTTTTTTCACCATTTTATAAAAAATATATTTATCGTCCACATTTCCAATATCATATTAATATTCAAATAGTGAATAATATAAATATGAATTATTGAAAATAAATAACATTAATTCAAGGGTAAGAAATTTAAATGTCGAATAGTTTAAATAAAAAATAAAATTAATGCGAGAAATAAATAAATTTTGGAATATAAATAGAGAAAAAGTGAATGCGAAAAGGAAATTGCGAAAAAATAAATGCGAAAAGTAAATACTAAACAAAAGAATAAGTAAAGTAAATGGCATAATAATAAATCACAATAATAAAACAGAAAATTAAAAAGGTCTATAATTGGGTTTGAAATACCCTGAGAAGGACATTCGAATGCCCAATCTGGAAATATATTTCTTCATTCTTTGAACAAGGGTATCTGAATACCCATAGTGAGCATCTGAATGCCTTAGAGAAAAAGAAAAAGATAAGATTTTAAAATAAAACCTCAAGCTTTCAACTATAATGGAAGAGTTATCTGAATACTCTTTATGGGCACACATTTTGTTAAAAAAAAATAAAAGGGCATTCGAATACCATGGTTAGGCCTAGTTAAAATCCCAAGATAAATAGGGTTTTCAAATACCCTGGAAATAAAATCCGAATATCATAGTGCAAAAATATAGGTTAAATGGGGTATCCGAATACCTTAGGAAAGGGTATTCAAATACCACATTGGTAACCATAAAACAAACACATGCCGAACTCATTTTGAAATCATTTAGGAAACATTTTTTAGATAAAAGCTTATCAGAAACGAAGTTCCATATAGTTTTAAGATTAAACCCAACTTTATTTTAAAACAAACCTCTTAAAAACATTTAAAGTAATGTTTTAAAGAAAGGGGATGAACAGAGGTTTCTGTTTCTTTTCCTTTTCCTTTTTTTCCTTTTTTTATTTTGTTTAATCAATGGATTTCATTTTTTAGAAAATATGGATAAGACCAACATCAATTGATCGAGATAAAAAATCAAAAGCTTTAGATATCACCACCAAAAAATTTGAAACCACATGATTCTGGATCTCACCACCAAAGACTTTGACACCGTGTGACCAGCAAAGACTTTAAAACCACAAAATTCTTCCATTTTCAGGTACTCTCCCATTTTGACAGTTCTTTCCTTTTTTGAAAAATTTTCCTCCATTTTAAACATTCTCCCCTCTTGAAAATTCTCCTTTTTTTTTTTTTTTTTGCTATTCAAAATTTTCTCCTTAATAAGTCTCCATTCTAGAATACCCACCTCGTGGATCCTTCTATTCCTGCATTTTCCTTTTGATATTCTCTAATTTTAACAGCCACATCTGAATGTTTTCTTGTCTTGGAAATTTTTTCATATGTTTTCCAAAGATGTGAAAATTTACTTGCTCAAATATTATCTGATTGTGAGAATTCTCTAAATGACATACACACTGTAGACACCTAATTTTGTCCGGACCCTTAAACAATGTACTTTTATTCTACAAATCCGATTTCCTAAATTCATTCCGATTTCCTGACCTAGTGACTTAACATTTAGGTTCAGTAAAAGGGGCATGCCGGTTTTGATATTTCGGATTGGAAAAGTCAAAGTTGATCAAAAATCAAAGTCAAAGGGTAAAAAGTCAACTTTGGAGAAATCAAGATTAAAAAAAGAATATTGGATTTTAAAGAGTCAATCTTGATAATTGGAGAGCTACAATTGAAAATGGAAGGGCGAAATTGAAAAATGAGATTAAAGGGAAATGGTGTAAGGACTAAATCGAAAAAAGTCAAAAGTTGAAATTAAATGTGAAGAAGCAAATTGAAATGTAAAAGAGGATAATTTGAACGAGTGGAAGACAATGGAAGAGGAAATTGAAAGAAACGAAATAAGAAAGATGAAATTTAAAAACTGAAATGATAGAGGGACTAAATCAAACAAATTAAAAGTTCAATTTCAAAGAGGATTATAAAAAAGATTAAATTGAAAGAAATTGAAAGTTCAATTTGGAGGATAATCGATAAGGGATGGATAATAGATTTAAAAGCTCAATTACAAGGAGAACGAAAGGAGGACTTATGACAATAGGAAAGAAAAAGGGGAAAGGAAGAAGAAAAAAGGAGGAGGAAAAAAGAGGGAAAAAATTAGGAAAATGAGAAAGTTTTTGGTTTTTTGGAAAGCTAAGAAGGTAATCTTCCATTCTTGCTTTTAATTTTCTTTGATTTTCTTTAGTTCTTCATTTTTTTATGTTTTGAAAATTCTAAAAAGTTTTAAAAAGATTATTCTTCTCTTGTTTTCTTTTTTTTTTATTAAAAAAAACATTAAAGTGTTCTTCAAAAAAATGTTTCTCAAAAGAAAAAATCATTCTTTTCTTCTCTTTTAAAATTTCTCAAGTTTTAAAAATGGTTTTTAAATAACTTTGTTGCTTTTTCTATTTGAAAAATAAAAATATAGTATGGTTGATGTGTCTTGATAAATGTATGTTCTAGGTGTTTGCTTTCATTTTTGTTGCAATGAATTTATAAGGCAAAATGAGGTTATGAGCTTGATGATACTTGGCCATTTTGGTTTTCAGATTGGATAATACGATTACGGGCCAAATTTTCCTCTTCGCCCTGTTGTCACCCAAAAACAGTTTTTTCAAAACCCCCGGGAGTTCTTGGTTCGGATTAAGTAATAGTCCGTAACCAAGTTCTTTTTTTGTTCTCTTGATATATCGAGGCATATCAAACTCTCTTTGGTCAGATTACGGACTCAAGTTTCCTAACCACCTTTTGTTTTCTCGAAAACGTTTTGTAAGCCTAAAAACAACTTTTCAAGGCCTCCGAACACCCTTTTTAAAACCTTTTGGGTTAACACTTTTTAAAACCTTTGGATTATCGTTTTCAAAAACCTCCGAGTATCATTTTTTAAAAGCGTTCGAGTCTGTTTCGCTAAGTCTGACTTAAATTTCTTCAAAGGTATTCGGATACCTCTATATGTATTCGGATACATCTATAGGTATTCGGATGCCCTCTCCTCAAGGGAGAAACACATTCCCGATAATGGTCATGTTTTCATGCATTTCATATCTTCAAAATTGTTTTCCCAAATTTATCATAAAAACGTGTTTTATTGGTTTCATAAATGTTTGGCGAGAATTATTTCTTAATGTTTGCCGAGTTTGCCGGGGAGGTTAGGAAATTCTTCAACGCAGGTTTCTATGGAATCGTAAAATGTGGTTTTCGTTTTACTCAAAATTACGTACGTGTTAAGTGAAAGAACGTTTTTCCAAGTTTTGCAGGGTTTGTCGGGGAGTTTAGTTAAATTTTTCAACATTTGCCATTTATGTAATTTCAAATAAATAAATACATAAAAAAAGATTTTCGAAATATGGTTGTATGCATATTCTTATTTATTTTTATTTATTTTAATTATTATTATTGCTTATGCTATGTTCTTGATTATATTATTTTGTGATTAATATTCCTATGATTTTTGTTTATGATAATTTATGATTGATATTTATTTTAATTTCTCATTTATGCCATAGTATAATTAGTGTTCATGTCATATCTTTTATATTTGCATATTAATATTGTTTCGCATATTCATAATTTTTAAATGAGTTTAAATGCATATAGAAATTAATGTTTTTTAATAATAAAAAAAAAAAAGGCAATATCCTCGAGTTAAGATAATTCATGAATCCTCCGCCGAGTTGCCAAAGAGTTTTCATCAATTATCATTAACAAAGGAATACCTTTTTAAAAAAAAGAGAATGATGAGGATGATTTTATAATAAGAAAAATTATATATTTTATCGAATTTGCCAGAAAATATAAAAAACTTTACAATAATAAATTCCAAATCGTTCTCGAGTAGACCTGTTCACGGGCCTGACAGGCCTGGGCCGTACTAGGCCAGACCTGAGTAAGAATATTTGTAATCCGACCCGGCCCGAATTACTGTTCACAGAATAAAATAATAATATTTTTTAAATTTTCATTATAAAAATATATATAAATTAATAAAAACATAAAAATATATATATATTTTAATATAAATAAACAATAATTCGGGCCCGCGAGTCAAGCCAAGCCTGGGTAAGGAAGTTAAAAATTTCGGGCCGCGACCCGACCCAGCCCATGAGCACGTCTATTCTCGAAATAATACAATTGTTTTAAAGAAAATTATTTTAAATATTGAAATTAAAACCGACTTTCATCGAGACTTCATAATAACACGTGATTAATAAGATATCGTTTCATACGGACGTTGTGGGAGTGCTAATACCTTCCCTGCACGTAACCGACTCTCGAACCCGCTTTTGTTTTGTTCTCTAGTTATAAGAGTAGACTTTAAAATTGATTTTTTTAAAATATTTTAATAAATTTTAAAATATTTTATAAAAACCAATTTTAATAGGTGATCAATCACACCTAACCAAAAAAGATCGGTGACGACTCTATTTTTTCTTAAGGTTTTTCGAAACCTATATTATTTACGAGGACCATATTATCTTTTTTTCCTCCCAAACATCATTTAACGATCGCAAAATCGTTATGACAGTTGCAACTAATTAATTTATAATTAATTATTTTTTAAAAAATTCTATGTAAATAAGTTCTATTAAATTCAAAACTTTTTGACTTTATTATCGAGATAAAAAAATAACATTAATATTATATTTAAATAGCACATAATAAATGCTGTGTTTTTAAATTTAAAAAGATTAAAGACTAAATGATTATAAGAAAATTAATTTGTATAAATAAAAATCATATTTAAAATTTTTTAATTTAGAAAAAAAAATTAAGTTTCATATTTCAAATTGGTTTTTTTTTTGAATTTTTTTTTTGAATTTTTAAATTACATAGTTTTATATGTTATCTTACATGTCAAATATATAAGATATCTCTCTAAGTTTCTGTCTATAAACCTTACCAAGTAAACATGTATCTTATATATATATATATATTATATATATATATAATGTAGGATGAGAGAAAGATATTCCCAATTTCAGAGAGGATTCCCCCCCTTAGATTATCATCTATTTTAGAGGGACTCCAAATTTCTTTACCGTAATATTAGTTGGAGTCGACGAAACTTACCAGATCGCGAAAACTTGCTTGACCCACCCAAACTCGAATCTAATACAAACCAATTTGATTATAACAATCCTAACGCAAACCAATTTGATTATAAAAAGTTAACTATCTAAACTTAAAACGATCCGAATTTAAAAATAACTTAAATCGTTCGGCATACACAGTATATTAGCATACAGACAACCTTCATCACCATCTATTTTTACCACAGTAGTGGAATTTTCTCCATTAATCATTCAAACACTGACCAAATATAAATTGAATACTCCATTTCTCATTCTTTATTCTCTATCAAATTATAAATTTTTATTTTTTCAAAAAATAAAAGATAAAAGAAGTCAACATATCATTATATATAGGTAATTTACAGTTCAAAGATCCTGCACATAAATTTCAATTTACAACTTTTGTTATTGCTGTTGTCTGGTAGTGTTTAACTATGAAGGAGCTTGCAGAATGTCATGCAAGCGAACTTAACTGCATATAAAGATTGTGCAAACGATGCATAAAAGAGTCTACTCACCAGTGGCAATGACGCATTGGTTTAACAGAGGTTGGACAAGATTGGTATATTTGTCGAGTCATAGATCATTGTGAGAATTGGCGGAAGCCAAGCATCAATGTAGTTCCTTAAGACGACGAGCATGTATCATCCATACATTTATTTAAATTCCTGAAATAAGACGTAAATAATTTCCTCTCAGTGATTACAACAATGGTAATATAAATAACTAAAAAAAATCAAGGTGATGCTTGGTGCTTCTCTGCAAAATGTATCGCCAATCAACACTTTGAATTCTACATTCCTGATCTTAGGAAGCCATCTATTTCTTATACATTTAACATATGTAGAGCTAGTAGACTAGTGAGTATGATGCCATGCCACCAAAAGTAGCTTGGCGTAAAAGGTGAAGAATTTGCGAACAAAAACCAATATTGCAGTGGGAACTAAATTGTTATAATATATATAACTAGATCTTTCCATATATCTCTGAAAAGGCGTCATTTCTATCAAGATTAAGCAAGAGACTCGCTATGTAAAAACCTTAAGTTTCAAAGCTTTCAAATAACTTATAATTTCATTTTAAGTTTTAATTTCGGAAAATAATTTAGAAAAACTAAACATAATTGATGGAAGAAGAGAAGTCTAATCTGAAAGTACAAGAAAAAACATGACTTTTCCTGAATTCTTCTTCAGTATAATTATGTCTGTCAATTCGAATCATGTGCCGTATTTATTGTCGCTAGTTTCTCTTCAAGTTTTGCCATCCGAATCTGCATTCAAAGCATAAACAAATTTTTTCTAAAGTTAACTGCAAATCGAGATATATATATATATATATATATATATATATATATATATATATGGGAATTATTAGCAATGAGAAAAATGAGAAACAGTAAGCAGCAAAGAAAAGTAAAGTAAAGTAAAAGAGTCTAATAACAAATAGATCCAAAGCCAGACTTAGACTCCATTATACTTTTGCTTTTACTTTTGAAAAGTTACTATAATGCAAAAGAAAAGGTAAAACGCATCAAAGAAAGGTAAAAAAGCATAAACATAAATTATTGTAAAAAAGGATAAAATATTAAAATGTAACACCAAGAATAAGATAATTAATCCATATAGAAGTAGAATAAAGTTATACTCAATTTAAGTTTGAATCATCAAAATTTAGTTTTTTGGGTCGTTCCGTGTTTAAGTCATTTTGGATTCGAGCCGTTTTTTGTTATAGGTAATTTTCAGTTTAGATTCTCAAGTTTTCTTGGCCAAATCAGAATGGGTCAAGTTTTGTTTAGGCAGATGTTTCGAATTCGGGTAGCTTTGCCAGCCCAACTACTATATGATGCCATTGCAACTTTCCTACAGACATTAAACACGCCTATCATTACCAAACTCTGTTTGATTCGTGATCAAGGATCAGTCAGCACTCTTCACATTCATCATTCGACCTCAATGTTGTTGCCATTTAAATGACTTGTATATCAGCAAATTAATGAAACTTTCATGGCTTACAGCACATTATATGGTTAATGAATGACATTTGATCATTATTTGCCATTGACAATCTCTGTAGCAGTTTTAACCATTGAGAATTTATGCTTTAGATCATATGATAACCATAAATAATGCTTTTGCAAAAATGGGTTTTTGGAGAATGTCTAATTTTCCTGTTCGCTTGCATAATTGTTTGGTCTACTATGCCAATAAGGCTAAAGTAGCAAATACTCTTATCCTTGAATTTTTTTATTTGATATTTGTAAGCAAGCTACTCTTAAATTTCCTAAGATTTTGTTGTGTCATTGACTTTTCAATATCTCTTCAATTAATTCCGCATGATACATATAGCTTAGTTAATGAATTATTCCTTCATTATAACATAAACCTCCATTAGAGTTAATGTCAATGAAATCTTGTCTTAAAATATATGATTTATTTAGTAAACCTTGTTAAACCTTCATCTTTAAGCGTATTATTGTTTTTGAGTGTTTTAAATATCTTCTAGTGAAACTTTCATCACTAAATAAACAGTTTAGTTATTTGTTTAAATGTGTAGAGGAGTTCTCATAGAAGGAAAAGGTAGTGTTACAACTGAGTAAGCAGGAAGAATAGAATATTCAGAGACAAAAAAAAAAAAAAAAAAAAAGCAAGCCTTAATATACTTGAGAACTGTGGCAAGTAGAGATGCTCATGGGCCAGGCCGGGCCGGACTTAGATATGGTATCAACATTATTTTATTTGCCCAAACCCAGCCGAAAATATGGGTCTCAAATTCTACCCAAACCCGTCCATATTTGTAAAAAGGTAGTACAAGCCCGTTTAGACCCGTCTATATTTTTTTTTTCTAAAAAATTTTAAACAAATATTTTTTTATTATTTAATTTTAGTATTTTTATCTCTCTTTTTTCTTTTATTAAGTTCTAAAACATGAATAACTTAGCATATTTTTAAATGTTTAAACTATAATATTATATATATTTATTTTTTATATGATATAAATTACATTATATATAAAATATAAAAATAGTATATTATATAAATGAAAATGTCCGGGCTGGGTCGGGCTCGGGCCTTGATTGTTGGAGCCAAGGCCCGGCCCATTTTTTAAATGGGCGTCAATTTTTTGCCCAAGCCCATATTTCGGGCCTAATATTTTGTCCAAACCCTCCAAAATATGGGCGGACCTTTGGGCTTGAGCGGGTAACTAGGCCCTTGAGCAGGGCTAGTGACAAGTGAGGAAATAAAGGAGGTAGGGGAGGAATCGTGCAGGAGATAGTGCTGATTTAAGAGATGTAATAGTGTTGGCAAGAGGAACTGCCCAAAAGCGGCAACCCTGTGCTCAATAAAGTCTTGTTATAAAAGGAAGGGTAATATCAAGGAGGAGCAAAACCAGTACTGATGACAAAGCCAGTAAACAACTAGATAGATACCGAAAGGTCTAGAGTGAAAATAGTTAAACAAGTTTTGATTTGTGTTAGGTGAATGATGCAGAATGCTCGGAAGCTAATCAAGGGATTAACTTATTTTTGTTTTCTTAACTTATTGTATTTATGGTGCTTAATTGTAACATTTTATATTAGGGTTTAATAATTAGTTTGGTTTTCCTTATCCTAGTGTTATCTTAATATTATTTTGGGTTAATTAAACATTTGGTTCTCGAACTATAGTCAAATTCTTGATTTGCACCTGAAGTTTAATAATTTACAATAGGTATTTGAACTTTCTATTCGTCCATCAATTTGCACAAGAAACTAACACTATTAGTCAAATGGATGATGTATCACAAATATCCAATAAGCTTGCAAAAGTGGCTAGTTGACATGGCATTTTGAGACATGTGGCATGTTTTTATTAGTTGATTTCGAACACATTCATTTGACTAACAATTTTAGTCTCGTGTGCACACTATTGGTCGGAAGCAAAGTTCAAGTACATAATTGCGAATTTTTAAACCTTACACAGCAAATCAAGAATTTAGCTGTCGATTTCAGGTACTAAATGTGTAATTAACTGAAATGAAAACTTTAAGTAAAGTTTGTTAGTTTTCGATTAGGAGTCTTAAGTTTTTTCTTTAAATTCCTACTTGGAATAGGAGTTCTACTTCTATGATTTGGGTTGGTTGGAGCCCATTTAAATATCAATGTACTTTTTCTTTTGGAAAACAGATTATTATGAGAAATTTTCAACAATATTACTATTGAGATAGTGTGATGCAATCAACCTTAGGTGTACTATTAAGGAACCCACAAATACTTTGTTTTCATTCTTCTGGTTGTGTGCTAGGAATCCTAGTTGTGGAGTTTAGAGATCTTTTCTTTGTCCTTTTCTTTATTTAGTTTTTCCTAGAATTTTAGATTATTATTATCATAAATCCTAGCCTTCCAAGCTATCCTGCATCAACGTAGTTCCTACTTTCATTTATGCAAGGCAACACCTATTTGTATGTTGGGAGGTACAAATAGCGCAGCCAATGAGTAAATTTATAGTTCATCCTATAATAAATAAAGGCGAGCACTGCGAAGAGCTAATTGAGTTATACTTGGCACCATAATTGAAAGTGTAAAAGGACATTGTATGTTAAGTATGATCAATTGAGCTATTCAAGCATTTCAAGGAAACATTAAGGGGAAGAACCTCTTAACTAGCCCCATATCAGCCCACCGAGTAAAAACTCTCCATGACATCCCAGTGTTTGAGACTAACTCAAGTATTGCCACTAGTCCTAGGTGAACCGCATATGATAAGCATGAGACATGTACAAGAAATGAATAATTATTGTAAAACAAATCATACATCTACAAGGTTAATCCTACTTATAGACTAGGGGATGCAATCAATGCAGTCAATGAGCAAATGATACCTTGAATGATTTGGAACGACGAATGGAAGGGTTTATCTGCAAACATGTTGAATAAGACTTTTGAGCTGCATCATATTGGTCCATGGCCAAGAAAGCATCACCTTGCAAGATATAAGCCTAAGAAAAGAAAAGAATGGTGAATATATCTTGATGACATGCAAAGTACAATGGAATTTTATAAGTACAATTTTTGTACAGGCGTGATTGTCCTCATGGTTTTGATAATTTTGTATGAAAAAGATTCAACTTTGAACATCTTAAAAGTAATTGAAGAATGACTGCAGTATATACACATTGTAGACCCATAAACATATTTGCACACAAATATGGATGCCAGAGCTTGAAAATTTGCTGTTTGGATTGAAATGTGTTGACAAAATAAGGGCGTACTTGCCTCCTAAATTATACTACTTGCTTGAAGGTCCCTTTTGTTAAGAAGCATGAAGCAATACGTTACCATCCAGGACCCAGTGGAATGTAAGAGATTCTTCCAAAGTCCAAACTACTTGTCTCTAACAATTAAAATAAGAAGAAAGTACATAGCTCACCTCGGCATAGTTGGGAGCTAATTTCAAAATTTGGGAGGCATCCTCAAGAGCCCCAGAATAATTGTGCATTGCCAATCTAGCAACAGATCTGAATGCAAAACAAAATCAAGATGAATTATGATGAAAATGATATTTTTTTTTCCAAAAAAAAAAAAAAAAAAAAAAAGAGAGAGAGAGAGAGAGAGAGAGAGAAAAAGAAATAGGCTGCAGTTAACACAATTGGATAAACCTTTGTTTGTAAAGGATGTGAATGCCACCAAATGGTTTTAAATCGAGAGCCTGTGTGGTGGAAACAAAGGAACGATGGTTATTCGCTATAGTTAGTTTGTAATTTGATTGCTCAAGAAATTTATTGAAAGTATTGCTACTTTTGTTGCATTTCTTTGTACCTGGGAAAGCAAGCGCTCAGCCTCATCAATCAAAGCCTCAGCTCTCATCCTCAAAGCAAGAGCATCCAGGCTAGTCTTACTCTTACTCTTGCTAGAAGCATCACCAACGCCACCTCCGGACCATAATCCAACCATGAGCTCCGCCGCGCTGGCCGCGGTGCCGCAATGCCTCACTATTTGGCCGTCGGGCAGCAGAACCACGTTGGGCCCAGCACCGCAGCTTCCAAGGCAACCGCAGGGCTTCACGGAGATGTCAGGCGGGGCCAGAGCCGTGAGGGTGTGGAAGGTCTGCATGGAACCCTGTCTGCGGCAGGTGCGGTTGGTGCACACCCTGATTTCTTCCACTTGAGCCTCGCTCTTTACAGGGAAAAGGAGATGCGGAGGATAAGTTGAATTGGAAATCCACAAATGCATTTGATTTTCCTTCTTTTTTTTCTTGCTTTTCTGAATGTCCTTGGCTTCGCTTTTGCTCACCCTCTTTCTCCCTCTATCTGTTAATTAATCGACTCAAAAAGCTGCCCCGATATACCTGTGCCAAAATTTTCTGAATTTCTCACAAAAAGTCTAAAACCACACCAGCATTTTGCTTTTTTGTTTGCTTTTTCGGAATAAACACCATCTCCTGGACAGATAGTGAGACTTTTGCCCTGGATAAGGTACGTTTGGATGATAAGGAATTTTAAAAGAGATTTCATTAGTAGACAGTTTAAAATTTTAAAATAAGATTCAAAATTCTTGGAAATTTTGGGGGTTTACCCCCCGGGATGCACCTCCGGATGAGGTGCAATGGGGCGGGGGTTTAGTCCATGACTGGACGGGTAATTTTTCTTTTATCCTTTTTCATTATTTTTTTTTAATTTTAAATTTACTTTTTTAATATAAATATAATAATTGTTAAATACTATTATTTAATATAAATATAATTTTAGTATATATTTTATTATTTAATATAAATAAAATTTAATAATTTTTAATTATTTATTATATATATACAAATTTATTCTAATGCATTTATAGTCATTTTACTTTCTCATTATAATTCACCTCACCATCATTATTGCGCTTGAATACAAACACATATCCCACCACTGATTTTAATCTCATCATCACCGCTGTTTTTAATCTCATCGGAGTCAATCTCACCGCCCATCCAAATGGACCATGAGAATTTTGAAAGTTTTATTTTTATTTTTTTAAAATTTTATCTCTTAAAGTGAAATCCGTGAAAATACTTATTTTTTAATAAGATATTAATATTTATTATATATTTTATAATAATTTTTATTTTTTAAAATTTTAACTACAAAAGTTACTTTTATTTTTTTAAAGTTATTACTAATATTACGTTTTTATAAATTTAATGATGTTATAATAAGCAAATTCGAAGATTTGATCGCTAGACACAAATAAAAAGTCGTCACTATTTTTTTATTTTTTATTAGTTGTGATTAGTTTACCTATATGAATCTATACTTTTTAAAGTAATCCTAAGTTTGATTAAGTTTTAAAAAAATAGGTTATAATTTACATTTTAAGAACTAGGTTTGACAGTTCGATTACGTGTGGGGAAGGATCACCCCCACAATTACTGTCCTAAGGATATAAATCTTGTGTTATCCTAAATTGGTCTCAACTAAATGATCTTTATTTCTTAATTTAATATTTAAATTTTGAAAAATTCTTTAAGGTTTCCTCCATAATACAGGCGAAATTAAAAATAAAAAATTCACAGTGAGAATATTCAAGAGAAACCATTTAATTGCCTAAAGAGGTTCCGTGTTGGATTTATTTTAAATTTTATGTGAAAATTTTTTTATGGGTTCTAAATCAAATTCTTATTTAATTTATAATCCTTTCAATTTTATGAAATACTATCATTTAATTTGGAAATAAATATCTACCTTTAGTATTGAAATTTCTTCCTTAACTCTCTATCATGTTCGCAGAATTTAGGAAAACTTTTTTCACCTACAAATTTCTTAATAGATCATTTGCGATTTTTTAGAATTTTATCATCGAATATATCTCAATTTGTTTTAAATTAAATTGATTTTATTTTATTTTTAGATAAAAAAGAAAATTAATAAAATTAATAAATAAATAATTAAATTAATGGAATCAAAATTTATGAAACAAATAAATAAAATAAAGCGCGCATAATTTACACAATATAAAATGAACAATCAAATAAATGAATTAGCAATGAATTAAAACCTATGAAATAATTAACAAAATAATAAGTAACAAATAAATATAAAAATGTAAAATTAAACTATAAAATCAACTAAACCAATTAAAAACCAATTAAAATCAATTAAACCAACTTAATCCATTAAAATCAATTAAAATTAATCAAACTAACTTTATCAATTAAAGTCAATTAAAACTAATCAAACTAACTTAATCAATTAAAATTAATTAGGTCAACTTAATCAATTAAAATTAATTAATAAAATAAATTATATAAAATAAAATTTATTTATTTATTAAAATAAATGAATTTAGGCGATTGGATCGAGTCTGTATGCGAATCTACATGCAGGTCTACGCGAACCGACCCCCAACCTTTAATACTTCAATTTTTTCTTTTATTTGAACCAAGAGAGGAAAAAAAAAAAAAACTTTAAGCTTTTCTCTCTCCCCACTGCAGTCTTCAAAAATCGACGATCCTCCGTCGCCTTAGGCTCAACTAATCGTCACCGTTGGTGAACCTAGAAATTCCCAAAAATTCTCCAAAATCTTCCTTCAACCTCCTAAATTCCAAAACCAAGTTAGATTTTCCAAAATCAATCCCAAAAAACTCCAGATTTAAGTTTAAAACTCGCAACTTCTAACCCTCAAATCTCCTCCGATAACCGTCCAATTTGCCTAGAAATCAAGTATATGATTTTTTCCCCCTAGGTTCTTCCTTTCCAGCAGTTTCGATCTTTTAAAAAAAAAATCTTGGAATTATCTCAAACTCTGAATCAAATAAAAAAACTACTTAAAACCCCCAAAATCAAAAACAAAAAACCAAAACGCCAAATCTCTATTTTATTTTAATTGCTATGTGATTGTGTATTATTTTTTTGCTTTCTGTGTATTTTCCCGTGTATCGAATTGCTTTTTAAATAAGGGTTTTTTGTGTAGAAAAATCTAGGTCTTTGATTTTCAATAGAATTCTATTTCTAATCTAACTTGGATCTTTGAACCAAAAGAATTTCTATCACGTTCAATTTCTGCTCACTTCAGTTTTTTGCTTTTGCTTTCTTTTCTGTGTTTTCCATCACTTTATTTTCCGAGTTATAAGGAAAAGAAATCTTAAGAGATAATTAGAAGATAATCAAAGGAAATTAAGAAGAAATAAAAATAAAAATAAAAATAAAAACAGAAATATAAAAAGAAAATATAAAGGTAAAAAGAAGAAAGAATAATAAAATAAAATCGAAAAATGGGTTATTCGGGTCAAGGATCCAAAGGCTGTGATCGTGTTTAAAGTCCAACAACACTCTTAGGTCCAAATATAAAAACATAAATAGGTCCAAAAGATCAAGACTCCAAAATATTTTGGAGGCCAAAAATCAATTTTAAAACTTTAACTCAAGGTTCGAATTCGAACTACAATCAATTAGTAATAAAATTGCCTTTAAATACACAAAGAGAATTCGAATATCAATTTAAAGACCCGAATAAAATTGGGTGTTTACAACTACCCTCTTTGTGTATTTTTGAGAAACAGAAATGTGCAAAGATGTAGACACCCTTATATTCAGCTCAAATTTGTTGGAACAAATTGAACACTTTTTTTCCCATAAAATGTTCCTCCCAACGAAGCATAAATTTTAAAGATTTCAAACGTGAAAGTGCTTCTCTAAACAAGGCATACACTTAAATATACATAACGTGAAAGTGCTCCTCTTAACAAGGCATAAACTTTAAAACTTTACCAAACATGAAAATACTCCTCTTAACGAGGCTTCAACTTTAAAATATACCAAACGTGAAACATACTCCACCAATGCTTTAACTTTAAAATTTATCAAACGTGAAAATGTTCCTCCATTGAGGCTTCAACTTTAAAAATTACCAAACGTGAAAAATACTCCGCCACTGAGGTTGCAACTTTAAAATATACCAAACGTGAAAAATACTCCTCCACTTACGCTTCAACTTTAAAATTTACCAAATGTGAAAATGGTCCTCCACCGAGACTTCAACTCTAAAATATAATTAAAATTTTGAAACAATTTTTCCTCAACCAAGGCACAAAACTTTTCTCAATCGAGATTCAAGATCTTACCTTGAGAAATAGCCTCTCAACTGAGGTTCATAAATTTATCTAAAAAAGATTCTCTCAATCAAGGTTCATAAAGCCTTTTTCAACTATTTTTGAAGGAACTTAGCAGGGATTCAAAATTTTCATCTTGAAGAAAATATCTTCTTACTTTGAAGAAACTTTCCTTAATCAAAATTTAAAATCTCTTGAATTTCTAGACCAATTAGCATCCCCTTATTAGATTTGAAACCCTAAAATCATACAATACATGCAATGCATAAATGTCATGAATGCAATGTAGATGCTTTAAATACTACAAATGTGAGAATGCCATGAATGCAATGCAAATACCAAATGCATTATGATAAGAACAAACTCTCAAGCCTATTTCTTCATTTTCTTCATCTTCTTTAGAACTGACTAACAAGTTCTATCAACTGGATTAACCCTTGGCCAATTTCTTCCAATCTCATCATTTGTTCGTTTTCAAGAAGGCACCTCTTTTGATTCCAAGATCTTGAACCCTTATGTATCTCCAAGGCTTTTCATTATTCTCATCTTATTACTCTTTCTTCCTTAAAATGGCATCTTTAAACACATTCAAATTTCAAATCTAACATGAAGAATCTTCGATGTCAATGTTGTAGGAGGTGCCTACTCGATCATTCACTAACTCAACACATCTCATTCTCGAAAATCATTCCTCTCGTCATGGGAATGAAAACCCAAAAGCCTTCTCAGCATTGTTTTTGCCCCTAGAAATGTCACTCTTGTCATATTGGTCCAAAACTCAAATATGCATTATTTCAAATTTGAATGTTTTCATGTTTTGTTTTTGAAAATTCTTTGAAAAGAATGAATTTGTCCAAAAAACTCTTCTCATTTTTCAATCATGCCTCCATGGTAATGTAAAATTTCCCCACATCACTATTTTCCAAGTTCTAAAACAAAAATCAAGTCTTGCTTTCAACAAATGTCAAGGCCAGTTAAGATAGGCTTAAAATCTGGGAAAGAAAGAAAGATGATTAAAAATTCAGAACAAGTAATACAAAATGGTGTTGGCCTTCTTAAATTTCTCAAAAATGTTCAGTGTTCATTGGTTGGTTCATGATGTCCTTTCTCTGGTGCTTCTCATTGGAGCTTGGCACAATCATGCACAAAATCTTTGGAGTTGCTTTCATATTTCTAATTTTTGCTCTAAACTGCCCGTTTTTTGGGTTTTCACCCTAGAGCTTCATCCTTTTTTTTCCTTTTTCTTTTTTTTTTTCATTGGTTGTTCCATCATATTTTTGAGAATTCAAAATTCCTCAGCGTAAAATGTCAATTCAAAGGGATGGAGTAAAACCCAAGGAAAAACTTGATAACTCTATGCAATATAGTTATTTATTCATATTTTGTGCATTAAAGGTAGCTAACTCCTTAAGTTTTAATTCAAAATTAATAATTTCTAGTTTTTATGTTATTTTTATTTATTTATTTCATAATTAAATAAGGTAATGACTTAGTGTTTTGTGTATTATAAGTGCAAAGCAAGAAAGAGCTCTGAGGTACGAGAAGACAGGAGAGAGAGCAACATAATGCAGCAAACCAGCAGGGCTAGAGCCGTGGCACTAGAAAGCTGGCGTTGTAGCGCCAGCCCTCACCTAGAAGCACCCATGACCAACAAGGCCAGCGCGATATTTTTCTTGTGCGGGAATAAACTCCTCTCAGGCTTTTGGACCTATATCAATAAGATCTTTTAAGGCTAAAATTAGGACTCTTTAAGACCTTTGGAACTTAGTTTTTCTAAGAGAAGAGCAGCCACCAAACATACAAGAAGCCTAGAGAGATTTTGGAACATTGAACATTGAAGACTGAAGACTCGACAATCTCTAGTTTTCTCTTTTCCCTTATTTTTCTTAAATTTTTTTGTAATGTTAATGATGGTGAAACTTCTTTGTTTTTTGTTTTCAATAGTTAGCATGAACTAAGTTATTTTCTCTAGGATTGCAATGGAACTCAACATGTAGTTTGGATTTTTTTTCTTGTCTCTTTCTTAATTTTAATGGTATTTGAGTTGTTTATTCAATCTTATGTTTAATGCTTCTAATTGCTTGATCACCAATTAGATTGATTTTGTAAACTTAAATAAACTCGAAAAAAAGAATTTTGTGTTTAGACATAGATTGAATAACATATGTTCATATTCGTTTATCTAATTGAATGAATTGATTTGCATGTGAGACAGGAATAAAATTACATGTCATGTATAACCAATTTAGAGTCTACGCTTAATAAGTCTCTCTTTAATTTAATTCTCATAGGAATATAGTTAATTGGTTGAGGGGAATATTTTTATAAGAACATTGGAAGAGACTTATAAATACATTAAAACTCTAGGTTAACAACTCGTTATCATTAGTCAAGTTAAGAGAGAGAAAAGATTTAAATGAAGTGTTGCTGGAAATTGTAATCCTAGGCTTTTCCTTATTGATTAACAAAGTTTCAATTGTCATATTTGCTTGTTAGTTTCTTTTATTTTGTTTTTAGTTTACAATTTCTAATCGTTTCTTTGAATAAAATTAAGTTGTTATAATTTTAGCAATTAACGAATTTGGTTACAATTCCTCATGGGAATGATACTTTACTCATCATTATATTACTTGTTAACAGTACGTGCACTTGCGTGGTTAATTCTGACAAAAAGGTTTTGGTATTGTTGTCAAAGAATTGTTTTACTATTTTTTTTAATATTAATACCAAAACAATCTTAGTCTTAATTCAAACTTTTTTTTTTCTTTTTTTTTTTAGGTTCTATTGGTCGTTGTATGCAAAGGGCAAGAAATTTGGAAATTATTCTTTTTGATCCAGAACCAGAAAGAACTTTTCATCGACTTCGAAAGGAGAATTTACAAGGTTCGACTCACAACTATACAATGGTTGAAGATAATGATACAAAGACCTTGCGAGAGTTTGCTGTCGCTCTCATGCAAGGACTTCTTACGAGTATCCTGAGACCTACCATTCAGGCCAACATTTTTGAGATAAAGCTAGTCATCATTCAGATGATCCAAATTTCAGTATAATTCGGTGGTCAACCTAATTTAGACACCTAATTTTGTCTAGGTGCCTAAACAAGGTATGTTTTTCTACAAAATCTGATTTTCAACTCACCTCAATTTCATGGTTTAGTAGCTTAACATTTGGGTTCCACAAAGTGGGCATGCCGGTTTGGATATTTTGGGAAAAATCAAAGTAAAAGTCAACTTTTGAAAATCAAGATTAAAAAGAAAAATTGGATGTTAAAGAGATAATTTTGATAATTGGAAAATCAACTTTGATAAGTAAAAAAATTAGATTAAATGGAACAAAGTTGGAATAAAATGGTAGAAAAGTTTGGTTGAAAAATTCAAGAGAATTTTTGCAAGCCCAATCTTGAAAATCCAATAGATAGAAATTTTTGTGGAAATATGGAAAACCATTATTTTTATCAAGTGGTAAGAATTTTTTGTGGAAATATGGAAGCCCATTATTTTTATCAGATGGTAGGAATTTTTGTTGAGACATGGAAGCCCTTTTTTTATTTAAAGTGGTAGGATTTTTTAATAATGGAAGCCAATTTTTAAGGAAAATCCAAATAGTGGAAAAATGGTGGAAGATGGAAGCCCGTTTTTTATTAAAGGTCCAATGGGTAGAAAGTTGGGTAGAAAGATAGGAGCCCAACTTTGTAAAAAAAAATAAAAATAGAAGGCCGAAGTTTAAGGGTCCAAGAAGAGAAGAAAATTATGGAAGGTCCAAAGTTAAAGTTCATGTAGGAAAATAGATGAGGGGTGAGGGGTGAGATTAGGAAAAATAAAAAGTCGTAGGAACATTGTATAAATAGTGCAAGGTAAAGTTGTAATAAAAATGAAGAGTGGAGGATGCTCTTGGAAGACCAAGTGGCATGGTAGTAAATAAGCTAATGAGTTATGAGAGTAAGGACATGACACATCAAGTTGGTATATAAGTTGACATTTTTGGCCAATGAGGGCCACTTTTGGAGACCAAGTAGGAAGATGATTGACTAGCCAATAGGTGGTGAACTTAATGAGGGAGGGATGAATCCCATTGGCTAAAGAATAAGAGCATGACATGTGGCTAAAAAATATCAAGAAGGAAGAGGGGGATACAAGGGGTTTCGACCAAGCTCCAAGGGTCACTCTAGTTTTTCATTTCTTTTCACAAGGAAAAGGGGATAAAAAAAAAAAGAAAAAAGAAGAAAAGGAAAGAAAAAGAGAAAAAGAGGAAAGGAAGAGAGGTTTGGAAGGCTTACCTAAGGTAGCTTCCATTCTCTTCTTTTTCATTGTTTTCTATTCATTTCAAGTTTTTCTTTCTTCTTCTTCTTTATGTTTTTTCATTTCTTTTCTTTCAACTTAAAGGTTTTCAAAAGTTTTTTTTTTAAAACTTCTTTTCTCTCATATTTTTCAAAAACATAAAGTTTTTTACCAAATTATTCTCTTCTTTGTTCCTCAAAGTGGCGTAACTCTTGGCTTTTTACTATATTTTTTTTTTTGTTTTTTCATGTGTTTATCTTGATATTTTCTATATTGTGGTATATTATGTTTATTTGATGACTTCTTCTTGTTTTCCTTTTGAAAATGAAGAAGTTATGAGCTTGATGATTTTAGATTTTTCTAAGTGATGGTTAGACCGGATTAACCATCCATGTGACGAACCTTGAGCCAACTTCTTGCTATTTTCTTAAAAACCTTTCTCTACATTTTTTGGATGCCATTTTTGTTATCTTTGATGTTTGCATATTGTTGACTATGGTTTATTGTGGAGCCTTCTTGATGTTGCATATTTTTCTTCTCTTTAGAAAAGTGGTTATGAGCTTGATGATCTTAGACTTTCTCTAAGTGATAGTTAGGCCGGATTAACCATCCATGAGGCCAACCTTGAGCCAACCAGTTTGTTTGCATTAAAACATGTTTTTAAAATGATTTTAAATGGATTTTGGCTAGGGTTAATGAATGTTCCATAGCCAAAGTCTTGTTTTTCAAAGTGTTCGAAAAATCAATGTTTTAAAGGTTGGATATAGAGATAAGTCAAATGCATTTTTTTCAAAATAAAAAACTATTTTAATCCCATAAAATCATGCCTTGGCCGAACATATTGGTGGGAGTTTTACTTTTTTTTTTTAGTTTTTTTAAGGTTTAAAAAATTTGTTTTGATAAAATGAGCTTTGGGTAGCTAAAACGAGTCTTAAAATGACTCAAAGTTTGGATAGTTGGGATTCGGATCATGCTTAATCAGAGATAATGTATAATTTAATCAACAAGTTAAATTAACAACGCAGCAGAATAAAACAAAGAACAACCGAATCCCTCAACGAATCTTTCTATGAATTCAAAACGATCATCCTGTCAAGAACATATAACAATCAAAATCTCATACCTCTATAATGGAGATTGCCGAAACCTCAAGACAGATTCTTGATGTTCTTGTTCTTGCACACAAAGCCTGGTTGTGCAAACCAAAGCCGTCCAATTGTCCGACCTCTAACAGTAATCCACACAGGTGACTTGAAAACCTTCACAATGTTGAGATTATGTTTTGCCAAGACAATGCTAGTAGTCTAGGTTGTGAGAAACCTTCCTCCTCTTACACTAGTCAGCCGATTCAAAGTAGGCAAGAAGAAAACGATTTTCTCTTCCTCTTTTGTCTATGCAGCCGAACTCACAGGGAGAGTGAGAGGCTGTGGCTACCAGGGTTTCTTACTTGCCTAGGGAGGCGGCAACAACATTTGAGACATATATATATATAACTAGGTTTAGTGTATGCCAACTATTGGACTAACTGCACTAAAGCCTTTATACGTATTATTAAATATTCACATTAAGCCTACAACACTTAATGAATATTTAATCTGGCCCAATCTCATTTTAATTCCATTAATCACCTTTTGTGTGTGACCCATTAGGCCCCCAACATGTTGACAATAAATATAAATTAAATCCATTAAAGAATTTCTAATTCATATTTATAGATCATGAGCGGAATCTAGCAATGCATCATGACCACCAAAATACTAAGAGAGTCATCAAGTTTCGACAAGCCTTTCGTGTACAATATGTCTGTGCAATTCGACCCCTTCATCAAATATCCCCGGATAGGAAAGAGCATGGTTCAGTGTTTACTTTTAATATCCCATATTAGATCTGCAGCTTTAATATTAACTCCTTAAGTATTGCCTTTGCCAAGGACTTCCATAAGTTAATATCAGCCATATACATGTGAGATATGTCCTCTCATATCACTTGGGGTGATGAATCCTCTCTAGACCACTCATTCATCTTCGTATACTTCATGTCATACCCAATAACACCATACTATAAGCATCCTTTTGTTTGGGACCCGTTCGTGATGAAATATAAGTACGACAGTTCACATACAAGATGACCTGGTGTCACAAGTCAAAGGATTACTTACACTATTGACATTTGAGAGTATTTTCCATAGACACTTGAGTGAAATGCCAAATGGAACTCTCATAGCGAGTCATGTTCAGTGAACTTGTTCAACTAACAAGCACTCATATGTTATCCCCAAGTATCTCTATACTTTCAACCTATGAGACCAGTTGCATGCATCAAGTGATGAAGGCTTAACATATGACAGTCTTTGAGCATTGTCAATGCCTGTCTTGATAATACAATGACCAGGAACAGTTTTAGAAACACGACATTGATGCATAAGGATCCTCATAATTGTAACTCCTAACAATTCCTTTGCAATGCCATTGTGTTTCATGGGCTTTATCTTCACAAGTTATTTATAACAATTATAACAATACTTATGGATAAAGAAATACCTCAATTATAATTAATAAACTATAATGTGCAATACATGAATATATAAATAGTGTCTTACAAGCCTAATTAGATTGGCTTGCAGGGCTTACACCAATAATCTCCCACTAGCACTAAAGCCAATCGTCCATGTCCTTCCATGTGATGATTGTGTTTCTGCTGGGACATAACCTTAGTGAAAGGATCAACTATATTATCCTCTGTGGATACCCTTTCTATACTTATATCACCTTTTTGAATTATATCTCTAATCAAGTGATATTGCTGCAATACATGTTTGGATTTATGATGAGACCTTGGTTCCTTAGCTTGCGCTATGGCTCCATTGTTATCATACTAAAGTGGTACTGGATCAACAATGCTTGGAACCACACCAAGTTCAGTTATGAACTTCTTGATCCAAACAACCTCCTTCGTTGCCTCAAAAGAGGAGATATACTCGGCTTTGATTGTTGAATCTACAGTTGTAGTCTGTTTGGAACTTTTCCAACTGACTGCAGCTCCATTTAAGGTAAATACATAATCGCCCTATGATTTACTATCATCTTTATCAGTTTGGAATCCAGCATCTGTATAACCCCTAATTTGGAGTTCAGTCCCTCCATAGACCAAGAAAATATCCCTAGTTCTTCTCAAGTACTTGAGGATATTCTTCACAGTAGTCCAGTGAGATTCACTAGGATTGCTTTGGTATTGGCTCGTGACACTCAGAACTTACGATACATCTGGTCTTGTGCACAACATGGCGTACATGATAGATCCAATTGCCAAAGCATATGGAATCCTATCCATCCATGTCTTATCTTCATAAGTTTTAGGACACATCTCCTTCGAGGGATGTACATCATGTACCATAGGCAAGTTGCCTCTTTTGGAGATATCCATGCTAAACCTCTTTAGCACCTTGTCTATGTAAACGGATTGGGACAATCCAAGCAGCCTTTTCGATCTATCTCTATAGATCTTAATTCCCATAATATATGCTGCTTCTCCCAAATCCTTCATGGAGAATTGTTTTGAAAGCCAGACCTTGGTCGTCTGAGGCATAGGTACATCGTTTCCTATGAGCAATATGTCGTCGACATATAGCACTAGGAATACAACTGCATGTCCGTTACTTTCTTGTAAACACATGGTTCATCAGGATTCTTAATGAAACCAAATTCTTCAACTGTTTCATCAAACCTAATGTTCCAACTCCGAGATGCTTGCCTTAGTCCATAAATGGACTTTTGCAGCTTGCATACCTTATTAGAAGTGGCCTTGGATGAAAAATCTTCAGGTTGTGTCATATACACTTCCTCTTCTAAATTCCCATTAAGGAATGCAGTTTTTACATCCATATGCCATATTTCATAATCATGGTATGTAGCAATAGAAAGCATAATCCTAATGGACTTAACCATGGCAACTGGTGAAAAGGTTTTATTCAAAATCAATGCCTTCAACTTGATTATAACATTTTGCAACCAATCTGGCCTTATACGTTTGTATGTTGCCATCCATGTTTGTCTTTATCTTGTAGACCTATTTACACCCTATGGGTTTTATCCCTTGAGGTGGATCAACTAAAGACCAAACTTGGTTAACTTCCATGGCATCCATTTTGGATTTCATGGCTTCTAGCCATTTCTTGGAATTGATGTCTGACATCGTTTCCTTATATGTAGTAGGTTCATTATCAATGGGCAAACCATCTCTTTCCAAAAGAAATTCATAACTTATTGGTGTTTGCCTCTCCCTACTAGACCTTCGGAGTACTTGTGTTTCTTGGGCATCAGTCAGAGCATCTAATGCTTCGATCGATGGCTCAGGTTCCGAGGGAATGTTAGGTTGTAGTGCTTGAACTTCTTCAAGTTCTAGTTTACTCCCACTGAATCCTTCTAGTAGAAACTCTTTCTCTAAAAAAGTAGCGTGTTTTGACATAAACACCTTTTTATCTATAAAAGTAATATCCAATAGTCTCTTTAGGATATCCCACAAACTTACATTTTTCTGATCTAGCTTCCAGCTTATCAGAAGGTACTTGTTTCACATAAGCAGTACATCCCCAAATCTTTAGATAAGATAAGTATGGCTTCTTGCCATACCATATCCCATATGGTACCTTATCTACCGATTTGCTTGAAACCCTATTTAGAAGGTAAGCTGTAGTTTCTAAGGCATATCCCCAAAAGGATATCGGAAGGTCAGCCTTAGACATCATGGATCGAACTATGTCCAACAAGGTTCGGTTTATCCTCTCGGATACTCTGTTATGCTGAGGAGTTCCAGATGGAGTCCATTGCGACAGAATTCCATTTTTTGTCAAATGATCTAAGAAATCATGGGTTAAATATTCTCCTCCTCGATCTGATCTAAGAGCCAGAATATTTTTCCCAGTCTGTTTATCTACTTCAGCTCTGAACTCTTTGAACTTTTCAAAAGCTTCAGAATTGTATCTCATCAGATACGCATAACCAAATCTTGAATGATCATCAGTAAAGGTTATGAAGTATGTGTGACCACTTCTAGCAGCTGTGTTTAGTGGCCCATATACATCTGAATGTATTAAGCCCAATAAAATACCAGCTCTTTCACCCATTCCTATAAAGGGAGTCTTGGTCATCTTACCAAGGAGACAACATTTACAAGTCCCATATGATTCATAATCAAAGGGTTCCAAATAACCATGTTTATGCAATTTGGAAATCCTTGTCTCATTGATATGACCAAGTCTACAATGCCAGATGTTGGTCTTACTTGGATCATCCTTTCTTATTTTCTTGACATTTATATTGAACACAGGCATCTCTGGATCCAAAACATATAATCCATCATGTAATGTTGCCGATCCATAGTGAATGCCTTTAAGAATGATGGAGCAACTATTGCCCTTCATTCTTATCTCGAAACCATCATTAACAGTGAGGTATGAAACCGAAATGATGTTTCTAGACAATACTGGAACAAAGTAACAATCCTTCAGTTCCAATTTCATGCCAGAAGGTAAAGATAAAGTACATGTTCCAACGGCCAATGCTACAACTTTTGCACCATTGCCTACACTTAGAACTACTTAATCTTTGCTTAACTTTCTACTTCCTTTCAACATCGATATGTCATTACATAGATGTGAACCGCATCCTGAATCAACTATCCAGGAATTAGATTTAATAGTAGAAAGATTCAGTTCAATCACAAACACAGTCAACCCAGAAACTTCTATAAGTTTTTCTTAACTTGTCAAGTGAGCAACCTTCCTTTCATTGAGAACGCTTCTCAATCTCATGTACCAATCTAAACATTTTGGACTAAGGGCATTAATAATGCCACGCAGTATAGTTAAAGTATTAACCATTTCAACAACCTAATATGGAAAAAGTATATATCAGTTATATTCATGTATTTATACCAATTCAAGATGAGATATTAAATCTCTTATTGATTCTCCCACTAATTTTTTGAGATAATAGCCCTCACTATTATTCGAAAATCTCATCAAGGTATTTCTAGTGGACTAGGATCCCTTTCAACATGTTGCAACCTTGAGTGACTCAACAAATTACAACAAGCCTAGTTGGGTAGATAACATAGCTTATGAATTTATCTCTATGCAACTCCCAGATCAGTTAGGTAACAACTCCTTGTCTAAGCACATCATATGTATTTCGCCTAACTATGCCTCTAACACCATGCGGTCAAGTTTGATGCATCTGGACAACATGGCATTAGTTGAGTAAGACCCAACTTCATAACTTAAACATATTCGTACAATAGTTTGACCTTGAGTGACTCAACAAGCCTCCTACTGGAAGAACTCTGGTTATCTTGTTATGATGATGGAAGGCAACTTTATCATGCGAAACATGTGACTCAATATTGTAAAGAGGGATTTCTTTTTTCTTTAAATACAAGTCTAATCATATCATGCATTCATAGCATTTATAATATCGCATAAAATAAATCTATAACATGCTTTCTGCTTGGATGATTATGGACTTTTCTAATCTAATTTCCTTGAGCTATCAAAGGAAATTAGTTGGTCAAATTCCTAGGTGATTACATACATAGTCTTCAAAGCTTGCTTGTAATCTCCTTATCTTCATGGCACCTATCTTCTCCATCTTCAAGTTACAAAAAATTATTCCTAGCTAATCCTAATTTTACACTTTGATGTAACTAATTACATTTGCTATAAAGAAACCTCAAGTTACATTTGAGGGGAATTAGGTGAGTAAAGAACTTTTACAACTCCATAAATTGAAATATAAGGCAGGGCACGCAGTCCCTATTTAATAATAAAAAACCATGAAAAATAAATTTAACCATCCACAATCATATTAGGTCTAAGTCCATAATCATCCCATACATTCACAAACAATTTATGAACATATAAATCATGCTTTAATCTCTAGTTACCATTCAATGAATATATTTGATCCATAATTTAATTCAAGGAAAATAATAAACATTTATTCTAATATCATTAGAATAAATCCTAATCCAATTAGGATTATTTCCTCTAATTAAATTTTCATCAAATTAAATAATTTAATTGAATATTTATAACATGTAAATTCTCATATCGGTGATTTAATTAATTCAACAGTATTACCATGGTTACCAATTCTAGTGTTGTAGTTCAACTAGGACACTACAACATTAGTAACTCAATATTGTTGAAAATCCACAAGCCATGAAAATCTGATAGAAGCAAAAACCCTAGCAAGGGAAGACGTAGGCTGCGGCAATAGGGTATAGCTGCCGTCTCTTTTCTCCCTATAGCCTCTCTATCTGCTTTTCACAGCTTCCAACTTTTCAATGCAAAATCAATTTTGTGAATTTTCAGGCTTGCCAAGAACAATTCTAAGCATTTTCAAATCCTAAAAATCATCAAACCATGCATTAAAAATAGCCAAGAAAAATCTACAAGTTTTTCTAACTCAAATCACCAAAGTTGGCACAAAGCAGGCATAAACAATTCGCAATTGCTGCCAAACTTTCACCCTTTGCATTAATCAGTTTAAAACAATTTTGAACCAATTAATTAACAAGAATTCACCATGATAACTTGCTGCCTTCACCGAAACACTACAAGTGCAAATTCTCACAATTTCGGTTTGTGACAATTGGATCAAAACAACTCAAAGAACAAAACAGTTTTGTTAAAGGTAACAATCAAAAGCATATATCGTATAGGAATAATATAAGTGAGGCTCTGATACCACTGTTGGGATTCGGATCATGCTCAATAAGAGATAATGTAAAATTTAATCAGCAAGTTAAATTAACAACGCAGCGGAATAAAACAAAAAACAAAGAACAAACGAATCTCTCCATGGATCTTCCTATGAATTCAAAACGATCATCCTGTCAAGAACAGATAACAATCAAAATCTCATACCTCTATAATGGAGATTGTCGAAACCTCAAGACAGATTCTTGATGTTCTTGTTCTTGCACACAAAGCCCGGTTGTCGCAAACCAAAGCCGTCCAATTGTTCGGTCTCTAACAGTAATCCACACAGGTGACTCGAAAACCTTCACAAGGTTGAGATTATGTTTTACCAAGACGATGCTAGTAGTCTTGGTTGTGAGAAACCTTTCTCCTCTTACACTAGTCAGCCGAGTTCAAAGCAGGCAAGAAGAAAACGATTTTCTCTGTCTATGCGGCCACACTTACAGGAAGAGTGAGAGGCTGCGGCTACCAGGGTTTCTTACTTGCTTAGGGAGGCGGCAAAAACATATGAGGCATATATATAACTAGGTTTAGTGTATGCCAACTATTGGACTAATTGCACTAAAGCCTTTATACATATTATTAAATATTCACATTCAGCCCACAACACTTAATAAATATTTACTCTGGCCCAATCTCATTTTAATTCCATTAATCACCTTTTGTGTGTAACCCACTAGGCCCCCAACATGTTGGCAATAAATATAAATTAAATCCATTAAAGAATTTCCAATCCATATTTATTGATCATGAGCTGCGTCTAGCAATGCATCATGACCACCCAAATGCCAAGAGAGTCATCAAGCTTCGACAAGCCTTTCGTGTACAATATGTTTGTGTAATTCGATCCCTTCATCAAATATCCTGAGATAGGAAAGAGCATGGTTAAATGTCTACTCTTAATCCTATTCCATATTAGATCTGCAGCTTTAATATTAACTCCTTAAGTATCGCCTTAGCCAAAGACTTCCATAAGTTAATATAAGCTAGATACATGTGAGATATATCCCCTCATATCACCTGGGGTGATGAAACCTCTCTGGACCACTTATTCATTTTCGTATGCTTCATGTCATACCCAATAACACTTTACCATAAGCATCCTCTTGTTTGGGACCCATTCGTGATGAAATCTAAGTATGACAGTTCACATACAAGATGACCTGGTCTCAAAAGTCAAAGGATTACTTACACTATTGACACATGAGAGTATTTTCCATAGACACTTGAGTAAAATACCAAATGGAATTCTCACAGCGGGTCAGTTCAATGAACTTGTTCACTAACAAGCACCTATATGTTATCCCAAGTATCTCTGTACTTTCAACCGATGAGACCGGTTGCATGCATCAAGTGCATGAAGGCTTAACATATGCTAGTTTTTGAGGATTTTCAATGCCCTGTCTTGACAATACAATGACCAGAAACAGTTTTAGAAACACTGCATTGATGCATAAGGATACTCATAATTGTAACTCCTTACAATTCCTTTGCAATGCCATTGTGTTTCATGGGCTTTATCTTCACAAGTTATTTATAACAATTATAACAATACTTCTGGATAAAGAAATACCTCAATTATAATTAATAAACTATAATGTGCAATACATGAATATATAAATAGTGTCTAACAAGCCCAACTAGATTGTCTTCCAGGGCTTACACAAAATGGATTTTTTGCATTAGGGGAGAGGACTGACCGAACACTAAAGAGGGAGGTTTCTAAGTTGTTTTTTGGTCCTTTAAGTCTTACAAAATAAGGACTTGATAAAATGAGCTTCGGGTAGTTAAAACGAGCTTAAATAACGAGTCAAAGTTTGGGGTTTTTTACATTATGAGGTATTCGGGGTAAGGTGTTTTTCCCTTCTAAAAATTACATCTTTTGTTTTCCTAGGTTTTAAAAAAGGGGTTGCATTAAGGCTAAATCGAGAGGCATTAGGATGTATAGTAATGACATTCGAATGCCTTTTCTTTTTCGAGTCAATTAGCCTAAAATCGCTAAAGGAATCCGAATATCTTTTCCACGGTATTCAGATACCCTTCAAGCAAAAAATCATGCCCAAAATCCTTCAATGTTTAAAGTTCAATCTAAGTTTCTTTCAAAGGTATTCGGATACCTCTATTCGTATTTGGATGCCCTCTCTTCAAGAGAGAAAATATTTCTGTAATGGTCCCGTTCTCATGCATTTCATACTTTCAAAAAAAATATTTTTCCAAATTTATCTCTAAAAATGTGCTTTCTCGGTTTCATATACATTTGACGAGAATTATTTCTTAATCTTTGCCGGGTTTCTCAGGGAGGTCGGGAAATTCTTCAATGAATGTATTTATGAAATCCTAAAGTATGATTTTCGTTTTACTTGGAATTACATATGTGTTAGGCGAAAGAATATTTTTCTAAGCTTTGTCGGCTTTGCCGGGGAGTTCGGTTAAATTTTCCAACGTTTTCCTTTTATGTAATTTCAAATAAAAATACATGAAAAAAAAAGATTTTCAAAATATGGTTGTGTGCACATTTCATGTTTATGTTATTCAATAATTATTGCTTATGTTAATTTTAGGTTCATGATATTTGTTAATTAATGTTCATATGATTTCTTTGTTTATAATATGATATGATTTTGCCATGTTATAATTGTTGCTTAGTTTAATTTCTTGATTACGCTATGTGACAATTGTTGCTTAGGTTTATTGCTTGTTTATGCCATGTGATAATTAGTGTCCATATTACTTTGCTTATATTGTATATTAATATTTGTTTTGCATATTCATTTAAATGAGCTTTAATTCATATAAAAATCAAAGTTTTAGTAATAAACGAGGCAATATTCTCGAGTTAAAATAATTCATGAGTTCTCTACAGGGTCTGTCGGGGAGGATGTCATCAATTATCATTAACAACGGAATATCCTTTTAAAAAAGGGAAGAATGATGCGGATGATTTTAAAATGAGAAAAGTTCTATGTTTTGCTGGGGAATATATAAAATTTTGTGGTAATAAATTCCAAATCATTCTCAAAATAATATGACTTGTTTTAAAGGGGAATTATTTTAAAATACCGAAACTAAAACCAACTTTCGTCAAGACTTAGGATAACACATGATTAATAAGGTACCATTTTACAGATAAGTTCATAAATTACATATTTTATGCCCTTTCTATTCTTAGTTTTCATTATGTTTTCTATCTTTATTTTTGTTACTTATGTTATATTTTTCAATTTCAGATATATTTAAGAGAATAAAGTAAGAACATGTTAATTAGGATGTTAAAGAGCTTACAAAATCACAATCACAAGATAGAAGAAGATGTCTGAGTAAAAAAGATCAAATTCTTGGTACAAAGCAAGAAGACAAATTTGACCTCTGAAGCTTGTTGCAAGGAAAACATGATCTTAAATTCTTCTTGATTTTTGAAGTTGATTTGAAGATCTTTCCAATGGTATATAAATTGTCCAAAATGGATAAGAATTGGTCATTCAAATCGGCTGAGTAATTACGAGAAGATGTAGCAGCACAAAATGGCAAGCAGAGAGCCCGGCGCCAACACCCTTCCCAGGTCGAGAGCCCAGCCCCGTAGTGCCGGGAGACTTGCCTTAAAAAATATATGCTTTGCTAACTTTGCTTGCACGGAAGAAACAATTCTCAGGGTTTTGAAGCTCTATAAATAAGATTTTTTAGGCATAAATTAGACATATTTTGAGGAGTCTTTGAGGACAAAATAAAGAGAATAAGAAGAGGAGATCAAGAGGAGAAAAAGTAGAGGAGATCAAGAGAAAGTAGAAGTAGATTGCAACTAGCCACCATAAAAGAGTTTCTTCTTTCTTTTCTTTCTTCTACTTTCTTTCTTATTTAATTTTCTTATGATTATGTTATTGAAGACATCAAGCATGTGTAACTAAATTCTTCTTGTGGTTAAGGATGATTTCAAAGCCTAAACATGATTGTTGGTTAATAAATTTCAGATTTTCTTTCAACTCTCTTTTGAATTTTATTCTACTAATTGTATGTCACAAATTGCTATCTTGTTTATTTAGGTGTGCAAATAGATGAATATTTTAGTGATTTGATTGCTAGCTTAGTGTTTTGATCCTTAATTGTCAAGATTCCTAAACATAAGTAGCAAATTGTTATCAATGATTATGGGATTTTTTCATTCGATATAATGTAGAATATGGCTCAAGTTGAATAAACTCCACTTGTGTGTTTATTGCTTGATATAATCTATCTTTCTAGTTTGAATGCTTTCATTGAATTAATTTAGAGAGCTTATCCTAGGTTGTTCATTGGAAATAAATTGGGTAAAAGCGCTTGTTCTTTTTTCCAATGAAACAGTAAGGAAAGATTCGAGACAATCCCACTTGTGTATTGTCTTTAGGGTGACTAAATTTAGAAGAGAAAATGAAAGATAATTCTGATTATTGACTATATTTCATGTTTAGTGGTGGCGAATGATTCCTTAACCATACTTTTCATCATTATTGTTATTTGCTATATTTAAATTTCTGTTTATTTATATCTTAGTTTTAAATTTTAGTTTTCTTAGTTTTAAAACTTGATTTGATGACTGTCACATGGAGAAAATGTTTGTGTTTTCTGTATTAAACACTTTTCGACCCGTAAGGATAAAATGGTTAAACAAGTTTTATATCTGTCAGTTATGCATTTAAATAGCTCGAGTGTGTGATATTAAACTTGCTCAAATGGTTAAACTCGTTTGATGACTGTTGAATGGAGAAAAAATTAGTGTTTTTGTGTGTTAGGCATTTTTCGACCTGTTAAAGGGCAAAATAGTCAAACAAGTTTTATATTTTTCAGTTATGCATCTAAATAGCTCGAGTGTTTGATATTAAACTTGCTCAAATGGTTAAACTTGATTTGTTGACTGTTTCATGGAGAAAAGTTAGTGTTGTATATTAGGCACTTTTCGACCCGTTAAAGGGCAAAATGGTCAAATAAGTTTTGTATTTTTCAGTTATGCATCTAAATAGCTCGAGTGTGTGATATTAAACTGAAGGATATATGCCCTCGAGCCAATCACACTGGACAAAAGATATACAGTTAATAATGCATACCATTTACTATTGCTATAAGTGATCAAGGTTTTCCTTCGTTAATTAGTACATTAATAAGGAGTTATGATGCATTAATTGAATGAAGGCCATGGAACACAATGACTTGTAAAGAAATTATAAAGGGTTATAATCATGGGATCCTTATGCATCAAAGTATTGTTCCTAAACTGTTTCTGGTCATTGTATTGTCGAAATGGGTCATTGGCAATGTTCAAAGACTGGTACATGTTAATCCTTCTTGCTTATGAAGCAAGCAACTGATCTCATAAGTTGAAGTATACGAGATACTTAGTATAACACGTAGGTGCTTGTTAGTTGAACAGGTTCGCTGAATATGGCATGGAATGAGAACTCCATTTGGTAATTGTCACACTAGTGTTTATGAAAATGTTCTAACGTGCCAGTCATGTAAATAGTACTCAAGACTTGCAATACCAGATCATCTTGTATGTAGACTCTCATGCTTTGAATTCATCCGAACGGGTTCCAGCATGGGATACCAATAGGTAGGGTGTTTTGGGTATGACATAATGCATGCGAAGGTGGATGAGTGATCCATAGAGGATTCACCACTCCAAGTGACATCAGGAGACAAATCTCATCGAGTTCTAGGCTTGGATTAACTAGTGAAATCTTTGGCCAAAGCATGATTTAGGAGAAATGGTTTCTCTAAATTCATGAGGTTAATCAAGAATCAAGTTGGAAGAACCAACATGGAAGTTAGATGAGTAGACACTGTACCATGCTCATGTGCTTTTCGGGATATTTGGTGAAAGGACCGAATTAAACTGATAGAATGGTCACTAAAAGGTTTAGACAAGGTCATATTGGCTTTTCAACATTTGGGTAGTCAGGATGCATTGCTAGATGCCGCTCATCATCTATGTCTATAAATTATAAAATTTGTGAGACATAAGATTAAAATTTATTCTCATTGCCAACATGTTGACAACCTAATGGGTCATACACAATAGAACAGATTTATGGATTAAATTTGAGATTTGATTAAGTAAGACTTAATTAAATAAAGGGTTCTTTATGGAGGGTTCAATTGAAAAAGTTCAATTGAAATTAATTAAGACACAATTAGATAATTTAAGACATCCTAAATTGGTTGTCTTAATAATACAATGAAGTAATATTGTCTTGAGATGACAAAATAAAGTTTTGGCCGAATGGCATTGGTTTTATTTGAGTTTGATCTCTTTGTTCTTTGACTATGGTTATCTGAATATCATATCCCATTTTGCATTAGTGTTATCAGATAACATTAATGTGCTTAAAGTAGTTTCATCTGAGTTCATTTTTTATATATTGATACAATAGAAGAATTTTTTAATTTTACAATCACGGTTAAGAGATCGCCACATGTTTTACTTTTTTTATTAGTTTTTTTTTAACATACCCTAATGATATGTGTTAGTTTGCTAATTCTATTTATAAAATTTAAAAACTCCATTAACGATGTGGAGATACAACATTTTGGGCTTAGTTATCCTTTTGGTCTCACCCAACTGAATTTAGTGCTGCAGAGCATAAGCTGTGAAGTAGGCCCAGTAATTAAAGTTGGTCAATTGGGCCGACTCCACCCAGTATCTAATATTCATAAAGTAATATGTTTTCTCTTTCTTTTTTTTCATATATATATATATATATATGCATGGGGAAATTTCAATGTGCCAAACTCTTTTATACTATGTTTAGGAACATAAATTTGAAAATTTGGATTTGGATTTCATTTGTTATATAAATTGTGAGAATGAAATGCATACATTATGTATAAATTAGTTAAGACTCAATATGATTATATATTTGAAAGGTATAAAAACATGAATTTCAAATCACAAATAGCTATAGGTATTTCAAATTCACCACTAAATAGGCATCCAACAATCCATGGATTTGAAACATAATTATCAATGTTACTTTTACATGTGTTTTATTCACAATTTACACTATTTTTGAAATCCAAATCCATCTTTTGAAATTCAAGTTCCCAAACGCAACCTTAAGAAGTTCAAACCCTAATTTCCTATCCCTTCTGTCGGTCTCTACAGCAAAATTGGATAACAAAGAGCAGCGCTTTAAAGTTTTTTGTTGAGATTTTGTAATTGATCTCTTATTATTTAATTTATAATCATAAAAGACGAGAGCGATTTCACTCAAGCTTGGAACTTGAGATGGAAATATTTGCACCAAAATATACCCCGTGTACTTCGAAAAAACAAAAGGTATTGTACTAATCTCTGACATTGATGCATTCAGCACTGATCCATTTTTTAGTTGGTTTTTTTTCCTGTTTGCTTGTTTCCAGATGTAGCATAATTTCTATGTTTATTTGTTCTTTTTTTTTCCTTGTAATAACATCTACTCATTCGTCCCCGAAGAGAGCTTTTCTAACTTCTCATTCTTTGATTTTTTTCTCTTTTATTTTCCTTGATGTAATGGATCTCAAGAGAGAATTTCATGCTCAAGATAGCATAAGTGAGCTACCAGATGAAGTTCTAATTTTCATTATGTCTCGCATGCCAATGAAAGTAACAACAAAAACTAGTGTCCTTTCACGTCGATGGAAAAACCTATGGACTTTCATTCCACATTTGGAGTTTGATGCTTCAAACATATTACTTAAAATTAAAAACCAAATTGTGGATTTTGAGAGGGATCGTCCTTGGGTGAAGAAAGTTTTAGATTTACAAAGGGTTAGGTATGTAAATTGGGTGAATCATTTTGTGGAATCTTGTCCTCTACCTGATATTGATGAATTCAAAGTTTGCTTTTATCTCGATGAAAGTTATAAGCCTAACATTGATAAGTGGGTCAGGTTTGCTTTTGAAAAGAAAGCTAAAAGAATAGAATTGGACTTCTCAAATCTTCAAGGTTTCATTCATATTAAGCGTTCCTTTTACACTTTGTGTCCACTGACTCTTGGTTTATGAAGTACTATTTCCCTCACATCCCTTATACTAAAACAAGTAAATGTAAGTGGGGAAGCTCTTGACAACTTTATATCCAATAGCCCATTTCTTGAATTCTTATTGTGCGAAGTTCAAGGTTTCTTGTCCATCTGAGAGTTGTTGTTCCATCACTCCACTTGAAATACTTAGAGATAGATAACTGTGGAGGCATGAAAAGTCTAAAACTTCATTCTGGCAATCTTTTATCGCTCAAATATTCTGGACCAAAAATAAAGATTCCCTTTAGGAACGTACCAAACCTCAATGAATTATGTATCGGGGGGGCATATTTGCGACGTTTTACTCGTAAGTTGCCTCAGATTTCAACATTTGTCTCTCAGCTCCAAAAGCTTGTACTTCGGATAGCATATAACATATAATCATGAGTAGACACTGCCCCATACTAATGCACTATCCGGGATATATGGAGGAAGGACCGTATTACACTGATAGGCTAGTTGCTGAAAGGTTTCTAAAAGGTCACACTGACTTTACAATATTTGGGTGGTCGTGATGGGTTGCTAGATCCCGCTCATGATCTATGAAGATAGGTTAATGAGATTAACTTATGTTCATTGCCAACATATTGGGAACCTAGAGCGTCACACACATAAGGACAGTAATGTATGGATTAAACATGGTATTCTATTAAGGTAAAACTTAATAGAATAAAAGATCTATGTTGAGGACTTAATTGAAGAAGTTCAATTAAGATTGATTAAGACATAATTGAGATTTGATAAATACAAAGATGATGTCTTAATGAAACAAGAGGAATCAACTAGTCTTACAAAGACAAGTATAGGCGATTTTGACATTGTGATATGCAAAGTGGTATTTGAATGGCTGTGCTATATTGGGTTAATGTCATGAGATGACATTAATAGATTAATGTCATGAATTTTTCATGAGGAGAAAGAAATTTAATTGAGAATTGAATTACTTTTGTTTAGCAATTAATCTATCCAATAGTAAGCATGTAAAATTAGAATGGGTCCTAAAATACTATTCTAATCTAAGACTGTCTAAGATGATTGGTCCATCTTAAGGCATTAAGGTTAATGGACCATTATTATTATTAGATTGTATAATGGGCCTATTGATCTATCTTAGAATTAAATTGTTTAAGTCCAAGAGGATTAATGAAAATCTTGTGCAAGAAGCTACACATGGCCGACCAACGCTTAGGGAGAGGGGTCAGGGTTTACGCCTATATTCAGGCTGTAGCCGCATATGAGATGGTCATTCAACTTGAGATATGATAACTCTAGGAAATATAGTTATTTTGCCATCTTTTATGCTTTTAAATTGGCTAAGTCCTTGAGGATTTTATTAGGATTTGATTAGTTTTAGATATTTTATATTTATTTTAGTTATTCATTTTATGTTTATAAATAATTATTTAGTTGTTATTTATGTGTTTTTATAGGTCCAAGGTGATCTGGAGCTTCGAGGTGCAAAACGACAAAAATCGGTGCATTCCAATGAGCAGGTAGATTCGACCTCCGGAGCTTCTTTTAAGAAAAACTCGGTCCTAAAGACTTGAAATGAGAAACCTAACTTCTTGACTTTTGAAGCTGACTTCCATACATTTCCAATGGTATATGGCACGTCAAAATCGGATAATATCTGCCCTGTCAAAATAGCTGATAAAGTTTGAGAAGCCGATAGAAACCAGTTCGGACAAAATGAGGAGAAACACCAAGGAGGCAGTAGCAGTGGCACCGCAGCGCCACAAGCTGGCACTGTGGTGCTGGGAGATCATGAACAGTACCATAAAAACGTAAAAAAATGCAAAACTTACCTGTTTTGCTTGGGAACGAAATTTCGGACTCAGGAGGCCTTGGACACTTTAAATATGACTCTTTTAGGTCATTATAAAAAGGATTAGACATCTATAAACCTAATTCTCTCTCAAGAAGATAGCCACCATCAAATTCTCTCAAGAATATTGGAAGCTTGAAGATTGAAGACTCAAGAATTGACAACTCTTGGTTTTTTCTTTTCTCTTTTATCTTCTTTATTTTTCTTGTGTAGTTGATGATGGTGAAACTATTTTATTATTTGTTTTCATTAATTATCATGAACTAATTTTATTTTACTAGGATTTCAATGGAACTCAACACATAGTTTGAATTTACTCTCTCTCTCTAGCTTGATTTAATATTTTGTTGAGTTGTTTGTTCAATCTTGTTCTTAATGCTTCTAATTGCTTGATCACCAATTAGATTGATTTGTTAACCTAAATACAACCAGAAATAGGGAGTTTAGTGTTAGACATGAATTGAATGACACATGTTTCATATTCATTTATTAGGATGAATTGATCTACAGGTAGGGTAGAAATATACTTACTTGTCATGTGTAACCATTGTTAGAGCCTAAGCTTAATGAGTTCTTCTTTAATTCAATTATCATAGACATATAGTTAATTGGTTAGGAGAAATATTTTTATAAGACCATCGACAGGTGCTTATAAATGATTAGAACTCTAGGTTAACAACTCATAATCATTAATCAAGTGAAGAGGTAGAGAGAGATTCAAGCGAAGTGTTGGGGGAAGTTGTAATCCTAGGCTTTTATTATTTAATTGAATTCATCGTTTTAATTTACTTGTTTTTAATATTAGTTTCTTTTAATTTTAGTTTTCAATTACTATATTTATTTAATTGTTTAGATAAGATTGAGTTGTGTTAATTTTAGTACTTATAAAATTTAGTAGCAATTCCTCGTGGGTTCGACTCTTTACTTTTCATTATATTACTTGTCAATGATATGTGCACTTGCGTGGTGTAAATCGAACAACATGTTTTCGGTGCCATTGCGGGGGAATTGTTTATTATTTTTGTTAATATTAAAACCAAGAAACCTTAGTTTTAATTTAAACTTTCTCTTTCTTTCTTATTTTCAGGTACGATGGCTGAAGCTAATGAAACAAAGACTTTGTGAGAGTATGGCGTTCCTCTCATGCTTGACCTTCAAGCTAGCATTCAGAGGCCTGCCATTTAAGCCAATATGTTCGAGATAAAGCCCGCCATCCTTTAGATGATCAATACACCAGTTCAGTTCAGTGGCTTACTGAACGATGATCCGAATTCTCACATCGTGTTTCCTGGAGGTTTGCGATCTTTTCAAAAAAAATGGTGTTACTGATGATGCCATTAGATTGAGACTCTTTTCTTTCTCACTTCGAGATAAGGCCAAGAGTTGGTTGAACTCTCTTTCTGCTGGCTCTATTACTACTTAGGCTGATCTAGCCCAGAAATTTCTGGCCAAATATTTTCCTCCTGCCAAGACAGCTAAGATGTGAAATGATATCACATCTTTTATGCAGTATGACTCGGAATCATTATATGAAGCTTGGGAAAGGTACAAAGATCTGCTTTGACGATGTCCTTATCATGGGATACCTGACTAGCTTCAGGTAAACACCTTCTACAATGGGTTAATGGGTCATACTAGAAGTTCTATAAATGCTGCAACAGGTGGATCACTCATGGGAAAAGAAATTGATGAGGCTTATGATTTAATCGAGGTGATGGCATCCAATAATTATCAATGGTCCACTGAGCGAATTTTGCCAAACAAAGCTCCTGGTGTTTATCAGTTGGATGAGATCAGTGCTTTATCAGCGCAGATGGCTGCTTTGTCCAAGAAATTTGACACTATGAGTGTGCATTTAGTCCAAAGCCCATCTGTAACATGTGAATATTGTGGGGAAGGACACAACAGTGATAGATGCCCAACCAAGGCTGAATCTGCTCAATATGTGGGAAACTATAATAGGCAGCAGAACAACCCATATCCAAACGACTATAATCCAGGTTGGAGAAATCAACAAAATTTTTCTTGGAACAATCAAGGGCCATCATCATAAGCAAAACAAGTAGTCCTTCCTGGTTTTCAAACACAAGCCATGGATCATATCCAAGAAAAGAAGACATCATTGGAAGATATGTTTACAAAGTTCATGGCTAGTCAAGAAGTGACAAATCAAACTCATGCAGCGACACTTCGAAATCTTGAGACACAAGTGGGCCAGCTTGCTAATACACTTAACAATCGTCCTAGGGGATCTTTTCCAAGTGATACTAAAACCAACCCTAGGGGAGATGAGAAAGAGCAATGCAATGCCATTACATTAAAGAGTGGGAAAGATGTAGAAGTGGGTAGCCATAAGCATAATGAGAAAATTCAAGAGAAGACACCTCGAGGTTACCCACCCCCACCTTTTCCTCAATGTCTTCAAAGAAAAGTGCCAGAATTGCCACCCAAGCCTCTTGAAGTGGAAAATTTAGGGGAAAAAGAAATTGAGAAGGCTCAAGAAGAAGAGAAGAAGCCTTCAGTCTATCCACCACCACATTTTCCTCAGCGCCTTCAAAAGAATAAGCTTGACAAACAGTTTCAGAAGTTTCTTGAGGTATTCAAAAAGCTCCATATTAATATACCTTTTGCTGAAGCTTTAGAACAAATGCCTAAGTATGTCAAGTTTATGAAAGAAATTTTATCTAAGAAGAGGAAATTGGATGAGATTGAGACAGTTGCACTTACTGAAGAGTGCAGCACTATTCTTCAAAAGAAACTCCCACCCAAACTCAAAGATCCGGGAAGCTTCGCCATTCCATGTGCCATTGGTGATAAATTTTTTGGCAAAGCTTTATGTGATTTGGGGGCGAGTATCAATTTAATGCCTCTATCTATCTATCGCAAGCTTGGTTTGGGGGAAATAAAGCCCACTACAGTGATGTTGCAACTTGTCAATAGATCCATTAAACATCCAAGAGGCATGGTTGAAGATGTGCTAGTCAAGGTTCACAAATTTTTCTTTCCTGCTGATTTTATTGTGCTTGACATGGAGGAGGATAGTGAAATACCCATAATTAATGGGAGACTATTCTTAGCCACCCATAGAACTCTCATTGATGTGCAAAAAGGAGAACTTACCATGAGAGTTCTAGACCAACAAGTAATTTTAAAGTTTTTAAGGCTATGAAGTTTCCTAACAAATTTGATGAATGTTTCGCAGTCAAAGTGGTGAACAGGGATTACAAAGAAACATTCAATGAAAATTGTTCCACTACACCACTTGAAGCAATTTCACATTCTGCTTCCAAGATGCATGGAAGCCACAATTTTGCGAATGCAAGGCCTCATAAAGAAAAGAACAAGAGGGGGCAATGGTTCAAGTGGAAGGATGCCGGCTAATGGGCATGAGATAGTCAAGCCGATGACTATAAATCAAGCGCTTCTTGGGAGGCAACCCAAGTTCTAAACTTTTTTTTTTGTTTTTAATCTTTAGAGTATTTTTATTATTATTAATTTCTTTTTACTTTTTTTCTTTTGTAGTGACTAAGCACCTAACTTGGACAAGCATGATGAAGTCTAAGAGGAAAACTAAAGCTTCTCTTGCATTGCTTTAATCGATAGGGGAGTTTTCTTGTTCTTACTTTTTTTAGTTCTAAACATTGAGGACAATGTTTGTTTTAAGTTTGGGGGTGTGTTTTTAGATTTATTTTAGTGGATTGTCTAATTCTATTAGGAGTCTAATTTTATTTTTTTTGCTTGAGATATGATGCACTTATTATGATGAAATCTTTATCCAATGATGAATTTTAGTTATTGATTTATCTTGATTCTTAGGAAAACATAAGCATGAGAAGAATTTGTGTTAAATTCTTTTGTTAGTTTCATGTTAGGATGTGATTTTCACAAATTGATCACTTAATCTCTTGCTTAGATTTGCATTGCTTATTTAAAGACTGATTATGTTGATGTGAATTGCAATTATGTCTAGAACCGAGAATTTGTTTGATTATCTCTCAAGGCGAAATCCTAGACAACACTAAGTTGAAGAAATTATTTAGGCCATCTTTGGATCGTTTGAGCCTTTCGAACTTACCTTTATACATTAATATCCTTAGTCTACCTCTTTGAGCTTAATTGATATATCTATTTTCTTTGATTGCCACATCTTTTAGCCTAGCCAACTAAGAAAAACCATGATTAACCTTCACTACATAGGCATGTGATGATATTACAGGAAACAATTATGAGCCATGTCAAATTTGGGTAAAGTAGTGGTGATATATATATATAAAAAGCTTTTGGTTCTTTCGAAAATGAAGAATAGAAAAGAAAAAAAGATGAATAAATTGGTGAAGCAAAAAAGAAGTGGATTCAAAGAAAGAATGAAGAATGTAAAGTGTCTATGGGTGAACTTCAACCGAATTTATATTTATCATACCTTGACCCTAGCCTTACATTACAAGCTTAATAAATACCTACTTGATCCTTGATGAAGTGTTAGTCTACATTAGTGGAGAGAGAGTGAAAAGCAAACATATGAGAATCTAGTACTAATTCGTATTTTGCATTGATATAAACTTATTTAGATTGCATGCATTGATTAGACAATAGATTATTCACACACACACTGAAAATCCATTCAAGCATGAAGTTTACGATTGAATTGAATCACAGATTTGGATTATGTTTATGTTCTATTTTGAATCGGGATTTTGAGGTAACTTTTGAAGATAATTAAGAAATCATTGTTTGAGTGCATTTATCTTGAGTGATGATTTGAGTCAATTTATTTATTTAGTGTGTTTATTTTTGTTTTGCTCGAGGACTAGCTAAAAATTAAGTTTGGGGGTGTGATAACTCTAGTAAATATAGTTATTTTGCCACCTTTTATGCTTTTGAATCGGCTAAGTCCTTGAGAATTTTATTAGGATTTGATTAGTTTTAGATATTTTTATATTTATTTTAATTATTCATTTTATGTTTAAAAATAGTTATTTAGTTGTTATTTATGTGTTTTTATAGGTCCAAGGTGATCTGGAGCTTCGAGGTGCAAAATGACAAAAATCGGTGCATTCCAATTAGCAGGTAGATTCGACCTCCAAAGCTTCTTTCAAGAAAACCTTGGTCGTAAAAACTTCAAATGAGAAAACTTTATTCTTGACTTTTGAATCTGACTTCCATACCTTTCCAACGGTATAAGGCGCGTCAAAATCGGATAAGATTTGCCCAATGAAGTTCAAGAAGCCGACAGGAACCAGTTCGGACAAAATGAGGAGAAACACCAAGGAGGCTGTAACAGTGGCGTCGCGGCGTAGGGAGATTGTGAACAATACTTCAAAAATGTAAAAAAAATGTAAAATTTACATGTTTTGCTTAGGAACGAAGTTTCAGACTCTAGAAGGCCTTGGATACTTTAGGTCAGAATAAAAAGGATTAGACATCTAGAAACCTAATTCTTTCTCAAAATATAGCCACCATCAAATTCTCTCAAGAAGATTGGAAGCTTGAAGATTGAAGACTCAAGAATTGACAACTCTTAGTTTCTTCTTTTCTCTTTTCTCTTATTTATTTTTCTTGTGTAGTTGATGATGGTGAAACTATTTTATTATTTGTTTTCATTAATTATCATGAACTAATTTTCTTTTACTAGGATTTCAATGGAACTCAACACATAGTTTGAATTTACTTTCTCTCTCTAGCTTGATTTAATGTTTTGTTGAGTTGTTTGTTCAATCTTGATCTTAATGCTTCTAATTGCTTGATCACCAATTAGATTGATTTGTTAACTTAAATACAACTAGACATAGGGAGGTTAGTGTTAGACATGGATTGAATGACACATGTTTCATATTCATTTATTAGGATAAATTGATCTGCAGGTAGGGTAGAAATATACTTACTTGTCATGTGTAACCATTGTTAGATACTAAGCTTAATGAGTTCTTCTTTAATTCAATTATCATAGACATATAGTTAATTGGTTATGACAAATATTTTTATAAAACCATCGACAGATGCTTATAAATAGTTTAGAACTCTAGGTTAACAACTCAGAATCATTAAACAAGTGAAGAGGTAGAGAGAGATTGAAATGAAGTGTTGAGGGAAGTTGTAATCCTAGGCTTTTATTAATTAATTGAATTCATCATTTTAATTTACTTTTTTTTTAATATTAGTTTCTTTTAATTTTAGTTTTCAATTACTATATTTATTTAATTGTTTAGATAAGATTCAGTTGTGTTAATTTTAGTACTTAGCAAATTTAGTAGCAATTCCTCGTGGTTTCGACTATGTACTTTTCATTATATTACTTGTCAACGATACATGCACTTGCGTGGTGTAAATCCGACAACAAGATATTTTGATTTTTGTTTAAGAGAAAGTTGGTTTCAAGAAGAAAGCTTTTCTCTAGCAAAATCACAAAAATTCCACCTCCCTGCGAGATTCCTTGTTGTCGTATTCTCCTCCTCTTGGTGTGTTCTTGCCGCTTTTCTTCCTTGTTGAGTGAGATCAGTTTAGAGAGGTAAACTCCAAAGGTAGATATTTTGATTGTGGTCTTAGGATCAACTTGCTAGCACAAGTGAATCACCATACCTTAGAGAAGGATCCATCAGCTGTTTGTGTGGACTAGCTTTAGAGAAAGGACAACTGTGCTTCTTGTGATCTTGTTTGATTTGAAGATTTGTAGATCTTGGTCTCGAAAGCAACTTGCTATTTGGATCTGCAACTTAAGGTTACGATATCTTAAGTAGGTAACTTCTAAATCTTATGGGTGATTTAATTGTTTTAAATGCTATAAACCTATGCTAAACACAAGCCTAAGATCCTGTTGTACTTCGGGTGCTTCTTGTTTACTTTCACTGCACTATTTTGATAATTTATGTTTAAGCATGAGCCCGTAGTAAAGCCTAACAGTGGTATCAGAGCCAAGTTTTGTCGTTTACATGAGGTTAATGCTTGTCAATTCTTGGTGATTAACAAGCTATTGTTTTGTGTATTGACTTTTGGTGATTTCGGTTCCTATGATTTGAAAGAAAATTTATTTTCTTTAATTTTGTTAAATCTGGACAGAAACTTATAGTGAGCTTAGTCATGTTTAAAATTGTTTACACGATAGATTAAAATTGTTTTAATCAACAGGGATTAAGGCCATGACATGTCTTAGTAAACTCGACAAGTTTTGATGTCTAAAAACATTATTTTGAGTCATATTTTGTGAGCTGATTTGGGGCAGTTTAAAACTGAATTTTTGGATGTTTAAGATCTTGAAATTATATGTTATATGATGCCATTGAATTTACAAAATTGATTTGAGCTTAAAACGTTTAAGAAAAGTCATTTTTGGGCATGAAACGTTATTACTACAATACTAAAATTTTTTAGACTGTTTTGTAGGTGTTTGTGTGCCTTAAAATTCGAGCATGAGTGTGGAAACATTCCACATGTTTGCTAAGAATTTTGGACAGCATCTAAGGTGAATATGATTCATCTATGATGGCTGGTTTGCGCATGGAACATGGCTGGATTGTGCAGCAATTGTTGCTGCACATAAGTAGGCCGAATTGGGTGCAGCTGTAAGGGGCGGCCAGCAAGCTCTTTTTGGGACATCCAACAGCCACTATAGATGGCACACAACAGTCTGATCATGGGCTGGTAGCGGCCATTCGATGGCCAAAGAGATTGCCTGCACCTAGGACACTAAGAGTTAGAGTCCTACTTCAACATGGAAACTGTTTCCTAGTGGGAGTGTGAATCCTAAATGTTAGGAAAGACTTGTAGTATGATTAGGTAATAGTTACCTAATGAGATTTAAGTTCTTAACGAGTTAGGACGAATTGCAAACTTAAAGACTCGGTATAAGACAATAAGATGTCCTAAAATGTTTAGGATTTTATGCATGCTAAAGTGTTTTGTCCAAATTAAAACAAGCAACCTAAAAGTTAGGTAATGTCTGATTTAAGATATCTTTCTTAAATGCTAAGAATTTTATTAAAAGTGCTTTAATAGATGGACCCGAAGTTGCTAAAATGATTTGATAAATTGTCTCAAATTTGTTTGGTGACATTTATGCAAATAGTATACAAGATCACAGGTGATATTGGCTATGCATGTTTTAATTCATGCTTATAATATGCTTATGTATGCATGAAGGATGATTATGGACTAGACCTTAGTATGACTAGGGAATGTATGGTTTAATTTTCTTATTGGTATTTTATAAATAGGGTCTGCGCACCCTGCCTTCTCTTTTCATTCCGGGGTTGTAAATTCTTTTCTCATCTAACTCCCCTCGAATATAACTCGAGGTTTCTGATAAAGTAATGTAATTGTTATATTCTTTATAGATTTAGATTTAGGATATGAAGTTGAATTTATGTAAATTCTAAGTTTGTAAGGAGATATGGAGCCAAGAAGAAGTGACCAAGGAGATCACCAACAAAGCTTTCGAAGACTATGTATAGTATTCTCTAGGAATTTGACCAACTAGTTTCCTAAATGGCTCAAGGAAACTAGATTAGAATAAAGTCTATAATCATCTTGTTAGATTGCATGTGATAGATTTATTTTTGAATTATGTATATATGTGATGTATGTAATTAAAATGAATGCTATGCATGCCAATCGAATATGAAATCAATGAGACCTATCCTAGAATTAAATGAAATCGCTCATTAAATTATATTGAGTCCATTTTACGCACGATAAGTTGCCTTCCACCATCATAACAAGATAACCAGAGTTCTATCATTAGGAGGCTTGTTGAGTCACTCAAGGTCAAACTAATGTACGAATATGTTTGAGTTATTGAAAGTGGGTCTTACTCAACTAAGTGTTATGTTATTCGGATGCACCAAACTTGATCACATGACATTTAGAGGCAAAGTTAGGCGAAATGCATATGATGTATTTAGACAAAGAGTTGTCACCTAGCTGATCTAGGAGTTGCATAGAGAAGTAATTGGTAAATTAAGTTACCTTCTCAATTAGTTTCAACATGGCTTGTTGAGTCACTCAAGGTTATGCTAGAATGAAAGAGGTCATAGCTCATTAAGAAGTTTAAGAGTAAAATTTCTTGAGATAGTAGTTGAGTGCTATTATTTTGTTAAAATAATGAGAATAATCATTTAAGTATCAAAACCTGACATAAATGATTACTACTTGCTATTTATTGACTATTAAATGTTTTGATTCATATAGGATATAAACGCTAAATGGCCAACCCGTTATCATTGAGAAGCATACTTGATGCTAATAAATTAACTGGGCCAAACTTCGTTGACTGGTTTCGCAACGTCAAGATTATCTTGACATAGGAAAATAAGGCTTATGTTCTTGATGAGCCCATTCCAGATGAGCTTGCTGCTGATGCAACTGAGGAGGAGAGGGTTGCTTATAGAGTTCATAGAGATGATCTCGTTGAATCCACATGTGTGATGTTGGCTAGTATGGCACCCGATCTCCAAAAGCAGCATGAGGCCATGAATGCTCAGGATATCATCCTTAACCTTAGAGAACTGTTCGCTAAAGAGAACCGCACTGGCACTGGGAGATTTGACATCTCAAGGGAATTGTTCCAAACAAAGATGTTAGAAGGAAGCCCAATGAGGCCTCATGTGCTTAAGATGATTCGGTATATTACCCATTTGGAGCAGATTGGATGGGTCACGGATGATGATCTAAGCATTGATCTAATCCTTACTTCACTACCGGAGAGCTATTCGCAGTTTGTGTTGAACTTCAACATGAACCACTTGGAGGCCACCCTTTATGAGTTGCTGAATATGCTTACACAGGCCGAACAAACCATTGTTAAGGACAAGTCATATGTCCATTTAGTTTCTTCTTCTAAACCAAAGAATAAGAAGAAAAGAAAGACTAGAAAAGAATGTGAAGCCTGATAATGATGGTGTGAAGGATGGAAAGGATAATGCTAAGACTTGTTTTCATTGAAGTAAAACTGGTCATTGGAGGAGAAATTGCAAGGAGTACCTTGAGTCTAACTAGGGAAAGAAGTTGAAAGGAGTTTCAACTTCAGGTATAATTTGATTCACTCTTCTTGGTATATGATACCTAACATTTGGTACTAAATATGTATGACATATTGTAAGGACCAAAGGAAAGAAGCAGTGAAGATGGACGATGAAGATGGCAACCGAGTTTGATGCTACATCAAAGCTTGCCGATCTTATGGATGTTTTATTAAGACATTTGTTTTGATTTATTTAGAAACACTTGATGTTTTTATTGGTATTGTGGGCCAATGTTGAGGATATTTATTTTATGTTTTTGAAACATATTATTTTGCTAGCATGAGGATGCCATGCTTATTTAGTTTCCTCTTAAATAAATCGGTTATAGAAACGTTCTATAACATGGTCTTTTATCATACAACTTGCAAAGTATTGAGAATACTATTTGTCTTAGTGATTTAGAATTCAAACAGACTATTGAAATTGTCCCTTAACATCTACGAATGTAGTATTTAGTGGGAGCTATTAATGACTCTTTGAATGTTATTGATTATGATAAATTGCCATTTCGAAAAATGTAATTATTTGGAAACGTTCCAAACTAGAGAAGATTGCACGTTTATATTAAATGTTGTAAAACAAACTCTTTTGTTTTGGCTTGCAAAAGGCGTTATATTTGGATCATTAGCTACTTGCTAATAAGTAGATTCCAATAATTGTTATAGCAACAACTGAGCCATTTGAATGGAATCCAAGTCTCGTTGTGATCCAAATTGTTTATTAACCTTGATAATGAGATTATCATGAATAGGACAAAGCATATTCTCACTATGTGATGTACTAAAGCTATGTCCTTGTAGAGACAGAATTACTAATTGAAAGAGTGATTGATGTTGTAAAACATAGGATTCTTTAGTGATTGGCTTAGTGCAAATGGGAGATTGAGGGTATATTCCCTAGAGCTAATCCGATTGGGCATGGGATATATAGTTAATAAAGCAAACCGTTCACTATGAAGATAGTGATACTAGGTTTTCCTTCATGTTAGTACGACAATAAGGAGTTATTAAGTACTAATTGGATGAAGCCCTTTGAACATAATGGCCTTGCAAAGGAATTATAAAGAGTTATAATTATGAGATCCTTATGCATCAAAGCCTTGTTCCTAAAACTATTCCTGGTCATCGTATTGCCAAGACAGGGCATTGGCAATGCTCAAAGACTAGTATATGTTAAGCCTTCTTACTTATGAAGTAAGCAACCGATGTCATATAGGTTGAAGTATGTGATACTTGGGATAACATATAGGTGCTTGTCTATTGAACAAGTTCACTGAACATGGCCCACTATGATAACTTCATTTGGTAATATCACTCTAGTGTATATGATAATGTTCTGCAGTACCAGTCGTGTAAATTAGTCCTCAAACTTGTGATACCAGGTCATCTTGTATGGAGAGTTTCATACTTAGATTCCATCACGAATGGGTACCAAGAAGGGATGCTTATGGTAGGATGTTATTGGGTATGACATGAACCATATGAAGATGCATGAATGATCCAGAGAGGATTCACCACTCCCAGTGATAATGGAGACATATCCCGTTTGTTCTTGACTACGATTAACTTTGATTAAGTCTTTGGGCAAAGCATGATGGATTTAGGAGAAAACTGTTTCTCTAAATTCATAAGGTGAATCATAAGTTTCTAAGAGCTAATATGAATTCATCATGATTAGACACTACACCATGCTCATGCGCTATCCGGGATATGTGGAGAAAAGACTGTATTACACTGATAGGCTGGTAGCTGAAAGGTTTCTAAAAGGTCACGTTGACTTCACAATATTTGGGTGGTCATGATGGATTGCAAGATCTCGCTCATGATCTATGAAGATAGGTTATTAACTTATGTTCACTGCCAACATATTGGGAACCTAGAGGGTCACACACATAATGACAGGAATGTATGGATTAAACATGGTATTCTATTGAGGTAAAACTTAATGGAATAAAATATCTATGTTGAGGACTTAATTGAAGAAGTTCAATTAAGATTGATTAAGACATAATTGAGATTTGAGAAATCCAAAGATGATGTCTTAATGAAACAAGAGGAATCAACTAGTCTTACAAAGACAAGTATAGGCGATTTTGACATTATGATATGCAAGGTGGTATTTGAATGGCTATGCTATATTGGGTTAATGTCATGAGATGATATTAATAGATTAATGTCATGAATTGTTCATGAGGAGAAAGAAATTTAATTGAGAATTAAATTACTTTTGTTTAGCAGTCCTAAAAGACTATTCTAATCTAAGACTGTCTGCTAAGGATGGTTGGCCTAGCTTAAGGCATTAAGGTTGATGGAACATTATTATTATTAAATAATATAATAGGCCTATTGATCAATCTTATAATTAAATTGTTTAAGTCCAAGAGGATTAAATAAAATCTTGTGCAAGAAGCTACACATAGCTGGCCAACCCTTAGGGAGAGGGGTCAGGGTTTGCGCCTAGATATATATGATATATTCAGGCTGTAGCCACATATGAGATGGTCATTCCACTTGAGATATTCTGATTTTTGCTTGAGAGAAAGTTGGTTTCAAGAAGAAAGCTTTTCCCTAGCAAAATCACAAAAACGCAACCTCCCCGCGAGATTTATTGTTGCCACTGTAGACACCTAATTTTGTCCAGGCCCCCTAATCCGAGCAGATTCTTCTTTTCAACACCACGAAACGCAAAGAGACTTCCACCATTCCATAGATGGTTCCCCAAGACTTTGTTTCGGAGGTCAGAGTAAAAAGTCAACAAAAAAAAGTCAACTCCAAAAAATTCAACCACTAAAAAGGTCAACTCCCAGTCAAAATCAAGGTTCGAAGTTGAATTGAGCAATGGCGAAAGAATTTTGACAATTCAAGATCTACAACGAAAGATATGGAGTTGCAAAAATTCAGTGTAAGGGAAAACCTAATCCAACAAATTTGGGGAAAACTGCAAAGATAGCCCAATTCGGTGAAATTGAAGCCCCCAATTGATAAAGGATGAATAAAGAAAAATAGCCCAATGCCCAGTTTGAAGTGGATCCCAAGGAAGAGCCGGTTAGAGCAAAAAGGAGAAAATTCACGAGTTTGAAAAAGGGAAAACTAAATTGGAAGGGAATTTGATCGTAAAAATTGGGCGTTTTTGGACCAACTCAAATTCAATATAGGGCAAAGGAAGTGGAAAAAGAAAATCCAAAAATCGGACCCGTTTTGAGTAAAACCGAGGTTTTGGAGGTTGAAGGGCATTCTCAGAAAATCCCATAGAAAATTCCTGAAAAAATAGAAAATGAGCTCGGAAAATTATGAAAACTTCTAGATCTGAGTTTCATAATTTTTGGAAGAGATTGGTGAAGAAAAATCCGGAATCAGAGCTCATTTGAAAAATGGCAAAGTTCGAGTACACTAACATGAAATTCCAAAAGATAATTACGGGAAAAATAGAAAATGAGCTCAAAAATTATGAAAACTTCCAGATCTGAGTTTTATAATTGTTGGAAGAGATCGGTGAAGAAAAATTGGGAATTGGAGCTCATTTGAAAAATGGCAAAGTTCGGGTGCACTAAGCCGAAATTCTAGAAGATAATTCTAGAAAAATAGCAAACGAGCTCGGAAAATTATGAAAACTTCCAGATATGAGTTTTATAATTTTTGGAAGAGATCGGTGAAGAAAAATTCGGAATCGGAGCGCATTTGAAAAAGGCTAAATTCAGGAGGCACTAAACCGAAATTTTAGAGATAAAATCTAAGAAAAAATAGAGAACGGGCTCGGGAAAATGTGAAAACTTCCAAAACCAAGTTTTATATTGGATGGGATGTGTTGGAAAAGACAAATCTGAAATTGGGGTCCATTTGCAATTAAATTAAGTTTGGGGGGCTAAAAGGTAATTTTACGAAAGAAACCGAAAAGGGCCAATTTGCAATTAAAAAAAATATGAAAGATGAAGGAATTTTTGGGATATTCCAAGCCCTTGGCTGGTCAGCTCATCAATGAAGGGTGAGATTTGATTAAATTCATCCAATGGTCACCATCAAATTACAAGATGTCATTTTTACTATCTTGAATGTGGTCCTTCCTCATCCAATGGCCTAGGTACTTTGTCGAAGATGAGTACGTCCTTCAATGGCCAAGATCAAATTGCAAGATAGCATTTTTATTGTCATGAAAATATCATGATCTAATGGCTTAATTGATGGAGAAAAGAGGAGGACATTTGATCCAAGGGCTTAGAGGGGAGAAAAGAAAAGAGAGCAACACTCACTCTAATTAAATAAGGCAGCCGGCAATCACTAAGGAAAAGAGGGTTCAGAATTTTTGAAGGGCAGTAGCTAAAGGAGAGAAAAAGGGAGGAAAAAAAGGGATTTTCTTACTATTCTTTGATTTGGAAAGCTAAAGCAAGGTAGCTATTTTCTTTCATGCTCTCTGATAACTCGTATAATTATATAGTTTTTAGTTATGTTTTATTATTGTTTTGTGTCAAATACGAGTTATTATTGTTTAGTCTAATTGTGTTTATGATCTTTTATATTTTTATGTAATTTGGTGTTTTTCACAAGTTTCTTTGAGTGATTTCAGATTACTAGAATTAAGGGCAAATCCAGTTCAGTTCCAGTTCCGACACATTTTTCCATATCAGCTATATCTGGAGTTTCACTGAAGCAATAAGGCTGAAATTTGTAGCCGTGCAAAGCTAAGAGGCATATCTATCTTTTTCATGTTTTATACTTCTTGAAACGGAGTCGTTTTCCCTAGCGAAATCGACCATCAAGTTGGCTGATGTGCAATGACGTCTGTGCTGACCTGTTTTCGTATTTTGCCCATATCTGCTTATCAACATCAGCAAATGAGCTGATTCCAATGGCTATGGATCCGTAACTGATACGGGAACCTTTGTCTAGAAGACCATATGATCAGATCAGGCCTCCAACATTGACGAAATCGACCATCAAGTTGGCTGATCAAAATTGTCATACAATATGACGAAAATTGTTAGAAAAATTCACCCACCTATTATACCTACCTTTGAAATTTGTAAAGCTTGTCTCTTGTCATTTAGCCTTCCAAAATGTGTATAAATAGAGGGCCTTGGATGATTGTAGAGGATCATATTGTACATAGGTAGGATATTAGCCATTTTAATAAAATTCTCTAAGTTTTCTTCTTCTTTCTTTTCTCTAGTTTTCTTTCTTTTCTCTAGTTTTCTTTTTCTTTAGAGAGAGCAAGAGGTTGGATAATTAATATTCTTCCTCTTCTTCTTTCTTTCTTTTATTTTCTTCTTAGATTTTCTTTAATTTTATGTTTATGTTTATAATGCCTATGCTAGGCTAAACTTCTATTTGGTTAAGGGTGATTTCAAAGCCCTGGACATGTTTTGTGATTGATTTTCAGATTCTATCTATCATTAATTTTCTATCAAAGTTGCTTATGTTCTTCTACAAGAATTGTTCATGATGTTGTCTAGATTTATTTAGGTGTACAACTAGATAGATCTTGATAATTATCTATTGCTAGTTTCGGAGTCTTGATCCGTGTAATTGTCTTGATTTCCTATTCATAAGTGGCAATTTGTGATTAATGATTATGGTCAAGTTTTCAATAATTGCAAAGTGGAACATAACCTAAGTTGAACAATCCGAGCTTATGTGTTTGTTGCTTAGATCAACCTATCTTTCTCATCATAAAGCTGCCATTAAATTGAATTTAGAGAGCTTATTCTAGGTTGTTTAATGGTTAGAGCTTAAATAGAGAGCTTGTTCTATTTAACGACAAACTAAGGAAAGATTGGGGTAACAGAGCTTGTTGTTATCTACGGTTGTTAACTTTGATAGTTGGTTGATATTGATAGATCTGAAATTGATTCTTAATGATGTCTAGTGGTGGAGAATGAAACCTTAACCATATTTTTCATATTTGATTCTTCTTACTTATTTGTTTTCTTACTTTTAGTTTGCTTATTTTTTATATTTATTTTTATTGGCTGGTTATACCGCCTAATTTGTACATTAACTTTGTTTTATTTTTATTGGCTGGTTATACCGCCTAATTTAGTATATATATTTTTATTGGCTGGTTATACCGCCTAATTTAGTATATATATTTTTATTTGCTGGTTATACCGCCTTGCATCTTATTCTTATTATTTACTTTAGTTTAAATCTGGCTTCAAAACCCCTTTTCTTTTATTGTTCTTGAATTTAAGTTTTAAACTATTAACTTATAAATTAAAACCCAATCCCTGAGGACTCGACCCTTGCTAACTACTATACTTACAATTGATCTTTTTAGTGCAAGGTTAAATAAGATACACTCTTTTGGGTGCATCAAATTTTTGGCGCCGTTGCCGGGGATTGTTTTCTTTAGTTTATTTGTTACTTGGTTTATTCTTATTTTCAGTTCTAATGAGTTTTATTTTCTTGTACATACGGGTTTTTCTGATCAAATTTTGAAAAAAAAAAAAAAAAAAAAAAAAAACGATGGAATTGAGCAATCTAACACTTGAAGAGTTGGTGGCATACATGAACATGGAGAATCAACAAGCCAATCTCACCTTCCCAGTTCAACAATTGGCCATGGGAGGATGTCAAGGCCATCAAGTGTTCCAAGACCAACAGTATGATCATTACTCAAACACTTACCATGAGGGATGGTGGGATCATACTAATTATGGCTACTCGAAAAATTACCAAGAAGTAGATCCTTATGCCAATTACACTCATCCATCTAGCTTCAATCAATCATGGTCCCAAGAACCAGATCTTTTTCAACCACCACATATGACTCAAAACTCAGGTACTTCTTTAGAAGATCTTGTCTATTCTCTTGTTACTGATACATTGCAATTTCAACAGGAAACAAGGGCAAGCATCCAGAGTTTGGAAAAGCAAATGATCCAATTGACTAGTAGTATGGTGGGATGGGTAGCACAAAGATCTGAAGAACTCCCTACCCAAACAATGATTAACCCAAAGGAAAATACTACTATTGTGACCTTGAGGAATGAGGAACAAGATGAGGATGAGACAAAATTAGAGATGAATTCTATTCTTGAGGATAATGAAGCCAATGATCCAAATAAGAGTATTTCGGCACCTGAGGTAACGTTTGAGATTCCAATTTTTACTAATGTTTCTTCTCCACCTTTTCCTAGTAGATTCGCAAAGTTCAAGGAGGATGAACATGAACAAGACACGCTGGAAACCTTAAACAGTTTGTTTGTGGATGTCATTCAACAAGTACCAAAAGATGCACCATTCCTCGATGAGATATGCACCACCAAGGATGATGGAATAATACTTGTAATGGAGAATGCATCCACTGTTGTGCAAAGAAAGCTTCCTCTCAAACGCATAAATTTGGGAAATTTCATGCATGAGCCTGACAAGCCTAAAAAGCCAAGAAGGGGTGTTGGTTAGATTCAAAACACTAACTCAAGTGTTAATTGGGAAGGCAGCCCAATTAAAGATGAAATTGCCAACCTTCCATATTCAGATTTGCTTTCTCTTTCTTTTCCTTTTTCTTTTATTATTTTTATTGTTTTTATTTTTATTTCTTATGTTTCTTTGTTAATTGTGTTTACTGTTTTTAAGTTCATTTAGGCTGCATAAGTTTCTTTTGTTTAATAGTTCTTTTCTCTTACATATAATTCTTGCATTGGGGGATAATAGCATTACATTAATGACAATGTAAGAATTATGTGTGGGGGAAAGAATTTAGGATTTTATTTAGAGTGTTTTGTTTTTGAGTCTTTTTATGTTGTTTTTCTTTCTGATCCTTGTTTTGAAAAACACTAGATGTAAATATAATTTTTTTTAACCCCGGTTAAATGGCGGATAACGGTACTCCGTGATTATTTAAATCGGTTCCATCAGCTACCCACAAAACTGATATTGTATATAAATTTCTCTTTCATTTTTTTTTTCATTTTTTTTCAGGATGGATGATATTCTCACAAGATTGCAGAAACGATTTCCTCCTTTTCCTCGAAATATTTTACTGAAGCTTTACCAAGTTCGATTTGAAAGATTAAGAATGCTTATGCACAAAGGGATTCCTGGAGACATACGTTGGATAATTGAAGCCAAGGTACGTGAAGATGAATATCTTCCTGTTTTGCATTTACCAGTTACAGGTAGAAGCACTTTTGCAAAGAAGCGACGAGCAAAGCGCATGAGTTCAAATTGCCACAAATGTGCACGATGGACGTGTAACGGTAAATGTCGTTCTATTGGGATTCCGTCCTCTAATCGAGATGATAAAATTGAATTCATTAAGGATGGACTGAGTAAGGAGAATTTGGGTAATATCCAACTTTCTCTTGAGACGCATCCTAGTGGAGACGTACAAAGAGAAATTCTTGATTTATGGCCGCAATTCCAAAGGGAATGGCAACATCTTGGGAATCTGAGGTTAAAAGACCCTGTTTGCCAGCTTGTAAGAAAATTGGATGGGAAGCATATCCTCGACTCATAGAAGGCGTTTAAGCCGTTTCTGGACGTAAAACCAGAGGAAGATGTCAGATACACTTTCGGCGACATTATTACTCTTGTCTGATTCACTACTCAGTCCTCTATATATTACACCATGTACTCATTCTCTTTCAGGCACTCGAAAAAAAAAAAATGGAAAGTACTTCGTCCCAGCGTATTAAAAAAATTTGGGTCTTTGGAGGTGCTTATCCAGGGAAAAATAACATATTCGCTGATGAAGCCATAAGAGTTGGAGTAATACTTGCCCAACAAAAGATCCAGTTGATTTATGGAGGCGGTAGTACGGGTTTAATGGGAGCAGTCGCTACAGCAGCACACGCCGGAGGAAGTCCAGTTCTAGGAGTCGTGCCAAAACTATTCACAGGTTTTTGTGGACCTACCGTGGGTAAGGAAATACAAGTCTGGAATATCCCTGAACGGATAACAATCATGTACCATTCTGCCGATGCATTCATTGCTTTACCAGGAGGTCTGGGTACATTGGAAGAAATAGCTTGCGTGGCTTCTTGGTCATCTTTGGTCACAAATAAGAAACCCATTGGTTTGCTTAATATTAATGGTTATTTTAGTAATTTGCTTTCATATTTAGATAATGCTGTGGAAAATGGATTCATGTTTTCAGAGGCAAGGAGAACCATAATTTCTGCTACAACAATTGAAGATTTACTCAAAAAGCTCCAAGCTTATGAGTATTTATCTGCTACGGTTGTTTCGCAAACGCTCGGAAAAAGAAAAAGAGATATGGACGAGCAAGGAGTGGATTGCACTTTGTCTTTGTGACATTATCTAACATTTTGTTTGTTGTGTCTCAGTTATAATAAGTGGTTAGCAACCTCTGCAGGTAATATCTCCTAAATCCTACCTTTAAAATTTGACATTGGGGACAATGTCATATTTTAGTATGGGGTAAGGGACATATTTTGCTAATTTAAAAAAAAAAAAAAATTTGTTGTGTTTTAAGCCATTTAGAAGTATTCATTCTGAACAAGGTCTGAGTAAGGGAGACTTGAGACATACCTTGTCAGTTTGATTTCTTCTTTTCAAAAAAAAAAAAAAAAGAGTTTGTTGTGTTTTAAGCAATTTAGAAGTATTCATTCTGAACAAGGTCTGAGTAAGGGAGACTTGAGACATACCTTGTCAGTTTGATTTTAATCTTTTTACGTTTACTTGTTAATTTTTGTTTAGTATTTTAGGATTATTTAGGTTGCATGAGTTTGTTTTGTTTTGAGTCTAGTTATTCCTATTCTTATGTTATTAGTTCTTTTCTCTTACACATGATTCTTTCATTTGGGTTAATAGACTTACATTGAGGACAATGTAAGAATTAAGTGTGGGGGGAATGATTTAGGATTTCTTTTATTTTTGTCTACTATTTTTTTTTATGAGTCTTTATTATTATTATTATTATTTAGTGTGTTTTAGTTCCTTTTTAATACAATGATGAGATATGAATTGCATAAGTCTAAAACATATTTATTAGTGAGAAGATTTTCATGAGAATTGAGCTTGATGTCAACCTTTTTATGAGCCAATGTTAATATGATATGTTGATTGAGAAAGAAGCATGTTTAGACTTAATCTGACTTGTATAATCATTCTTGTGAGTTTTTGAGCCTAAAATGATTGATGCATTATACAAATCAATCTAATTTCTTTCTTGAGTGCTCTTATGATTACATGATTCTCTAGAACTTGCTTTAAACCGTTCGAGACTATATTGATGCATGTGACAACATGAATATGATAGAGGCATTAGGATTTTTAGCCAGGGCCAAACAACCATTCCTTATTGATGTTCCAAGAGAACACACACTTAGTGAACCAATTTGAGCCTACATTGAATAAGCTATCTCTTTGGTAACCATAACTTGTCCCTAACCTAAATATACTTATATCTTTACCTTTGTTCCAAAGATGAATTAGCATGATTTGAGACAAGTTGCAAAGACAAGGGATATTTTTTGGTTAGAAACAAGAAATAAGTGTGGGGGGAAAAGAAAAGAAAAGTCAAGAGAAAAAGAAATGGAATACTGGCAAATACATTCCTATATAAAAAAAAATGAATCATCTCTTGAATTTGTGGAAAAAAAAAGATGTTACAAAGTTGTTTAGAATGAAGAAAAGGCCCAACATGAATATCCGGCCTAGGTGACTATGTACTTGTAAAGAGTTTTGAGAAGTTTCTTTGTATAATCTTTTTATGTCTCTAAACTTTATGAACTCTTTGGAACCTTTGTGATATCTTTATCCTTTTGTTCTTCAACCACATTACAAACCCCTTGGCCCCATTACAACCTTGATTAAAGACCTCTTGATTTATGAAGTTGCATGATCTTTTAGTGGAGAATAGGTGGACAAGCAAGCATATGGTAGAAGTGTTTTCATGAGATTGATTGAGTGTAAACACTTTACCACTACTTTAAAGAGTGAAAATCAAGAGAGTATCCCATGTGAGAAGTTGAGATTAAATTTGAACATGCACTATTTTGATTGAGATATGTTATGATAATATTGGCTTAACTCAAACAATTTACATTCAAGCATGATTTTTTGTGAAATTTTTTAAGCTATTGATTAGTTTATAAGACTTGTTCAAATATTGTCTCTAATTTGTATTGAAAGGATTAGGAGTAAATATTTTAGTATATGTAGTTTATTTATATGAAGTTTATTTATATTTTAATTTTTCAATGTTTGTGGGTATCGTTCTAGTAAACCCTCATGAGACTAAACTCGTCCACTAGGGACACCTAGGGGTTTAAAGGCTTGTGTCACATGCTAAGTGCCACCGTGATTTCCTACGAAAGTGGATTAGATTAGATTTTCTTATTTTATTTTTATTGAGTCGTTGCTAGGGACTAGCAACAATCTAAGTGTGGGGGTGTGATAACTCGTATAATTATATAGTTTTTAGTTATGTTTTATTATTGTTTTGTGTCAAATACGAGTTATTATTGTTTAGTCTAATTGTGTTTATGATCTTTTATATTTTTATGTAATTTGGTGTTTTTCACAAGTTTCTTTGAGTGATTTCAGATTACTAGAATTAAGGGCAAATCCAGTTCAGTTCCAGTTCCGACACATTTTTCCATATCAGCTATATCTGGAGTTTAACTGAAGCAATAAGGCTGAAATTTGTAGCCGTGCAAAGCTAAGAGGCATATCTATCTTTTTCATGTTTTATACTTCTTGAAACGGAGTCGTTTTCCCTAGCGAAATCGACCATCAAGTTGGCTGATGTGCAATAACGTCTGTGCTGACCTGTTTTCGTATTTTGCCCATATCTGCTTATCAACATCAGCAAATGAGCTGATTCCAATGGCTATGGATCCGTAACTGATACGGGAACCTTTGTCTAGAAGACCATATGATCAGATCAGGCCTCCAACATTGACGAAATCGACCATCAAGTTGGCTGATCAAAATTGTCATACAATATGACGAAAATTGTTAGAAAAATTCACCCACCTATTATACCTACCTTTGAAATTTGTAAAGCTTGTCTCTTGTCATTTAGCCTTCCAAAATGTGTATAAATAGAGGGCCTTGGATGATTGTAGAGGATCATATTGTACATAGGTAGGATATTAGCCATTTTAATAAAATTCTCTAAGTTTTCTTCTTCTTTCTTTTCTCTAGTTTTCTTTCTTTTCTCTAGTTTTCTTTTTCTTTAGAGAGAGCAAGAGGTTGGATAATTAATATTCTTCCTCTTCTTCTTTCTTTCTTTTATTTTCTTCTTAGATTTTCTTTAATTTTATGTTTATGTTTATAATGCCTATGCTAGGCTAAACTTCTATTTGGTTAAGGGTGATTTCAAAGCCCTGGACATGTTTTGTGATTGATTTTCAGATTCTATCTATCATTAATTTTCTATCAAAGTTGCTTATGTTCTTCTACAAGAATTGTTCATGATGTTGTCTAGATTTATTTAGGTGTACAACTAGATAGATCTTGATAATTATCTATTGCTAGTTTAGGAGTCTTGATCCGTGTAATTGTCTCGATTTCCTATTCATAAGTGGCAATTTGTGATTAATGATTATGGTCAAGTTTTCAATAATTGCAAAGTGGAACATAACCTAAGTTGAACAATCCGAGCTTATGTGTTTGTTGCTTAGATCAACCTATCTTTCTCATCATAAAGCTGCCATTAAATTGAATTTAGAGAGCTTATTCTAGGTTGTTTAATGGTTAGAGCTTAAATAGAGAGCTTGTTCTATTTAACGACAAACTAAGGAAAGATTGGGGTAACAGAGCTTGTTGTTATCTACGGTTGTTAACTTTGATAGTTGGTTGATATTGATAGATCTGAAATTGATTCTTAATGATGTCTAGTGGTGGAGAATGAAACCTTAACCATATTTTTCATATTTGATTCTTCTTACTTATTTGTTTTCTTACTTTTAGTTTGCTTATTTTTTATATTTATTTTTATTGGCTGGTTATACCGCCTAATTTGTATATTAACTTTGTTTTATTTTTATTGGCTGGTTATACCGCCTAATTTAGTATATATATTTTTATTGGCTGGTTATACCGTCTAATTTAGTATATATATTTTTATTGGCTGGTTATACCGCCTTGCATCTTATTCTTATTATTTACTTTAGTTTAAATCTGGCTTCAAAAACCCCTTTTCTTTTATTATTCTTGAATTTAAGTTTTAAACTATTAACTTATAAACTAAAACCCAATCCCTGAGGACTCGACCCTTGCTAACTACTATACTTACAATTGATCTTTTTAGTGCAAGGTTAAATAAGATACACTCTTTTGGGTGCATCACTCTCCTTCATGCTGTGTTCATATGATTTTGTTATTCCTTTATGATTTTCATTTTTATTTTCTTTCATGAAATAAAATTGTTTTTCAAAACAATTTCCAAAATATTTCTTCATGTTTTATCAAATAACCAAGTTTGTCAAATTTTTTCTTACATGTTCCATGCTTGGTCGAATAGTGTATGATGATTTTGTGCTTGTTCTTAATTGATGTGGTTTTCTTGGTTGGTTGTGGTAGGATAGATCCCCTTGTTTGTTGCTTCATTTTCATGCATTCATCTCATCCCTACTTGATTTTGACTTAAGCCAACTAATGGCTCAAGGCCAAGCTCTCATGAGCATGCTTGTGGAAAATGAAAGGTTGTGCAAGTTGGATTTTCTGATTTTTCTCACCATGCATTTGTTGTCCAAATTTAAATATTTTTTAACCACAGGTTGTAGACCCTTTAAGGAGCCTCTAGTATTTTTGTTTTGTTTTTTATATTTTTCTATCAAAGGTTTAAAAATGGATTCTAACAAAACAGTTTTTAACTCACTGTCTTGATTTTGGATAAAAATCGGTCATAGTATCCATGCTCCAAAAATTAAGCTGGTTTTTTCCCATAGAGTTTGACATGTTCTAAGTCTCCCATAATTTTTTCAGAATGTTTTGAATTTTTTTGGAAGGGAAAAAAAAATCGTCTCCAAAACTACTAGTGAAAGTCAGTTTTGTTTTTAAGAAATACTAATTTTCTCTTTTGGTTAGGATATTAAGAGGGGGCTGATTGGGGGAATTAGCTACTCTCTTAGGTTAATTTCCAAGTCATTCCAATAACAAAATTTGATTTTATAAAAGTCGGGTCAAGGGCGGTCAACCCGGATTTCAAAACTAGGAAAATAGGGCCTTTTTAAATGAGGGGTTCGGCCAAGAGGCCATTTTCATCCAAAAATTCAATTTTTTTTTAAAATCGAGCCCAAAGTCTTTTGATTTTGAAAATCCGATTTAGCTCTCTTCCTAAGGTAGTCGGATACATTTTTATTTATACGGATGTCCTTACTCTAAGGAAGAAATATATTTCCATGCATTGCATTTTAAAAATGTTTTTACTTAACTTGTCATAAAAACATATTTTTCGGTTTATTAAACATTTGGCAAGAATTAGTTCCCGATATTTGCCTGGTTTGTCGGGGAGGTTAGGGAATTGTTCAAAGCACGTGTTTATAGAATCGATATGTATTGTTTTCATTTTACTCGGAATCATGTAAATATCATATGAAAGAATTATTTTCCAAGCTTTGCCAGGTTTGCCAGGAAGCACGGTAATATTTTCCAACATATGCTATTTATGTGATTCCTCACATGAATAATTCATTTCAAATAATGATCTCTGCATGTGATCATGATGTTATTATGAATATTTTATGATGGTGTGCCATTTTGTTGATTTTTCCATGTCATTCGCATGCCATGTCATTCATATTGCCATGTCATTCGCATGCCATGTCATCCATATTGCCATGTCATTCATATTGCCATGCCATGTCATTCATATGCCATTTCATTCGCATGCCATGTCATTTACATGCTATATCATCATTATGCCATGTCATTCATATGCCATGTCATTCATATGCAATGTCATCCATTCACATATCATGCCATCTAGATTAGGCCATGTCATTCATTCACATGTCATGTCATTCATTCTACCATGTCATTCATATGCCATGTCATTCACATGTCATATCATCAAAATTTGCCATGTCATTCATGTGCCATGTCACTCATATTCCATGTCATGCACATGCCATGTCATTCATATGCCATGTTATTCATATTCCACGTTATTCATATGCCATGTCATTCATGTGCCATGTCATTCATATGCCATGTCATTTTGTTTGCCATGTCGATTTCATTCAGATGACATTCATTCTCATGCCATGTCATTCATATGCCATGTCATTTTGTTTTCCATGTCGATTTTCATTCACATGACACTCATCCTCATGCCATGTCATTCATATGCCATGTCATTTTATTTGCCATGTCGATTTCATTCACATGACATTCATTCATGTGCCATATCATTCGTATGCCATGTTATTTTGTCTGCCATATTGATTTCATTCACATGACATTCATTCATGTCCTATGTCATTCATATGCCATGACATTTTGTATGCCATGTCGATTCCATTCACATGACATTCATTCATATGCCATGACATTTTTTATGCCATGTCGATTCCATTCACATGACATTCACTCTTATGCCATGTCATTCATATTTCATGTCATTTATTCATTGGCTATGTCATTTAAATTTTGTCATAGTAAATTGCTTGCCATGCCATGCCATGCCATTTTATTTATGCATGTTATATATTCATGTTTTAATTTGTATATTCATGATTATTCAACTTTTCAAAATTGATGTTTTTCAATAAAATAAGGTTATTCTCGAGTTAAAATAATTTATGAGTTCTCTGCCGGGTTGCCGGAGAGGATATCATCAATTATCATTAACAACGGAATGTCAAAAACAAGAGTGATTCAGAGATTTTCTAAGTAAATAAAAATTTCTATGTTTTGTCGGGTCTGTCGGGGAATATAGGAAATTTTTTAGTTAATAAATTCCGGATCATTTTCAACTAGAAATGGGATTCTTTTTCTTTAAAATAGGAATTATTTTAAAATATCAATTTCAAAATTGATTTTTATCGAGACTCAAGATAACACACGATTAATAAGGTACCATTTTATACGGGCATTGTGGGGGTGCTAATCCTCCCTCGCACGTAACCGACTCCCGAACCCGCTTCTTTGATTTCTCTAGTTTAAAAGCGTAGACTTCAAAATTGGTTTTAAAATGTTTTAATTAATTTTAAAATATTTTTCAAAACTGGTTTTAATAGGTGACTGATCACACCTAGCCAAAAAAAGATTGGTGGCTACTCCCTTTTTTTTCGAGGTTATTTATCAACCATCATTATATTTCAAGAGGAATTAAGTCATATTTTCCTCTATTTTTTTACCCACCTCATTCGAACGGGTCCCCCGACGACAGATGGATCACGTATCGACAGCCGTATTCTCCTCCTTTTGGTGTGTTCTTGCTGCTTTTCTTCCTTGTTGAATGAGATCGGTTTAGAGAGGTAAACACCAAAGGTAGATCTTTTGATTGTGGTCTTAAACTTGCTAGCACAAGTGAATAACCATACCTTAGAGAATGATCTATTAGATGTTCGTGTGGACTAGCTTTAGAGGAAGGACAACTGCGCTTCTTGTGATCTTGGTTGATTTGAAGATTTGTGGATCTTGGTCTCGCAAGCAACTTGCTATTTGGATCTGCAACTTAAGGTTATGATATCTTAAGTTGGTAACTTCTAAATCATATGGGTGATTTAATTGTTTTAAATGCTGTAAACCTATGCTAAACACAAGCCTAAGATCCTGTTGTACTTCAGGTGCTTCTTTGTTTACTTTCGCTACACTATTTTGATAATTTATGTTTAAGCATGAGCCCGTAGTAAAACCCAACAGTGAAGCCTATTGGTGGATGAAGAAATAAGATGATAATGACAGGGGGACACACCATCATTGTGGCAATCCAAGGCATTGGGGGCTCAAATACAAGTACTACATTGAATCCATGAAGGTAAATAAACTTAAAGAAGTTTTACTTCACGGATATTATGAGTTCCACTTCTTTTGGTATATGATACGCATTAGTTGATTCACATATATGTATGACATATTGTTGGAACCAATAACAAGGAAAAGTGAAAGAAATAGACCAAGGATGTGGCAACTTTAGTTGATACAAAATCAAGCTTGCCAACCTATTCATGATGAATGTTTTAGAAACATTATCATTAATATTCTAGTTTTGCTAGCATTATATGTTTAGTTATCCATTAAATAATGAACCAGATGGTCTATGGAATTTGTTCCATATGTTGGTCTTATGAGACTCATAATTAATTTAGAAAATTGCATGAAGGATAATTAAATTTTGCATTACTAATGTTTAAGTCAAAAGTATAAGATAATAGTAAATAATTATTAGTAGTTTATTTGATTATGAATCAAATGAAATCTTATGCAAAACTTAAAAATTAGATGAGCTTTGGCTCAATAAAATTCATAATGAGATTATGAAACTAATTTAGTTAGAAAGCATTCTTATTGAGATATGTGTGTAGACACCTAATTTTGTCCGGACCACTAAAACAGGTATATTTTCTTCCTAAATTGATGTTTCAGAATGTAAAAAGACTTTTTTCATCCTGTAGTGGTACTCCGAGACTTAGTCTAAGAAGGCGAGCATAAAAAGTCAAACTTGAAAAAGTCAACCCCAGAAAGTCAACCCCAAAAAGTCAACTACTAAAAACGTCAACCAACTTTCAAAATCAAGATTTGAAGTTCAATTGAAAAATGGCGAAATAATTTTCATAATCCGAGGTCTATATTGAAAGATATAGAGTTCGGAAGTTAGGTTACGGAGATTTAGTTGAAAGGAAACCCTAGTTCAGGAAATTTGGGGAAAAGTGCTTAAACGATCAAATTGATCAAAATTGAAGGTTCCAAATGAAAGATAAGTATTGACTACGGGTAATGGAGAAGCCACTTGAAAGAAAAACTGAAAGAAAAGTCAATCCGGAAGAAAACCGAGAATTAGGGTTTTTGGTGGATTTCGAAGAAATTGGGGAGAATTACAAAAATGGTCCGATTCTGTAAGACTAAAGCCCCTAATGGATGAGGAGTGATTAAAAAAGGATTTCCCAAGGCTCAGTTTGAAGAAAATCTAAAAATCGGACTTATTTTGAGCAAAACCGGGTTTCAGAGGCAAAAGGGCAAAATTAGAAAATCTGGGAAAAATAGCAAATGAACTCCAAAAATTCTGAAAAATTGCAGATCTCATTGTTAAATAATTTCGAAGAGATTGGCAAAAGAAAATCTTGATTCGGAGTTGGTTTGCAAAATGGCCAAATCCCGGGTCCCCTATGTAGAAATTCAAGAAGATAAATCCCGGAAAAATAGCAAATGAACTCCAAAAATTCTGAAAATTTGCAAATCTCATTTTTAAATTATTTGGAAGATATTGGCAAAAGAAAATCCAAATTCGGAGTTCGTTCGCAAAATGGCCAAATTCCGGGCTCCCTATGTAGTAATTCAAGCAGATAAATCTCAAAAAAATACCAAATGAGTTCTAAAAATAATGAAAACTTCCAGATCACACTTTTAAATTATTTGGAAGATATTGGTGAAGAAAAATCTGGATTTGGAGCTCGTTTAAAAAATGGTAAAGTTTGGGAGTACAAAAGGGCAATTTTGGAAGAAAAAAATCCAAATAAATAGCAAATGGAGTTGAAAAAGTTTGAAAACCTCCAGAATTCATTTTTTTTATTTGAAAGTATTGAAAAAATAAAATTTGAATTTGGGGTCCGTTTGCTATTTATTTATGTTCGGGGGGCAAAAAGGTCATTATACCCAAGAAACCGAAAAGGGCTTTTCTTGCATTTTAAATAAATGAAGCATGGGATGGAAGAAGAGGGGTTGGCCGGCCAAGGCCCAAGTATGGTTAGACATTTTCTGATTTTTAATCAAATAGCCAACAATGAAGATGAAGTTAATTATTTCTTGATCAAGCCTTTGCAAATAAGCCAAATGGACCAATGCATGAAAATGGAGAGTGTCAACATAATGGCTTAAGATTCTTGAACAGCTGCAATTATGGATAGCTGATGGCCTAATCTAAGGGTGATAATTTCATTTTTTAAAACATCTTGGATCAATAGCCTTTGGATCAAAATTGGTTGGAAGAAAAATGACAACATCCTAGCCTAGAGAGGGTCATTCGGCCACTACAAGGGGAACGCTCTCTCTTTTCATTTTCAGCTATTCACCATCTATTTTCACTCTTGGTTTGGCTGATTTTCTCTCCATTGTTGAAAGGCAAAAAGAAAAATTTAGAAAAGAAAAAAAAGTTAGAAGAGAAAAAGCTTGCAATGTAGCTTCTAGAGGTTGCTTTAAGCACCATACTCTTGCACTTTCTTTGATTTTCCATTCTTGATTTGTTGTTTTGATAACAATTTTGGTGAGTTTATTTTGATTTTTCTTTTAAAATAAGTGTTTTAAATATTCTTCTTCAAGTTCTTCTTCATACTTTCTTAGAAATAAGCTTTGAATTTTTTTTTTCTTTTGTTATAAGGGTGGTCGAATGGTCTGTTTTTAGTGTAGTTGTTGTTTGCATTTTTTTTTTTCATGTTATTCTTGATATTTAACAAGTTTTGATGATTTAAATCTTCTTTTAATACATAAACATGAAGCTTGTTTTAATTTGGTTGCTTGCTTATTTCCATTTTTGAGTCTATTATCATGCTTATTTTACTTCTCTTGCATTTTTGATTTTTTGTTTTCAAAATGTTTAAGTTTGTTTATGTTTTACATTTTGTAATCCATGTATTTGTAAAAATGCCTATTTATTTTCCTGCCTTTACTTTATGTTTGCATGATTTGAGTGTTATTCTTTAGTTTTGCATGTTAGTATATCATGTGTTTGTGGAAATGCCATGTTCATTTTGAAGCATGAGGCCATTCGGCCACCCCTCTATTTTATGCTTCGCATGTACATTTTCATCATGCTTGTTGATAGGTTTACATTTTCATGAGATTTGGTCGAGTATTTTGTTTAAGGATGCCATATTTTTGTGTTATTGCCATGAATTTTTTAGGTTTAGGATTGGTTTGCTTTGCCATGCATATCATGCATTTCAAACCTAGGTTGCATTAAATGCCATGCAAGTTCATTTAGGTCTAGGTCATTTTATTGATGCCATGCATTTTTCATGTTGTTTAGGTTTTAAATCATGCATCATATTTGTTGTATTTTCATGCATTTCATGTCCTTGCCACTTGACTTATGATTTAGGCCAATCAATGGTTCAAAGTCATGCTCACTTTAGCATACTTGTGGAAAATTAAAGAGTTGTCAAATTGATTATTCTATCTTTGTGATTTTTTTTACTTAGCCAATTTTTGCGTAACTTTTCAAAAGTGTTAGCTACTGTTTGTGAGTCTTTTAGAGAGTCTCAAAATTGAAGGTTCCAAATGAAAGATAAGCACTGACTACGGGTAATGGAGAAGCCACTTGAAAGAAAAAATGAAAGAAAAGTCAATTCGAATTAAAATAGAGAATTAGGATTTTTGGTGGATTTCGATGAAATTGGGAAGAATTACAAAAATGGCTCGATTCAGTAAGACTAAAGCCCCTAATGGATGAGGAGTGATTAAAAAAGGATAACCCAAGGCTCAGTTTGAAGAAAATCTATAAATCGGACTTGTTTTGAGCAAAATCGGGTTTCGGAGGCAAAAGGGAAAATTTGGAAAATTTGGGAAAAATAGCAAATGAACTCCAAAAATTCTAAAAAATCGCATATCTCATTCTTAAATCATTTCGAACAGATTGACGAAAGAAAATCTTGATTCGGAGTTTGTTTGCAAAATGGCCAAATCCCGGGTCCCCTATGTAGAAACTCAAGAAGATAAATCCCGAAAAAATAGCAAATGAACTCCAAAAATTCTGAAAATTTGCAAATCTCATTTTTAAATTATTTGGAAGATATTTGCAAAAGAAAATCCAAATTTGGAGTTCGTTTGCAAAATGGCCAAATCTCGGGCTCTCTATGTAGTAATTCAAGCAGATAAATCTTGAAAAAATACCAAATGAGTTCCAAAAATTATGAAAACTTTTAGATCACACTTTTAAATTATTTGGAAGAGATTGGTGAAGAAAAATCTGGATTTAGAGCTCGTTTAAAAAATGATAACGTTTGGGAGCACAAAAAGGCAATGTTGGAAGAAAAAAATCCAAATAAATAGCAAATGGACTCGGAAAATTTTGAAAACCTCCATAATTTAATTTTTTATTATTTTGAAAGTATTGAAAAAATAAAATTTGAATTTGGAGTCCGTTTTCTATTTATTTATGTTCGGGGGGCAAAAAGGTCATTATACTCAAGAAATCGAAAAGGGCTTTTCTTGTATTTTAAATAAATGAAGAATGGGATGGAAGAAGAGGGGTTGGCCGGCCAAGGCCCAAGTATGGGTAGACATTTTCTGATTTTTAATCAAAAGGCCAACAATGAAGAGAAAGTTAGTTATTTTTTGATCAAGCCTTTGCAAATAAGCCACATGGACCAATGCATGAAGAGGGAGAGTGTCAACATAATGGCTTAATATTCTTGAATAGTTGCAATTATGGATAGCTGATGGCCTAATCTAAGGGTGATAATTTCATTTTTTATAACATCTTGGATCAATAGCCTTTGGATCAAAATTGGTTGGAAGAAAAATGACAACACCCTAGCCTAGAGAGGGTCATTCGGCCACTACAAGGGGAGCACTCTTTTTTTTCATTTTCAGCTATTCACCCTCTATTTTCACTCTTGTTTTGGCTGATATTCTCTCCATTGTTGAAAGGCAAAAAGAAAAGAAAAGAAAGTTAGAAGAGAAAAAGCTTGCAATATAGCTTCTAGAGGTTGCTTTAAGCACCACACTCTTGCACTTTCTTTGATTTTCCATTCTTGATTTGCTGTTTTGATTACTATTTTGGTGAGTTTCTTTTGATTTTTCTTTTAAAATAAGTATTTTTAATATTCTTCTTCAAGTTCTTCTTCATACTTTCTTGGAAAGAAGCTTTGATTTTTTTTCTTTTCTTTTGTTATAAGGGTGGTCGAATGGTCTGTTTTTAGTGTAGTTGCTGTTTCCATTTTTTTCATGTTATTGTTGATATTTAACTAGTTTTGATGCTTTACATCTTCTTTTAATACATAAAAATGAAGCTTGTTTTAATTTGGTTGATTACTTATTTCCATTTTTGAGTCTATTATCATGTTTATTTTACTTATCTTGCATTTTTGATTTTCTATTTTCAAAATGTTTAAGTTTGTTTATGTTTTACATTTTTTAATCCATGTGTTTGTAAAAATGCCTATTTATTTTCATACCTTTACTTTATGTTTGCATGATTTGAGTGTTATTCTTTAGCTATGCATGTTAGTATGTCATGTGTTTGTGGAAATGGCATGTTCATTTTGAAGCATGAGGCCATTCGGCCACCCCTCTATTTTATGCTTTGCATGTACATTTTCATCATGCTAGTTGATAGGTTTGCATTTTCATGATATTTGGTTGAGTATTTTGTTTAAGCATACCATATGTTTGTGTTATTGCCATGCATTTTTTAGGTTTAGGATTGGTTTGCTTTACGATGCATATTCATGCATTTTAGACCTAGTTTGCATTAAATGCCATGCAAGTTCATTTAGGTCTAGGTCATTTTATTGATGCCATGCATTTTTCATGTCATTTAGGTTTTAAATCATGCATTTCATGCATCATTTTTGCTGTATTTTTCATGCATTTCATGTCCTTGCCACTTGACTTATGATTTTGGCCAATCAATGGTTCAAAGTCATGCTCACTTTAACATACTTGTGAAAAATTAAAGAGTTGTCAAATTGATTATTCTACCTTTGTGATTTTTTTACTTAGCCAATTTTTGCCTAACCTTTCAAAAGTGTTAGCTATTGTTTGTGAGTCTTTTAGAGAGTCTCTAATATTTTTACTTTGATTTTTAAATGATTTTATCAAAGGTAAAAGAATGTGTTTTGGCAAAACTGTTTTTTCACCCAGTACTCGTACTTTTCTGATTTTTTTTTGGGAAAACATCTTTAATCAGAAAATTAAGCCACTTTTTTCCGTATAGTTTTACGTGTCCTGAGTCTCCAGTATTTGTTTTAGATTTTTTTGAATTTTTAAAAATAGGGTAAAAAATCATGCTTTAAAACTGGATAGTGGAGGCAGAATTGAATTTGAAGGAAAATCTTTTTTCTGTTTTGGTTAAGTTACTTAGAGGGGGCTGATTAGGAAGTTTAGCTACTGACTTAGGGTAGTTTCTAAGCCTTTTTAAACTCTAAAAATGATTTTTTAAATCTCGGGTTAAGAGTGGTCAAGTCTGGGATTTTAAACTTAGAAAATTAGATCCATTTAAAAGGGGTTTAGCTAGGTTTTATTTTTAATCTAAGCTTAGCTTTTCAAAATTGTTTTCAAACAATCACAAAGTATTTTAGTTTTAGAATATTTAATTTGATATATTTTCCTAAGGTAGCTAGATATCATTTTAGATATACGGAATTCCTTAATTAAAGAAAAAAATACATTCTCATGCATTGGATTTTCCATATTCATGCATATTATGTAATATGTAATTTTTGCTATCTTTAATTTTCATGATGGTGTTATTATCTTTGATTTAGATTTTTGATATTATATTATTGTTATATGGTTTGAATATTTCATGATATCCTATGCTTTTTATTTAGTTATTTTTGTCATATTATTTGGCATATACTATGTTCATGCATTATTTTTTTTTTTTTTTATTTCCATGCATATTATATGATAGCATTATTTTATGTTTCATGTCATTTAGATTATATGCCATATCATTTATATTTGCCATGTCATTTAAATTATTTCATTTCATGTAGAATATATTATGTTACCTAGGTCCTTTCATGTAGAATATATTATGTTACCTAGGTCATTTCATTTCATTTAGAATATATTATGTTACCTAGGTCATTTCATTTAATTTAGAATATATTATGTCACTTAGGATATTTTATTTCATTTAGAATATATCATATAACTTAGGATATTTCATTTCATTTAGAATATGTGTAGACACCTAATTTTGTCCGAACCACTAAACATGTATGTTTTCTTCCTATATTGATGTTTTCGAGTGTAAAAAGAATTTTTTCATCCTGCAGGTGGTACTCCGAGACTTAGTTTAAGAGGGCGAGCATAAAAAGTCAAACTTGAAAAAAGTCAACCCTAAAAAAGTCAACCCAAAAGTCAACTACTAAAAAAGTCAACCCACTTTCAAAATCAATATTTTAAGTTCAATTGAAAAATGGCGAAAGAATTTTGATAATCCGAGGTCTACATTGAAAGATATGGAGTTCGAAAGTTGGGATTTGGAGATTCAGTAGAAAGGAAACCCTAATCCGAGAAATTTGGCGAAAAGTGCTTGAACGATCAAATTGGTCGAAATTGAAGGTTCCAAATGAAAGATAATCACTGACTACGGGTAATGGAGAAGTCACTTGCAAGAAAAACCGAAAGAAAAGTCAATCCGAGAGAAAACCGAGAATTAGGGTTTTTAATGGATTTCGGTGAAATCGGGAAGAATCACATAAATGGCCCGACTTGGTAAGACCAATACCCCCAATGGATGAAGGATGATTAAAAAGGATAGCCCAAGGCTCAGATTGAAGAAAATCTGAAAATCGGACTTGTTTTGAGCAAAATGGGGTTTTAGAGGTAGTAATTCAAAAAGGAAAATCCCGAAAAAATAGCAAATGAGCTCCAAATATTTTGAAATTTTGTAGATCTCATTTTTAAATTATTTGGAAGAGATTGGCGAAAGAAAATCTTGATTCGGAGTTCGTTTGCAAAATGGCCAAATCCCGGGTCTCTTATGTAGTAATTCAAAAAGGAAAATCCCGAAAAAATAGCAAATGAGCTCCAAATCTTTTGAAATTTTGAAAATATCATTTTTAAATTATTTGGAAGAGATTGGCGAAAGAAAATCTTGATTCGGAGTTCGTTTGCAAAATGGCCAAATCCCGCGCCTTCTATGCAATAATTCAAAAAGATAAATCCCGAAAAAATAGAAAATGGACTCCAAAAATTCTGAAATTTTGCAAATATGATTTTTAAATTATTTGGAAGAGATTGGCGAAAGAAAATCTTGATTCGGAGTTCGTTTGCAAAATGGCCAAATCTCGGGCCTTCTATGCAGTAATTCAAGCCGATAAATCCCGAAAAAATACCAAATGAGCTCCAAAAATTATGAAAACTCCAGCTCACACTTTCTAATTATTTTGAAGAGATTGGTGAAGAAAAATCTTGATTTGGAGCTCGTTTAAAAAATGGTAAAATGTAGGGGCATAAAAGGGCATTTTTGGAAGAAAAAATCCAAATAAATAGAAAACGGACTCGGATAATTTTGAAAACTTCTAGAACTCAATATTTTATTATTTTGGAAGTATTAAAAAAAAGGAAAAATGAATTTGGAGTCCGTTTGATATTTATTTGCATCCGGAGGGCAAAACGGTCATTTCACCCAAGCAACCGAAAAGGGCTTCTTTGGGCCTTTCAAAAAATCAGACTTGGGCTGGAAAAGAGAAGTGCTGGCCTACCCAAGCCCAAAGGAAGGAGGAAGCTTCTGATTTTTCAATCAAATGGCTAAAAATCAAGAGTTAGTTAGAGATTCTCTTTGATCAAGCCATTGTGATTAAGCCACATAGGCCAAGAGAGATGTCAACATTATTCTTTAACATCTGTAATTTGAGAGAGCTGAGATGCTAATCTAAAGGTGGTAATTTCATGATTTTTCACCTTGAATTATTAGCCATTTGATAAGAAATTGGTTACAAAAAAATGACAACACCTTGAGCCATTATTAGGGGGTTTCGGCCAGCATATAGGGGGGGTCAGAATTTCATTTTTTCATCTTCATTTTGCTGAGTTCTTAGAGTTTTTACTTAGTTTTTCTCTTCTTGGTTGAGAGCAAAAAAGAAAAATTTAGAAAAAAAAAAGAAAGAAAGTTTGAAGAGATAAAGCTTGAAAGATAGCTTCTTGAGGTTGCTCTTGAGCACCAACTCTTGCACTTTCTTGATTTTCTATTCTTGTTTTTGCTATTTTGATTTCTATTTGGTGAGTTTCCATTTTAAATAAATGTTTTTTATTGTTCTTTTCAAGTTCTTCCTTCATCTCCTTCTTAAGTATATTTTTTACATTTTATTTTTACAATAAACTCACCATGGCCAAATGGCCTACATTATTTAGTTAAGTTGCTGTTTTGATTTATTTTACCATATTGTTTATGTTATTTTCTTTGATTTTGATGTTTTAAATGTTATGTTACTTCATATTCTTGAGTTATCACTACAGCAATTTTGGGTTTTAGTGGCATTTTATTGGCGGTGTTTTACTTAAAAACGCCGGCAGGTACCGTGTTTTTGTAAAGGGAGCGGCGTTTCTACCCTAAATGCCGCTAAAAATTAATTTAGCGGCGTTTGTAAGGAAGAAACGCTGCTAAATGAGATAAATTACCGGCGTTTAGAACAAAAATCGCCGCTAAATATTTCTCAAATTACGCGGGTTTGTTTTTACCGCTAAAAAATTACCCGCCATTTCTATTAAAAGAAACGCAGCGTGTTTATTGGTGTATTTAGCGGCGTTTGTTATAAGAAACGCCACTAAATGTTCTCATGTAGTGGCGTTTCTCAGACAAACGCCGCTAAATGTATGACATTGATGAAATCAGAAGAGAACATTTAGCGGCGTTTGTCTCCATAAACGCCGCTAAATGTTGCAATTTAGCGGCGTTTGTCTTAGAAACGCTGCTAATGTTCTCATTTAGCGGCGTTTGTCGACAAATGCCGCTAAAAGTATTACATTTACAAAAATTAGAGAAAAACATTTAGCGGCGTTTGTCTCCATAAACGCCGCTAAATGAATAAATTTAGCGGCGTTTCTAGTATACAAACGCCGCTAAATATTAAAAAAATCGAGCGGCAAAATTTACTGCTTTTTTTAAAAGGAGATGAATAGATTTACAATTTAGCGGCGTTTGTTTCCATAAACGCCGCTAAATGAATAAATTTAGCGGCGTTTCTAGTATACAAACGCCGCTAAATATTAAAAAAATCGAGCGGCAAAATTTACTGCTTTTTTTAAAAGGAGATGAATAGATTTACAATTTAGCGGCGTTTGTCGAAACAAACGCCGCTATTTGCTGGAAATTTAATCAGTAACATACCCCTCTTCCTCTTTACCCAAAACACAAAACTCATTTTTTCTCCCTCTCTCTGTCCATCCTCTCACACCACCAGCTTTTAGGTCAAAGATTTAAGCAAAATTTTGTTAATCTCTTTCCATTCCTAGAAGATTCTTGTTTGAAGGTAACAATTTTATGTTTTTACATTTTGTAAATTGGAGATTTTAGTTTAAAGTTTTGCATTTTTTTTTCAGGTTCTAAACATTGAATTGGAAGAGGTATTTTGACAGATGATGAACCTTGGAGGTCAATTCTTTTACTTTTGCTTTCATTAACTTTAATCACTGGTTGTTTTACAAATTTGGAAAAAATTTGTAATAACTTGTAATGTTAGTGCAGGATTGGCAATAGGAGTTTTGGACCTTGCAATTGTTATATATTTACAGGTACAAATTAAATTTTATACTACCTTGTCTTGTTTAATTTAAATTTTATTCCAATTGTTATATGTTGATTATTTTGTGCTTTCTTAATAGAATTGTTGTATAATGATACTTTATAATATACTATTAAATTTTAATATATTTCTGTTATGTATTGATTATAAACTATAATGTAAATTTATTGAATAATATTATTAATTATAATTTTTAAATAAAATAAATTATATATATTTTTTACAAATTCTGGAAATTTAGCGGCGTTTTTATAACACAAACGCCGCTATATTTGTGAATATTAAAGAACGAAATTCTAAAATTAGTGGCATTTCTCGAGACAAATGCCGTAAATGTTTCAATTTAGTGGCTTTTTTATCTACAAACGCCGCTAATTTATTCTCAAATACCATCCGCTGCAGTCCTACGCTGGCGTTTATAAACGCCGACAAATATCCCTACAAACGCCGCTACATTAGCGGCGTGTTTGTTTAAAACGCCGGGAAAATTTCCGACATCGTTTTTCTCGACACTTTTAGCGGCGTTTTTCAAAAATGCAGCTAAATTTTTAGCGGCATTTAAAAACGCCGCTATTGTTAAAAAAAACGCCGCTAAAGGCCTATTCTGCTGTAGTGTATATTTTAATTTGGTTGCTTTGTTTGTTGCCATTTATGTTTTAAATATCATGTTTTTGCATTTTTAATTTTCTGTTTTCATGTTGTTTAAATTTGAGCATGTTTTAGATTTAGTATATCAAGTGTTTGTGAAAATGCTTGTGTGGTCTTTGCATGATTTGAGTTTTATATCTTAGTTGAGCATGTTTTAGATTTAGTATATTAAGTGTTTGTGAAAATGCTTGTGTGGTTTTTGCATGATTTAAGTGTTATATTTTAGTTGAGCATGTTAGTATACCAAGTGTTTATGAAAATGCCATGTTTGCTAGTTACATTATGTTATTCGGCCCTCTTGGATTTTTGCATTTTTTGTGCATTCTTGCCATGTTAGTTGATAGGTTAGCATTTGCATGATATTTGATTGAGTTTTTGGATTAAGCATGCTTTGTGTTGGTGAAAATGCCATGCATATTTTAGTTATTAAGCTGGGTTTATTTGCCATGCATGTTCATGCATTTTAGGTCTAGCTTGCATTAAATGCCATGCAAGTTCATTTAGGTCTAGGTCACTTTATGAATGACATGCATTTTTTCATGACATTTAGGTTTAAATCCATGCATTTCATGCATTATGTTTGCTGTATTGTTTCATGCATTTCATGTTCATGCCACTTGAATAATGACTTGAGCCAATTAATGGTTCAAATTAATGCTCTCTTGAGCACACTTGTGGAAAATTAAGTTTGTCAAGTTGATTATTCTACCTTTGTGATTTTTTTTTACTTAGCCAATTTTTATCTAACTTTCAAAAAGTCCTAGCTACTTTTTGTAAGTCAATTTAGGAGTTTCAAATATTTTTACTTTGATTTTTAAATGATTTTATCAAATGCAAAAATGTGTTGGCAAAGCAGTTTTTTTCTTCCAAAACTCGTACATCTCTGATTTTTCTGGGAATTCATCTTTAACCAGAAAATTAAGCCGATTTTTTTCCGTGTAGTTTTAAATGTTCTGAGTCTCCCGTATTTTTTTTAGAATTTTTTGAATTTTTAAAAATAGGGTACAAAATCATGGATTAAAACTGGAGAGTGGAGTCAGAATTGAATTTAAAAAAAAATCAATTTTCTGTTTTGGTTAATTTACTTAGAGTGGGCTGATTAGGAGGGTTAGCTACTGACTTAGGGTAGTTTCTAAGCCTTTTTAAACTTTAAAAATGGTTTTTTAAGTCTCGGGTTAAGGGTAGTCAAGTCCGGATTTTTAAACTTAGGAAATTAGAGCCATTTAAAAGATTTAGCCCAGTTTTTATTTTTAATTCAAGCTTTTCAAAATTGTTTTCAAACAATCACAAAGTATTTTGGTTTTAGAAAATTTAATTTGGCATATTTTCCTAAGGTAGCCGGATATCTTTTTAGATATCTGGATTTCCTTAATTAAAGGAAAAAATTCATTTCATGCATTGCATTTTTCATATTCATGCATTTTATATAATATGTGATTCTTGCCATAATAATTTCTATGATATTGGTTTTGAATATTTCATGATATCCTATGCTTTTATTTAGTTATTTTTATTTAGCATATACTATGTTCATGCATTATTATTTTTATTTTCATGCATATTATATGATAGCATTATTTTATTCCATGTCATTTAAATTATATGCCATACCATTCATATTTGTCATGTCATTTAAATCATTTCATTTCATTTAGGATATATTTTGTCATCTAGAATATTTTATTTCATTTAGATTATATCATATGACTTAGAATATTGCATTTCATGTAGAATATATTATATTACCTAGGTCATTTCATTTCATTTAGGATATATTATGTCATCTAGAATATTTTATTTCATTTAGAAAATATCATGTTACTTAGGTTATTTCATTTCATATAAAAAATGTTATGTTACTTAGGTTATTCTATTTCATTTAGAATATATCATATGACTTAGGATATTGCATCTCATATAGAATATACTATGTTACCTAGGTCATTTCATTTTATTTAGAATATATTATATAACTTAGGATATTCCATTTCATTTAGAATATGCTAAGGCATTCAAATCATGTCATGTCATTTAGGTTGCATTATATTATTTAGATTTTGCTATGTCATTTTATTTATGTCATGCATATACATATTCATTTATTTTAAATGTTTTCAAAAAAAAAAGATAATGGTTTCAATAAAATAAAGATATTCCCGAGTTAAAATAATTCATGAGTTCTCTGCCGGGTTTGCTGGGGAGGATATCATCAATTATTATTAATAACGGAATATCTTCTTTAAAAAGAAAATGGTTCAGAAAATTTTCCAAAACTAATAAAATTTCTATATTTTGCCACGTTTGTTGGGAAATATAGGAAAATTTTGAATTTATAAATTCCGGATCATTTTCAATAAAAAATGGAATTATTTTTCTTTAAATTGAGAATTAATTTGAAATACTAAATTTAAAACTAACTTTTACCGAGACTTGAGATAACACGCGATTAATAAGGTACCGATTTATACGGGCGTTGTGAGGGTGCTAATCCTTCCCCACACGTAACCGACTCCCGAACCCGCTTCTTTAATTTCTCTGGTTTAAAACGCAGACTTGAAATTGGTTTTTAAAATGTTTTAATTAATTTTTAAAATATTTTTATAAAACCGGTTTTAATAGGTGGCCGATCACACCTAGCTAAAAAAGATTGGTGGCGACTCGATGTTTTTTTTTAAGGTCATTTTCAAAACCTTCATTTTTCTAGAGGAATTAAGTCGACTTTTCCTCGATTTTTTTTAATGTCACGCTTAACGAATAATAAAGTCTTGCGATGAGACTCGTTATTTTTTACGTTGCGACAGCTTGGCGACTCCACTGGGGACATATAGAGAGTCAGGCCTAGAATTAGTCGTGTGTTATCAAAGTCTCGGTTTTGTTGGTTTAATTGGTATTTAATTTAATTCCCACATTTTTAATAAGGAGAATTTTGAAAATAATAAAATGTTTTTAAATATGTTCATACTCATGTGCATGCATTTTATCATTATTTAAGGTTGTTTATTATAATTGCTTGTTGGTTAATGCGTTACACTATTCTTGAATGTTTTTATAAATTGCTAGGGCATTTAGAATAAGGTTTGTAGAATAGGTGGTGAAAGGTTTGTTGTTCCTCCAAACACACTACACGTGCATTTTCATATCATGAGCCCTATACCTGGGTTTCGTCCTTTTAGGTGGGAGCAAAGTAACTAAGCCTTCGTGATTAACAATCCGTATGGGCTAGTGAAACACTTTCGGAGTACTAAATTACCTAAGCCTTCGTGATTAACAATCCGCATGGGCTAGGGAAATAGACTCTAACGAATTGAACCCGCTTTTATCGGGGTGCCTTACTAGCCTTCACCGGCGATAGTGAGGAGCAATTCGGGGCCTTTAGATCCGTTTCACCCTCATATAGTGAACCTAGGCGAAGCCATGCAGGATTTCAGTTAGATATACCTAAAATAGGAACACATGGAGGGACATTTCTAAACCTTTTGTTACCTATTTTACATTCTGAAGGAGTTTTGTAGATCGGGCAACGATGTACGTACATCGCTCGTAATAAATGTGTTAATCCGTCCCAAAGGCATCGTGATGCCTAAATAAGCAGATATTGTTGGGGCAGATGTTCATTAGCTATTTTTTTTAAAAAAAAAAAAAATCTTTTTTCAAGCATTTTTGTATTTTGCACATTTCATACATGTGTGAATAGAGCATGTACATTTTGGTTGTATTATTGATCTTGTTTTTGCAAAAAATGGATGGTGATAATAATTTCATTTGATGATTTCATAAAACCGGTAGTGTTGTATGAACAGTTTGAATATTGTACCATAGTAGGATCCATTATTCCAAAATTCTTTTGAAAATAACATGGTTGGTTTTTCATAGAAAAAACATGTTTAAAAAAATCATAAATTTGGAGGCAAATCTTGCATAATGAGATTTTTGAATAATCAAGATTTAGGTCCCACCAATTTCGTGTTATCATTGGTTAATTTATTTGTATCATTTTGACATCGTGTTACAGTCATAACATGCATGATTATTCATTGTAGAATACATTTGTGATATACATGGTCATTCTTTGTACCTACCTTTGTATTAATTCATTTATTCTCCGCATGTATCATTTTGACATTATAGCATGCATGGTCATTCATTGTATAATACATACATGGTCATTATTTGTATATATCCATGCATCAATTTATTCATTTTTTAAATCCATCATGTTGGCATTAGATTGCATCCATAGCATACATAGTCACCATAATTTCTCTGTATATGTTCATCCATTAATTATCAGTATATTCATGCATATAGGAATAGAGTATGTACATTCATAATTGTATTCTTAATCTCATGACATTCTTATTTGCATGAAAGGGGTTCGAGGTATGAGGAATGAATCGGAGGAACGATTGGATGTTTTGGAACGCAACCAAGAGGAATGTGGACATGAAATCCGGGAAGTGAAAGAACAACTTGCCAAATTGCTGAAAATGGTTGAGGATATGGGTAAAAGTAAAAAGGAACTTTCTCAGGGCTCTGCATCGCCTTCGGATCAACCAAAACCATTAGGTCCAGAACATACAATCCTTGTTGGATCCTGCACTTGTCAATGCCACAAAGGTTGCAATCGTGATGAAATTGTGGACAAAATCACGAAAATTGTTAAACCGGAGAGCCCGATACCAAAGATAGAAACCTCGGATCCAGTACCATACCTGCAAACTGTTCTAGGTCCAAACCAGTATCCCCACCCTACTATGGTCCAGTCGTCCATTGGGATGACCACTACGGGATTCCTGAATCCCACTCCATCACCAACAACTGCCAGTTCATACTATTTCCCTCATCAATCACTGATAACTCGTATAATTATATAGTTTTTAGTTATGTTTTATTATTGTTTTGTGTCAAATACGAGTTATTATTGTTTAGTCTAATTGTGTTTATGATCTTTTATATTTTTATGTAATTTGGTGTTTTTCACAAGTTTCTTTGAGTGATTTCAGATTACTAGAATTAAGGGCAAATCCAGTTCAGTTCCAGTTCCGAGACCATTTGCCATATCAGCTATATCTCGAGTTTCACTGAAGAAATAAGGCTGAAATTTGTAGCTGTGCAAAGCTAAGAGGCATATCTATCTTTTTCATGTTTTACACTTCTTGAAACGGAGTCGTTTTCCCTAGAGAAATCGACCATCAAGTTGGCTGATGTGCAATGACGTCTGTGCTGACCTGTTTTCGTATTTTGCCCATATCTTCTTATCCACATCAGCAAATGAGCTGATTCCAACGGCTATGGATCCATAACTGATAGGGGTATATTTTTCTAGAAGACAATTTTATCAGATCGAGCCTCCAACATTGACAAAATCGACCATCAAGCTGGCTGATCAGAATTGTCATACAATATGACGAAAATTGTTAGAAAAATTCACCCACCTATTATACCTACCTTTGAAATTTGTAAAGCTTGTCTTTTGTCATTTAGCCCTCCAAAATGTGTATAAATAGAGGGCCTTGGATGAGTATTGGGATACATTGAGACATTGGTAGGATATTAGCCATTGTAATAAATTTCTCTAAGTTTTCTTCTTCTTTCCTTTCTCTAGTTTTCTTTTTCTTTATTTACTTATGCTTCTTACATTTCTTTTCATTTTATTCATATCTAGTATGTGTTGCTAATCATATTGTTGAGGTGATGAGGTGAAGCTCTTGGTAAATGCTAAGGTTAGTCTCTTAAACATGAGCTAAAATGAATCATCATTTATAAACACTAGTATAGATAATATTTTCTTTTGGTTTAAAATCATACTTACAAAGTAGGGATCTTGATTCATTATTGACAAGGAAAATGGCACAGTAAATGCTTGGTTTCATAACCTTGATTTATTGTAGACATATACCTTGGCATAAGGAATGCTTGGACTCTTTTTATGAGTTTTGAGGACACCAAATGAACATAATATCATATGCTATAGACGTTGGACAATTTGGACTGAATTGCTAAACCTTCCGATTGGAATCTCTCTTATGTGTGAATTTCAATTGTGTAATAAAACAAGATTAATCTTAGCATAACACCAAGAGTGGATTCTCTAACCTCAACATCTTTTCTTATTGTTTTTATATCTTGTTTAATTGCTTTTATGTTATTTTGTTTATTTTGTTCTCTAATATCTTGTTTACTTTCTTTGTTATTGATTCCCTAATATCTTGTTTATTTTTTTTTTCATTTATATTTATAAACTTATACTTACTAGTACGCTTCCCTGTGGTTCGACCTCGGACACCCGAGAATTTATTACTTGAACATAACCTGCACTTGGGTTTATAACTCTTAATTGAGTCTCCATCAAGTTTTTGGCGCCGTTGCCGGGGAGGCAATACTAAGTATATAAGTTTATAAGTATATTTATTTTTATTGGCTGGTTATACCGCCTATATTTATTGGCTGGTTATACCGCCTAATTTTCTATATATTTATATTTATATTGTATATTAACTTTGTTTTATTTTTATTGGCTGGTTATACCGCCTAATCTGTATATTAACTTTGTTTTATGCTTGTTTGGCGACGTGATTTTAGATCTCGTCATTTAGTTAGATTTTATTGTGAAACTTTTTCAGGTAATCTTTCTAATACAACTCCTACCATGGCTGACAATGAAAGTGTTCATGCTGAAGATGAGAACAGACAAGTACGCACCATGCGTGACTACTTGCAACCAACTCGAAGCTCATCACCCTCTTGTTTTATTTTTCCTCTCAATGCAAACAACTTTTGTTTTAAACCAGGTATGATATCTTTGCTTCCAAATTTCCATGGGTTAGAATCGGAAAGTGTTTACTCGTTTCTAAAAGACTTCGAAGATGTATGTGTCACCTTTAATGACCAACAATGTACAAATGAAATTGTCAAGCTAAAATTATTTCCTTTTTCTTTAAAAGATAAAGCAAAAATTTGGCTTCATAATTTAAAACCAAGGTCAATTGGCACATGGCAAGAATTACAAACTGAGTTTCTAAAGAAATTTTTTCCAGCACATAAAACTACTGCTTTGAAAAGACAGATTCAAAATTTCAATCAAAATCAAAATGAAGCATTTTTTCAGTGCTGGGAGCGTTTTAAAGATTTGTTAAGTTCTTGTCCACATCATGGTTTTGAAAAATGGCGTCTTATTAGTTTCTTTTATGAAAGTTTAACTCCCGAAACTAAACAATTTGTTGAAACAATGTGTAACGGTGAGTTTCTAGAAAAAGAACCTGAAAAAGCCTTTGACTACCTAGACCATTTGGCAGATAACTCTCAAGCCTGGCACACAGATAATTCCTCTGAAAGTTCCAATAGATCTAATCTTGTTTCTAACAGAGGTAAATATCATTTTAGTCAAGAAGATGAGATAAAAGCTAAAGTAGCTAATTTGGCTAGAAAGATTGAAGCCATGGAACTTAGAGAAGTAAAAGAAGTCAAAACGGTTAAAAATGAAGAAAGTTGTGGAATTTGTGAAATCATGGGAAACCCAATTCTGAATGTCCAAACATTCCCATTCTTAAAGAAGCGTTGCATGATCAAGTAAATTCCATAAACACATTTAAAAAGCCTTTTCCTTCTCCTTACTCTGAAACGTATAACCCTGAATGGAGAAGTCATCCCAACTTCAGTTGGCGGAATAATAATCATGTTCAGGTACCACAATCTCAAAAGCCGGGCAACACTTTTTCCTATCAACCTTCACGTGTACAAACCTTGGAAGAGACATTGCAAGCATTCATGCAAACACAAGCAAATGTGAATAACCAAACTTCACAGGACATCAATGAGATCAAAAACACCTTGTCCACATTGACAGCTTCATTACGCACTCAAGAAAAAGGTAAGTTTCCTGCTCAACCTCAGCCTAACCCTTCTACTCAATGTCTTGTTTCTTGCTCCAATGAAACTCAACAGGAAAATGCCAGTTCTATCACAACTCTTCGAAGTGGAAAGGCAATTGACAAAAACATTCCATCAAAAGACCAAGATCCTCCTTCCCCTCCGAAAAGTAATGGTAAGGATGATGGTAAGTCTGAACTTCTTGAAAATTTGGAAAAAGAAAAAGGTATGCATCCTGCTCCTTTTCCTCAAAGGTTGCAAACAATAAAGAATTTGAATCAAAATGCAGAAATTTATGAACTTTTCAAACAAGTTAAGATTAACATTCCTTTATTGGATGCAATCAAACAAGTTCCATCTTATGCTAAATTTTTGAAGGACATGTGCACAGTTAAAAGGAAACATAATGTACAAAAGAAAGCATTTCTGACGGAAAGTGTGAGCTCAATCATTCAGCACCTTACTCCACCAAAATTCAAAGATCCTGGATGTCCAACAATCTCATGCATCATTGGAAACACTAGAATAGAACGTGCATTGCTTGATCTTGGTGCTAGTGTTAATCTTTTGCCTTTTTCTGTTTATCAACAGTTAGGTTTAGGTGAACTCAAGGAAACACCTGTTACACTTCAACTAGCTGATCGTTCTGTAAAAATTCCTCGAGGGATAGTTGAAGATGTTTTGGTTCAAATTGATAATTTTTACTTCCCTGTTGATTTTATTGTTTTGGACACACATCCTGTTTCAAATCCAAATGTTCAAATTCCTGTTATATTAGGCCGTCCATTTCTTGCAACTTCTAATGCTCTGATAAATTGCAGGAATGGTATGTTGAACATTTCTTTTGGAAATATGACTTTAGAATTAAATGTGTTCAACACTTGCAAGCAACCTGGTGATGATTCAGAAGTACATGAAGTGGATTTCATTGAAGAACTTGTTCATGAACATCTCACCACTACCACATTCCATGATCCTTTAGAAGCTTATTTAATTGAATGTGAGTTTGATAATGCTTCAGAAATTTCACACACTGATTCTTTGTTAAATTCTTTTCAGGTTAAGCATTGTTGGAAACAAAAGTTTGAGGAACTCAGAAATGATGCATATGAGAATTCTAAAATTCATAAAGAAAGAACTAAAGCATTTCATGACAAGTTAATTTCAAGAAAAACATTTGATGTTGGGCAAAAAGTTCTACTTTATAATTCTAGACTTCACATATTTCCTGGTAAGTTGATATCAAGATGGACTGGCCCATTTGTGGTTAAGCATGTGTATCATTATGGAGCAGTTGACATTGAGAATCCTCAAAATGGTAATGTATTCAAGGTAAATGGACAAAGACTCAAACTCTTTTTGGAAAATCATGTTACTCAAGAAGAGGTTGTTTTTCTTTCTAATCCTTGTTTTGAAAATAACTAGATGTAAATATAATTTTTACTAATCTTCAAAAACAGAAAAAAATACATTTTTTTTAACCCCGGTTAAATGGCGGATAACGGTACTCCGTGATTATTTAAGTCGGTTCCATCAGCTACCCACAAAACTGATATTGTATATAAATTTCTCTTTCAATTTCTTTTTTTTTTTTTCAAGATGGATGATATTCTCACAAGATTGCAGAAACGATTTCCTCCTTTTCCTCGGAATATTTTACTGAAGCTTTACCAAGTTCGATTTGAAAGATTAAGAATGCTTATGCACAAAGGGATTCCTGAAGACATACGTTGGATAATTGAAGCCAAGGTACGTGAAGATGAATATCTTCCTGTTTTGCATTTACCAGGTACAGGTAGAAGCACTTTTGCAAAGAAGCGACGAGCAAAGCGCATGAGTTCAAATTGCCACAAATGTGCACGATGGACGTGTAACGGTAAATGTCGTTCTATTGGGATTCCGTCCTCTAATCGAGATGATAAAATTGAATTCATTAAGGATGGACTGAGTAAGGAGAATTTGGGTAATATCCAACTTTCTCTTGAGACGCATCCTAGTGGAGACGTACAAAGAGAAATTCTTGATTTATGGCCGCAATTCCAAAGGGAATGGCAACATCTTGGGAATCTGATGTTAAAAGACCCTGTTTGCCAGCTTGTAAGAAAACTGGATGGGAAGCATATCCTCGACTCATAGAAGGCGTTTAAGCCGTTTCTGGACGTAAAACCAGAGGAAGATGTGAGCCACAATCACAACTACAATAAATGACTTCTCAGCTTTTGGTTTGATTTGCAATAATTTCATTTCGGTTTAATTTACGTGTTGTTCGATTTGTGTAATTATTCTCGTTTTTTTTGCATTGGTCTTTTACGGTTGATTTTTCTTCTCTTTTTGATTTTCTTCCTGAAATCACGCAAAAATCTTTTGTTAGGTTAACATTTTCTTCTGACAGGTCAAATACACTTTCGGCGACATTATTACTCTTGTCTGATTCACTACTCAGTCCTCTATATATTACACCATGTACTCATTCTCTTTCAGGCACTCGAAAAAAAAAATGGAAAGTACTTTGTCCCAGCGCATTGAAAAAATTTGTGTCTTTGGAGGTGCTTATCCAGGAAAAAATAAAATATTCGCTGATGAAGCCATAAGAGTTGGAGTAATACTTGCCCAACAAAAGATCCAGTTGATTTATGGAGGCGGTAGTACGGGTTTAATGGGAGCAGTCGCTACAGCAGCACACGCCGGAGGAAGTCCAGTTCTAGGAATCGTGCCAAAACTATTCACAGATTTTTGTGGACCTACCGTGGGTAAGGAAATACAAGTCTGGACTATCCCTGAACGGATAACAATCATGTACCATTCTGCCGATGCATTCATTGCTTTACCAGGAGGTCTGGGTACATTGGAAGAAATAGCTTGCGTGGCTTCTTGGTCATCTTTGGTCACAAATAAGAAACCCATTGGTTTGCTTAATATTAATGGTTATTTTAGTAATTTGCTTTCATATTTAGATAATGCTGTGGATAATGGATTCATGTTTTCAGAGGCAAGGAGAACCATAATTTCTGCTACAACCATTGAAGATTTACTCAAAAAGCTCCAAGCTTATGAGTATTTATCTGCTACGGTTGTTTCGCAAACGCTCGAAAAAAGAAAAAGAGATATGGACGAGCAAGGAGTCGATTGCACTCTGTATTTGTGACATTATCTAACATTTTGTTTGTTGTGTCTCAGTTATAATAAGTGGTTAGCAACCTCTGCAGGTAATATCTCCTAAATTCTACCTTTAGTAGGGGGTAAGGGACATATTTTGCTAATTTAAAAAAAAAAAAGTTGTTGTGTTTTAAGACATTTAGAAGTATTCATTCTGAACAAGGTCTGAGTAAGGGAGACTTGAGACATACCTTGTCAGTTTGATTTTAATCTTTTTATGTTTACTTGTTAATTTTTGTTTAGTATTTTAGGATTATTTAGGTTGCATGAGTTTGTTTTGTTTTGAGTCTTAGTTGTTCCTATTCTTATGTTATTAGTTCTTTTCTCTTACACATGATTCTTTCATTTGGGTTAATAGACTTACATTGAGGACAATGTAAGAATTAAGTGTGGGGGGAATGATTTAGGATTTCTTTTATTTTTGTCTACTATTTTTTTTTATGAGTCTTTATTATTATTATTTTTTTTAATGTGTTCTAGTTCCTTTTTAATACAATGATGAGATATGAATTGCATAAGTCTAAAACAGAATTATTAGTGAGAAGATTTTCATGAGAATTGAGCTTGATATCAACCTTTTTATGAGCCAATGTTAATATGATATGTTGATTGAGAAAGAAGCATGTTTAGACTTAATCTGACTTGTATAATCATCCTTGTGAGTTTTTGAGCCTATAATGATTGATGTATTATACAAATCAATCTAATTTCTTTCTTGAGTGCTCTTATGATTACATGATTCTCTAGAACTTGCTTTAAACCGTTTGAGACTATATTGATACATGTGACAACATGAATATGATAGAGGCATTAGGATTATAACCAGAGCCAAACAGCCATCCATTATTAATGTTCTAAGAGAACATCCCCACTAGTGAGCCAATTTGAGCCTATAATAAATATGCTATTTTATTGGTAACCAGAACTTACACCTAGCCTAAATATACTTATATCCTTACCCTTGTTCTAAAGATGGATTATATATTTTGAGACATATTGCAAAAACAAGGGATACTTTTTGAAAATTTGGGTTAGAACGAAAGATAAGTGTGGGGGAGGAGAGAGGCAAAAGTCAAGAGAAAAAGAAAGGGATCATTGTCAAATACATTCCCATATTAAAAAAAAAAAAAAAAAAATCTTCTCTTGAACTTCTAGTTAAAGTAAAGAAAAAGATGTTACAAAGTTGGTTAGAATGAAGCAAAGGCTCAACATGAATATTTAGCCTATGTTATTATGTGCTTTATAAGAGTTTTGAGAAGTTTTATTTGTATGATCTTATTATGTCTCTAAAATCTATGAACTCTTTGGAACCTTTGTGATATCTTTATCCTTTTGTTCTTTAACCACATTATAACCCTTTGGCCCCATTACAACCTTGAATAAAGACCTCTTGATTTATGAAGTTGTATGATCTAAATAGTGGAGAATAGGTGGACAAGCAAGCATATGGTAGAAGTGTTTTCATGAGATTGATTGAGTGTAAACACTTTACCACTACTTTAAAGAGTGAAAATCAAGAGAGTATCCCATGTGAGAAGTTGAGATTAAGTTTGAATATACACTATTTTGATTGAAATATGTTATGTTAATATTGGCTTAACTCATTTATTTACATTCAAGCATGAATTTTTGTGAAATTCTTTGAGCTATTGATTAGTTTATAAGACTTGTTCAAAGATTGTCTCTAATTTATATTGAAAGGATTAGGAGTAAATATTTTTAGTGTATGTAGTTTACTTATATTTTAGTTTTTCAATGTTTGTGGGTATCGTTCTAGCAAACCCTCACGAGACTAAACTCGTCCACTAGGGACACCTAGGGGTTTAAAGGCTTGTGTCACATGCTAAGTGCCACCGTGATTTCCTACGAAAATGGATTAGATTAGATTTTCTTATTTTATTTTTATTGAGTCGTTGCTAGGGACTAGCAACAATCTAAGTGTGGGGGTGTGATAACTCGTATAATTATATAGTTTTTAGTTATGTTTTATTATTGTTTTGTGTCAAATACGAGTTATTATTGTTTAGTCTAATTGTGTTTATGATCTTTTATATTTTTATGTAATTTGGTGTTTTTCACAAGTTTCTTTGAGTGATTTCAGATTACTAGAATTAAGGGCAAATCCAGTTCAGTTCCAGTTCCGACACCATTTTCCATATCAGCTATATCTCGAGTTTCACTGAAGCAATAAGGCTGAAATTTGTAGCTGTGCAAAGCTAAGAGGCATATCTATCTTTTTCATGTTTTACACTTCTTGAAACGGAGTCGTTTTCCCTAGAGAAATCGACCATCAAGTTGGCTGATGTGCAATGACGTCTGTGCTGACCTGTTTTCGTATTTTGCCCATATCTTCTTATCCACATCAGTAAAGGAGCTGATTTCAACGGCTATGGATCCATAACTGATAGGGGTATATTTTTCTAGAAGACAATTTTATCAGATCGAGCCTCCAACATTGACAAAACCGACCATCAAGCTGGCTGATCAGAATTGTCATACAATATGACGAAAATTGTTAGAAAAATTCACCCACCTATTATACCTACCTTTGAAATTTGTAAAGCTTGTCTTTTGTCATTTAGCCCTCCAAAATGTGTATAAATAGAGGGCCTTGGATGAGTATTGGGATACATTGAGACATTGGTAGGATATTAGCCATTGTAATAAATTTCTCTAAGTTTTCTTCTTCTTTCCTTTCTCTAGTTTTCTTTTTCTTTATTTACTTATGCTTCTTACATTTCTTTTCATTTTATTCATATCTAGTATGTGTTGCTAATCATATTGTTGAGGTGATGAGGTGAAGCTCTTGGTAAATGCTAAGGTTAGTCTCTTAAACATGAGCTAAAATGAATCATCATTTATAAACACTAGTATAGATAATATTTTCTTTTGGTTTAAAATCATACTTACAAAGTAGGGATCTTGATTCATTATTGACAAGGAAAATGGCACAGTAAATGCTTGGTTTCATAACCTTGATTTATTGTAGACATATACCTTGGCATAAGGAATGCTTGGACTCTTTTTATGAGTTTTGAGGACACCAAATGAACATAATATCATATGCTATAGACGTTGGACAATTTGGACTGAATTGCTAAACCTTCCGATTGGAATCTCTCTTATGTGTGAATTTCAATTGTGTAATAAAACAAGATTAATCTTAGCATAACACCAAGAGTGGATTCTCTAACCTCAACATCTTTTCTTATTGTTTTTATATCTTGTTTAATTGCTTTTATGTTATTTTGTTTATTTTGTTCTCTAATATCTTGTTTACTTTCTTTGTTATTGATTCCCTAATATCTTGTTTATTTTTTTTTCATTTATATTTATAAACTTATACTTACTAGTACGCTTCCCTGTGGTTCGACCTCGGACACCCGAGAATTTATTACTTGAACATAACCTGCACTTGGGTTTATAACTCTTAATTGAGTCTCCATCAATCACCTTATCCATTACCTGGGATAGGAACCTCGAGCTATGTACAACCTCCAAAGGCCTCGTGTCCAAATCCATACCCTTACCATGCTGTTCCGCCACATCTCCATGTAAACACTCCGGTTCGGACCTTAGTGCCACCACCAAGTGCCCCAACTCCTAGGCCATGTGTGACTAAGAAACGACCCCAGGATAAGACCCAAATGCCTTTTGATCCCATTCCAATCAGCTACCGAGAGCTTCTCCCTATACTGATCCAAAATCACATGGTTGCCTGTGTCCCATTGAAATCCCTGTTACCACCATATCCAAAGGGGTATAATCCAAATGCAAGATGTGATTATCACTGTGGAATTGTTGGCCATAGCATTGAAGACTGTATGGCCTTCAAAAAGAAAGTGCAAACTCTCATAGATGCCAAGTGGTTGGATCCAACGACACTGATTGATAAAGGACTGGGAAAACGCCATTAGGATTGGGAGATTTACAGCATTCAGGTGGAAAGACTTCGGTCTTATATGATGTAATAGGATTTCACTTTTTCAGTAGCCGGCTCTTATAGCCTTAGGATGCTAGGAAGAATAAAGTTCTTGTAAAAGACAGTTTCAACTACTGCTCAAATTTTGTAAAACATGGTTTATACCATTGTGAACATTGATATGGAAATGAATTGGATATGCTTCAAATTTATGAGATGTTGATGATTAAGTTCCTCCGATTCTTATTTCCTCCGTGATATCTTCCCCTTTGCATTTTGCATCCGATCAATTATTTGTCAGGTTGCATTCATGCATTCATAATCAACATGATTTTTCTGTATATATCCATGCATTAATTTGCTTATTCTTTACATGCATCATGTTGACTTTGGGTTGCATTCATAACAAACATAGTCAGCATGATTTCTTTGTATATGATCATGCATTTATTTGCTTATTACATACATCATGTTAGCATTAGGTCGCATTCATGACACACATGGTTAGTATGATTTTCTTTGTATATACTCTGTATCAATCATTCATTGTTTGCATGTATCATAATTGACACCGTGTTGCATTCATAGGATATATGATCATTCATTGGAAAATATGCTAAAATGCACATGATCAGTCATTGCATATATCCATGTGTTGATTTGCTTATTCTTTGCTTGCAACATGTTGGCATTATGATTGCATTTATCACATACATGGTCAGCATGTTTCCATTGTACATGTCCATACATCATATTGTTTAGGCTTCACATGCATCAAATTGCATTCATAGCTCATTCATCATGACATACATTTGGGGGAAATAAAACAAAAGTTGGCTTGGCTTTAAGAGTCTTTGAAAGAATTTCCATTTCAGATCAGAGGTATAAGAAGTACTGAGTACTCTTTTAATACAGGCTGGTGCTATGGAGGATGAACAAGTTGCCCGAATGGAAAGAATGGAAAGGGAACAGAAAGAATTGCGAGAACAACTAGCAAAGTCTCGAGCAGAATCTAAGGATCAGATGACTAAATTGATGGAGCTGATGTCCTCAGTAATCAAGGGAAAAGGATACACTAAAAACTTTGTCGCCAGGAAAGGGTTAGAGGAACAAAAAGGTCAGAATGAGGTCGTAATGATTGATGCCCAAAACACAGTCAATGTCCTAAACTCATATGATCCAGCTGAACAGGCAAAGTTGAAAAGGGTTGCAGTAAATGAGGTTGAGTTGGCAGATTCCCAAGGGAAATATCAGTTGCTAGATGAAAGGCTCCGGGTAGTAGAAAATACAGATGTATTTGGGAGTTTAGATGCGAAAGAACGATGTTTGGTCTTCGATTTAGTCATTCCTCTCATGTTTAAGATCCCTGACTTTGTGAAATATGACGGGACGACTGATTCATCAAGCCACATCACTATGTTCTGCTGGAAGATGACAAGTCGTATAGATAATGATAAGCTTTTGATTCACTGCTTTCAGGATAACCTCAGCGGATCCACAATTAGGTGGTATAGTCAGTTGAGCAAGGATCAGATTCGCTCTTGGAATGACCTGGCTAGGGTTTTTCTAAACCAGTAAAAGCATATGACCGACATGGCGCCTGACCGTCTCACCTTGCAAAATATGAAGAAAAGAGCTACTGAGAGCTTCAAAGAATATGCGCAACGGTGGATGAGCCTGGCCGTCCAAGTACAACCGCCTTTAACTCAGAAGGAAACCACTGTCTTTTTTGTGAATACACTACAGGCCCCATACTACGATAGACTTGTCGACAACACCACGAAGAATTTTTTGGACATGGTAATTTCAGGGGAGATGATTGAGAATGCTATCAAGGATGGGAAAATTGAAGGAGAAAGAACATCCAATACCAAGGAAAAATGGGCATCTGAAAAGAAAAAGGAAGATACCCAAGTCATGGAAGACTTTGCCCCACTTCCCCAATTCTCCTCGTATCAGCCATTTTACTCTACCCTAAACAATGTCTCTCAAGGTTTTTATCCCTACCAACCAATGACTGCAACTATACCAGAATTTATATCTGTCTATCAATCGAACACCCTTGGGAATAATCGAAGGGGGTATAAAAAACGAAAAAGAAATCAGGTTGACCCAATTCCTGTGACATACAGTGAGCTACTACCTCAACTCATCCAAAACCACCTTGTGACACCCATGCAAATAGAGCCTCTGAAGCCCCCTTATCCGAGCTGGTATGATGTTAATGAGTGTTGTGATTATCATTCTGGCAATCAAGGTCACTCAACAGAGAACTACCCACCTTTGAAGTACAAGGTCAGAGATCTCATCAAGGCTGGTTCGATAAGTTTTGAAGATGGGGAAGCCAAGTGTCATAAGAAACATTGTGCATGATCATATTAGGTTTTTGACGTATATAGTTCTATACACTGTGATGATGAAAGCACTTGTCTCATGTTAACATCCACATGAATTAAATGAATTTTGAATTTTAAATGCTTTGTGTTTGTTGTGTTTTAACAATAACTTGAATTTGCAAAAACAAGCATTAAGGAATTTTTAGTAATGGATAGTCTCAAGAAGATTGATGATCAGTGTTACAAATGACCCAATACCTTCTCCCCTCTCTTTAGGTTTTCCTAAGCCTAAATCTCTTAAACCAAGAACACTTGAAAGACCTAATGCTTCAAGGAATATGAATGATTGAACTTCAAAAAAAAAAAAAAAATAGAGAAGCATTGTCATTGCAGAATAAGCAAGGATGTAAATCTTAGTCTAGGCTATGAACAAAGGAACGAACTTTTTGAAATTTTTCGAATTCCTTGAAATTCAAACAAATGAGACATTCTTTCAAGAATCTAGATTTTGGTAATTTGATCTGTGTCAAGGTTGTGCCAAAACCATTCATGTCATTTTCAACAAACCAAAAAACTTCAAATACCCAAACATCACTTCATGATTGACACCCTGGGGAACAATGATTAAACTAGATTATTCCTTGTCCCAGAGAAAACCTGTTTTTGGGTCATATTTTCCTTGTCTTTTCAAAGAACTCAGATTGGAAACTCAGCCTTTTCAAAATAGACCTAGACTTGCTATGTTCCTCGTTGATACAAATTCTCATTGGTTAATCAAACTGGGGCATCATATGTGGAAATGATGGATACATGGTGAAGAAGGATGGGCTAATGCATGAATCATTGGGGCATGCGATGGAAAAAAGAAAATGAAAAATTTGTAATATCATGCATATGAGAATTCAGATGATTCCAGAGTGCAAAATGAAATTTTGATTATCTATTTCCCCTGGGGATTGCTTTTCAATATGAATATTTGTGCTTGACATGAGAAACGGCCATCTTTCATATCCCTTTCGCATAAAAAAGAAATTATCCATAGTCACCCCTTTTGAGCCAAAAGAATTCTTTCTTCTTTGAACCCTGATCAAGGATCACCCTTTACACTAGGGGGAAAATGCAAGGAAAGATCTTTTTAAAGATCATTGAGAAATGAGTCTTAGCTCAAAGACAGATGCAAAGCAAATGGAGCCCCGAATAAAGACGGGCTCACTCCGTTGAAAAAAAAAGGGGCAAAATAAAGCAAAAAAAATATATATGTAAGACATGGCAAATTGAAAGCCAAAAGCAAGGAAGAAAAAGAGTAAAGTCAAAAGGAAAAAAATGTCCAAGAAGGGACAAATGCTTCAAAGAGAATCCTCCTCAAAGAAAGGATCCTTGATCTGATTACCCTCAAACACATATTTTGGGCCTATTTATCCTTTCTTTCTGAACCCTGAGCCATGGCCTACATTACATACTTTAAAAGTCCATTTTGATCAAGCATGAATATTTAATTTGAAGGGTTTTCCTCAGATTTTATCCCATCTAATCAAATTCTCATTTCACTAAGGAAGAACTTAGAACTCCCAAGTGCATGGTAAAACAATGAAAAAAGAAAATTGGAGAGAAAAGGGACTCTAGGGCGAAAACCCAAAACGGGCTGTCTAGAGTAAAATGAAAATTTTTTATGCCATCTATGAAAGTGCTGATACCATAAAAGAAAAGATCTTATTAAAGGAGTGGTCATCGAGGAACATCTAGGAATTCTTGAACCCCCAAATTGCCAACTCTCATTCAGAGGATTGTCTTCAAAAAACTAAAACTTTTTCTCCAAGATTAAACTTTTCGATTTAAACATCCCAGCCAATCTTAACGCTTGTCAAAATGCCTTGATATGGAAACTAAAAGAATGTTGAATTTGCTTGGTTCTCAATGAATTCATGATTTATAAAACCTGTTCCATTTGTGAGCCTAGAAGGGATATACATTTTGGTCATGAAGTTTTCCTGGAAAAGACAGAATCTTGTTATACCAAGCCTTGCCAATTCCAGTTAAAAAACCCAGATTGACACTTAGAGAAATTTCTAACAATGATCATCAGTCTTCAAAAGATTTGTACATCACACATTGTGGGGTTAATATTTTTTGTTCAGAAGTTTTCAAAATAAGAAAACAAATAAAGATATTTTTTGAAATACCCATTTTGATGTTGACATGAGACAAGGATTTTTCTAACCCAAAGGTATAGAACTGCCAAGATAGGTCTTGACTTCCAGATATGAGAAGAAGAAATAGAACCCGATTTAGATCTCTGTTGATGAAAGTTTGAAAACTGTTGGGGCAAAGAGAATAGCCAAAATGAATTGAAGATATACTCTGATTTGAAGAGGAAAAATGAATTTGAAAGGCTAAGCCAAAGTCTAGAAAAACAATCGGGGGCATTTGCATCACTCATGAGCACTCATCTCTTTATCGAGCTTTTGCATCTGCACAGTGTCGACAAGCATTTGCATCATTCATGGGTATTTGCATTGGCATTATTCCATAAGCATCTGCATTTTACATTTACATTCTTCATGGAATTCGCATTTGTGTCATCTCAAGCAATTGCATCATTTATAGAATCATTGCATTTTCATTATTGTGTGGTAATTGTAGTTATACCATTCATAAACCAGTTACATGAGCACAATTAGTAGGGGCATCTGCATCATGAAACATGGGCATCAATCCAGGCCATTTGCATTTGCACTAAGAAATATTTTACATTTGCACCATGAAGCATGAGCACCTTGTTAAAAGACATGTGCATTTGCATCATTTCTCAAAGCTTCTGGTGGGGATATCCAAAATTTTACAGTTTTTAAAAGTGAACAAGTCTTCGGTGGTGATAGCTGAAGCCTCTGGTGGAGATATCCAGGGTTTTATAATTTTTAAAATGAGAAATCTTCTTCTGGAGGAGTTATCTAGAATTTTACAATGAGCAAGTCTTTGGTGGTGATAGCCAAAGCTTCTGATGGGGATATCCAGAATTTTACAGTTTTAAAAGTGAACAAGTCTTCGGTGGTGATAGCTGAAGCCTCTGGTAGTGATATCCAGGATTTTATATTTTTGAAACATGAGAAATCTTCTTCTGAAGGAGTTACCCAGAATTTTACAATGAGCAAGTCTTTGGTGGTGATAGCCAAAGCTTCTGGTGGGGATATCCAGAATTTTACAGTTTTAAAAGTGAACAAGTCTTCGGTGGTGATAGCTGAAGCCTCTGGTAGAGATATCCAGGGTTTTATAATTTTGAAACATGAGAAATCTTCTTCTGAAGGAGTTACCTAGAATTTTACAATGAGCAAGTCTTTGGTGGTGATAGCCAAAGCTTCTGGTGGGGATATCCAGAATTTTTACAGTTTTAAAAGTGAACAAGTCTTCGGTGGTGGTAGCTGAAGCCTCTGGTGGAGATATCCAGGGTTTTATAATTTTGAAAAATGAGAAATCTTCTTTTGGAGGAGTTATCCAAAATTTTATTCAACATGTGCATCTACATCAAGAAGCATTTGCATCAATCTAAGTTAGTTGAATCTGCATCAAGAAAGTTTGCATCAAATCAAGTCATTTACATTTGCATCAAAGACATTTGCACCAATCTAAGTCATTTGCATCTACATCAAGAAGTGTTTGCATCAACTAAAGACATCTGCATTTGCATCATGAAGCATTTGCATCATCTCTTAAAGCTGTCAGGTATAATCGAACTCGTTTTGCTTCTCAAATGAGTCGAGCCCCGAGATCATCGTCGAGGTACTCTTTTTTATTATGAACAAGTCTTCGGTGATAGATGAAGCCTCTGGTGGCGATATCCAGAGTTTTAAAATCCTTTGAAAAGGTAAAAAGTCTTTGGTGGTGATAACTGAAGCTTCTGGAGGTGATACCCAGAATTTTTTACAGTTTTAAAAATGAGCAAGACTTTGGTGGTGATAGCCAAAGCTTCTGGAGGACATATCCAGAATTTTAAACACAGCTGAGAACAAGATAGGTTAAGGCCCCGAGACCATCGTCGAGGTCATTTCTTTTCTTACAAATCGAATTCGTTTCCTTAAGACGAGTCGAGCCCCAAGATCATCATCGAGGTCCTTATTTTATTATGAACAAGTCTTCGGTGGTGATAGCTGAAGCCTCTGGTGAAGATATCCAGAGTTTTAAAATCCTTTGAAATGGTAAAAAGTCTTCGGTGGTGATAGCTGAAGCTTCTGGAGGTGATACCCAGAATTTTTACATTTAAAAAAAAAAAGAGCAAGACATTGGTGGTGATAGCCGAAGCTTCTAGAGGAGATATCCAGAATTTTAAACACAGCTGAGAACAAGACAGATTAGGGCCCCGAGACCATCTCGAGCTCATTTCCTTTCTTGCAAATCGAATTCGTTTCCTTAAGACGGGTCGAGCCTTGTTTAGTCAGGGAATTCAATTTAAGGACAAAATCTTCAATTTACTGTATGGTAAAAAAAATTGAAAAAAGAAAAAAGGAAAAATGAAAAAAAAAATGAAAAAAATGAAAAATGAAAAAATGATAGAAAAATGAAAAATAAACCCCTTTCCTTCACATGTGATGTCACTGACCGTACAAAATTAGTGTCGGTTTATCTTTGCCTGATTCTTGATTCTCACCAATAGCCAAAGAGGGGCAGCTGTAGACACCTAATTTTGTCCGGACCACTAAACAGGTATGTTTTCTTCCTATATTGATGTTTCCGAGTGTAAAAAGACTTTTTTCATCCTGCAGGTGGTAGTACGAGACTTAGTTTAAGAGGGCGAGCATAAAAAGTCAAACTTGAAAAAAGTCAACCCCAAAAAAGTCAACCCCAGAAAGTCAACTACTGAAAAAGTCAACCCACTTCCAAAATCAAGATTTTAAGTTCAATTGAAAAATGGCGAAAGAATTTTGATAATCCGAGGTCTACATTGAAAGATATGGAGTTCGGAAGTTGGGATTTGGAGATTCAGTAGAAAGGAAACCCTAATTCGAGAAATTTGGGGAAAAGTGCTTAAACGATCAAATTGATCGAAATTGAAGGTTCCAAATGAAATATAAGCACTGACTACGGGTAATGGAGAAGTCACTTGCAAGAAAAACCGAAAGAAAAGTCAATCCGGGAGAAAACCGAGAATTAGGGTTTTTAGTGGATTTCGGTGAAATCGGGAAGAATCACAGAAATTGCCCGACTTGGTAAGACCAAAGCCCCCAATGGATGAAGAATGATTAAAAAGGATAGCCCAAGGCTCAGATTGAAGAAAATCTGAAAATCGGACTTGTTTTGAGCAAAATCGGGTTTCGGAGGCAGTAATTCCAAAAGGAAAATCCCGGAAAAATAGCAAATGAGCTCCAAATCTTTTGAAACTTTGCAGATCTCATTTTTAAATTATTTGGAAGAGATTAGCGAAAGAAAATCTTGATTCGGAGTTCGTTTGCAAAATGGCCAAATCCTGGGTCACCTATGTAGTAATTCAAAAAGGAAAATCCCGAAAAAAAATATCAAATGAGCTCCAAATCTTTTGAAATTTTGCAAATCTCATTTTTAAATTATTTGGAAGAGATTGTCGAAAGAAAATCTTGATTCGAAGTTCGTTTGCAAAATGGCCAAATCCCGGGCCTCCTATGTAATAATTCAAAAAGATAAATCCCGAAAAAATAGCAAATGGACTCCAAAAATTCTGAAAATTTTCAAATCTCATTTTTAAATTATTTGGAAGAGATTGGCGAAATAAAATCTTGATTCGGAGTTCGTTTGCAAAATGGCCAAATCTCGGGCCTCCTATGCAGTAATTCAAGCCGATAAATCCCGAAAAAATACCAAATGAGCTCCAAAAATTATGAAAACTTCCAGATCACACTTTTTAATTATTTTGAAGAGATTGGAGAAGAAAAATCTTGATTTGGAGCTCGTTTAAAAAATGGTAAAATGTAGGGACATAAAAGGGCATTTTTGGAAGAAAAAATCTAAATAAATAGCAAACGGACTCGGATAATTTTGAAAACTTCCAGAACTCAATATTTTATTATTTTGGAAGTATTAAAAAAAGAAAAAATTAATTTGGAGTCCGTTTGATATTTATTTGCATCCGGGGGGCAAAATGGTCATTTCACCCAAGCAACCGAAAAGGGCTTCTTTGGGCCTTTCAAAAAATCAGACTTGGGCTGGAAAAGAGAAGTGCTGGCCTGCCCAAGCCCAAAGGAAGGAGGAAGCTTCTGATTTTTCAATCAAATGGATAAAAATCAAGAGTTAGTTAGAGATTCTCTTTGATCAAGCCATGGTGATTAAGCCACATAGGCCAAGAGAGATGTCAACATTATTCTTTAATAGCTGTAATTTGAGAGTGCTGAGATGCTAATCTAAAGGTGGTAATTTCATGATTTTTAACATTGAATTATTAGCCATTTGATGGGAAATTGGTTACAAAAAAATGACAACACCTTGAGCCATTATTAGGGGGTTTCGGCCAGCATATAGGGGGGTCAGAATTTCATTTTTTTCATCTTCATTTTGCTGAGTTCTTAGAGTTTTTACTTAGTTTTTCTCTTCTTGGTTGAGAGAAAAAAATAAAAGTTTAGAAAAAAAAAAGGAAAGTTTGAAGAGATAAAGCTTGAAAAATAGCTTCTTGAGGTTACTCTTGAGCACCAACTCTTGCACTTTCTTGATTTTCTATTCTTGTTTTTGCTATTTTGATTTCTATTTGGTGAGTTTCCATTTTAAATAAATGTTTTTTATTGTTCTTTTCAAGTTCTTCCTTCATCTCCTTCTTAAGTATATTTTTTACATTTTGTTTTTACAATAAACTCACCATGGCCAAATGGCCTACATTATTTAGTTAAGTTGCTGTTTTGATTTATTTACCATATTGTTTATGTTATGTTATTTTCTTTGATTTTGATGTTTTAAACGTTATGTTACTTCATATTCTTGAGTTATATTTTAATTTGGTTGCTTTGTTTGTTGCCATTTATGTTTTAAATATCATGTTTTTGCATTTTTAATTTTCTGTTTTCATGTTGTTTAAATTTGAGCATGTTTTAGATTTAGTATATCAAGTGTTTGTGAAAATGCTTGTGTGGTCTTTGCATGATTTGAGTTTTATATCTTAGTTGAGCATGTTTTAGATTTAGTATATTAAGTGTTTGTGAAAATGCTTGTGTGTTTTTTGCATGATTTAAGTGTTATATTTTAGTTGAGCATGTTAGTATACCAAGTGTTTGTGAAAATGCCATGTTTGTTGGAGCTTGAGGCCATTTGGCTACTCCATGTGTTTTGCATTGTGTGTTGCATTTTTTGCCATGTTAGTTGTTAGGTTTTTGCATTTACATGTCATTTGATTTAGTTTTGCATGCTAGTATACCAAGTGTTTGTGAAAATGCCATGTTTGCTAGTTACATTATGCTATTCGGCCCTCTTGGAATTTTTGCATTTTTTGTGCATTCCTGCCATGTTAGTTGATAGGTTAGCATTTGCATGATATTTGATTGAGTTTTTGGATTAAGCATGCTTTGTGTTTGTGAAAATGCCATGCATATTTTAGTTATTAAGCTAGGTTTATTTGCCATGCATGTTCATGCATTTTAGGTCTAGGTTGCATTAAATGCCATGCAAGTTCATTTAGGTCTAGGTCACTTTATGAATGCCATGCATTTTTTCATGACATTTAAGTTTAAATCCATGCATTTCATGCATTATGTTTGCTGTATTGTTTCATGCATTTCATGTTCATGCCACTTGAATAATGACTTGAGCCAATTAATGGTTCAAAGTCATGCTCTCTTGAGCACACTTGTGGAAAATTAAGTTTGTCAAGTTGATTATTCTACCTTTGTGATTTTTTTTTTACTTAGCCAATTTTTATCTAACTTTCAAAAAGTCCTAGCTACTTTTTTTAAGTCATTTTAGGAGTTTCAAATATTTTTACTTTGATTTTTAAATGATTTTATCAAAGGCAAAAATGTGTTGGCAAAGCAGTTTTTTTTTCTTCCCAAACTCGTACATCTCTGATTTTTCTGGGAATTCATCTTTAATCAGAAAATTAAGCCGATTTTTTTCTGCGTAGTTTTACATGCTCTGAGTCTCCAGTATTTGTTTCAGAATTGTTTGAATTTTTAAAAATAGGGTAAAAAATCGTGGATTAAAACTGGACAGTGGAGTCAGAATTGAATTTAAAGAAAAATCATTTTTCTGTTTTGGTTAATTTACTTAGAGTGGGCTGATTAGGAAGGTTAGCTACTGACTTAGGGTAGTTTCTAAGCCTTTTTAAACTTTAAAAATGGTTTTTCAAGTCTCGGGTTAAGGGTAGTAAAGTCCGGATTTTTAAACTTAGGAAATTAGAGCCATTTAAAAGATTTAGCCCAGTTTTTATTTTTAATTCAAGCTTTTCAAAATTGTTTTCAAACAATCACAAAGTATTTTGGTTTTAGAATATTTAATTTGGCATATTTTCCTAAGGTAGCCGGATATCTTTTTAGATATACGGATTTCCTTGATTAAAGGAAAAAATACATTTCATGCATTGCATTTTTCATATTCATGCATTTTATATAATATGTGATTCTTGCCATAATAATTTCTATGATATTGGTTTTGAATATTTCATGATATCCTATGCTTTTATTTAGTTATTTTTATTTAGCATATACTATGTTCATGCATTATTATTTTTATTTTCATGCATATTATATGATAGCATTATTTTATTCCATGTCATTTAAATTATATGCCATACTATTCATATTTGTCATGTCATTTAAATCATTTCATTTAGGATATATTTTGTCATCTAGAATATTTTATTTCATTTCGATTATATCATATGACTTAGAATATTGCATTTCATGTAGAATATATTATATTACCTAGGTCATTTCATTTCATTTAGGATATATTATGTCATCTACAATATTTTATTTCATTTAGAAAATATCATGTTACTTAGGTTATTTCATTTCATATAGAATATGTTATGTTACTTAGGTTATTCTATTTCATTTAGAATATATCATATGACTTAGGATATTGCATCTCATATAGAATATACTATGTTACCTAGGTCATTTCATTTTATTTAGAATATATTATATAACTTAGGATATTCCATTTCATTTAGAATATGCTAAGGCATTCAAATCATGTCATGTCATTTAGGTTGCATTATATTATTTAGATTTTGCTATGTCATTTTATTTATGTCATGCATATACATATTTATTTATTTTAAATGTTTTCAAAAAAAAAAAAGATAATGGTTTTCAATAAAATAAAGATATTCCCGTGTTAAAATAATTCATGAGTTCTCTGCCAGGTTTGCTGGGTAGGATATCATCAATTATTATTAATACCTGAATATCTTCTTTAAAAAGAGAATGGTTCAGAAAATTTTCCAAAACTAATAAAAAATTCTATATTTTGCCACGTTTGTTAGGGAATATAGGAAAATTTTGAATATATAAATTCCGGATCATTTTCAATAAAAAATGGAATTATTTTTCTTTAAATTGGGAATTAATTTGAAATACTAAATTTAAAACTAACTTTTACCGAGACTTGAGATAACACACGATTAATAAGGTACTGATTTATACGAGCGTTATGGGGGTGCTAATCCTTCCCCGAACGTAACCGACTCCCGAACCCGCTTCTTTGATTTCTCTGGTTTAAAACGCAGACTTGAAATTGGTTTTTAAAATGTTTTAATTAATTTTTAAAATATTTTTATAAAACCGGTTTTAATAGGTGGCCCATCACACCTAGCTAAAAAAGATTGGTGGCAACTCCATGTTTTTTTTTAAGGTCATTTTCAAAACCTTCATATTTCTAGAGGAATTAAGTCGACTTTTCCTCGATTTTTTTTAATGTCACGCTTAACGAATAATAAAGTCTTGCGATGAGACTCGTTATTTTTTAGGTTGCGACAATATGCTAAGACATTTAAATTATATCATACCATTTAGGTTGCACTATATTATCTAGACTTTGCTATGTCATTTTATTTATGTCACACATATTCATATTCATATTCTTTTAAATGTTTTGAAAAAGGTAATGATTTTCAATAAAATAAAGATATTCTCGAGTTAAAATAATTCATGAGTTGTCTGTCGGGTTTCCTGGGGAGAATATCATCAATTATTATTAATAAGAGAATATCTTCTTTAAAATAAGAATGATTCGGAAAGTTTTCCACACTAATAAAAATTTCTATATTTTGCCACGTTTGTTGGGGAATATAAGAAAATTTTGAAGTAATAAATTCCGGATCATTTTCAATTAAAAATGGAATTATTTTTCTTTAAATTGGGAATTAACTTGAAATACTAAATTTAAAACCGACTTTTTACCGAGAGTTGAGATAACACACGATTAATAAGGTACCGTTTTATACGGGCGTTGTAGGGGTGCTAATCCTTCCCCACACGTAACTGAGTCTAGAATCCGCTTCTTTGATTTCTTTGGTTAAAACGCAGACTTGAAATTGGTTTTTAAAATGTTTTAATTACTTTTAAAATGTTTTATAAAACCGGTTTTAATAGGTGGCCGATCACACCTAGCTAAAAAATATTGGTGGCGACTCCATGTCTTTTTTCAAGGTCAGTTTTAAAACCTTAATTTTTCAAGAGGAATTAAGTCAACTTTTCCTCGATTTTTTTAATGTCATGCTTAACGAATAATAAAGTCTTGCGATGAGACTTGTTATTTTTTAGGTTGCGACAGCTTGGCGACTCCACTGGGGACTATTTGAGAGTCAGGCCTAGAATTAGTCGTGTGTTTTCAAAGTCTCGATTTTGTTGGTTTAATTGGTATTTAATTTTAATTCCCACATTTTTTAATAAGGAGAATTTTGAAATTAATAAAATGTTTTTAAATATGTCCATACTCATGTGCATGCATTTTATTATTGTTCTCTAGTTATTTAAGGTTGTATATTATAATTGCTTGTTGGTTAATGCGTTACACTATTCTTGAATGTTTTTTTAATAAATAGTTGGGGCATTTAGAATAAGGGGTGTAGAATAGGTGATGAAAGGTTTGTTATTCATTCTCACACACTACACGTGCATTTGCATATGAGCTCTATACCCGAGTTCTGTCCTTTTAGGTGGGAGCAAAGTACCTAAGCCTTCGTGTTTAACAATCCGCATGGGCTAGTGAAACACTTTCGGAGTACTAAATTACCTAAGCCTTCGTGATTAACAATCCGCATGGGCTAGGGAAATAGACTCTAACGAATTGAACTCGCTTTTATCTGGGTGACTTACTAGCCTTCACCGACGACATTGAGGAGCAATTAGGGGCCTTTAGAACCGATTCACCCTTATATAGTGAACCTAGGCGAAGCCATGCCAGATTTTCGTTAGATACACCGAAGATAGGAACACATGGAGGGATATTTCTAAACCTTTTGTTACCTATTTTACACTCGGGATAAGGATTGTAGATCAGGCAACGATGTACGTAAATCGCCCGTAATAAGTTTAATACCCCGTCCCAAAGGCATCTTGATGCCTAAGTGAGTCGATACTGTTGGGGCAAGTGTTCATAAACTTTTTAAAATTGAAAATGTCAAAACATTCTTTTTCAAACATTTTTGCATTTTGCACATTTCATGCATGTGTGAATAGAGCATGTACATTCATGGTTATATTTTTGATCTCATTCTTTGCAATAAACAGTTGGTAATCTCATTTGATGATTTCATAAACATTCATTGGTTGAATAAGAATTGTAGACCGGTAGTGTTGAATGAACATTTGGATATTGTACCATAGTAGGATCCACTACCCCGAAATTCTTTTGAAAATAATGTGTTTGGTTTTTTATAAAGGAAACATGTTTCAATATAGATTAAATTTGGAGGCAAGTCTTGCATAAATTTTTGAATAATCAAGATTAAGGTCCAACAATTTCATGTAATCATTGGTTAATTTCTTTGTATATACCTTTGTGTTAATTCACTTATTCTTTTCATGTATCATTTTGACATCATGTTACATCCATAAGCATGCATACTCATTCATTGTTGAATACATTCATGACCAGCATGATTTTCCTATATATACCCATGTATCAATTTATTCACTCTTTACATGCATCATGTTGGCATTAGGTTGCATTCATGCATTCATAGTCAGCACAATTTTTCTGTATATATCCACGCATTAATTTGCTTATTCTTTACATGCACATGTCAACATCAGGTCGCATTCATGACAAACATAGGCATCACAATTTCTCTGTATATGTTCATGCATTAATCATTAGTATATTCATGCACACATAGGAATAGAGCATGTACATTCATAATTGTATTCTTAATCTCATGACATTTTCATTTGCATGAAAGGGGTTCGAGATATGAGGAAAGAATCAGAGGAACGATTGGGTGCTCTAGAAGGAAATCAAGAGGAATTTGGACATGAAATTCGGGAAGTGAAAGAACAACTCGCCAAATTGTTGAAAATGTTTGAGGATATGGGTAAAAGTAAAGGCGAACTTTCTCAGGGCTCTGCATCGCCTTCGGATCAACCAAAACCATTAGGTCCAGAACATACAAGCCTTGCTGGATCCTACGCTTGTCAATGCCACAAAGGTTGCAATCCTGATGAAATTGTGGACAAAATCGTGAAAATGATTAAACCTGAGAGCCTGATAACAAAGATAGAAACCTCGGATCCTGTACCATACCTGCAAACTGTTCTAGGTCCAAACCAGTATCCCCACCCTACTATGGTCCAATCGTCCATTGGGATGATCACTACGGGACCCCTGAATCCCACTCCATTACCACCAATTGGAAGTTCATATTGCTTCCCTCATCAATCACCTTATCCAGCATCTGGGAAAGGAACCTCGAGCTATGTACAACCTCCAAAGGCCCTGTGTCCAAATCCATACCCTTACCATGCTGTTCCTCCACCTCCCCATGTAGACACTTCGGTTCGAACCTTAGTGCCACCACCAAGTGCCCCAACTCCTAGGCCATGTGTGACTAAGAAACAACCCAAAAACAAGACCCAAAGGCATTTTGATCCCCTTCCAATCAGCTATGAAGAGTTTTCACCAATGTTGGTCTGAAATCACCTGGTTGCCTATGTGCACTTGAAACCCCTGTCACCACCATACCCAAAGTGGTATAATTCGAATGCAAGATGTGATTATCACTGTGGAACTGTTGGGCATAGCATTGAGCATAGTAATGCACTCAAAAACAAAGTACAATCGCTTATAGACGCCAAGTGGTTGGATCCAATGACACAGATTGACAGAGGACTAGAAAAGGGTAATTAGGATTGGGAGATCTACAAGAATGATGTAGAAGGACTTCAGTATGATATGATGTAGTAGGATTTCACTTTTTCAGTAGCCGGCTCTTATAGCCTTATGATGCTAGGAAGAATAAAGTGCTTGTAAAGACAGTTTTAACCACTGCTCAAATTTTGTAAAACATGGTTTATACCATTGTGAACGTTGATATGGTAATGAATTGATTATGTTTCAAATTTATGAGATGTTGATGATTAAGTTCCTCCGATTCTTATTTCCTTCGCGATATTTTCCCCTTTACATTTTGCATCCGATCAATTATTTGTCATACCATACATTCATACATGTATCATGTTAGCATCAGGTTGCATTCATAATCAAAATGATTTTTTTGTATATATTCATGCATTAATTTGCTTATTCTTTACATGCATCATGTTGAATTTGGGTTGCATTCATGACAAACATAGTCAGCATGATTTCTCTGTATATGCTCATGCATTAATCTGTAATATTAATTTTAGGATGCATTCATGACACACATGGCCAGCATGATTTTCTTTGTAAATACACCGTATCAATCATTCATTATTTACATGCATCATAATTGACATCATGTTGCATTCATAGTGTATATGATCATTCATTGGGAAATACACTGAAATGTACATGATCATTCATTGCATATATCCATGCGTTGATTTGTTCACTCTTTGCTTGCAACATGTTGGCATCGTGATTGCAATTATTACATATATGGTAAGAATGTTTCCACTGTACATGTCCAGACATCATATTGTTTAGGCTTCACGTGCATCAAATTGCATTCATGGCTCCTTCATCATGACATGCACTTGGGGGGAATAAAACAGAAGTTGGCTTGGCTTTAAGAGTCTTTGAAAGAATTTCCATTTCAAATCAGAGGTAAAAGAAGTACTGAGTACCCTTTTAATATAGGCTAGTGCTTTGGAGAATGAACAAGTTGCCCGAATGGAAAGAATGGAAAGGGTACAGGAAGAATTGTAAGAACAGTTGGTAAAGTCTCAAGCAGAATCTAAAGATTAGATGACTAAATTGATGGAGCTAATGTCCACCGTAATCAAGTGATACACTGAAAACTTACCCTCCAGAGAAGGATTAAAGGCACGAAAGAGTCAAAATGAGGTCGTAATGATGGATGCCCAAAACACAGTTAACCCCGTCAATGTCTTAAATTCAGATGATCCAGCTAAACAGGCAAAGATGAAAATGGTTAATGAGGTAGAGTTGGCAAATTCCCAAGGGAAATATCAGTTGCTAGATGAAAGGCTCCGGGCAGTAGAAAATACAAACGTTCGAGAGTGTGGAGGCGAAACAACGATGCTTGATCCTCGATTTAGTAATTTCTCTTAAATTCAAGGTCCCTGACTTTGTGAAATATGACGGGACGACTGATCTATCAGCCCACATCACTTTGTTCTGCCAAAAGATGACAAGTCATATAGATAATGATAAGCTTCTGATCCTTTACTTTCAGGATAGCCTCAGCGGGTTCGCAATTAGGTGGTATAGTCAGTTGAGCAAGGATCAGATTCGCTCTTGGAATGATTTGGCTAGGGCTTTTCTGAACCAGTACAAGTATATGACTGACAGGACACTTGATCATCTCACTTTGCAAAATATGGAGAAAAGAGCTACTGAGAGCTTCAAAAAGTATGCTCAGAGGTGGAGGAACATGTCTACCCAAGTACAACAATCTTTGACACAAAAGAAAATCACCGTCCTTTTTGTAAATACACTGCAGGCCCCGTACTATGATAGACTCGTCGGCAATGCCTTGAAGAATTTTGCGGATATAGTAATCTCAGGGGAGATGATTGAGAATGCTATCAAGAATGGGAAACTTGAAGGAGAAGGAACATCTAATGCCGAGAGAAATAAGGCACCTAGAAATAAAGAGGAAAATGTCCAAGCTATGGGAGATTTCATCCCATATTCCTAATTTCCCTCATACCAATCATGTTACCCTACTGTGGTATCTCCAAGCCTTTATCCTTACCTACCAACCCAAGCACCTAATCCTATACCAGCCCTTGCAACAAGGCTTACTTCCAGAAAATGACCGCGGAACAACCAAGAAAGAATTCCAATCCCCATCCCTGACCTGCTGTCATTATTAATAAAGAATCAGTACCTTACCCCGATACCTTTGAAAATAGCTCCGAATCCATCTACGAGGAGTTATTACCCTGATAGCAAGTGTGATTATCACCTAGGGGTAGTTGGGCATTCAACTGAAAAATACAGACAATTGAGGGAAAGGATGAAAGTCTTATCCGTGATAGTATTTTGACACCGGAGCTTATCAATCAGTGGAAGGCCGCTTTGCTGTAAATCAGTTTCTTTCAGGATTTTAGGGGCAGAATTATTACCTTTGAAAGATGTCAATATGAGCATTTTGATGCATGTAGTTTCAGGCCTTATGATGACAACACTTGTCTCATGTCAACATTCCTATGAATTAAATGAATTTTGAATTTTAAATGCTTTGTGTTTGTTGTGTTTTAACAATAATTTGACTTTGCAAAAACAAGCATTAAGGAAGTTTTAATAATAATCTTGAGAATATTGATGATCATTGTTACAAATGACCCAATACCTTCTCCCCTCTCTTTTAGGCTTTCTTAAGCCTAAACCCCTTGAATCGAGAACACTTGAAATATCTAATGCTTCAAGGAATATGAATGATTGAACTTCATAAAACCATTGTCATCATAGAATAAGCAAAGATGTAAATCCTAGTCTAGACTATGAAAAAAGGAATGAACATTTTGAAATTTTTTTGAACTCCTAGAAATTCAAACAAATAACACTTTCTTTCAAGAATTTAGATCTTGGTAATTTGGTGTGTGTCAAGGTTGTGCCAAAACCATTCATGTCATTTTCCATAACCACAAAACACTAATTGCCCAGACATCACTTCATGATTGACACCCTGGGGCACAATGATTAAACTAGATTATCCCATGTCCAGAGAAAACCCATTTTTTAGGTCATATTTTCTTTGTCTCTTCAAAGAGTTCAGATTTGAAACTCAACCTTTTCAAAATAGACCTAGACTTGCTATGTTCCTCATTAATACAAATTCTCATGGTTTGTCAAATTGGGGCATCATATGTGGAAATGATGGATACATGGTGAATAAGGATGGACTAACGCATGAATCATTGGGGCATGCAAAAAAAAAAAAGAAAAAAAAAAAGAAAATTTGTGATATCATGCATTAGAGAATTCAGATGATTTCAAAGTGCAAAATGAAATTTTGATTATCTATTTCCCCTGAGATTGCTTTTCAATGAGAATATTTGTGCTTGATATGATGAATGGCCATCTTTCATATCCCTTTCGCAAAAAAGAAATTATCCATAGTCACCTATTTTGAGCCAAAAGAATTCTTTCTTCTTTGAACCCTGATCAAGGATCACCCTCTACACTGGGGGCAAATGCGAGGAAAGATCTTTTTAAAGATCATGGAGGAATGAGTCCTGGCTCAAAGACAAATACAAAGAAAATGGAGCCCCGAATGAATATGGGTTCACTCTGTCAAAAGGAAAAGATAGCGAAATGGAAGCCCAAAAGAAAAAAGTGTGTGAAGAAGTATGGCAAATGAAAGCCAAAAGCAAAGAAGAAAAAGAGTAAAAGTAAAAAGGAAAGAAATGTCTAAGAAGGGACAAATGCTTCAAAGATAATTCTCCACAAGAAATGATCCTTGATCTGATTATCCTCAAACACATATTTTGGGCCTATTTATCCTTTCTTTTTGAACCCCGAACCATGGCCTACATTACGTGCTTTAAAAATCCATTTTGATCAAGCATGAATATTTAATTTGAACGGTTTTTCCTCGGATTTTATCCCATCTCATCGAATTATCATTTCACTAAAGAAGAATTTAGAATTCTCAAGTGCATGGTAAAACAATGAAAAAGAAAAAAGAAAGAGAAGGAAAAATGGAAAGAATGGGACTCTAAGGCGAAAATCCAAAAATGAGCGGTCTAGAGTAAGATGGAATTTTGATGCCATTTGTATTAATGCCGATACCACAAAAGAGAAGGTCATCTTGAAGAAGTGGTCATCGAGGAATATCTAGGAATTCTTGAACATCCCAAATTATTAGCTCTATTCGGAGGATTGACTTCAAAAACTGAGATTTTTTCCCTCCAAAATCAACTTTCCAGTTTAAACATACCAGTCAATCTTTACGCCTGTCAAAATGCCTTGTTATGAAAACTAAAAGAATGTTGAATTTGTTTGATTTTCAATTAATTCATGATTTATAAAACCTGTTCCATTTGTGAGCCTAGAAGAGACATACATTTTTGTTATGAAATTTCCTTTGATCAACCAAAATCTTGTTATACCAAGCATTGCCAATTCAAATTGAAAAACCCAGATTGACACTTAGAGAAGTTTTTAACAATGATCATCAGTCTTCAAAAGATTTGTACATCACACACTGTGGGGTTAATATTTTTTGTTCAGAAGTTTTCAAAATGAGAAAACAAATAAAGATATTTTTTTTTGAAAATACTCATTTTTGATGTTGACATGAGATAAGGGTTTTTCTAACCCAAAGGTGTGGAACTACTAGGGTTTATCTTGATTTCCAAATATGAGAAGAAGAAATAGACCTCGGCAAGCGGGCTTATGTCAATAAGAGTTCGAAAACTGTTGGGGCAAAGAGAATAGTCAAAGATTGAAAAATGAATTGAAGATATACTCTGATTTGAAAAGGAGAAATAAATTTGAAAGGCTAAGCCAAAGTCTAGAAAAATGATCAGGGGCATTTGCATCTTTTCATGAAGCGTTTGTATCATTATCGATCTTTGCATTTGCATCATGTAGAAGCATTCTGCAGATTGTCAAATCCTTGCATTTACATCATTTAGAAGCATTTGCATAATGCCAATCTTTGCATCTGCATCATTTCATGAAGTAGTTGCGTTGACACCAATTTTCGCATTTGCATCATAAAGAAGCATTTGCACATTATTGACCTTTGCATCCTTTCGAGAAGTAATTGCGTTATTTGAGGATCATTTGCATTTGCATCATTTAGAAGCATCTGCATCTTATTCAATATATGCATCTACATCAATAAGCATTTGCATCAATCTAAGCCATTTGCATATACACCACGAAGCATCTGCATCTTATCCAACATCTGCATCAGCATCAAGAAACATTTGTATCAATTCAAAACATTCACATTTGCAAAATGAGGAAAGTGCATCCTGTTAATCATTTTCACCAGCATCAAAAAGCATTCGCATCTTCTCAAAATCTTCAAGTTAATTTTCAATAATTCTTCAAAAATCACGGGTAAGGCCTCCGAGCACCATTCTTAAGACCTCCGGGCATCATTTTTAAAGTCGCATACAACGTATTTTTTCCAAATCACAGGTAAGGCCTCCGGGCACTATTCTTAAGACCTCCGGACATCATTTTTAAAGTCGCATACAGCGAATTTTTTCCAAATCATGGGTAAGGCCTTCGGGCAGCATTCGTAAGACCTCTGGGCATCATTTTTAAAGTTTCATACAGCGCATTTTTTCCAAATCACGGGTAAGGCCTCTGGGTACCTTTTTTAAGACCTTTGGGGATCATTTTTAAAGTCCCATAGAGTGCATTTTTTCCAAATCATGGGTAAGGCCTTCGGGCACCATTTTTAAGACCTCCAAGCATCATTTTTAAAGTCGCATACAGCGTATTTTTTCCAAAGCACGGATAAGCCTCCAGGCACCATTCTGAAGACCTTCGGGCATCATTTTTTAAAGTCACATACAACGCATTTTTTCCAAATCATAGATAAGGCCTCCGGGCACCATTCTGAAGACCTTCCAGCATCATTTTTAAAGTCGCAAACAACACATTTTTTTTCCAAATAACGGGTAAGGCCTCCGAGCACCATTCTTAAGACCTCCGGGCATCATTTTTAAAGTCGCATACAGCGCATTTTTGCAAATCATGGGTAAGACCTCCAAGCACCATTCTTAAGACCTCCGGGCATTATTTTTAAAGTTCCATACAACGCATTTCTTTTCCAAATCACGGGTAAGGCCTCCGGGCACCGTTTTTAAGACCTCCAGGCATCATTTTTAAAGTCGCATACAACGCATTTTTTTCTAAATCACGAATAAGGCCTCCGGGCACTATTTTTAAAACCTCCGGGCACTATTTTTAAGATCTCCGGGCACAATTTTCATTTTGAAAATCGAACTCGTTCCCTTAAGACGGGTCAAAACTTGATTAGTTAGGGAACTCAATTTAAGGATAAAATCTTCAATTTACAGCTTTTTTTCAAAAAAAAAAAATCAAAAAAATCAAAACCCCTTTTCCTTATCTTCACATGTGATTTCACTAACCGGATAAAATTAGTGTTTTTTTATCTTTGCCTGATTCCTGATTCTTAGCAATAGCCAAAGAGGGCCAGTTATAGACACCTAATTTTGTTCAGACCACTAAAACAAGTACGTTTTCTTTCTAAATTGATGTTTTAGAATGTAAAAAAACTTTTTTCATCCTACAGGTGGTACTCCGGGACTTAGTCTAAGAAGGCTAGCATAAAAAGACAAACTTGAAAAAGTCAACCTCGAAAATCAACCCCAAAAGTCAACTATTAAAAAAGTCAAACCACTTTTAAAATCAAGATTTGAAGTTCAATTGAAAAATGGTGAAAAAATTTTGATAATCCGAGCTCTACATTGAAAGATATGGAGTTCGAAAGTTGGATTACGGAGATTCAGTAGAAAGGAAACCCTAGTTCAAGAAATTTGGGGAAAATGCTTAAACGATCAAATTTATCGAAATTGAAGGTTCCAAATGAAAGATAAGCACTGACTACGGGTAATGGAGAAGCCAATTGAAATAAAAACTGAAAGAAAAGTCAATTCGAAAGAAAACCGAGAATTAGGGTTTTTGGTGGATTTCGATGAAATTGGGAAGAATTACAGAAATGGCCCGATTCGGTAAGACTAAAGCCTCTAATGGATGAGGAGTGATTAAAAAGGGATAGCCCAATACTCAGTTTGAAGAAAATTTGAAAATCGAACTTGTTTTGAGCAAAACCGGGTTTCAAAGGCAAAAGGGCAAAATTGGAAAATTTGGGAAAAATAGCAAATGAACTCCAAAAATTCTGAAAAATTGCAGATCTCATTCTTAAATCATTTTGAAGAGATTGGAGAAAGAAAATCTTGATTCGAAGTTCGTTTGCAAAATGGCTAAATCTCGGGTCCTCTATGTAGAAATTCAAGAAGATAAATCACAAAAAAATAGCAAATGAACTCCAAAAATTTTAAATATTTGCAAATCTCATTTTTAAATTATTTGGAAGAGATTGGCGAAAAAAAATCCAAATTCGGAGTTCGTTTGCAAAATGGCCAAATCCCGGGCTCTTTATATAGTAATTCAAGTAGATAAATCCCGAAAAAATACCAACTGAGTTCCAAAAATTATGAAAACTTCCAGATCACACTTTTAAATTATTTGGAAGATATTGGTGAAGAAAAATATGGATTTGGAGCTCTTTTAAGAAATGGTAAAGTTTGGGAGCACAAAAGGGCAATTTTGGAATAAACAAATCCAAATAAATAGCAAATGGACTCGGAAAATTTTGAAAACCTCCAGAATTCAATTTTTTATTATTTGGAAAGTATTGAAATAATAAAATTTGAATTTGGAGTCCGTTTTTATTTATTTATGTTCGGGGGGCAAAAAGGTCATTTTGCCCAAGAAATCGAAAAGGGCTTTTCCTTGCCTTTTAAAAAAATGAAGCATGGGATGGAAGAAGAGGGGTTGGCCGGCCAAGGCCCAAGGATGGGTAGACATTTTCTGATTTTTAATCAAAAGGCCAACAATGACAAGAAAGTTAGTTATTTTTTTATCAAGTCTTTGCAAATAAGCCACATGGACCAATGCATGAAGAGGGAGAGTGTCAACATAATGGCTTAAGATTCTTGAACAGCTGCAATTATGGATAGCTGATGGCCTCATATAAGGGTGATATTTTCATTTGTTAAAACATCTTGGATCAATAGCCTTTGGATCAAAATTGGTTGGAAGAAAAATGACAACATCCTAGCCTAGAGAGGGCCATTCGGCCACTACAAGGGGAGCACTCTCTCTTTTCATTTTCAGCTATTCACTCTCTATTTTCACTCTTGTTTTGGCTGATTTTCTCCTCCATTGTTGAAAGGCAAAAACAAAAGTTTAGAAAAGAAAAGAAAGTTAGAAGAGAAAAAGCTTGCAATATAGCTTCTAGAGGTTGCTTTAAGCACCATACTCTTGCACTTTCTTTGATTTTCCATTCTTGATTTGCTGTTTTGATTACTATTTTGGTGAGTTTCCTTTTGATTTTTCTTTTAAAATAAGTGTTTTTAATATTCTTCTTCAAGTTCTTCTTCATACTTTCTTGGATAGAAGCTTTAATTTTTTTTCTTCTTTTGTTATAAGGGTGGCCGAATAGTCTGTTTTTAGTGTAGTTGCTGTTTGCATTTTTTATTTCATGTTATTCCTGATATTTAACAAGTTTTGATGCTTTAAATCTTCTTCTAATACATAAACATGAAGCTTGTTTTTAAGTTGGTGCTTGCTTATTTCCATTTTTGAGCTATTATCATGTTTATTTTACTTATCTTGTATATTTGATTTTATGTTTTCAAAATGTTTAAGTTTGTTTATGTTTTACATTTTGTAATCTACAGTTTTTTTTTAAATGCCTATTTATTTTCATGCCTTTACTTTATGTTTGCATGATTTGAGTGTTATTCTTTAGCTATGCATGTTAGTATATCATGTGTTTGTGGAAATGCCATGTTCATTTTGAAGCATGAAGCCATTCGGCCACCCCTCTTTTTTATGCTTTGCATGTACATTTTTATCATGCTAGTTGATAGGTTTGCATTTTTCAGGATATTTGGTTGATTATTTTGTTTAAGGATGCCATATGTTTGTGTTATTGCCATGCATTTTTTAGGTTTAGGATTGGTTTGCTTTGCCATGCATATTCATGCATTTTAGACCTAGGTTGCATTAAATGTCATGCAAGTTCATTTAGGTCTAGGTCATTTTATTGATGCGCATGCATTTTCATGTCCTTTAGGTTTTAAATCATGCATTTCATGCATCATATTTGTTGTATTTTTCATGCATTTCATGTCTTTGCCACTTGACTTATGATTTAGGCCAATCAATGGTTCAAAGTCATGCTCACTTGAGCATACTTGTGAAAAATTAAAGAGTTGTCAAATTGATTATTCTACCTTTGTGATTTTTTTTACTTAGCTAATTTTTGCCTAACTTTTCAAAAGTGTTAGCTACTGTTTGTGAGTCTTTTAGAGAGTCTCTAATATTTTTACTTTGATTTTTAAATGATTTTATCAAAGGCAAAAGAATGTGTTTTGGCAAAACAGTTTTTTCACCTAGTACTCGTACTTTCCCGATTTTTTTGGGCAATCATATTTAATCATAAAATTAATCTGATTTTTTTTCGTGTATTTTTATGTGTCCTGAGTCTCCAGTATTTGTTTTAGATTTTTTTGAATTTTTAAAAATAGGGTAAAAAATCGTGCTTTAAAACTAGATAGTGGAGACAGAATTGAATTTGAAGGAAAATCATTTTGCTGTTTTGGTTAAGTTACTTACAGGGGGCTGATTAGGAAGTTTAGCTACTGACTTAGGGTAGTTTGGAAGCCTTTTTAAACTCTAAAAATTATTTTTTAAATCTCGTGTTAAGGGTGGTCAAGTCTGGGATTTTAAACTTAGGAAATTAGAGTCATTTTAAAGGGGTTTAGCTAGGTTTTTATTTTTAATCTAAGCTTAGCTTTTCAAAATTGTTTTCAAACAATCACAAAGTATTTTGGTTTTAGAATATTTAATTTGATATATTTTCCTAAGGTAGCCGGATATCTTTTTAGATATACGGATTTTCTTAATTAAAGGAAAAAATACATTCTCATGCATTGCATTTTTCATATTCATGCATATTATATAATATGTAATTTTTGCTATGTTTAATTTTCATAATGGTGTTATTATCTTTGATTTAAATTTTTGATATTATATTATTTGTTATATGGTTTTGAATATTTCATGATATCCTATGCTTTTTATTTAGTTATTTTTGTCATATTATTTAGCATATACTATGTTCATGCATTTTTATTTTTATTTTTATTTCCATGCATATTATATGATAGCATTATTTTATGTTTCATGTCATTTAGATTATATGCCATATCATTTATATTTGCCATGTCATTTAAATTATTTCATTTCATATAGAAATAATTCCATTTTTAATTGAAAATGATCAAAAATTTATTAATTCAAAATTTTCTTATATTCCCCAACAAACGTGGCAAAATATAGAAATTTTTATTAGTTTGGAAAACTTTCCGAATCATTATTATTTTTTTAAAGAAGATATTCCGTTATTAATGATAATTGATTTTCTTTAAATTGGGAATTAACTTGAAATACTAAATTTAAAACTGACTTTTTACCAAGACTTGAGATAACACACGATTAATAAGGTACTGTTTTATATGGGCATTGTGGGGGTGCTAATCCTTCCCCACACGTAACCGAGTCCCGAACCCACTTCTTTGATTTCTCTGGTTTAAAACGCGACTTGAAATTGGTTTTTAAAATTTTTTAATAACTTTTAAATATTTTATAAAACCGGTTTTAATAGGTGGCCGATCACACCTAGCTAAAAAAGGTTGGTGGCGACTCCATGTCTTTTTTCAAGGTCATTTTCAAAACCTTCATTTTTCAAGAGGAATTAAGTTGACTTTTCCTCGATTTTTTAATGTCACGCTTAACGAATAATAAAGTCTTGTCATGAGACTTGTTATTTTTTAGGTTGCGACAAATGTGACTTAAATGAAGATTGCTGAGAACTAAAATAATTGAGTATCTACTAGAATTCATACGAGATAAATTACATGGACATCACTATGTGATGATATAAAAGGTCCAATATGCCCCAATAGCCAAATAGGCCAAAGCTCGAACCTATAAAAGGATTTCAAGTTATAATAGTAAAATAACCATCCATATGTGATATGAGATGACTGGTTTTTAGATTACAACAAAACATTACTTATTAGAAATATGTATATTCAAAATGGTTTTGAATGCATGTCCCAAAGGAAAGTAAATGAGTTTACTTGAAAGGTTTCTACACATGTAGGAAATAGAGGGAGTGTTATGACACTTTAAATGTTAAAGGTCATAAATAGAAGATTGAAATCCGAAATTATGCATAGGGATGCATTACTCATAAGAGATGAGTCAACTAAATAAAACATTTTTAGAGAATGGAATTAGATATCCATTTTTATAATAACATTCAAGAGTTGAATTTATCAAAAGGATAAGATATCTTTTTTGCACACCTAAGGATTATTGGGAGTAATAAAAGTTACTCGTAAACAATGTATAGGGATGGTTGTTTTACTAATGCTAAAATATTCAAAACAATGTTGGATTAGAATGTTAAATAAGTTTAGCAGAGAGAGAATCTAACAAGTGACTTAAAGCCATGATGTAAATGAATTAGTCATTTGGAAAACATTCCAAATTGAAGAGGATTGAAAGATTTATACTTTAATAGAATACAAACCTTTTGTGTAAGACTACAAAAAAGTATTTGGATCATTAGCTCATTGAGCTAATAAAAGATTCCTATAGTTGTTAGAGTAACAACAAGAGCCATGAAGAAAGGAATCGGGTTTCATTGTGATCCGAATAAGTTTTGTGACTATGATAATAGATATTATCAAAAGTATTTGACCAAGCATATTCTCACAAAATTGTACTGAAGCCATGTCGTAATTGAGACACAATTTCTAAGCAAAAGAGTTCAGTATTGGATACGTTAGTGATTGGCTTAGTGCAAGTGGGAGATTATTAGAGTATACACCAGTGGCAATCGGATTGGAAAAGGATATACTGCTTGATGCATACAAATCACTTATATAATGAGTGATAAAGGTTTTCCTTCATCATTAATAAAAAAAATAAATAGTTGTTATGCACTAATTGGATGAAACCCATGGAACATAAAGACCTTGCAAAGGAATTATAAAGGGTGATAATTATGAGATCATTATGCATCAAAGTCGTGTGCCTAAAATTTTTCCTGGTCATTGTATTGTCAAGACATGGCATTGACAATGCTCAAAGATTGGTATATGTTAAGCTGCATTACTTGCGAAGTAAGCAATTGATCTCATAGGTTGAAGAATAGGAATATTTGGGAATTGCATGTGGGTGCTTGTTGTAAGAACAAGTCTACTGAACATGGCTCGCTATGAGAACTCCATTTGATAGCTGCCAAAGTGTCTATGGAAATGTTCTCATATGTCAGTCGTGTAAGTAGTCCTCTGACTTGTGGTATCGGGTTATCTTGTATGTGAACTGTCATACTTTAATTTCATCTGAACGGGTCCCAAGAAGGGATGCCTATGGTAGGATGATTTTGGGTATGGCATGAAGCATGCGAAGATAAATGAGTAGCCTAGAAAGGATTCACCACTCCAAGTGAAAATGAGGAGACATATCTCATTTGTTCTTGGCTTAATTTATCTTAGTGAAGTCTCTAGCCAGAGCAACATGAATTTAGGAGAAATCGTTTCTCTAAGTTCACAATGTCAACTATCAGCTATAAGAACTAATATGGAAAGACTTCATGAGTGGACACTACACATGCTCATGATCTTTCCGAGATATATGTAGAAAGGACTGAATTACACTAATAGACTGAACACTGAAAAGTTATGTCGAGATTACCTTGACTCTCCAATAATTGGGTGGTCATGATGCATTGCTAGATGCCACTAATGATACATGAACATAAAATTATTATCCTTATTTATATTTGGATTATAATTTATATTCATTGCCAATATATTGGAATCCTATGGGTCATACACAATAAGATGAATTTAAAAAATTACAATGGGATTATAACTAATTGAAAAAATTGAGAATTTGTCAATAAGGGCTTAATTAAATGGTTGAATTAAGTGAAAAGACTTAAGTGCAAATAACACAAGAGTTGTGTTGTTGCCCTAAGTATAAATACCATGTTCTAGGCGCTCCTCACTAACGTACAACCCTAGTCTACCTTGTTTCCCTATTAGCCACATATCACCCTAAGCAAAGAAAAGCTATCTTCCTCTTTTGCACTTGTGAAGCATTCGACTAAAGAGACTAAGGTTAAGGGAGAGCTTTGTGAAACCTAAGCTACTAGCACAACATTCAGCTAAAACACAACCCCTACCTTGATAAGATTTTCTTATTCATCTGTGTGGATTACCGTTGAAGGCCAAACATTTGGGTGGCTTTGAAGTCTTAGGATTCCGCTTGGTGTTCATGGATACATAGGCTGTTATGAACTCTAGATTAAGATATCTATGAAGTAAGGTAAGATTCTTAGTCATATGTTTGTTAGACAGTTGCATAATCACATTAAAAGTTTACAAGTATAATCCTGAAAATTTTGGCTATCTCTTTAATTTATTATGTTTTCCTTTCTGTTGCGTTCATGTTCATTGTTTAAATTGTTTGTTGTTTAAGCATAAGGCCAAATCTGTCAGTTCTATAAATCAGGAAGTGGGCCATGAATTGTCTGCTTAGCTGATCAAAATAGACTACAGATCCTGGAGCTATGGAGTCTTCTCAATGTTGTAGGAAAGACTCTGCACTTGACTACATCTGTCGCCTTGTTTAGCTCCATGTATGACCGACACTACAAACAAATTGCCATATAGTGACGGTGCAAAAAGCGTTGGTAAAACTCCAAAATCCGTCGCTAAAAGTCCTAAAACCCTATACCGACGGTCAAAATGACTATTCCGACAAAAAATCAAGCGACGGTAAAACCCTCGTCGGTATAGACCTATACCGACGGAAAAGGTGACCGTCGGAATAGGATGTATAACCTATACCGACGGTTTTAAGCGTCACTAATTATACTACCGTCGGTATAGCCTATGTTGGGGTAGCCCCTTTTGCTTTGACCTATACCGACATATTTTGTATCCGTTGATATAGATACCGTATCTATACCGACGGATTTTGTTTCTGTCGGTATAGATACCATTGATATACATATACCGACGGTTTTTTTTTTTTTTTGCGTCCGTCGGTATAGATTAAAATGTAAAATATACAATTAACCTATAGCGACAGTTTGTCGTAAATTTACTGACGGTTTACTCCATCAGTATACTATACATTTTTTGTTAACTACCAAATTTTATCATATTTTCAATTATTAATATTGATTTATTTATAATTTAATCCAATATATTTCATATAAAAAAAGCATTATAAGAAAGTATAAAATATTTAATTATATTAAAAATAAAATTACAAAAAATTTATCTTAATTATATAATTTTTACAAATTAAATAGAAGTCTGCCAACCCTATAACAATTCTCTGGCATTCGCATTCTACCAAAACAAGAAAATTGATAGGATGGGAATTGGGAAGAAAGAACAATAATATTTCTTCAAGATAGGATTCCCATTCTACAACATGGGCAATGAGCATTATTCTCTAGCCATAGGACCAGACACCTTGAATGAAACTAATGTGGGCACGGGGATGAACCAAGGTCTCACCAGCCTTGAACCCTTCCAAGCAAATGGCACACTCTTCTTGATCCGAGGCCTTCCAACTCAACTTGGTCCAACTGAACCTCTTTTGACCACTCTTCTTTGATCCAAACACTTCTGTATGTAACTCTCCTTGAATCAAACATCTCCCATCCACGCACTTCAAACTTTCTTTGATATTGTGCCTGAATGATTTATTTCAATGCCCAAAACTCGGGAATAAGTGCAAAAACTAAAATCTAATTAAGGTTCATGTTAGCAAGTAGCATAACAATTTCAAACATGAGCCTTAATATAAATAAATATTCTTCCATTTAGTACCTTTTGGATTATGATTTTCTTTGTGATCTCAGCCTTCCATCTAATCTTTCCTTAACTTCTCTTGCTACCCCTCCCAGCTTCTCATCTTGATAGGTCTGAACTGATATGCTCCTTTGCTTTTAAATTTTTTCCAAATAAAACCCAAGTCAGTCCCAATCATAATCTCCTCATTTTGGACCCAAAAATCACTGTATAATATTAATCAGGAAATTTATAGAAGAAGTACCTGTGAAGAAACAGAGCTATGATGAGTTTCATGGTTGCTTGTATACAAACAAAAAAAGGACCTCCTTGTCAAGCCAATTACCTGTGATTATTAGTATTTGGAATATAAAAGACAACGGACTCATCTTATACACAACTAAAGTCTACCATAAATGATAGTTTCCCTTGCAACTATAATTCCATATCAGTTTCACATTAGTCACAGTAACTTCAACTTTTTATAGAACTCTGCCACTGAAAAAGGATTTGAACAAAATGACACATATTGTCTAAAGAGCAAATCCATTTCCCTTTTCCAGTGTCTACTGATATCCAATATAGAAGTGCAAGGATCTTGGAATTTCCTCTTTTTACTCATAACTCAAGCTCACTTGTTATCAGAACATAATAGAACTACCAATATAACATCGAACATTTCATCAAATTCTAACAATATCACTACAAAACCCACACTAAGCATCAAAAGTCAAAGCCCAAACAATCGCCTACAACTTCACTGACATTTTCACAAACATTAAAAAGACATAACCAAAAAGGAAATAAAACCAGCTAAATACTGAAACATAGCTCAAGTTCATGGGCTCTTGTTTTTATAGACATTTTCACAAGGCCAAGAATATTTAATCTTAAAGAACAATGGTCAAATTTCAAACTAAAATCTTCTATCTCCAAGAAAAATGCAAGTCAATAAAGAGAAATTTCTAATTCTTCTTTTCTATAATTTCCTTTTAAGGTACTCCAGATTAGGCCATATTTTTTTTAATCTTTTCTAATATATCAAAAATTTCCTTTCAATCTCTCTCTCTTTGTTATTCTCTAGCATTAGACAATATTAATCTCCATGATTAGAAGCAAAATCTCTAATTTTTTATTGGAAAAAGAAAAAAAAAATTAAGCATGGTGAAAGCGTAAGAAAATGAAAGAAAATCCAAATGATAATTTAAACAAAATAAGCATGGTTTAAATAAGAAGAAAATGATAGAAACATGCGGTCAAATATCAAATACATCCAAGCAATATTTAGGCAACACTAATCAAAAGCAACGAAAAGGTTCAATCAATGAGAAATTATAGCACCAACTTGGAACTGTAAGTTTTCTGTTTTGTCCACAAGAAGTTCAATATTCTCCCCTCGATCCAAAATATGCACAAAAACAGAATTAAGCATTGAATTATTCACAATCAGCTACAACATCTATTATTAGTTTTCTTTTTGATAATAAAGAAACAATATCAAACAATTTTATGAAAGAACAAACAATATTAACATCTTCTACAAAAAAATTCAATACATAAAGTGTTCATAAATTAGGCCCTCAATAATTGTCTTGGGAAATAGACTTTGTGGTCAGAAGTTATAAATTCAGTCCCCAAAAAAAACCCCCACAATCCAGAGTCCATCAGTCGCTACATCTAATCTATTCTTAAGTAGAAACTAAGAAATGAACAAATATATACATGATATGTACAAGAGAAATACTCTCATGAAATACTCTGCAATATATTGTAACATCTAGCAACAAGAGCTACTGAGGGAATATAAAACATCTAGCAACCTTATTGTCATCTTCATGTAAGTAGAAGTAGAACCACACTGCCAAATTAAAGGAAATTCTGGATCGAATAATCAAAGACTACCCAAACCTATCAAATTCCAAGCTAAGATGGATACATTACATTTAATTTAAACTTAAAATTGGAAAAGCCAAGTTATGATAACAAATATAACAAAGCATTACAAGTAACAAAGGAAGGATGGACTCTGTTACGGAAAGACACTTCTTACCTAACCAAGAGAATAATGAGGATCCATAAGAAGCACAATAGCAGCATATGGAAAAACAAGAATCCCTTTCCAACACTAAAATATCCAAGAGGCTGTTATGTCAGAATACTCAAAATTAGCATGCCTGTGTTCTCAATAATTCATCTAGTAGATACCATTTGCATTTTGCAATATACACCGAAGACGCAGGTCTAAAACCTCTAACAGAAAACATACCGTGTCCTGCTTGTTGGCAAACACCAAGATGACACTATTGCGCATAAATGGGTCATTGATGATAGCCTGAAAGAACATTCATAGAAAAATGAGACAATGTTAAGCCCAAATGTCTAACAAGTTTGTGTACATTCTAAATTTACAACTTGAAATTCTTGTTTAGCTTTCCCAATCCTCTCCCGGTCCAAGGAATCAACAACGTAGATCTACACAGACATATATCAAAGAAATCAAGTGGAAACTTAAAATTGAAAAAAAAAATAATGAAAAGAGAAAAGATTGAATTTTTTGAAAAATAGGCAAACCTGAAAATTTATGTCTCGGTTAAAATTGAGAGAATGATCGGCGACTGTGGCGCGTGACTTGAGCCGGCAGCGAAAAGAGTCGACGAAGGAAAAGAGAAGGTGTTGACTAGGCTGTAATCGAGTTGAGGAAGAAGAGGCATGGCTAAGAGCTAAGAGGTGATTTCTGGAAAGAATGAAGGAAGCCTTCGGTGAGAGTGGCTGAGTGGGAGAGAAGGTGAGGCTGTGAGGGGTTTTGATTATCAATTCCTTCAATAAAATTTAGATGACCTATAGCAACAGGCAGCCCGCTTCTATAGATCATCTTTTTATGAACAAAAAAATAATTTAAAATCAAAATTAAAATAAAACCGCCAACTGAAATTAAAATATATATATCTATAGCAACGGAGATTTTGTGCGTCTGTATATGGTACGTATATTCTGACGATGACAAAAATCCGTCGGAATATACACTTTTTACCTACGGAACGGACCGTCGGTATATATGAGTGTCAGTATAAACCCTAAATTTGCTTGTGGTGTATATACCAACGATTTTCTACTGACCGTCGGTATAGGTATACCTATAGCAACGGATAATTTGGGCGTCGGTATATGTTATGTATATTCTAACGGTTAAAAGAATCCGTCGGAATAGAAACTTTTTACCTATGGATCGCTACCGTCGGTATAGATGAGTGTCAGTATTTTACCATTTGTTTGTAGTATATACCAACGGTTTTTCATTGACCGTCGGTATAGGTATACCTATAGCAACGGACTAGTGGGGCGTCGGTATATGTTATGTATATTCTGACGGTTAAAAAAATCCGTCGGAATAGATACTTTTTACCGACGGATTTCGACCGTCGGTATAAATAACCGTCAGTATATGGCAATTTGTTTGTAGTGCGATACTAGTCCAAATGATCGGATGGGTCCTTTGTGCCATCAAACGTTTGTTTTCGGAGTTTCAAATTAAGAGGAACTTCCTTTTGGAGGATACTAGGGACATGGGGTTATTCTCTTCATCCATCCATTCGAGCTCATCATTATTGACCTTTTTGAGATCTTTTTTTTTTTTTTTCTTAAGGCATCCACCTACACAGCTAGTTCAGAATTTATCCCCTTTCAAGTATGTACTCCTATTCAATAGTGTGCCTGTTATGGTGTGTCATTTCCCATCTATGACGTTCTCGCTTTGGGCGAGTAGTTTCTTGTACGTCTCTAGCTAAAAGGGTAGAGCTCTCCTGCTCACGTGGGTGATTAGGATTTTGTTTCACATCATTGAGCTACTGCATGGTTTATCGTAGAGCTTGTTGCTGGTTTGCAAGTTGTGTATTTAGGGCTTGTATTTGGGTGAGCAACAGTTGACTATATGGATCCATTGGATTAAAGAATGGAATGGCCGGCGAAAAGTTCATTGGACACAACATTGCATGGTTTGCCCAATAGCAGGCTGTGGCACGTGGATTGTGGAGGAAGTGACTGGTGGAGCCAGCTCTAAGGTTATGGTTGTTATTGTAGTTGTTGGCATAGTCGTAATGGCAATACTTGGGGGGAAGGATGTCAGCCGTAGACTGTGGGGCAAAAACAAATGGTGATTGTAGGAGGTTGCTAGTGTGCACCATAGGTGGTGGAGTATATGGGTGGGAACATTCCCATTAAGTTTTGGTAATAATTGGTTGGTTATGGAAACAATGAGCTTAACGATATTGGTATTTGGAGATACGAGGTTACATGCTCGAAATATGGGGTTGCATGTCATACATGGGTTGTTGTAGGAAATTTTAAGGCGTTAACATGCTAGATACATGAGTTGGACCTGCGAATACATAGAAGGTAAAGGAGTGTCAGAGTTTGAGCTCAAGGACGTGTTCCGATGCTTAAGTCAATGAGAGTTTGGAGAATTATCCAAATAGGCAGAGAGAATGAACATAAGGAATGTTTTAATGTCAAAGTTTTGGAAGGCTTGCTTGGAGTAGCGTTTACATATCCTTTTATACCTGAGTCCTCTGTGGAAATGAACTTAACAGGTGTAAGACAAGTGTGTATTATAAAAGGGGTGATAGGTGCCTGTCATGTAGAGATCAAAGTAGTGCTGGGCATAACAACTTCTTAGACCTCCCAGATTTGAGTTACTTTAGGCTCATATACAGTATTGACTTTTGACAAAGAGGGTGCACTTAAATTCAGATTGACGCTTCCTCGAGCAACCTGGATGGATTCATTAGGCACAATGTAAAAAAGCAAGGAAATGGTGTACTTGCGCAGGATCTAGTCATTTGCAAACCATACCATCTTTTCGTTGTTCATCAACCGAGGAACTCTGCCATTTTGGTGTGTGCATCAAGTAATTAGTTTGATCTATCTATTCTTTTTATTTGTTAATATTAAATGCTTGAAATAACCAAGTTTTCGCTTTCTTTAATGAAGTAATTCGTTCATTTGGTCTATCTATTACCTTTCGAGAGTTCGACTTTCTTGTAAGTTGTAATCCTGTATCTCCAAACAGAAACAACGCTAATTGTACAATCCGAAGAATTTAATCGTCTCTTGAATACATTTAAAAATGATAGTAAAAAATGGTCTTTTCTGAATTTAAGACTTACATGCTAAATCACTAAGAAAATAAGAAGTATGTTAGCAGAATGGCCACCTAGCTGTCTTGATAAATTAAAGAAGAACATAGTTTTTTGTGCTGTTTTGGGTATTTACTTGTAAGCTGAAATGACAGCAGTGGTTGTGAAGTTGTTTGTGTTATGTTACCAACTTGTAAGTTGATTGAATACATGACTTGCAGTAGGTGAAAGTTAGTATGTTTTTTGTCTATGTATACAACACAAGTCAAATGAAATGAATTGAATTATTGCAGCCTATGCTTTTGGTGCTTGAATCCTCTCTGCTCTCGTTTTTTACTTTCTTCTTTCATCTTTGTGTCTTGCATGCTTAACATCCAATATGGTATCAGAGCTTTCTTCTTGAGGGATCTGAGAAATATAACACACATTAGAGAGAGAGTTCTTGAGAGAAAACAAGGTAGAACATCTCCCAAATAGAGCTTGTCACTGCCTTTGCTGAAACATGTCTGCCAGCAGCTTCTCGACACCCTCTCCTCCTGTGTTTACAGGAGAAAATTACAACATTTGGATGGTGAAAATGAAGACATACTTGAGGGCACACGACCTCTGGGAAGTAGTGGAGTCAGGAAGGGATCCTACCCCATTGAGAGGCAATCCTACACTGGCTCAGATGAAACAGCACAGTGAGGAAGTGGCTAAGAAGTACAAAGCCATGTCTTGCCTGCAAAATAGAGTCTCTGATGCTATCTTCACAAGGATCATGGCTTGTGATTCACCAAAGCAAGCTTGGGACAAGCTCAAGGAGGAGTTTCAAGGTTCTGAGAAGACCAGGCAGCAACAACTCATTAACCTAAGAAGAGACTTTGAAAACCTGAAAATGAGAGAAAATGAAACTGTCAAGCAGTATTCAGACAGGATCATGGCCATTGTTAATGGCATCAGGTTGCTAGGTGATGAGTTCAGTGACAAAAGAGTTGTTGAGAAGGTCCTCACTACCCTTCCAGAAAAGTATGAGGCAAAAATCTCTTCTCTTGAAGACTCAAGAGACTTGGGCAGTATCTCCTTGTCTGAGCTGATAAATGCTCTTTATGCTCAAGAGCAAAGAAGAGCAAGCAGACAGGTGGAGCACACTGAAGGTGCTTTTATGGCCAAAAACAAAGAGAAAGAAGGAAGTTCTTCTTGCAAAGGAAAGAAGAATTATGGTGACAGAAAGGAGAAGCAGAGGAAGGACAGGGAGAGTACCAAAGATGGTGGAAAAAGGAAATATCCACCATGCTCTCATTGCAAGAAGTCTACACACCTGGAAAGATACTGTTGGTTTAGACCAGATATCCAATGTCGAGCTTGCAAACAAATGGGACATATGGAGAGGGTTTGCAAAAACAAAGGTCAGCAACAACAAAACACACAGGCTCAACTTGCTGATGGAAATCAACAGCAGGAGGAGCAGATGTTTGTTGCATCCTGTTATGCAACCAGCAGTGAGACCAAGATGAAATGGCTAGTTGACAGTGGCTGCACAAACCACATGATTTCAGATGAATTCATGTTCAAAAAGATTGACAGATCTTGCAACTCAAGGATCAGAATAGGAAATGGAAGCTACATTGAAGCAAAAGGCAAAGGAGATGTGATAGTCAACACACCATCAGGTAACAAGCTCATTACTGATGTCCTATTAGTGCCTGAATTAGATCAAAATCTGCTCAGTGTAGGCCAGTTGTTAGAGAAAAATTACTCTGTTATCTTTAAGAACAAAGTATGCATGATCTATGATCCAACTGGTTGTGAACTCATTTCTACTGAAATGAGTGACAGAAGTTTCATCCTAGATTGGAGTTCCTTGATTTCTTCTGCATATACCAGTACTGTAGATGAAACACCTTTATGGCATAGGAGACTTGGACATGTTAGCTACAACAAATTGAATCATTTATACAAGAATGAGCTTATCTTAGATATGTCACATGTCTATGAACATAATGATGTGTGTGAAGTGTGTCAACTGGGAAAACAATCTAGACTACCATTCCCAGTAGGCAAGGCCTGGAGAGCAACAGAAAAGCTGCAGTTGATACACACTGATGTGTGTGGTCCTATGAGGACTCTGTCTCTGAATGGAAGTAGATACTTCATTCTGTTTATTGATGACTACACCAGAATGTGTTGGGTGTATTTTCTAAAGCTGAAATCTGAGGTTGCCTCTATGTTTTGGAAATTCAAAGCCTATGTAGAAAATCAGTCTGAATGTAAACTGAAAATCATTAGATCAGACAATGGAACTGAGTATACCTCAGATAAGTTTGAGAAGTTTTGTGCAGTTGCTGGTATTGAGCATCAGCTCACTGTCACTTATAGTCCACAGCAAAATGGGGTCAGTGAAAGAAAGAACAGAACTGTGATGGAGATGGCAAGGTGTTTGCTATTTGAAAGGAACCTGCCTAGGAAATTTTGGGCAGAGGCAGTTAATACTGCAGTGTATCTGCAAAATAGGCTCTCCACAAAACCTTTGAAGTCCAAGACTCCACATGAGGCCTGGTTTGGATCTAAACCCTCTGTGCTTCACCTAAGGGTATTTGGCTGCATTTGTTATGCCCTCATACCAGGGGTGAAAAGGGACAAGTTAGACAAAAAGTCTCAAGTAGGGATCTTCATTGGTTACAGCAACAACAAAAAGGGATATAGAATCTTCATTCCCTCCACTGAGAAGATCATTGTCAGTAGGGATGTGAAGTTCAATGAAGCAGTTGTTTGGAACTGGGAAACATCTCAGGTTGATTCCACTGAAACTGAGCAAACTGAAAATGTCTTGGCACAAGAACAAGAAGAAAATGTAGAAGGTGAAGACTCAGATGAAGACCATCCTGTGAGAGGTACCAGACCACTCTCAGATGTTTATGAAAGATGTAACGTTGCTGTCATGGAGCCAGCAGATTATGAGGAGGCTTCTAAGACAGATGAGTGGAATAAAGCCATGCAGGAAGAGATGGATATGATTCAAAAGAATCATACTTGGACTCTGGTTGATAGACCAAGCAATAAGAAAGTGATTGGTGTGAAGTGGGTTTACAGGACCAAGCAAAATGTTGATGGTTCTGTTAACAAGCTAAAGGCCAGATTAGTGGTAAAAGGGTATGATCAGCAATTTGGAGTGGATTTCTCTGAAACCTTTGCTCCTGTGGCAAGGTTAGACACCATCAGGTTGCTGATAGCCTTGGCTGCTCAAAGGCAGTGGAAAATTTATCAGTTAGATGTAAAATCAGCCTTTCTGAATGGCTATTTAAATGAGGAGGTCTATGTTGAACAACCAGAAGGTTTTATTGTTGAAGGCAGTAAATTAAAAGTTTACAGATTGAAGAAGGCCTTGTATGGGTTAAAACAGGCGCCTAGAGCCTGGTATGAAAGAATTGATGAGCACCTTATGAAGTTGGGATTTAAGAGAAGCATGAGTGAGCCATCCTTGTATGTGAAACAGCTGAAGGAAGATATGGTGATTGTATCTTTGTATGTGGATGACTTACTTGTGACAGGCAGCTGTGAAAGCTTTGTATTAGATTTCAAGAAACAGATGCAAGCAGTATTTGAGATGACAGACCTGGGTAAAATGACATATTTTCTTGGAATGGAGATCTATCAGACACAAGATGGCATATTCATTGGCCAACAAAAGTATTCTTTGAAAGTATTGAAGAAATTCAGCATGGAGAGTTGTAAGCCTGTAAGTACACCTGCAAACCTTGGTGAAAAACTTTCCAAGGATGATGGTTCTGAGAAATTTGATGAAAAAGTTTATAGAAGCTTAGTTGGTTGTTTGCTATACTTGACAGCAACAAGGCCAGATATCATGTTTGCTGTGAGTTTATTATCCAGGTTTATGCATTGCTGCAGCATTGTGCACTTTAAAGCAGCAAAAAGGGTGTTAAGGTATGTCAAAGGAACTATAAACTATGGAGTTTGGTTCTTGAGGAATGACAGACTTAAGCTAACAGGCTATACTGATAGTGATTGGGCTGGTTCAGCAGATGACATGAAAAGCACCTCAGGATATCTTTTTTCTCTTGGTCATGGCTGTTTTGCATGGAGTTCAAAGAAACAGGACACGGTTGCCCAGTCCACAGCAGAAGCAGAATATATTGCTGCTGCTGCTGCTGTAAATCAAGCCATTTGGTTGAGAAAGTTATTAAGTGATCTAAATCTGGCTCAAGAGGAAGCAACAGAGATAAAATGTGATAATCAATCTGCTGTTGCAATTGCAAAGAACCCAGTTTTTCATGGAAGAACCAAGCACTTCAACATCAAGCTTCATTTTGTGAGGGAAGTGCAACAAAGCAATGAGATAACACTGGTTCATTGCAGTTCTGAAAATCAGTTGGCTGATATCTTCACCAAGCCTCTCCCTAAGACCAGGTTTGAATGCTTAAGGAAGTTAATTGGTGTTGACAGCAAAGTAGCCAAGGAGGAGTGTTAGCAGAATGGCCACCTAGCTGTCTTGATAAATTAAAGAAGAACATAGTTTTTTGTGTTGTTTTTGGTATTTACTTGTAAGCTGAAATGACAGCAGTGGTTGTGAAGTTGTTTGTGTTATGTTACCAACTTGTAAGTTGATTGAATACATGACTTGCAGTAGGTGAAAGTTAGTATGTTTTTTGTCTATGTATACAACACAAGTCAAATGAAATGAATTGAATTATTGCAGCCTATGCTTTTGGTGCTTGAATCCTCTCTGCTCTCGTTTTTTACTTTCTTCTTTCATCTTTGTGTCTTGCATGCTTAACATCCAATAAAGTAAAACTGTATAGGAATTAGAAAATGCCCCAAAAAAGAAATAGTACTAGTTAGTAATGATTTACTTCTAGTAATTAAACACAATTACTGTTTTCTTTACTGTTGGACTTAATTTAATCATAAAATCTAACAATGAGAATTGGGATTGGTCACGATTACATTTTCTTGCACAGAATATTACTAACTAATTGTCTTTATTTCCTTTTATTCCTAATAAAGATGATCATGTGTTTGGGCAACCTATTCTAGTAGACTATTTTCAGTGAAATCGACTTATGAACTATTAATGGAATAATCGAATTGTGATTATTGCTGGAGCTGGTTTTGGAAATTGGATTTGCCTCCAAGGGTTGTTATTTTCTTTGGCTAGAGATTCACAATAGAATTTTGAGTAAAAAAACTTGTGCAATGAGAAGGCTTACTATTGATCTAAGATGTCCAAGGTGTGATGCACATATGGAGGATGTTTTTCATGTTCATAGAGACTGTCATGATCCACAAGTTATTTGGTCCCGATGGATGTATGGATCTCATCTGAACCATTTTAATTATTTGTTGCTTAAGGAGTGGTTGATTTTTAATCTTCGTAGGAAATCAGGATTTGTGGATAGCTCTATCTCATGGAATCTTTGTTCTGGTTTTACTTGTTAGATATATGAAAGCTGCGAAATAGAGTTATCTTTGAGAGATTTCAATGGCCTAATCATGCTTGTAATGCAATTGAAGAATTACATGAAATACAAAGCAATTAGTAGTGGTACTCCGCCTCGCCAACTTCTTCATATTGCTTGGAGTTGTCTCCTAGAAGGTTTTGTTAAACTTAATGTGGATGCTGCTATGAGATCCAAACCAAAGTTACTTAGTTGCAGGTGGCTTATGTAGAGATGGTAATGGTTAGTGGTTGTTTGGATTCACACGGAAGGTTGGATGGGGTTCTATATTGAATGCAGAAGTTTATGCTCTTTTTACTGGCTTTCAACTAGCATGGAAGCATGGTTGTAGAAAGATTTAGGTGGAATGACTCTCTTTTAACTATCCAAAAGATTATGCAGCATCTTCAGGACAACGGTCCTTTTTATCAGGTGATATATGAATGTAAACAGTTTTTGCATAGAGATCAATTTTGTTCTCTTACTCGTGTTCTTAGAGAGAATTTTTTTAGCCAAAGCAGCTCATGACAGTGACTTGATGTTGTTAAACTTCATTCTCCTTCCACTGCTTTGATTAAATATTTGTAAGAAGATATTATGAGTTGATGCACTCAAAAGAGCATATCTTATTTAATCCTTACACTAAAAAGATCAATTGTTAAGTATAGTAGTAAGCAAGAGTCGAGTTCTCAGGGATTAGATTTTAATTTATTAGTTATTAATTTATAACTTCAATTCAAAGAAAATAAAAGAAAATAAAGAAAAATGGGGTTTTTTGAAATAATTAAAAGTAAAGCAAATCAGAAAAGTAAGATTGCAAGTAAGTAAGAAGAAATCAAATATGAAAAAAGTAAGATTAAGAGGTCATTTGCCACCACTAGATGTTATTGAGAATCAATTTCAGATCTATCAACATCAATTAATTATCAAAATTATCAACGTAGATAACAATCTCTCGTGTTACCCCAATCCTTTTTTAGTTCATTGTTAATAGGACAAACGCCACTACTTTCTCTAGCTATCAAATAACCTATGATAAACATCACTAGATTCAAAGTGACAGCAGCTTTATGATAAGAAAGATAGGTTGATCTAAACAACAAACACATAAACATGGATTTATTCAACTTAGGTTATGTTTCACTTTGCAATTAGCGAAAACTTTAACATAATCATTAATCACAAATTGCTACTATTGAAAAGTAAATCAAGACAATTACATATCAAGTCTCCTAAACTAGTATTAGACAATTATCAAGATCTATCTAGTTGTACACCTAAACAAATCAATACATATATCATGAACAATTTTAATGGGAGAACATAAGCAACTTTGATATAAAACTAATGATAGATAGATTCTGAAAATCAATTACACAATATGTTCTAGGCCTTTGAAATCACCCTTAACCAAATAGAAATTTAGCCTTGTATAGGCATTGTTAACATAGACATAAGATTAAAAATAAACTAAAAGAAAACTAAGATAATGGAGAAGAAGAAGAATAGTGAATTATTCAACCTCTTGCTCTCTCAAACTCTCTAAGAAAGCAATAAAATATGACTATTATATTATGTACAATGTGTGTTGCGGCTCTCCCTTTGTTTCTCTATTTATAAGCATCCTCTAGGTCCTTTTTTTCATGATTTGCGATTCCCAAGATTTCAAATAGTTGATTTGCGGCTAGGATTTTAATAAGAAAAGGTGATTTGGGGTTAGGGTTTTTCTGCTGCTAGAGTTGTTTAGAGAGATCTTTCAACGCCAATTTGAATGACTATTTCTTATCCGATTTAGGCCCATGATATACTATTGAAAATATATTCAAGTCAACTTCAAAAGTCAAGAAGGAAGTTTCTTTGAATAAAGACTCTAACATCATGTTTTCTTAGCAACAAGTTTCGGAGGACAAATCTGTCTTCTTACTTTGCATTAATAATTTGATATTTTTGACTCCCAAATCTTATTCCATCTTGTAATTGTGATTTTGTAAGCTCTTTAACATTATAATTGACATATTTTGACTTCATCTCTTCCAAAATACCTACAAAGCATAAAAACCTAGTAAAATGTCAAAGAATTTAAAAATCAAAACACAAAGTATAAGAAAATTAAATAGGAAAATGTATAAATTAATCACCTATATTGAGTATAGCAATTTACAAGTGAAGAGATCAATAACCGGATAAATCTGTTGTTTTGCGTGCATCTTGAAGGATGCTTGCATTTTGGTCGCATCGCTTTTTCTTTATGCTTTTTGGATTTGTTTAAAATTCATGTCAGCAGATAATTCAACAAGTGGAATTTTTTTAAGTAAATGGGAATCAACATTCAGGCCTAAGTTCACGACTTCACGTTCCTTGGGATCCCTACACAGCTTTAAAAGGAAGGGATGCACGTGTTGTCCATTCAGAGTTCAGACATGCAAGCATTCATGGCACCATTGAGAAGCTTAAGCCCCATTTAGGCGTCCATTTTATGATTAACTCTATAGAGCATAAAAACAAGTAGAGATATCTCAAATAGATGAATGGAGAAAAATTATCTATTACTTCATTTTGTTGGCCAATTTACAAAAGAATTCTGACTCCCCTTTCTCCCCTGTTTTGCTTACAGACGTATCTTGGGTGTCATGACCGGATCGTAGACATCCTTTCTACAAAGGTACCATAATTTTTGTTTCGATCCAACATGCTTATCCGGACATACTTGGGGTTAACCCCAAAGTGCTTGCCACCCCTCGTCAAGATGTTCTTGCCTCGAAGGAAGCTTTTGCAATCTTCAATCTCTCCTTTGCACTTTACCCATGCAAAAGCTGCAAAGAAGAAAATTCAGGTAAGTTTGGTCTCAAGGTGTATAGAGAAGAAAATTCTTATCTATGAAATTAATGCACTTAATCGGTTTTTGCCTTTCTCTTACCAGGTTGAGGCTGGAAGACCCTATTGAGAAACTTGCAGAGCTCAGGCGGAAATCAGGCACACTAAATAGGCCACTCTGATGCACTGCCTGTCTCAATTGCTTCCACCTCTTGGCCATAAGGTGGTAGCTGAACTCGAAGAAGGAATCACCTTCATTTGGTCTTTCACAGCTGTCAGATATAACTTTCAAAACTTTGGCTGCTCTGAGCTGTGAATCCTTCGAGACACCAATGGTGTTGAGCTCTATGTACTTTGTCATTTTTCTAGCAACATGTTCATCTGTAACAAGAGCCCACCTGAAAGATGTAGAAGTGAGAAAGTTAAAAAAAACATAAGCATTGTATGTAGTATATTTCATTCTCCTCTTATTTTATTTTGTCTTTTTGTACATTTGAGGAAGTCTAAGGAGGGAAAGGGATTCGAACCATAAGGCTCAATCCTCTTAAGAATGAGTAACAACCGTCAAGCTAAACTTGCTTCTTGTAGTACATTCATTCATTCATTCTTTCTTTAAAGTTTCAACGTTTTTGTACTTGTCGAGATATGCTCCAATTAAGTCCTATCCTCAGAATAAGATTGAAATTTAGGTCCAATATAAACTGAAATGATAAAACATTATAGTATGGAATCCCACTTTAATTTGTTCAATGACATACTTATATCCTTTATTGTCACGCAACAATGAAAAAGTTCCATCCCAGCTGACCAACATTACTTGCAAGTAAATGACTTAACCAGATATGTCCAAAGAATTTTCATTAATAATATGATCAACTTACCCAATGCGCATCCCAGCGTGACCGGTGTGCTCTTTGAGACAGTGAATAGCATCAGATCATAGTTGGCCGGAGAGGATATTGGTGTATATTGTGGCCAATAATAGGCAAGATCATGAATCAATATCCCCTCACTTTGTTAACGACAGCGTGCCTTGCAAATCCATCAGGATTGTTGGGGGAGGTAACCAGTTCTATGTAAGGACCATTTTTGCTAAAGCTCCGGGCATCACCTCCCCACATATAAAGCCCGGACTTCAGGCAGTCAGTAATCACTGGGTAAGACTGCAAGTAATCAACAAAACTGATGTCAAGTTAACATATTGCATATATATGCATTAAGTGATTCATTTAAGTCAACATCTGATGAAGTATAATCCAAAATTTGGCAAATAGTACAATCCTATCTAAATTCAAAGTCAAATCAAAGGAATTTAAGAGTACAATCCCATCTAAGAAATTCAAATTTCATAGTGTTATGACGGCTAATTGACTTTAATAAATATTCTTTAAAAGGAGAGTAATGCTGGAAGACAGGAAGGCAAAATATTTAAGTAAAAGATTCTCACCCTTCGATACTGAATGCCAGTTATAAATAAGCACGAACTGAACTATTAAATTAAGGATTTTGCTAACTGATGTATTTAGGGCACTTTTTAACATTAGTTAATATATTATTTATAGTAATATTATTATATTAAATGAAAAAATTGACAATTTTATTTATCATTTTCAATGCATTGATTGAATATATTATTATATTTAGTAATCTTAAATAGTGCCCTTAAAACACTCGTTAGCAAAATCATATAAGTTTTTCTGCATTGGAGAACGACCAGCATTATTAAACAATAACTTCCATGCAAAGAAATTTCAATAAAGGAAGAATTTATTGATCTACCATGTTTAGTGATTAATTAAAACCAAGATAGAGGTAATTTGCAGAATGCTTTAAGAATACATGTTTCGTTTCTTTTGAGATCAAATCTCAAACTCAAGAAGATTAAAGCATTGAAAATTAAAACAAAACAAAACGAAAGTCCAAATTTAATTATCACACTTACAGAATAATAAGGGGCTGCTGAAACCACACTAATGGGCTCTGCCTCGGTCTTGGGGGAAAGTGCATACAGGGCGGCTTGGAAGAGTTGCGTTGAACCCGTTCCAGCAACAATATTGCCGGTTCTCCGTCACTGCATTGCCCACTACTTCATGTAATCGGACAATCTGCTTTGCAAATTCAGGCTCTAAGAACCAGCAAAGGCTTGTGGCATCCGAAAAGTAGCTCATGAACTGCCATCCAGGAATAACTCCCATCGTTTTCCAATAGCTTTCGTACATTGTCGGATCGCCACTGCATTCAGAAAACAAAAACGCTTTTGAACTTCAAGCACAATGTTGGACCATCCTAGTATTATTATTATTATTATAATAATAATAATATTGTCAAGTAAAACAATAAGATATCATTAAAGTAGTATAAGTTTACACTATAGCTAGAAAATCTGTTGACCCATCTGAAGATTTATGCGGTAAACTCATAATCATTTCATCCGGACTGATTCAAAATAACGACAGATATTCTGCTAATTGGTAACAAATTTGGTCTCAACATTCCAACAAGGATAGAAATATAATACATACATGGTAAAACTGTTAAAAAGTAGAGGATGATATTGATGGTAAATACTGGTATGGAAAGTGAAATCTGACATCAGCTGCCATTTGGAAATCCAAAAATGTAGAGCCGGCAAATCAGGCCCAAATTTGAGAACCCATCCAAGCCGATCCGAGACCAAATCCGATCCGAGTTGATTAAAAAAGTCAAAGGCTCAAACCGAAAAAACTCGAATCCGAGAAAACCCAAATTCGAGAAAACCGAATTCGAAACCCCGAACCCGTAAAAGCCCGAATCCACTACGATCTGAGCCCGAGACTGATACGATCCGAAACCCGTAAAAAACCAAATTTATAACCGAAAAAATCCGAACTATAATTATATGATTTTATTTTAAAAATAAATAATAAATTTTTTCTTAAATAAAATATTTTATTTATGAAAATGTATTTATAATTATTATATAATCATATCAAAAATGTATTATCAATAAAAATAATTAATAGTGAATCTTTAAATTGGATTATAAAATAAAATTAATTTGAAACGCATTAAATATACAATTAGATTCTAATATTTTGTAGGATAAATTGGAGCACTCTTTGGATTTTATTATCATAATTATATATCTTAAGTTTATTTCATATGTATACAGAGACACACATACGAAAACACGCACATATACATATTGCGTCTTACACGCACATATACAATTAGATTAAGGGCCATCCTAATGCCATTATTTGACATCTGAATACCTCTAAACGAGCCTTAATGCAAACATTTTGAAAACCAAAATAAAGAAAAAAAATGCAATTTTGAAAGGAAAAGACAAGGTGGCCGAATGGCCTAGCATAAAAGTGCAAGTTTTTTTTCGGCTTTAAAGCTCGTTTTACCTACCCATGACCTGATTTTCTTAAAACAAATTTTTAAATTTTTAAATGATCAAAAACATCTTAGGAAATAGCCCCTAAGGGTTCGGCCAGCCCCCTTCCCCTAGTAAAAGAAATCCAAAACCTGCTAGATTTAAAAGCTTGTTTTGACCCCAAAAACCCGGTTTTACTAAACTATTTTTTTGCCCCTTATAAAAAATTCAAAAAAATCTGAAAAATTAAACTTAGGTTCAGAAAATGATAAACGAAATGAGGTAAAAACATTTTTTATTTGGACAAAAAATACATATTAAAAATATTACTCAAAATTAGCATATCCAACTTGTAAAACATTGTTTATTCCAACTAGTTTGAAAAATATATTTTGGCTATCGATCATTGGTTGATCCTAACCAAAACCTTGCTGGAAATGGTTTAAAAACATGATTTACAGCAAGAAAAAATGATTGGCTCAAGGCTAGCCCCTTGGATGTTAATCCTTCTATAGCCGTCACTTGGTAAAAACCAAGATCATTAAGCTCAAAATCATTTTTTTCAAAGATAAAATAAGCAATATAAAACACACAACCAGCAAGATATATATATATATGAAAATGACAATGACAACATATAAGCAAGAAAAACAAAGATTGGCTCAAGGCTAGCCCCTTGGATACTAGATCCGTCTATAGCCATCACTTGGTAGGAACCAAGATCATCAAGCTCAAAGACCTTTTTATTTCATTTTTTGAAAGCAAATAAAGGAAAATCACCTATCCTACCACAATAGAACAACCCACATCCAATAGCAAGCAAGAAAAATGAAGCTAACACAAGCACACCAAAGGCCTTTTAGTTTCGGCCAAAGCAAAACATGTAGGAAAAAGTTTTGCAAACTTTGTTATTTTGTGAAAAAAAGAAAAGAAGAAGAAGAAGATGTCTTTAAAACCTTTTGAAAAACCTTAAGAAAAGAAGATAAATAAAAGGAATAAAGCTTGAAATATATGGAAAATGAAATGGAAAAGAAAGAATAAAGCAAGCTACCTCAGTAAACTTCCAAGAACAAGAACTTTGAACCTCCCTTTTTCCTCCTTTCCTTTCTTTCTTTCCCTTTCTCCTTGTGAAAATTTGAACCAACTTCCTCTTCTTTCAAGTGAGTAATGAATAATGAATGTGTATGTTGTAAAAAATATCTCCCTTAGCCTAATACTATAGCTTTGGCCGAAAATACCATATTGATCTCCACCTCTCATCTTTTTATTTTAGCCACTTGGCTTCATCATGTTGCCTAGCCAATGGAAATTAGTCCTTACACATTAAAATGCCACCCATTGGCAAGCCAATGGCATTCCTACTTGACACCAAGAGTGCTCTTTCATTGGTAAAAAATGCCACCTAATGTACCATCTTTTTTTAGCCATTTGGTAATATCACATGGCTATCATATGACTATCACATGGCCTCACATGTCCTTAGCTAATGAGCTTCATCCTTAGCCACTATGAGTGCTCCTCATTGGCCAAAAATGTCAACTCATGTACTAAATAAGGTGACTCATGTCCTTTTTTTACTATCCATTTATTTACCAACATGCCATTTAGCCCTTCTAACGACACTTTTTACTCATCCTTTTTAATTACCAAAATGCCTCCCTTATTTGCCAAATGGCCATTTCAATCTTTATTTAATTCTAAATTCACCCCCATTTTCCTACATGGATCATAAACTTGGGCCTCCAATCAACAAAATCTAAATGGACTTCCTAATGTTGGGCCTCTCAACAACAAAATCTTCATGAACCTCCTAAGGTTGGGCTTTCCATATATCCTTATACAAATTGGGCTACTCATTTTCCTATTCGTCGTTTCCTACTTGGTCTTGAAGGATGGGCCATTATCTTAACACTTGGTCATTGAGTATGTGCTCCCATGCTTTAGCCAACAAAATTTGCTATTACTTAAACACCAATGGGCCTCCCATATTTCCATCAGGACTTGTCATCCACTTAGAAAAATGGGCTTCCCCCTTTTCCTTATTGTGCTTTCGCCAAAACACCTAATTATTTTCCATTATTTCTTCACTTCACTTTATTTCACTTGATCTCCTCTTTTTATTCTCCAAATCTTTCCATCTTGACCTCTACTTCTTATTCTCTTCATTTGGTCCTCCAAGACTCCTCAAAAGATGTCTAATTTATGTCTCAAAAGATGCTATTTATGGAGCTTTAAGACCTTGAGAATTGCTTCTTCTTACAAGTAAGAGTGAGGCAACAAAATTTGATGAATGAAAGCCTCCCAGCACCACGGCCCCAGCGGTCAGCGTCGCGGTGCTAGGCTATCCACCTAGAGGGTGCCGCGACACCGAGCTCTCGGCCTGCCCCTTTCGCTGCTGCATATTCTCAGACTTCCTCAGCCAATTTGGATGAACAATTCTTATCTGTTTTGGGCGAGTAATATACCTTTGGAAAGCTCTTCACATCAGCTTCAAAAGTCAAGAAGGAAGTTTCTTTAAATGAAGACCTTAAAATCATGTTTTCTTAGCAACAAGCTTCGGATGTCAAATCTGCCTTCTTGTTTGGCACAAAGAGTTTGATGTTTTTGACTCTGACATCTTCTTCCATCCTTGTTTAGGGGGCCCGAACAAAATTAGCTGTACACAACTACCCTTCTTTGGCTATTATTGAGGATCAAGAATCAGGCAAAAGATAAATAGACAATGATTTTGTCCTAGTGTGGAGGTTATTCGAACAAAGAATTTTCTTTTCACAATCTTAAAGTAAAGCAAAAATTTAAAGGTTTTGATCTTGAGTTGAAAATACCGTAACTACGATACCAAGGCTTGACTCGTTTCAAAGGAACAAATTTGATTTTGAAAAGCAAAAGCAATACCTCGACAATGATCTCGGGGCTCGATCCATTCTTAAAACGAGTTCGATTTAAAAGAAAAAAGAAATACCTCAGCGGTGATACTGGGGCTCGACCCATTCTTAAAACGAGTTCGATTTAAAAGAAAACAGAAATATCTCAGCGGTGATCCTAGGGCTCGACCCATTTGAAAAACGAGTTCGACTTAAAACAAAAAATAAATACCTCAGCGGTGATCCTAGGGGCTCGACCCATTTGAAAAACGAGTTAGACTTAAAACAAAAGGAAATACCTCAGCGGAGATCCTGGGTTCGACCCATTTAAAAAATGAGTTTGATTTAAAACAAAAAGAAATACCTCAGCGGTGACCCTGGGGCTTGACCCATTTGAAAAAAGAGCTCGACTTAAAACAAAAAGAAATACTTCAGCTATGATCCTAGGGCTCGACCCATTTGAAAAACGAGTTTGACTTAAAACAAAAAGAAATACATCAGTGGTGATCTTGGGGCTTGACCATTTGAAAAACGAGTTTGACTTACAACAAAAAGAAATACCTCAGCAGTGATCCTAGGGTCGGACCTATTTGAAAAATGAGTTTGAGTTAAAAGAAAAGGAAATACCTCAGCGGTGATCCTAGGGCTCGACCCATTTGAAAAATGAGTTCAACTTAAAATAAAAAGAAATACCTCTGCGATGATCCTAAGGCTCAACCCATTTGAAAACCTAGTTCGACTTAAAAAAAAAAAAAAAGAATTTTTCTACGATTCCTGCAATGTTAGCCAAATGCAACAATGTTGATGACATGTTTTGCAAATACTTGTAGAATGCATGTTCCATAGGGATGAATGCAATTACATGTTTATGTCATAAGTTCTAATCCATGATTTCATTGAGATCCACGGACTTTTCCGATTCCATGACGAATGTTTTCAACCTTCCACTATTTGCCCCACTTGATGAGCTTTCATGTATCATGAATTGTCATGAGTTCTAATTTATGATTTCACTGAGATCCACAAATTTTCGGACTCATCTATGACGATGTCTTTAATTTATCCACTATTTGCCCCACTTAACAAGATTTTCAATATTATGGATTGGTTTGTCCCAAATTAGTGGTTTCCAAACCTCCTCTAAAATTTAACTCAACTCCATAGTAATACAAAGAAATCCTTTCATTTGAAGATTTTTATGTTTACTAATCATCATTCCATTTAACAACATTCAAAATGCATCACAAAATGTACGAAAGATGGTATGAACTAGCTAACTGTCATAATAAGGATGGTAATAACAAGAATTTATTGCAATAATGTTTCAAATAACAAAAGACAAATGTAAAGTGGCAGGCCATAGATGCCCCAGATGCGGAATATCTTGGACCCTTCCTACTTCAATTCATCTAAAATTTCTTTTGAACGAGTAATTTACTTGGGTAACTTCTCAACTTCCATAGTTGCGTCAGATTGAGCTTTACCCTCGTCTCTAATGTTTTCTCCCCTTTTCACGGAGCATTGATCCAATCTTTGACCAGTACTTGGGCCTCCCTTTACGGGTTTTCAACCCAAGTGTCCTCCTTTCGATTTTAAGTAGCCTTTTTTGGGTTTTCGGCTTAAACCTCTCCTTTTACAATCTTTTTTTTTCATCTTTTTTGCTTTTTTCTAAGCATAGTACTTTTTCAACTCATCGGCATTCACGAGATTTCTCAAATCATTATCGCCCATCCGGGTCAAGATCAATGCTTCTCCAGAAAAAGCTTTTTTCACCACATAGGATCCTTCCTAATTTGGAACCCTTTTTTGCGAGGATCCTTTATAATAGGGAGAATTTTCCTCAATACCAATTCTCCTTCTCGAAAGTGCCCTGGGATGAACCTTTTTGTTATGAGCTCGGATCATCCTCTTCTGATACATCTGTCTATGGCAAATTGCTTTCAACCTTTTTTCCTCGATGAGATTCAATTGTTCATATCGAGCCCTAACCCATTCTGCCTCTTCTAGACCAACCTCCATCAAAACACGCAGGGAAGGTATTTCTACCTTGATGGGTAATACTGCTTCTATCCTATATACCAAGGAAAATGGTGTGGCACCAGTAGATGTGCGGGCCAAGGTACGATATGCATGGAGAGCAAAAGGTAATATCGTATGCCAATCTTTGTACACATCGGTCATCATTTCAATAATTTTCTTTATATTCTTCTTAGACGCTTCCGCAACTCCATTCATTTTCGGGCGATAAGGCGCCGAATTATGTGGCTTGATCTTGAATTGAGTACACACTTCTCTCATCATCTTATTATTCAGGTTGAGAGCATTGTTCGAAATTATTCTTTTCGAGAGCCCATACCAGCACACAATCTCCCTCTTGATGAATATGCACACCATTGACTTTGTTATGTTGGCATAAGGAGCAGCTTCTACCCATTTTGTGAAGTAATCTATAGCCACTAGGATGAAATGGTGTTCGCTCGACACTTTCGGGGTAATGAGCTCGATCATATCCATTCCCCACATCGAAAATGATCATGGAGCCGTCATGACATGCAATGGTGATGGAGGGACATGAATCTTGTCTACATATATTTGGCATTTATGGTATTTTCGAGAATAATTAATACAATCACTTTCCATCGTTAGCTAGTAGTACCCTGCCCTCATAATCTATTTGGCCAACATGTGACTGTTGGCATGAGTGCCACATATCCCTTCATGGACCTTCTCGAGGATTCTCTGTGCCTTGGCAGAACCGATACACCTCAATAGAACCTGGTCCTTTCTTTTCTTGTAGAGAATTTCACCATTTAAAAGAAAACCCATCGCCATTCTCCTCTGGTTTCTCTTATCATTTTTCGTTACTTGTTCAGGGTATTGTTGACTCTTGATATATGTACGAGGTCATAGTACCAAGGGTGGTCGTCCGTCTCCTCTTCGATGTTTAAGCAATGGGAAGAAGACTCGTATATGCTCATCTTGATTGGCACAACCTCGGCCCCTTCATTCACTTTAAACATCGATGATAAAGTGGCTAAAACATCCGCCATTCAGTTCTCTTCTCAGGGCAAGTAATTTAAGATCACTTCTTTGAACTCCTCGATCAAGCTTAGTATGAGTTCTCGATATCGGATTAACTTTGCATCTCGGGTTTCCCATTCTCCCTTCAATTGGTTTATCACTAGAGCTGAATCTCCAAAGACTTTCAATGTCTTAATCTTTCTTTCAATAGTGGCACGAAGGCCCTTAGTATACACCTCATATTTTGCGATGTTGTTTGTACAATCAAAACCCAGTATGGTAGTGAAAGAATGATAATCTTCCTCCGGCGATATGAGCATTGCACCGATCACGAGCCCATGGTATTTGACACACCGTCAAAGTACATTTTCCATGATTTTTTCTCAGAGAAAGTTCCATCTTCTTGTAAGACACACATCAAGTCTTCATCAGGGAAATCAAAATTCAGAGGCTCGTAATCCTCCACCGCTCGACTTGCTAAGTATTCGACTACTGCCCTACCCTTTATAGCCTTTTGGCTTACATACACGATGTCATATTCGAAAAAGCAATACTTGCAATCTTGTCGTTCTTCCTGACAAGGTAGACGCTTCGAATATGTACTTGATGGGATCTAGCTTTGCGATCAACCAAGTCATATGGTACAACATGTATTGTCTGAGCCTTCGGGTCGTCCAAGCCAAGGCACAACATAGCCTTTCTACTGATGAATACTTCAATTAGTACTTAGTAAACTTCTTGCTGAGATAGTAGATGGCTTGTTCTTTCTTTCTGGTTTCATCATGCTGCCCCAATACACAACCCATGGACTTTTCAAAAGCTGATAAATACAATATCAACGATTTCCCCAGAACAGTCGGCACTAGTATCGGTGGGTTCGATAGATAATGCTTGACTTTATCAAAGGCTATCTGGCATCCTTTATCCCATTCTCCCGGATCACACTTTCGGAGTAGCTTGAATATTGGATCACACTTATCGGTCAGTTGAGAGATGAATCGAGCGATATAATTCAGCCTACCTAAAATGCTTCTTACTTCCTTTTGAGTACGAGCTAGAGGAAAATTCTAGATCACCGTTACTTTATCTGGATCAATTTCAATCCTTTTCTTGCTAACAACGAATCCCAATAACTTCCCCAAGGTGACCCCGAAAGTACATTTTGCTAGGTTGAGTTTAAGTTGAAACTTTTTCAACCTCTCAAAGAGCTTCTTAAGATTTTCAATATGCTCTTCCTCTCCTTGTGATTTGGCAATCATGTCGTCGACATAAAGTACTATTTCCTTGTGTCTCATATCATGGAACAAAGTCACCATGGCTTTTTGGTATGTTGCCCCGACATTCTTCAATCTGAAAGGCATCACTTTATAGAAAAAAGTTCCCCACATCATCACGAATGTGGTTTTCTCCATATCCTCCGGTGCCATCTTGATCTGATTGTACCCCGAGAACCCATCCATGAAGGAGAACATGGAATTCTTTGCAGTATTATCCACCAGGTGCCAATATGAGGCAGCAAAAAGTTATCTTTAAGGATCGCCCTATTCAAATCCTGGTAATCAACACACATCCACACTTTACTGCCTTTCTTCGAAACCGGGATAATATTTGCTACCCATTTTGGATACTTTGCCACTTCTAAGAATCAGGCATCAAACTGCTTTTTCACTTCCTCTTTTATTTTCAACAGCATTTCAGGCCTCATTTTTTTCAAGTTTTGCTGGATTGGCTTGCAATCTAGCTTTAAAGGAAGTTTTTGAACCACGATATCAGAGTCCAGCCCTGGAATGCCTCGGTATATGCAAACAGATCCACATACTCTCGGAGTAAAATTATCAGTTCACGCCTTATTGATGGTGAAAACGAGGTTCCAATTTTGGCCTCATTTATTTTTTCCTTATTCCCCAAATTTATAACTCCTAACGGCTCTTTATGAGGCAATACTTGCTTCTCCTCTTGTTCTATTATTCTTAACAGATCCGGAGGCAAATCACAATCTCTGACATTTTCGTTGGCTTCAAAATTAATCGCACAAATGGGTCTTTCAAAGTCGATTTCAAAATTATTGACGGGATAGTCCTCATATTCTACCAATAGGTGAGAAGGAAACAATATGGAGAAATATATAAGAAAAATATGAAAGAATGAAAGAATAAAAGAATATGGCCAAATCAAATAAAGAAAATGCATCATGATTGTTATTTATTAAATGAAGAGTGGTAAACATAAGCCCGTACAAAAGGATTGTTAATGCCTTTAGGCAGAGGCAATTAAGATTGTTTCTGTGTATTACTCTGGAGTGGATTTAAATATTACAGGAAGTAAAGTAGCACTCCAATTGGTTAACACAAAGCCAAGGGGCATTGTCGCACCATCGTACTTGTGTTTGCATTCTCTATCTCTTCTTTTTCGGCCATGCCGATCACCACTTCTTCCATCTGCTTCTCCTCTTTCACATAAAACTTTTCAAAGGCTTGTTCTAAACATCACTAACACATCATCAGAGCTCATTTTGTCATGTTAATAACCCACAGAGCGGAAGGTGTGAAGTATCGAAGGGAAAGTCATAGGATTCTAGTCCACATCCATTCTTGAGAAATAGGCCAACCTCCTCTGTTGGTTCTTCTCTGTCTGTTTTCTCTTCTCTATCCCACTCAAGCGATATCCCAGGCCAAATTTATCCTTCGTTCCAACCATCTTAACTGCTCGGGCCATTCCTTGAAGGTACTTTCCAAGTCATTTTCCAGCACGACAACACTTTCCTATAGTTGTTTTTACTCTCAACTTGGTACTCTTGGATAGTTTAGGCTCCGGGATCTTGTACCCTTTCGAGATGAATGTGGCGTTAACAAATTCCAGGGATCTTAAATAACACTCTAGTGCTTCTTTATTTACTTCGACATAAGGACTGCCTATAGATGTCGAGGCGATGATCTCTTCTTCCCTTGCTACATTGACAAGGCTCTCTTCCAGTACAAATTTAAACTTTTGGTGAAGGAAAAAGGTACAGCGCCAGCGAAATGAATCCAGGGTCTTCCTAAAAGGCAATTATAAGATGGTGTGATATCACCTGAAATTCAACCTCATACGTGCATGGGCCAATCTGCAGTGGAATCCTGATATTTCCCATAATCTCGTGACGAGTCCCGTCAAAGGCCCGAACTATAGTATGACTCGGCTTCATGTCAAACACATCAATCGACAGCTTAGACAAGGTTATCAAGGGCATCACGTTTAATGATGAATCATTGTCAAGAAGCACCCTTGGTAAGATATGCCCCTTACAGGTGGTGGTTATATGCAAAGCCTTGATGGATTCTATTCCATTGGGCGATATTTCATTGTCACTGAAAGAGATGAAATTGTCATTGGTAATGTTACCCACCAACCGATCTAACTTCCTTATCAAAATGTTGTTGGCCACATAAGTCTGGTTCAAGATTCTTAACAGAGTATTTCGATGCGATTCTGAGTTCAACAGCAGTGAAAGGACTGAAATCCTTGTCGGTTGGCAATGCAACTGTTCCACAATACTGTGCTCACTGTGCTTGATAAAATTCAAAAACTAACAGGCTTTTTTTTGCTCACTAGCTCTTTTGTCTTGTTAGCTGGAGGCAAATTCATCTCCACTTCTATTGGTTGTCCTTGTTCTATAAGGACTGGTTCCATCATCTCTTTCCCCTTATCAAATCCTGTTATTTTCCTTGACTAGGCTAAACCATTTCTGGGGCATAGCACCTACCACTTCGAGTCAGATGGCTTACCCTTGTTATATCAACAATTGCTGCTATTTGATGGATCAAAGATCTCGGTGTTACTATACTTCACTCATAGTCCCACAGTATTGCCTTGTCTTTCTTGTAAGAAAAGAGAGACGGTAGCTCTATAATCAATTTGAGCATAGTTTCATCAGCAGCTAGAATAGCCTTGACCTCCGACTCATCAAAGTAGATGATCAGGGTCTATCTACCCCGTATCTGATTCCTCATTCTGTTACATCTACTTTCTCTTTTTCAAATTCCACATAAAACTGGGTCTCGCCTATATCCTTCATTCTCTAGACCTCTGCTAGAAACCCTTTACATTTCTATATGGTGTGACCTTCACGTCCATGAAACTGACAGAAAGTCCCTGACTTGCTTACAATTCCCTTCAAATTCACTTTAGCATGAATTACCCCGGCTTTGACCATTTCAAACCAGACCTTTATCATTGGCGTCTTCACCTCACAGACCTTTTTTTTAACCTTGTCGACCTCCTCTGATAGGATCGTATTAACCTTAGCCTCAATATGATTTGGCAATGGGTTGCTCGCGACATTAGGCATATTCCTAGGTCCGAACTTCAGAATTCAAGCATCAATCAAGCTCTAGATCTTTCATTTTAGGGCAATACAATTTTCAATGGAGTGCCCTTGGATTTTCGGATGGTACACACAGTGGGCACTAGAGTCATACCACTTGGGTTATGGCGGTTTCAGAGGTTGAAGGAATACGGGTGCGACCAGCTGCCCCTATAACAGTTTGGGATACAATTTCCAATAGGTTATAGGGATAAGGTCAAATTGAGGCCATTGGTTGTTCCTTGGAAGCCTTTGGTTATTTCCTTGGATGGTGGTTTGATTGTTTGACATGGTGTTGGAATAGAGGGCTTTTTGCGACGAAATACTGGTCAGGTATACTTGTTGGGGTATGGCTATATATGGGAAAGGATTTTGGGTGAGGTTATTTATGGTTGGGTAGTATGGGTTGTATGTTGGATAAGGTGAATATGGGGTTGAGTTTGCAAAAAGGCGATTGCCAAAGCTGGTTGCATACGTTTCCCCATCCTTTTTCCTGGTAGGAACTGTTTTCTTGGAAGTCGCAGATTACCCACTTTCTAACTTTCCGTTCTTGACAGCAATTTCGATTGTTTCCCCTAAAATCACAATATCAGCAAAGTTCTTGGCAGCATTACCTACTAGTTTATTATAGTACGCCGCTTTCAGAGTATTGACAAAGAGAACCGTGGTTTCCTTATCAGTTAAGGGAGGCTGCAATTGAGTAGCCATATACCTCCATCTCTGTGCATACTATTTAAAACTCTCAGTAGCTTTATTTTCCATGTTCTGTAGGGATAGTCTATTAGGCACCATATTAGATACATGCTTATACTTTTCCAAAAATGCCCTAGCCAAATCCATCCAAGAACGGGTCTTGCTTCGAGTGAGCTAATTATACTATAGGGATGCTGAGCCTGTCAGACTGTCCTGGAAACAGTGGATGAGGAGCTTTTCATCTTTGGCAAGTCCTGCCATCTTTCGGCAATACATGGTCAAGTGTGTCGAAGGGTTGGTGGTCCCGTCATATTTTTCAAAGTCTGGTACTTTGAATTTGGGAGGAATTACCAAATCATGGACCAAATTCAGCTCTTTGGCATCATACCGAATAGCTCCGATCCTTCTACGGCTCGCAGTTTTTCTCCAATAGAAGATATTTGTTCTGTGTATCTCTCAACTCAGCCTTCTTTCGTTCAGCATCTTTAACTTCTCTTGTTCAGCCAAATCGACTAAATCTGGAACCTCAATGGGACTAGCAGGGATAGCCCCAAGGTTTGCGCCCATTGGCACTTGATTCTGTGCTTCCGCATTGGGTGGACATTTATGAAGGGCATTGTAGCTGTCGGTGGTTGGTTTTCGGTGCTCTGAGTTGACTGACCGTTTAACAGTACGGCCTTAGGTTGAACCCCTCAATTCCCTGTCTCTCTTCCCAGGATTGAATTTTCGGCATGCCCTTTTTCTCTGAGTGCGGCGGACATCATCCCATGATCTTTGTCATCTGTTGCCTGGACTCCTCTTGGGACCTCGCCAACTGTTCTTGTGATCTCACTAACTGCTCTTGTAGTTCCCTTTGTGCCCTATCCATCCTTTCTATATGGGTTGTTTGCTTATTATCCATGATTCTAGCTTGTAGTCTAGTGTTATATTGGCACTGAATATTTGGACCTTTCGGAGGACTCCAATCTTTATACCTTATTTTAAACATCACGGATTAGAACTTCATGACGTATTATTCTTTTATATTACATTGAAAGTATGAAAGAATGAATGAATGAAAAAAATGTATGAATAAATGGATGAATGAATAAGTAAGTGAAAAATGAATGAATGAGTAAATAATTAATAAATGGAAGAGTTAATAAATGAATGAATGAATGTGTGGAATGTATTGGCCATGGGATAAATCCAACCAAATAGTCTTTCATTAAATATTGAAGTTGATTACATCACTTATAAAAATACTGGATCTGCCTATACTTTGTTATAGCCACATCTAGAAAATCTAACATTTGTTGCCCATGCGCTCCTAATAAGACGATCTCACACCTTAGATCCTTTGCCCTCTCGGCCATCTCTTCGACTTTCCAACATGCTCTACGGATCTAGGCTATGATGTGCTCAATGTACTCGTGCCTTTTTAGGCAAGCCTCGATGGTCATCCGATGAGTGACTTGCCACTCCCTTTCTTTCTCACCCAAAGTTCTCAATAGAGTGTCAATGTGGTTCTAGGGGCTCTGAAGTGACCCCTCTAAATCTTGCACTTTCCTCCAAAGGGCCTCTCTCTCGGGCTGATTCTCCTATTCGATCCTTAGTTTGGCCCGTAACCTCTCATTTTCTATCTGGGTCTTCAACAATTCAGTAGAAGAAGTGGAGTATATGTTCTCTTTAGCTTGCCTTTCTTGGGAGAACTTAGCGGCCTTTTCTTCTTCTTTCCTTGCTTTGCCTTTCAAGAACTCCATTCTCTTTTTGTGTCCCTTGGTTTCTCTCCTCCATTCTTTGGAAGACTTAACAACCCCCTCGCACCTCACCTGAAATCGGAGTTTATTGTTCTATAGGTGTAAGTCCTTAAGATTGCTCCTTGTAATGTCCCGCTCTTTTTTGACCTTTTCTGCTTCCTTTTCCCGAATCAAACCCTTGATCTTCAGGTCACTGATCTCTTATTGAAGTCGGGTAATTTCTTTGCTCATGCGAGCCTTTTCCTTTTCGAACTCTAGCCTCATGATTTCCATTTTTGTTGGTGTTTCCCCTGATTGCAAATCCATTGGTTGAACATCTATCTTATCGGGTGCCATCAATCTATCATTAATCCTCATGGCTCTCCACGCTAAGTATCCTGGTATGACATCGTCAGCCTATCGAACCAACTCTACCTGATAAGTTTTCTTTCATGCTTCCATGACCTCTCGCACTTATCTCACATACCCTTATTCTCCGTAGGCAAATTCTAGCCGACTAAGCTCGTGGGTCGGAGGGATGAACTGACGAGATTCAAGCTATCTTTTTACCATCAGTGGTGCTTAACTCACACCTCCCTATATTCCTAACAATGGGACCCAAGCTTTGTCCCCACATTAGTATAACATTGGTGATGGAAGCATCCATGGAGCCCTCCAAGTTACCTCATTTTCTTGAGGTTTTGGAAAGTAGCAATCATTGCACTTCGGTTATACCCTCAGGTCAATTTCTCTCGATAAATTCTCTCATCGGTGAAAAAGACTTCAGATATGGGAGGAGGGGGACCTTTTCTTTCTTCCAAAAATGGCTCTGACTCCAGACATAGAGAAGCTGTGAACATCCGATGAAACGCTCTTTTTCGACCCTTGTACTGAAGTTCAAAGATCGGATCATTTCTACCATAATTGCCGGAGATGGATATATTTTCTGCCCCAATCCCTCAAAAAGGTCAAACACGGCTATCACCATATGTCCCAATGTCTTTGGGAAAAAACCAACCCATATACGGCCAAGGCAAAGATATCTCGAGCTATCTCCTTACTAGGGTGACTCTGAATTAATGCTCGTAGAAAATCCCATGAGATGCAGTCGCTTTTCCCTTTCTTAACCATATGATTCTCAACCCAACTCATATCTGCTCCAAAAATCTTGGCTATCTTCTTCTTGGACCCCGATGTCTTCGAACTCTTCAGATATCCCCAATACGGGACAGAATGCTCAATACGCAACAGGGCCAAATACTCCTCGATGGTCGAAGTCATATCTTCTTAGTTAAAAGTGAAGCAACGATAGGCAGGATTCCAAAACTAAGCCATGGCCCGAGTAGTGCATCATTGACTTTGACAAAGATCTGCAGTGTTATATCCCCATATAACTCAGTGAAAGCCTCTTTCTCCGCGGTGGTCCACTAATTCCAAATTTTTGTCAACCCACTGAGATCATTATGCTGAATAACATGATCAACTCTATCCGGTAATGTCGATACATAACCCACTTTCAAACAATCCTTGTTCTATTTTTGAGATGCTTCCGACCACTTCCTGACTAACATATGCTTCTCCACTACTGAGGCAAACTGACCCTCCATGAAAGATCCTTTTAATTGAAGATTATGCTGGGGCCAATGACCTTCAAAGTGCATATGTGATGACAATGATGCATGAAAAAGAAAGGAAACAAATTAGTAAAGAAAAGAATTCAGAGCTAATACATAATATATGATATGAAAAATAATGGTCCCCATTTTTTGGCATTACGACACCTTCGGGGTGGAATATCACACTTATTACGGGCGATGCGATGTTCGTTCATCATCATTCGATTTACGAGGCTTGCTCGGGATGTAAGAGAAATAGCAAAATGTTAGAAATGCTCCCTCGTGTGTTCCTAACTTTGGTGCATCTATCGAAAATTCAGCATGGCTTCGCCTAAACTGGCTTCACATGGTTCACTATATGTGGGTGAATTAGGTTCTAAAGGCCCCAAATTGCTACTCACTGTCGTCTTTGTAGGCTAGTAAGGCACCTCGATTCAAATGGGTTCAATTTGTTAGAGCATATTTCTGTAGCCCATGCGGATTGTTAGTCACAAAGGCATAGGTACTCTAGTACTTCGGAAGTGTTTCGCTATCCTGTGCGGATTGTTAGTCACGAAGGCATAGTTTACTTTACTTCCACTTAAAAAGGATTGAACCCGGTTATAGGGTTCATGTTATGCAAATGCACTTATAGTGTGTGAGGAGGAAGAACAAACCTTTCACCACCTATTCTATAACACTTATTCTAAATACCCCAACAATTTAATAAAACAACAATCAAATAAGGTAAAGCATTAGTTAACCAAAGAGAAATCATAATATACAAAATTAAATAACTTGAGAATAGGAACAATATGCATGTACATGAACATATTTAACAATATTTTATTATTTAATGAAAATCCTCTTTATTTAAAAAAAAGAATTATAATTAAATATCGACTAAACCCGACAAATTGAGACTTTTGATAACACGCTACTAATTTTAGGCCTGACTCTCTAGTTATTCCCAGTGGAGTTGCCAAGCTGTCATAACATAGGGATCCTATCGTGTGACGTTGAAAGATGTTGGGGGAAAAGAGGAAAAGAAAATTATTGGTTCCTCTTAAGTAAAATAAAGGTTTTAAAACAACCTCGAAAAAATGGAGTCGCCACTGATCTTTTTTTGGCTAAGTGTGATCAGTCGCCTATTAAAACCAATTTTTATAAAATATTTAAAATTAATGAAAACATTTTAAGAAAAACCAATTTTGAGGCCTGCGCTTTAAAACCAAAGAAAAACAAAAGCGGGTTTGAGAGTCGATTACGTCTCGGGGAAAGATTAGCACCCCCACAATGCCCGTATAAAATGGTACCTTATTAATCACGTATTATCATGAAGTCTCAATTAAAGTCGGTTTTAGCTTCGATATTTAAAAATGATTTCCCTTTAAAAAACAATCATATTCTTTGAGAATGATTCGGAATTTATTAACATAATATTTTCTATATTTTCCGACAGGCCCGGCAAAACATAGAGTTTTTCCTTTTTTTTTGAAATTCTCCAAATCATCCTCATTTTTGAGAAAAAAGGATATTCCATTACTAATGATAATTGATGATATCCTCCCCCTGGAAAACCCAACAAAGAACTCATGAATTATTTTAACTTGGGAACAACCTTATTTTATTAAAAACCATTATTATTTTCCATGCATTTAAAAATCATCAAAAAATTATCATGGATATGCAAATTATTACTAAGATATAGATATAAATCAAACAACATTCATAATTATCATGACATGGAGAACATTTTAATATGACATGGCAAAGAATTCATGACATTACATGGCAAATCTTATTATAACCTCACAAAAGAATTCATTTACATGGCAAATCTTATTATAACCTGATAAAAGAATTCATGACATTACATGGCAAATCTTATTATAACCTGACAAAAGAATTCATGACATGGCAGACATGACATGGCAAATATTATTATGACATGGCAAAGAATTCACGGCATGCATGACATGGCAAACGTGACATGGCATACAAAAAGATCATATAGGCACCAATCATAAAATGACATCATCATAGAATATTCATATCCATCAACACATCATTATCAAGATAGCAACATGAATATCAAACATAACATGACATCATCATGAAATATGCATGAATATATTATTATCACACATCATTATTTTAAAATTCTTTTTCATGGACTTTCTTTGTGAAATTACATAAATGGCATGTGTCGAAAAAAGGTTTCTGCACTCCCCAGCAAACCCAACAAAGCTTAGAAAATACTTCTTTCACATAACACTTACGAAATTTCAAGTAAAATGAAAACTATTCTTCATAATTTCATAAACACATGCATTGAAAGATTTCTTAACCTCCCCAACAAACTCGGCAAAGATTAAGAAATGATTCTCGCCAAATATTTATGAAACCGAGAAAGTATGTTTTCATGCTAAAATTAAGTAAAAACATTTTTTAAATATTCAATGCATGAAAATGGAATGTGTTTCTCTCTTAAAGAGAGGATATCCGAACACCTAAAAAGATGTCCCACTACCTTTGAAAGAAACTTAAATTGGAATTCAAAGTTGAAGGATTTTGGGCATGAATTTTTTTTTTTTTTTTGGCTCGGCTTAAGGGGTATCCGAATGCAATTGTTTGACATCCAAATACCTCTAACCGAGGCTTAATGCAAACATTTTGAAAGCCAAAACAAAGTAAAAAAGATGCAATTTTGAAAGGAAAACACAAGGTGGCCGAATGGCTTAGCATAAAAGTCCAAGTTTTCTTTTCGGTTTTAAAGCTCCTTTTACCAACCCATGACCCGATTTTCTTAAAATCAAATTTTTAAGTTTTTAATGATCAAAAGCATCTTAGGAAATAACCCCTAAGGGTTCGGCCAGCCCCCTTCCCCTAGTTAAAAAAATCCAAAACTTGCTAGCTTTAAAAGCTTGTTTTGACTCCAAAAACCCGATTTTACTAAAATATTTTTTTGCCCCTTATAAAAAATTCAAACAAATCTGAAACATTAAAATTAGGTTCATAAAATGATAAAATAAATGAGGTAGAAACATTTTTTTATATGGAAAAAAAAATGCATAGTGAAAATATTGCTTGAAATCAGCATATCCAACTTGTAAAACACTGTTTTTTCCAACTAGTTTGAAAAATAGATTTTGGCTATGCATCATTAGTTGATCCTAACCAAAACCATGCTGAGAATGGTTTAAAAACATGATTTATAGCAAGGAGAAATGATTAGATCAAGGCTAGCCCCTTGGATGTTAATCCAGCTATAGCCATCATTTGGTAAAAACTAAGATCATCAAGCTCAAAATCATTGTTTTCAAAGAGAAAATAAGAAATATAAAACACACAACCAGCAAGATATATGTGTGTATATATATATATATATAAGAAAATAACAATATATAAGCAAGAAAATATAATAAAAAAAAGAAAAAGAAAAAGAAAAACAAAGGTTGGCTCAAGGCTACCCTTTGGATACTAGATCCGGCTATAGCCATCACTTTGTAAGAACCAAGATCATGAAGCTCAAAGACCTTTTTATTTCATTTTTTGAAAGAAAACAAAGGAAAATCACCTATCCTACCACAACAGAATAACCCACATCTAATAGCAAGCAGGAAAAATGAAGCTAACACAAGCACACCAAAGGTCCTCTAGTTTAGGCCAAAGCAAAACATGTAGGAAAAAGTTTTGCAAACATGTTATTTTGTGAAAAAGAGAAGAAGAAGAAGAAGAAGATCTCTTGAAAGCCTTTTGAAAAACCTTAAGAAAATATGATAAATACAAGTAACAAAGCTTGAAATAAATGGAAAATGAAACTGAAAAGAAAGAATAAAGCAAACTACCTTAGTAAACTTCCAAGAACAAGAACTTTGAACCTCCATTTTTCCTCATTTCCTCTCTTCCTTTCCATTTCTCCTTGTGAAATTTTGAACCAACTTCCTCTTCTTTCAAGTGATTAGTGAATATTGAATGTATATGTTGTAAAAAAAAATCTCCCTTAGCCTAATACTATAGCTTTGGCTGAAAATACCTTATTGATCTCCACCTCTCATTTTTCTTTTTCAGCCACTTGGCTCTTCAACATATTGCCTAGCCAATGGAAATTAGTCCTTACACATTAAAGTGCCACCCATTGGCTAGCCAATGGAATTCCTACTTGACACTAAGAGTGCTCTTTCATTGGTAAAAAATGCCACCTAATATACTATCCTTTTTTAGCCATTTGGCAATATCACATGGCTATCACATGACTATCACATGACCTCACATGTCCTTAGCCAATGAGCTTCATTCTTAGCCATTATTAGTGCTGCTCATTGGCCAAAAATGCCAACTCATGTACTCAATAAGGTGACTCATGAACTTTTTTTTACTATCCATTTAGTTACAAACACGCCATTTAGCCCTTCTAATGACACTTTTTACTCATCATTTTTAATTATCAAAATGCCTCCCTTATTTACCAAATGGTCCTTTAAATCTTTATTTGATTCTAAATTCACCCCTATTCTCCTACATGGATCATAAATTTTGACCTTTCATCAACAAAATCTAAATGGACTTCCTAATGTTGGGCCTCTCAACGACAAAATCTTCATGGACCTCCTAAGGTTGGGCTGTCCATATATTCCTTATATAAATTGGCCAACTCATTTTTCGATTCATCATTTCCTACTTGGTCTTGAAGGATGGGCCATTATCTTAACACTTGGTCATTGAGAATGGGCTCCCATGCTTTAGCCAACAAAATTTGCTATCACTTAAACACCAATGGGCCTCCCATATTTCCATCAAGTTTTATCATCCACTTAGAAAAAATGGGCTTCCCCCTCTTCCTTATTGTGCTTTGGTCAAACCACTTAACCACTTTCCATTATTTTTTCACTTTCACTTGATCTCTTTCTTTTGTTTTCGAAATCTTTCCATCAGGATCTCCTCTTCTTATTCTTTTTATTTGGTCCTCCAAGACTCCTCAGAAGATGTCTAATTTGTGCCTCAAAAGATGCAATTTATAGAGCTTTAATACCTTGAGAACTGCTTCTTCCCGCACAAGTAATAGTGAGGAAACAAAATTTGATGAATGAAAGCATCCCAGCGCCGTGGCACTGGGCTCACGACCTAGAGGGCGCCAGGCTCTCGGTCTGCCCCTTTTGCCACTACATCTTCTCAGACTTCCTCAACCAATTTGGATGACCAATTCTTATCTGTTGTGGGAAAATAATATACTGTTGGAAAGATCTTCAAATCATATTTAAAAGTCAAAGAAGAAAGTTTCTTTAAATGAAGACCTCACAATCATTTGTTCTTAGAAACAAGCTTCAGAGGTCAAATATGCCTTCTTGTTTGGCACATAGAGTTCGATGTTTTTGACTCCGACATCTTTTTCCATCCTTTTTTAGTGGGCCGGACAAAATTAGGTGCATGCACTGAATATGATTCATGTTTGACGGCTAGTTCGGATATGGAACAAGGCTGGAGTGGACAGCAAGCGGTCCTACACATGATGTTGGGATTCGGCTCATGCTCAAACAGAGATAATGTATAATTTAATCTACAAGTTAAATATACAACGCAGCGGAATAAAATAAAACAAAGAGACACCGAATCCCTCCATGGATCTACCTATGAATTCAAAATGATCAAGCTGTCAAGAACAGATAACAATAAAAAATCTCATACCTCTGTAACGGAGACTGTCGAAACCACATCATAGGTTCTTGATGTTCTTGCTCTTGTACACAATGCTAGCTTGTCGAAGACCAAAGTCGTCCAATTGTCTGACCTCTAATGGTAATCCACATAGGTGATCTGAAAGCCTTCACAAGGTTGAGATTATGTTTTGCCAAGACGATGATAGTGGTCTAGGTTGTGAGAAACCTTCCTCCTCTTATCTAGTTAGCCGAAAAGAAGCAGGCCAGAAGAAAACCGATTCCTTTTCTTCTTTTCTCTATGCGCCAATTCTCACAGGGAGGTGAGAGAATGCGGCTACCAGGGTTTTTCTTCCTTAAGGGGAGGCGGCAACAACATAAGGCATATATATTATCAGGCTTAGTGTGTGCTAACTCTTGGACTTATTGCACTAAAGCCCTTACACATATATTATTAAATATTCACAATAAGCCCACAACACTTAATGAATATTTAATCTGGCCCAATCTTATTTTAATTTCAATAATCACCTTTTGTGTGTGACCAATTAGGCCCTTAACATGTTGGCAATAAATATAATAAATTCAATTAAGAATTTATTCTTTATATTTATACATCATGAGCGGCATCTAGCAATGCATCATGACCACCCAAATGTCAAGAGAGTCATTAAGCTTCGACTAGCCTTTCGTGTATAATATGTCTGTGTAATTTGATCCTTTCATCAAATATCCCGGGATAGGAAAGAGCATGGATCAGTGTCTACTCTTAACCCATTCCATATTAGATCTGCATCTTTAATATTAATTCCTTAAGTATTGCCTTGGCCAAGGACTTCAATAAGTCAATATAAGCCAGATACATGTGAGATATGTCCCCTTAATCACTTGGGGTGATGAATCCTCTCTAGACCACTCATTCATCTTCGTATGCTTCATGTCATACCCAATAACACCGTACTTTAAGCATCCTCGTGATTGGGACCCATTCGTGATGAAATCTAAGTATGACAGTTCACATACAAGATGACCTGGTGTCACAAGTCAAATGATTACTTACACTATTGACACATGAGAGTATTTACCATAGAAACTTGAGTGAAATACCAAATGGAACTCTTGTAGCGGGTCATGTTCAGTGAACTTGTTCAACTAACAAGCACCCATATGTTATCTCCAAGTATCTCTATACTTTCAACCTATGAGATCAGTTGTATGCATGAAGTGCATGAAGGCTTAACATATGCTGGTCTTTGAGCATTGTCAATGCCTTGTCTTGACAATACAATGACCAGGAACAGTTTAGAAACACGGCATTGATGCATAAGGATCCTCATAGTTGTAACACCTTACAATTCCTTTGCAATGCCATTGTGTTTCATGGGCTTTATATTCACAAGTCATTTATAACAATTATAACAATACTTATGGATAAAGAAATACCTCAATTATAATTAATAAACTATAATGTGCAATACATGAATATATAAATAGTGTTTTACAAGCCTAACTAGATTGGCTTGTAGGGCTTACACCAACACATGCACCTCCCAAACCATGGCCAAAAATGTGGCAAACGTTGCCCACCTTGGTGCTGCCATGAGGGGCAGGCAGCAGCTCATCTCTGGGCATCCAACAGCCACAAAAAATGGTGCAAAGCAGCCTCCATCATGGGCGGGCGGTAGCCATTCGATGGCCAAGGAGTTTCCCTTCTTATAAGTGCTTGAATTCATACATTTTCATATATCATTTCCTTATACCTAATGCTTTGAATTTTGAATTCCTTGACTTTTTACTAAGGTTTTGTGTTTTGTAGGTGGTTTGGATGACAATAGATGCTTTGGAGTTAAAAAGAATGAATTTGGACAAGAAATGAAGCTTCAAGCACAATGGAAAGCTGCCTGCCCATCAAGGAGACACAATGTGGCTGACCAAAGTCCAAGCCTTCCATAAATAAAACATAGTGGTTGCCTAAACCCTTATTTCCCTAAAAACCCTAGATGGAAAACCTACTCCCATGGTCAAAAAATGGCTAGCGGAAAGATATATTCTCTATCCTAAAAACCCTAGCTAGTTACAATGTTTTCATGTCCAAAAGAATCCTAGCGGCAAGAAATAATTTCCTTGATAAAAACCTAGCCCCAACGCACTTCCAAGAACCTTAAAAGATCCTTGCGACTGTCACCTTTCTTTGCTTTAATTAAGTCCTAGCTGAAAAGAACCTTTTCCTAGTCAAAATAGGACTTGAGGCTTCATTATTTCCTTACTTAAATAAACCTTGACAAAAACAAGCTTTTCCTAGTCAAAGTAGGATTAGTGGCTGCCAAGACTTTCTCTAAAACCAATCCTAGTGAAAGTAGGAGAACTAAGCAGCCTTGAACTTTCCTTCCTTATTAAACCTTTGGCAGCAAGTTTCTCTACCTTTCCTTATTTATGTTTCCTACTTAACTACACCTTTCCTTATTACACAAACCCTAGCCGCACACCCTCCTATTCAGCCTTGGCTGCCTATTTCATCATTAAAAAAGACCTAGTTGCTACCTATAAATAGATACAAAGGGGGAGCCGACTAGACACTTTTATGCTTTGTATTCTGATTTTTCTTGCTTTGTTTTAGAGAGTTTGAGAGAACAAGAGTCTGAATAATTAATATTCTTCTTCTTCTCCACTCTTTTAGTTTTCTTTTTGATTTCATGTTTATGTTAACTATGCCTATGCTAGGCTAAACTTCTTTTTGGTTAAGGGTAATTTCAAAGCCCTAGACATGTTTTGTAATTGATATTCATATTTTATCTATCATTGATTTTCTATCAAAATTGCTTATGTTCTTCAATGAAAATTGTTCATGATCTTTGTCTTGATTTGTTTAGGATGCTTACTAGATAGATCTTGATAATTATCTATTGTCAGTTTAGGAGTATTGATCCGTAATTGTCTTGATTTCCTATTCATTAGTAGCAATTTGTGATTAATGATTATGTTGGATTTTCAATAATTGCAAAGTGGAACATAACCTAAGTTAAACAATTCGAGTTTATGTGTTTGTTGCTTAGATCAACCTATCTTTCTCATCATAAAGCTTCTATTAAATTAAATCTAGAGAGTTTATTCTAGGTTGTTTGATGGTTAGAGATTAAATAAAGGTGTTTATCCTATTTAGCGACAAACTAAGGAAGGATTGGGGTAACAGAGTTTATTGTTATCTACAGTTGATAGTTTTGACAGTTAATTGATGTTGATAAATCTGATATTGATTTTTAATGATGTTTAGTGGTGGCGGTTGACACCTTAACCACACTTCTCCTATTTGATTTCTTCTTATTACTTTGAATCTTACTTTTCTTGTTTAATTTAATTTCAAAACAACTTAAAACCCCTTTTTCTTTTATTATCTTAGAAATAAAATTTTGAGCCAACAACTTATAAATTAAAAGCAATCTCTGTGGATTCGACCCTTGCTACTACTATACTTAACATTGACCATATTTAGTGCAAGGTTTAAGATACACTATTTTGAGTGCATCAAATTTTTGGTGTCATTGTCGGGGATTACTTTCTTTAATTTATTTGTTACTTGGTTTATTGTTATTTTCAGTTCTAATTAGTTCATTTTCTTGTTTTCTTTTTCAGTGAATGTTCCAAATTCCCGGAGAAGACGAAAACCACATAAGACTTAGGAGAATCTTGGAGTTTACATCTTCCTACCACAAATCCAATGAGGAGTTGATCCAACCAGTTCAAGTTGAACAAGGAGAGATGGTAGCTAACAACCGAACTCTTAAGGAGCTAGCAGCTCCAGATTTGGATCAACAACCGTTGTGCATAGAGTATCCAAACCTTGGGGTACCATTTGAAATAAAATTTGGTTTGATTCATCTTCTCCAAACTTTTCATGGTTTTGCAGGAGAGGATCCAAATAAGCACCTTAAGGAATTTCATTTAGTATGCTCAAGCATGAGGCCAACTAGAATCACCGAAGAGAAAATCAAGTTGAGAGCCTTTCCATTCTCTTTAGCTGACTCGGCAAAGGAATGGCTCTACTATCTACCATCTGGGACTATCACTACACGGAATGCAATGAAGAAAATATTCTTGGAAAGATATTTCCCAGCATCTAAGGCTGCTAACATTAGAAAAGAGATATATGGGATTCGAAAATACAATGGAGAGTCCTTGTTGTTGGGATTCAACCTCATGCTCAAACATTAATCGAGTTAAAGAAAAACATGAATGCAGCAAAAAAATAAACAAAGAGATAGCCGAATCTAACAGGATCATGCTTGTAAAATTTTAATGTTATCTTGTAATTATAAAGCATATATCTGATTAAGATTCATACCTTAACTCAAAGATCTAGTAATCTTGAGTTTACAAATAGCCCACTCAATCTTGAACACTAAGAAGGCAGCGCCGAAACTTTAAGCCACACAAGTGTCTGGCCTCTAATAGTAATCCACACACGATGATCAAGAGAACCTTCATAAGGTAGGAATGGAGTCCTGTCGAAAACCATGCTAGTGGTTAGGTTTCATAAACCTCTCTCCAACTAAACATCCATGGCCGAATGCTTCATAAGCATCAAGAATGAAGAAAACAATTTTCTACATTCCAGGTTTGGTGCGCCAACCAAGAAAGGAAGATCTTGATCTTTTTTCTTTTCACAGGGTTTGGAGCATTAACCAAAGGCAAGATCTTGATCTCTTCTTCTTGATCTAAGCCTTTGCTCTCTTGAGAGAAACCTTTTCTCTCTAGCAATCCATAAAGAGGCAAGAAGCAAGAATGAAAATCAAGAAGATGCCAATCACACCACATACAATATGCGGCTAGCCAATAGTTATTTTCGGCCAAGCTATCATGTTGTTTATATAGGGGGCGGCAACACTCCAGGGTTTGGACTAAGTGCTATAACATAACTTTTATGTATTTGCTCTTAAGTCTTTCCACTTAAACTATTTAATTAAGTCCTTATTGATTAAATTCTAAATTTAATCAATTAGGCTCATTTCATTTTAATCTATTAATTCACCTTTATGTGTGTGACCCATTAGGCTTCAAATATGTTGGCAATGAATATAAATTATAATCCAAGGATAATTAATTTATATTCATAGATCATGAGCGAACTCTAGCAAGCCATCATGACCACCCAAATACTAGAGAGTCAAGTTAGTCTTGACATAACCTTTCGTGTTCAGTCTATTAGTGTAATTTGGTCCTTTCACCAAATATCCCGGCAAGACCATGAGCATGGTGCAGTGTCCACTCATGTTCAATCCATATTAGTTCTTGCAGCTATTGGTTAACTTTGTCAACTTAGAGAAACTATTTCTCCTAAATTCATCATACTCTGGCCAGAGATTCCTGTTGGGATTTAGCTCATGCTCAAATAGAGATAATGTATAATTTAATCAACAGCTAAACATACAACCGGAATTAAATAAATCATAGAGAATACTGAATCCCTCCATGGATCTGCCTATGAATTCAAAACGATCAGGCTGTCAAGAACAGATAACAATCAAAATCTCATACCTCTATAATGGAGATTGTTGAAACCACATCACAGATTCTTGGTGTTCTTGTCTTTGTATACAATGCTCGCATGTCGAAAACCAAAGTCTTCCAATTGTCCGACCTCTAACTAATCAACACAGGTGATCTGAAAGCCTTCACAAGGTTGAGATTATGTTTTGCCAAGACGATGCAAGTTGTCTAGGCTGTCAGAAACCTTCCTCCTCTATCTAAGATAGCCAAAAGAAAACTAGAAGATTCGAATTCTCCCTTGCTATTGCTATTTGGCTGATTCACTCTTAGGGGAAGTGAGGCGCCGACTTGCAGAATTTCTATTTGGGTTCCTTAAGGGCGGAAACAACATAAGTGGTGCATATATATTACTAGGTTTAATGCATGCCAACTATTATTAAATATTCACGATAAGCCCACAACACTTAATGAATATTTAATCTGGCCCAATCTCATTTTAATTTCAGTAATCACCTTTTGTGTGTGACCCATTAGGCCCCTAACATGTAGGCAATAAATATAATTAATTCAATTAAGAATTTTCTATTTCGATTTATAGATTATGAGCGGTATCTAGCAATGCATCATGACCACCCAAATGTCAAGAGAGTCATCAAGCTTCGACTAGCCTTTTATGTACAATATCTCTGTGTAATTCAATCCCATCATCAAATATCCCGGGATAGGAAAGAGCATGGTTTAGTGTATACTCTTAACCCATTCCATATTAGATCTGCAGCTTTAATATTAACTTCTTAAGTATTGCCTTGGCCAAGGACTTCCATAAGTTAATATAAGCCAGATACATGTGAGATTTCCTCTCTGGACCACTCATTCATCTTCGTATGTTTCATGTCATATCCAGTAACACCTTACCATAACCATCCTCATGATTGGGACCTGTTCATGATGAAATCTAAGTATGACGGTTCGCATACAAGATGACCTGGTGTCACAAGTCAAAGGATTATTACACTATTGACATATAAGAGTATTTACCACAGACACTTGAGTGAAATGCCAAATGGAACTCTCATAGCGGGTCATGTTCAGTGAACTTGTTCAACTAACAAGCACCCATATGTTATCCCCAAGTATCTCTATACTTTCAGCCTATGAGATCAGTTGCATGCATCAAGTGCATGAAGGCTTAACATATGTCAGTCTTTGAGCATTGTCAATGCCCTGTCTTGACAATACAATGACCAGGAACAGTTTAGAAACACGACATTGATGCATAAGGATCCTCATAATTGTAACACCTTACAATTCCTTTGCAATGCCATTGTGTCTCATGGGCTTTATCTTCACAAGTCATTTATAACAATTATAACAATACTTATGGATAAAGAAATGCCTCAATTATAATTAATAAACTATAATGTGCAATACATGAATATATAAATAGTGTCTTACAAGCCTAACTAGATTGGCTTGTAGGGCTTACACCAACAATCTCCCACTAGCACTAAAGCCAATCGCCCATGTACTTAAGCCCATGTCCTTCCAAGTGATGGTTATGTTTCCCCTAGGACAGAAACTTAGTGGGTAGTCTTTTTCATATTAATGTCACCTCTTTCAATGATTACACTAATCAGGTGAAACTGCAGTAATATATGTATGGATCAACGATGAGACCTTGGTTCCTTAGCTTGCGGTATGGCTTCATTGTTATCACAGTAAAGTGGTACTAGATCAACAATGCTCGGAACCAACCAAGTTTTGTAATGAACTTTTTGATCCAAACTACCTCCTTCGTTGCCTCAAAAGAGGAGATATACTCGGCTTTGGTTGTTGAATATACAGTCATCTCTAGTTTGGAACCTTTCCAATTGACTGTACCAAGATTCAAGGTAAATATATAATTACACTGCGATTTACTGTCATTCTAATCAGATTAGAAGTTAGAATCTGTATAACCCATAACTTGGAGTTTAGCCCCTCCATAGACCAAGAAAGTATCCATGTTAAACCTTTTAGCAACTTGTCTATGTAAACGGATTGGGATAATCCAAGCAGCCTTTTCGATCTATCTCTATAGATCTTAATTCCCATAATATATGCTGCTTCTCCCAAATCCTTCATGGAGAACTGTTTGGAGAGCCAGACCTTGGTGGTCTGAAGCATAGGTACATCGTTTCCTATGAGCAATATGTCGTCGACATATAGCACCAAGAAAACAATTGCATGTCTGTTTACCTTATTGTAAACACATGGTTCATCAGGATTCTTAATGAAACCAAATTCTTTAATTGTTTCATCAAACCTAATGTTCCAACTTCGGGATGCTTGCTTTATTACATAAATGGACTTTTGCAGCTTGCATACCTTATTAGATGTGGCATTGGATGAAAAACCTTCAGGTTGTGTCATATACTCTTCCTCTTGCAAATTCTCGTTAAGGAATGCAGTTTTTACATCTATTTGCCATATCTCATAATCATGGTATGCAGCAATAGCAAGCATAATCCTAATAGACTTTACCATGGCAACTAGTGAAAAGGTTTCTTCAAAATCAATGCCTTCAACTTGATTATAACCTTTTGCAACCAATCTGGCCTTATACGTTTGTATTTTGCCATCCATGTTTGTCTTTATCTTGTAGACCCATTTACACCCTATGGGTTTTATCCTTTGAGGTGGATCAACTAAAGACCAAACTTGGTTAACTTCCATGGCATCCATTTCGGATTTCATGGCTTTTAGCCATTTCTTGGAATTGATATCCGACATCACTTCCTTATAGGTGGCAAGTCCATTATCAATGGGCAAACCATCTCTTTCCAAAAGAAATCCATATCTAATTGGAGTTTGCCTCTCCCTACTAGACCTTCGGAGTACTTCTGTTTCTTGAGCATTAGTTCGAGCATCCAATGCCTTAACCAATGGCTCAGGTTCCAAGGGAATGTTAGGTTGTGGTTCTTGAACTTCTTCAAGATCTATTTTACTCCCACTGAATCCTTCTAGTAGAAACTCTTTCTCTAGAAAAGTAGCGTGTTTTGACACAATCACCTTTTGATCAGTAGGACTGTAAAAGTAATATCCAATAGTCTCTTTTGGATATCCCATAAACTTACATTTTTTTGATCTAGCTCCCAGCTTATCAGGGTACTTGCTTCACATAAACAGTACATCTCCAAATATTTAGATAAGATAGGTATGGCTTCTTGCCATACCATATCTTATATGGTACCTTATCTACCGATTTGCTTGGAACCCTATTTAGAAGGTAAGCTGTAGTCTCTAAGGCATATCCCCAAAAGGATATCGAAAAGGTCAGCCTTAGACATCATGGACTGAACCATGTCCAACAAGGTTCGATTTCTCCTCTCGGACACTCCGTTATGCTGAGGAGTTCCAGGTGGAGTCCATTGCGACAGAATTCCATTTTTCTGTCAAATGATCCAAGAAATCATGGGTTAAATATTCTGCTCCTCGATATGATCTAAGAGCTAGAATATTTTTCCCAGTCTGTTTCTCTACTTCAGCTCTGAACTCTTTCAACTTTTCAAAAGCTTCAGACTTATATCTCATCAGATGCACATAACCATATCTAGAATGATCATCGATAAAGGTTATGAAGTACGAGAAATTACCTCTAGCAGTTGTGTTTAGTGGCCCACATACATCTTAATGTATTAAGCCCAATAAAACACCAGCTCTTTCACCTATTCTAGTAAAAGGAGTCTTGGTCATCTTATCAAGGAGACAACATTCATAAGTTCCATATGAGTCATAATCAAAGGGTTCCAAATAACCATGTTTATGCAATTTGGAAATCCTTGTCTCATTTATATGACCAAGCCTACAGTGCCAGATGTAAGTCTTCCTTGGATCATTCTTTCTTGCTTTCTTGACATTTATATTGAACACAGGCATCTCTGGATCTAAAACATATAATTCATTATGTAATGTTGCGGATCCATAGTGAATGTCTTTAAGAATGATGGAGCAACTATTGCCCTTCATTCTTATCTCGAAACCATTATTGACAGTGAGGTATGAAACCGAAATGATGTTTCTAGACAATAATGGAACAAAGTAACAATCTTTCAGTTCCAATTTCATGCCAAACGGCAAAGATAAAGTACATGTTCCAATGGCCAATGCTGCAACTTTTGCACCATTGCCTACTCGTAGAACTACTTCATCCTTGCTCAACTTTCTACTTCCTTTCAACATCGCTATGTCATTACATAGATGTGAACCGTATCCTGAATCAACTATCTAGGAATCGGATTTAACAGTAGAAAGATTCAGTTCAATCACAAACACAGTCAACCTAGAAACTTCTATAAGTTCTTCTTGACTTGTCAAGTGAGCAACCTTCCTTTCATTGAGAACGCTTCTCAATCTTTTGTACCAATCCAAACATTTTGGACTAATGGCATTCATAATGTCATGCAGTGCAGTTAAACTATTAACCATTTTCTACAACCTAATATGGAAAAAGTATATATCAGTTATATTCATGCATTTATACCAATTCAAGATGAGGTATTAAATCTCTTATTGGTTCTCCCACTAATTTTAGCCCTAACTATTATTCGAAAATCTCATCAACGTATTTCTAGTGGGCTGGGATCCCTTTCAACATGTTGCAACCTTGAGTGACTCAACAAATTACAACAAGCCTAGTTGGGTAGATAACATAGCTTATCAATTGCATCTCTATGCAACTCCCAGATCAGTTAGGTGACAAGTCTTTGTCTAAGCACATCATATGTACTTTGCCTAACTTTGCCTCTAACACTATCGGTCAAGTTTGACGCACCCGGACAACATGGCATTAGTTGAGTAAGACCAAACTTTATAACTCAAACATATTCATACAATAGTTTGACCTTGAATGACTCAACAAGCCTCCTACTGGAAGAACTCTGGTTATCTTGTTATGATGATGGAAGGCAACTTTATCATGCGAAACATGTGACTCAATATTGTAATGAGGGATTTCCTTGTTCTTTATAAGTCTGACCATAATAAACATTCATAGCATTTATAATATCGCATAAAATAAATCTATAACATGCTTTCTACTTGGATGATTATGAAATTTTCTAATCTAATTTCCTTGAGCCATCAAAGGAAATTAGTTGGTCAAATTCCTAGGTGATTACATACATAGTCTTCAAAGCTTGCTTGTAATCTCCTTATCTTCTTGGCGCCTCCTATCTTCATCTTCAAGTTACAAAAATTATTCCTAGCTAATCCTAATTTTACACTTTAATGTAACTAATTACATTTGTAATAAAGAAACCTCAAGTTATATTTGAGGGGAGTAAGGTGAGGAAAATTTTTTACAACTCCAGAAAATGAGAGATAAGGCAGGGCACGCAGTCCCTATTTAATTTAATAAAAACCATAAAATTAAATTCAACCATCCACAATCATATTGGGTCTAAGTCCATAATCATCCCATACATTCACAAACAATTTATGAACATATAAATCATGCTTTAATCTCTAGTTACCATCATTGATTATATTGATCTATAATTTAATTCAAAGAAAATAATAAACATTTATTCTAATCTCATTAGAATAAATCCTAATCCAATTAGGATTATTTCCTTTAATTAAATTATTATGCAATTAAATAATTTAATTGAATATTCATGTAAATTCTTATTTTGGTAATTTAATTAATTTAACAATATTACCTTGATTACTAATTTTTAGTGTTGTATCACAATTAGGATACTACAACATTAGTAACTTAATATTGCTAAAATTCATAAGCTGTGAGAATCTGATAGAATCAAAAAACCCTAGCAAGGGAGGCGCAGGCCCTGGATATTATGAGTAGTCGTCGCCCCCTACCTCCCTACAGGCTATCTATCCGCTTTTCATAGCTTCCAACTTTTCAATGCTAAATCAGTTTTATGATTTTTCAGGCTTGCCAAGAACAATTCTAAGCAATTTTAAATCCTAAAAATCATTAAAACAAGCACTAAAAATCAGCCAAGAAAAATCTACAAGTTTTTCTTACTAAAATCACCAAATTTCTCCAAAGCAAGCTTAACAATTTCTAATTGCTGCCAAACTTTCGCCAGTTGCATTAATCAGTTTAAAACAATTTTAAACCAATTAATCAACAAGAATTCACCATGATTAACTGCTGCCTTCACCGAAACACTACAAGTGCAAATTCTCACAATTTTGGTTAGTGACAATCAGACAAAATAACTTAAAGAACAAAACAATTTTGTTAAAGGTAACAATCAAAGCATAGATCGTATAGGGATAACATAAGCGAGGCTCTGATACCACTGTTGGGATTCTGCTCATGCTCAAACAGAGATAATGTATAATTTAATCAATAGTTAAACATACAACGCAGTGGAACTAAATAAATCATAGAGAATACCGAATCCCTCCATGGATCTGCCTATGAATTCAAAACGATCAGGCTATCAAGAACAAATAACAATCAAAATCTCATACCTATGTAATGGAGATTGCCGAAACCACATCACAAATTCTTGATGTTATTGTTCTTGTACACAATGCGCGCTTGTCGAAAACCAAAGTCGTCTAATTGTTCGACCTCTAACAGTAATCTACACAGGTGATCTGAAAGCCTTCAGAAGTTTGAGATTATGTTTTGCCAAGACGATGCTAGTAGTATAGGTTGTGAGAAACCTTCCTCCTCTATCTTAGATAGCCAAAATAAAACTAGAAGAATTGAATTCTCCCTTGCCAATGTTGTTCAGCCGATTCACTTTTAGGGGAAGTGAGGCGCCGACTTGAAGTGGTTCTATTTGGGTTCCTTAGGGGCAGCAACAACATAAGTGGCGCATATATATTACTAGGTTTAGTGCATGCGAACTATTGGACTAATTGCACTAAAGCCCTTAAACATATTATTAAATATTCACAATAAGCCTACAACACTTAATGAATATTTAATATGGCCTAATCATATTTTAATTTCATTAATCACCTTTTGTGTGTGACCCATTAGGCCCTTAACATGTTGGCAATAAATATAAATAATTCAATTAAGAATTTTCTATTTATATTTATAGATCATAGCGGCATCTAGCAACGCATCATGAACACCCAAATGTCAAGAGAGTCATCAAGCTTCGACTAGCCTTTTGTGTACAATATGTCTGTGTAACTCGATCCCTTCATCAAATATCCCGAGATAGGAAAGAGCATGGTTCAATGTCTACTCTTAACCCATTCCATATTAGATCTGCAGCTTTAATATTAACTTCTTAAGTATTGCCTTGGCCAAGGACTTCCATAAGTTAATATAAGCCAGATACATGTGAGATATGTCCCCTTAATCACTTGGGATGATGAATCCTCTCTAGACCACTCATTCATCTTCGTATGCTTCATGTCATACCCAATAACACCTTACCATAAGCATCCCCGTGATTGGGACCCATTCGTGATGAAATCTATGTATGACAGTTCACATACAAGATGACCTGGTGTCACAAGTCAAAGGATTATTTACACTATTGACATGTGAGAGTATTTACCATAGACACTTGAGTGAAATACCAAATGGAACTCTCATAGTGGGTCTTGTTCAGTGAACTTGTTCAACTAACAAGCACCCATATGTTATCCCCAAGTATCTCTATACTTTCAACCTATGAGATCAGTTGCATGCATCAAGTGCATGAAGGCTTAACATATGCCAGTCTTTGAGCATTGTCAATGCCCTGTCTTGATAATACAATGACCAGGAACAGTTTAGAAACACGGCATTGATGCATAAGGATCCTCATAGTTGTAACACCTTACAATTCCTTTGCAATGCCATTGTGTCTCATGGGCTTTATTTTCACAAGTCATTTATAACAATTATAACAATACTTATGGTTAAAGAAATACCTCAATTATAACTAATAAACTATAATGTGCAATACATGAATATATAAATAGTGTCTTACAAGCCTAACTAGATTGGCTTGTAGGGCTTACACCAACAATTCCATCAAGTTAACTTAAGCCAAGAACAGATGAGATATCTCTCCGATGTCACTTGGAGTGGTGAATCCTCTATAGATCACTCATCCATCTTCGTATGCTTCATGTAATACCCAAAATTCCCTACCATAAGCATCACTCTTTGGGACCCATTCGTGATGAAATCAAAGCTTGACAATTCACATACAAGATGACCTGGTATCACAAGTTAGAGGACTACTTACAAGACTATCACGTGAGAAAGTTTCCATAGACACTTGAGTGACAATACCAAATAGAGTTCTCACAGCAGGCCATGTTCAGTGAACTTGTTCAACAGACAAGCACCTACATGTTATCCTAAAGTATCCTTCATACTTCAACACATGAGATCGGTTGCTTACTTCATAAGTATGTAGGCTTAACATGTATTGGTCGTTGAGCATTGCCAATGCCTTGTCTTGGCAATATGATGACTAAGAACCATTTTAGGAACATGGCTTTGATGCATAAGGATCTCACAATTATAAATAATTCCTTTGCAAGGCCTTTATGTTCCATGGGCTTCATTCGATTAGTACTTAATAACTCTTTATCATTGTACTAACATGAAGGAAAACCTTGTATCACTAAGATATAGTGATGGGTTTGCACTATTGGTAGTTTAGGCCTGACCAAACCGATTGGCGCTAGGGCATATACCAAAAATCTCCCACTTGCACTAAGCCAATCGCTAATGCATCCAATGCCAAACTCTTTCAATTAGCAATTGCGTCTCTACTAGGACATAGCTTCAGTACATTATTGTGAGAATATGCTTCGATCATATACTTTTGATAATCTCTAATCATAGTCACAATATTTATCCGGATCACGATGAAACTCGATTCCTTATGGCTCATGTTGTTACTTTAACAACTAGGAATCTTTTAATTAGCTCAGTGAGCTATGGATCCAAATACACCTTATTTTAGCCTTAAACAAAATGTTTGTATTCTGAATTAGAATATAAATAATTCAGTCCTCTCTGATTTGGAATGTTTCCAAATGACTGAATTTATTTACATCATTGCCTTAAGTCACTTGTTGAATTTTTCTCTATGTTAAACTTATTTAACATTTAATCCAATCATCTGTTGCTAAATCTGTTAGATCTTAATTAGCATAACTGTCGATTTCCCTTCCAACCTTCAATGTATCTGATATACATTGTTTAATGAGTAATATGCATTACTCCCACTAACCCTTAGGTGTGCACAAAAGATATCTCATCCTTTTGATAAATTCAACTCTTGAATGTAAATATCAAAACTGGATATCTCACTCCATTGTTTTAACAATGTTCTATTAAGTAGACTCATTTCTTATGAGTTATGCATCACTATGCATCCTACTTAACCATTATGTTTAGTAGACTCATTACGTATGAGTAACGCATCATAATGCATCCTATTAAATCTTTGTGCCTTTATGCATAATATCGGATTTCAACTTATGACCTTTAACTTTTAAATGTCATAAAAATCCCACTGTTTCCTACTTGTGTAGAAACATTCAAAGTAAACTTATTTACTTTCCTATGGGATGTGAATTCAAAACTCTTTTGAATGCATATTTGTAATTGTAAAACCAAACATCTCATATCCCATATGAATGTTTGTTTTACAAATACAATTCGAAATCTTCTCTAGGTTAGAGTTTCGGCAATCTTGGCTATTTGGAGCATCATGGACTCTTCTATGCCACAACGTAGCAATATTTATCCGATTCATGTGATATGAATTCTATTAGATAATCAATCAATTTAGTTTCAAGCCATTCTTCATTTAGATCATATCTTAATAAGAATGCTCTTTAACTAAATTAGTTTCATAATCTCATTATGAAATTCCTTGACCCAAAGCTCATCTAGTTGTCAAGTTTTGTATAATATTTCCTTTGATTCATAATCAAAGAAACTAGTAGTATCTATATACTTTAACCTTATACTTTTGACTTGAACAACCTTTGATTATCTTTTATGCAAGTTTCTAGCTTTTATGAGTGTAATAAGACCATGATATGGAACAAATTCCATATGAACTTTCGGTTCATTCTAGGATGAATGGACAAGCATCTAATGCTAGAAAAACCGAAATATCAATGATAATGTTACTAAAACATTCATCAAGCTTGATCAATAATCAACTAAGGTTTCTACCTCCTTGGTCTTATTCCTTTTCACTTGTCCTTGTCATTAGTTCCATCTATACGTCATACATATCTTTGAACCAATTTTATAGGTATCATATACCTAAAGGTAGTGAAAACAAACTCATAATAACCATGAAGTAAAACTTCTCAAGTTTCACTTCCCTTCAAGTATCAAATATAATTCTTGCATTTAAGCCTCCAATGCCTTGCATTGCCACAATGATGGTGTGTCCCTTGAACAATTTCAATTTCTTTCTTCATCTCATCATCCTAACTTTGAAGAACATTTCTTTGGTTACCTTCCCCTAGTGGAAGTAACAAAATGGATGATCTTCTAGTCTAGTGAGCACATTTAGCAACACCGATTAGTTCATGTTGTAATACAACATGACTTGCAAATTGCTCTTAGACAATGAAGAAAGAACTAAGTCCATACTTAGATTATGATCCATAAACCAACCAAGTTTCTCAAACTTGTTGATGCATCCATTAGCACATGATGCCTCATAGGCTACCTTCTAACATCTTTCATTGGAACAATTCCTTGAGATGTTGAACTTCTCATTGCTAAATACCTTATAAAACAATTCTTTAAGTTCATGAATCATTAAGGACATATACATTCATATCATATCACAATCTTTATTGTGAAATTGATTAATGAAATCGACTTTAAATAGTTTGCATCAAGTATGCAATCAAGTGACTAGTTAACCTGCCATGACGATTTATATCCCATATAAACCAATGCATATAATAGTCATTATGCAAATTTCAATCATTAAAACTAGGTTTTAGAGTTTAAATGATTGTTCTCACTATTTTATCAACATAGTAGCCCTCCTCTACTATTCGAGAAATTTAACTTTTAAATTTCTTAGTGAGCAAGGACCCTTTTCATCCCACCATGACCTTGAGTGACTCAACAAGCCATGTTGAAACTAATTGAGTAGGTAACTTTGCTTACCAATTGCATCTCTATGCAACTCCTTGATCAGTTAGGTGACAACTCTTTGCCTAAATGCATCATATGCATTTCGCCTATCCTTGCCTCTAAATGTTATGTGGTCAAGTTTTAGAGCATTCGGATAATAAACACTTAGTTGAGTAAGACCTATCTTCAATAACTCAAACATATTCGTACAGTAGCTTGACCTTGAGTGACTCAACAAGCCTCTTACTGGAAGAACTCTGGTTATCTTGTTAAGATGGTGGAAGGCAACTTATCATGCGTAACATGGACTCAATATAATTTAATGAGGGATTTCTTTATTTCATTAATTAGGTCTCATTGCTTTTCTTTGTTGATTGACATGCATAGCATTTATTAAAATATATATCACATATATAAATTCAAAAATAAATCTATCCCCTGCAATCTAGTAGAATGATTATGGACTTTACTATTCTAGTTTCCTTGAGCCATTAGGAAACTAGTTGGTCAAATTCCTAGGGATATCACACAAATTCTTCATAGGTCTTGATGATGATCTCCTTGGTCTTTCTTCTTGGCGCCTTGTCTCCTTACATTTGAGAATTACATAAATTCTAATCTTAGCCTAAATCTAAATCTACAAGCCTATATAACATTTACATATCTTTGGTAGAAACCTCGAGTTACATTCGAGGGGAATTAGGTGAGAAGAGAATTTACAACCTCGGAAATGAAAAAGAGAAGGCAAGATTCACAGACCATATTTATAAAAAATACCAAAAGGAAAACTTTAACCATCCATGACCTAAGTCTAAGGTCTAAGCCCATAATCACCCTCATGCTTTCATAATCACATCATAAAGCATAAAAGTAAATGCATACATATTTAATATCACTTAGTAATCTTGTGTGTCATTTAAGGAAAGTAACATTTACACTCATTTAAATATACTTGGCTCAAATCATTTAGCAATTTTAATTTTAATTTTAATTCAATTTACTTGAGTCCTAATCCAATTAGGATTCTTTGAATTAAAATCTTCCATCTAATTAAACAATTTAATTAGATTTCCTAACACCTTAGAAGTTCAAGTTTGATTAGGAAACATTCTCTACAAGGAAAGTTTCATATCTTCTCCTAACTTTTAGGAGTCCTTGTTCAACTAGGAAACAATTTCCACAAGGAAAGTTTAGGTGCATTCCTAACTCTTAGGAATCCAATCTTGACTAAGAAATAATTTACACAAGTCCAAATTTCCAAAGAATAAGAATTTCCAAAGGTGATCCTCTAACACACAACTTTCGTGTGTAGCCACCTCCCACTTTTAGTAAGTCACTGTGCCTTAGTCGGCAGCCCTTGTCTAGGGCAACTATTGCCTCAAGAAGCCACCTCTTTTGGTGGCTAAGTGGTGAACAATTCACACACTCTTCATCCTTTGATTTTTAGCAAATTATACCTACAATTCAAGAATCAAATTCAAGAACCCAAGGCTGCCTAGAAAATTCCAATAACCATGCAAACTGTTTGCACAACTTTGAGAGGTAATTTCGGCAATCTAAAAAAATCAAAAAATTCACCAAAAAGTTACAGCATCAGTATTGACATGTTTCGGACTTCTCCTCAAAATTTCAGAAATTTTGGACACCTCTAACCATGTCAAAACCGCAACTTACATGAGGTGTGCAGAAAAATCTTGCACTTGTGTTCTTCAAAATTCAAGCACCAAAAGCAATCCAATCCAATCCAAATCAAATCAAATCCAAATTTGTTTCTTTTAGCTTATTTGTGTCATGCAATCATGTGGAAAGGTTTAACATTGATCAAACCAATTTTAAACATGTTTTAAACAATTTAAAACACCAAGATCAGATTGCACACAAAACAGTTCAAAATTGAAACAAAGCAGAAAACATTTTTCTTGATGGAACTTTGTTAAACCGACACACAATTCAATCCAATTGAATATTACCAAGAATTAAACATGTAAATCACAAGAAAACTTACAAGCTAGGCTCTAATACAACTGTTGGAATTCGACCTCATGCTCAAACATTAATCGAGTTAAAGAAGAACATGAATGCAGCGGAAAAATAAACAAAGAGATAGCCAAATCTAATAGGATCATGCTTGTAAAATTTTAATGTGATCTTGTAATTATAAAGCATACATCTGATTAAGATTCATACCTTAACTCAAAGATCTAGTAATCTTGAGTTTACAAACAGTCCACTCAATCTTGAACACCAAGAAGGCAACACCGAAACTTTAAGCTACACAAGTGTCTGGCTTCTAACAGTGATCCACACAAGATGATCAAGAGAACCTTCATACTAACATGGCACTAATGATGTGGCATTTTGCCACGTGTCATGCTCTGATTGGGTGTTTATTTCCATGTCATCCATTAACTAATGGTATTAGGGCAAAAATCTAATGTGAATGACGGAATGAAAGTTCGAGTACCAAAGTGACCGATTTTATTCTTCAGGTACCAAACTGATAAAAGATGTATAGTACAAGGACCAATTGAATATTTAACCCTTTTATTTTCTAAATTGGCATTGCAGGGGCACTGAGATCATCAATGTATTTTATCTATTTTTGGGAATCCAAAGATTGTTTAATATCTTAAAGAAGTTTCATTTCTAGTTTAATATTGTAAAGGAGTTTCATTTGTTAAGTTTGCTTGAGAATTCTTTACAATTTCAACATGCTTCCGTGATGCTGCTCACTTTCAAAGCCATATAGAAATGTTTTGTTATTAATGGATCTGTAAAATTTGACCCGAATCTGAAAATTTTCTTATCCGCTTGAATCTGATTCAGCCCTATTTGATTATAAAAAGTCAACAATCTGAATCCGTTCACTTGAACTCAAAAATGACCCGAACCTGGGACGATCTAAACCCGAAATAATTCAGACCTGAATTACCCAAAAAATTAACCCGAAATTACTCAAACTTAATATAAATATAATTTATTTAACTTATTTTTAAATAACATTAATTTAATAAAAATAAAAAATGTAAAATAAATTATTAATTTATTTTTAATTTTATAATTTTAAATTATCTTTTTAAAATATTTTTCTTTACTATTATAATTTTATATAATTTTGAATATTATCTTTCTTAATTATGATTAGAAAAATTTAAAAAAAATTTATTTTTATTATTATAAATAAATTTAATTTTTATGTTTATGTATATTAATATATTATAAATAAAATCTTTTATTTTTTGTTTTTCACTTTGATAAAATAATTAAATAAATCAATAATTATTATTTTAAAACAAAAGTATTTAGGACGTAACAAAACTGTATGCTCATGAGACGAATCCCATAGGCACGCAAGACAACAGATATCATACTAAATTGAAAGCTAAAACTCCAAAAATCTCCAAAATCACAGTTTACAAGAATCTAAGTCTCCAAAATTCAAATATTACACATCGATCGAAAAATATAAAAAATATTCTAGCTAACTAATAAATCGACTAAAACTAGTATCAAATTACTCACTTTTAAAGCTACACGAAAGACAAAGGATAGATGAGAACTTACAAACATAACGTCTCGTCAAAAGTAATCCCCGAAGATACATATATCGAAATTTGAAAAAGTAAGGAAAATTAAAATAATGAGTATGAATACTCTGCCACTAACCGACATCCGCTTAGTTGGATTAAGCATGCTTCAAAATATTTTGGCCAAAATTATAAAAATAATAATTAAAAAAATTAAATTGGGTAATCTAATATTTATAAATATATTTATTCCAAAATCAGATTATCAGATAACAAAACTAAACAACATTTCACAAATTATTGATTTTTACTAGTCTCTTGTAACATGCCATGGCCACACTTAACCCTTGTGCCATAGGTCAGAATCAGAACAAATATCACAATTAACCCAAATGGCAATGGGTTAGAAGTATATCAGAAACAAGCTGATGGCTTCATTGAACAAAACAAAAATCATTATCTGAACCCAGTGCACGATGCGAAATTGATTTCTTCACAAAGTACATGTCGACATAACCAATATTTAACCCCATTGATAGGGTTAGAGTATAGCCATACTAGAAGACAAATCAAAACATAATATATTTTCAGATTACCTAAATATACAAAAGCAGTAGTCATGCACTTTCACAATTCATATCTCGTACAAAGCAAATTTCATATTTTTTTCAAAGTATCTTATGTAATAAATTTTATTCACAATTATAGATAAACAAATAGATATATACATATACTTGGACAAAAATCATATTTCGAAGATTAAATAAAAAACGAAATCACATTCCAAATTCAAAACAAAGAAATATCATATATATACTTTGTATGCTTACCCGATTTAACAAATCAGGGGACAAAATATTATATATATATATATATATATTAAACATAAGCATATTAAGGTTGATTTTTAGGATGTCAAACATCAAAAGAAACATCAAGTCATTTACCCGATTTATTAAAAATCAAATAATAAAGCATTCAAAACCTCAAGAAGCCTATTAACCGAAAAAATAATCGAAATTAGAAAACAAAACTATTAAATCATCCAAACAAGCCAAGACTCTAAGATGACCATATTAAAACATTGGGGGGGTGGCAACCTCTTTCCCAATCGATATTATAATCGAAATTATTCAGAAATATTTTTTCAAAATTAACATAATTTTCTTTAATAAATTAAGAAAAAAAAACATTTAAAATTAGAGAATCATAAGATAAATCACAAAATCAGTAACAAATGTAGTATTTCATGAAAATAATTTCAAGTTAAATTTAGCTTAATAGAATTTCTTCAATGATAACGATTTTTTATCGAAAATTGTTAAATTAGGGTTAAATTCACAAAAATATATTTATATAAGAAATTTTAAAAAAAAAAATCATTTAATCAAAATTTTTGAAGTTTATATCGAATTGGAACAAAGATTGATCAAAAATAATTTTAAAATGATTAAAATTAAATTTTCGAAAATGCTGAAATTTCAGATTTTGCATAACCATTTAGCCTAATTTAAGCTCTTGTATCTAATACCTTATGTCGAATTCAGAGCTGAAACTAGCATTAATTCAATGTTCACATGTAATTGTACAACTTAGAATTTTATTTCACTTAAAAAGATAACACAAAATCATAAGTTTTGAAAGCCAAAAGTTTGGAATGCCCAGATTTTTGGGTTTTAGAATCATTTGGCTGTTTTAGGGTTTCAATTTTCTTAACACAAAAACCCCATGATCGAGCCACTTATACCATTGAAAAGAGCACATTTCATACTACAAAAAAATCTCAAATAATCGACCAAAAAGGTCACCGAAAGATAGAGTTCGGCGACCTGAAGTTAATTTTTCAAAACTATCAAAAACCCAAATTCAGCATACTCCAAAAGTTCATGTCTTCCTAATTACTCAATCAAATGAGGAGTCAGAAAAACCATTAAAAGGTTCTCGATGAGAGCTTTTCATTGTACCCACTATGCTATCGGAAGATCACCGGAATGACGTTAGAATTTTAAAAAAATCTAAAAACCTTAAACTAACACATGGATTTTTATCACAAACACCAAAATTAGAAGATTAAAAGATTAAGGATTGTTTAAACACCAAAATTGGATTCAAGGATTGTTTGATTTTGCACATTGATATCAATAGCAAAGATGAGAGTGGACAGATCAAACTTCTTATAACCTTGGTGGTAATTGGGTTTGTTTTTATTGTTTTTGTGGTTGGAATTGGATGTGTTAAGTGCAGTTTTTTTATTTATTTATTCTGTTTTGACCATGTTTTGTCATAGATTTCGTGTCTGACTCTGTTTTAATTAGGAGATTTGTCCTTTGTATGGGTTATCTGTTTATTAATGAAATTCTAATATTGGCTGAGAAATAAAAGACATACTTATACATGATAAAAATATTTCAATATTTTAAATTACAAATCCACATATTAGACTTTAAAATTCAAATTACAAATCCGAATATTATTGTGTTTGACTTACTAGGTAATAATTTTATTTCAATAATAATATCATACATTATATAATTCATAAATATCATATCGCAAATATTATAGATCCATAAGGCCTATGAGTATATTAGTATATCACATATATGCCTCATTGTTAGTGGTAATCTATTAACATTGGATTGGCTTAAGAAAAATTGATTTTTTCAAAGTTTGAAATTGAAATCTATTTGGTATAAAAATTGAAATGATTTTGTGAGATTTAGTTAGAAGTGAAGTAGTGAACAAATGACTGCATACATTGAAACATTAAGTAAAAACATTTATAGCTTAATAAAAAAATAAAATCACATATTTTTATTTTAAATAAAATTAATTTTGATTTAAAGCATATAAATTACAATATTTACATTTATTTTTAAAATTTATTTTACTTTTTATTTTTCAATAAAATTATAATAAAATATGATTCTATTAAATAATTATTTTTAAATTTTAGTCTGATTTGATTTTAAAAATTAATAAATTAAAATCGAAATCACTTGAATTTGAATAATTCGAGTGTTAAATCTAAAATAAAAAATATCCAAACTTTAAACGATCTGAACTCAAATCGATCCGAATAAAAAACGACCCAAACCTAAAACTAACCTGAATTTTTAAGATATAAATTGATCCAATCTAAACCTAAACTGATTCGTCCAATTAATAGGTTTGCTTATTGTCAAAACTGTCTTCTTATCGAGGATTCCCAAGCACAGATAGATTTTTGAAGTTTTATGGGTTTTACAAATGGCATAACCAATGCAGGGTTTTTACTTTTTTTGTCATTGAAATTTTCAAGGTAGTTGTTAAGGGTTTTTTCTTTGGCCGTTTCTTGAGTTTTCTCATCTGTAAACGTAAGGGGAGTAAACGAAACTTGCTAATATTAGAAACGATAAGATTAGATGATACGAGTACAATAAAAAAAAAAATTAAAAAATAACATGAAACACGATATGATATGAAAAAAACACGAACATGATACGAATACATAAATATATTAAAATTTATATAACATAAATTATTAACACGTCAAAATTTATATAAATATAAAATATCTTAAATACGATTATGACACAAAATAAATATACAAACACGACACAAATATACCAATGGTGAGGTTTACCTAATTAAATTGAGATTTGATAAGTAGAGAAGGAAAGAACAGACAGTAACCCCGTGTTATTAACAGTTTGTATTTCCCCCAAATTTTACCTATATAGTCCCCACCCCAGGGAGGGAAAATCAACCTATCAGGGAAAGAAAAATATACATTGATAGAAAAAAATATTTTTTTTTTTTCTAAAAATAACCCAAACCATGTTAAGGCCCAGTATGAAAATTAAATACCGAAAAAGGAAATTTGTGGTTGGGGGTAAAAAAAAAAAAGTTCAACCCTCTTTGTTTCAATCAAGGACACCTTACATTCCTTCCAGGGCCTCCATAGTAAAAGTAAGTTCCCCAAACATTGTTTTTTCCTTGTCTGATGTCATAACAATTCGAATGATCAGCCAACAGACGAAGGTTTGTTAGAGGCAGCAAATTATTATCCCAATCAACAGTTTGCAAGCTCCGGAAATAAGCTGCTTTTCCAAAGCCTTCTTCAGCAAAATGGCCACTGCCCATTTGTGTTGATGTGTGGAATCCTGACGATCGGGTGTTCACAATTTCTCCTCCAAATTGTATCATGTTCGCATGGCTTCTCAAGTGACTGAACAGAAATGCAGGCCAATATCCAACCAGTAATCCTGATCCAAATTCTAACCACCAATGTCCATGTTTCGGATCCTACAAAAACATTTTGGTATTTCACTTGGATGTTAGACGATGTTGCAGTTTTATTTATCACACAACCTGCTTCAATTTTTTTTTCTGAAAATTTCCTTTTCATGATGAGATGTAACATAAAGTACCAAAAAAAAACAAAGAAATTTTAGACTTTTAGCAGCATCAACCTATTGATTTTACTCTTAAGCTGTCCAATAAGAGTATCTCCGGATGGTGAGATATAACATAAAGTACCAAAAAAACAAAAGAAATTTTAGACTTTTAGCAGCATCAACCTATTGATTTTCCTCTTAAGTTGACCAATAAGAGTTTAAAATGTTGGAGTCAAACTAAAATACAGGTGTTTGTGTTTGTGTTTTTTTTTTTTTTTTTCCCTTAAAAGATTATATAAGAGAGGAGAAAATAAAGCTGACACATCAATAAACAATTTGAGACAATAAAGAGAAGAGAATCTTACATTTTTATATTGGGAAGGAAAAAAATCCAAGTTATACATCAAGAAGGGTCTTCCTCTTCAGTCATTAATCACTTAAGTCAATTTTATATTATATTACATTATATTATATTATATTAATTTAAGGCTTCATGTTTAGTGCATTTACTAATGGTGTTTTCAAGGCTTTAGTCAAAGGAGCCAAACAATGAAGCTGCAGATGTGAAACAGTAAAACTGCCTTCAAGCTTAAAATAACCAATAGAACTTCCTTTTTTGAAAATTATTGTTAATTTACTCTGTTTATAACTTCATATGGTACTATTTTGGAAAATGGTGGCAAGTACTCACCTTCCAAACCATTAAGCCGATATCAAACTGTCTGCCATTATAGGAGGACCTTGGAGAGATTGCTGCTCCAATAGCAATCTTGTTGTTGGTTTGGACAAAGCCAGAGCAAAGCAAGTTGTAGCATCCAGTGGCTTGGTATGCATCAGTCTGTAAATTCAAAGTTAATTAGCAGTTGGTTCTTCTTTATTTAATTTTTTTTTTTTTTTTTTAAATCTTGTTTTTTAACTTGGAAAGACAAAAAGATTGCTAGATATTATACTCACTGTCCAGTATGTGAAGAACCTAGGGTAGTTATCTCCATATAGTTCAGGGCTAACCTGAAGAAACATGAATGCAATTGTTCATTAGAAGCATACAGCATCTACGAGAACAGATGGTGGTTCAACAACAAAATGATCTCATGTTTGTGACAGATAAACAAAATAATTTTGCCGATAACTGAAAGCAACTTCAAAAAGGATTTTACAGAAAACTCGTGCATCATGCACCATTTTGATGTTTCTAGGATACTATTTGAAACTTAAAATAACATGTCATAGCAGGTGCACGACTGAGATTTTCCTCTTAGGATATCAATAGAAGATAAGGACTTCTCAATACAGAGATTCTGAATATGTAGTAAAAATTCAGGGACATGCCTGCCAACCAGCTTCAATGGTATTAAGATCGTTGCCAAAAGAACCAGAGATGATCCATATCTGTGACAAGCTAAACTCGTATTCATTCGTAACATGAGGCGCCCACACGTTTAAGCTTGCCTTTGCTCCATAATACTGATCTCCATTCACAAACACAACAGCATGCTGCAATGAGAAAAAAGATAAAATTGTCAAAACTTTTGCATCATTTCATATATTTCACCTTGATGAGAACCATTGAAAGATGGTAATATCAGCATCAGATGATAAATGATTGGTTGTTATGAGATGTAAAATTCAATTAGTTGATGGCAGTGCTCTATAATTGAAAATCAACTTTAAAGTCCAATGTCTCTTCACTGTCTGCCTTTCATTCTTTTTCACCAACCAACTCATGATGAACTGTTTAATTACTGTTAAAACAGAGGAAAATCAAGTTAGCCTTTCTAATGGAAAACTAGCCTTTTGCTAGAGGGGTTCCAGGAATAAGAATGGAAGCTAAGGATAAGACAGATTTTCTGCTCTACTCATCTCAATCCTGGGTTGCTAAATCAAAATAAAAATAAATCACCGAGAACTTTTGGACAGAATGTAACAAAATATGTTGTTTAATTCTCAAGTGGGTTTTCCTAAGAGTACTGATAGCCGGAATTCCCGTCTGGTTTTATTCATTTTTTTTTTGTCTGAGACAGATGAGTATCACTTAGAAGGTAGATAATTTTTAGTGTTTCTATTGCTGAACGTGACTTAAGGATCAAGGTACTAACCTCATGGCCGCTGCCTGTTGAGTCTCTCCGTACATGTCTTTTTCTTCCATATCTTCTAACAGAACTTGCTCTCAAAATGTCTTTCTCTGTAGTTCTTCTGATTGGAACAGTCCCTTCGGGGCAGGATTCACCTGAGACTGTCCATAGCTGGAAGCTTTCAGAGACTGCTTCAGTAGAGTTATGACCTTTTGGCCTTGCCGGTGGATCCTGTCAAAATGAGGTTCAATTAATTTGTTCCACAAAGAAGGATGCGATGCTCCAAATTTGCAATGTTTCAGATGCTCACCCGACACTTAACTATATTTTCTTCAAACTTAATGCATCTATCTCTATTTCTAAAGAGAAGCTAAACTGGTACAACAGGCAGAAATTTACCAATGGTTTCTGCCCTCTAAGCTCAGGGTGATCAAAAGCAGGTTGAAGATGAGATAGAACACAATCTATGACATCACCATCTGGACTCTGCAGCAAGAAACCAAGACACCATATAATTATCAAGCTAACAAAAGAAGCACTACTCTTAAACAATCCTGGAAAAGACTAGAAGAAATGAAGATGCCTGAGTTGTCTTGACAGCAGGCTTATTGATCTTCTTGAGATAAGCATTTATTCTCCTTAGCTTCTGAATCTCCTTAGCAGGCTTAAAAGTATGGTTTGTCATTTTCCGGTGACCGGAATCTGACAGCAATGGTAAAGACAGGACAGGGCCAAGAGAGGAAGCAACAACAAGGAAAGCAACAAAAACAGGAATCATTGAGAAAGTGTTGTGGGAAACAGAAGAAGCCATAGTTGTGGAATGTTTTTGAGCAGCAGTTGTTTGTCTTGATAGGAAGGATTGTGTTTGTATACATTGGTGTTGTCTTGTTGTGTTCACAACACAACATGGTTTATTCCAAACTTTTGTCCCCGGAAATGAATCTCTCTTCATGTCCTTACAAAACAGAAGATCGATAAAAAAACACGCCCCCGCCCCCTCTCAGGCCTCAGTTCTAGACTTCTACTTCTTCTTCCACTGCCTCCCCATTTTTCAAATATAAACAAAACTCTCAACCCTTTCTATTTGTAAGAGAGATTCTAAGTAAGTGCCACTGCCTTGGTTTTTTTGAGTTCTGAGGTTCTGACACACAAGGAACTTCAAGCACGAGCTGTTAAAATAGACCTCATAGTCATAGGTGGTTGTGTACTTTCCAAGTTTTACCCATAACGGGCTGAGCTTGTGCCTTGGGGTCAAAACAGATATGTGATGTTTTCTTTTATTTTATTTTTTTTTTTAAATGAGAAAGAGAAAGATGATTGCAATTTAAGGAAAGCGAGGAATGAGAGTTGAGGTCTGAGTTGGAATGAAGTGGGTCAGTGAGAACTGAATTTTTTCTTATTATATTCTTTGCTTTGAATTTGAGTAATGAAACAGAGAGAAAGATTATTAAGTAAACATTGCAGCAGGTCCGATATTTTTTTTTTTTAATATTTAAATTTGTGAAATTGTTTTAAAATTCGAATCAGTTTATTATTTGCATTAATTTTGAATATTAATATTCGAATTAAATAAAATTATCCGTTGGATATTCAAATCCGTTAAATATCCGAATTCAGTAAATCAAAATATAAAATCAAAACAAAAAATAGTTTTAAATTCAAATAAGCGGATAATGGATTAATATTCGGATATCCGAATTTGCAAAAGTAAGAGGATACGGATAGTGGATTCGAATAGTCGAATCCGTTATCCGTATAAATAATGCGAATTCAGATAACGGATATCTAAGGTTTCATATCTTCATCCGTTTCGAATCCACTGCGGATAGTAATTATAATATCGGAATTCAAATTTTATTCGAATCCGTACAAAACAGATCGAATAATTATAAATATCCGAATTCATAAAATCTATTGCCATCCTATTTATAAGTTGTTCTTTTGCTCATCTCTTTTTCTTTTTTATTTCTTTTGTTTGCTTTCTTGGTTTTAGTTACGCAAAGGGTTCCCAGTTTTGTAAAAGGAGAGAATCAAAACATTCATTCTATGCTTCTAATTTCCTCTCTGTTCTATAGTTTATTGTTTTCGGCACTTTTTTGTATCCGGAAAAAAAAAAAGGTACATAACGAAGTTTTAGGGTCTTATTATTTTGTGGAAAATAATTTTTGAAAAATGATTTTCATCCTTTTTTATGTTTGTTTCGTTCAAAAATAATTTATTGAACAGAAAATAAACTTAAAGTCATCAAAAAATTAATCAATTTTTTTGAAAAATATCTTACATTTTAAAAATATATATATAAAATATTTTTCAAAAACTGAAATAAAACAAAAAATATTAATTCTTAAATTTAGAGATCGATCTTTTCTTATATAGAAACTAAATCAAAGAAAAAAAAAGATTGATCCTTATGTATAAGGATCGATTCCTCAAAATAAAAACAGAAATAAAACAAACATGATCTGTAGACACCTAATTTTGTCCGGACCACTAAAACAGGTATGTTTTCTTCCCATATTGATGTTTCCGAGTATAAAAAGACTGTTTTCATCCTGCAGATGGTACTCCGAGACTTAGTTTAAGAGGGCGAGCACAAAAAGTCAAACTTGAAAAAGTCAACCCCGAAAAAGTCAACCCCAGAAAGTCAACTATTGAAAAAGTCAACCCACTTTCACAATCAAGATTTTGAGTTCAATTGAAAAATGGCGAAAGAATTTTGATAATCCGAGGTCTACATTGAAAGATATGGAGTTCGGAAGTTGGGATTTGGAGATTCAGTAGAAAAGAAACCCTAATCCGAGAAATTTGGGGAAAAGTGCTTAAACGATCAAACTGGTCGAAATTGAAGGTTCCAAATGAAAGATAAGCACTGACTACGGGTAATGGAGAAGTCACTTGCAAGAAAAACCGAAAGAAAAGTCAATCCGGGAGAAAACCGAGAATTAGGGTTTTTAGTGGATTTCGGTGAAATCGGGAAGAATCACAGAAATGGCCCGACTTGGTAAGACCAAAGCCCTCAATGGATGAATATTGGTTAAAAAGGATGGCCCAAGGCTCAGATTGAAGAAAATCTGAAAATCGGATTTGTTTTGAGCAAAACCGGGTTTCGGAGGTAAAAGGGCAAAATTGGAAAAATTTGGGAAAAATAGCAAATGGACTCCGAAAATTATGGAAAATTTTTCAATCTCATTCTTAAATCATTTGAAGGAGATTGGCGAAAGAAAATCTTGATTCCGAGTTCGTTTGCAAAATGGCCAAATCCCGGGCTTCTTATAGAGTAATTCAAAAAGGAAAATCCCGGAAAAATAGCAAATGGACTCCAAAAATTCTGAAATTTGGCAAATCTCATTTTTAAATTATTTGGAAGAGATTGGCGAAAGAAAATCTTGATTCCGAGTTCGTTTGCAAAATGGCCAAATCCCGAGCCTCCTATGCAGTAATTCAAGCCGATAAATCCCGAAAAAATACCAAATGAGCTCCAAAAATTATGAAAACTTCCAGATCACACTTTTTAATTATTTTGAAGAGATTGGTGAAGGAAAATCTTGATTTGGAGCTCGTTTAAAAAATGGTAAAATGTAGGGGCATAAAAGGGCATTTTTGGGAAGAAAAAATCCAAATAAATAGAAAACGGACTCGGATAATTTTGAAAACTTCCAGAACTCAATATTTTATTATTCTGGAAGTATTAAAAAAATAAAAATTGAATTTGGAGTCCGTTTGATATTTACTTGCATCCGGGGGGCAAAATGGTCATTTCACCCAAGCAACCGAAAAGGGCTTTTTTGGCCCTTCAAAAAATCAGAGTTGGGCTGGAAAAGAGAAGTGCTGGCATGCCCAAGCCCAAGGAAAGGAGGAAGCTTCTAATTATTTTTTTTTTAATCAAGTGGTTAAAAATCAAGAGTTAGTTAACCATTCTCTTTGATCAAGCCATGGTGAGTAAACCACATAGGTTAAGAAAGATGTCAACATTATTTTTGCATAGAGAGGGCTGAGATGCTAATCTAAGGGTGGTAATTTCATGACTTTTCATCTTGAATTATTAGCCATTTGATGGAAAATAGGTTACACAAAAATGACAACATCTTTGAGGCTATATAAACATCATTAAGGCCAACCCTAGAGAGGCACATTTTGGTTTTTTTCTTTTCCATTTTGGCTTATTTCTCTTAGTTTTTCTTAGTTTTTATCTTCTTGGTTGAGAGCAAAAAAAGAAAAGTTTAGAAAAAAAAGGAAAGTTTGAAGAGAAAAGCTTGAAATATTAGCTTCTTGAGGTTGCTCTTGAGCACCAACTCTTGCACTTTCATTTTCTATTCTTGTTTTTTGCTATTTTAATCTCTACTTGGTGAGTTTTCATTTTAGAATAATGTTTTTTTTGTTCTTCCTTCATTTCCTTTCTTAAGTATGTTTTATTTACATTTTGTTTTTACAATAAACTCACCATGGCCAAATGGCCTACATTATTTATTTTAAGTTGTTGTGTTGATTCATTTTACCATATTGTTTATGCTATTTTCTTGTTTTTGATGTTTTAAATGTTATGTTATTTCATGTTCTTAAGTTATATTTAATTTGGTTGCTTTATTTGTTGCCATTTATGTCTTAGATTTCATGTTTTTGCATTTTTAATTTTCTGTTTTCATGTTGTTTAAATTTGAGCATGTTTTAGAGTTAGCATATTAAGTGTTTGTGAAAATGCTTGTGTGATTCTTTGCATGATTCTTGTTTTATATCTTAGTGAGCATGTTTTAGACTTAGTATATTAGGTGTTTGTGAAAATGCTTGTGTGATTTTTGTGTTATGACTTAGTTTTTCATGCTAGTATGCCAAGTGTTTGAGAAAATGCCATGCTTGTTGGAGCTTGAGGCCATTTGGCTACTCCATGTGTTTTGCATTGTGTGTTGCATTTTTTGTCATGCTAGTTGTTAGGTTTTTGCATTTGCATGATATTTGGTTGGATTTTTGAATTAAGCATGCCTTGTGTTTGTAAAAATGCCATGCATGTTTTAGGTCTAGGTTACATTAAATGCCATGCAAGTTCATGTTAGGTCTAGGCCATATTATTTATGTCATGCATTTTCCTTACATTTAGGTTTAGATCCATGCATTATGTTTGCTGCATTATTTCATGCATTTCATATTCATACCACTTGAATAATGACTTGAGCCAATTGATGGTTCAAAGTCATGCTCTCTTGAGCACACTTGTGGAAAATTAAGTTTGTCAAGTTGATTATTCTACCTTTGTGATTTTTTTTTACTTAGACAATTTTTATCTAACTTTCAAAAAGTCTTAGCTATTGTTTGGAAATCATTTTATGAGTTTCAAATATTTTTACTTTGATTTTTAAATGATTTTATCAAAGACAAAAAAATGTGCTAGCAAAGCAGTTTTTTTTTTCCTCCAAAAACTCGTACATCTCTGATTTTTCTGGGAATTCATCTTTGATCATAAAATTAAGCTGATTTTTTATCGTGTAGTTTTACATGTCCTGAGTCTCCAGTAATTTTTTCAGAATTTTTGGAATTTTTAAAAATAGGGTAAAAAATCGTGGATTAAAACTGGACAGTGGAGTCAGAATTGAATTTAAAGAAAAACAAAGCAGTTTTTTCTCCTCAAAAAACTCGTACATCTCTGATTTTTCTGGGAATTCATCTTTGATCATAAAATTAAGCCGATTTTTTACGTGTAGTTTTACATGTTCTGAGTCTCCATTAATTTTTTTAGAATTTTTGGAATTTTTAAAAATAGGGTAAAAAATCGTGGATTAAAACTGGACAGTAGAGTCAGAATTGAATTTAAAGAAAAACAAAGCAGTTTTTTCTCCTCCAAAAACTCGTACATCTATGATTTTTCTGGGAATTCATCTTTGATCAGAAAATTAAGCCGATTTGTTTTCGTGTAGTTTTACATGTCCTGAGTCTCCAGTATTTATTTTAGAATTTTTGGAAGTTTTAAAAATTGGGTAAAAAATCGTGGATTAATACTGGACAGTGGAGTCATAATTGAATTTAAAGAAAAACCATTTTTCTGTTTTGGTTAATTTACTTAGAGTGGGCTGATTAGGAGGGTTAGCTACTGACTTAGGATAATTTATAAGCCTTTTTAAACTCTAAAAATGGTTTTTCAAGTCCCGGGTTAAGGGTAGCCAAGTCCGGATTTTTTTAAACTTAGGAAATTAGAGCCATTTAAAAAATTCTAGCCCAGTTTTTATTTTTAATTCAAGCTTCTCAAAATTATTTTCAAACAATCACAAAGTATTTTGGTTTTAGAATATTTAATTTGACATATTTTCCTAAGGTAGCCGGATATCTTTTTAGATATACGGATTTCCTTAATTAAAGGAAAAAATACATTTCATGCATTGCATTTTTATATTCATGCATTTTATATAATATGTGATTCTTGTTATAATAATTTCTATGATATTGTTATTATTTTGATTTATATTTTTGATGTTATATGGTTTATCATATGATTTGGAATATTTCATGATATCCCATGCTTTTATTTAGTCATTTTTTTGGTCATATTATTTAGCATATACTATGTTCATGCACTATTATTTCTATTTTTATTTTCATGCATATTATATGGTAGCATTATTTCATATTCCATTTCATTTAATGTATATGCCATATCATTCATGTTTGCCATGTCATTTAGGTTGCATTATATTATTTAGATTTTGCTATGTCATTTTATTTATGTCATGCATATACATGTTCATTTATTTTAAATGTTTTCAAAAAGATAATGGTTTTCAATAAAAATAAAGATATTCCCGAGTTAAAATAATTCATGAGTTCTCTACCGGGTTTGCTGGAGGGAATTTCATCAATTATCATTAATAAAGGAATATCTTTCTTTCAAAAGAAGAATGATTCGGAAAGTTTTCCAAAACTAATAAAAATTTCTATATTTTGCCACGTTTGTTGGGGAATATAGGAAAATTTTGAATTTATAAATTCCGGATCATTTTCAATAAAAAAATGGAATTATTTTTAAATTGGGAATTAACTTGAAATACTAAGTTTAAAACCAACTTTTTACCGAGACTTGAGATAACACACGATTAATAAGGTACCGATTTATACGGGCGTTGTGGGGGTGCTAATCCTTCCCCACACGTAACCGACTCCCGAACCCGCTTCTTTGATTTCTCTGGTTTAAAACGCAGACTTGAAATTGGTTTTTAAAATGTTTTAATTAATTTTTAAAATATTTTATAAAACCGGTTTTAATAGGTGGCCGATCACACCTAGCTAAAAAAGATTGGTGGCGACTCCATGTCTTTTTTAAGGTCATTTTCAAAACCTTCATTTTTCTAGAGGAATTAAGTCGACTTTTCCTCGATTTTTTAATGTCACATCTAACGAATAATAAAGTCTTGCGATGAGACGTTATTTTTTAGGTTGCGACAGCTTGGCGACTCCACTGGGGAAATATTAGAGAGTCAGGCCTAGAATTAGTCGTGTGTTATCAAAGTCTCGGTTTTGTTGGTTTAATTGGTATTTAATTTTTATTCCTATATTTCTTTAGATCAAAAAAAAAAAAAAAAAAAAAAGAGAATTTTGGAAATAAAAAAAATGTTTTAATATGTCCATATTCATATGCATTCATATTATTAGTTGTTCCCTGTTAATTTTGTTGCGTATATTTATATGTTTGTTTGAATGATGTTTTACATTGTTTAAGTTTTGTGGGGTATTTAGAATAAGGGTTGTAGAATAGGTGGTGACAGGTTTGTTTTGTTCCTCCACACACACTACACGTGCATTTGCATAACATGAATCCTCTACCCGGGTTCTGTCCTTTTAAGTGGAAGTAAAGTAACTACGCCTTCGTGATGATCCTCCGTATGGGCTAGTGAAACACTTTCGGAGTATAAAGTACCTAATGCCTTCGTGATAATCCTCCGTACGGGCATAGGAAAATATACTCTAACGAATTGAACCCGCTTTTATCGGGGTGCCTTACTAGCCTTCACCGGCGACAGTGAGGAACAATTCGGAGCCTTAGAACCAATTCACCTTCATATAGTGAACCTAGGCGAAGCCATGCCGGATTTCTGTTAGATACCCGAAGTTTAAGACACATGGAGGAACATTTCCAACCTTTTACCATCTTTCTATATGTTAGATACAAATTGGGTGATGATGAACGAACATCATACCACTCGTATTTTTTATTATTTTGTCCCAAAGGCGTTGTAATGCCGTAGCTCTGTTTAAATTTTGGGACATTTTTTTAAGCATGTTGTTATTTATGTTATATTTGTGAATTCAATTCCTTACTAATCTATTTCTTTCTGTTTTCTTTTCTTTGGCATGCATCATAGACATCATCATATACTTGAAGTTTATTGGCCTCGAGATAGTTATCAACCCAAAGGACTTTCATGGAGGACCAGGTTATTTCAGTGATAGAAGATCATGCAGTAGTCAGGGCACAGTCAGAAAAAAATCAGAGGGAGGATGGAGATTGCCTCGAGAAGGGTTATGTGTCAATATTGCCGGAAAGGGTCAAAGTGGATCTTAGACAGAATAATCTCCGAGGGTTAGCCGACATTTGGAACCAGTGGAATGTATCAGAGAAAGAAGCCTTCACTCAGAAATATGGAGACATAGCACTCTTAATTCCGATTCAGGTCAATAGTGGGTTGATTCAGGCTATGGTACAGTTCTGGAATCCTGCTTATAGATGTTTCACTTTTAACGAGGAGGATATGACACCACTGATCGAAGAATATTCGACACTGTTACGTATTGAATGTCCTAATCCTGATCGGATATATTTGAAGGAAATGAAACCTTCAGGTCTTAAGAAGAAAGTGGCTAGGATCACTGGAATGGATACAACATGGGTTGAGAGTCATGTGGACACGAAGCAGAAAAATGGGTGCATTCCGTGGGAAACTCTCCGACTGTTGATATTGGGTTGTTCTAACAAAGCAAAAGCCAGGGACATCTTCGCTCTAGCCATCTACGGGTTAATCATATTCCCGAAGATATTGGGTCATGTGGATATAGCCGTGTTTGATTTCTTTGAAAAGTTGGAACAAAAGATCAACCCATCTCCGGCCATCATAGCTGAAACTATCCGATCCTTGAATTTTTGTAAAAAGGCCGGACGAGGGAGGATCAAGGGGTGTGTACAACTCCTTTATATTTGGATTCAAAGTCACTTTTGGAAGATAGAAAATGTTTCCTTCAAACCATACATGAAGACTTAATTCCGATTAAGGAATTCCTTCAAAATGATTGGCCTAAGGAAGGGAATGAAGAGAAATGGGTCAACATGTTCCGGAATCTAAAAGGGGAGATGGTGACTTGGAGAGCTCCATGGATGGTTCCTGTGCCGATTATGTACAAATGTGGGGACAACCCGGGAGTTCCACTGCTCGGAATTTGGGGGTCTGTGAGTTATGCGCCTCTGTTGGTGCAAAGACAGGTGGAGTCTCGGCAATTCACACCCATGACTCATAATTTAAGATCATCAGAGTTCACTTATGGGGAAGATGGATATTCTGGAAAAGTGCGGGCAGCGATCGAAGCATGGAAGAAAACTCAACGGATAAAAGTGGCCAGATATGCCGACACCGTCACACCTGATTATTTGGTATGGAGGAAATTAAGGGTTAATGATAGATTATTGACATCAGATGGGGAGGAGATCCAGTTCATAAATCCGCCACCGAGGGAAATGCCATCAGAATTAGAAATTACAAGAGCGGAATTTGAAAAAGAAAAGGCCCGGATGAGTAAGGAAATTGCCCGACTGCAAGAAGAGCTTGAAGACATGAAAAAGAGGGAATCAGCTCGGGAAAAGGAGAAGGAACAGATTAAGAGAGAAAGGGACACCGTTAAGGACGACCTTCGAGGATTGCATTTGGAGAACAAGAGATATCGCTTTGAGCTCAGATTTGAGGGGACTCTCAAGACTTCCGGGGAATGGCAACAAGAAGTCAAAAACCTCAAAAAGGAGAAGAATTATTGGGTAGAAAAGGCAAAACACGAGGAAGCCCGAGCAAATCAACTTGAGAAGCAAGCTAGGGAGAGCTTACAGGGTGATGCTTGTGCTAACACGTCTAAGGGCCGTGAACAAGTAGGGATCAGATGGAAGAGCAAGGCAGTTAAAGGAGGACATTGAAGAAGGTCCAGGATCCGAGGGAGTTATTATAGGACTAGTATCTTGTAATAGTTTTTAGGAGAGACAGATTATCATGATCTTTTGTTCCAGGAAATCAATGAAAGACCGTTTGGTTGGAATTATCCCGGGGCCAATACTTTAAATAGTCATCTAAGTTCATACACTTAGTCATTTACTTAGTTGTTCATTCATTAACACTGATTCATTCATTCATTTATTCATTTTTTATAAAATAAAATAAGAATTGTGTCAATAATTTCTAATCCATGGTTTTTTAAAAAAATAAAGGTACAATTGGTCGCACTCAGAAAGAACCAGATTTCCAACACTCTTACAATACTCGGTCTCGAACAAAAGCCATGGAAAATGATCAGCTTGCCAGAGTTGAGAGAATGGAAAGAATCCAGAAAGAACTACAAGAACAGTTGACTAAGTCTCAAGAAGAGACACGAGAACAGATGACGAAGCTCATGGAGATGATGGGCAATATGATGAAGCAGAAGTGGCCTGGAGAGAATTCAGCTGCTGGAATGGGGGCAGTAAATCAAGAGGATAGACCAGAAGTGGTACAGAGAAATGGTCAGACATCCCAACCTATGGGAAATGAAATTCCAACTGGGGCAGCATCCTACATCTACATCCAGCCGGCGACCGAACCACAGAATTTCGATCCAAAAAGGGGTAACACCGGAGTTGATCCAATTGAGATTGAGGTTCCAGACTTCGAAGAAATGGCAGAGAAGGAAAGGGCCAAAATGAATAAACTGAAGAGGGTCGAAACTGCTGAATCTGAGAAGAAATATCAGTTGTTGGAAGAAAGGCTAAGGGCAGTGGAAGGAGCAGAGTTGTTTGGCAGCCTAGATGCCAAAGAGATGAGCCTGGTACATGATCTAATAATTCCACCAAAGTTCAAAGTACCAGATTTTGAAAAGTATAATGGGACCACCAACCCATCAGCTCATCTGACTATGTACTGTAGAAGGATGACAGGGCATGAGGATAATGAAAAATTGCTTATTCATTGCTTCCAGGACAGCTTAACAGGGTCCGCCACCCGATGGTACAACCAACTCAGTCGTACCAAGATTCGTTCATGGACGGATCTGGCCAGGGCTTTTATGGAGTATTATAAGCACGTTTCTGATATGGTACCAGACAGGCTGTCATTACAGAACATGGAAAAGAGGTCCAATGAGACCTTCAAGGAGTATTCACAGAGGTGGAGGGACCTGGCAACACAAGTGCAACCCCCTTTAACCAACAAAGAAACCACGGTGCTTTTCATCAACACATTGAAGGCACCTTATTATGACAGATTGGTGGGAAATGCTACCAAAGATTTTGCGGATATGGTAATATCTGGAGAAATGATTGAGTCAGCCATTAAGAGTGGAAAGATGGAAGGGGGTGAGTCTGCTACCCCAAAAAGAGCTTTTCCTACAAAGAAAAAGGAGGAAACCCATGCAGTAAGCTTCAACCAATACCCTTACACACCTCCTACACCATACACACCACCGAGACCTTATACCCCTACCACACCTTATACACCTCCTACACCATACACACCATATCCGGGGTATAATCCTCATTACCCTAATATCAACCACCTTACCCAAAACCCGTTCCCTTATACCAATATACCACAACAGCCATTCCCAACTGGCATATCCCCTCAAATCACCCTTCCTAGAAATACTGTTCCTAACACACAAGGGCCTGCGCGTAATGACCAACGTTCACCAAGGAACGATCAAAGAACCCAATTTGATCCAATTCCCACTACTTACGGTGATCTATATCCAAAACTGTTGCAGGGTCAACTTGTTGCACCTGTGTACCTAAAACCTTTGACACCTCCATATCCAAGATGGTACAATGCAAACACCAACTGTGCATACCATGCGGGAATCCAAGGACATTCAATTGAAGATTGCCTAGCCTTCAAAAGAAAAGTCCAAAGCTTGATTAATTCAGGGGTAGTGAAGTTTGGATCAAAAAATGGGCCGAACGTAGCTGGAAATCCGTTGCCCAATCATGCTGGGAATCAAATGAATGCAATATTGACCGGAGGGGACAGAAGATTAAAGAGGGATATTGGGGAGGTTAAGACTCCGGTGATGACAATATGGGCTGAAATGGTCAAGGCAGAATTGGTGGAAGGTACGAAAGATCTGAAAATGGTAGCAAGAAGGGTGCATGATTGGTGCCCGTTCCATAAGAGTGAAGGCCATGACATACAGAACTGTGGGGACTTCCGGGTTAAAATCCAAAGAATGATGGATAATGGGGTAGCCCAATTCTATGAGGAGATAGAAGGGGAAATAGAAGTCATTGAAAATACAAGTGGCTATGGGATAGGAAGACCCCTAATCATCTACTATGATGAACCAGAGGAAAAAGTTATGCCAGCCATGGAAGAAAATGCGCCCAAATTAATCATTGATTTACCTGTTTCCTTTCCATACAAGGAAAACAAGGCTACACCATGGAAATATGACTGCAGTATGGTTATGCCCGGGTCTTCAGGCCAACAGGATATTACAGGTGTGGGGCATTTAACCCGAAGTGGGAGGTGTTATGCTCCGGAGGCCATTGAACAAGGGGTAGCAGGGAAAGACAGAGGAATTGACAAAGGGAAGAAGGTCGTCGAGCCAATCCGCATTGAGAAGGATTTGCCGGAGGAAACAGAGAGGGGATCAGCCCCGATTAATGGAATCAAAGAGCCAGTATGTGAAAAAGAAGCTTGTGAGTTCTTGAAATTTATAAAGCATAGTGAATATAGCGTGGTTGAACAACTGCAACGTCAACCAGCTAGGATTTCAATCTTATCTTTGCTTTTAAATTCAGAACCACACAGAAAGGCTTTATTGAGAGTATTAAATCAAGCGTACGTGGCCAATAATATATCAGTGGAAAAGCTGGATAGGTTGGTGGGAAACATCGCAGCTGATGACTTCATATTCTTCAGCTATGAGGAAATACCACCCAATGGTATTGGATCAACAAAAGCTCTCCATATAACCACTACTTGTAAGGGGCACATATTGCCGAGGGTCCTTCTGGACAACGGTTCTTCACTAAATGTGATGCCTTTAGCAACCTTATCCAAGTTACCAGTGGATTTATCCTATATGATACCGAGTTGCACGGTGGTCAGAGCTTTTGACGGAACCAGGAGGGAGGTTATGGGAACCATTGAAGTTCCTTTGGAAATAGGCCCGTGCACATATACAGTGAACTTCCAGGTTATGGATATCAATCCATCTTATAACTGTTTGTTGGGAAGGCCATGGATACATTCAGCTGGGGCTGTACCCTCGTCTCTTCACCAGAAACTAAAATTTGTGATGGAGGGTCGGTTGATTACGGTATCAGGGGAGGAAGACATAATAGCCTCCGCATCCACTGAATCTCCTTATGTGGAGCCGAATGAAGAGGCCGTGGAGTGTTCTTTCCGGTCTTTGGAATTTGTAAATGCAGTTTTTGTCGCTGAAGGACAAAAAATTCCAAAACCAAAGCTGTCCAAGAACACAAGGTTGGGGGTAAAAACCACCGTAGGAAAAGGCTGCAGGGCAGGAAAAGGTCTCGGGAAATATCTTCAGGGGATGGCTCGAGCCATAGAGGTAAAAGGAAAAAAGGACCGATTTGGCTTAGGATATCTTCCAAAGGCCCATGAGAAAAGAAGACAGGTTGAAAAGAATCGACAAAGGAGGATGGCCCGTTTTGCGGGTATGGATATTGAGTGGGAGCCTATGACATTCCCACCTATCCTTCACAACTTCCGCTCAGCTGGTTCTCTGTTCGGAGAAAAGAATTCTGATGATGTACTTGTGATGATAGAGAAAGCCTTCAAGAAATTCCAGGTGAATGGTGATGAACAGATGAATGATGTGGAGATCTGCATGACTGGGAAAGACAGAATTGAAAGAGAAAGTGCTAGCTGGATGGTGCGACCTTGTCCACCAGGATATAGACTAACCAATTGGAGTGCGACTGAGTTGCCCATAGTCTTTAAGTCTATTCCAAAGTAATACTTTTTAAAAAAGCAATCTTAATTATCTTTACCCAGAGATATTAAGTTTTTTTTGTAATGGGCTTTTCAAGCATTTTCATTCAATAAATAACAAGCACAATGCATTATCCATATTGATGTGTCCATATTCTTTCATTTTTGTTATTCATTTTCTTTTCTATATATATATTTTCCTATATTGTTTTTCTCCACCTATTTACAGGTGTACGGATGCAGAATATGAGGACCCTCCTGTCAGTAATTCTGAAATTGATTTTGAAAGACCCATTTGCACGGGTGATTTTGAGGCTAATGAAGATACTGAGGATTATGATCTATCTCCGGATTTATTGAGAAAAATAGAACAAGAGGAGAAGCAAGTACTTCCTCATAAGGAATTATTGGAAACAATAAATTTGGGAAATGATGAAGAGATAAAAGAAATCAGAATTGGAACTTCATTGTCACCATTAATAAAAAGTGAATTGATAGCTTTGCTCCAGGAGCATGTGGATGTATTTGCATGGTCATACCAAGATATGCCAGGGTTAAATCCGGATATTGTGGTTCATAGGCTCCCTTTAAGGCCAGAGTGCAAGCCAATTCAGCAAAAGTTGAGAAGAATGAGGCCTGATATGCTGTTAAAGATAAAAGAGGAAGTGAAGAAACAATTTGATGCTGGATTCCTAGAGGTGGCAAAATATCCGGAATGGGTGGCAAATATTGTTCCAGTACCGAAGAAGGATGGCAAGGTGCGGATGTGTGTTGATTATCGAGATTTGAACAAGGCCAGCCCTAAAGATAATTTCCCTTTGCCCCATATTGATACTCTGGTGGATAATACAGCGAAGAGTTCTTTATTTTCTTTTATGGACGGATTCTCAGGATACAATCAAATCAAGATGGCACCGGAAGATATGGAGAAAACCACATTTGTTACAATGTGGGGCACCTTCTGCTACAAAGTAATGCCATTTGGATTGAAGAATGCTGGGGCAACATACCAGAGAGCCATGGTGACCTTGTTTCATGATATGATGCATAAGGGAATTGAGGTCTACGTTGATGATATGATCGCAAAGTCACAAGGAGAAGAGGAGCATATTGCGAATCTTAAGAAGCTCTTTGAAAGATTAAGGAAATTTAGACTCAAGCTAAATCCGGCAAAATGCACTTTTGGAGTCACCTCGGGGAAGTTGTTGGGTTTTGTTGTCAGCAAAAGAGGAATTGAGATTGACCCAGATAAAGTGAATGCCATTCAGAATTTGCCACCACCTCGCACTCAAAAGGAAGTAAGAGGCTTTCTAGGGAGATTGAATTACATTGCTCGGTTTATTTCACAGTTGACCGACAAATGTGATCCAATATTTAAGTTACTTCGAAAGCGTGATCCAGGAGAATGGGATGAAGGGTGTCAGATTGCTTTTGAAAAGGTTAAGCATTATTTATCAAACCCACCAGTATTAATGCCGCCGATCCCGGATAAACCAATGATACTGTATTTATCAGTATTTGAAAGTTCCATGGGTTGTGTTTTGGGGCAGCTTGATGAAACGGGAAAGAAAGAACAGGCAGTTTACTATCTCAGTAAAAAGTTCACAGACTATGAGTTGAAATATTCGTCGGTAGAAAAGTTGTGCTGCGCCTTAGCTTGGACTGCTCGAAGACTCAGACAGTATATGTTGTACCACACCACGTGGTTGATTGCCAAGCTAGATCCAATCAAGTACATGTTGGAAGCACCTTCTCTGTCAGGGAGGACGGCAAGATGGCAGGTTTTATTGTCAGAGTACGACATTGTATACGTAAGTCAAAAAGCTATCAAAGGCAGTGCAGTGGCGGAATTCTTAGCAAGTCGGGCAGTGGAAAATTATGAGCCGTTGAACTTTGACTTCCCAGATGAGGATTTGATGTATGTGTCGCAAGCAGATTAGATTCCCCTAAAGAAGAAAGTGTGGAGAATGTACTTCGATGGCGCATCTAATGCCATGGGGCACGGAATCGGGGCAGTGCTTATATCCCCAGAAGAATACTGTTATCCTTTCACTGCTAGATTGGATTTTGATTGTACAAACAATACTGCTGAGTATGAAGCATGTACTATGGGCCTTCGTGCCGCGGTGGACAGAAAGATCAAAGTATTGGAAGTCTATGGAGACTCAGCCTTGGTAATTTACCAGTTACGAGGAGAATGGGAAACCCGAGATACGAAGCTAATCCGATACCGAGAACTCATACTGAGTTTATTAGAGGAGTTCGAAGAAGTGAATTTCAATTACTTTCCTCGAGAAGAAAATCGAATGGCGGATGCTCTGGCTACTTTGTCATCAATGTTTAAAGTGAATGAAGGGGCAGAAGTTGTGCCGATCAAGATGAGCATATACGAGTCTCCTGCCCACTGCTTGAGTATCGAAGAAGAAGCAGATGGTCTCCCTTGGTATAACGACATCTTGCAGTACATCAAGAGTCAACAGTATCCAAAACAAGCGACAGAGAATGACAAGAGGACTCTAAGAAGGTTAGCAATGGGTTTTGTTCTAGATGGCGAGATTCTCTACAAGAAAGGGAAAGATCAAGTCTTGTTGAGGTGTGTCAGGTCTGCCGAAGCTCGAAGAATCATAGAAGAGGTCCATGAAGGGATATGTGGCACCCACGCTAATGGTCACATGCTTGCTAAACAGATTATGAGGGCAGGGTACTACTGGCTGACCATGGAAGGTGATTGTATCAGTTATTCCCGGAAGTGTCATAAATGCCAGATTTATGCAGATAAGATTCATGTGTCGCCATCACCTTTACATGTCATGACTGCACCATGGCCTTTTTCAATGTGGGGAATGGATATGATCGGGCCTATTACCCCAAAAGCTTCAAATGGACATCGTTTCATCTTGGTGGCCATAGATTATTTCACAAAGTGGGTAGAAGCTGCGTCTTATGCAAATGTAACAAAGTCGGTGGTATGCAGATTCATCAAGAAAGAAATCATATGCCGTTATGGGTTGCCAGCAAGAATTATTTCGGATAATGCTCTCAATTTGAACAATAAGATGATGAGAGAAGTGTGTACTCAATTCAAGATCACACATCATAATTCGGCACCTTACCGTCCGAAGATGAACGGCGCAGTAGAAGCAGCTAACAAGAACATCAAGAGGATCGTTGAAAAGATGACCAATGTGTACAAAGATTGGCATGAGATCCTGCCTTTCGCTCTTCATGCCTATCGTACTTCGGTCCGCACATCTACAGGGGCAACACCATTTTCTTTGGTATACGGGATGGAAGCAGTGCTACCTATTGAAGTTGAGATTCCTTCACTTCGGGTTTTGATGGAAGTTGGTCTAGAGGAAGCAGAATGGGTTAAAGCTCGTTATGAACAGTTGAATCTCATCGAGGAGAAAAGATTGAAAGCAATTTGTCACGGGCAGTTATATCAGAAAAGGATGATTCGAGCCCACAACAAGAAAGTTCGTCCCAGACAGTTCCGAGAAGGGGAGTTGGTATTGAGGAAAATTCTCCCTATAGTGAAAGACCCGAGAGGAAAATGGGCTCCAAATTGGGAAGGACCTTATGTGGTAAAGAGAGCTTTTTCTAGAGGAGCATTGATTCTAACTCGGATGGACGGAGATGATTTTAGACATCCCGTAAATGCTGATGAATTGATGAAGTATTATGCTTGAAAAAAAAAAAAAAAAAAAAATTGTGTGATGCTGTGCACATGAAAATTCGAATGATTCCAAGTGTAAAAATAGAAATTCTATGTATCTATTTCCTCTAAGAATTGCTTTTCAAAGAAAATATTTATGCTTGATATGATGAATGGCCGTTTTTCATATTCCTTCCACTAAGAAGAAATTATCCTTAGTCACCCCTTTGAGCCTTAAGAATTATTTATTTCTTTAAACCTTGATCAAGGATCATCCTCTACACTGGAGGGCAAATGCGAGGAAAGATAATAATAAAAAAAAAAAAGAGGGCAAATGTTTCCAGAATGAGTTCTCCTCAGGAAGTGATCCTTGATCCAATCACCTTTAAACACATTTTTGGGCCTATTTATCCTTCCTTTCTAAACCTAAACCTTGGCCTACATTACATACTTTAAAAGCCCATTTTGATCAAGCATGGATATTTAATTTGAAAGGTTATTCTCAGAATCCATCCCATCTTTTGAATTGATATTTTTACTGTGGGAGCATTCAGAATTCTCAAATGCATGGCAAAAAAAAAAAAAAAAAAAAAAGGAGAGGTTTAAGCCGAAAACCCCAAAGGGCGACTTAATACCGAACGGAGGAAACTTGAGTTGAAAACCTGTAAAAGGCAGCTCAAGTACTAATCAAAGCTTGAATCAATGCTCCGTGTAATGGGGAAGAAAGCATCTGACAATCAGGGAAAAGGGGAACAATGCAGTCTGATGTAACTACAGCAGTTAAGAGGTTACCCTAGTGAATTGCTCATTCAAGAGAAATTTCAGATGGTTTGAAAAAAGAGGGGTCCAAGATATTCCGCATCCGGGGCATCTACAGCCTATAACCTTATATTTGTTTCTTATATCCTTGACATTTATTTTTACCATTTTAAAACATTTCTTCAATAAATTCTTGTCATCCTTTTCATGACAATTTTTGATTGATTCATATTCTTTTTCATATACTTTTAGATGCATTATGGTTGTTATTAAATTGAATGATGTTTAGTAATAAAAATCTTTAAATAAAGGGATTTCAAAGTATTACTAAGGAATAGATTTAAATCTTGGAAAGGTTTGGAAAGTTCACCAAGAAAAGAAAACAGTGAACGTGGTGGAGACTCCATCGCGTAGTCAGAAAATCTGTGAACTTCAGCAAAAGACAGAAGCTGAGACTATTTGACAAGATATCTTGAGTAAAGGATCCCTCAAGTGGGGCATCAATGAACAGTTGAAGACTCTGTCCTGAAGTCATATAATCTGTGAACCTCAAAGAAACCATGGATTAGAAATTATGGCATAATCATTTGATTGCATTTATTAGGAAGCATACAAGCATTTGCAAAAGCATAGCATTCTCATCATTGCATTTAGTTAACAGTGCAGATATCAGGCAAGCTTGGACTTCCCCAAGAAGAAGCTCGTTTTGCTTCTCAAAAGATTCAGAGTTTGAGATCACCATCGAGGTATCTCCTTTTGTTTTAAATCGAATTCATTCTGTTTCGTCAAATGAGTCGAGCCTTGAGACCATCGTCGAGGTATTTCCTTTTGTTTTAAATCGAATTCATTCTGTTTCGTCAAATGAGTCGAGCCTTGAGACCATCGTCGAGGTATTTCCTTTTGTTTTAAATCGAATTCATTCTGTTTCGTCAAATGAGTCGAGCCTTGAGACCATCGTCGAGGTATTTCCTTTTGTTTTAAATCGAATTCATTCTGTTTTATCAAATGAGTCGAGCCTTGAGATCACCATCGAGGTATCTCCTTTTGTTTTAAATCGAATTCATTCTGTTTCGTCAAATGAGTCGAGCCTTGAGACCATCGTCGAGGTAGTTCTTTTTGTTTTAAATCGAATTCATTCTGTTTCATCAAATGAGTCGAGCCTTGAGACCATCGTCGAGGTATTTCCTTTTGTTTTAAATCGAATTCATTCTGTTTTATCAAATGAGTCGAGCCTTGAGACCATCGTTGAGGTAGTTCATTTTGTTTTAAATCGAGCCCATTCTGTTTTATCAAATGAGTCGAGCCTTGAGACCATCGTCGAGGTAGTTCTTTTTGTTTTAAATCGAATTCATTCTGTTTCGTCAAATGAGTCGAGCCTTGAGACCATCGTCGAGGTAGTTCTTTTTGTTTTAAATCGAATTCATTCTGTTTCGTCAAATGAGTCGAGCCTTGAGACCATCGTCGAGGTATTTCCTTTTGTTTTAAATCGAATTCATTCTGTTTCGTCAAATGAGTCGAGCCTTGAGACCATCGTCGAGGTATTTCCTTTTGTTTTAAATCGAATTCATTCTGTTTTATCAAATGAGTCGAGCCTTGAGATCACCATCGAGGTATCTCCTTTTGTTTTAAATCGAATTCATTCTGTTTCATCAAATGAGTCGAGCCTTGAGACCATCGTCGAGGTAGTTCTTTTTGTTTTAAATCGAATTCATTCTGTTTCGTCAAATGAGTCGAGCCTTGAGACCATCGTCGAGGTATTTCCTTTTGTTTTAAATCGAATTCATTCTGTTTTATCAAATGAGTCGAGCCTTGAGACCATCGTTGAGGTAGTTTATTTTGTTTTAAATCGAGCCCATTCTGTTTTATCAAATGAGTCGAGCCTTGAGACCATCGTCGAGGTAGTTCTTTTTGTTTTAAATCGAATTCATTCTGTTTCGTCAAATGAGTCGAGCCTTGAGACCATCGTCGAGGTAGTTCTTTTTGTTTTAAATCGAATTCATTCTGTTTCGTCAAATGAGTCGAGCCTTGAGACCATCGTCGAGGTATTTCCTTTTGTTTTAAATCGAATTCATTCTGTTTCGTCAAATGAGTCGAGCCTTGAGACCATCTTCGAGGTATTTCCTTTTGTTTTAAATCGAATTCATTCTGTTTTATCAAATGAGTCGAACCCTGAGACTGTCGTCAATATATTTTCGCTAGTTTTAAAGACCTCCGGGCACCAATTTTCTTTTGAAAATCGAATTCGTTTTCTTAAGACGGATCGAGCCTTGATTAGTCAGGGAATTCAATTTAAGGACAAATCTTCAATTTACAACTTATTATCAAAACAGAAAAAAACAAAAAAAACAAAAAAAAAAATGATAGAAAAGAAAACCCCTTTCCCTTTCTTTCATGTGTGATATCACTGACCGTACAAAATTAGTGTTGGTTTATCTTTGCCTGATTCCTGATTCTCAGCAATAGCCAAAGAGGGGCAGCTGTAGACACCTAATTTTGTCCGGACCACTAAAACAGGTATGTTTTCTTCCCATATTGATGTTTCCGAGTATAAAAAGACTGTTTTCATCCTGCAGATGGTACTCCGAGACTTAGTTTAAGAGGGCGAGCACAAAAAGTCAAACTTGAAAAAGTCAACCCCGAAAAAGTCAACCCCAGAAAGTCAACTATTGAAAAAGTCAACCCACTTTCACAATCAAGATTTTGAGTTCAATTGAAAAATGGCGAAAGAATTTTGATAATCCGAGGTCTACATTGAAAGATATGGAGTTCGGAAGTTGGGATTTGGAGATTCAGTAGAAAAGAAACCCTAATCCGAGAAATTTGGGGAAAAGTGCTTAAACGATCAAACTGGTCGAAATTGAAGGTTCCAAATGAAAGATAAGCACTGACTACGGGTAATGGAGAAGTCACTTGCAAGAAAAACCGAAAGAAAAGTCAATCCGGGAGAAAACCGAGAATTAGGGTTTTTAGTGGATTTCGGTGAAATCGGGAAGAATCACAGAAATGGCCCGACTTGGTAAGACCAAAGCCCTCAATGGATGAATATTGGTTAAAAAGGATGGCCCAAGGCTCAGATTGAAGAAAATCTGAAAATCGGATTTGTTTTGAGCAAAACCGGGTTTCGGAGGTAAAAGGGCAAAATTGGAAAAATTTGGGAAAAATAGCAAATGGACTCCGAAAATTATGGAAAATTTGTCAATCTCATTCTTAAATCATTTGAAGGAGATTGGCGAAAGAAAATCTTGATTCCGAGTTCGTTTGCAAAATGGCCAAATCCCGGGCTTCTTATAGAGTAATTCAAAAAGGAAAATCCCGGAAAAATAGCAAATGGACTCCAAAAATTCTGAAATTTGGCAAATCTCATTTTTAAATTATTTGGAAGAGATTGGCGAAAGAAAATCTTGATTCCGAGTTCGTTTGCAAAATGGCCAAATCCCGAGCCTCCTATGCAGTAATTCAAGCCGATAAATCCCGAAAAAATACCAAATGAGCTCCAAAAATTATGAAAACTTCCAGATCACACTTTTTAATTATTTTGAAGAGATTGGTGAAGGAAAATCTTGATTTGGAGCTCGTTTAAAAAATGGTAAAATGTAGGGGCATAAAAGGGCATTTTTGGGAAGAAAAAATCCAAATAAATAGAAAACGGACTCGGATAATTTTGAAAACTTCCAGAACTCAATATTTTATTATTCTGGAAGTATTAAAAAAATAAAAATTGAATTTGGAGTCCGTTTGATATTTACTTGCATCCGGGGGGCAAAATGGTCATTTCACCCAAGCAACCGAAAAGGGCTTTTTTGGCCCTTCAAAAAATCAGAGTTGGGCTGGAAAGGAGAAGTGCTGGCATGCCCAAGCCCAAGGAAAGGAGGAAGCTTCTAATTATTTTTTTTTTAATCAAGTGGTTAAAAATCAAGAGTTAGTTAACCATTCTCTTTGATCAAGCCATGGTGAGTAAACCACATAGGTTAAGAAAGATGTCAACATTATTTTTGCATAGAGAGGGCTGAGATGCTAATCTAAGGGTGGTAATTTCATGACTTTTCATCTTGAATTATTAGCCATTTGATGGAAAATAGGTTACACAAAAATGACAACATCTTTGAGGCTATATAAACATCATTAAGGCCAACCCTAGAGAGGCACATTTTGGTTTTTTTCTTTTCCATTTTGGCTTATTTCTCTTAGTTTTTCTTAGTTTTTATCTTCTTGGTTGAGAGCAAAAAAAGAAAAGTTTAGAAAAAAAAGGAAAGTTTGAAGAGAAAAGCTTGAAATATTAGCTTCTTGAGGTTGCTCTTGAGCACCAACTCTTGCCCTTTCATTTTCTATTCTTGTTTTTTGCTATTTTAATCTCTACTTGGTGAGTTTTCATTTTAGAATAATGTTTTTTTTGTTCTTCCTTCATTTCCTTTCTTAAGTATGTTTTATTTACATTTTGTTTTTACAATAAACTCACCATGGCCAAATGGCCTACATTATTTATTTTAAGTTGTTGTGTTGATTCATTTTACCATATTGTTTATGCTATTTTCTTGTTTTTGATGTTTTAAATGTTATGTTATTTCATGTTCTTAAGTTATATTTAATTTGGTTGCTTTATTTGTTGCCATTTATGTCTTAGATTTCATGTTTTTGCATTTTTAATTTTCTGTTTTCATGTTGTTTAAATTTGAGCATGTTTTAGAGTTAGCATATTAAGTGTTTGTGAAAATGCTTGTGTGATTCTTTGCATGATTCTTGTTTTATATCTTAGTGAGCATGTTTTAGACTTAGTATATTAGGTGTTTGTGAAAATGCTTGTGTGATTTTTGTGTTATGACTTAGTTTTTCATGCTAGTATGCCAAGTGTTTGAGAAAATGCCATGCTTGTTGGAGCTTGAGGCCATTTGGCTACTCCATGTGTTTTGCATTGTGTGTTGCATTTTTTGTCATGCTAGTTGTTAGGTTTTTGCATTTGCATGATATTTGGTTGGATTTTTGAATTAAGCATGCCTTGTGTTTGTAAAAATGCCATGCATGTTTTAGGTCTAGGTTACATTAAATGCCATGCAAGTTCATGTTAGGTCTAGGCCATATTATTTATGTCATGCATTTTCCTTACATTTAGGTTTAGATCCATGCATTATGTTTGCTGCATTATTTCATGCATTTCATATTCATACCACTTGAATAATGACTTGAGCCAATTGATGGTTCAAAGTCATGCTCTCTTGAGCACACTTGTGGAAAATTAAGTTTGTCAAGTTGATTATTCTACCTTTGTGATTTTTTTTTACTTAGACAATTTTTATCTAACTTTCAAAAGTCTTAGCTATTGTTTGGAAATCATTTTATGAGTTTCAAATATTTTTACTTTGATTTTTAAATGATTTTATCAAAGACAAAAAAATGTGCTAGCAAAGCAGTTTTTTTTTTCCTCCAAAAACTCGTACATCTCTGATTTTTCTGGGAATTCATCTTTGATCATAAAATTAAGCTGATTTTTTATCGTGTAGTTTTACATGTCCTGAGTCTCCAGTAATATTTTCAGAATTTTTGGAATTTTTAAAAATAGGGTAAAAAATCGTGGATTAAAACTGGACAGTGGAGTCAGAATTGAATTTAAAGAAAAACAAAGCAGTTTTTTCTCCTCAAAAAACTCGTACATCTCTGATTTTTCTGGGAATTCATCTTTGATCATAAAATTAAGCCGATTTTTTATCGTGTAGTTTTACATGTTCTGAGTCTCCAGTAATTGTTTTAGAATTTTTGGAATTTTTAAAAATAGGGTAAAAAATCGTGGATTAAAACTGGACAGTGGAGTCAGAATTGAATTTAAAGAAAAACAAAGCAGTTTTTTCTCCTCCAAAAACTCGTACATCTATGATTTTTCTGGGAATTCATCTTTGATCAGAAAATTAAGCCGATTTGTTTTCGTGTAGTTTTACATGTCCTGAGTCTCCAGTATTTATTTTAGAATTTTTGGAAGTTTTAAAAATTGGGTAAAAAATCGTGGATTAATACTGGACAGTGGAGTCAGAATTGAATTTAAAGAAAAACCATTTTTCTGTTTTGGTTAATTTACTTAGAGTGGGCTGATTAGGAGGGTTAGCTACTGACTTAGGATAATTTATAAGCCTTTTTAAACTCTAAAAATGGTTTTTCAAGTCCCGGGTTAAGGGTAGCCAAGTCCGGATTTTTTTAAACTTAGGAAATTAGAGCCATTTAAAAAATTCTAGCCCAGTTTTTATTTTTAATTCAAGCTTCTCAAAATTATTTTCAAACAATCACAAAGTATTTTGGTTTTAGAATATTTAATTTGACATATTTTCCTAAGGTAGCCGGATATCTTTTTAGATATACGGATTTCCTTAATTAAAGGAAAAAATACATTTCATGCATTGCATTTTTATATTCATGCATTTTATATAATATGTGATTCTTGTTATAATAATTTCTATGATATTGTTATTATTTTGATTTATATTTTTGATGTTATATGGTTTATCATATGATTTGGAATATTTCATGATATCCCATGCTTTTATTTAGTCATTTTTTTGGTCATATTATTTAGCATATACTATGTTCATGCACTATTATTTCTATTTTTATTTTCATGCATATTATATGGTAGCATTATTTCATATTCCATTTCATTTAATGTATATGCCATATCATTCATGTTTGCCATGTCATTTAGGTTGCATTATATTATTTAGATTTTGCTATGTCATTTTATTTATGTCATGCATATACATGTTCATTTATTTTAAATGTTTTCAAAAAGATAATGGTTTTCAATAAAAATAAAGATATTCCCGAGTTAAAATAATTCATGAGTTCTCTACCGGGTTTGCTGGAGGGAATTTCATCAATTATCATTAATAAAGGAATATCTTTCTTTCAAAAGAAGAATGATTCGGAAAGTTTTCCAAAACTAATAAAAATTTCTATATTTTGCCACGTTTGTTGGGGAATATAGGAAAATTTTGAATTTATAAATTCCGGATCATTTTCAATAAAAAAATGGAATTATTTTTAAATTGGGAATTAACTTGAAATACTAAGTTTAAAACCAACTTTTTACCGAGACTTGAGATAACACACGATTAATAAGGTACCGATTTATACGGGCGTTGTGGGGGTGCTAATCCTTCCCCACACGTAACCGACTCCCGAACCCGCTTCTTTGATTTCTCTGGTTTAAAACGCAGACTTGAAATTGGTTTTTAAAATGTTTTAATTAATTTTTAAAATATTTTATAAAACCGGTTTTAATAGGTGGCCGATCACACCTAGCTAAAAAAGATTGGTGGCGACTCCATGTCTTTTTTAAGGTCATTTTCAAAACCTTCATTTTTCTAGAGGAATTAAGTCGACTTTTCCTCGATTTTTTAATGTCACATCTAACGAATAATAAAGTCTTGCGATGAGACGTTATTTTTTAGGTTGCGACATGATCCATTCTTTTTATATCAATGCAGATTTTTCAAAAAAATAATTAAACAATTGAAAATATTTTACACAAAATCATCAAATATTAATTTTTCTTAAAAATAATTTTTTGTTTTCAAAAAATATTTTGTACCAAACAAAAATATCATATTTTAATATCAAATTTTGTATCTCAATCATTTTCAGGCATTTACTGTGTTTCCTCTCTTACACTTTTCCAATGGATGGTTTTGTGAAGTCAGGTTTTGTTTTTTTATGTTTTCTATGTTGGCTATTTATAGACCTGCTCACGGGCCGGGCAGGTTGTTCAGCCCGGCAGGCCTGGTCTATATTGAATTGGGCTTGGGTAGGATATTTTGTGTTTCGGGCCGGTCCGGTCCGGCCCGAAACAGTAATTTTTATTATAATAATATTATTTTATTTTATTTTAATTATAAAAAAATTTATTTTTTTATTCCAATGAACAGTGTTTCGGGCCTAAACGGGCGGGCCTGGGCAGAGAAAAAAAAAAAACCGGGCTGCGGCCCGGCCCGGCCCATGAGCAGCTCTAGCTATTTAATGTATTTATGGTATTTTAATTTATTTATGCTTGTTTTTATGTATAGACATATATAATTGTACTGAAAAAGAAAGGAACAAGGAATGACACCACACTCTGGTGGTGCTGCTGCTATCACTATGAAGTGGGAATACAGGTAGAGAACATTTGTACATTTTAGTGGGGCATTTTGTAATGATCATGTCAAACAAATCATGATGACAGGGGAAACAATTTAATGTTTTTTGTTTATATTTTTCTTGCTTTTCAAAATCCAAATCGGTCCAATTTCCTTTTTTTTTATTTTTTATTTACTATTATTAGCACATAATTAAATGTATAAGGATAATTGTAATGATCCAAAGGAAATTGTAGCAGCACCAGCCTATTCACTGATACAGCAATTGCCAGTATACGTAGAGATATGGTCATCTGATGATACCAATTCTATGTTTTATTAAGTTATGTCAGTTTATAATTTCAGGAAAAATAGGCCCTTTATTTGTTTTCTTCTGTCTCCCACAATTGGGTTTATGGTTTTTAGGTTGGTAGTTGGCTGATTTGATGAGCCACTTAATGCATGGTGGTACCCTGACCTGTTTTTTGGCAATGCCCACTGGGGAGACTAGGACTGCAAGTCTGCAACATTGTCAAATTTATAACACATCACATTGCATCAACTAAATTTTGTAGGCATGAATTGGACCTAAAACGCTCAAATTAACTACTTGGAACTGTTCATTTTAAATCAATCTTATCATTTGTTTGGCAATTAAGAATATTTTCATGTTTTTATAATCACCTTCAAAGAAAATTGATCTTTTCTTACCCTTTTTTATTTAATTTTCATTGAAAAAGAAATGAAATTAGTAAAAAGAAAAGACAGCATCCTCAGCAGATCCACTGGTAACACAGCTGTCACATCCAAATTAGAGGCTGGGCCTTCCATCCACAACATTAGCAAGTAATTTCTCCAAAACCACTCACATCCACATTAAAATTTTCCAATCCAGTGGTCAAAGCTATCATACTAAATTTATTAATGGTAATAATAAGGCAGTGGGGACCTCAGGCTTTTATCAATCTTCACATTGATCATATTGGCCTGGTCGATTATCAAAATCAAAATCAAAATCAACGTTTTAAGATGTCGTGTTTAAGCAGCTGGAGAAATACCAAAATGCCACATTATCTGATCCTTAACCTTAAGTTTGATCTCCAAATACTCTAAAACTAATCATGTCAACGGTAGAGGTGGCTGTTAAGCTTATGCCCTTAGTGGGGTGAAGCTGCCCTACTGCCTGCAGCATAGGAAATCTCAGAAGGCTGTAGTAAAGACAATTGATCTGATGAATCCAAGAGAATCAGAGGGGAAGAATCATTCCTATAGTAATATAAAAAGTAAAGTGATGTTTATTACTAGCAGTAGATTTTTATAATCCTTTGGATTAGGATCTGAGATTATTAGCCTGTGGGTGTGGGAGCACAAAGATATGGTCCCTTGTCCTGGTTTGCATTTAGGATGCTTGCCACTTCCAATATCTCCCCTTTAGTTTCTATATTCTTTTATTTTTCTCTCTTCTTTCACAAATGCCCACTTATAGTCTCACCCACCTCTGCAACAAATTAAAGCAAGCTAGCTGTTGAGGAATATTGGGCCACTGAAAGTCACCCTCAATTTTTAAAACAACTGGCGTGGCCATGGGGGGATTATTAAGGTACTTCAGTGCAGTCAACATGCTTTTTTTTTGTTGCAAAGTTAGCTTGAGAGAATAGATTCCAAACCCCATCCCTAGAAACTATAAGGTGGACTAGATATTTGAAATTTTTTGAATGTCATGAAAATTTGTGTTCTGTAATATACTAGTAATACTTTGCTTTATGGACAAAGGGAATGTGATTGAACGACATAATAATTATTATGTAAAACTACACTATCTCTGACAAAGGCTGTCAAGACCATGCTTTCTAAAAGATATAAATATGATGTTAATAGAACTTATAAGATGGTCGTGATTTATTTATTTATTTTTACTGAGGCTGTTGCTGTAATAATTGTTCTGGGTGAACCTATGACTGGACAACTATTTATTTCACATTGTATATCTCACCTGCATTTTATTTCTTTAGATAATAAGATTTACAGCAATGTCTGATGAGAGTAACCCTGCTAAAAACAATGAGACAAAAGAAATTATAAATACATTGAATATACTAAAGTTTTGATAATGTAAAAGTTAAACCAAATTCATTAAATCAGATCTCTTAAAAGTAAAACCAGAGCCCTGAAGTGCATGGTAAGGTATCTCAGAAATTAAAAAATGATAGCTCCTTATATGTTGCTGAGGAGTGAGCAGAGAAGTGATCGAATCTCTTTGAAGAGAATATCAACAATAAATGTATAAATTGAAATCTAGGCCAGCTGGGGTCTGAGTCATTATCGTCTCATGTTACAGTATTTGAGCAATTAAAATTTATAGTCAATTTTACATGGTTAAAAATGATAAATTGTAGTATGGGGTAGAAAATGGTTTTTTCAACTTTAATTGGTTTATAAAACAAATAAAAAAAAAAGGAAGACAATGAAAAGGAACAAACCATTTTCTGGGTCCAAGAGACTTTATCATCAAATGACAATCCAATAAAGTTCAAGCACGCGAAGCTTGTTGGATGGTGATGCTTGTTTGCCAATCACAATTAGATTGTCCTAGCTACAAATAATAGTGTTAGCGAGAAAGAAAAAAAAAAAAAGAAAATTATAAAGAAAATGAGAATAGAAAGACCACCACAGAGCTTAATTGTGCCTACTTTAAAGCTGGAAGATGGCGATGGGTCATCTGATTGAGATGGGGAGACTGTGATAAAATATATAAATAACCACTCTTTTCACCATCTTTGAGGAAAGAGAAGCTGAAAATATTGTAAACTTTCTAAAATCATGGCTACAAATAGATCTGATAATTCGTATATTCGTATTATATTCGTGTATTTTATCGTATCATAATTGTGTTTAAGATATTTTATATTTATATAAATTTTGATAAGTTAATAATTCGTATTATATAGATTTTGAGATATTCGTATATTTGTGTCGTGTTTGTGTTATTTTTTCGTGTCGTGTTTTTTTTGCATATTTTAGTTTTTTTTTTTTCGTATCATATAATTGTATCATATTAAATATTACCAGATCTAGCTAGAAAATCCTTTAAGCTAGAATGAAACTGTTAGACTATCACATGGGTGTCAACAATTGTCCCAGCATTGTTAGCAAGGATGTTGTTTTATTAGAGACCAAAAAGTTTCTAAAGAAAAATTTACCCCAAAATGGATTAAAAAATCCCAGCTTGGAATATTCAGGCATAAGCTCTTATGGGGGCATAGACAAACCTTCTCAAGTACTCAAAGCACTGAAGTTATAATAACCTTTGTCGCCAAATTGACCATTATATGGAATCAACAAAGATGATTAATCGAAGAAAATTGAAAAATCTTTTGTCTAATTAGGATTCCCATAAATTCGACTCATATTGGTCAGGTTTGGATAAAATTTTTAGTGATTCGAATCGATTTGATTTGAATCATTGTTTAAATAATAAAAAAATATTTTTCTATTTAAATTTAATTATAAATATAAAAATATTAATATAAAAATTATATTTTAAATTTTTTATTATTATTTGATCAATAAAATGGATCAAAAACCCAGCTGGATCCGTCCAAGACCGAATCCGAATAAAAAAAAAAAAGATTTGAGCTGCGATCCTGTCCACATTTAATTGTGGGCTTTAGTAAGCTCTATCTCATTACGAAAGGCATCTGTGATCTTCCAACTGATATATATTATATCCCTCGGGATTAAACAACTGATCCCATTTTCACTGTTGCCTCCAGTTTACCAGGACCGAACCACCACGGATCTCTAGTCTAGTTTTAAGCTTACATTCTTGTAGTGCGGAGTCCGGATGTATCCAGTTTTAGCCAATTTCAAGGCCTATTAACCTTTAAATTTAGTTATTGATAACAGAAAGCTAGATAAAGCAATGGATAATTGCATATGGTGAGTGATCCCTTAATTGTACAACTTTAGGCTTACAATAACCATTTGCTGCTGATTAATCTTTAATCTTGTCATGTCTTCCTGAGTGGATCAACCGACAATTTACAAGATTTCCATGCATCACCCGCGCAATTTGCTCTTCAAACAAAACTGTGCTTTTAATTTAGAGAAGTTTGAACACTCTACTTTAGCTAGGAAATTTGCATAAACATATCATAGATTCAAATGCTAAGTAAACTCTAATTTACAGATACACTAAGTCTAAACGTTTTAAGATCAATTGCTCAGAAGCTAAGAAATAAATCCTAGGGAGAATAGGAATGCTGTATATATTACCAATAACGTATGTTTTCTAAGATGTTTTTATTATAAAATTTAACATTTAGAATTCATGTAGTAAGTATTAGCGTAGAAGAATGATATTTGAAAGTGGAAATTTTAATTTATGTTTATTGGACATGTTTCATCCCAAAAATGGTGATCCTTCATCTAAGTTATGTATGTTCATGGAGAGAGATTTCAAACACCATTTGGGGATTATAAATACTTTCATAATCGTTCATTTCAAGACACTTCTACATTCAATCTCTCAAGAATCAAATCATTCTCTCTCGCTCTTATTTTCTCATTTATGATTCATGTGTGTTTAAGAGATTTTTGAAGTGAAATCTTGATTCTCTTAATTAAGGCATTATATCTTGGGGATAAAGGTTTTAAGAGTCCATTTGTATCATAATGGGAAAACTATTATCTTAATAAAAAGGTTTCTAGAATCACCCTACCATAAGCACTAGTGTGATGAATTCTATCTGACCACTCATCCACCTTCATGTGTTTCATCTCATATCCAAAATCACCCTACCATAAGCCTCTCTTCTTGGAACTCATTCGAATGAAATCAAAGAATAACAATTCACACATAAGATGACCTGGTGTCTCAAGTCAAAAGATTATTTACACTACTGACACATGAGAGTATTTCCATAGACACTTGAGTGATATACCAAATGGAACTCTCATAGCGGGTCATGTTTACTGAACTTGTTTATCTTAACAAGCACCTATATGCTACCCATACGTATCACTATATTTCAACCTATGAGATTGGTTGTAAGTTTCCTAAGAAAAATGGCTTAGCATATACCAGTCTATGTGCATTGTTAATGTCTTGTCTTGACAATACTATGAACATGAACTATATTTGGAAACGCGACTTTGATGCATTTTAGGATCTCATAATTGCAACACCAATACAATCCTTTGCAAGGCCTAATGTATTTTCTGGATTTTATCCAAATAAGTTTTTTAAAGCATTATCAAAAACATCTTATTGACAAAGGAATACCTCTATTATAAATGATCAATTATAATATGCAATACATGAATTAAAATTAGCAGTAGTGTCTTAAGCAAGCTTAAATGGGATTGCTTGCAAGGCTTACACTAATAGAAATCCTTTATTGGGTGTTTAAAACTAACAAGAATATCATCTAAATAGCCATTGATTGGCTACAGATGACTAAAACAATAAGTCTATTTAGTCTGAAAATTAGTTTTGAAAATCAGAAAAACAAAGCATCCATTAAAAGAAATTCTCAATAAAACAAACAAAATAGCATTCAAGAAAAGAAAAAACATAGAAAGATCAAAGAATAAAACCAGCAAATAGAAAATAACCATTGATTTGAGCACTTTCAGCACCTTTCGTCCTTCTCCTTCCTTTTTCCTTTCTTTTTTCTTCCTTTTTTTTTTCCTCCTCTCTATCCGCCTTGTAACCCAAGCCACTCTTCAAAACCTCCTCTAAACCTAATGCGAAATCTCTTTTAAAAGTCCTCCTTGGCTTATTTTAGGCCCTTGGATCAAAATGATCTAAGGGACCCCTTTTTCCCTACACTTACCCTTCCTAATTTCTTTTTCCCTTTTAATTCCTTTTTATGGTCCTTTAGATGAAAAAAAATGAAAGGCTAGATTTTAAAGCTGAGATTAGAGAGGGAGAAATCCCTAAATTACCCCCTTTATTTTTCATTTATTTTATTTTTTCCCTTCTTTTACTTAAATTAATTTTAATTCATTTAAGGTTTTGAAACATAGGGCTAAGAACTCGAGATTTAATTGGCCTTGACCTTCTCTTTTGAATTGGGCTTGAATTGAATTTTAAGATTAATATGGGTGACCAGATCATGTGGAGCAACTTTGAAAATAGTTTTATTTTATTATGATTCGATAAACTTTGAATAGTTTTTTTATGTTTAATTAGACTTAATGTTGTAGTTTGTATGAATTGTGACTCTATGTTTATTATCTTAAATGAAAATAATTACTTTTTTGTGGATAAAAAAAATATTAAAAAATTTAAGGCCCAAATTTCAAATTGACAGTTAAAATTCCAAAAGATGTATGATTTAAATTACTTTAAATGCAAAAATTTGGACCCTAAAACCTTATTGAAAAATAACCTGAGCCTGAGTTGGGCATCCAATCAAAATTTGTTTTTTAAAGCACGTAGACAAAATTAAGTATCTACAGCTGCCTTATTTTTTTCTCATTATTGAGAATCTGGAATATAGTGTCACACCCCAAATCGAGGCATAATAGACGTCGCACATTTACGAGATATAATCTCACAAACATATAAGGCAACAAACTGACTAACTGGAATTCGAAAGAATCAAACGTTTAAAAATATAAATAATGAAATCACAATTTTTATAAAAGATTCATAAATTGTGTGCTTGAAAATAGAGTTCCAAATATATTTAAAGAAATCCATAAAATTCGAATAAAAACTTATAGTTTTGAATGATCTATCAAAGAAAAGTCTCGAAATCTAATTATTGGAAACACCCTGGAAGTCCTAGAAACATGCACTACAATCTGAAACGTCATTGCCCGAAATTTATGCGTGCATGACTAAATTCAGAACTTGTAAAATGTTAAAGATGAGAATGAGTACAGCTACTCAGTAAGCAACCGACATCCCTTCAGTTGGGTTAAGCAAATTCAAAACCTTTAGGCCAAAATAACTATTTGAATTTAATAATGCAAAATTCTAGATAATCGTATATTTATAAATAACTTAATTCAAAATCATATAACATAATAGAACTCAACAAAAACATAAATTTTAGTTTCCGAAATCTATCTCCTTTTACAAGCTATGGCCACCCCTTAACCCCAGTGGCGAAGGTTAGAAGTCATACAAAAATCACAATTAATCCCAGTGGCATGGGTCAAAATATATCGAAAGCAAACCAATGGTTGTACATATCGATATCACAAAAACCACAATTCTAAACCGGTGGCACGGTTGAAATCGATATCTATCACAAAATACACGTCGACATGGCCAACGTTTAACCCCGTTGACAGGGCCAGAACATAGCGTATCAGGAGAGCATTCAAAACACATAAAATCAGATTATCCATAATGTACCATAATTATATTTTCTTTATAAGAAAAAAAGCATACTTCTTCCACATAAATTATGTAGTAAAATTAAAGTCATAAAGGTATACATATGATTAGCACAAATGATTTTCATAGTCGATTCAAAATAACTTTAGCTTTCATGCTTAACCCAGTTTAATAAAACATGGGACAAAACATTATATATTGCATACATAATATAAGAATCTTTAAGGCTAACTTTTCAGGACTTAAACATAGAAGGAACGTCAAGTCACTTACTTGATTCGCTAAACCGACACTTAAGCAGCAAATCACACAAATCTCCTTGTAGCCTAAGAATTTAAGAAAATATTCAAAAATAAAAAATTAAATAAAAATAAAAAATTAAATAAAAATAAATAAATTTAACAAGTATGACTTCCCATTGATCATCCCAAGACATTTAGATTGTGTGGTGACCTCTCTAATAAACTGGAAGTATTTGGTAATATAATCTTTAATAAAACGTTTCTTTTTTAATAATGAGAAAATATTTAAAACTAAGTAAAATAGAAAAATTAAAAGTTAAAACGTAAAATCAGTACCAATATGAATTTTTGATGAAAATATAATTACATATTAAATAAATTTTCTATTTATAAGCTTATACATAAGTAAATAAGCTTTTTCACTAAATCAAACAAAATAAAGACAGTTTCGTAAAAATATATTTATATATGTAAAAATTCACAAAAATTAATGTAACTGAAATTAATATGATTTTTAACTAAATATATTTAATTTTGGCCGAAAATGATTTTTAAAATAATAAAATTGAAGAATTTCAAATTCTGAAATTTTTATTTTTCATGATCATTTGGCCTACTTTGAGACAATAGAACTCCCAATCCGTGAGGTTTCCAGTACTGTTTAAAATACTAATTCAAAGTAGAAATATAATAGTATATCATAGAAATGAATTTCGGTAAAAACGATTACATATAGCCTAAGTTTCGGGGGTCCAAACTTTGAAAATAATCACAAACTGTCTAGATTTTTTTGGGTTTTCTGGGTTTCCAGTTTTATGGAGCCTAATTTGGGACTTCGATTCTATCAACACAAAACACATATCATCAAGATACTGATACCAATGGAAAGATCACATTTCATACTATGAAAAGCATCCAAGATTCTACAAAAATGACCACCGGAAAATGGAGTTTCGGTGACCCAAAGTTGGCTAATCAAAACTGTCAGAAACCCAAAATCAACAAACTTCAAAAATTGTTTTCTCCCAAATTATTGAACCAAATGAAATGTCACACATACCATTGGAAAGATCTTGAAGAGACCTTTCTTAGGTACCGACAATGTCGCCAGAAAGTCACCGAAATTTTTAGAGAGTGAATATGGTTTAAAATAAAGGTTTGGGTTTTGTGCAAAAATCATTCAAAACATAAAAATTTAAAGGAAACTAAGCAAAATACCTGAATCCGTGTTTTCAGAATAGATTTGCCTTTCCTTTGCCTATCTTCTTCTTTTTTTCTAGGGTAAGGTTCTCCCAAATTGCCTAACTCTCTGTCTGACAAACACCAAGCGTAAAAAGAAAATAAGCATAACCCTTTTAATTATTATTAGGTTAAACTAATAACTCACTTTGGGCCTAAAATAAAATTATAACAAATAGGCTGGATGCATGTGAAAAAAAATAACCAAATCAAAATTTTATGGGCTTTACATCCTCCCCTCCTTAAAAGGAGTTTAGTCATCTAAACTTTTACCTTGGCTCTAAAAAAGGTGAGAAAATTTTTCTTTCATATTTTCTTCTAACTCCCAAGTTGCTTCTCGTTCGGTATGATTACTCCACTGAACCTTAACATAAGGAATTGTTCTTCTCCTCAAAACTTGCTTTTTTCTATCGACAATACATAAAGGATGCTCGTCATAAGAAAAATCTTCTCTAAGTCTCAAAGGAGCTAACTCGATCGCATGAATCGAATATCGAAACATGAAACACATTATGCACTCCGGATAATGCAGGTGGAAGTGCTAATTTATAAGCCACATCTCCTATCTTATCAAGAAATCTCAAAGGGTCCCACATAACGAGGACTAAGTTTCCCACGAATTCCGAATCTCATCACTCCTCTAGTTGGAGAAACTCGTAAGAATACATGGTCACCAACCTCAAATTCCAGTTTTCGTCTCCTATTATCAGCATAACTTTTCTGTCGACTTTGACCTACACGAAGATGTTCTCTAATCAATTGGACTTTTTCAATTGCTTGTTGAATAAGATCTGAACCCAATAATTGTCTCTCGCCTACATCTTCCCAACCAAGAGGAGATCTACACTTTCTTCCATACAAAGCTTCAAATGGAGCCATCTGAATGCTGGATTGATAACTATTATTGTAGGCAAACTCCGCCCACAGAAAATGGCGATCCCATGAACCTCCAAAATCCATAACACATGCTTTCAACATGTACTCTAAGATTTGGATAGTCCTCTCAGATTGAACATTCGTTTGGGGGTGAAAAGCAGTACTAAAACTCAATCGAGTGCCTAAAGCATTATGCAAACTCTCCCAAAATTTTGCAACAAAACAAGAATCTCAATCAAACACTATAGACACTGGAACACCATGAAGCCTCACAATTTGCTCAATGTACAACTCCGCCAACCTCTCTAATGACATTCCTGTATGAACGACCAAGAAATGTGCAGACATTGTCAATCTATCAACAATCACCCAAACACCATCATTTCTTTTTGAGGATTCTAGGTAAACCTGATACGAAATCCATTATGATTCTTTCCCACTTCCATTCAGGAATTGGAAGAGGTTTCAACAATCCCGCAGGTCTCTGATGTTCGGCCTTAACTTGTTGACAAGTCAAACCCTTAGCTACAAATAGAGCAATCTCTCTCTTCATATTATTCTACCAGAAAGTGGTTTTCAAATCTGTAAACATTTTGGTTTCGCCAGGATGAATCGTATAGTTACTGTAATGAGCTTTCTCCAAAATCTCTCTCCTCAATTCCAAATCATTTGGAACACAAATCCTACTACCAAACCACAATGAACCGTTCTCATGAATTCAAAATTTCAGTTTTGAAACAGAATCCACCTCAAGTCTGATATTTTGGAGTTGAGGACCATTAGCTTAAGCATCTTTAATCCTCTGAATTAGGGTAGGCTGAACTCGTAAATTAGCCAAATAAGCTCCATAACCTCATACACACATCAATATCCATTCTCCTAAGGTCTTCTAAAATTTGTCTTTGAGAAGTAATTACCGAAGCCAAATTCCCAACAAATTTCCTACTTAAAGCATCAGCTACCTTGTTCGCCTTACTAGGGTGGTAACTAATGGTCAAGTCATAATCCTTCAACGGTTTTAACCATCTCTTTTGGCTCATGTTCAACTCCTTTTGGGTGAAAATATATTTCAAACTCTTGTGGTCCGTAAAGATCTCACAAGACTCACCATATAAATAATGTCTCTAAATCTTCAATGCAAAGACTGCTACTACCAACTCCAAATCATGAGTAGGGTAATTCTCTTTGTAGACACCTAATTTTGTCCGAGCCCCCTAAATCGGGTAAATATTCCTTGTCAACTCCCTGGAACGCAAAGATACTTCCACCATTCCATAGATGGGTCCCCAAAACTTTGTTTCGGAGGTCAGCACAAAAAGTCAACTTGGAAAAAGTCAACTTCGAAAAAGTCAACCCTTGAAAAAGTCAACTCCTAGTCCAAATCAAAGTTCGAACTTGAATTGAACAATGGCGAAAGAATTTTGACAATCTGAGATCTACAATGAAAGATATGGAGTTTGAAAGATGGATTGCGAAAATTCAGTGTAGGGGAAGACCTAAATCGACAAATTTGGGGAAAACCGCAAAGATGATCCAATTCGGTGAAATTGAAGCCCCTAGTTGATAAAGGATGGACAAAAAAAAAATAGCCCAAGGCCCAATTTGAAATGGATCACAAGGAAGAGCCGGTTAGAGCAAAAACGAAAGAACGAGCAAATTCTCGAGTTTGGAAAGGAGAAAACTAAATCGGAGGGGAAATGTGATCGTAAAATTTGGGCATTTTCTGACCAACTCAAATCAGTATAGGAAAAAGGAAGTGGAAAAAGAAAATCCAAAAATTGGAGCCGTTTTGAGTAAAATCGAGGTTTCGGAGGTTGAAGGGCAATTTCGAAAAATCCCAAAGATAATTTTGAAAAAAATAGCAAACGAGCTCGGAAAATTATGAAAACTTCCAGATCTGAATTTCGTAATTTTTGGAAGAGATTGGTGATGAAAAATCAGGAATCGAAGTTCATTTGAAAAATGGTAAAGTTCGGGTGCACTAACCCGAAATTCCAAAAGATAGTTTCGAGAAAAATAGCAAACGATCTCAAAAAATTATGAAAACTTCCAGATCTAAGTTTCATAATTTTTGAAAGATATTGATGAAGAAAAATCCAGAGTTGGAGCTCATTTGAAAAATGGTCAAATTCAGGTGCACTAACCCGAAATTCCAAAAGATAATTTTGGGAAAAATAGCAAACGAACTCGAAAAATTATGAAAACTTCTAGATTTGAGTTTCATAATTTTGAAAGAGATCGGTGAAGAAAAATCCAGAACCAGAGTTCATTTGAAAAAGGCTAAATTTGGGAGGCATTAAACCAAAATTTCAGAGATAAATCCAGAAAAAATAGAGAATGAGCTTGGAAAAATGTGAAAACCTCCAGAATCAAGTTTTACATTGAATGGGATGAGTTGGAAAAGACAAATCCAAAATTGGGGTCCATTTGCAATTAAATTAAGTTCGGGGGGAAAAAAGGTAATTTTACCAAAGAAATCGAAAATAGCCAATTTGTAATTAAGAAAAATATGAAAGATGGAGGAAATTCTTGAACATTCCAGGTCTTGGCCAGCCATGCATAGGGGAGAAGTGGAGGTTTGATCAATTTAATTCAATGGTCACTATCAAGCTAAAAAATGCCATATTTATTGCCTTGCAAATGGTCCCCCCTCATCCAATGGCCTAGGTGCCTTGTAGAAAAGATGAGTACATCCTTCAATGGCCAAGATCAAATTGCAAGATGACATTTTTATTTTTCATGAAAAGATCCTCATCCAATGGACAAGATTGGTGGAAGAAAGATGAGCACAATCCATCCAATGGTGAAGGGAGATTCAGCCAAGCAAGAGAGCATGAGGGAGTGGTCTTTGTTTCATCCAATGGCCTAGGTTCTTTGTAAAGGATGAGTACACCTTTCAAGGGCCAAGATCAAATGGCAAAATGATATTTTTATTTGTCATGTGATGGTAACTCAATTAAGAGTTGTAAACCCAAGTGCAGGTTATGTTCAAGTAATAAATTCTCGGGTGTCCGAGGTCGAACCACAGGGAAGCGTATTAATAAGTATAAGTTTATAAATATATAAGACAAAGAAAGTAAACAAGATATTAGGGAATCAACAACAAAATAAGATAAACAAGATATTAGAGAACAAAATAAACAAAATAACATAAAAACAATTAAACAAGATATAAAAAACAATAAGAAAGGATGTTGAGGTTAGAGACTCCACTCTTGGTGTTATGCTAAGATTAATCTTGTTTTATTACACAATTGAAATCCACACATAAGGGAGGTTCCAATCGGAAGGTTTAGCAATTTAGTCCAACGTCCATAGCATATGATATTATGTTCATTTGGTGTCCTCAAAACTCATAAAAAGAGTCCAAGCATTCCTTATGCCAAGGTATATGTCTACAACAAATCAAGGTTATGAAACCAAGCATTTACTGTGCCATTTTCATTGTCAATAATGAATCAAGATCTCTACTTTGCAAGTATGATTTTAAACCAAAAGAAAATATTATCTATACTAGTGTTTATAAATGATGATTCATTTTAGCTCATGTTTAAGAGACTAACCTTAGCATTTACCAAGAGCTTCACCTCATCACCTCAACAATATGATTAGCAACACATACTAGATATGAATAAAATGAAAAGAAATGTAAGAAGCATAAGTAAATAAAAAAAGAAAACTAGAGAAAGGAAAGAAGAAGAAAACTTAGAGAATTTTACTACAAAGGCTAATATCCTACCAATGTATAATTGTATCCCAATACTCATCCAAGGCCCTCTATTTATACACATTTTGGAGGGCTAAATGACAAGAGACAAGCTTTACAAATTTCAAAGGTAGGTATAATAGGTGGGTGCATTTTTCTAACAATTTTCGTCATATTGTATGACAATTCTGATCAGCCAGCTTGATGGTCGATTTTGTCAATGTTGGAGGCTCGATCTGATAAAATAGTCTTCTAGAAAAATATACCCCTATCAGTTATGGATCCATAGCCGTTGGAATCAGATCATTTGCTCACGTGGATCGGAAGATATGGTCAAAATACCAAAACGGTGCAGAACAGACGTCATTGCACATCAGCCAACTTGATGGTCGATTTCGCTAGGGAAAACGACTCCGTTTCAAGAAGTGTAAAACATGAAAAAGATAGATATGCCTCTTAGCTTTACAGGGATACAAAGTTCAGCCGTATTGCTTCAGTGAAACTCGAGATATAGCTGATATGGCAAAAGGTGTCGGAACTGGAACTGAACTGGATTTGCCCTTAATTCTAGTAATCTGAAATCACTCAAAGAAACTTGTGAAAAACACCAAATTACATAAAAATATAAAAGATCATAAACACAATTAGACTAAACAATAATAACTCGTATTTGACACAAAACAATAATAAAACATAACTAAAAACTATATAATTATACGAGTTATCACACCCCCATACTTAGATTGTTGCTAGTCCCTAGCAACGACTCAATAAAAATAAAATAAGAAAATCTAATCTAATCCATTTTCGTAGGAAATCACGGTGGCACTTAGCATGTGACACAAGCCTTTAAACCCCTAGGTGTCCCTAGTGGACGAGTTTAGTCTCGTGAGGGTTTACTAGGACGATACCCACAAACATTGAAGACATAAAATATAAGTAAACTACATACACTAAAAATATTTACTCCTAATCCTTTCAATATAAATTAGAGACAATCTTTGAACAAGTCTTATAAACTAATCAATAGCTCAAAGAAATTCACAAAAAAAATCTTGCTTGAATGTAAATAGTTTGAGTTAAGCCAATATTAACATAACATATTTCAATCAAAATAGTGTATATTCAAACTTAATCTCAACTTCTCACATGGGATACTCTCTTGATTTTCACTCTTTAAAGTAGTGGTAAAGTGTTTACACTCAATCAATCTCATGAAAACACTTCTACCATATGCTTGCTTGTCCACCTATTCTCCACTATTTAGATCATACAACTTCATAAATCAAGAGGTCTTTATTCAAGGTTGTAATGGGGCCAAAGGGTTATAATGTGGTTAAAGAACAAAAGGATAAAGATATCACAAAGGTTCCAAAGAGTTCATAGATTTTAGAGACATAATAAGATCATACAAATAAAACTTCTCAAAACTCTTATAAAGCACATGATAACATAGGCTAAATATTCATGTTGAGCCTTTGCATCATTCTAACCAACTTTGTAACATCTTTTTCTAGAAGTTCAAGAGAAGATTTTTTTTTTTTTTTTTTTAATATGGGAATGTATTTGACAATGATCCCTTTCTTTTTCTCTTGACTTTTTCTTTTCTTTTCTTCCCCCACACTTATCTTTTGTTTCTAACCCAAATTTTCAAATAAAAATATCCCTTGTTTTTTTGCAATATGTCTCAAAATATAAAATTCATCTTTAGAACAAGGGTAAGGATATAAGCATATTTAGGCTAGGTGTAAGTTGTGGTTACCAATAAAACATCATATTTAATGTAGGCTCAAATTGGCTCACTAGTGGGGATGTTCTCGTAGAACATTAATAATGGATGGCTGTTTGGCTCTGGTTATAATCCTAATGCCTCTATCATATTCATGTTGTCACATGTATCAATATAGTATCAAACGGTTTAAAGCAAGTTCTAGAGAATCATGTAATCATAAGAGCACTCACGAAAGAAATTAGATTGATTTGTATAATGCATCAATCATTATAGGCTCAAAAACTCACAAGGATGATTATACAAGTCAGATTAAGTCTAAACATGCTTCTTTCTCAATCAACATATCATATTAACATTGGCTCATAAAAAGGTTGACATCAAGCTCAATTCTCATGAAAATCTTCTCACTAATAAATCTGTTTTAGACTTATGCAATTCATATCTCATTATAGTATTGAAAGTAACTAAAAAAACACACTAAGTCTAAACATGCTTTTTTTTTTTTTTTTGAAGAAGAAGATTAAATCAAACTGACAAGGTATGTCTCAAGTCTCCCTTACTCAGACCTTGTTCAGAATGAATACTTCTAAATTGCTTAAAACACAACAATTTTTTTTTTTTTTTTTTAAATTAGCAATATATGTCCCTTACCCCCTACTAAAATATGACATTGTCCCCAATGTCAAATTTTAAAGGTAGAATTTAGGAGATATTACCTGCAGAGGTTGCTAACCACTTATTATAACTGAGACACAACAAACAAAATGTTAGATAATGTCGCCGAAAGTGTATTTGACCTGTCAGAAGAAAATGTTAACCTAACAAAAGATTTTTGCGTGATTTCAGGAAGAAAATCAAAAAGAGAAGAAAAATCAACCGTAAAAGACCAATGCAAAAAATACGAGAATAATTACACAAATCGAACAACACGTAAATTAAACCGAAATGAAATTATTGCAAATCAAACCAAAAGCTGAGAAGTCATTTATTGTAGTTGTGATTGTGGCTCACATCTTCCTCTGGTTTTACGTCCAGAAACGGCTTAAACGCCTTCTATGAGTCGAGGATATGCTTCCCATCCAGTTTTCTTACAAGCTGGCAAACAGGGTCTTTTAACATCAGATTCCCAAGATGTTGCCATTCCTTTTGGAATTGCGACCATAAATCAAGAATTTCTCTTTGTACGTCTCCACTAGGATGCGTCTCAAGAGAAAGTTGGATATTACCCAAATTCTCCTTACTCAGTCCATCCTTAATGAATTCAATTTTATCATCTCGATTAGAGGACGGAATCCCAATAGAACGACATTTACCGTTACACGTCCATCGTGCACACTTGTGGCAATTTGAACTCATGCGCTTTGCTCGTCGCTTCTTTGCATAAGTGCTTCTACCTGTACCTGGTAAATGCAAAACAGGAAGATATTCATCTTCACGTACCTTGGCTTCAATTATCCAACGTATGTCTTCAGGAATCCCTTTGTTCATAAGCATTCTTAATCTTTCTAATCGAACTTGGTAAAGCTTCAGTAAAATATTCCGAGGAAAAGGAGGAAATCGTTTCTGCAATCTTGTGAGAATATCATCCATCCCAAAAAGGAATATTTTAGCTCGGATGGCAATGGTTTTAAATCCAGCTTGGGTGGTTCAATAGTTGATGGTACAGTGACATTTGTGAGTGATGGAAGTTCCTTAAACTTTTGTTTCCAACAATGCTTAACCTGAAAAGAATTTAACAAAGAATCAGTGTGTGAAATTTCTGAAGCATTATCAAACTCACATTCAATTAAATAAGCTTCTAAAGGATCATGGAATGTGGTAGTGGTGAGATGTTCATGAACAAGTTCTTCAATGAAATCCACTTCATGTACTTCTGAATTATCACCAGGTTGCTTGCAAATGTTGAACACATTTAATTCTAAAGTCATATTTCCAAAAGAAATGTTCAACATACCATTCCTGCAATTTATCAGAGCATTAGAAGTTGCAAGAAATGGACGGCCTAATATAACAGGAATTTGAACATTTGGATTTGAAACAGGATGTGTGTCCAAAACAATAAAATCAACAGGGAAGTAAAAATTATCAATTTGAACCAAAACATCTTCAACTATCCCTCGAGGAATTTTTACAGAACGATCAGCTAGTTGAAGTGTAACAGGTGTTTCCTTGAGTTCACCTAAACCTAACTGTTGATAAACAGAAAAAGGCAAAAGATTAACACTAGCACCAAGATCAAGCAATGCACGTTCTATTCTAGTGTTTCCAATGATGCATGAGATTGTTGGACATCCAGGATCTTTGAATTTTGGTGGAGTAAGGTGCTGAATGATTGAGCTCACACTTTCCGTCAAAAATGCTTTCTTTTGTACATTATGTTTCCTTTTAACTGTGCACATGTCCTTCAAAAATTTAGCATAAGATGGAACTTGTTTGATTGCATCCAATAAAGGAATGTTAATCTTAACTTGTTTGAAAAGTTCATAAATTTCTGCATTTTGATTCAAATTCTTTATTGTTTGCAACCTTTGAGGAAAAGGAGCAGGATGCATACCTTTTTCTTTGTCCAAATTTTCAAGAAGTTCAGACTTACCATCATCCTTACCATTACTTTTCGGAGGGGAAAGAGGATCTTGGTCTTTTGATGGAATGTTTTTGTCAATTGCCTTTCCACTTCGAAGAGTTGTGATAGAACTGGCATTTTCCTGTTGAGTTTCATTGGAGCAAGAAACAAGACATTGAGTAGAAGGGTTAGGCTGAGGTTGAGCAGGAAACTTACCTTTTTCTTGAGTGCGTAATGAAGCTGTCAATGTGGACAAGGTGTTTTTGATCTCATTGATGTCCTGTGAAGTCCGGCTATTCACATTTGCTTGTGTTTGCATGAATGCTTGCAATGTCTCTTCCAAGGTTTGTACACGTGAAGGTTGATAGGAAAAAGTGTTGCCCGGCTTTTGAGATTGTGGTACCTGAACATGATTATTATTCCGCCAACTGAAGTTGGGATGATTTCTCCATTCAGGGTTATACGTTTCAGAGTAAGGAGAAGGAAAAGGCTTTTTAAATGTGTTTATGGAATTTACTTGATCATGCAACGCTTCTTTAAGAATGGGAATGTTTGGACATTCAGAAGTGGGGTGTCCCATGATTTCACAAATTCCACAACTTTCTTCATTTTTAACCGTTTTGACTTCTTTTACTTCTCTAAGTTCCATGGCTTCAATCTTTCTAGCCAAATTAGCTACTTTAGCTTTTATCTCATCTTCTTGACTAAAATGATATTTTCCTCTGTTAGAAACAAGATTAGATCTATTGGAACTTTCAGAGGAATTATCTGTGTGCCAGGCTTGAGAGTTATCTGCCAAATGGTCTACGTAGTCAAAGGCTTCTTCAGGTTCTTTTTCTAGAAACTCACCGTTACACATTGTTTCAACAAATTGTTTAGTTTCGGGAGTTAAACTTTCATAAAAGAAACTAATAAGACGCCATTTTTCAAAACCATGATGTGGACAAGAACTTAACAAATCTTTAAAACGCTCCCAGCACTGAAAAAATGCTTCATTTTGATTTTGATTGAAATTTTGAATCTGTCTTTTCAAAGCAGTAGTTTTATGTGCTGGGAAAAATTTCTTTAGAAACTCAGTTTGTAATTCTTGCCATGTGCCAATTGACCTTGGTTTTAAATTATGAAGCCAAATTTTTGCTTTATCTTTTAAAGAAAAAGGAAATAATTTTAGCTTGACAATTTCATTTGTACATTGTTGGTCATTAAAGGTGACACATACATCTTCGAAGTCTTTTAGAAACGAGTAAGCACTTTCCGATTCCAACCCATAGAAATTTGGAAGCAAAGCTATCATACCTGGTTTAAAACGAAAGTTGTTTGCATTGAGAGGAAAAATAAAACAAGAGGGTGATGAGCTTCGAGTTGGTTGCAAGTAGTCACGCATGGTGCGTACTTGTCTGTTCTCATCTTCAGCATGAACACTTTCATTGTCAGCCATGGTAGGAGTTGTATTAGAAAGATTACCTGAAAAAGTTTCACAATAAAATCTAACTAAACGACGAGATCTAAAATCACGTCGCCAAACAAGCATAAAACAAAGTTAATATACAAAATTAGGCGGTATAACCAGCCAATAAAAGTAAATATAAACAAATTAGGCGGTATAACCAGCCAAAAAAAAAAATATACTTATAAACTTATATACTTAGTATTGCTTCCCCGGCAACGGCGCCAAAAACTTGATGGTAACTCAATTAAGAGTTGTAAACCCAAGTGCAGGTTATGTTCAAGTAATAAATTCTCGGGTGTCCGAGGTCGAACCACAGGGAAGCGTATTAATAAGTATAAGTTTATAAATATATAAGACAAAGAAAGTAAACAAGATATTAGGGAATCAACAACAAAATAAGATAAACAAGATATTAGAGAACAAAATAAACAAAATAACATAAAAACAATTAAACAAGATATAAAAAACAATAAGAAAGGATGTTGAGGTTAGAGACTCCACTCTTGGTGTTATGCTAAGATTAATCTTGTTTTATTACACAATTGAAATCCACACATAAGGGAGGTTCCAATCGGAAGGTTTAGCAATTTAGTCCAACGTCCATAGCATATGATATTATGTTCATTTGGTGTCCTCAAAACTCATAAAAAGAGTCCAAGCATTCCTTATGCCAAGGTATATGTCTACAACAAATCAAGGTTATGAAACCAAGCATTTACTGTGCCATTTTCATTGTCAATAATGAATCAAGATCTCTACTTTGCAAGTATGATTTTAAACCAAAAGAAAATATTATCTATACTAGTGTTTATAAATGATGATTCATTTTAGCTCATGTTTAAGAGACTAACCTTAGCATTTACCAAGAGCTTCACCTCATCACCTCAACAATATGATTAGCAACACATACTAGATATGAATAAAATGAAAAGAAATGTAAGAAGCATAAGTAAATAAAAAAAGAAAACTAGAGAAAGGAAAGAAGAAGAAAACTTAGAGAATTTTACTACAAAGGCTAATATCCTACCAATGTATAATTGTATCCCAATACTCATCCAAGGCCCTCTATTTATACACATTTTGGAGGGCTAAATGACAAGAGACAAGCTTTACAAATTTCAAAGGTAGGTATAATAGGTGGGTGCATTTTTCTAACAATTTTCGTCATATTGTATGACAATTCTGATCAGCCAGCTTGATGGTCGATTTTGTCAATGTTGGAGGCTCGATCTGATAAAATAGTCTTCTAGAAAAATATACCCCTATCAGTTATGGATCCATAGCCGTTGGAATCAGATCATTTGCTCACGTGGATCGGAAGATATGGTCAAAATACCAAAACGGTGCAGAACAGACGTCATTGCACATCAGCCAACTTGATGGTCGATTTCGCTAGGGAAAACGACTCCGTTTCAAGAAGTGTAAAACATGAAAAAGATAGATATGCCTCTTAGCTTTACAGGGATACAAAGTTCAGCCTTATTGCTTCAGTGAAACTCGAGATATAGCTGATATGGCAAAAGGTGTCGGAACTGGAACTGAACTGGATTTGCCCTTAATTCTAGTAATCTGAAATCACTCAAAGAAACTTGTGAAAAACACCAAATTACATAAAAATATAAAAGATCATAAACACAATTAGACTAAACAATAATAACTCGTATTTGACACAAAACAATAATAAAACATAACTAAAAACTATATAATTATACGAGTTATCATCATGGAAAGATCCTAATCTAAAGGCTAGGATTGATGGAGAAAAGGAGCATAATCCATCCAATGGTTGGGAGGCCAACTGACCAAGCATGAGAAAGGGAGGAAGAATGTTTTATTTCCTTAAGTGGCTGGTCATTTTAGAGAGGAAAGTCAGTAGCTAATTGAGAAAGAAAAAAGTTTTTTGAAATAAAAGAAGAGAGGATTTACCAAAAAGCTTGGAAGGTAGCCATTCCTACCTAGCTCTAGCGTGATTTTCTTCTTCATTCTCATGTGTTTTTCTTTGTTTTCTATGTGATTTCTACTTCTTTTCTTATAAAAATAAAAGTTTTGAAATGTTCATTTAAGCTTTCACCTTTCATCAAAAATGGAAGAAAACTAATTTTCACAATTTTTTTTTGACATGGCCGAATGCCTCATTTGTGCTTGCCTTGATGTTGTTTTGCATATTTGTTGTGGGAAACATGATTGTGGAAGGTTTATTATTTATTTTTATATTCTGATTTTTCAAAATAAATGAAGTAAACTAGTTGGGAAGGCTTCATGATCTTGACAATATCAAGTGATTATGGTTAGGGGAGGGCTATGCCCATTTGTACCAACCATGGAGCTCAATTTTCCTTGCTTTTTGTTCACTTGTTTTTCTTATTACTTCCTTGCATGTCTATGCATATTTTGGTCATTCTCTTTGCATTATTTTCATGCTTTGTTAGTTTTTACATCATTTTCATGTTTTGATAGGTCCTCTATATCATTCGGCCCTCTCTTGATTGTTGGGTTCATATCATGCCTTGCATCATACTTGGTTATATCATGCATTTTAGGTCATGTAGTTGTGTTTTCTTGCATTTTGTGCTCATAATATACTATATATGTATTTCGGTCAGCCCTTGCATCTTGTGTTCATGACATGCTTTGCATTATATTTGCCTATGTCATGCATCTTAGGTCATGTAGCTATGTCATCTAGCATGTTGTGTCCATGATACATCTTGCATCATATTCGGCCTTCCCATGCATTTTAAGTCTAGGTCATGCTTTGCATTATATTTGCCTATGTCATGCATATTAGGTCATGTAGCTATGTCATGCATCTTAGTTCACTTTCCATGTCATGAAGAGAGTAAGTCATTTTTGGCTATTCCATGTCATCTATGCAATGTCATCATTTCATGCCATGTCACTTATGCCATGTCATTATTTCATGCCATGTCACCTATGCCATGTCATCATTTCATTTCATTTCATGCCATGTCATTCATCCATGCCATATCATGTCATTCGCCATGTCATTTATAGTCTAGGTGCATTTTCATGCCATTCCATTCCATCCATGCCATGTTATCATTTCATGCCATTCGACCATCCATATGCCATCACCATGCATTCGGCCATTCACATGCCACTACCGTGTCCATTCGGCCACCATGATATTTCCTACATGTCATTGTATTTTTATGCCATAACATTTTCCGGAGAGGATATCATCAATTATTAACGATTTTCTAAAAACAAAGATGATTCGAAAAAATTTGAAATAAATAAAACTTTCTATGTTTTGCTGGGTTTGCCGGGAAACATGAAAAGATTTTTGGTATTAATAAATTCCGAGTCATTCTCAAATAAATTCATCTATGCTATGTCATTTTATGCCATGTCATCTTATGCTATGTCATCCATATGCCATGTCATCTTGCTTGCCATGTTGATTTCATTCACATGCCATGTCATTTTATGCCATGTCACATGCCATGTCATTTTATGCCATGTCATTTTACGCCATGTCACATGCCATGTCATTGTATGTCATCCATATGCCATGTCATCTTACTTTCCATGTCGATTTCAATCACATGCCATGTCATTCTATTGCATGTCACTTATGCCATGTCATCATTTCATGCCATGTCACCTATGCCATGTCATCCATATGCCAAGTCATCTTGTTTGCCATGTCGATTTCAATCACATGCCATGTCACCTATGCCATGTCATCATTTCATGTCATGTCACCTATGCCATGTCAATATTTTATGCCTTGTCACATGCCATGTCATCTCATACAAATGCCATGTTATCTTGCTTGCCTTGTCGATTTCATTCACAGGACATGTCATTTTGTGTCATCTTATGCTATGCCATTTCATATGCCATGTCATCTTGCTTGTCATGTTGATTTCATTCACATGCCATGTCATTTTATGCCATGTCACATGCCATGTCATTTTATGCCATTTCATATGCCATGTCATCTTGCTTGCCATGTCGACTTCATTCACACGCCATGTCACATGCCATGTCATTTATGTCATCCATATGCCAGGTCATCTTACTTGCCATGTCGATTTTATTTACATGTCATGTCACTTTATGCCATGGCACATGCCATGTCATTTTATGCCATCCATATTGCTTCCCATGTTGATTCCATTCATATGCCATGTCATTTTATGTCATGTCACATGCTATGTCATTTTATGTCATCCATATGCCATGTCATCTTATATGCCATGTCGATTTCATTCACATGCCATTTTTCATGCCATGTCATTTTGTTTGCCATGTCAATTTCATTCACATGACGTTTATTCTTATACCACACCATTTTTTGTGCCATGCCATTTTATTTGCCATGTTGATTTCATTCACATGACATTCATTCTAATGCCATGTCACTTTGCTTGCCATGTCATGATAAATACGCATGCCTATTGAATTTTCGTCTTAGCAACATGTTTGTATATTCATGGTTATTTTCAATAAATTTTAAAACACATGAAAAATAAATAATATTTCTATAAATCAAGATTATTCCCGAGTTAAAATAATTCATGAATTCTCTGCTGGGTCTGCCGGGGAGGATATCATCAATTATCATTAATAACGGAATATCTTTTTCAAACAAAATGATTCGGAGAATTTCAAAATCAAGGAAAAATTCCATATTTTGCTGAGTTTGTGAGAAAAAATATGGGAAATTTTATGCTTAGTAAATTCCGGATCATTTTCAAATAAAATATAAAATTTTAAGGGGAATTATTTACAAACACCAATTTTTAAAACTGACTTTTACCGAGACTCGAGATAACACACGACTAATATGGTACCATTTTATACGGGCGTTGTGAGGGTGCTAATCCTTCATCGTATGTAACCGACTCCCGAACCCTTACTTGTTTTTCTCTGGTTCAAAGCGCAGACTTCAAAATTGGTTTTAAACAAAAAATGTTTTAATTAATTTTAAAATATTTTTATAAAGAAACCGATTTTAATAAGTGGCCGATCACTCCTAGCCAAAAAAAGAGCGGTGGCGACTCCATTTCTTTTTTTGAGGTTGTTTTCATACCCTCGACCCTTTATTTTCAAGAGGAATTAAGTCGTCTTTTCCTCCGCCTATTTTTCCCCTCACTCGAACAGGTCCTCGGATCACGTATCGACAGCTTGGCGACTCCACTGGGGACTTTAGAGAGTCAGGCCTAGAATTAGTCGTGTGTTACTGAAAGTCTCGATTTTGTCGATTTTAGTTGGTGTTTATTTTTAATTCCTTTTTATTAATAAAAGAGAATTTTTGAAAATAATCAAATGTTTTAAGTGTGTTCATTCTCATATGCATGCATATTTTTATTGTTCTCTGGTTATTTATTTTTATATGTCATTATTATTTTTTGTTTAACTAATGTCTTACATTGTTTAAGGTTTGTCTTTATTAAATTGCTCGGGTTTTAGAATAAAGGTATAGAATAGGTGGTGAAAGGTTTGGTTCTTCCTCCTCACACACTATGCTTGCATTTGCATAACATGAACCCTCAACCCTGGTTCCGTCCTTTAGGTGGAAGTAAAGTAACTACGCTCTCGTGAGGTGTTAACCTCCACATGGGCTAGCGAAACACTTTCGGAGTAGTAAACTACCTACGCCTTCATGGGGTGATAACCTCTGTATAGGCCTGGGAAATACACTCTAACAAATTGAACCCGCTTTTATCGGGGTACCTTACTAGCCTTCACCGGTGACAGTAAGGAGCAATTTAGAGCCTTTTTAGAACCTAATGCAACCGTATATAGTGAACCTATGCGAAACCATGCCAAATTTTCGTTAGAGGTACCGAAGCTAGGAACACTCGGAGGAACCTTCTCACCTTCAGCTATTTATTTCAATATCGCATTGATTTGATTATTATACCCTTGTACTAACTCGTTTTCCCTTGTTTTGTTTGTTTTGTTTTGTTTTGTTTTGTTTTGTTTTGTTTTTATTGCATGCATCATGGTCACTTAGGAGTGTTTGCCTTAAGCCAGATTCCAATCAAAGGGGTTTTTCGTTACGGTCATGGAACACCGAGATCTTGCGCCAATATGAGTTACTTCCAAAACATACTGAGAGGTCGCATAGAGTCAGAGAAGCATCAGGTTTATAGACACCTAATTTTGTCCGGACCCCTAAATCAGGTATGTTTTCTTCTTAAATTGATGTTTTAGAATGCTAAAAGACTTTTCCCATCCTGCAGGTGGTACTCCGAGACTTAATCTAAGAAAGCATACAGAAAAAGTCAAACTTGAAAAAGTCAACCCCGAAAAAGTCATCACTAAAAAAGTCAACCTACTTTCAAAATCAAGATTTGAGGTTCAATTGGAAAATGGTGAAAGAATTTTGATAATCCGAGGTATATATTGAAAGATATGGAGTTTGAAAGTTGGGTTACGGAGATTCAGTAGAAAAAGAAACCCTAGTTCGGGAAATTTGGGGAAAAATGCTTAAACGATCAAATTGGTCAAAATTGAAGGTTACAAATGAAATATGAGGATTGACTATGGATAATGGAGAAGCTACTTGAAAAAAAAACTGATAGAAAAGTTAATTCGGAAGAAAATCGAGAATTAGGGTTTTTTGGTAGATTTCGATGAAATTTGGAAGAATTACAAAAATGGCTCGATTCGGTAGGAATAAAGCCCCTAATTGATGAGGAGTGATTAAACAAGGATAGCCCAAGGCTCAGTTTGAAGAAAATCTGAAAATCGAACTTGTTTAGAGCAAAACCGAGTTTCGTAGGCAAAAGGGCAAAAAATTGGAAAATATGGGAAAAATAGCAAATGAACTCCAAAAATTCTGAAAATTTGCAAATCTCATTCTTAAATCATTTCATAGAGATTGGCGAAATAAAATCTTGATACGGAGTTCGTTTGCAAAATGGAAAATCCTGGGCCCACTATATAGAAATTCAATAGGATAAATCCCGAAAAAATAGCAAACGAGTTCCAAAATTTTTGAAAATTTGCAGATCTCATTTTTAAATTATTTGGAGGCGATTGGCGAAAGAAAATCATGATTCGGAGTTCGTTTGTAAAATGGTGAAATCCCGAGTCCCCTATGCAAAAATTCAACAGGATAAATCCCAAAAAAATAGCAAACGAGTTCCAAAAATTCTGAAAATTTTCAGATCTCATTTTTAAATTGTTTGGAAGAGATTGGCGAAATAAAATCTTGATTCGGAGTTCGTTTGCAAAAAGGCCAAATCCCGGGTCCCACAAATAGTAATTCAAACAGATAAATCCCGAAAAAATAGCAAATGAGCTCCAAAAATTATGAAAACTTCTAGCTCACATTCTTAAATTATTTGGAAGATATTGGTGAAGAAAAATCTAGATTCGGAGCTCGTTTAAAAAATGGTAACTTCGGGTGCATAAAATGGGCAATTTTGGAAATAAATATGAAATAAATAGCAAAAGGGCTCGGAAAATTTTGAAAACTTTCAGAATTCAAATTTTTATTATTTTGGAAGTATTGAAAAAATAAAAATTGAATTTTGAGTCCGTTTTCTATTTATTTAGGTTCAGGGGCAAAAAGGTCATTTCACCGAAGAAACCAAAAAGGGCAAATTTGTAATTAAGGAAAATATGAAAGAACAAGGAACTGCTGGGATTTTACCTCCTTTGATAAGCCAACATAGAGGATAAGAAGGAAGCTTGATCAATTTAATTCCTTAGTCACTATTAAGCTCACATGCTACCACTAACACCTTGCAAATGGTCCCCCTTTCATCCAATGGCTTAGATGCCTTGTAGGAAAGTTGAATACACCATCCAATGGCCAAGTTTAAATACCAAAATGACATTTTTATTTGTCATGAAAGAACCCTCATCTAATGGCCAAGAATGGAAGAAAAAAGATGAACACAACTCATCAAAAGGTGGATATCCATTTGGCCAAGCAAGGAAGTGCATGGGATTGTTCCTTTTCATCCAATGGCTTAGGCCATGTACAAGGGCTGAGTACACATGTTAAGGTCTGGATTTAATCTACAAGATGTCATTTTTATGTTGTCCTCATCCAATGACCAAGAATGGAAGAGCACAACTCATCCAAGGGTAGGCACTCAAAAGGCCAAGCAAGAGAGTGCATGGGATTGGTCCTCTTTTGCATCTAAGGGCTGAGTACACATCTTATGGGCTGTTATCAATTGGCAAGATTACATTTTTATATTGTCATCAAAATATCTTAATCTAAAGGCCAAAATTGGAGGAGAAAAAAGTGCATATTGGATCCTATGGTGGAGAGGCCATTCGGCCAAGGCTAAGGGAGAGGGGCTGAGCATTTTTTTCACAAAGTTTGAAGGCTGGAAGTCAGTATCTAGGGGATAAAAAAAAGGTTTTGAAAGAAGAAAGAAAGGTTTTCAATAAGAGAGCTTGAAGGCAGTCATTTCTACCTAGCTTTAGCATAGTTTTCTTCTTGTTTTCTATGTTGATTTCTTGATTTTCCACTTTTTTTCCTACTACATTTCTCATAGAAATAAAGTTTTTAAAATGTTTACTTAAGTTTTCATCTCTTATTCTTCATCAAAATGGTTGAAAACAATTTTTTTTTTTTACATAGTTTATGCTTGGCCGAATTTGAAGGAATGCTTGCGTTGGTTTTTTTTTTTTTTTCTTCTTTGTTGTTGTGGAAAAATGATTTTTAGAAGGTTTATTTAAGTATTTTATATTTTTATTTTTACAAAAAATGAAGCAAAAGAGGTTGAAATGGCTACATGATCTTGGCAAGACCAAGTGACCATGGTTAGGGGAGAGGCTATGCCCATTTTTACCTACCATGAAGCTCACCTTAATTTTATTGTTTAACATGGTTTATTTTTTGATTTCTGAAATGGAAAGGCTTCATGATCTTGGCAAGACCAAGTGATTATGGTTAGGTGAGAGGCTATGCCCATTTTATACCAACCACAGAGCTTAACTTGTTTTATTTACTAGTTTTGCTTGTATTTTGCTTTACATGTCTATGCTTTTTTTTTTTTTTATATATATATATATATGTTCTTTACATTATTCTCTATGCTATATTTGCTTCTATATTTCTTTTCCATGCTTAATAATTTTTCCTTGTAGATTCGGCCATTGTGTTCATTGGAATTATATTGTGCATTTTTTCATATATCATGTCATATTATAAACATGTTTGCATTTTATATTTGGTCATATGACCATTCAGCTACTCCATTTTTCTATGCCTTACATGTGCATTTTCATCTTGCTTCTTGACTTATTTGCATCTCCATGCCATGAGTTAGCATATCTTGATATTTAGTATACCTTGCATGTGCATTTTCATCTTGCTTCTTGACTTGTTTGCCTCTCCATGCCATGAGCTTGTGTATTTTGATTTTAGTATGTCATACGCTTGTGAAAATGTAATGACATTATGTATCTTGATATGATTTGTCATGTACTTGTGTCATTTACTAGATAGGATTGCACTAGAGTACCATGTGACCATTTGGCCTCTTCATGCATTCCTTGCCTTGTCATGCATTTGCATTTTGTTTAGGTAACATGCTTTACATTATCATATCTTGAAATTGTGTATTAGTTGCTGTTTGTTCCAGCATTAGCATTAGGTTCATTGGTCATTGTATGTTCATAGCATTGCTATGCATTTTCATTACAGTTTAGGTCTAGGCCATATTGGTATTGCCATGCATATTGGGTCTTAAATCATATTGGTATTGCCATGCATTGCTATGCAACTTAGGTCTTAGGTTACATTAGCATTTTCATGCATATTCATAACATATTAGGTCCAAGTCATATTTGCATTCTCAAGCATTGCATGCATATTAAGTTAGGATAGCATTTATTGCCGTGCAAACTCATGCTAGGCATTTAGGTTATTTTGAATTGTCAAGCATTTCCTTTACCATTTATGCTTTAAACCATGCATTTCATACATTTCATTTTCTGTATTTTCATGCATTCCATGTCATTGCCACATGATTTATGACTTAGGCCAATCAATGGCTCAAAGTCATGCTCTCTTGAGCATACTTGTGGAAAATTAAAGAGTTGTCAAATTGATTATTCTACCTTTGTGAATTTTTTACTTAGCCAATTTTTGCCCAATGTTTTTAAATGTTTTAGCTACTGTTCTCAGGTCTTTAGGATGATCTCCAACAATTTTGACTTTGATTTTTGAATGACTTTATCAAAGGCAAAAATGTGTTTTGACAAAATAGTTTGTTTTACCCAGTACTCGAACTTCTTCGATTTGTCTGGGCAGTCATCTTTAATCAAAAAATTAAGCCAATTTTTTATCTTGTCTTTTTACATGTTATGAGTCTCCAGCATTTGTTTTAGATTTTTTTGAATTTTTAAAAATAGGCTAAAAAATCGTGTGTCAAAATCGGACAGTAGATGCAGATTTGAATTCAAAAGAAAAACAATGGTTGAAATTGGGTAAGGCATTTAGAGAGGGTTGGTTAGAAGCTTTAGCTACTGTCTTACAATAGTTTCTAAGCTTTTTTTAAACTTTAAAAATGATTTTATAAATCTCGGGTTAAGGGTGGTCAAGTCCGGGATTTTAAACTTAGGAAATTAGAGCCATTTTTAAAGGGTTTGGTAGGGGTTTTAATCTTCATTTGAGTTTTTCTTCAAAATTGTTTTCAAACAATCACAAAATTTTGTTTTTAGAAAATCTAATTTGACATATTTACCTAAGGTAGCCGGATATTTTTTTTAGGTTTCGGATTTCTTTATTTAGAGGAAAAAAATACATTTTCATGCATTGCATTTTCTATGTTCATGCATTTTATTTAATATGTGATTTTTGCTATGATATTTTCCATGGTATTATTATTACTTTTATTTACATTTTATGATGTTATATTGTTTGCCATATGATTTTGAAAATTTCATGCTATCCTATATTTTTTATTTAGTCATTTATTTTTGTCACATTATTTAGCATATACTATGTCCATGCATTTTTATTTTATGTTTTATGTCATTTATTGTCACTTAGATCATATTCCATGTCATTTAGGTTATATTATTTAGAATATGTCATGTCATTTAAAATATGCCATATCATTTAAATTGCCATGTCATTTAGATCATTTTATTTCATTTAGAATATACCATGATACTTAGGATTTTTCATTTCATCTAGAATATACTATGCCATTTAAATTATGTCATATCATTTAGGTTGCATTATATTATCTAGACTTTGCTATGTCATTTTATTTATGTCATACATGTTCATATTCATTTTTTAAATGTTTTTTTAAAAAAGAAAAGGATAATGATTCTCAATAAAAAATAAAGATATTCTCGAGTTAAAATAATTCATGAGTTCTCTACCGGGTTTGCTGGAGGGAATATCATCAATTATCATTAATAAAGGAATATCGTTCTTTCAAAGAATGATGATGATTTGGAAAGTTTTCCAAATAAATAAAAATTTCTATATTTTGCCGATTTTGTCGGGGAATATAGGAAAATTTTGAATTAATAAATTCCGGATCATTTTCAATTAAAAATAGGATTATTTTTCTTTAAATTGGGAATTAACTTGAAATACTAAATATAAAAACCAACTTTTACCGAGACTTGAGATAACACATGATTAATAAGGTACCGTTTTATACGGACGTTGTGGGGGTGCTAATCCTTCCCCACACGTAACCGAGTCCCGAACCCGATTCTTTGATTTTCTCTGGTTTACAACGCAGACTTGAAATTGGTTTTAAAAATATTTTAATTAATTTTAAAATGTTTTATAAAATCGGTTTTAATAGGTGGCCGATCACACCTAGCCAAAAAAATTTGTGGCGACTCCATGTCTTTTTCCGAGGTTGTTTTCAAACCCTCGACCTTTTATTACAATCTGAAGGAATTAAGTCATCTTTTCCTCTGCTTCTGTTTCCCTCTCACTCGAACGGGTCGTCGTGATCGATGTCACGTATCGACAGCTTGGCGACTCCCCTGAGGACTATTAGAGAGTCAGGCCTAGAATTAGTCGTGTGTTATCAAAGTCTCGATTTTGTTGGTTTATTTGGTATTTAATTTTAATTCCCATATTTTTTAAAATAAAGGAGAATTTTGAAAATAATAAAATGTTTTAAATATGTTCATATTCATTCACATGCATTTTATTATTGTTTTCTAGTTACTTAATGTTGTATATTACAATTGCTTATTGGTTAATGCGTTACACTATTCTTTATCATTGTTTTAATAAATTGTTGGGTTCTTTATGTTAAGGGGTGTAGAATAGGGTGTGAAAGGTTTTTTGTTCCTCTGCACACACTATATTTGCATTTGCATAACATGAACTCTCTACCCGGGTTCCGTCCTTTTAAGTGGGAGTAAAGTAACTACGCCTTCGTGATGATCCTCTATATGGGCTAGTGGAACACTTCCGGAGTATAAAGTACCTAATGGCTTCGTGATGATCCTCCGTATGGGTTTAGGAAAATATACTCTAACGAATTGAACCCGCTTTTATCGGGGTGCCTTACTAGCCTTCACCGGTAACAGAAATGAGCAATTCGAGGCCTTTAGAATCGATTCACCCTCATATAGTGAACCTAGGTGAAGCCATGCTGGATTTTCATTAGATACATCGAAGATAAGAACACCTGGAGGGACATTTCTAAACCTTTTGTTACCTATTTTACACTCTGAATTGGGCAACGATGTACATACATCGCCCGTACTAAGTTTAATATCTTGTCCTGAAGGCATCGTGATGCCTAGATGAGTCAATAATATTGGGGCAAGTGTTCACTAGCTTTTTTTTTTTTATAAAAAAAATTGATAATAAATAAACATTCTTTTTCAAACATTATTGCATTTTGCACATTTCATGCATGTGTGAAAAGAGCATGTACATTCATTGTTGTATTATTGATCTCATTCTTTGCAATAAACTGATGGTGATAATAATCTCATTTGGTAATTTCATAAACCGATATGTTACATGAACATTTGCATATTGTACCATAGTAGGATCCATTATTCCGAAATTATTTTGAAATTAATATGTTAGGTTTTTCATAGAGAAAACATGTTTCAAAAAAATTATAGATTAAATGTGGAGGCAAATCTTGCATAATGAGATTTTTGAATAATCAAAATTTGGTCCCACCATTTTTGGTGTAGCCATTGATTTCTTTGTATATACCATGGTGTTAATTTACTTATTCTTTGCATGTATCATTTTGACATCATGTTACAGTCATAAGCATGTATGCTCATTCATTGTAGAATACAGTCATAGTTAGCATAATTTTTCTGTATATATCCATGCAGTAATTTGCTTATTCTTTACATGCATCATGTTGGCATCAGGTTGCACACATGGCATACCTAGTCATCGTAATTTCATTGAACGTTTCATGCATTAATCATTAGTATATTCATGCATATAGAATAGAGCATGTACATTCATAATTGTATTCTTAAATCTCATGACATTTTCATTTGCATGAAAGGGGTTCGACATATGAGGAAAGAATTGGAGGAACGAGTGGGTGCTTTGGAATGAAATCAAGAGGAGTTTGGACATGAACTCCGGGAGTTGAAGGAATAGCTTGTCAAATTTATGAAAATGTTTGAGGATATGGGTAAGAGTAAAGGGGAATTTTTTCAGGGTTCTTCATCACTTTTGGATCAACCAAAACCTGCAGGTCCAGAACATACAAATCTTGCTAGATCCTGCACTTGCCAGTGTTAAAAGGGTGCAACCCTGATGAAATTGTGGACAAAATCATGAAAATGATTAAACCAGAGAGCCTGATACCAAAGACAGAAATCACTGATCCTGTACCATACCAGCAAACTGCTCTAAGTCCAAACCAGTATCCCTACCCTACTATGGCTCAATTGTCCACTGGGATGATCACTATGGGACTCCTGAATCCCACTCCATCACCACCAACTGGCAACTATTTCCCTCATCAATCGCCTTATCAAACATCTGGGATAGGAACCTCGAGCTATATACGACCTCCAAGGACCATGTGTCCAAATCCATACCCTTGCCTTGTTATTCCACCATCTCCCCATGCAAACACTCTGATGCAAGCCTTAGCGCCCCCATCAAGTGCCCCAACTCCTAGGCCCTGTGTGACTAAGAAACAACCCCGGGATAAAACCCAAAGGCATTTTGATCCTATTCCAATCAGCTATCAAGAGCTTTTCCCAATGTTGGTCAGAAATCACCTAGTTGCCTATGTGCCATTGAAACCCCTGTCACCACCATACCCCAAATGGTATAACCCGAATGAAAGATGTGATTATCACCGTGGAACTGTTGGGCATAGCATTGAGCACTGCAATGCACTCAAGAACAAAGTACAATCTTTTATAAATGCCAAGTGGTTGGATCCAACGATATTGATTATAGAGGACTAGGAAAGGGTAATTAGGATTGGGAGATATACAGTAATGATGTGGAAGGACTTTGGTCTTATATGATGTAATAGGATTTCACTTTTTCAGTAGCCAGATCTTATAGCCTTAGGATGTTAGGAAGAATAAAGTGCTTGTAAAGACAGTTTTAACTACTGCTCAAATTCTGTAAACATGGTTTATACCATTGTGAATGTTGATTTGGGAATGAATTGGTTGTGCTTCAATTTAAGAGATGTTGATGATTAAGTTCCTCCGATTCTTATTTCCTTTGTGGTATCTTCCCTTTTGCATTTTGCATCCGATCAATTATTTGTCATACCATAAATTCATATATACATCTTGGTAGCATCGGGTGGTATTCATGACAAACATAGTCAGTATGATTTTTCTATATGTTCATGCACTAATTTTCTTATTACATACATCATGTTGGCATTAGGTCGCATTCATAACACACATGGTCAGCATGAGTTTCTTTGTATATACTCTGTGTCAATCATTGTTTACATGCATCATAATTGACATCGTGTTGCATTCATAATGTATACGTTCATTAATTGGGAAATATGCTGAAATATACATTATCATTCATTGCATATATCCATGCATTGATTTGTTTATTATTTGCTTGCAGCATGTTAGCATCGTGATTGCATTTATTACATATATAGTCAACATTGTCGCAACCTAAAAAATAATAAGTCTCATCGCAAGACTTTATATTCGTTAAGCGTGACATTAAAAAAAACAGAGAAAAAGTCGACTTAATTCCTCTTGAAAGATGAAGATTTTGAAAATAACCTTGAAAAAGACATGGAGTCGCCACAAATATTTTTTTAGCTAGGTGTGATCGGCCACCTATTAAAACTGATTTTGTGAAACATTTTAAAATTAATTAAAACATTTTTAAAATCAATTCCAAGTCTACGTTTTAAACCAGAGAAATCAAAGAAGCGGGTTCGGGACTCGATTACATGTGGGGAAGGATTAGCACCCCCACAACGCCTATATAAAATGGTACCTTATTAATCGTGTGTTATCTCAAGTCTCGATAAAAAATCGATTTTTAATTTAGTATTTCAAGTTAATTCCCAATTTAAAGAAAAAAATTCTATTTTTAATTGAAAATGATCCGAAATTTATTAATTCAAAATTTTCCTATATTCCCCACAAGATCGGCAAAATATAGAAATTTTTATTTATTTTTTCGATTCATTCTCATTTTTTGAAAGAAAGATATTCCTTTATTAATGATAATTAATGATATCCTCTCTAGCAAACCCAGTAGAGAACTCATGAATTATTTAAGCTCGGGAATATCTTTATTTTATTGAAAATCATTATCTTTTTCAAAATATTTTAAAAAAAAGAATATGAACATGTGTGACATAAATAAAATGACATAGTAAAGTCTAGATAATATAATGCTACCTAAATGATATGATATAATTTAAATGACATAGCACATTCTAGATGAAATGAAATAACCTATGTGACATGGTATATTCTAAGTGAAATAAAATATCCTAAATGAAATGTAATATCCTAAGTGACATGGTATATCCTAAATGAAATGAAATATCTTAAGTGGCATAACATATTCTAAATGAAATAAAATAACCTAAGTAACATGATATATTCTAAGTGAAATGAAATGATTTAAATGACATGACAAATTTAAATGATATAGCATATTTAAATGATGTGGCATATTCTAAATAATATAATCTAGATGACATGGAATATAATCTAAATGACATGAAACATAAAATAATGCTAACATATAATATGCATGAAAATAAAAATAATAATGCATGAACATTGTATATGCTAAATAATGTGACAAAAATAAATAACTAAATAAAAAGCATAGGATGTCATGAAATATTTGGAAAAAAGTGCTTAAACGACCAAATTGATTGAAATTGAAGGTTCCAAATGAAAGATAAGTACTGACTACGGGTAATGGAGAAGCTACTTGGAAGAAAAACTGATAGAAAAGTCAATTCGGAAGAAAACCAAAAATTAGGGTTTTTTGGTAGATTTCGATAAAATTTGGAAGAGTTACAAAATTGGCCCGATTCAATAGGAATAAAGCCCATAATTGATGAGGAGTGATTAAACAAGGATAGCCCAAGGCTCAGTTTGAAGAAAATCTAAAAATCGAACTTGTTTTGAGCAAAACCGAGTTTCGGAGACAAAATGGAAAAATTGGAAAATATGGGAAAAATAGCAAATGAACTCCAGAAATTCTAAAAATTTGCAAATCTCATTCTTATATCATTTCGAAGAGATTGGCGAAAGAAAATCTTGATTCAGAGTTCGTTTGCAAAATGGCCAAATCCCGAGCCAATTATTCAGAAATTCAACAGGATAAATCCCGAAAAAATAGCAAACGAGTTCCAAAAATTTTGAAAATTTGCAGATCTCATTTTTGAATTATTTGGAAGATATTGGAGAAATAAAATCTTGATTCGGAGTTCGTTTGCAAAATGGCCAAATCCCAGGTCCCTTACGTAGAAATTCAACAGGATAAATCCCGTAAAAATAGAAAACGAGTTCCAAAAATTTTGAAAATTTGTAGATCTCATTTTAAAATTATTTGAAAGAGATTTTTGAAAGAAAATTTTGATTCGGAGTTCGTTTACAAAATGGCCAAATCCCGGGTCTCCTATGTAGAAATTCAATAGGATAAATCCCGAAAAAATAGCAAACGAGTTCCAAAAATTCTGACAATTTGCAGATGTCATTTTTAAATTATTTGGAAGAGATTGGTAAAATAAAATCTTCATTCGGAGTTTGTTTGCAAAATGGCCAAATCCCGGGTCCCCTATATAGTAATTCAAGTAGATAAATCCTGAAAAAATAGCAAATGAGCTCCAAAAATTATAAAAACTTCCAGATCACATTTTTAAATTATTTGGAAGATATTGGTGAAGAAAACTCTAGATTCAAAGCTCGTTTAAAAAATGGTAAAGTTCGGGTGCATAAAAGGGGCTATTTTGGAAATAAATCTGAAATAAATGGCAAATGGACTTGAAATTATGAAAACTTCCAAAATTCAATTTTTTATTTTTCTAAAGTATTGAAAAAAGAAAATTTTAATTTGGAGTCCGTTTGCTATTTATTTAGGTTCGGGGGGCAAAAAGGTCATTTCATTGAAGAAACCAAAAAGGGCAAATTTGTAATTAAGGAAAATATGAAAGAAGAAGGAATTGCTGGGGTTTTACCTCATTTTATCAGCCAGCATAGAGGAGAAGAAGAAAGCTTGATCAATTTAATTCCTTAGTCACTATCAAGCTCACATGCTACCACTAACACCTTGCAAACGGTCCCCCTTCATCCAATGGCTTAGGTGCCTTATAGGAAAGTTGAATACACAATCCAATGGCCAAGTTTTAATGTCAAGATGACATTTTTATTTGTCATGAAAGAACCGTCATCTAATGGCCAAGAATGGAAGAAAAAAGATGAGCATAACTCATCCAAAGGTGGACATCCATTTGGCTAAGCAAGGAAGTGCATGGGATTGTTCCTTTTCATCCAATGGCTTAGGCCATGTACTAGGGCTGAGTACACATGTTAAGGGTTGGATTTAATCTACAAGATGTCATTTTTATATTGTCCTCATCCAATGACCAAGAATGGAAGAGCACAACTCATCCAAGGGTAGGCACTCAAAAGGCCAAGCAAGGGAGTGCATGGGATTGGTCCTCTTTTGCATATAAGGGCTGAGTACACATCTTAAGGGCCATTACCAATTGGCAAGATAACATTTTTATGTTGTCATCAAAATATCTTAATCTAAAGGCCAAAATTGGAGGAGAAAAAAGTGCACATTGGATCCTATGGTGGAGAGGCCATTCGGCCAAGGCTAAGAGAGCGGGGCTGAGCATTTTTTTCACAAAGTTTGAAGGCTGGAAGTCAGTATCTAGGGGATAAAAAAAAAGGTTTTGAAAGAAGAAAGAAAGGTTTTCAATAAGAGAGCTTGAAGGTAGTCATTTCTACCTAGCTCTAGCATGGTTTTCTTCTTGTTTTCTATGTTGATTTCTTGATTTTCCACTTTGTTTTCCTACTACATTTCTCATAGAAATAAAGTTTTTAAAATGTTTACTTAAGTTTTCATCTCTTCTTCTTCATCAAAATGGTTGAAAACAATTTTTTTTAACATAGTTTATACTTGGCCGAATTTGAAGGAATGCTTGCCTTGGTTTTTTTCTTTTTTTTCTTCTTTGCATGTTGTTGTGGAAAACTGATTTTTAGAAGGTTTATTTATGTATTTTGTATCCTTATTTTTACAAAAAATGAAGCAAAAGAGGTTGAAATGGCTACATGATCTTGGCAAGACCAAGTGACCATGGTTGGGGGTGAGGCTATGCCTATTTTTACCTACCATGAAGCTCACCTTAATTTTGTTGTTTAACATGGTTTGTTTTCTGATTTTTGAAATGGAAAGGCTTCATGATCTTGGCAAGGCCAAGTGATTATGGTTAGGTGAGAGGCTATGCCCATTTTATACCAACCATGGAGCTTAACTTTCCTTACTTTATTTACTAGTTTTGCTTGTATTTTGCTTTGCATGTCTATGCTTTTTTTTTTATATGTTCTTTACATTATTTTCTATGCTATATTTGCTTCTATATTTCTTTTCCATTCTTAATAATTTTTCCTTGTAGATTCGGCCATTGTGTTCATTGGAATCATATTGTGCATTTTTTCATATATCACGTCATATTATAAACATGTTTGCATTTTATATTTGGTCATATGACCATTCGGCTACTCCATTTTGCTATGCCTTACATGTGCATTTTCATCTTGCTTCTTGACTTATTTGCATCTCCATGCCATGAGTTAGCATATCTTGATATTTAGTATACCTTGCATGTGCATTTTCATCTTGCTTCTTGACTTGTTTGCATCTCCATGCCATGAGCTTGTGTATTTTGATTTTAGTATGTCATATGCTTGTGAAAATGTAATGACATTATGTATCTTGATATGTTTTGTCATGTACTTGTGTCATTTACTAGATAGGATTGCACTAGAGTACCATGTGACCATTCGGCCTCTTCATGCATTCATTGCCTTGTCATGCATTTGTATTTTGTTTAGGTAACATGCTTTGCATTATCATATCTTGAAATTGTGTATTAGTTGCTGTTTGTTCCAGCATTAGCATTAGGTTCATTGGTCATTGTATGTTCATAGCATTGCTATGCATTTTCATTACATTTTCGGTCTACGCCATATTGGTATTGCCATGCATATTGGGTCATAAATCATATTGGTATTTCCATGCATTGCTATGCTACTTAGATCTTAGGTTACATTAGCATTTCATGCATATTCATAACATATTAGGTCCAAGCCATATTTGCATTATCAAGTATTGCATGCATATTAAGTTAGGATAGCATTTATTGCAATGCAAACTCATGCTAGGCATTTAGGTTATGTTGAATTGTCATGCATTTCTTTTACCATTTATGCTTTAGACCATGCATTTCATACATTTCATTTGCTGTATGTTCATGCATTCCATGTCATTGCCACATGATTTATGACTTAGGCCAGTCAATGGCTCAAAGTCATGCTCTCTTGAGAATACTTGTGGAAAATTAAAGAGTTGTCAAATTGATTATTCTACCTTTGTGATTTTTTTACTTAGCCAATTTTTGTCGAAGGTTTTTAAATGCTTTAGCTACTGTTCTTAGGTCTTTAGGATGATCTCCAACAATTTTTACTTTGATTTTTGAATGACTTTATCAAAGGCAAAAAATGTGTTTTGACAAAACATTTTTTTTTACCTAGTACTCGAACTTCTCTGATTTTTCTGGGCAGTCATCTTTAATAAAAAAATTAAGCCAATTTTTTCTCGTGTATTTTTACATGTTTTGAGTCTACAGTATTGGTTTTATATTTTTTTGAATAAAAAATAGTGTGTCAAAATTGGACAGTAGAGGCAGATTTGAATTCAAAAGAAAAACAATGGTTGAAATTGGCTAAGGCATTTAGAGGGGGTTGGTTAAAAGCTTTAGCTACTGTCTTAGGATAGTTTCTAAGCCTTTTTAAACTTTAAAAATGATTTTATAAATCTCGGGTTAAAGGTGGTCAAGTTCGGGATTTTAAACTTGGGAAATTAGAGCCATTTTAATCTTCATTCAAGTTTTTCTTCAAAATTATTTTCAAACAATCACAAAGTTTGGTTTTTAGAAAATCTAATTTGACATATTTTCCTAAGGTAGCCGGATATCTATTTAGATATACGGATTTCTTTATTTAGAGGAAAAAATTCATTTTCATGCATTGCTTTTTCCATGTTCATGCATTTTATTTAATATGTGATTTTTGCTATGATATTTTCCATGGTATTATTATTACTTTGATTTACATTTTATGATTTTATATTGTTTTCCATATGGTTTTGAATGTTTCATGTTATCCTATATTTTTTATTTAGTCATTTATTTTTGTCACATTATTTAGCATATACTATGTTCATGCATTTTTATTTTATTTTCATTCATATTTTATGATAGCATTATTGTATGTTTTATGTCATTTATTGTCACTTAGATCATATTCCATGTCATTTAGGTTATATTATTTAGAATATGCCATGTCATTTAAAATATGCCATATCATTTAAAATTGCCATGTCATTTAGATCATTTTATTTCATTTAGAATATACCATGATACTTAGGATTTTTCATTTCATCTAGAATATACTATACCATTTAAATTATGTCATATCATTTATGTTGCATTATATTATCTAGACTTTGCTATGTCATTTTATTTATGTCATACATGTTCATATTCATTTTTTAAATGTTTTTTTTTTTAAAGGATAATGATTCTCAATAAAAAATAAAGATATTTTCGAGTTAAAATAATTTATGAGTTCTCTATCGGGTTTGCTTGAGGGAATATCATCAATTATCATTAATAAAGGAATATCTTTCTTTCAAAAAATGAGGATGATTCGAAAAGTTTTCCAAATAAATAAAAATTTCTATATTTTGCCGATTTTGTTGGGGAATATAGGAAAATTTTTAATTAATAAATTTTGGATCATTTCCAATTAAAAATGGAATTATTTTTCTTTAAACTAGGAATTAACTTGAAATACTAAATTAAAAAAACCAACTTTTTATCGAGACTTGAGATATGATAACACATGATTAATAAGGTACTGTTTTATACGGGTGTTGTGGGGGTGCTAATCCTTCCCCACACGTAACCGAGTCCCGAACTCGATTCTTCGATTTTCTTTGGTTTACAACGCAAACTTGAAATTGGTTTTAAAAATGTTTTAATTAATTTTAAAATGGTTTATAAAACCGGTTTTAATAGGTGGACGATCACACCTAGCAAAAAAAAATTGGTGGCGACTCCATGTATTCTTTCGAGGTTGTTTTCAAACCCTCGACCTTTTATTTCAATCTAGAGGAATTAAGTTGTCTTTTCCTCTGCTTTTGTTTCCCTCTCGCTCGAACGGGTCCCCGCGATCGGGATCACGTATCGACAAGGTTGACAAAGGAGACTTCTTGGCTAGAAGCTTCGTGTCTGTTCTTCCCGAGTCGGTTCATTTAGATCAGAGTCGGAATAATTTGACAGAATTAGAAGAGATTTGGGGTCGATGGGGAACTACAAGGAAAAACGAGTTCCTTAAGAAGTACAGTGACATAGCATTACTTCTCTTGATCCAGATAGATGAGCAGTTGATTAGGGCAGTGGTACAGTTAGGGATCCCTTCTACCGATGCTTCCCATTCAACCGGGAAGATATGACACCTACCATTGAAGAGTACTCTGTCTTGCTTCGTATTGAGTCATCCACCCCTGATAAGATATATTGCAAGCATCAAAAGATAGTTAGCTTTTAGAAGAAGCTATCCGACATATTGGGTATAGAGATTTCGATCGATTCCTTGAATATTAAGAAGAAGGGTTCGAGTGCTTGTATCCCATGGGTATTCTTGCGAGACTATATCATGAACAATCCGGAGAGTGATCGTGTGGTGGATGTTTTTGCCTTGGCGATCTATGGTTTGGTGATATTTCCAAAGATCTTGGGGCACATTGAGATGGCCGTAGTAGACTTCTTTTAGTGTCTGGGAAAACACATTGATCCGACTCCTGCTATCCTTGTCGAGATGTTTAGGTCACTCAATCTTTTTGGAAGAAAAAGCAAGGGACGTTTCGAAGGATGTGCACAGCTTCTGTATGTTTGGATCCAGAGCCATTTCTGGGGAGAGGATAAGGAAAAGCTTCTTCACTACATAAATACTTTCATTCCTCTTAAGAAATTCTGCAAGAAGTAGTGGCTGAGAAAGGGAGATAAGAAACAGTGGATCAAGACTCTTCGTCTCTTAGCCCGAGAAGACGTCACTTGGAGAGCTCCGTGGATACCGATGGGATCCATTCTGTATAGTTGTGGAGACAATCCGTGGGTTCCGTTATTAGGAATTTGGGGAGCTATCAGCTATGCACCACTCTTATTACGAAGACAATATGGGTCTGAGCAATTCATCTCGATGACTCATAGGCTCACTTTGGTAGATTTTACATATAATAGGCCTGGGTACATGAAAGAAACACGTGAGCTCATCAAAGCATGGAGGAAGTTGCACCGATCAGAAATGGGTAGATATATAGATAACGCTTCTCTCGGATACTTGGTTTGGAGAGCCAAGAGGATCCACGACATAGTGCTCCCTGTTGATGATGCCTCTGTTGTCGCAACCTAAAAAATAACGAGTCTCATCGCAAGACTTTATTATTCGTTAAGCGTGACATTAAAAAAAAAACTGAGGAAAAGTCGACATAATTCCTCTAGAAAAATGAAGGTTTTGAAAATAACCTTGAAAAAGACATGGAGTCGCCACCAATCTTTTTTAGCTAGGTGTGATCGGCCACCTATTAAAACCGGTTTTATAAAATATTTTAAAAAATTAATTAAAACATTTTAAAAACCAATTTCAAGTCTGCGTTTTAACCAGGGAAATCAAAGAAACGGGTTCGGGACTCGGATACGTGCGGGGAAAGATTAGCACCCCCACAACGCCCGTATAAAACGGTACCTTATTAATCGTGTGTTATCTCAAATCTCAGTGTAAAGTTGGTTTTAAATTTAGTATTTCAAGTTAATTCCCAATTTAAAGAAAAAATAATTCCATTTTTAATTGAAAATGATCCGGAATTTATAAATTCAAAATTTTTCTATATTCCCCAACAAACGTGGAAAAATAGAGAAAATTTTTATTAATTTGGAAAATTTTCCTAATCATTCTCGTTTATTGAAAGAAAGATATTCCTTTATTAATGATAATTGATGATATTTCCTCCAGCAAACCCGGTAGAGAACTCATGAATTATTTTAACTCGGGAATATCTTTATTTTTTATTGAAAAATCCTTTTGAAAACATTTTAAAAGATATGGATATGTATATGCATGACATAAATAAAATGATATAACAAAATCTAAATAATATAATGCATCCTACATGATATAATATAATTTAAATGCCTTAGCATATTCTAAATGAAATGAAATGTCCTAAGTTATATGATATATTCTAAATGAAATGAAATGACCTAGGTGACATAATATATTCTATATGAAATGTAATATCCTAAGTCATATGATATATTTTAAATGAAATGAAATGACCTAGGTGACATAATATATTCTATATGAAATAAAATAACCTAGGCAACATAATATATTCTATATGAAATGACATAATTTAAATGACATGGCAAATATGAATGATATGGCATATAACTTAAATGACATGGAATATAAAAAAATGAAATCAATTAAAGACTTTCTCACTGTTTAAAATTTGTAAAAACTCTGGGTATCTCCTCCAGAAACTTCAACTATCTCCACCGAAGACTTTCTCACTATTTAAAATTTGTAAAAATTCTGGGTATCACCTCCAGAAGCTTCAGCTATCACCACCGAAGACTTGCTACCTTTTCAACGGATTTTAAAACTCTGGATATCTCCACCAGAGGCTTCAGCTATCACAACCGAAGACTTTCTCCCTTTTCAAAAAATTTTAAACTCTGGATATCTCCTCCAGAAGCTTTGAGAAATGATGCAGATGCTTCATGATGCAAATGCAAATGTCTTTAATTGATGCAAACGCTTCTTGATGTAGATGCAAATGAATTAGACTGGTGCAAATGTCTTTGATGCAAATGTAAATGACTTGATTTGATGCAAATTTTCTTGATGCAGATTCAAATAACTTAGAATGATGCAAATGCTTCTTGATGTAGATGCACATGTTGAATAAAATTCTGGGTAACTACTCCAGAAGAAGATTTCTCATTTTTCAAAATTATAAAACCCTGGATATTTACACCAGAGGCTTCAGCTATCACCACCGAAGACTTGTTCACTTTTAAAACTGTAAAATTCTAGATATCTCCACCAGAAGCTTTGGCTATCACCACCAAAGGTCTGCTCATTGTAAAATTCTGGGCAACTCCTCTAGAAGCTTTGGCTATCACCACCAAATACTTGCTCATTTTAAAATTCTGGGTAACTCCTCTAGAAGAAGATTTATCATTTTTCAAAATTATAAAACCCTGGATATCTCCACGAGAGGCTTCAGCTATCACCACCGAAGACTTGTTCAGTTTTAAAACTGTAAAATTCTGGATATCCCCATCAGAAGCTTTGGCTATTACCACCAAAGGTTTGCTCATTGTAAAATTCTGGGTAACTCCTCCAGAAGCTTTGGCTATCACCACCAAAGACTTGCTCATTGTAAAAATCTGGGTAACTCCTCCAGAAGAAGATTTCTCATTTTTCAAAATTATAAAACCTGGATATCTCCAACAGAGGCTTCAGCTATCACCATCGAAGATTTCTTCACTTTTAAAACTGTAAAATTCTGGATATCCCCACCAGAAGCTTTGGCTATCACCACCAAAGGTTTGCTCATTGTAAAATTCTGGGTAACTCCTCCAGAAGCTTTGACAAATGATGCAGATGCACATGTCTTTTAACAAGGTGCTCATGCTTCATGGTGCAAATGTAAATGCTTGGATTGATGTAAATGTTTCTTAGTGCAAATGCAAATGGTCTGGATTGATGCCCATGTTTCATGATGCAGATGCCCCTACTAATTGTGTTCATGTAACTGGTTTATGAATGGTTTAACTACAATTATCACACAATAATGAAAATGCAATGATTCTAGAAACGATGCAATTGCTTGAGATGACGCAAATGCGAATTCCATGAAAAATGTAAATGTAAAGGTAAAATGCAGATGCTTATGGAATAATGCCAATGCAAATACCCCTGAATGATGCAAATGCTTGCCGACACTATGCAGATGCAAAAGCTTGATAAAGAGATGAGTGCTTATGAGTGATGCAAATGCCCCCAATTGTTTTTCTAGACTTTTGACTTAGCCTTTCAAATTCATTTTTCCTCTTCAAATCAGAGTATATCTTCAATTCATTTTGGCTATTCTCTTTGCCCCAACAGTTTTCAAACTTTAATCAACATATATCTGAACCGGGTTCTATTTCTTCTTCTCATATCTGGAAGTCAGGACCTATCTTGGCAGTTCTATACCTTTGGGTTAGAAAAATCCTTGTCTCATGTCAACATCAAAATGGGTATTTCAAAAATATTTTTTATTTTCCTTTTTGAAAAACAATTTTTCTTATTTAATGAAAACTTCTGAGTCAAAAATTTTAACCCCACAGTGTGTAATGTACAAATCTTTTGAAGACTGATGATCATTGTTAGAAATTTTCCTAAGTGTCAATTTGGGTTTTTCAATTTGAATTGACAAGGCTCGGCACAACAAGATTTTGGTTTTCCCAGCAAAATTTCATGACAAAAATGTATATCCTTTCTAGACTCATAAATGGAACAGGTTTTATAAATCATGAATTCATTGAGAACCAAACAAATTCAACAATCTTTTAGTTTCCATATCAAGGCATTTTGACAAGTGTCGCAACCTAGAAAAATGAAGGTTTTGAAAATGACCTTGAAAAAGACATGGAGTCGCCACCAATCTTTTTTAGCTAGGTGTGATCGGCCACCTATTAAAACCGGTTTTATAAATATTTTAAAAATTAATTAAAACATTTTTAAAACCAATTTCAAGTCTGCGTTAAAACCAGAGAAATCAAAGAAACGGGTTCGGGAGTCGGTTACGTGCGGGGAAGGATTAGCACCCCCACAACGCCCGTATAAATTGGTACCTTATTAATCGTGTATTATGTCAAATCTCGATGTAAAGTTGGTTTTAAATTTAGTATTTCAAGTTAATTCCCAATTTAAAGAAAAATAATTCCATTTTTAATTGAAAATGATCCGGAATTTATAAATTTAAAATTTTCCTATATTCCCCAACAAACGTGGCAAAATATAGAAATTTTTATTAATTTTGGAAAACTTTCCGAATCATTCTCCTTTTAAAGAAGATATTCCGTTATTAATAATAATTGATGATATCCTTCCCAGCAAACCCGGCAGAGAACTCATGAATTATTTTAACTCGGGAATATCTTTATTTTATTAAAAATCATTACCTTTTTGAAAATATTTTAAAAGATATGAATATGTATATGCATGACATAAATAAAATGACATAGAAAAATCTAAATAATATAATGCACCCTAAATGATATGATATGATTTAAATGTCTTAGCATATTCTAAATAAAATGAAATATCCTAAGTTATATGATATATTCTAAATGAAATGAAATGACCTAGGTAACATAATACATTCTATATGAAATGCAATATCCTAAGTCATATGATATAGTCTAAATGAAATAAAACATCCTAGATGACATAATATATCCTAAATGAAATGAAATGACCTATGTAATATAATATATTCTACATGAAATGAAATGACCTAAGTAACATACATATTCTATATGAAATGAAATGATTTAAATGACATGACAAATATGAATGATATGGCATATAATTTAAATGACATGGAATATAAAATAATGCTATCATATAATATGCATGAAAATAAAAATAAAAATAATAATGCATGAACATAGCATATGCTAAATAATATAAAAAATAACTAAATAAAAAGCATAGGATATCATGAAATATTCAAAACCATAGAATAAACCATATAACATAAAAAAAAATTAAATCAAAATAATAACACTACCATAGAAATTATCATAGCAAAAAATCACATATTATATAAAATGCATGAATATGGAAAATGCAATGCATGAAATGTATTTTTTCCTTTATTTAAGGAAATCCGTATATCTAAAAAGATATCCGGCTACCTTAGTAAAATATGTCAAATTAAATATTCTAAAACCGAAATACTTTGTGATTGTTTGAAAACAACTTTGAAAAGCTTGAATTAAAAGTAAAAACTGGGCTAAATCTTTTTTAAATGGGTCTAATTTCCTAAGTTTAAAAATCCGGACTTGACTACCCTTAACCCGAGACTTGAAAAACCATTTTTAGAGTTTAAAAAGGCTGAGAAACTATCCTAAGTCAGTAGCTAACCCTCCTAATCAGCCCACTCTAAGTAACTTAACCAAAACAGAGAAATGATTTTTCTTTAAATTCAATTCTGACTCCACTGTCCAGTTTTAAGCCACGATTTTTTACCCTATTTTTAAAAATTCAAAATTTTTTGAAAACAATACTGGAGACTCAGGACATGTAAAACTACACGGAAAAAAATTGGCTTAATTTTATGATTAAATATGAATTCCCAGAAAAATCGGCAATGTACGAGTACTGGGTGAAAAAAACTGTTTTGTCAAAACACATTTTTGTCTTTGATAAAATCATTTAAAAATCAAAGTAAAAATATTTAAGACTCATAAAATGACTCAGAAACAGTAGCTAGGACTTTTTGAAAGTTAGATAAAAATGGGCTAACTAAAAAAAATCACAAAGGTAGAATAATCAATTTGACAAAACTTAATTTTCCACAAGTGTGCTCAAGAGAGCATGACTTTGAACCATTAATTGGCCTAAGTCATTATTCAAGTGGCATGAACATGAAATGCATGAAAAATTACAGCAAACATAGTGCATGAAATGCATGGGCTTAAGCCTAAATGTCATGAAAAAAATGCATGGCATTCATAAAGTGACCTAGACCTAAATGAACTTGCATGGCATTTAATGTAACTAAACCTAAAATGCATGAACATGCATGGCAAATAAACCAAACATAATAAGTAAAATATGCATGGCATTTTCACAAACATAAAGCATGCTTAAACCAAAAACTCAACCAAATATCATGCAAATGCAAATCTATCAACTAACATAGCAAAAATGCACATACAATGCAAAGATTCCAACAGTGGCTGAATGGAATAATGTAACTAGCAAACATGGCATTTTCACAAACACTTGGTATACTATCATGCAAAACTAAATCAAATGTCATGCAAAAGCAAAAACCTACCAACTAACATGGCAAAAATGCAACACACAGTGCAAAACACATGGAGTAGACAAATGGCCTCAAGCTCCAACAAGCATGGCATTTTCACAAACACTTGATATACTAACATGCTCAACTAAAATATAAAACTCAAATCATGCAGAAGCACACAAGCATTTTCACAAACACTTAATATACTAAATCGAAAACATGCTCAACTAAAATATAAAACTCAAATCATGCAAAAACCACACAAGCATTTTCACAAACACTTGATATACTAAATCTAAAACACCAACAATTTTAAACATTATGAAAACAGAAAATTAAAAATCCAAAAACATGATATTTAAAATATAAATGGCAACAAACAAAGCAACCAAATTAAAATATAACTCAAGTATATGAAGTAACATAACATTTAAAACATCAAGATCAAAGAAAATAACATCAATAACATGATAAAATAAACCAAAACAGCAACTTAACAAAAACTGTAGGCCATTCGGCCATGGTGCGAATATTGTAAAAAAAAATTATAAAAAAATATATTTAAGAAAGAGATGAAGGAAGAACTTAAGAAGAACAATAAAAAACATTTATTTAAAAAGGAAACTCAACAAATAGTAATAAAAATAGCAAAAACAAGAATGGAAAATCAAGAAAGTGCAAGAGTTGGTGCTCAAGAGCAACCTCAAGAAGCTATATTTCAAGCTTTATCTCCTCAAGCTTTCCTTTCTTTTCTAAACTTTTTCTTTTTGCTTTCAACCAAAGAGAGAAAACCCAAGTAAAAAACAAGAGAACTCAGCAAAATAAAGTGTGAAAATAAAATTCTGACCCCCTTTGAATGCTGGCGAATGCCCCTTAAAACATGCAAGGATGTTGTCATTTTTTTGTAACTAATTTTCCATCAAATGGCTAATAATTCAAGGTGAAAAAATCATGAAATTACCACCTTTAGATTAGCATCTCAGCTGTCCCAAATTACAGCTGTTCAAGAATAATGTTGACATCTCTCTTGGCCTATGTGGCTTAATCACCATGGCTTGATCAAAGAGAATCTCTAACTAACTCTTAATTCTTGGCCATTTGATTGAAAAATCAGAAGCTTACTCCTTCCTTTGGGCCTTGGCAGGCCAGAACTTCTCTTTTCCAGCCCAACTCTGATTTTTTGAAAGGCCCAAAGTAGCCCTTTTCGGTTGCTTGGGTGAAATGTCCGTTTTGCCCCCGAGATGCAAATAAATATCAAATGGACTCCAAATTCAATTTTTATTTTTTTAATACTTCCAAAATAATAAAATATTGAGTTCTATAAGTTTTCAAAACTATCCGAGTCTGTTTGCTATTTATTTGGATTTTTTCTTCCAAAAATACCCTTTGATGCCCCTACATTTTACCATTTTTTAAATGAGCTCCAAATCAAGATATTTCTTCAAAAATCTCTTCCAAATAATTTAAAAGTGTGATCTGGTAGTTTTCATAATTTTTGGAGCTCATTTGGGATTTTTTTGGGATTTATCGGCTTGAATTACTACATAGGAGGCCCGGGATTTGGCAATTTTGCAAACGAACTCCAAATAAAGATTTTCTTTCGCCAATCTCTTCCAAATAATTTAAAAATGAGATTTGAAAAATTTCAGAAAATTTGGAATTCATTTGCTATTTTTTTGGGATTTTCCTTTTTGAATTACTACATTAGAAGCCCGGGATTTGGCCATTTTGCAAACGAACTCCGAATCAAGATTTTCTTTTTCCAATCTCTTCCAAATAATTTAAAAATGAGATTTGCAAAATTTCAGAAGATTTGGAGCTCATTTGCTATTTTTTCGGGATTTTTCTTTTTGAATTACTACATTAGAAGCCCGGCATTTGGCCATTTTGCAAACGAACTCTGAATCAAGATTTTCTTTTGACAATCTCTTTCAAATGATTTAAAAATGGGATTTGCAAATTTTCAGAATTTTCGGAGTCCATTTGCTATTTTCCCAAATTTTCCAATTTTCCCTTTTGCCTTTGAAACCCGGTTTTGCTCAAAACAAGTCCGATTTTCAGATTTTCTTCAAACTGAGCCTTGGGCTATCCTTTTTAATCATTCCTCATCCATTGGGGGCTTTGGTCTTACCAATTCGGGCCATTTCTGTGATTCTTCTCGATTTCACCGAAATCCATTAAAAACCCTAATTCTTGGTTTTCTCCCGGATTGACTTTTCTTTCGATTTTCTTGCAAGTGACTTCTCCATTACCCGTAGTCAGTGCTTATATTTCATTTGGAACCATCAATTTTGACCAATTTGATCGTTTAAGCACTTTTCCCCAAATTTCTCGGATTAGGGTTTCCTTTCTACTGAATCTCCAAATCCCATATTCCGAACTCCATATCTTTCAATGTAGACCTCGGATTATCAAAATTCTTTCACCATTTTTCAATTGAACTTAAAATCTTGATTTTGAAAGTGGGTTGACTTTTTCAGTAGTTGACTTTCTGGGGTTCACTTTTTCGGGGTTGACTCTTTCTGGGGTTGACTTTTTTCAATGTTTGACTTTTTATGCTCGCCCTCTTAAACTAAGTCTCATAGTACCACCTGCAGGATGAAAAAAGTGTTTTTACATTTGGAAACATCAATTTAGGAAGAAAACATACCTGTTTTAGTGGTCCGGACAAAATTAGGTGTCTACAGCTGCCCCTCTTTGGCTATTGCTGAGAATCAGGAATCAGGCAAAGATAAACAAACACTAATTTTGTACGGTCAGTGAAATCACATGTGAAGGAAAGGGAAAAGGGGTTTCTTCTTCATTCTTCTGTCATTTTTTCACACTTTTTTTTTTTTTGAAAAAGCTGTAAATTGAAGATTGGTCCTTAAATTGAATTCCCTAACTAATCAAGGTTCGGCGCGTCTTAAGGAAACGGATTCGATTTTCAAAAAGAAAAATTGCTGTAAATTGAAGATTTTTCCTTAAACTGAATTCCCTGACTAATCAAGGCTCGACCCGTCTTAAGGAAACGGATTCGATTTTCAAAAAGAAAATTGGGCCCAAAGGTCTTAAGAATAGTGCCCGAAGGTCTTAAAAAACTGGTGCCCGAAGGTCTTTAAAATGGTGCCCGGAGGTCTTAAAAACTTGGTGCCCGGAGGTCTTTAAAATGGTGCCCGGCGGTTTTTAAAACTGGTGCCCGATGATTTTTAAAACTGGTGCCAGAAGGTCTTAAAAAATTGGTGCCCGGAGGTCTTTAAAATTGGTGCCCGAAGGTCTTAAAAAATTGGTGCTCGGAGGTCTTTAGAATGGTGCCCGGAGGTCTTTAAAACTGGTGCCCGAAGATCTTTAAAACTGGTGCCCGAAGGTCTTTAAAACTGGTGCCCGAAGGTCTTTAAAACTGGTGCCCGAAGGTCTTTAAAACTGGTGCCAGAAGGTCTTTAAAATTGGGATTTGAAAATACCTTGACGATAGTCTCAAGGTTCAACTCGTCTGATAAACAAAATGAATTTGATTTAAAACAGAAGAAAATACCTCGATGGCGGTCTCGGAGTCTGAATCTTTTGAGAAGCAAAACGAGTTCTCTTTGAGGAAGTCCAAGTTTCCCTGATTTCTGCACTGTTAACTAAATGCAATGATGAGAGTGTCATGCTTTGCAAATGCTTGTATGTTTCCTAAAATAAATGCAATCAAATGATTGTGCCATAATTTCTAATCCATGGTTTCTTTGAGGTTTACAGATTATATGACTTCAGGACAGAGTCTTCAATTGTTCATTGATGCCCCACTTAAGGATTCTTTACTCAAGATATCTTGTCAAACAGTCTCAGTTTCTGCCTTTCACTGAAATTCAAAGATTTTATGATTTCGTGATGGAGTTTCCAACACGTTCGCTGTTCCCTTTTCTTTGGTGATCTTTCCAAACCTTTCCCAAGATTTAAATCTATTCTTTAGTAATACTTTGAAATCTTTTTTATTTAAAGATTTTTATTACTAATCATCATTCAATTTAATAACAAACATAATGCATCTCAAAAGTATACGAAAGAAAGTATGAATCAGGCAAAAATTGTCATGAAAAGGATAACAAGAATTTATTGCAAGAAATGTTTTAAAATGGTAAAAATAAATATCAAGGATATAAGAAACAAATATAAGGTTATAGGTTGTAGATGCCCCGGATGCGGAATATCTTGGACCCCTCATTTTTCAAACCATCTGAAATTTCTCTTGAACGAGCAATTCACTTGGGTAATCTCTTAGCTTTTATAGTTACATCAGACTGAGTTGTTCCCCTTTCCTCTGATTGTCAAATACTTTCTCCCCGTTTACACGGAGCATTGATTCAAACTTTGATTAGTACTTGAGCCGTCTTTTGTAGGTTTTCAACTCAAGTATCCTCCGTTCGGTATTAAGTCGCCCTTTACGGGTTTTCGGCTTAAACCTCTCCTTTTACATTCTTTTTTCATTTCTATTTTTTTATTCTTCCATGCATCTGAGAATTCTAAATACTTCCAAGGTAAAAATATCAATTCAAAAGATAGGATGAATTCTGAGAATAACCTTTCAAATTAAATATCCGTGCTTGATCAAAATGGGCTTTTAAAGCATGTAATGTAGGCCAAGGTTTAGGTTTAGAAAGAAAGGATAAATAGGCCCAAAATGTGTTTAAGGGTGATTGGATCAAGGATTACTTCTTGAGGAGAACTCAATCTTGAAACATTTGTCCCCTTTTTGGACTTTTTCTTTTTTTTTTTTTTTTTTTGCTTTGTTGGCTTTCATTTGCCACATTTTCTGATGGCTTTCTTTTTGCCATGATTTTTGGTTATCTTTCCTCTTATTTTCCCTCCAGTGTAGAGGGTGATCCTTGATCAAGGTTTAAAGAAAGAAATAATTCCTAAGGCTCAAAGGGGTGACTAACGATAATTTCTTCTTAGTGAATGGAATACGAAAAACAACCATTCATCATATCAAGCATGACTATTCTCTTTGAAAAGCAATTCTCAGGGGAAATAGATATATAGAATTTCTATTTTTACACTTGGAATCATTCGAATTTCCTTGTGCACAGCATCACACGTTTTTTTTTTCAAGCATAATACTTCTTCAGTTCATCAGCATTCACGGGATGTCTAAAATCATCTCCGTCCATCCGAGTTAGAATCAATGCTCCTCCAGAAAAAGCTCTTTTTACCATATAGGGTCCTTCCTAATTTGGAGCCCATTTTCCTCTTGGGTCTTTCACTATAGGGAGAATTTTCCTCAATACCAACTCCTCTCTCGGAACTGTCTGGGACGAACTTTCTTGTTGTGGGCTCGAATCATCCTTTTCTGATACAACTGCCCGTGACAAATTGCTTTCAGTCTATTCTCCTCGATGAGATTCAACTATTCATAACGAGCTCTAACCCATTCTGCTTCCTCTAGGCCAACTTCCATCAAAACCCGAAGTGAGGGGGTCTCAACTTCAATAGGTAGCACTGCTTCCATCTCGTATACCAAAGAAAACGGTGTTGCCCCTGTAGATGTGCAGACCTAAGTACGATATGCATGAAGAGCAAAAGGCAAGATCTCATGCCAATCTTTGTATACATTGGTCATCTTCTCGATAATCTTCTTGATGTTCTTGTTAGCTGCTTCTACTGTGCCATTCATCTTCGGACGGTAAGGTGCCGAATTATGATGTGTGATCTTGAATTGAGTGCACACTTCTCTCATCATCTTATTGTTCAAATTGAGAGCATTATCCGAAATAATTCTTGTTGGCAACCCGTAACGGCATATGATTTCTTTCTTGACGAATCTGCATACCACCGACTTTGTTACATTTGCATAAGACGCAGCTTCTACCTATTTTGTGAAATAATCTATGGCCACCAAGATGAAACGATGTCCATTTGAAGCTTTCGGGGTAATAGGCCCGATCATATCCATTCCTCACATTGAAAAAGGCTAAGGTGCAGTCATGACATGTAAAGGCGAGGGCGACACATGAATCTTATCTGCATAAATCTGGCATTTATGGCACCTCCGGGAATAACTGATACAATCTCCTTCCATCGTCAGCCAATAGTACCCTGCCCTCATAATCTATTTAGCAAGCATGTGACCATTAGCATGGGTGCCACATATCCCTTCATGGACCTCTTCTATGATTCTTCGAGCTTCGGCAGACCCGACACATCTCAACAGGACTTGATCTTTTCGTTTCTTGTAGAGAATCTCCTTGTCTAGAACGAAACCTATTGCTAGCCTTCTCAGAGTCCTCTTGTCATTCTCTGTTGCTTGTTATGGGCATTGTTGATTCTTAATATACTGCAAGATGTCATTATACCAAGGAAGGCCATCTGCTTCTTCTTCAATACTCAAACAATGGGCAGGAGACTCATATATGCTCATCTTAATCGACACAACTTCTGCCTCTTTGTTCACTTTAAACATTGATGACAAAGTAGCCAGAGCATCTGCTATCCGGTTTTTTTCTCGAGGAAAGTAATTGAAATTCACTTCTTCGAACTCCTCCAATAGACTTAGTATGAGTTCTCTGTATCGGATTAGCTTTGTATCTCGGGTTTCCCATTCTCTTCGTAGCTGGTAAATCACTAAGGCTGAGTCTCCGAAAACTTCCAATACTTTGATCTTTCTGTCCACTGCAGCACGAAGGCCCATAGTACATGCTTCATACTCGGCGGTATTGTTTGTACAATCAAAATCCAATCTAGCAGTGAAAGGATAACAATTTTCTTCTGGGGATATAAGCACTGCACCGATTCCATGCCCCATGGCATTAGATGCTCCATCAAAGTACATTTTCCATACTTTATTCTTCAAGGAAATCTCATCTGCTTGCAACACATACATCAAATCCTCATCTAGGAAGTCAAAGTTCAACGGCTCATAATCTTCCACTGCCCGACTTGCTAAGAATTCAGCCATTGCACTGCCTTTGATAGCTTTTTGACTTACATATACAATGTCGTATTCTGACAATAAAACCTGCCATCTTGCTGTCCTCCCTGACAAAGAAGGTGCTTCCAACATGTATTTGACTGGATCCAACTTAGCAATCAACCACGTTGTGTGATACAACATATACTGTCTGAGTCTTCGAGCAGTCCAAGCTAAGGCACAACATAACTTTTCTACCGACGAATATTTCAACTCATAATCTGTGAACTTCTTGCTGAGGTAGTAAACTGCCTGTTCTTTCTTTCCAGTTTCATCAAGCTGTCCCAAAACACAACCCATTGATCTTTCAAATACTGATAAATACAGTATCATTGGTTTATCCGGAATAGGTGGAATTAATACTAGTGGGTTTGATAGATAATGCTTAACCTTTTCAAAAGCAATCTGACACCCTTCATCCCATTCTCTCCGGGATCACGTTTTCGAAGTAACTTAAATATTGGATCACATTTGTCGGTTAACTATGAAATAAATCGAACAATGTAATTCAATCTCCCCAGAAAGCCTCTTACTTCCTTTTGTGTGCGAAGTGGTGGCAGATTCTGAATGGCCTTCACTTTATTTGGGTCAATCTCAATTCCTCTTTTACTGACGACAAAACCCAACAACTTCCCCGAGGTGAATCCAAAAGTGCATTTTGCCGGATTTAGCTTGAGTCTAAACTTCCTTAGTCGTTCAAAGAGCTTCTTAAGATTCGCAATATGCTCCTCTTCTCCTTGTGACTTTGCGATCATATCATCAACGTAGACCTTAATTCCCTTATGCATCATATCATGAAACAAGGTCACCATTACTCTCTGGTATGTTGCCCCAGCATTCTTCAATCCAAATGGCATTACTTTGTAGTAGAAGGTTCCCCACATTGTAACGAATGTGGTTTTCTCTATATCTTTCGGTGCCATCTTGATCTGATTGTATCTTGAGAATCCGTCCATGAAATAAAATAAGGAACTCTTCACTGTATTATCCACCAGAGTATCAATGTGGGGCAAAGGGAAATTATCTTTAGGGCTGGCCTTGTTCAAATCTCGGTAATCAACGCACATCCGCACCTTGCCATCCTTCTTTGGTATCAGAATAATATTTTCCACCCATTCTGGATATTTTGCCACATCTAAGAATCCAGCATCAAATTGTTTCTTCACCTCCTCTTTTATCTTTAACAGCATATCAAGCCTCATTCTTCTCAACTTTTGCTGAATTGGCTTGCATTCTGGCCTTAAAGGGAGCTTATGAACCACAATATCCGGATCTAACCCTGGCATATCTTGGTAAGACCATGCAAATACATCCACATACTCCTGGAGAAAATCTATCAATTCACCTTTTATTGATGATGACAATGAAGTTCCAACTTTGACCTATTTTATCTCTTCATCATTTCCTAGATTTATCGTTTCCAATAACTCCTTATGAGAAAGTACTTGTTTCTCCTCTTGTTCTATTTTTCTCAATAGATCTGGAGGTAGACCATAATCCTCAGTATCTTCATTAGCCTCAAAATCTCCCATGCAAATGGGTCTTTCAAAATCAATTTCAGAATTACTGACAGGAAGGTCCTCATATTCCGCATCCGTACACCTGTAAATAGATGGAGAAGAAACAATATAGGAAAATATATAATGAAAACAAAATAAATAACAAAAATGAAAGAATATGGACACATCAATATGGATAATGAATTGTGCTTGTTATTTATTGAATGAAAATGTTTAAAAAGCCCATTACAGAAAAAACTCTTAATATCTCTGGGTAAAGATAATTAAGATTGCATTTTTTCAAAAGTATTACTTTGGAAAAGACTTAAAAACTATAGGCAAATCAGTCGCACTCCAGTTGGATAGTCTATATCCTGGTGGACAAGGTCGCACCATCCAGCTAGCATTAATTCTGTCTTCCTCAGTTGCGCAGACCTCCACATCATACATCTGCTCATCCCTATTCACCTGGAACCTCTCGAAGGCTTGCTCTATCATTACGAGCACATCATCAGAATTCTTATCTCCGAACAGAGAATCGGCTGAGTGGAAGCTGTGAAGGATAGGTGGGAATGTCATAGGCTCCCACTCAATATCCATACCCGTAAGACGGGCCATCCTCCTTTGTCGGTTCCTTTCAACTTGTTTCCTTTTCTCATGGGCCTTTGGAAGATACCCTAGGCCAAACCGGTCTTTCTTTCCTTTTACTTCTATGGCTCGAGCCATCCCCTGAAGATATTTCCCGAGTCCTTTTCCAGCCCTGCAGCCTTTTCCTACGGTGGTCCTTACCCCCAGCCTTGTGTTCTTGGACAGCCTCGGTTTCGGAATTTTTCGTCCTTCAGCGACGAAAACTGCATTTACAAATTCCAAAGACCGGAAAGAACACTCCACGGAATCTTCATTGGGCTCCACATAAGGAGATTCAGTTGATACGGAGGCTATAATGTCTTCCTCCCCTGATACAGTAATCAATCGGCCCTCTATAAAAAATTTCAGCTTTTGGTGGAGAGACGAGGGTACAGCCCCAGCTGAATGTATCCATGGCCTTCCCAACAAGCAATTATAAGATGGATTAATATCCATGATTTGGAAGTTCACTGTATAAATGCACAGGCCTATCTCCAGAGGAACTTCAATGGTTCCCATAACCTCTCTCCTAGTTCCATCAAAAGCCCTGACCACCATGCAACTTGGTATCATACGGATATATCCACTGGCAATTTGGATAGGGTTACTAAAGGCATCATATTTAATGAAGAACCATTATCCAAAAGGACCCTCGGTAATATGTGCCCCTTACAAGTGGTAGTTATATGGAGAGATTTCGTCGATCCAATACCATTGGGTGGTATCTCCTCATAGCTAAAAAATATGTAGTCATCTGCTGCGATGTTTCCCACCAACCTATCCAGCTTTTCCACTGATATATTATTAGCCACGTATGCTTGATTTAATACTCTTACAAAGCCTTTCTGTGTGGTTCTGAATTTAGAAGCAAGGATAAGAATGAGATCCTAGCTGGTTGACGTTACAGTTGTTCAACCACGCTATACTCACTATGCTTTATAAATTTCAAAAACTCACAAGCTTCTTTCTCACATACTATTTCTTTTTTCTGTTAACCGGGGCTGATCCCCTCTCTGTTTCGTTTGGAAAATCCATCTCAATATGGATTGGCTCGACGACCTTCTTCCCTTTATCAATTCCTCTGTCTTTCCCTGCTACCCCTTGTTCAACGACCTCCGGAGCATAACACCTCCAGCTTCGGGTTAAATGACCCACACCTTTAATATCCTGCTGGCCTGAAGACCCGGGCATAACCATGCTGGAGTCATATTTCCATGGTGTAGCCTTGTTTTCCTTGTATGGAAAGGAAACAGGTAAATCAATGATTAATTTGGGCATATTTTCTTCCATGACTGGCATAACTTTTTCCTCCGGTTCATCATAGTAGATGATTAGGGGTCTTCCTATCCCATAGCCACCTTTATTTTCAATAACTTCTATTTCCCCTTCTATCTCCTCGTAGAATTGGGCTACCCCACTATCCATCATCTTTTGGACTTTAACCTGAAAGTCCCCGCAGTTCTTTATGTCATGGCCTTCACCCTTATGGAAAGGGCACCAATTATGCATCCTTCTTGCAAACATTTCCAGGCCTTCCGTACCTTCTACCAATCTTGCCTTGACCATTTCAACCCATACTGTCATCATCGGAGTCTTAACCTCCCCAATATCCCTTTTTAATCTTCTGCCCTCTCCGGTCACTATTGCATTTACTTGATTCCCAGCATGATTGGGCAATGGGTTTCCAGCTACGTTTGGCCCATTTTTTGATCCAAACTTCACTACCCCAGCATTAATCAGGCTTTGGACATTCTTTTTGAAGGCCAGGCAATCTTCAATTGAATGTCCTTGGATTCCCGCATGGTATGCACAGTTGGTATTTGCATTGTACCATCTTGGATATGGAGGTGTCAAAGGTTTTAGGTACACGGGTGCAACAAGTTGACCCCGTAACAGTTTTGGATATAGCTCACCGTAGGTAGTAGGAATCAGATCAAATTGGGCTTTTTGATAGTTCCTTGGTGAACGTTGGTCATTACGCGCAGGCCCTTGTGTGTTTCGAACATCATTTCTAGGAAGGGTCATTTGAGGGGATATGCCAGTTGGGAATGGCTGTTGTGGTATATTGGTGTAGGGGAACGGGTTTTGGGTAAGGTGGTTGATATTTAGGTAATAAGGATTATACCCCGGGTATGGTGTGTAAGGTGTCGGAGGTGCATAAGTTGTGGTAGGGGTACAAGCCCTGGGTGGTGTGTATGGTGTAGGAGGTGTATAAGGGTATTGGTTGAAGCTTACTGCATGAGTTTCCTCCTTTCTCTTTGTAGGAAAAGCTCTCTTCGGGGTAGCAGACTCACCCCCTTCCATCTTTCCATTCTTAATAGCTGACTCAATCATTTCTCCAGATATTACCATATCCGCAAAATCTTTGGTAGCGTTTCCCACCAATCTATCATAATAGGGTGCTTTCAATGTGTTGATGAAAAGCACCATGGTTTCTTTGTTGGTTAAAGGGGGTTGCACTTGTCTGGTCAGATCCCTCCACCTTTGTGAATACTCCTTGAAGGTCTCATTGGACCTTTTTTTCCATGTTCTGTAATGATAGCCTATCCGGTACCATGTTAGAAACGTGCTTATAGTATTCCATAAAAGCCCTGGCCAAATCCGTCCATGAACGAATCTTGGTACGACTGAGTTGGTTGTACGATCGGGTGGCTGACCCTGTTAAACTGTCCTGGAAGCAATGAATAAGCAATTTCTCATTATCCTCATGCCTTGTCATCCTTCTACAATATATAAGTCAGATGAGCCGATGGGTTGGTGGTCCCATTATACTTTTCAAAGTCTGGTACTTTGAACTTCGGTGGAATTATTAGATCATGTACCAAGCTCATTTCTTTGGCATCTAGACTGCCAAACAACTCTGCTCCTTTCACTGCTCTTAGCCTTTCTTCCAAAAACTGATATTTCTTCTCAGATTCAGCAGTTTTGACCCTTTTCAGTTCAGTCATTTTGGCCCTTTCCTTCTCTGCCATTTCTTCGAAGTCTGGAACCTCAACCTCAATTTGATCAACTCCGATGTTACCCCTTTTTGGACCGAAATTCTATGCTTCGGCCACCGATTGGATGTAGATGTAGCATGCTGCCCCAGTTGGGATTTCATTTCCCACAGGTTGGGATGTCTGGCTATTTCTCTGTACCACTTCTTGTCTATCCTCCTGATTCACTGCCCCCATTCCAGCAACTGAATTCTCTCCGGGCCACTTCTGCTTCATCATAGTGCTCATCATCTCCATGAGCTTTGTCATCTGTTCTCGTGTCTCCTCTTGAGACTTAGTCAACTGTTCTTGTAGTTCTTTCTGGATTCTTTCCATTCTCTCATTTCTGGCACGCTGATCATTTTCCATGGCTTTTATTCGAGATCGAGTATTGTAAGGTTGTTGGAAGTCTGGTTCTTTCTCAGTGCGACCAATTGTACCTTTAATTTTAAAAACCATGGATTAGAAATTATTGACACATTTCTTATTTTTATTTTAATAAAAAATTAATAAATGAATGAATGTTAATGAATGAACAACTAAGTAAATGACTAAGTGTATGAACATATAATGAATAAATGAATGGACCAATAAATGACTAAGTGTATGAACAATTTATAAAGAAAAAATGAATGAATGATTATGAACAAATAAAATATATAAAAGAAAGAACTAGTGAATGATGAATGTATTTAAAGTATTGGCCCCGGGATAATTCCAACCAAACGGTCTTTCATTGATTTCCTGGAACTAAATACATCAAAGAAAAGATCCCTGCTTTAGACAACATGATAATCTGTCTCTCCTAAAAAACTATTACAAGATACTAGTCCTATAATAACTCTCTCGAATCCTGGACCTTCTTCAATGTCCTCTTTTAACTGCCTTGCTCTTCCATCTGATCCCTACTTGTTCGTGACCCGTTGATGTGTCAGTAGAAGCATCGCCCTGTAAGCTTTCCCTAGCTTTTTTCTCAAGTTGATTTGCTCGGGCTTTCTCGTGTTTTGCCTTTTCTGCCCAATAGTTCTTTTTTTTTTTGAGGTTTCTGACTTCTTGTTCCCATTCTCCAAAAGTATTGAGAGTTCCCTCAAATTTGAGCTCGAAACGGTACCTCTTGTTCTCCAAGTGTAATTCCTGAAGATCACTTTGAACTGTGTCCGCTCTCTCTTGATCTTTTCCTTTTCTTTTTCTGGGGCTACCTCCCGATCTTTCATGTCCTCAAGCTCTTCTTACAGTCGGGCAATCTCCTTGTTCATCCGAGTCTTTTCTTTTTCAAATTCCGCCCTTGCAATTTCTAACTCTGATGGCGCTTTCTTGGGAAGCGAACTCAAATGCCGAACTTCTTCCCCATCCGATGTCAACAACCTATCCTTAACCCTTGATTCCTTCCATGTCAGGTAGTCAGGTGTGACGATATCAGCATATCTAGCTACCTCAACCTGATGAGTTTCCTTCCATGCCACCACAATCTCACGGACCTTTCCCGAATATCCATATTCTCCGTAAGAAAATTCCAAATTACCAAGGTCATTGGTCATTGGAGTAAACTGACGAGATTCTGATTGCCTTAGTACTAGAAATGGTTCATAGCTCACTCCTCCCCATACTTCCAATAATGGAACAGAGGCTTTATCTCCGCATTTATACAATGTCGGTATAGGAGCTATCCATGGAGCTCTCCAAACTATCATCTCAGCCCTGATATTCCGGAATATGTTGATCCATTGCTCCTCAGTCCTATTCTCAAGCCAATCCCTTTTAAGAAATTCACCAATTGGTGCAAAAGATTTCCAATATGAACAAAGAGGGAAATTCTCCTGTTTACAAAAATGGCTCTGAACCCATATGTAGAGGAGCTGTATACAACCTAGAAAATGACCTTTGCCTTTTCGTCTACAGAAATTCAGGGATCGGATTGTTTCTGCTATGATTGTCGGGGTTGGGTTTATCCTTTGCTTAAGCCTCTCAAAAACATTAAATATCGCCACATCCGCATACTCTAATGTTTTCGGGGAGATAACTAAACCATAGATAGCCGAAGCAAAAATATTCCTAGCTGTCTCCTTGCTTGGATGGATATGGATTAAAGCCCGTAAAATATCCCATGATATGCAATAGCTTACTCCTTTTCGGACAACATGGCTTTCTACCCAATTTCTTTCCACTCCCAAAATCTTCGACACCTTTTTCTTGAAACCCAGCGTCTTTGTATCCTTCAAATAAATACGATCAGGAATAACATTCTCCATATGCAGCAAGGTCGAATACTCCTCTATGGTTGGAGTCATATCCTCTCGGTTGAAAGTAAAACACCGATAAGCGGGATTCCAGAATTGTACCACAGCCAGGATCACCTCACCACTGACCTTAACCTGAGCTAACAGAGCTATGTCCCCATATGTCTGAGTGAAGGCTTCTTTTTCCGATATATTTCACTGATTCCATATATCAATCAAATCCCGAAGATCATTTTTCTTGATAATAAGATCAACCTCGGCTGGCAATGCTGACACATATCCCATCTTCAAACAATCCCCATTATCCTGCTGAACTTTCTCGGACTGTTTCCTAACCTCTAAATGTTTCTCGACCACTGAGACACTCTGACCCTCCATGAAAGCCCTTTTGGTTGAATAATATCCCGAGACCAATAACCTTCAAATTTGCAGAAATGATGGCAAGAATGCAAAAAAAAAAAAACAAAAAAAACAAAAAAAAACAACAACAAAAAGAAAATGAATTAGTAACGGGAATTAATATGAATAATACAAAAAAACATATAATTTAAAGCAGTAATTATCCCTGAGGATGCCAACAAAATTTCAGCATTATAACACCCCGGGGATGAAATATCAATATTTATTACGGGCATTGTGACGTACGTTCATCATTGTCCGAAAAAATAAACTTATTCGGAAAGTAGAATAGAAGGTAAAAGGATTGGAAATATTTCTCCATGTGTTCCTAACTTCGGGATATCTAATTTGAAATCCGGCATGGCTTCGCCTAGGTTTACTATATGAAGGTGAATGAATTCTAAAAAGCCCCGAATTGTTCCTCACTGTCGCCGGTGAAGGCTAGTAAGGCACCCCGATAAAAGCGGGTTGAATTTGTTAGAGTCTATTTCCCTAGCCCATGCGGATTGTTAATCACAAAGGCTTAGGTAATCTAGTACTCCGCAAATGTTTCACTAGCCCATGCGGATTGTTAATCACGAAGGCTTAGTCACTTTGCTCCCACCCAAAAGGACGGAACCCGGGTATAGGATTCATGATATGCAAATGCAAATGCACGTGTAGTGTAGTGTGTGAGGAGAAATAACAAACCTTTTACCACCTATTCTATATCCCTTATTCTAAATGCCCCAACAAGATTAAACAACATAAATCATCAATTAATCAATAAATAAATATATGCACCAAAAAACCAGAGAACAATTATAATATGTATGCACATGAATATGGACATATTTAAAAACATTTTATTATTTTTTTTAAATTATTCTTAATTTTTTAAAATGTGGGAATTAAAATTAAATACCAATTAAACCAACAAAACCGAGACTTTGATAACACACGACTAATTCTAGGCCTGACTCTCTAAAAAAAATCCCTAGTGGAGTCGCCAAGCTGTCGCAACCTAAAAAATAATGAGTCTCATCGCAAGACTTTATTATTCGTTAAGCTTGACATTAAAAAAAAACGGAGGAAAAGTTGACTTAATTCCTCTAGAAAAATGAAGGTTTTGAAAATGACCTTGAAAAAGACATGGAGTCGCCACCAATCTTTTTTAGCTAGGTGTGATCGGCCACCTATTAAAACCGGTTTTATAAAATATTTTAAAAATTAATTAAAACATTTTTAAAACCAATTTCAAGTCTGTGTTAAAACCAGAGAAATCAAAGAAACGGGTTCGGGAGTCGGTTACCTACGGGGAAGTATTAGCACCCCCACAACGCCCGTATAAATCGGTACCTTATTAATCGTTTATTATCTCAAATCTCGGTGTAAAGTTGGTTTTAAATTTAGTATTTCAAGTTAATTCCCAATTTAAAGAAAAATAATTCCATTTTTAATTGAAAATGATCCGGAATTTATAAATTTAAAATTTTCCTATATTCCCCAACAAACGTGGCAAAATATAGAAATTTTTATTAATTTTGAAAAACTTTCCAAATCATTCTCCTTTTAAAAACGATATTTGGTTATTAATAATAATTGATGATATCCTCCCCAGCAAACCCGGTAGAGAACTCATGAATTATTTTAACTCGGGAATATCTTTATTTTATTAAAAATCATTACCTTTTTGAAAATATTTTAAAAGATATGAATATGTATATGCATGACATAAATAAAATGACATAGCAAAATCTAAATAATATAATGCACCCTAAATGATATGATATGATTTAAATGTCTTAGCATATTCTAAATAAAATAAAATATCCTAAGTTATATGATATATTCTAAATGAAATGAAATGACCTAGGTAACATAATACATTCTATATGAAATGCAATATCCTAAGTCATATGATATAATCTAAATGAAATAAAATATCCTAGATGACATAATATATCCTAAATGAAATGAAATGACCTATGTAATATAATATATTTTACATGAAATGAAATGACCTAAGTAACATACATATTCTATATGAAATGAAAAGATTTAAATGACATGACAAATATGAATGATATGGCATATAATTTAAATGGCATGGAATATAAAATAATGCTATCATATAATATGCATGAAAATAAAAATAAAAATAATAATGCATGAACATAGCATATGCTAAATAATATAAAAAATAACTAAATAAAAAGCATAGGATATCATGAAATATTAAAAACCATAGAATAAACCATATAGCATCAAAAAAAAAAATTGAAATCACAATAATAACAATACCATAGGAATTATCATAGCAAAAATCACATATTATATAAAATGCATGAATATGGAAAATGCAATGCATGAAATGTATTTTTTCCTTTAATTAAGGAAATCCGTATATCTAAAAAGATATCCGGCTACCTTAGGAAAATATGTCAAATTAAATATTCTAAAACCGAAATACTTTGTGATTGTTTGAAAACAACTTTGAAAAGCTTGAACTAAAAGTAAAAACTGGGCTAAATCTTTTTTAAATGGCTCTAATTTCCTAAGTTTAAAAATCCGGACTTGACTACCCTTAACCCGAGACTTGAAAAACCATTTTTAGAGTTTAAAAATGCTTAGAAACTACCCTAAGTCAATAGCTAACCCTCCTAATCAGCCCACTCTAAGTAACTTAACCAAAACAGAAAAATCATTTTTCTTTAAATTCAATTATGACTCCATTGTCCAGTTTTAAGCCACGATTTTTTACCCTATTTTTAAAAATTCAAAAAATTCTGAAAAAAATACTGGAGACTCAGGACATGTAAAACTACACGGGAAAGAATCGGCTTAATTTTCTGATTAAAGATGAATTCCCAGAAAAATCGGCAATGTACGAGTACTGGGTGAAAAAAACTGTTTTGTCAAAACACATTTTTGCCTTTGATAAAATCATTTAAAAATCAAAGTAAAAATATTTAAGACTCATAAAATGACTCACAAACAGTAGCTAGGACTTTTTGAAAGTTAGATAAATATGGGCTAAGTAAAAAAAAATCACAAAGGTAAAATAATCAATTTGACAAAACGTAATTTTCCACAAGTGTGCTCAAGAGAGCATGACTTTGAACCATTAATTGGCCTAAGTCATTATTCAAATGGCATGAACATGAAATGCATGAAAAATTACAGCAAACATAGTGCATGAAATGCATGGGCTTAAACCTAAATGTCATGAAAAAATGCATGGCATTCATAAAGTGACCTAGACCTAAATGAACTTGCATGGCATTTAATGTAACCTAGACCTAAAATGCATGAACATGCATGGCAAATAAACCAAACCTAATAACTAAAATATGCATGGCATTTTCACAAACATAAAGCATGCTTAAACCAAAAACTCAACCAAATATCATGCAAATGCTAATCTATCAACTAACATAGCAAAAATGCACATACAATGCAAAGATTCCAAGAGTTGCCAAATAGAATAATGTAACTAGCAAACATGGCATTTTCACAAACACTTGGTATACTAGCATGCAAAACTAAATCAAATGTCATGCAAATGCAAAAACCTACCAACTAACATGGCAAAAATGCAACACACAATGCAAAACACATGGAGTAGCCAAATGGCCTCAAGCTCCAACAAGCATGGCATTTTTACAAACACTTAATATACTAACATGCTCAACCAAAATATAAAACTCAAATCATGCAAAAACCACACAAGCATTTTCACAAACACTTAATATACTAAATCTAAAACATGCTCAACTAAAATATAAAACTCAAATCATGCAAAAACCACACAAGCATTTTCACAAACACTTGATATACTAAATCTAAAACACCAACAAATTTAAACATTATGAAAATAGAAAATTAAAAATGCAAAAACATGATATTTAAAACATAAATGGCAACAAACAAAGCAACCAAATTAAAATATAACTCAAGTATATGAAGTAACATAACATTTAAAACATCAAGATCAAAGAAAATAACATCAATAACATGCTAAAATAAACCAAAACAGCAACTTAACAAAAACTGTAGGCCATTCGGCCATGGTAAGAATATTGTAAAAGAAATTGTAAAAAAATATATTTAAGAAAGAGATGAAGGAAGAACTTAAGAAGAACAATAAAAAACATTTATTTAAAAAGGAAACTCAACAAATAGTAATCAAAATAGAAAAAACAAGAATGGAAAATCAAGAAAGTACAAGAGTTGGTGCTCAAGAGCAACCTCAAGAAGCTATATTTCAAGCTTTAACTCTTCAAACTTTCTTTTCCTTTCTTTTCTAAACCTTTTCTTTTTGCTTTCAACCAAAGAGAGAAAAACCAAGTAAAAACCAAGAGAACTCAGCAAAATAAAGTGTGAATATAACAATTCTGACCCCCCATTGAATGCTGGCCAAATGCCCCTTAAAACATGCAAGGATGTTGTCATTTCTTTGTAACCAATTTTCCATCAAATGCCTAATAATTCAAGGTGAAAAAATCATGAAATTACCACCTTTAGATTGGCATCTCAGCTGTCCCAAATTACAGATGTTCAAGAATAATGTTGACATCTCTCTTGGCCTATGTGGCTTAATCACCATGGCTTGATCAAAGAGAATCTCTAACTAACTCTTAATTCTTGGCCATTTGATTGAAAAATCATAAGCTTCCTCCTTCCTTTGGGCCTTGGCAGGCCAGAAATTCTCTTTTCCAGCCCAACTCTGATTTTTTGAAAGGCCCAAAGTAGCCCTTTTCGGTTACTTGGGTGAAATGACCGTTTTGCCTCCCAGATGCAAATAAATATCAAACGGACTCCAAATTCAATTTTTATTTTTTTAATACTTCCAAAATAATAAAATATTGAGTTCTGGAAGTTTTCAAAATTATCCGAGTCCGTTTGCTATTTATTTGGATTTTTTCTTCCAAAAATGCCCTTTTATGCCCCTACATTTTACCATTTTTTAAACGAGCTCCAAATAAATATTTTTCTTCACCAATCTCTTCAAAATAATTTAAAAGTGTGATATGGAAGTTTTCATGATTTTTGGAGCTCATTTGGTATTTTTTCGGGATTTATCGGCTTGAATTACTATATTAGAGGCCCGGGATTTGGCCATTTTGCAAACGAACTCCAAATCAAGATTTTCTTTTTCCAATCTCTTCCAAATAATTTAAAAATGTGATTTGCAAAATTTCAGAAGATTTGGAGTTCATTTGCTATTTTTTCGGGATTTTCCTTTTTGAATTACTATATAAGAAGCCCGGGATTTGGCCATTTTGCAAACGAACTCCGAATCAAGATTTTATTTTGCCAATCTCTTCAAAATAATTTACAAATGAGATTTGCAAAATTTTAGAAGATTTGGAGCTCATTTGTTATTTTTTTGGGATTTTCCTTTTTGAATTACTACATTAGAAGCCCGGGATTTGGCCATTTTGCAAACGAACTCCGAATCAAGATTTTTTTTGCCAATCTCTTTCAAATGATTTAAAAATTATATTTGCAAATTTTCAAAATTTTCGGAGTCCATTTGCTATTTTCCCAAATTTTCCAATTTTGCCTTTTTGCCTCCGAAACTCGATTTTGCTCAAAACAAGTCTGATTTTTAGATTTTCTTCAAACTGAGCCTTGGGCTATCCTTTTTAATCATTCCTCATCCATAGGGGGCTTTGGTCTTACATAGTCGGGCCATTTCTGTATTTTTCTCGATTTCACTGAAATCCACTAAAAACTTTAATTCTCAATTTTCTCCCAGATTGACTTTTGTTTCGGCTTTTCTTGCAAGTGACTTCTCAATTACCCGTAGTCAGTGCTTATCTTTCATTTGGAACCTTCAATTTTGACCAATTTGATCGTTTAAGCACTTTTCCCCAAATTTCTCGGATTAGGGTTTTCTTTCTACTGAATTTCCAAATCCCATCTTCCGAACTCCATATCTTTCAATGTAGACCTCGGATTATCAAAATTCTTTCACCATTTTTCAATTGAACTTAAAATCTTGATTTTGAAAGTGGGTTGACTTTTTCAGTAGTTGACATTCTGGGGTTGACTTTTTCGGGGTTAACTTTTTTTCGGGGTTGACTTTTTTCAAGTTTGACTTTTTATGCTCCCCCTCTTAAACTAAGTTTTGGAGTACCACCTGCAGGATGAAAAAAGTTTTTTTACATTTGGAAACATCAATTTAGGAAGAAAACATACTTGTTTTAGTGGTCCAGACAAAATTAGGTGTCTACAACAAACATCAAGATTGGCCGGGATGTTTAAACCGGAAAGTTTAATCTTGGAGAAAAAAAGTTTTAGTTTTTGAAGGCAATCCTCTGAATGAGAATTGACAATTTGAGAGGTTCAGGAATTCCTAGATGTTCCTCGATGACCACTTTTTAAGATGACCTTCTCTTTTTGTGGTATCGGCACTTTCATAGATGGCTTCAAAATTTTCCATTTTACTCTAGACCGCCCATTTTTTGGTTTTCGCCTAAAGTCCCATTCTTTCCAATTTTTCTTTTTTTTTATTTGTTCTACCATGCATTTGGGAATTCTAAATTCCTCCTTAGTGAAATGATAATTCGATGAGATGGGATAAAATCTGAGGAAAAAACCTTTCAAGTTAAATATTCATGCTTGATCAAAATGGACTTTTAAAGCACGTAATGTAGGCCATGACTCAGGGTTCAGAAAAAAAGGATAAATAGGCCCAAAATATGTATTTGATGGTAATCAGATCAAAGGATCATTTCTTGAGGAGAATTCTTTTTGAAGCATTTGTCCCTTCTTGGACATTTCTTTCCTTTTGACTTTGCTCTTTTTCTTCCTTGCTTTTGGCTTTCATTTTCCATCGCTTTTTCACACACTTTTTTTTTGTGTTTTTCTTTTGTTTTTCTTGGCTTTCAATTCGCCATCTTTTCCTCTTCTTTTTTCTTTGACAGAGTGAGCCCGTATCAATTCTCATATGCATGATATCACAAATTTTTTCATTTTCATCGCATGCCCCAATGATTCATGCATTAGTCTATCCTTATTCACCATGTATCCATCATTTCCACATATGATGCCCCAATTTGATTAACCAATGAGAATTTGTATCAACGAGGAACATAGCAAGTCTAGGTCAGTACTGAAAAGACTTAATTTCAAATCTGAGTTCTTTGAAGAGATAAGGAAAATATGACCTAAAAATGGGTTTTCTCTGGGATATGGGATAATTTGGTTTAGTCATTGTGCCCCAAAGTATTAATCATGAAGTGATGTTTGGGTAATTGAAGTTTTATGATCATTGGGAAAGGTCATGAATGGTTTTAGCACAATCTTGACACACACCAAATTATCAAAATCTAGATTCTTGAAAGAATGTCTCATTTGTTTGAATTTCAAGGAATTTGAAAATTTTCAAAAAGTTCGTTCCTTTGTTCATAGCCTAGACTAAGATCTACGTCTTTCCTTATTCTATGATGACAATGGTTTTATGAAGTCAAATCATTCATATTCCTTGAAGCATTAGGTCTTTCAAGTGTTCTTGATTTAAGAGATTTAGGCTTAGGAAAACCTAAAAAGATGGGAGAAGGTATTAGGTCATTTGTAACACTGATCATCAATCTTCTTGAGACTATCCATTATTAAAAATTCCTTAATGCTTGTTTTTGCAAATTCAAGTTATTGTTAAAACACAACAAACACAAAGCATTTAAAATTCAAAATTCATTTAATTCATGTAGATGTTAACATGAGACAAGTGCTTTCATCATCATAGTGTATAGAACTACATGCGTCAAAAACCTAATATGATCATGCACAATGTTTCTTATGACACTTGGCTTCCCCATCTTCAAAACTTATCGAACCAGCCTTGATGAGATCTCTGACCTTGTACTTCAAAGCGAGGCAGATCTCTATTGAGTGACCTTGATTGCCAGAATGATAACCACAACACTCATTAGCATCATACCAGCTCGGATAAGGGGGCTTCAGAGGCTCTATTTGCATGGGTGTCACAAGGTGATTCTGGATGAGTTGAGGTAATAGCTCACTGTATGTCGCAGGAATCGGGTCATCTTGATTTCTTTTTCGCTTTTTATCCCCCCTTCAATTATTCCCAAGGGTGTTCGCTTGATAGACAGATGTAAATTCTGGTGTAGTTGCAGTCATTGGTTGGTAGGGATAAAAACCTTGAGAGACATTGTTCAGGGTAGAGTAAAATGGCTGATACGAGGAGAATTGGGGAGATGGGGCAAAGCCTTCCACGACTTTGGTACATTCCTTTTTCTTTTCAGATGCCCCATTTTTCTTGACATTGAATGTTCTTTCTCCTTCAATTTTCCCATCCTTGATAGCATTCTCAATCATCTTCCCTAAAATTACCATGTCCAAAAAATTCTTCGTGGTGTTGCCGACAAGTATATCATAGTACGGGGCCTGTAGTGTATTCACAAAAATGACAGCGGTTTCCTTCTGAGTTAAGGGTGGTTGTACTTGGACGGCCAAGCTCATCCACCGTTGCGCATATTCTTTGAAGCTCTCAATAGCTTTTTTCTTCATATTTTGCAAGGTGAGACGGTCAGGCGCCATGTCGATCATATGCTTGTATTGGTTTAGAAAATCCCTAGACAGGTCATTTCAAAAGCGAATCTGATCCTTGCTCAACTGACTATACCACCTAATTGCGTACCCGCTGAGGCTATCCTGAAAGCAGTGAATCAAAAGCTTATCATTATCTATATGACTTGTCATCTTCCTGCAGAACATAGTGATGTGGGCTGATGGATCGGTCGTCCCGTCATATTTCACAAAGTTAGGGATCTTGAACTTAGGAGAAATGACTAAATCGAGGACCAAACATCGTTCTTTCGCATATAAACTCCCAAATACATCTGTACTTTCCACTGCCCGGAGCCTTTCATCTAACAACTGATATTTCCCTTGGGAATCTTCCAACTCAACCTCATTTACTCCAACCATTTTCAACTTTGTCTGTTCAGCTGTATCATCTAAGTTTAGGACATTGACGGGGTTAACAGTGTTCTGGGTATCAATCATTACGACCTCATTCTGACCCTTTTGTGCCTCTAACCCTTTCCTGGCGACAAAGTTTTCAGTGTATCATTTTCCCTTGATTACGGCGGACATCAGCTCTATCAGTTTAGTCATCTGATCTTTAGATTCGGCTTGAGACTTTGCCAGCTGTTCTCGTAATTCTTCCTGTACCTTTTCCATTCTTTCCATTCGGGCAACTTGTTCATTCTCCATAGCACTAGCCTGTATTAAAAGGTTACTCAGTACTTCTTATACCTCTGATTTGAAATGGAAATTCTTTCAAAGACTCCTAAAGCCAAGCCAACTTCTGTTTTATTTCCCCCAAATGTATGTCATGACCATGTATGGACATATATAGCGGAAACATGCTGACCATGTATGAAATAAATGCAATCACGATGCCAAAATGTCGCAAGCAAAGAATAAACAAATCAACGCATGGATATATGCAATGAATGATCATGTACATTTTAGCGTATTTCATAATGAATGATCATATACCCTATGAATGCAACACGGTGTCAATTATGATACATCCAAACAATGAATGATTGAAACAGAGTATATACAAAGAAAATCATGCTAACCATGTATGTCATGAATGCAACCTAATGTTAACATGATGTATGTAATAAGCAAATTAATGCATGGATATATACAGAAAAATTATGCTGATTATGAATGCATAAATGCAACCTGATGCTAACATGATACATGTATGAATGTATGGTATGACCAATAATTGATAAGATGCAAAATGCAAAAGGGGAAGATATCACGGAGGAAATAAGAATCGGAGGAACTTAATCATCAACATCTCATAAATTTGAAACATAATCAATTTGTTCCCATATCGACGTTCACAATGGTATAAACCATGTTTACAAAATCTAAGCAATAGTTAAAACTGTCTTTACAAGCACTTTATTCTTCCTAGCATCCTAAGGCTATAAGAGCCGGCTACTGAATAAGTGAAATCCTATTACATCATATAAGACCGAAGTCTTTCCATCTTAATGCTGTAAATCTCCCAATCCTAATGACGTTTTCCCAGTCCTCTATCAATCAGTGTCGTTGGATCCAACCACTTGGTATCTATAAGAGTTTGCACTTTCTTTTTGAATGCTATATAGTCTTCGATGCTATGGCCAACAATTCCACAGTGATAGTCACATCTTGCATTTGGATTATACCACCTTGGATATGGTGGTAACAGGGATTTTAATGGGACACAGGCAACCATGTGATTTTGGATCAGTATAGGGAGAAGCTCTCAATAGCTGATTGGAAAGGGATCAAAATTCATTTGGGTCTTATGCTGGGGTTGTTTCTTAGTCACACATGGACTAGGAGTTGGGGCACTTGTTGGTGGCACTAAGGTCCGAACCAGTGTGTTTACATGGAGATGTGGCGGAACAGCATGGTAAGGGTATGGATTTGGACACGGGGCCTTTAAGGTTGTACATAGCTCGAGGTTCCTATCCCAGACACTGGATAAAGTGATTGATGAGGGAAATAGTATGAACTAGTAGTTGTTGGTGATGGAGTGGGATTCAGGAATCCCGTAGTGGTCATCCCATTGGACGATTGGACCATAGTAGGGTGGGGATACTGGCTTGGACCTAGAACAGTTTGCAGTTATGGTACAGGATCCGAGATTTCTATCTTTGGTATCAGGCTCTCAGGTTTAATCATTTTCACGATTTTGTCCATAATTTCATTAGGATTCAACCTTTGTGGCATTGACAAGTGCAGGATCCAGCAAGGATTGTATGTTCTGGACCTAATGGTTTTGGTTGATCCGAAGGTGATGCAGAGCCCTGAGAAAGTTCCTCTTTATACTTACCCATATCCTCAACCATTTTTAGCAATTTGGCGAGTTGTTCTTTCATTTCCCGGATTTCATGTCTACATTCCTCTTGATTGTGTTCCAAAGCACCCAATCGTTCCTCCGATTCCTTCCTCATATCCTAAACCCCTTTCATGCAAATGAAAATGTCATGAGATTAAGAATACAATTGTGAATATACATGCTCTATTCCTATGTGCATGAATATACTGATGATTAATGCATGAACATATACAGAGAAGTTATGATGACTATGTATGCTTTGGATGCAAATCTAATGCCAACATGATGTATTTAAAAAATGAATAAATTGATGCACGGGTATATACAAATAATGACCATGTATGTATTCTACAATGAATGACCATTCATGCTATGATGTCAAAATGATACATGCGGAGAATAAATGAATTAATACAAAGGTAGGTACAAAGAATGACCATGTATATCACAAATGTATTCTACAATGAATAACCATGCATGTTAGGACTGTGACATGATGTCAAAATGATACAAATAAATTAACCAATGATTACACGAAATTGGTAGGACCTAAATCTTGATTATTCAAAAATCTCATTATGCAAGATTTGCCTCCAAATTTATGATTTTTTGAAACATGTTTTTTCTATGAAAAACCAATCATATTATTTTCAAAAGAATCTCGGGGTAGTGGATCCTACTATGGTACAATATGCAAATGTTCATGTGACACTACCGGTTTATAGAAACCATCAAATAAAATTATTACCACCTATTTATTACAAAAACGAGATCAATAATACAACAAAAATGTACATGCTATATTCACACATACATGAAATATGCAAAATGCAAAAATGCTTGAAAATGATTTTTATTTTTTATTTCAAACAGTTAATGAATATTTGCCCCAACAAATATCTACTTATATAGGTATCACAATGCCTTTAGGACGGACTATCACATTTATTACGGGCGATGTACGTACATCGTTGCCCGATCTACAAAACTTCTTCAGAATGTAAAATAGGTAACAAAAGGTTTAGAAATGTCCCTCCATGTGTTCCTATTTTCGGTATATCTAACGAAAATCCGGCATGGCTTCGCCTAGGTTCACTATATGAAAGTGAATCGGTTCTAAGGCCCCGAATTGTTTCTCACTGTCGCTGGTGAAGGCTAGTAAGGCACCCCGATAAAAGCGGGTTCAATTCGTTAGAGTATATTTTCCTATGCCCGTACGGAGGATTATCACGAAGGCAAATACACGTTATGCAAATGCAAATACAAATACGGTGTGTGCGGAGGAACAAAACAAACCTGTCACCACCTATTCTACACCCTTTATTCTAAATATCCCACTAAAATCAAACAATATAAAGCATCAGTCAAGCAAACATATAAATATATGCAACAAAATAACCAGAGAACAAATAATAATATGAATGCACATGAATATGGATATATTTAAAATATTTTCTTATTTTCAAAATTCTCTTTTATTTTAAAAAATATGGGAATTAAAATTAAATACCAATTAAACCAACAAAACCGAGACTTTGATAACACACGACTAATTCTAAGCCTGACTCTCTAATAATCCCCAATGGAGTCACCAAGCTGTCGCAACCTAAAAAATAACGAGTCTCATCGCAAGACTTTATTATTTGTTAAGCGTGACATTAAAAAAAACCAAGGTATGATCGGCCACCTATTAAAACCGATTTTATAAAATATTTTAAAAAATTAATTAAAACATTTTAAAAACCAATTTCAAGTCTGCGTTTTAACCAGGGAAATCAAAGAAATGGGTTCGGGACTCGGTTACGTGCGGGGAAGGATTAGCACCCCTACAACGCCCGTATAAAACGGTACCTTATTAATCGTGTGTTATCTCAAATCTCGGTGTAAAGTTGGTTTTAAATTTAGTATTTCAAGTTAATTCCCAATTTAAAGAAAAAATAATTCCATTTTTATTTGAAAATGATCCGGAATTTATAAATTCAAAATTTTTCTATATTCCCCAACAAACGTGGCAAAATATAGAAATTTTTATTAATTTGGTAAACTTTCCGAATCATTATCATTTTTTGAAAGAAAGATATTCCTTTATTAATGATAATTGATGATATTCCCTCCAGCAAACCCGGTAGAGAAATCATGAATTATTTTAACTCGGAAATATCTTTATTTTTTATTGAAAAATCATTATCCTTTTGAAAAAATTTTAAAAGATATGAATATGTATATGCATGACATAAATAAAATGACATAAAAAAATCTAAATAATATAATGTATCCTACATGATATAATATAATTTAAATGCCTTAGCATATTCTAAATGAAATAAAATGTCCTAAGTTATATGACATATTCTAAATGAAATGAAATGACCTAGGTGACATAATATATTCTATATGAAATGTAATATCCTAAGTCATATGATATATTTTAAATGAAATGAAATGACCTAGGTGACATAATATATTCTATATGAAATAAAATAACCTAGGCAACATAATATATTCTATATGAAATGACATAATTTAAATGACATGGCAAATATGAATGATATGGCATATAACTTAAATGACATGGAATATAAAATAATTCTATCATATAATATGCATGGAAATAAAAATAAAATAATAATGCATGAACGTAGTATATGCTAAATAATATAAAAATAACTAAGTAAAAAGCATAGGATATCATGAAATATTCAAAACCATATAATAAACCATATAACATGAAAAAAAAAAAAATATAAATCAAACTAATAACAATATCTTAGGAATTATTATAGCAAGAATCACAAATTATATAAAATGCATGAATATGGAAAATGCAATGCATGAAATGTATTTTTTTCCTTTAAATAAGGAAATCCGTATATCTAAAAAGATATCTGGCTACCTTAGGAAAATATGTCAAATTAAATATTCTAAAACCAAAATACTTTGTAATTGTTTGAAAACAATTTTGAACAGCTTGAATTAAAAATAAAAACTGGGCTAATTTTTTAAAATGGCTCTAATTTCCTAAGTTTAAAAATCCGGACTTGACTACCCTTAACCCGAGACTTAAAAAATCATTTTTAGAGTTTAAAAAGGCTTAGAAACTACCCTAAGTTAGTAGCTAACCTTCCTAATCAGCCCCCTCTAATTAACTTAACCAAAACAGAAAAATGATTTTCTTTAAATTCAATTCTGACTCCACTGTCCAGTTTTAAGCCACGATTTTTTACCCTATTTTTAAAAACTCAAAAAATTCTGAAAATAATACTGGAGACTCAACACATGTAAAAATACACGGGAAAAAATCAGCTTAATTTTTTGATTAAAGATGAATTCCCAAACAAATCGGAAAAGTACAAGTAGTAAAATGAACTTGCGTGACATTTAATGCAACCTAGACCTAAAATGCTTGAACTTGCATGGCAAATAAACCTAACTTAATAACTAAAATATGCATAGTATTTTCACAAACACAAAGCATGCTTAAACCAAAAACTCAACCAAATATCATGCAAATGCTAACCTATCAACTAACATGGCAAGAATGCACATATAATGCAAAAATTCAAGGAGTGGTTGAATGACCTATGTAACTAGCAAACATGGCATTTTCACAAACACTTGGTATATTAGCATGGAAAACTAAATCAAATGTCATGCAAATGCAAAAACCTACCAACTAACATGGCAAAAATGCAACACACAATGCAAAACACATGGAGCAGACAAATGGCCTCAAGCTCCAACAAGCATGGCATTTTCACAAACACTTGATATACTAACATGCTCAACTAAAATATAACACTCAAATCATGCAAAAACCACACAAGCATTTTCACAAACACTTGATATACTAAATCTAAAACATGCTCAACTAAAATATAAAGCTCAAATCATGCAAAAACCACACAAGCATTTTCACAAACACTTTATATACTAAATCTAAAACACCAACAAATTTAAACATCATGAAAACAGAAAATTAAAAATGCAAAAACATGATATTCAAATCATAAATGGCAACAAACAAAGCAACCAAATTAAAATATAACTCAAGTATATGAAGTAAAATAACATTTAAAACATTAAGATCAAAGAAAATAACATCAACAACATGATAAAATAAACCAAAACAACAACTTCAATAAAGAATGTAGGCCATCCGGCCATGGTGAGTATATTGTAAAAAAAATTGTAAAAAATATATTTAAGAAAGAGATGAAGGAAGAACATAAGAAGAACAATAAAAAACATTTATTTAAAAAGGAAACTCACCAAATAGTAATCAAAAAAGCAAAAAACAAGAATGGAAAATCAAGAAAGTGCAAGAGTTGGTGCTCAATAGCAACCTCAAGAAGCTATATTTCAAGCTTTATCTCTTCAAACTTTCCTTTCTTTTCTAAACTTTTTCTTTTTGCCTTCAACCAAGAGAGAAAAACCAAGTAAAAACCAAGAGAACTCAGCAAAAATAAAGTGTGAAAATTAAAATTCTGAACCCCCTTAGAGCTGGCCAAAACCCCCTCTAAATGCTTAAGGATGTTGTCATTTTTTTGTAACCAATTTTTCATCAAATGGCTAATAATTCAAAGTGAAAAAATCATGAAATTATCACCCTTAGATTAGCATATCAGCTGTTCCAAATTACAGCTGTTCAAGAATAATGTTGACACTCTCTCTTGGCCTATGTGGCTTAATCACCATGGCTTGATCAAAGAGAATCTCTAACTAACTCTTAATTCTTGGCCATTTGATTGAAAAATCAGAAGCTTCATCCTTCCTTTCGGCCTTGGCAGGCCAGAACTTCTCTTTTCCAGCCCAAGTCTGATTTTTTGAAAGACCCAAAGAAGCCCTTTTCGCTTGCTTGGGTGAAATGACCGTTTTGCTCCCCGGATGCAAATAAATATCAAACGGACTCAAAATTCAATTTTTATTTCTTTAATACTTTCAAAATAAAAAAATATTGAATTCTGGAAGTTTTCAAAATTTTCCGAGTCCGTTTGCTATTTATTTGGATTTTTTCTTCCAAAAATGCCCTTTTATGCCCCCATATTTTACCATTTTTTAAACGAGCTCCAAATCAAGATTTTTCTTCACCAATATCTTCCAAATAATTTAAAAGTGTGATCTGGAAGTTTTCATAATTTTTGGAGCTCATTTGGTATTTTTTCGGGATTTATCGGCTTGAATTACTGCATAGGAGCTCGGGATTTGGTCTTTTTGCAAACGAACTCCGAATCAAGATTTTCTTTCACCAATCTCTTCCAAATAATTTAAAAATGAGATTTTCAAAATTTCAAACCTTTTGGAGTCCATTTGCTATTTTTTTGGGATTTATCTTCTTGAATTATTGCATAGGAGGCCTGGGATTTGGCCATTTTGCAAACGAACTCCGAATCAAGATTTTCTCTCGTCAATCTCTTCCAAATAATTTAAAAATGAGATTTGAAAATTTTCAAAAGATTTGGAGTTCATTTGCTATTTTTTCGAGACTTTCCTTTTTGAATTACTACATTAGAAGCCTAGGATTTGGCCATTTTGCAAACGAACTCCGAATCAAGATTTTCTTTTGACAATCTCTTTAAAATTATTTAAGAATGAGATTTACAAATATTTAGAATTTTCAGAGTCCATTTGCTATTTTTCCCAAATTTTCCAATTTTGCCCTTTTGCCTCCAAAACCCGATTTTGCTCAAAACAAGTCCGATTTTCAGATTTTCTTGAAGCTGAGCCTTGGGCTATACTTTTTTAATCATTCCTCATCCATTGGGGGCTTTAGTCTTACCAAGTCGGGTCATTTCTATGATTCTTCCCGATTTTACCTAAATCCACTAAAAACCCTCATTCTCGATTTTCTCCTGGATTGACTTTTCTTTCAATTTTTCTTGCAAGTGACTTCTCCATTACCCGTAGTCAGTGCTTATCTTTCATTTGGAACCTTCAATTTCGACCAAATTGATCATTTAAGCACTTTTCCCCAAATTTCTCGGATTAGGGTTTTCTTTCTACTGAATCTCCAAATCCCAACTTCCGAACTCCATATCTTTCAATGTAGACCTCGGATTATCAAAATTCTTTCACCATTTTTCAATTGATCTTAAAATCTTGATTTTGGAAGTGGGTTGACTTTTTTAGTAGTTGACTTTCTGGGATTGACTTTTTCGGGGTTGACTTTTTTTGGGGTTGACTTTTTCAAGTTTGACTTTTTTCGTGGTTGACTTTTTAAAGTTTCACTTTTTATGCCCGCCCTCTTAAACTAAGTCTCGGGGTACCACCTGCAGGATGAAAAAAAGTCTTTTTACAATCGGAAACATCAATTTAGGAAGAAAACATACCTGTTTTAGTGGTTCGAAAAAATTAGGTGTCTACAGCTGCCCCTCTTTGGCTATTGCTGAGAGTCAGGAATCAGGCAAAGATAAACAAACACTAATTTTGTACGGTTAGTAAAATCACATGTGAAGGAAAGGGAAAGAGGTTTTTTTTTTTTCATTTTTCATTTTTTTCATTTTTTCATTTTTTCATTTTTTTCATTTTTTTCTTTTTTCATTTTTTTTTCTTTTTTCATTTTTCATTTTTCATTTTTTAAAAAAAACAGTAAATTGAAGATTTTGTCCTTAAATTGAATTCCCTGACTAATCAAGGCTCGACCCGTCTTAAGGAAACGAATTCGATTTGCAAGAAAAGAAATGACCTCGACGATGGTCTCGGGGCCTTAACCTGTCTTGTTCTCAGATGTGTTTAAAATTCTGGGTATCTCCTCTAGAAGCTTCGGCTATCACCACCAAAGTCTTGCTCATTTTTAAAACTGTAAAAACTCTGAATATCTCTACCAGAGGCTTTGGTTATCACCACCAAAGACTTTCTACCTTTTTAAAGGATTTTAAAACTCTGGATATCTCCACAAAGGCTTAAGCTATCACAACCGAAGACTTTCTCACTATTTAAAATTTGTAAAAACTCTAGGTATCTCCTCTAGAAGCTTCAACTATCACCACCGAAGACTTTCTCACTATTTAAAATTTGTAAAAATTCTGGGTATCACCTCCAGAAGCTTCAGCTATCACCACCAAAGACTTGCTACCTTTTCATAGGATTTTAAAACTCTGTATATCTCCCCAGAGGCTTCAGCTATCACAACCGAAGACTTTCTCCCTTTTCAAAAAATTTTAAACCTTGGATATCTCCTCCAGAAGCTTTGAGAAATGATGCAGATGCTTCATGATGCAAATGCAAATGTCTTTAATTGATGCAAACGCTTCTTGATGTAGATGCAAATGACTTAGACTGGTGCAAATGTCTTTGATGCAAATGTAAATGACTTGATTTGATGCAAATTTTCTTGATGCGGATTCAAATAACTTAGATTGATGCAAATGCTTCTTGATGTAGATGCACATGTTGAATAAAATTATGGGTAACTTCTCCAGAAGAAGATTTCTCATTTTTCAAAATTATAAAACCCTGGATATTTCCACCAGATGCTTCAGCTATCACCACCGAAGACTTGTTCACTTTTAAAACTGTAAAATTGTGGATATCTCCACCAGAAGCTTTGGCTATCACCCCTAAAGGTTTGCTCATTGTAAAATTCTGGGTAACTCCTCCAGAAGCTTTGGCTATCACCACCAAAGACTTGCTCATTGTAAAATTCTGGGTAACTCCTCCAGAAGAAGATTTCTCATTTTTCAAAATTATAAAACCCTGGATATCTCCACCAGAGGCTTCAGCTATCACCACCGAAGACTTGTTCACTTTTAAAACTGTAAAATTCTGGATATCCCCACCAGAAGCTTTGGCTATTACCACCAAAGGTTTGCTCATTGTAAAATTCTAGGTAACTCCTCCAGAAGCTTTGGCTATCACCACCAAAGACTTGCTCATTGTAAAAATTTGGGTAACTCCTCCAGAAGAAGATTTCTCATTTTTTTCAAAATTATAAAACCCTGGATATCTCCACCAGAGGCTTCAGCTATCACCACCGAAGACTTGTTCACTTTTAAAACTGTAAAATTCTGGATATCCCCATTAGAAGCTTTGGCTATCACCACCAAAGGTTTGCTCATTGTAAAATTCTGGGTAACTCCTCCAGAAGCTTTGAGAAATGATGCAGATGCACATGTCTTTTAACAAGGTGCTCATGCTTCATGGTGCAAATGTAAATGCTTGATTGATGTAAATGTTTCTTAGTGCAAATGCAAATGGCCTGGATTGATGCCCATGTTTCATGATACGGATGCCCCTACTAATTGTGTTCATGTAACTGGTTTATAAATGGTGTAACTACAATTACCACACAATAATGAAAATTCAATGATTCTAGAAATGACGCAATTGCTTGAGATGACGCAAATGTGAATTCCATGAAGAATGTAAATGTTAAAGTAAAATGCAGATGCTTATGGAATAATGCCAATGCAACTACCCCTGAATGATGCAAATGCTTGCCGACACAATACAGATGCAAAAGCTTGATAAAGAGATGAGTGCTTATGAGTGATGCAAATGCCCCCAGTTGTTTTTCTAGACTTTTGACTTAGCCTTTCAAATTCATTTTTCCTCTTCAAATCAGAGTATATCTTCAATTCATTTTGGCTATTCTCTTTGCCCCAACAGTTTTCAAACTTTCATCAACAGAGATCTGAATCGGGTTCTATTTCTTCTTCTCATATCTGGAAGTCAGGACCTATCTTGGCAGTTCTATACCTTTGGGTTAGAAAAATCCTTGTCTCATGTCAACATCAAAATGGGTATTTCAAAAATATTTTTATTTTCCTTTTTGAAAAACAATTTTGGTTATTTAATGAAAACTTCTGAGTCAAAAATTTTAACCCCACAGTGTGTAATGTACAAATCTTTTGAAGACTGATGATCACTGTTAGAAATTTTCCTAAGTGTCAATTTCAGTTTTTCAATTTGAATTGACAAGGCTCGGCACAACAAGAATTTGGTTTTTCTAGCAAAATTTCATGACAAAAATGTACATCCTTTCTAGGCTCACAATTGGAACAGGTTTTATAAATCATGAATTCATTGAGAACCAAACAAATTCAACATTCTTTTAGTTTCCATATCAAGGCATTTTGACAAGCATCAAGATTGGCCGGGATGTTTAAAGCAGAAAGTTTAATCTTGGAGAAAAAAAAGTTTCAGTTTTTGAAGGCAATCCTCTGAATGAGAATTGACAATTTGAGAGGTTCAGGAATTCCTAGATGTTCCTCGATGACCATTTTTTAAGATGACCTTCTCTTTTTGTGGTATCAGCACTTTCATAGATGGCATCAAAAATTTCCATTTTACTCTAGACCGCCCATTTTTGGGTTTTCGCCCTAAAGTCCCATTCTTTCCAAAATTTTTTTTTTTATTTGTTCTACCATGCATTTGGGAATTCTAAATTCCTCCTTAGTGAAATGATAATTCGATGAGATGGGATAAAATCTGAGGAAAAAACCCTTCAAGTTAAATATTCATGCTTGATCAAAATGGACTTTTAAAGCACGTAATGTAGGCCATGGCTCAGGGTTCAGAAAGAACGGATAAATAGGCCCAAAATATGTGTTTGAGGGTAATCAGATCAAAGGATCATTTCTTGAGGTGAATTCTTTTTGAAGCATTTGTCCTTTCTTGGACATTTCTTTCCTTTTGACTTTGCTCTTTTTCTTCTTTGCTTTTAGCTTTCATTTGCTATCGCTTTTTCACACACTTTTTTTTTTGTGTGTTTTTCTTTTTTTTTTCTTGGCTTTCAATTCGCCATCTTTTCCTCTTCTTTTTTCTTTGACAGAGTGAGCCCGTTTTTATTCGGAGCTCCATTTTCTTTGTATCTGTCTTTGAGTTAGGACTCATTTCTCAATGATCTTTAAAAATATATTTCCTCGCATTTGCCCTCCAGTGTAAAGGGTAATCCTTGATCAGGGTTTAAAGAAAAAAGAATTCTTTTGGCTCAAACGGGGTGACTATGGATAATTTCTTTTTGTGCGAAAGGGATATGAAAGATGGCAATTTCTCATGTCAAGCACAAATATTCACATTGAAAAGCAATCCCCAGGAGAAATAGATATTCAGAATTTCATTTTGCACTTTGGAATCATCCGAATTCTCATATGCATGATATCACAAATTTTTTCATTTTCCATTTTCATCGCATGCCCTAATGATTCATGCGTTAGTCTATCCTTATTCACCATGTATCAATCATTTCCACATATGATGCCCCAATTTGATTAACCAATGAGAATTTGTATCAACGAGGAACATAGCAAGTCTAGGTTTGTACTGAAAAGACTAAATTTCAAATCTGAGTTCTTTGAAGAGATAAGGAAAATATGACCTAAAAATGGGTTTTCTCAGGGATATGGTGTAATTTGGTTTAGTCATTGTGCCCCAAGGTATTAATCATGAAGCGATGTTTAGGTAATTGAAGTTTTATGATCATTGGGAAAGGTCATGAATGGTTTTAGCACAATCTTGACACACACCAAATTATCTAAATCTAGATTCTTGAAAGAATGTCTCATTTGTTTGAATTTCAAGGAATTTGAAAATTTTCAAAAAGTTCGTTCCTTTGTTCATAGCCTAGACTAAGATCTACGTCTTTGCTTATTCTGTGATGACAATGGTTTTATGAAGTCAAATCATTCATATTCCTTGAAGCATTAGGTCTTTCAAGTGTTCTTGGTTTAAGAGATTTATGCTTAGGAAAACCTAAAGAGAGGGGAGAAGGTATTGGGTCATTTGTAACACTGATCATCAATCTTCTTGAGACTATCCATTATTAAAAATTCCTTAATGCTTGTTTTTGCAAATTCAAGTTATTGTTAAAACACAACAAACACAAAGCATTTAAAATTCAAAATTCATTTAATTCATGTAGATGTTAACATGAGACAAGTGCTTTCATCATCACAGTGTATAGAACTAATGCGTCAAAAACCTAATATGATCATGCACAATGTTTTTTATGACACTTGGCTTCCCCATCTTCAAAACTTATCGAACCAGCCTTGATGAGATCTCTGACCTTGTACTTCAAAGCAGGGCAGTTCTCTGTTGAGTGACCTTGATTGCCAGAATGATAACCACAACACTCATTAGCATCATACCAGCTCGGATAAAGGGGCTTCAGAGGCTCTATTTGCATAGGTGTCACAAGGTGATTCTGGATGAGTTGAGGTAATAGCTCACTGTATGTCACAGGAATCGGGTCATCCTGATTTCTTTTTCTCTTTTTATGCCCCCTTCGATTATTCCCAAGGGTGTTCGCTTGATAGACAGATGTAAATTCTGGTGTAGTTGCAGTCATTGGTTGGTAGGGATAAAAACCTTGAGAGGCATTGTTCAGGGTAGAGTAAAATGGCTAATACGAGGAGAATTGGGGAGGTGGGGCAAGGCCTTCCACGACTTGGGTATCTTCTTTTTTCTTTTCAGATGCCCTTTTTTTCTTGACATTGAATGTTATTTCTTCTTCAATTTTCCCATCCTTGATACATTCTCAATCAACTCCCCTGAAATTACCATGTCCAAAAAATTCTTTGTGGTGTTGCCGACAAGTATATCATAGTATGGGGCCTGTAGTGTATTCACAAAAATGATAGTGGTTTGCTTCTGAGTTAAAGGCGGTTGTACTTGGACGGCCAGGCTCATCCACCGTTACACATATTCTTTGAAGCTCTCAGTAGCTTTTTTCTTCATATTATGCAAGGTGAGACAGTCAGGAGCCATGTCGGTCATATGCTTGTACTGGTTTAGAAAAACCCTAGCCAGGTCATTCCAAGAGCGAATCTGATCCTTGCTCAACTGACTATACCACCTAATTGCGTACCCAATGAGGCTATCCTGAAAGCAGTGAATCAAAAGCTTATCATTATCTATATGACTTGCCATCTTCCGGCAGAACATAGTGATGTGGGCTGATGGATCGGTCGTCCCGTCATATTTCACAAACTCAGGGATCTTGAACTTAGGAGGAATGACTAAATCGAGGACCAAACATCGTTCTTTCGCATCTAAACTCCCAAATACATCTGTACTTTCCACTGCCCAGAGCCTTTCATCTAACAACTGATATTTCCTTTGGGAATCTGCCAACTCAACCTCATTTACTCCAACCATTTTCAACTTTGCCTGTTCAGCTGGATCATCTGAGTTTAGGACATTGACGGGATGAACAGTGTTCTGGGTATCAATGATTACGACCTCATTCTGACCCTTTTGTGCCTCTAACCATTTCCTGGCGACAAAGTTTTCAGTGTATCCTTTTCCCTTGATTACGTCGGACATCAGCTCCATCAATTTAGTCATCTGATCTTTAGATTCTGCTTGAGACTTTGCCAGCTGTTCTCATAATTCTTCCTATACCTTTTCCATTCTTTCCATTCGGGCAACTTGTTCATTCTCCATAGCACTAGCCTGTATTAAAAGGGTACTCAGTACTTCTTATACCTCTGATTTGAAATAGAAATTCTTTCAAAGACTCCTAAAGCCAAGCCAACTTCTGTTTTATTTCCCCCAAATGTATGTCATGACCATGTATGGACATATATAGTGGAAACATGCTGACCATGTATGTAATAAATGCAATCACGATGCCAACATATTGCAAGCAAAGAATAAACAAATCAACGCATGGATATATGCAATGAATGATCATGTACATTTTAGCGTATTTCCTAATGAATGATCATATACCCTATGAATGCAACACGGTGTCAATTATGATACATGCAAACAATGAATGATTGATACAGAGTATATACAAAGAAAATCATGCTGTCATGAATGCGACCTAGTGTTAACATGATGTATGTAATAAGCAAATTAATGCATGGATATATACAGAAAAATCATGCTGATTATGAATGCATAAATGCAACCTGATGCTAACATGATACATGTATGAATGTATGGTATGACCAATAATTGATCGGATGCAAAATGCAAAAGGGAAGATATCACGGAGGAAATAAGAATCGGAGGAACTTAACCATCAACATCTCATAAATTTGAAACATAATCAATTTGTTCCCATATCAATGTTCACAATGGTATAAACCTTGTTTACAAAATCTGAGCAATAGTTAAAACTGTCTTTTCAAGCACTTTATTCTTCCTAGCATCCTACGGCTATAAGAGCCGGCTACTGAATAAGTGAAATCCTATTACATCATATAAGACCGAAGTCTTTCCATCTTAATGCTGTAAATCTCCCAATTCTAATGACGTTTTCCCAGTCCTCTATCAATCAGTGTCGTTGGATGCAACCACTTGGTGTCTATAAGAGTTTGCAGTTTCTTTTTGAATGCTATACAGTATTCGATGCTATGGTCGACAATTCCACAGTGATAGTCACATCTTGCATTTGGATAATACCACCTTGGATATGGTGGTAACAGGGATTTTAATGGGACACAGGCAACCATGTGATTTTGGACCAGTATAAGGAGAAGCTCTCGATAGCCGATTGGAAAGGGATCAAAATGCATTTGGGTCTTATGCAGGGGTTGTTTCTTAGTCACACATGGCCTAGGAGTTGGGGCACTTGGTGGTGGCGCTAAGGTCCGAACCAGAGTGTTTACATGGAGATGTGGCGGAACAGCATGGTAAGGGTATGGATTTGGACACGGAGCCTTTGGAGGTTGTACATAGCTCGAGGTTCCTATCCCAGACACTGGATAAGGTGATTGATGAGGGAAATAGTATGAACTGGTAGTTGTTGGTGATGGAGTGGGATTCAGGAATCCCGTAGTGGTCATCCCAATGGACGATTGGACCATAGTAGGGTGGGGATACTGGCTTGGACTTGGAACAGTTTGCAGGTATGGTACAGGATCCGAGATTTCTATCTTTGGTATCAGGCTCTCAGGTTTAATCATTTTCACGATTTTGTCCATAATTTCAGTAGGATTGCAGCCTTTGTGGCATTGACAAGTGCAGGATCCAGCAAGGATTGTATGTTCTGGACCTACTGGTTTTGGTTGATCCGAAGGCGATGCAGAGCCCTGAGAAAGTTCCTCTTTATACTTACCCATATCCTCAACCATTTTTAGCAATTTGGCGAGTTGTTCTTTCATTTCCCGGACTTCATGTCTACATTCCTCTTGATTGCGTTCCAAAGCACCCAGTCATTCCTCCGATTCCTTCCTCATACCTTGAACCCCTTTCATGCAAATGAAAATGTCATGAGATTAAGAATACAATTGTGAATGTACATGCTCTATTCCTATGTGCATGAATATACTGATGATTAATGCATGAACATATACAGAGAAATTATGATGACTATGTATAATATGGATGCAAATCTAATGCCAACATGATGTATTTAAAAAATGAATAAATTGATGCACGAGTATATACAAATAATGACCATGTATGTATTCTACAATGAATGACCATGCATGCTATGATGTCAAAATGATACATGCGGAGAATAAATGAATTAATACAAAGGTAGGTACAAAGAATGACCATGTATATCACAAATGTATTCTACAATGAATAACCATGCATGTTAGGACTGTGACATGATGTCAAAATGATACAAATAAATTAACCAATGATTACACGAAATTGGTGGGACCTAAATCTTGATTATTCAAAAATCTCATATGCAAGATTTGCCTCCAAATTTATCATTTTTTGAACATGTTTTTTCTATGAAAAACCAATCATATTATTTTCGAAAGAATCTCGGGGTAGTGGATCCTACTATGGTACAATATGCAAATGTTCAGGTGACACTGCCGGTTTATAGAAACCATCAAATAAAATATTACCACCCATTTATTGCAAAAACGAGATCAATAATACAACCAAAATGTACATGCTCTATTCACACATACATGAAATGTGCAAAATGCAAAAATGCTTGAAAATGATTTTTATTTTTTATTTCAAACAGTTAATGAATTTTTGCCCCGACAAATATCTACTTATATAGGTATCACAGTGCCTTTGGGACGGATTATCACATTTATTACGGGCGATGTACGTACATCATTGCCCGATCTACAAAACTTCTTCAGAATGTAAAATAGGTAACAAAAGGTTTAGAAATGTCCCTCCATGTGTTCCTATTTTCGGTATATCTAACGAAAATCCGGCATGGCTTCGCCTAGGTTCACTATATGAAGGTGAATCGGTTCTAAGGCCCCGAATTGTTTCTCACTGTCGCCGGTGAAGGCTAGTAAGGCACCCCCGATAAAAGCGGGTTCAATTCGTTAGAGTATATTTTCCTATGCCCGTACGGAGGATTATCACGAAGACATTAGGTACTTTATACTCAGAAAGTGTTTCACTAGCCTATACAGAGGATCAATCACGAAGGCTTAGTTACTTTACTCCCACTTAAAAGGACGGAACCCGAGTAGAGGATTCATGTTATGCAAATGCAAATACAGTGTGTGCGGAGGAACAAAACAAACCTGTCACCACCTATTCTACACCCTTTATTCTAAATATCCCACTAAAATCAAACAATATAAAGCATCAGTCAAGCAAACATATAAATATATGCAACAAAATAACCAGAGAACAAATAATAATATGAATGCACATGAACATGGACATATTTAAAATATTTTATTATTTTCAAAATTCTCTTTTATTTTAAAAAATGTGGGAATTAAAATTAAAGACCAATTAAACCAACAAAACCGAGACTTTGATAACACACGACTAATTCTAGGCTTGACTCTCTAATAATCCCAGTGGAGTCACCAAGCTGTCGCAACCTAAAAAATAACGAGTCTCATCGCAATACTTTATTATTCGTTAAACGTGACATTAAAAAAACCGAGGAAAAGTCGACTTAATTCTTCTAGAAAAATGAAGGTTTCGAAAATGACCTTGAAAAAAACATGGAGTCGCCACCAATCTTTTTTAGCTAGGTGTGATCGGCCACCTAGTAAAACCGGTTTTATAAAATATTTTAAAAAATTAATTAAAACATTTTAGAAACCAATTTCAAGTCTGCGTTTTAACCAGGGAAATCAAAGAAACGGGTTCGGGACTCGGTTATGTGCGGGGAAGGATTAGCACCCCCACAACGCCCGTATAAAACGGTACCTTATTAATCGTGTGTTATCTCAAATCTCGGTGTAAAGTTGGTTTTAAATTTAGTATTTCAAGTTAATTCCCAATTTAAGGAAAAAATAATTCCATTTTTAATTGAAAATGATCCGGAATTTATAAATTCAAAATTTTTCTATATTCCCCAACAAACGTGGCAAAATATAGAAATTTTTATTAATTTGGAAAACTTTACGAGTCATTCTCGTTTTTTGAAAGAAAGATATTCCTTTATTAATGATAATTGATGATATTCCCTCTAGCAAACCCGGTAGAGAACTCATGAATTATTTTAACTCGGGAATATCTTTATTTTTTATTGAAAAATCATTATCCTTTTGAAAACATTTTAAAAGATATGAATATGTATATGCATGACATAAATAAAATGACATAACAAAATCTAAATAATATAATGCATCCTACATGATATAATATAATTTAAATGCCTTAGCATATTCTAAATGAAATGAAATGTCCTAAGTTATATGACATATTTTAAATGAAATGAAATGACCTAAGTGACATAATATATTCTATATGAAATGTAATATCCTAAGTCATATGATATATTTTAAATGAAATGAAATGACCTAGGTGACATAATATATTCTATATGAAATAAAATAACCTAGGCAACATAATATATTCTATATGAAATGACATAATTTAAATGACATGGCAAATATGAATGATATGATATATAACTTAAATGACATGGAATATAAAATAATGCTATCATATAATATGCATGGAAATAAAAATAAAATAATAATGCATGAACATAGTATATGCTAAATAATATAAAAACAACTAAATAAAAAGCATAGGATATCATGAAATATTCAAAAACCATATAATAAACCATATAACATGAAAAAATATAAATCAAACTAATAAAAATATCATAGGAATTATTATAGCAAGAATCACATATTATATAAAATGCATGAATATGGAAAATGCAATGCATGAAATGTATTTTTTCCCTTTAATTAAGGAAATCCGTATATCTAAAAAGATATCCGGCTACCTTAGGAAAATATGTCAAATTAAATATTCTAAAACCAAAATACTTTGTGATTGTTTGAAAACAATTTTGAAAAGCTTGAATTAAAAATAAAAACTGGGCTAACTTTTTTAAAATGGCTCTAATTTCCTAAGTTTAAAAATCCGGACTTGACTACCCTTAACCCGAGACTTAAAAAATCATTTTTAGAGTTTAAAAAGGCTTAGAAACTACCCTAAGTCAGTAGCTAACCTTCCTAATCAGCCCCCTCTAATTAACTTAACCAAAACAGAAAAATGATTTTCTTTAAATTCAATTCTGACTCCACCGTCCAGTTTTAAGCCACGATTTTTTACCCTCTTTTTAAAAATTCAAAAAATTCTGAAAAAAATGCCGGAGACTTAGGACATGTAAAAATACACGGAAAAAAATCAAATTAATTTTCTGATTAAAGTAAATGCCCAGAAAAATCGGAAAAGTACGAGTACTGGGTGAAAAAAAAACTATTTTACCAAAATACATTTTTGCCTTTGATAAAATTATTTAAAAATCAAGGTAAAAATATTTAAGACTCACAAAATGACTCACAAACAGTAGCTAGGACTTTTGAAAGTTAGATAAAAATTGGCTAAGTAAAAAAAATCAAAAAGGTAGAATAATCAATTTGACAAAAACTTAATTTTCCACAAGTGTGCTCAAGAGAGCATGACTTTGAACCATTAATTGGGCTAAGTCATTAGCCAAGTGGCATGAACATGAAATGCGTGAAAATAATACAGCAAGTATAGTGCATGAAATGCATGAGTTTAAACCTAAATGTCATGAAAAAAATGCATGACATTCATATAGTGACCTAGACCTAAATGAACTTGCGTGACATTTAATGCAACCTAGACCTAAAATGCTTGAACATGCATGGCAAATAAACCTAACTTAATAACTAAAATATGCATAGTATTTTCACAAACACAAAGCATGCTTAAACCAAAAACTCAACCAAATATCATGCAAATGCTAACCTATCAACTAACATGGCAAGAATGCACATATAATGCAAAAATTCAAGGAGTGGCCGAATGGCCTATGTAACTAGCAAACATGGCATTTTCACAAACACTTGGTATATTAGCATGCAAAACTAAATCAAATGTCACGCAAATGCAAAAACCTACCAACTAACATGGCAAAAATGCAACACACAATGCAAAACACATGGAGTAGCTAAATGGCCTCACGCTCCAACAAGCATGGCATTTTCACAAACACTTGATATACTAACATGCTCAACTAAAATATAACACTCAAATCATGCAAAAACCACACAAGCATTTTCACAAACACTTGATATACTAAATCAAAAACATGCTCAACTAAAATATAAAGCTCAAATCATGCAAAAACCACACAAGCATTTTCACAAACACTTGATATACTAAATCTAAAACACCAACAAATTTAAACATCATGAAAACAGAAAATTAAAAATGAAAAAACATGATATTCAAATCATAAATGGCAACAAACAAAGCAACCAAATTAAAATATAACTCAAGTATATGAAGTAAAATAACATTTAAAACATTAAGATCAAAGAAAATAACATCAACAACATGATAAAATAAACCAAAACATCAACTTAAAAAAAGAATGTAGGCCATTCGGCCATGGTGAGTATATTGTAAAAAAAATTGTAAAAAATATATTTTAGAAAGAGATGAAGGAAGAACTTAAGAAGAAGAATAAAAAAAATTTATTTAAAAACGGAACTCACCAAATAGTAATCAAAAAAGCAAAAACAAGAATGGAAAATCAAGAAAGTGCAAGAGTTGGTGCTCAAGAGCAACCTCAAGAAGCTATATTTCAAGCTTTATCTCTTCAAACTTTCCTTTCTTTTCTAAACTTTTTCTTTTTGCCTTCAACCAAGAGAGAAAAACCAAGTAAAAACCAAGAGAACTCAGCAAAAATAAAGAGTGAAAATTAAAATTTTGAACCCCCTTAGAGCTGGCTGAAACCCCCTCTAATTGCTCAAGGATGTTGTCAAATTTTTATAACCAATTTTTCATCAAATGGCTAATAATTCATAGTGAAAAAATCATGAAATTATCATCCTTATATTAGCATATCAACTGTCCCTAATTACAGCTGTTCAAGAATAATGTTGACACTCTCTCTTGGCCTATGTGGCTTAATCACCATGGCTTGATCAAAGAGAATCTTTAACTAACTCTTAATTCTTGGCCATTCGATTGAAAAATCAGAAGCTTCCTCCTTCCTTTGGGCCTTGGCAGGCCAGCACTTCTCTTTTCCAGCCCAAGTCTAATTTTTTGAAAGGCCCAAAGAAGCCCTTTTCGGTTGCTTGGGTGAAATGACCGTTTTGCCCCCCGGATGCAAATAAATATCAAATGGACTCCAAATTCAATTTTTTTTTTAATACTTTCCAAATAATAAAATATTTAATTTTGAAAGTATTCAAAAATTTCCGAGTCCGTTTGCTATTTATTTGGATTTTTTCTTCCAAAAATGCCCTTTTATGCCTCCATATTTTACCATTTTTTAAACGAGCTCAAAATCAATATTTTTATTCACCAATCTCTTCCAAATAATTTAAAAGTGTGATCTGGAAGTTTTCATAATTTTTGGAGCTCATTTGGTATTTTTTCGAGATTTATCGGCTTGAATTACTACATAGGAGCTCGGAATTTGGCCATTTTGCAAACAAACTCCGAATCAAGAATTTATTTCACAAATCTCTTCCAAATAATTTAAAAATGAGATTTGCAAAATTTCAGAATTTTTGGAGTCCATTTGCTATTTTTTCGGGATTTATCTTCTTGAATTATTGCATAGGAGGCCCGGGATTTGGCCATTTTGCAAACGATCTCCGAATCAAGATTTTCTTTCGCCAGTCTCTTATAAATAATTTAAAAATGATATTTGCAAAATTTCAAAAGATTTGGAGTTCATTTGCTATTTTTTCGGGACTTTTTTTTTTTTGAATTACTACACAAGAAGCCTAAGATTTGGCCATTTTGCAAACGAACTCCGAATCAAGATTTTCTTCTGTCGATCTCTTTCAAATGATTTAAGAATGAGATTTACAAATTTTCATAATTTTTGGAGTCCATTTGCTATTTTTCCCAAATTTCCAATTTTGCCATTTTGCCTCCAAAACCCGGTTTTGCTCAAAACAAGTCCGATTTTTAGATTTTCTTCAAGCTGAGCCTTCGGCTATCCTTTTTTAATCATTCCTCATCCATTGGGGGCTTTGGTCTTACCAAGTCGGGCCATTTCTGTGATTCTTCCCGATTTTATCGAAATCCACTAAAAACCCTAGTTCTCGGTTTTCTCCCGGATTGACTTTTCTTTCAATTTTTCTTGTAAGTGACTTCTCCATTACCCGTAGTCAGTGCTTATCTTTCATTTGGAACCTTCAATTTTGACCAATTTGATCGTTTAAGTACTTTTCCCCAAATTTCTCGAATTAGGGTTTCCTTTCTACTGAATCTCCAAATCCCAACTTCCGAACTCCATATCTTTCAATGTAGACCTCGGATTCTCAAAATTCTTTCGCCATTTTTCAATTGATTTTGGAAGTGAGTTGACTTTTTTAGTAGTTGACTTTTTGGGGTTGACTTTTTTGAGGTTGACTTTTTTCGGTGTTGACTTTTTCAAGTTTGACTTTTTTCGGGGTTGACTTTTTGAAGTTTGACTTTTTATGCTCGTCCTCTTAAACTAAGTCTCGGGGTACCACCTGCAGGATGAAAAAAAGTCTTTTTACACTCGAAAACATCAATTTTGGAAGAAAACATACCTGTTTTAGTGATCCGGACAAAATTAGGTGTCTACATCTATTTATCTAGTAATCCTTCGACCAAAGCCAGTAGTACTCTCAGAAATTGAGCTTGTCAGGCAAGAATTAGAAAAGGAAAAAGGGAAACTGAAGCGTGAGTATGATAAGCTTCAGGAAAAAGTCAAAGATTTGAGGATCGACCTTGAGATCCAAGAGGCCAAGACACGGAGGATGGTTAAAGAGCGAGACACGGTGCAATCCGATATAAAGGACTTGCATCAAGAGAACAAGAGGCTAAGAGCCGAGGGACAGTTCAATGGAACTAGCAGGTCTCTGAGTGCCCATGAGAAAGAGATAGAAAAGCTTCAAAAATAATTGGACTTCTGGAAGGGTAAGGCTAAAGACAACATGGAAAAAGAGTCCCGATTTTCTCATGAGTGGCATAAGTGTGGAGATGCCCGATCATTGATTTCGACCAAGTTAGAAAGATGCCTGTAAGAGAATGAGCTGCTGAACTCCGAATTGGGAAATGAGAGGGAAAGGACATCCATGCAACGCAAGAAGAATACGACACTCCATGCGATCATTCAGATCTTAGAACATTAGTTGCAAGTCCAGAAAGCTGACATTGCTACCATCATTCGAGAATACAGAGAGGGGAAGACTGTATAGAGTCAGGCGAATGACTTAGTTTTACATGCTAGCTCAAGGTGGAAGACTGAGACCTTGGGGAGGCAGCAGTATATAGACCACCTTACTAGACAAATCATTAAGGCTATGGTCAAGGTCAGAGAGATGTTAACCCGACAGGGGAGCATGGACAGCACCTGTTGAATTTCCTAGAGGAGACTCAAGACCAATATGAGTAGATACAATCTTGTTATGTAACCCGAGAGTGAGAGAGGATATATAACAAGTTTCCATGAATTAATGAAAAACCTTTGTGTTGGAACTTGATCTTAAGGCAAATACTATTATTTGCATCATCTCATTTCATACAATTAAAAAAGCATACATTCAATAATCTATTTGTTTGATCAGACATGCATTGATTTATTCATTCATCCTTGCACACATTTAATTAATAAAAAGAATAATATGCCATTGTAATCCGTGGTCAAAAATTGGGCGCCCATCGAAACTCCCCGAGAAAAGCACTCCACATCAATATAATACACAATCACAACTCAGGATCATGGAGAATAAACAAATGGCCTGAATGGAAGAATGGAAAGGGCTTAGGATGAGCTCAGGGAACAATTGGCCAAGTCTCAGGCCTAATCAAGGGATCAAATGATTAAGCTGATGGAATTGGTGTCCGTCGCAATCAAAGGAAAGGGACACATGGAGAATTTGGCCTCGAGATTAGAATCAAGATATCAAGGGGGAAAAGAGGGGCAGCAAGAAGCCGTACTGACAAACGACCAACCGATACAGAACACAGAAACTCTACCACCAGCAATTGAAATGCCTTTCGTGTATATTCAACCCAACACAAGTTACAGAAACATATGCCAATTGGAGAAAATCTTGGGGCAATCCCGACAGGTCCTATTGATATCCCAGACCTGGATGAGCTAGCTGAACAAGAAAACAGGAATGCGGCAGAACTGAAAAGGGTAGAAACAATTGAATCACAAAAGAAGTATTAGCTATTAGAAGAAAAGTTGAGGGCCATGGAAGGGGCTGAGCTATTCGGAAGCCTCGATGCTAAAGAGATGAGTCTGGTCTCCGGTTTAGTGATCTCACCCACGTTCAAGATGCTAGATTTTGAGAATTATAATGGGACCACCAATCCTTCAGTACATTAGATGATGTATTGCCGAAAAATGACCGAACATGATAGTGATAAGAAGTTGCTCATCCATTGTTTCCAAGATAGCCTTATCGGGTCAGCCACTCGATGGTACAATCAACTCACCCGCAGCAAGATTCGATCATGGATGGATTTGGCTAGGGCCTTCTTGGAACACTACAAGCACATCTCTGACATGGTACCTGATAGATTATCCCTGCAAAACATGGAGAAGAAAGATACTAAAAGTTTTAAACAATATGCCTAAAAATGGAGAAACATGGCTACCCAGGTGCAGCCACCCCTGATTGATAAAGAAACTACGATTTTCTTCATCAATACCCTAAAGGCACCATACTACTAGAAGTTGGTAGGTAATGCCACCAAAAATTTCGCAGATATGGTCATATCTGGAGAGATGATAGAAATCGCGATCAAAAGTGAAAAGATAGGAAGTGGGGAACAGGTCGCCCAAAAGAAAGCAACTCCTACCAAGAAAAAAGAAGGGGAAGCTCATGCAGTCAGTTTCAATAACCGATCTTTTTCACCTCCAGCTCCTTATCCACCTTAACCAACCTACAATCCATACTATCCGGCTATAAATAGCCTCACCCAAAACCCTTTTCTTATACAGCCATACCACAACAACCATATCCGACTGGTTTATCTCCTCAGATAGCCATTCCCTCAAGTACTACCCCAAACACTCAAAACATTCCTCGAAATGATCAAAGGCCTATGAGAAATATCAAAAGCCTCAATATGACCCTATCCTCTCTACCTATAGTGAGTTATACCCGAAGCTTCTACAGGGTCAACTCGTTGCACCTGTCTATCTTCAACCTTTGAAACCTCCCTATCCCAAGTGGTACGATTCCAACACTCATTGTGCGTACCATGCAGGTATCTAAGGACACTCAACCGAGAACTGCATTGCATTCAAGCACAAGGTTTAAAGCCTTATTGATGTAGGAATTTTGAAATTCGGTTGAAATGTGGACCTAATGTTGCGAGAAACCCTTGCCTAATCATACGGAGGCCAAGGTCAACGCAATCATGTCAGAGGATTTCGAAAGGGTGAAAAGGGATGTCAGGAAAGTAAAAACGCCTATGATCAGAGTCTGGTTTGAGATGGTCAAGACAAGGTTGGTTAAGTCAAAATCAGATGTAAGAAGATAGTTAGCCAGGTGGAGGACTTTTACCAATATCATGAGTGCAAGGGGCACGCCGTTCAGTACTGTGAAGAGTTTTTAGAAAAAGTTCAAAAGATGATGGATATGGGTGAGGCCCAATTTTCTGAAAAGATAGGAACCTGAAATCGGTATGAATGAAATCTATTATGGGGTGGATAGACTCCTGCTTATATACTATGATGAGCCCAAAGTAAGGACTGTTCTAGTAGTCGAGGGACCCGCTCCAAAGATGATCATAGAATTGTCATCACCTTTTCCTTACAAAGAAGACGAAACGATTCCATGGAAGTATGAATGTAGTATGGCGATGCCAGGATCTTCAAACCATCAAGCAGCAGCTGTGGATGTAACCGGAGTGGGGCACCTAACCCGAAGCGATAGATGTTATGCCCCAGGGATAGCTGAACCTGGAAAGACAAGGGGACTTGAGAAAGGAAAAAGAGTAGTGGGACTAGACCCTATGGAGGTAGAACAATCTGTTGAATGGGAAAAGGATCCAACTCCAGCCAGTAAGGTAAAGGAACTAGTAAATGAGAAGGAAGTCTGTGAGTTCTTAAAATTCATCAAGCACAATGAGTACAGCGTAGTAGAACAGTTGCACCACCAACCGATGAGGATTTTAGTACTTTCACTACTGTTAAACTCAGAGCCACACCAAAACACTCTGCTAAGAATTTTGAACCAGGCTTATGTAGCCAACAACATATCAGTGGAGAAGTTAGGTCGGTTGGTGGGGAACATCACAATATATGATTACATCTCCTTCAGTTATGATGAGATATCGTCGAATGGAATAGGATCCACCAAGACCCTCCATATCACCACTACCTGCAAGGGGCACATTCTACCCCGAGTACTCCTTGACAATGGATCTTCTCTAAATGTGATGCCATTGGCTACCTTACAAAAACTACCAATTGATATGTCCTACATGCTGCCGAGTCATACCGTTGTCAGAGCCTTTGATGGCACTCGTCAGGAAGTGATGGGAAATATTGAGTTCCCACTTAAGATAGGTCCTTGTACCTATAAGGTGGATTTTCAAGTGATGGACATCACCCCATCTTACAATTGCTTGCTGGAAAGTCCATGGATTCACTCTGCCGGGACTGTGTCGTCATCTCTTCACCAAAAATTGAAATTTGTAATGGAAGAACGCTCGATCAGCGTGTCAGGAGAAGAGGACATCATTGTTTCTGCGTCTACAGATATCCCCTACATAGATGTAAATGAAGATGTTGTAGAATGCTCATTCAGGTCGCTGGAATTTGTCAATGTCGTGTTCGTCAATAAGGAATATAAAATTCCAAAGCCAAAGCTGTCTAAGAATACCAGGTTGGGGGTGAGGACGACAGTTGGAAAAGGCTATAGAGCGAGAAAAAGACTAGAAAAGTATCTCTAGGGGATGGCCAGAGCTATAAAAGCGACCCGGAAGAAAGACCGATTCGATCTCTGATATCTCCCTAAAGCTCATGAGAAAAGGAAATAGATTGAAAAGCACCGTAAAAGAAGGATGACCCTTCTTGCGGGTGTAGATATGGAGTGGGAGCCAATGACTTTCCCGCCAATCCTTCACATCTTTCGCTCGGTCGAATTTGAGTTTGGGAGTAAAAATTTCGAGGATGTGATGGTCCTGCTGGAGCAGGCTTTTGAGAAACTCTATGGAGCTGGAGACAAACAACTATATGAAATGATCGTCAGTATGACTGAAATAGAGGAACAAAGAGAGGAGAGCACTAGTTGGATGGTGCGCCTTTGCCTTTCGGGTTATGAGCTAACCAATTGGAGCGTGACTAACTTCCCATAGTTTTTAGGTCTACTCCAGTGTAATGCTCGAATCAACCTTAATTGCCCTTGCTCGAAGGCATTAAGAGTCCTTTGTACGGGCATATGTTTAAAACTAATCATTTAATAAATATCAATCATGATACATTTCCTTCATATTGATATGTCCACATTCTTTTATTATTATTGCCTATATGCCTTCCTATATTGTTTCTTCCTCACCTATTTATAGGTGCCCGGATACGAAATATAAGGAGCGCCTTGTCAATAATTCTGAAATGATTTTGAAAAACCCATCTGTAAGGGTGATTTCGACGCTAACGAAGATGTCGAGGACTATGATTTGCCTCCGAATTTGTTGAGAATAGTAGAACAAGAGGAGAAGCAAGTATTGCCTCACAAAGAGCCATTGGAAGTGGTAAATTTGGGGAATGGAGAAGAAATAAGAGAAGTCAAGATTGGGACTGCCATTTCACCTTTAATAAAGCAAGATTTGATAAGTCTACTCTGGGAATACACGGATGTGTTTGCATGGTCGTACCATGACATGCCTGGGTTGGACCTTGACATTATGGTTCACAAACTCCCATTGAAACCAGATTGCAAGCCGATTCAGCAAAAACTAAGAAGAATGAGGCCTGAAATGCTATTAAAAGTGAAAGAAAAAGTGAAAAAGTAATTCGATGCCGGATTCTTGTAAATGGAAAAATACCCGAAGTGGGTTGCAAACGTTGTCCCAGTTTTGAAGAAAGACAGCAATGTACGGATGCGTGTCGATTATCGGAACCTGAATAGGGCGAGCCCTAAGGATAATTTCCCCTTGCCTCACATTGATACTCTAGTCGATAATACCGCGAAGAATTTCGTGTTTTCCTTTATAGATGGATTCTCAGGGTATAATCAGATTAATATGGCACCGGAGGATATGGAGAAAACCACATTCGTAATGATGTGGGGAACCTTTTGCCATAAGGTGATGCCATTCGGGTTGAAAAACGTTGGGGCAACGTATCAAGGAGCCATGGTAACTGTATTCCATGACATGATGCACAAAGGAATTGAAGTTTATGTTGAGGATATGATCGGAAAATCACAAAAATAGGACGAACACCTTGCGAATCTTAGAAAGTTCCAGCATAAACTCAACACTGCAAAATGTACTTTTGGAGTCACCTCAGAGAAGCTGCTAGGCTTCGTTGTTAGCCGAAAAGGAATTGAGATTGATCCGGATAAAGTGAAAGCTATTCAGAGCTTACCTCCACCTCTTACTCAGAAGGAAGTAAGAAGTTTTTTGGGTAGGCTGAATTATATCACTCGGTTTATCTCTCAACTAACCGATAAGTACGACCCGATCTTCAGGTTACTCCAAAAGTGTGATCCAGGGGAATGGGATGAAGGATGCCAGATAGCCTTTGATAAGGTCAAGCATTATCTGTCAAATCCACCAGTACTAATGCCATCAGTCCCAGGGAAGCCGCTGATATTGTACTTGTCAGTATTTGAAAGGTCCATGGGGTGTGTGTTGGGGCAACATGATAAAACTGGAAATAAAGAACAAGCCATCTACTACCTCAGTAAAAAGTTCACTGAGTACGAGTTGAAATATTCATTGGTAGAAAGGCTTTGTTCTGCCCTAGCCTGGACCGCCGAAAGGCTCAGACAGTACATGTTGTATCACACGACATGGCTGATTGCGAAGCTAGATCCCCTCAAATACGCATTGTCGCAACCTAAAAAATAACAAGACTCATCGCAAGACTTTATTATTCGTTAAGCGTGACATTAAAAAAAAAAGGAGGAAAAGTCTACTTAATTCCTCTAGAAAAATGTAGGTTTTGAAAATGACCTTGAAAAAGACATTGAGTCGCCACCAATCTTTTTTGGCTAGCTGTGATCCGCCACCTATTAAAACTGGTTTTACAAAATATTTTAAAATTAATTAAAACATTTTTGAAAACCAATTTCAATTATGTGTTTCAAACCAAAGAAATCAAAGAAGCGGGTTCGGGACTCGGTTATGTGTGGGGAAGGATTAGCACCCCCACAACGCCCGTATAAAATGGTACCTTATTAATCGTGTGTTGTCTCAAGTCTCGGTAAAAAGTCGATTTTTAATTTAGTATTTCAAGTTTATTCCCAATTTAAAAAAAAAATAATTCCAGTTTTCTAATTGAAAATGATCCGAAATTTATTAATTCAAAATTTTCCTATATTTCCCAAACAAGCATGGCAAAATATAGAATTTTTTATTATTTTGGAAAAATTTTCGAACCATTCTCGTTTTAAAGAAGATATTCCATTATTAATGATAATTGATGACATCCTCCCCAGCAAACCCGACAGAGAACTCATGAATTATTTTAACTCGGGAATATCTTTATTTTATTGAAAATTATTACCTTTTTCAAAATATTTAAAAAAAAATATGAATATGTGTGACATAAATAAAATGACATAGCAAAGTCTAGATAATATAATGCAATCTAAATGGTATGATATAATTTAAATGTCATAGCATATTCTAAATGAAATGAAATATCTTAAGTCACATGATATATTCTAAATGAAATGAAATAACCTAGGTAACATGATATATTCTATATGAAATGAAATGTCCTAAGTGACATAATATATTCTATATGAAATGAAATAACCTAGGTAACATGATATATTCTAAATGGAATAAAATGATTTAAATGACATGGCAAATATAAATGATATGGCATATAATCTAAATGACATGAAATGACATGAAATATAAAATAATGCTATCATATAATATGCATGAAAATAAAAATAAAAATAATAATGCATGAACATAGTATATGCTAAATAATATGAAAAAAAATAAATAACTAAATAAAAGCATAGGATAACATGAAATGTTCAAAACCATATAATAAACAACATAACATCAGAAATTTAAATAAAAAATAACAACAACACCATGGAAATTATCATAGCAAAAATAACATATTATTTAGTATGCATGAATATGGAAAATGCAATGCATGAGAATGTATTTTTTCCTTTAATTAAGGAAATCCGTATATCTAAAAAGATACCTTGCTACCTTAGGAAAATATATCAAATTAAAATTTCTAAAATCAAAATACTTCATGATTGTTTGAAAACAATTTTGGAAAACTTAGATTAAAAATGAAAACCTAGCTAACCCCTTTTTGAATGGCTCTAATTTCCTAAGTTTAAAATCCCGGACTTGACCACCCTTAACTCGAGGTTTATAAAATCATTTTTAGAGTTTAAAAAGGCTTAGAAACTACCCTAAGATAGTAGCTAAACTTCCTAATCAGCCCCCTCTAAGTAACTTAGCCAAAACAGAAAAATGAATTTTCTTCAAATTCAAATCTGACTCCGTTGTCCAATTTTAGAAAATGATTTTTTAACCTATTTTTAAAAATTCAAAAAAATCGAAAACAAATAATGAAGACTCATAATTTGATTAAAGATGACTGCCCAGAAAAATCTGGAAAGTACGAGTACTGGGTGAAAAAAACTGTTTTGCCAAAACACATTTTTTTGCCTTTGATAAAATCATTTAAAAGTCAAAGTAAAAATGTTAGAGACTCTCCTAAAGACTCAAAAATAGTAGTTAACACTTTTGAAAAGTTAGACAAAAATTGGCAAAGTAAAAAAAAATCACAAAGGTAGAATAATCAATTTGACAACTCTTTAATTTTCCACAAGTATGCTCAAAATGAGCATGACTTTGAAACATTGATTGGTCAAAGTCATAAATCATGTGGCATGACATGAAATGCATGAAAATACAGCAAATATGATGTATGAAATGTGTGATTTAAAATCTAAATAACATGGAAAATGCAAGGCATCAATAAAATGACCTAGACCTAACATGAACTTGCATGGCATTTAATGCAACCTAGGTCTAAAATGCATGATAATGCAAATACAACCTAAAGCTAAAGAATGAATGTCTAATACACAAACATATAGCATGCTTAAACAAAATACATAACAACAAATCATGGAAATACAAACCTATCAATTAGCATAATAAAAATACACACACAAAGCTTAGAAAAAGGGGGTAGCCGAATGGTCAAAATGAACATAGCATTTTCACAAACACTTAACACAATAACATGCATAGCTAAAGAATATTACTAAATCATGCAAACATAAAGTAAAAGCATGACAACAAATAGGCATTTTCACAAACACGTGGATTATCAAAATGTAAATCATAAGCAAACTTAAACACTTTGAAAAAAGAAAATAGAAAATGCAAGATAAGTAAAATAAACATGATAACAAGATAGTAAACTCAACAATGGAGGTAAGTAAGCTACCAAATCAAAACAAACTTCATATTTTTGTATTTGAAGAAGATTTAAAGCATCAAAAACTTGTTAAATACCACTAATAACATGAAATAAAAAACAAAACAGCAACTATATAGAAAATATAGGCCATTCGGCCACCCCCAAAAATAAGAGAAAAAGAAATTCAAAAGCTTTTTACAAGAAAGTATCAAGAAGGACTTGAAGAAGAAACTTAAAAATACTTATTTTAAAATCAAAATCAAAAACTCACCAAAATATCAATGAAAATAGCAAAATCAAGAATGGAAATACAAGGAAAGTGCAAGAGTATGGTGCTTGTAGCAACCTCTCAAATCTATATTGCAAGTCTTCCCTCTTCTTACTTTCCTTACCTTTCTAAACTTTTCTTTTTTTCCTTTCAAAATGGAGAGAAAATCAGCCAAACAAGAGTTTGAATGAGTGAAAATGAAATAGAGACCCCCCTTTTGATAGTGTGGCTGGTTGGCCTAGGAAGAACCTAGGAGGTTCTAGAATTTTTTTTTTTAACAAATTTGATCTTATGGCCTTCAATCCAAGATGCCTTCTATGTAGGATTCTCACCCTTAGATTAGAATCACCAGCTCTTGAATTATGATGTCATAAAGATGTCATAAATAGGCTCTCTCTCCAACCATTGGTCCATGTGTTGCAAATTCAAAGGCTTGATCACAAAAATAACTACCTTCCTCTTCACCCTTGGCCCTTTGATGAAAAATCAAAAATATCTACCCTCTATTGGCCTTGGTTGGCTGACCCCTCATCTTCTAGCCCATGCTTCAATTTTTTTTTAAAAGCAAGAAAAGGCCCTTTTCAGTTTCCTAGGTAAAATGACCTTTTTAACCCCCGAACCCAAATAAATAGCAAACGGACTCCAAATTCAAATGTATTTTTTCAATACTTCCAAAATAATAAAAAACTGAATTTTGAAAGTTTTCAAAAATTTTCGAGCCCGTTTGCTATTTATTTGGATTTTTTCTTCCAAAATTTCCTTTTTGTGCACCCGAACTTTCACCATTTTTAAACGAGCTCCAAATCCAGATTTTTCTTCACCAATCTCTTCCAAATAATTTAAAAGTATGATCCGAAAGTTTTCATTATTTTTGGAACTCATTTGGTATTTTTTCGAGATTTATCCGCTTGAATTACTACATAGTGGGCCCGGGATTTGGCCATTTCGCAAACGAAATCCTAATACGGATTTTCTTTCGCCAATCTCTTCCAAATAATTTAAGAATGAGATCTACAAATTTTCAAAATTTTTGGAGCTCATTTGATAATTTTTCGGGATTTATCTTCTTGAATTTCTACATAGGGGACCCAGGATTTGGCCATTTTAGAAACGAACTCCGAATCTGAATTTTCTTTTGCCAATATCTTCGAAATAATTTAAGAATGAGATCTGCAAATTTTTAGACCTTTTGGAGTTTATTTGCTATTTTCCCAAATTTTCCAATTTTCCCCTCTAGTCTTCGAAGCCCAATTTTGCTCAAAACAAGTCCAATTTTCAGATTTTCTTTTTCTTGGTCTTTGTAATATATTGAATTGGAGTTGCTCTAAAAATGCCCAATATTTACGATCAAATTCCCTTCCCTTCCCTTCCGATTTGATTTTTCCTTTTTTTCACTGTCGGGAATTTCCTCGTTTTTTCATTTTTCCTCCAATTTGCTATTTTCTCGGATTTTCTTCGAACTGGGCCTTGATCTATCCTTGGTTACTCACTCCTCATCAATTAGCGGCTTTATTTTTATCGAATCGGGCCATTTCTGCAATTTTCCTCAATTTCACCAAAATCCATCAAAAACCCTAATTCTCGATTTTCTTCCGGATTGACTTTTCTTTCAGTTTTTCTTCCAAATAGCTTCTCCATTACCCATAGTCAGTGCTTATCTTTTATTTGGGACCTTCAATTTTGACCAATTTGATCGTTCTAGCACTTTTTCCCAAATTTTCTGAACTAGGGTTTCCTTTCTACTGAATCTCCGTAACCCAACTTCTGAACTCCATATCTTTCAATGTGGACCTCGAATTATCAAATTTCTTTCACCATTTTTCAATTGAACTTCAAATCTTGATTTTGAAAGCGGGTTGACTTTTTTAGTAGTTGAATTTTTGGGGTTGACATTTTTGGGGTTGACTTTTTTAAGTTTGACTTTTTATGTTCGCCTTCTTAGACCAAGATTCGGAGCACCACCTGCATGATGAAAAAAGTCCTTTTACATTCTGAAACATCAATTTAGGAAGAAAATATACATGTTTTAGTGATCCGGACAAAAGTAGGTGTCTACAGCTGCCCTTCTTTGGCTATTACTGAGAATCAGGAATCAGGCAAATATAAACAAACATTAATTTTATCCGGTTAGTGAAATCACATATGAAGGAAAAAGGAAAGGGGTTTTCATTTTTTCATTTTTTCATTTTTTTTTATTTTTTATATTTTCTTTTTTTTTTCTTTTTGATAAAGCTGTAAATTGAAGATTTTATCCTTAAATTGAGTTCCCTGACTAACCAAGGCTCGACCCGTCTTAAGGAAACGGGTTTGATTTTAAAACAAAATATTTGACTTATTTAAAAAAAAATAGTACGAGTTTTAAAACAAAAGGAAATACCTTGACGATGGTCTCGAGGCTCGACTCATTTGATAAAACAGAATGAATTCGATTTAAAACAGAATGAAATATCTCGACGATGGTCTCGAGGCTCGACTTATTTGATAAAACGAATGAATTCGATTTAAAACAAAAGGAAATACCTCGACGATGGTCTAGGGGCTCAACTCACTTGATAAAACAGAATGAATTCGATTTAAAACAAAAGGAAATACCTCGACAATGGTCTAGGGGCTTGAAACATTTGATAAAATAGAATGAATTCGATTTACAACAAAAGGAAATACCTCGAGGCTTGACTCACTTGATAAAATAGAATGAATTCGATATAAAACAAAAGGAAATACCTTGACGATGGTCTTGGGGCTCGACTCATTTGATAAAACAGAATGAATTTTATTTTAAACAAAAGGAAATACCTCGACGATGGTCTCGGGGCTCGACTCATTTGATAAAACAGAATGAATTCGATTTAAAACAAAAGGAAATACCTCGACGATGGTCTCAGGGCTCGATTCATTTGATAAAACAGAATGAATTCGATTTAAAACAAAAGGAAATACCTCGACGATGGTCTCGGGGCTCGACTCATTTGATAAAACAGAACGAGTTCAATTTGGGGAAGCCAAATTTTTCCTGATTTCTGCAATGTTAGCTAAATGCAATGATGAGAATGACATGCTTTACAAATGCTTGTATGTTTCCTAAGGTTGAATGCAATCAAATGATTGTGTTATGATTATTAACCCATGGTTTCTTTGAAGTTCATGGACTATTTGACTTCATGACGGAGTCTTCAACTTTTCCCTGTTGCCCCACTTGTGGAACCTTCAATCAAAATAAATTGCCAAATAGTCTTTCTTGATGCAGATGCTTGGATTGATGCAAATGCTTCTAAATGCAGATGCCAAGTAAGATGCAAATGCTTCATGGTGCAAATGCAAATGTCTTGAATTCACATGCTTCTTGATATAGATGTAGATGTCTTGGGTTAATGCAAATGCTTCTAAATACAGATGCAGATGTCTTGGATTGATGCAAATGCTTCTTAATGCAGATGCAGATATTGAATAAGATGCAAATGCTTCATGGTGCAAATGCAAATGTAAAGATTAGTAATGTGCAAGATGCAGATACCCCTACAAATCGTGTTCATGTAAGTAGTTCAAGAATTGTGTAATTGCAACTACAATGAAGATACAATGATCCTAGAAATGATGCAATTGCTTGAGATAATGCGAATGCCAATATTTATGAAGGATATACTTGTAAAGGTAAAATGCAGATGCTCATGATGTAGTGCAAATGCTAATACCCATGAATAATGCAAATGCTTGCTGACACGGGGCAGATGCAAGGCTTAATAAAGAAATGAATGCTCATGAATGATGCAAATACCCCTGATCATTTTTTCTAGATTTTGGCCTAGCCTTTCCCATTCATTTTTCCTCTTCAAATCAGAGTATATCTTCAACTATTTTTTCAATCTATGGCTATTCTCTTGACCCAATAGTTTTCAAACTCTTATCAACACAAATATGCTTGCTGAGTTCTATTTCTTCTTCTGATCTTTGGAAGTCAAGGTTAACCCTAGTAGTTCCACACCTTTGGGTTAGAAAAACCCTTATCTCATGACAACAACAAAAATGGGTGTTTCAAAAATATTTTTATTTTCCCTTTTTGAAAAACAATTTCGCTAATTTAATGAAAACTTCTGAGCCAAAAAAATTTAACCCCACAGTATGTGATGTACAAATCTTTTGAAGGCTGGTGATCACTGTTAAAAATTTCTCTAAGTGTCAATCTGGGTTTTTTCAACTGGGATTGGCAAGGCTTGGTATAACAAAATTTTGATTGATCGAAGAAAACTTCGCAACAAAAATGTATGTCCCTTCTAGGCTCACAAATGGAATAGGTTTTATAAATCATGAACTCATTGAGAACCAAAAAAAATCAACATTCTTTTAGTTTCCATATCAGGGCATTTTGACAAGCATCAAGATTGGCCGGGATGTTTAAACTGGAAAGTTTAATCTTGGAAGAAAAAAAGTTTCATTTCTTTTTTAAGACAATCTTCCGAATGAGAGGTGACAATTTGAAAGGTTCAGGAATTCCTAGATGTTCCTTGATGACCACTTCTTCCATTTCACTCTAGACCGCCCATTTTTGTGTTTTCGCCCTAGAGTCCCATTCTTTCCATTTTTTCTTTCTTTTTTGTTGTTCTACCATGCATTTGAGAATTCTAAATTCTTCCTTAGTGAAATGATAATTCGATGAGATGGGATAAAATATGAGGAAAACCCTTCAAATTAAATATTCATGCTTGATCAAAATGGACTTTTAAAGCATGTAATGTAGGCCATGGTTTGGGGTTCATAAAGAAAGGATAAAAGGCCCAAAATCTGTGTTTAAAAGTAATCAGATCAAGGATCATTTCTTAAGGAAGATTCCTTTTGAAGAAATTATCCTTTTTGGACTTTTTTTTTTTTTTTTTTTTTACTTTTGTGCGTTTTCTTCTTTGCTTTTGGCTTTCATTTGCCCCACTTTTTCACAAATTTTTTTTTTTGTGTTTTTTCTTTTCTATTTCTTTTTTTTTTTGTCCTTAGCTTCCATTTCGCCATCTTTTCCTTTTAGTTTTGACAGAATGAACCCGTATTCATTTGGGAACTCAATTTGCTTTGTATCTGTCTTTGAGTTAGGACTCATTTCTTAATGATCTTTGAGAAGATCTTTCCTCGCATTTTCCCCCAGTGTAGAGGGTGATCCTTGATCAGGGTTTAAAGAAGAAAGAATTCTTTAGGCTCAAAAGAGGTGACTATGGATAATTTTTTTTGTGAAAGGGATAAGATAGATGACCATTTCTCATATCAAGCACAAATATTCTCATGGAAAAGCAATCCCCAGCATAAATAGATAATCAAAATTTCATTTTACACTTTTGAATCATCCGAAATCTCATACGCATGATATCACAAATTTTGTTTCCTTTTTCATTTTTTTCTTTCTTTTTTTCTTGTCGCATGCCCCCACTGATTCATGCATTAGTTCCATCATTTTTCATCATGTATCTATCATTTCCACATATGCTGCCCCAATTTGATTAACCATGAGGATTTGTATCATTGCGAGGAACATCGCAAGTCTAGGTTTATACTGAAAATACTGAGTTTCAATCTTGGGTTTGTTTGAAGTGCCTAGGAAAATATTTCCCAAAAACAGGTTTTCTCTAGGACATGAGCTAATCTTGTTTGGTCATTGTGCCCCGAGGTATCAATCATGAAGTGGTGTTTGGGCAATTGGTGTTTTGTGGTTATTTGAAAGGATGTGAATGGCTTTGGCCCAGCCTTGACACCCATCAAATTACCATGATCTAGACTCTTGAAAGAATGTCTCATTTGTTTAATTTCAAGGAGTTTGAAAATTTTTCAAAAAGTTTGTTCCTTTTTTCATAGTCTAGACTAGGATCTACATCTTTGCTTATTCTGTAATGATAATGGTTTATGAAGTTTAATTTATTCATATTCCTTGAAGCATTAGGTCTTTCAGGTGGTCTTGATTCAAGGGATTTAAGTATAACAAAACCCAAAAGAGAGAGGGAAAGTATTAGTCATTTATAAAAATGATCATCAATATTCTCAAGACTGTTCATTATTTCCTGTGAAAACCCCTTATTATTGTTTACCACAAATTTTCTCAAAGTTTCATTTGTTTTTGCAAATTCAAACTTATAAAATGAACACAAAACATTTAAATTCAAAGTTTATTTATTTCATGTAGATGTCAAAATGAGACAAGTGCTTCCATCATTAAAGTGCATAGAACTACATGCATCAGAATGCTCCTAATGACATGCTTCCATAGGTAGTAATTCTCCTTTTTAAAACCCTACGAAGATACTGATTTATGGCATAGCAGACTTCCACTGTTTGATAAGCTCTGAAGTTAAAATGCCATTGCGAAAAAGACCTTCCACCATTTCCTTCAGTTGTCTACATTCTTCAGTCGAATTCCCAATTACTCCCATATGATACTCACACTTGCTTTTAGGGTCATAACTCCTTACTGATGGGTTTGGAGCTGCTTTTAAAGGCACAGGGGTGAGGTACTAATTTTTTTATCAGTATTGATAGCAGGCCAGGGATTGGGATCAGAATCTTCTCTTGGTTATCCAATGGTTGTTTTTGGAAAGGGGTCTTTCATTACACTTAGGCTTCCCATCTTCAAAACTTATCGAACCAGCCTTGATGAGATCCCTGACCTTATACATCAAAGCGGGGCAGTTCTTTGTTGAGTGTCCTTGATTTCAAGAATGATAACCACAATGCTCATTACCATCATACTAGCTCGGATAAGGGGGCTTCAGCGGATCAAATTATATAGGTGTCACAAGGTGATTCTTGATGAGTTGAGGTAGTAGCTCACTGTATGACATAGGAATTGGGTCTACCTCATTTCTTCCTTGCTTCATATACCTGTGTAAGCCTTTCTTTCCCATCCCGACATCTCCACTTGTCTTACCCTGAACAAATAGTGGCTTTTTCCCATTATCTGACTTCTGTTTTTTCTCAAAACCTAACAGCCCATTACTGATTAGTGCTTGAACCTTCCATTTTAGAGACAAACAATTTTTGGTGGAATGTCCTTGAATCCCATAATGATAACCACAAAATGCATTTTCATCATACCAGTCTAGGTATGGGGGTTGGATAGGTTTGACTGGCACTCAAGCGAGGAGTCCGTTTTCGACAAGATGGGGTAACAACTCAGAGTAAGAGATGGGTAGTGGCTCAAACTGATCTCTTTTCTGAATATTCTTTGATTTTCCCTGGCTGGCTTGAGGATGGAGATTTGTCAAATAATTACTTTGAGAGGACATCGGGTTTAAGTAAGGATCCTGATACACATTGTTCATAGAAGGGTAGAACTGATGTCACATGGATTGTAAAGGATATGGGATGAAGCTTCTCATCTGTTGCCCACCATAGGTCATAGGCTGGATATCTTTTCCTTTTCTTTGTGGTTCCCAATTTTCCTTGCTACCGGATGTCTCCCCTACTTTGGGCTTCCCTTTCTTGTCTGTCTCCTTCATTATATCCTTTGGAATTATCCTGCCTGTGGAATCTTTCATGGCATTAGCAACGAGCTTATCATAGCATGGAGCCTGCAGTGTTTTTGCAAATAGGACAATAACTTATTTTTCAGTTAAGGACGGTTGTACCTGAGCCGCTATGTCTCTCCACCTACGAAAAATACTCTTCGAAGCTTTCAGTGGCTTTCTTTCTCATACTTTGGAAAAAGAGACGATCCGGCATCATATCAATCATATGTTTGTATTGGTTATAAAAAGCCTTAGCCAAATCGCTCCAGGAATAAATCTGATCCCTACTCACCCGACAATACCATCCGCTTGCAGATCCTCTAAGGCTATCAAGAACACAATGGATCAATAACTTATCATTATCCGCATGGCTCACCATCATTTGGCAGAACATTTTGTAGTGGGTCCTTGGATCAATTCTTCCGTCATATATCTCAAAGCTGGGAACTTCAAAATTTAGTGTAATGACTAAATCAGGGACCAAGCAAAGTTCTTTCGGATCTACGCTCCCAAATTCATCTATGCTTTCTACTATCCAGGGCCTTTCATTTTATAACTGATACCTCACTGTCTCTTGTGGCTGTATGACTTGAGAATTTTGCCCTTTTATTGCTGTTACCTCACATGAGCAAGAGAGGCAATTCCTCGAATTGTTTCCTAGGACTGTTGATTTTCCTTTTGCAGTAGAACTCTCAACCTGTCCCTTTTTCTTTGACAATTAACTCCATCAACTTAATCGTCTGCTCTTGGATCCCTTTCTGGACCCTAAACACTTCTTCCTCCATCTCTTTTTGCACATGTTCCATTTTTTCTATTCTAGCCGAATTCTTAGCCTCTATGGCTATTTCTTTCTTAGTAGAGTCCTTCTCATGCCTCTTTTCTTTGACAATGAAGGGTATTAGTTCCATCAACTTAATCGTTTTCTCTTGGATCCCTTTTTGAACTCTAATTGCGTCTTCCTCTATCTTTTGCTGAACCTGTTCTATTCTTTCCATTCTAGCCAAGTTCTTAACCTTCATGACTCTTTCTTCCTCAGCAGAGTCCTCAACACGCCCCTTGCCTTTGACAGTGATGGACAGCAATTCTATCATTTTAGTCATTTGTTCTTGGTAGTCTTTTTGATACTTGTTCAGCCTTTCTTGTGTTTCCTGCAGAGCCTGTCTCATTCTTTCCATTTCGTCTGGATTTGCACCTTCCATGAATCCTGACAATGTTGAACAGATTCTCAGTGACTCTTTTACCTCTGACTTGAAGAAAGAACATTATTGAAAATCATTACCTTTTTCAAAACATTTCTAAAAAATATGAATATGAATATGTGTGACACAAATAAAATGACGTAGCAAAGTCTAGATAATATAATGGAATCTAAATGGTATGATATAATTTAAATGTCATAGCATATTCTAAAAGAAATGAAATATCCTAAGTCACATGATATATTCTAAATGAAATGAAATAACCTAGGTAACATGATATATTCTATATGAAATGAAATATCCTAAAATATATTCTATATGAAATGAAATGACCTAGGTAACATGATACTTTCTAAATGGAATAAAATGATTTAAATGACATGGCAAATATAAATGATATGGCATATAATCTAATTGACATGAAACATAAAATAATGCTATCATATAATATGCATGAAAATAAAAAATATAATGCATGAACATAGTATATGCTAAATAATCTGACAAAAATAAATAACTAAATAAAGGCATAGGATATCATGAAATATTCAAAACCATATAATAAACAACATAACATCAAAAATTTAAATAAAAAATAACAACAACACCATGGAAATTATCATAGCAAACATCACATATTATATAGTATGCATGAATATAGAAAATGCAATGCATGAGAATGTATTTTTTCCTTTAATTAAGAAAATCCATATATCTAAAAAGATATCCGGCTACCTTAGGAAAATATATCAAATTAAAATTTCTAAAATCAATATACTTTGTGATTGTTTGAAAAAATTTTGGAAAACTTAGATTAAAAATAAAAACCTAGCTAACCCCTTTTTGAATGGCTCTAATTTCCTAAGTTTTAAATCCCGGACTTGACCACCCTTAACCCAAGGTTTATAAAATAATTCTTAGAGTTTAAAAAGGCTTTGAAACTACCCTAAGATAGTAGCTAAACTTCCTAACCAGCCCCCTCTAAGTAACTTAGCCAAAACAGAAAAATGAATTTTCTTCAAATTCAAATCTGACTCCACTGTCTAGTTTTAGAACACGGTTTTGTAACATATTTTTAAAAATTCAAAAAACTCTGAAAAAAATACTGGAGACTCAAAACATGTAAACGTACAGGGGAAAAATTGGCTTAATTTTCTTACTAAAGATGACTGCCCAAAAAAATCGAGAAAGTATGAGTATTGGGTGAAAAAAATTGTTTTGCCAAAACACAATTTTTTACCTTTGATTAAATCATTTAAAAATCAAATTAAAAATGTTAGAGACTCTCCTAAAGAGTCACAAACAGTAGCTAACACTTTTGAAAAGTTAGACAAAATTGGCTAATAAAAAAAATCACAAAGGTAGAATAATCAATTTGACAACTCTTTAATTTTTCACAAGTATGCTCAAAATGAGCATGACTTTGAACCATTGCTTGGTCTAAGTCATTAATCATGTGGCATGACATTAAATGCATGAAAATACAGAAAATATGATGTATGAAATGTGTGATTTAAAATCTAAATAACATGGAAAATGCATGGCATCAATAAAATGACCTACCTAACATGAACTTGCATGGCATTTAATACAACCTAGGTCTAAAATGCATGAAATGCATGATAATGCAAATACAACCTAAGTCTAAAGAATGCATGGAAAATACACAAACATATAGCATGCTTAAACAAAATACATAACAACAAATCATGAAAATACAAACCTATCAATTAGCATAATAAAAATACACAAACAAAGCTTAGAAAAAGGGGGTAGCCGAATGGTCAAAATGAACATAGCATTTTCACAAACACTTAACGCAATAACATGCATAGCTAAAGAATAATACTAAATCAAGCAAACATAAAGTAATGGCATGACAACAAATAGGCATTTTAACAAACACATGGATTAGCAAAATGTAAATCATAAGCAAACTTAAACACTTTGAAAAAAGAAAATAAAAAATGCAAGATACGTAAAATAAACATGATAACAAGATAGTAAACTCAACAATGGAGATAAGTAAGCAACCAAATCAAAACAAACTTCATATTTTTGTATTTGAAGAAGATTTAAAGTATCAAAAACTTGTTAAATACCACAAATAACATGAAATAAAAAACAAAAAGCAACTATATAAAAAATATAGGCCATTCGGCCACCCCCAAAAACAAGAGGAAAAAAAAATTCAAAAGCTTTTTACAAGAAAGTATCAAGAAGTACTTCAAGAATAAACTTAAAAACACTTATTTTAAAATCAAAATCAAAAGAAACTCACCAAAATATCAATGAAAATAGCAAAATCAAGAATGGAAATACAAGGAAAGTGCAAGAGTATGGTGCTTGTAGCAACCTTTCAAAGCTATATTGCAAGCCTTCCCTCTTCTTACTTTCCTTGTCTTTCTAAACTTTTCTTTTTTGCCTTTCAAAATGGAGAGAAAATCAGCCAAAAAAGTGTTTGAATGAGTCAAAATGAAAGAGAGACCCCCCTTTGATCGTGTGGCCGGTTGGCCTAGGAAGAACCTAGGAGGTTCTAGAATTTTTTTTAACAAATTTGATCCTATGGCCTTCAATCCAAGATGCCTTCTATGTAGGATTCTCAACCTTAGATTAGAATCATCAGCCCTTGAATTATGATTTCATAAAGATGTCATAAATAGGCTCTCTGTCCAACCATTGGTCCATGTGTTGCAAATTCAAAGGCTTGATCACAAAAATAACTACCTTCCTCTTCACCCTTGGCCATTTGATGAAAAATTAGAAACTATCTGCCCTCCATTGGGCCTTGGCCGGCTGACCCCTCATCTTCTAGCCCATGCCTCAATTTTTTAAAAGCAAGAAAAGGACCTTTTCGGTTTCTTAGGTAAAATGACTTTTTTCACCCCCGAACCTAAATAAATAGTAAAAGGACTCCACATTCAAATTTTATTTTTTCAATACTTCCAAAATAATAAAAAATTGAATTCTGGAAGTTTTCAAAAATTTTTGAGCCCATTTGCTATTTATTTCGATTTTTTTCTTCCAAAATTGTCCTTTTGTGCACCTGAACTTTCACCATTTTTAAACAAGCTCTGAATCCATATTTTCCTTCACCAATCTCTTCCAAATAATTTAAAAGTATGATCTGGAAGTTTTCATATTTTTTGGAACTATTTGGTATTTTTTCAGGATTTATTCGCTTGAATTACTACATAATGGGCCCGAGATTTGGCCATTTTGCAAACGAACTCCTAGTCCGGATTTTATTTCGCCAATCTCTTCCAAATAATTTAAGAATGAGATCTGCAAATTTTTAGAATTTTTGGAGCTCATTTGGTAATGTTTTGGGATTTATCTTCTTTAATTTCTATATAAGGGACCCGGGATTTGGCTATTTTGCAAACGAACTCCAAATCTGGATTTTGTTTCACCAATCTCATCGAAATGATGTAAGAATGAGATCTGCAAATTTTTAGACCTTTTGGAGTTCATTTGCTATTTTCCCCAGAATTTCCGATTTTGCCCTTTTGCCTCCGAAGCCCGGTTTTGCTCAAAACAAGTTCGATTTTCAAATTTTATTTTTTTGGGCCTTTTTCATATATTGAATTGGAGTTGGTCCAAAAATGCCCAATATTTATGATCAAATTCCCTTCCGATTTGATTTTTCCTTTTTCTCACTGTCGAGAATTTCCTCGTTTTTTCGTTTTTCCTCCAATCTGCTCTTTTCTCGGATTTTCTTCAAACTGAGCCCGAGCTATCCTTGGTTACTCAATCCTATCAATTAGGAGCTTTAGTTTTATCGAATCAGGCCATTTCTGCAATTTTCCTCAATTTCACCAATATCCACCAAAAATCCTAATTTTTTAGTTTTCTTCCGGATTGACTTTTCTTTCAGTTTTTCTTCCAGGTAGCTTCTCCATTACCCATAGTCAGTGCTTATATTTTATTTGGGACCTTCAATTTTGACCAATTTTATCATTCCAGCACTTTTCCCCAAATTTCCCGAACGAGAGTTTCCTTTCTACTGAATCTCCGTAACCCAACTTTTGAACTCCATATCTTTCAATGTAGACCTCGAATTATCAAAATTCTTTCGCCATTTTTTCAATTGAACTTCAAATCTTGATTTTGAAAGTGGGTTGACGTTTTTAGAAGTTGACTTTTTGGGGTTGACTTTTTCAAGTTTGACTTTTTATGTTCACCTTCTTAGACTAAGTCTCGGAGTACCACCTACAGGATGAAAAAAGTCTTTTTACATTTTGAAACATCAATTTAGGAAGAAAACATATTGTTTTAGTGATCCGGACAAAATTAGGTGTCTACACGTATTCGATGCGCTTTCATTGTCTGGAAGAACAACAAGATGACAAGTTTTGCTTTTCGAATACGATACTGTGTATGTGAGCCAAAAGGCTAAGGTAGCGTACTAGCCGAGTTCCTAGCAAGTCGAGTAGTGGAGGATTATGAGCCTCTGGATTGATTTCCATGACAAAGACCTAATATGTGTCTCACAAGAAAAAGGGTCTTCCTTTGAGAAGAAAACCTGGAAAATGTATTTTGATGGTGCATCTAATGCCATGGGGCCAGAATCGGTGCGGTGCTCATATCCCCTGAGAAAGATTACTATCCTTTCACTATTAGATTGGATTTTGATTGTACAAACAATACCGCTGAGTATGAAGCATGTACTATGGGTCTCCGCACCGCTACAGAAAGGAAGATCAAAACACTAGAGGTCTTCGGGGATTCAGCTTTGGTGATATACCAATTACTTGGGGAGTGGAAACCCGGGATGCAAAGTTAATCTGATATCAAGAGCTTATACTAAGCTTGATTGAGGAACTGAAGAGGTGGTTTTCAATTACTTGCCCCCGAGAAGTAAACTGAATGGCAGATGCTCTAGCCACTTTGTCATCAATGTTTAAAGTGAATGAAGGGACCGAAGTTGTGCCCATCAAATTGAGCATATATGAGTCTCCTGCCCACTGCTTGAGTATCGAAGAAGAAGCAGATAGTCACCCTTGGTATTAAGACATCTTGCAATACATCAAGAGTCAAAGGTACTCTGAGCAAGCAACGAAAAATGATAAGAGAACCCTGAGAAGAATGGCAATGGGTTTTGTTTTGATGGTGAAATCCTTTACAGCAAAAGGAAAGACCAGGTTTTGTTGAGGTGTGTTGTTTCTGCTGAAGCTTAGAGAATCCTCGAAGAGGTCTACGAAGGGATATGCGGCACTCACGCTAATGGCCACATGCTGGCTAGACAGATTATGAGGGCAGGATACTATTGGCTAACCATGGAGGGGGATTGTATTAATTATTCCTGGAAGTGCCATAAATGACAGATATATGCAGACAAGATTCACGTGCCACCATCGCCACTACATGTCATGACGGCTCCGTGGCCATTCTTAATGTGAAGAATGGATATGATCGGGCCCATTACCCCAAAAGCTTTGAACAGACATCGTTTCATCCTGGTGGCCATAGACTACTTACAAAGTGGGTAGAAGAAGCTTCCTATGCCAATATAACAAAGTCAGTGCTATGCAGATTCCTCAAGAAAGAGATTGTGTGTCGGTACGGACTCCCAGAAAAAATAATTTCTGACAATGCTCTCAATCTGAACAATAATATGATCAGCGAAATTTATACCCAGTTCAAGATCAAGCATCATATTTTAGCACCTTATCATCCAAAAATGAATGGGGAAGTAGAAGCAGCCAATAAGAACATCAAGAAGATTGTTGAACAAATAACTGATGTGTACAAAGATTGGCATGAGATCCTGCCTTTTGCTCTCCACGCATACCGTACTTAGGTTCGCACATCAACAGTGGCCACAATATTTTCTCTGGTATACAGGATGGAAGCAGTGCTGCCTATCAAGGTTGAAATCCCTTCACTTCGTGTTTTGATGGAAGTAGGCCTAGAAGAGGCAGAATGGGTTAGAGCTCGCTAGGAACAGTTGAATCTCATCGAGGAGAAAAGACTGAAGGCAATTTATCATGGGCAGATGTATCAGAAAATGATGATCCGAGCTCATAACAAGAAAGTCCAACCCAGGCAGTTTCGAGAAGGAGAGTTGGTACTGAAGAAGGTTCTCCCCATTGTGAAAAATCCTCGTGGAAAATGGGCTCCGAATTGGGAAGGACCCTTTATGGTGAAAAGAGCTCTTTCTAGAGGAGCATTGATCATAACTTGGATGGACAGTGATGACTTGAGAAATCCTGTGAACGCTAACGAATTGAAGAAGTACTATGCCTGAAGAAAAAAAAAAAGAAAAGAAAAGTGTGATCTGTGCATGAGAGGATTCGAGTGACTCCAAATGTAAAAATAGAAATTCTATATATCTATTTCTCCTAAGGATTGCTTTTCAATGAGAATATTCATGATTGATATTATAAATGGCCATTTTTCATATTCCTTTCACTAAGAAGAAATTATCTCTAGTCACCCTTTTGAGCCTTAGGAATTCTTTCTTTCTTTGAACCCTGATCAAGGATCACCCTTTACATTTGAGGGATGCGAGGAAAATCCTCCAAAAAAAAATCATGGCCGAAAGAGCCATTAGAAACAAAAAAGCATCATGGTGAAAAGAGCCTTCGTAAAAAAAGGAAAAAGGAAAAAATAAACACAAAAAAGGGTGTGATATCAAAAGATGGAAAATGAAAGCCAAGAATGAAAAAAAAAACAAATTTAAAAAAGGAGAGAAAAGTCCAAAAAGGACAAATGATTCAAAAATTAATCATCCTCATGAAATGATCCTCGATTTTGTCACCCTTAAATACTTTTTGGGCCTATTTATCCTTTCTTTCTAAACCCGAACCATTGCCTATATTACGTGCTTTTAAAGTCCATTTTGATCTAGCATGGGTATTTAATTTGAAGGGTTTTTCTCAGATTTCATCCCATCTTTTGAATTGTCATTTTTACCTTGGAAGCATTTAGAATTCTCATATGCATGGTATAGCACAAGAAAAAGAAAAAGAAATAAAAAAAACAAATTGCAAAAGGAGAGGTTTAAGCTGAAAACTCGAAAATGGCAACTTAAAACCAAATGGGGGACACTTGGGTTGAAAACCCGCAAAGGGCGGCCCAAGTACTAATCAAAGATTGAAGCAATGTTTCGTGTAAAGAGGGAGAAAATATCAGAAAATCAAAGAAAAAGGGTAAAGCTCAGTCTGAAACAATAGCAAAAGCGGAGAAATTACCCAATCAAATGGCAGCTCAAAAGACATCTCAGAGGAATTAAAACAAGAAGGGTCTAGGATATTCCGCGTTTGGGGCATCTACACCTTCTCCTTTTCATTTTCCTTTTAATCCTTGATATTCATCTTTGTTATATAAACCTTTTGCAATGAACTAATGATTGGCCCTTTCGGGGCATTTGGCTGTTTCATAACATCTTTCATACATGTTTTGATGCATTTTGGATGTTATCAATGATGATTAGTAAAAATAAAAATATTTGAATAAATGGATTTCTTTGCATTACTGTGGAGTAGATTTAAATTTTAAAGAGGTTTGGAAACCACTAAAGTTTGAAGAAAATCGAGACAACCCATAATGTTGAGAAACTCATCAAGTGGGGCAAACATTGGATCCACTAAACATGTCAATCCAAGCTACAGAGAAAAGCTCATCAAGAAGGGCAAATTAGAGATAGATTGGAGACACCTTCACAAAGTCAAAACTCATAGATCATGGTGAAGCCATAGAGAAGAGCTCATCAAGTAGAGCAAACAGTGGAGTTGAACAGATTCATGAATCTCAATAAGGTCATGGATTAAAACTCATAGCCATCATATAATTGCATTCATCCATAGGGAACATGCATCTTATAAACATTTACAAAACCTGTCATCAACATCACTGCATTTGACTAATATTGCATAAATCATGGAAAGTTTTCTTTCTTAAGGTCAACATGGCTGGCATAAAAGGAAGCGAGACAACCAACTTTTCAAGACAACCAGATTTCGGACAAGACATCCAATTTTCCTAGACAAGACAACAAGACATTTCGGACAAGACATCCAATTTTTCTTGGACAAGACAACCAGACTTTTCGGACGAGACATCCAATTTTCCTGGACAAGACAACCAAATTTCGGACAAGACATCCAACTTTTCCTGGACAAGACAACCAGATTTCAGACAAGACATCTAACTTTTTCCAGGACAAGACAACCAGGCTTTTCGGACAGGACATCCAGGTTTTACAAGTCGATTTCGTTTCCTTAAGACAGGTCGAGCCTTCATTAGTCAGGGAACTCAAGTTAAGGAAAATTTTTGTTTCATTCAAAACTACGCCAAGATGAGGTAAGGCCCCGGGACTTTCCGTAAGGTATTATCTTCTCTTGCAAATCGAACTCGTTTTCTTAAGACGGGTCGAGCCTTGATTAGTCAAGGAATTTAATTTAAGGATAAATTTCTTTTTATTTTGTTCCCACTTTTTACAGTTTGAAAAAATCCAATAAATGAGAAAACAAAAATTCCCCTTCTTATCTTGCATATATGATTTGGCTGACCAGACAAAATTATTGTCTAGTTTATCTTTGTCTAATTCCTGATTCTCAGCAATAGTTAAAGAGGGGCAGCTATAGACACCTAATTTTGTCTGGGCCTCTTAAACCGGGTAGATCCTCCTTGTCAACTCCCCAAAATGCAAAGAGACTTGCACCATTCCATATATGTGTCCCCAAAAATTTATTTCAGAGGTCAACATAAAAAGTCAACCAAAAAAAGTCAACTTTAAAAAAATCAACCCCAGAAAGTCAACCACTAAAAAAGTCTACTCCGAGTCAAAATCAAGGTTCGAAGTTGAATTGAACAATGGCGAAAGAATTTTGACAATCCAAGATCTACAATGAAAGATATGGAGTTCGGAAGATGGGTTGCGAAAATTCAGTGTAGGGGAAGACCTAATCCGGAAAATTTGGGGAAAACCGTAAAGATGGCCCAATTCGATGAAATCGAAGCCCCCAGTTGATAAAGGATGGACAAACAAAGATATCCCAAGGCCCAATTTGAAGTGGATCCCAAGGAAGAGCTGGTTAGAGCAAAAACGGAAGAACGAGCAAATTCTCGAGTTTGGAAAGGGAAAACTAAATCGGAAAGGAATTTGATCGTAAAAAATTGGGCATTTTTGGACCAACTCAAATTCAATATAGGAAAAAGCAAATGAACAAAAAAAAAAAAACCCAAAAATCAAACCCATTTTGAGTAAAACCGAGGTTTAGAAGGTTGAGAGGCAATTTCCAAAAATCCCAAAGATAATTTCGAAAAAAATAGCAAACGAGCTCGAAATATTATGAAAACTTCCAGATATTAATTTCATAATTTTTGGAAGACGTTGGTGAAGAAAAATCCAAAATTGGAGTTAATTTGAAAAATGGCAAAATTCGGGTGCACTAACCCGAAATTCCAAAAGATAATTTAAGGAAAAATAGAAAATGAGCTCAGAAAATTATGAAAACTTCCAGATATGAGTTTCATAATTTTTGAAAGAGATTGGTGAAAAAAAATCCGGGATCATAGCTCATTTGAAAAATGGCCAAATTCGGGTGCACTTACCCGAAATTTGAAAAGATAATTTCGGGAAAAATAGCAAATGAGCTTGAAAAATTATGAAAACTTCCAGATCTAAGTTTCATAATTTTTGGAAGAGATCGGTGAAGAAAAAACCGGAATCAGAGCTCATTTGAAAAAGGCTAAATTTAGGAGGCACTAAACCAAATTTTCAGAGATAAATCTGGGAAAAATAGCAAATGAGCTCAGAAAAATGTGAAAACCTCCATAATCAAGTTTTACATTGAATGGGATGAGTTGGAAAAGACAAATCCGAAAATGGGATCCATTTGCAATTAAATTAAGTTCTAGGGGAAAAAGGTAATTTGCTAAAGAAATCGAAAATGGCCAATTTGCAATCAAGAAAATTATGAAAGATGGAGGAAATTATTGAACATTCCAGGTCTTTTCCACCCATGCATAGAGGAGAAGATGAGGTTTGATCAATTTAATTCAATGGTCACTATCCCATCTTTATTGCCTTGCAAATGGTCCCCCCTCATCCAATGGCCTAGGTGCCTTGTAGAAAAGATGAGTACACCCTTCAATGATCAAGATCAAATTGTAAGATGAAATTTTTATTTATCATGAAAAAATCCTCATCCAATGGCCAAGATTGGTGGAAGAAAGATGAGCACAATCCATCCAATGGTGACGAGAGATTTGGCCAAACAAGGGAGCATGAGGGAGTGGTCCTTGTTTCATCCAATGGCCTAGGTTCTTTGTAAAGGATAAGTACACCATTCAAGGGCCATGATCAAATGGCAAGATGATATTTTTATTTGTCATGGAAAGATCCTAATCTAAGGGCTAGGATTGATGGAGAAAAGGAGCACAATCCATCCAATGCTTGAGAGGCCAACCGGCCAAGTATGAGAAAGAGAGGGGGAATGTTTTATTTCCTTAAGTGGCTGGTCATCTTAGAGAGGAAATTCAGTAGCTAATTGAGAAAGAAAAAAGGTTTTTGAAAGAAAGGAAGAGAGGATTTACTAAAAGGCTTGGAAGATAGCCGTTCCTACGTAGCTCTAGCATGATTTTCTTCTTCATTCTCATGTGTTTTTATTTGTTTTCTATGTGATTTCTACTTCTTTTCTTATGAAAATAAAAGTTTTGAAATTTTCATTCAAGCTTTCACCTTTTCCTTTTCATTAAAAATGGAAGAAAACAAATTTTCACAAATTTTTTTGACATGGCCGAATGCCTCATTTGTGTTTGCCTTGATGTTGTTTTGCATATTTGTTGTGGGAAACATGATTGTGGAAGGTTATTATTTATTTTTATATTCTGATTTTTCAAAATAAATGAAGTAAAATAGTTGGAAAGGCTTCATGATCTTGACAATATCAAGTGATTATGGTTAGGGGAGGGCTATGCCCATTTGTACCAACCATGGAGCATAACTTTCCTTGTTTTTTATTCACTTGTTTTTCTTATTACTTCCTTGCATGTCTATGCATATTTTGGTCATGCTCTTTGCATTATTTTCATGCTATGTTAGTTTTTACGTCATTTTCATGTTGTGATAGGTCCTCTATATCATTTGTCCCTCTCTTGATTGTTGGGTTCATATCGTGCATTTTAGGTCATGTAGTTTTCTTGCATTTTGTGCTCATAATATACTATATATGTATTTCGCTCAGCCCTTGGACCGTGTGTTCATTGCATGCTTTGCATTATATTTGTCAATGTCATGCATCTTAGTTCATGTAGCTATGTCATCTAGCATGTTGTGTCCAAGATACATCTTGCATCATATTCGGCCTTTCCATGCATTTTAAGTCTAGGTCATGCTTTGCATTATATTTGCCTATGTCATGCATATTAGGTCATGTAGCTATTTCATGCATCTTAGGTCACTTTCCATGTCATGAAGAGAGTAAGTCATTTTTTGCTATTCCATGTCATTTATGCCATGTCATCATTTCATGCCATGTCACCTATGTCATGTCATCATTTCATGCCATGTCATCTACGCCATGCCATCATTTCATGCCATGTCACCTATGTCATGTCATCATTTCATGCCATGTCATCTATGGCATGTCACCTATGCCATGTCATCGTTTCATGCCATATTATTCATTCATCCATGCCATATCATGTCATTCGCCATGTCATTTATAGTCTAGGTGCATTTTCATGCCATGCCATCCATGCCACGTTATCATTTCATGTCATTCGGCCATCCATATGCCATCACCATGCATTCGGCCATTCACATGCCACTACCATGTTTATTCGGCCACCATGATATTTCCTACATGTCACTGTATTTTTATGCCATAACATTTAATTCCATAGAATTTTTTTTTTGCCATGTCATTTAGTGTGCTAAGCTCATGTTTTCCATGTTGATTTCACTCACATGACATTCATTCTCATGTTATGTCACTTGGTTTTTCATGTCATTATGCTTATCATTTTGTTTGCTATGTCAACTCCATTCACATGACTTTATTATCATGCTATGCTATTCATAACATTTTTAATAAATAAGGCAATGTTCCCAAGTTTAAATAATTCATGATTTTCTCTGCTGGGTCTGCCAGAGTGGATATCATCAATTATTAACGAAGGATATCCTTTTCTAAAAACAAAGATGATTCAAAATTTTTTGAAATAAATAAAACTTTCTATGTTTTACAGTGTTTGTCGGGAAACATGAAAAGATTTTTGGTACTAATAAATTCTGAGTCATTCTCAAATAAATTCATCTATGCTATGTCATTTTATGCCATGTCATCTTATGTTATGTCATCCATATGCCATGTCATCTTGCTTGCCATGTCGATTTCATTCACATGCCATGTCATTTTATGCCAAGTCATTGTATGTCATCCACATGCCATGTCATCTTGCTTGTCATGTCGATTTCAATCACATGCCGTGTCATCATTTCATGCCATATCACCTATGCCATGTCATCATTTCATGCCATGTCACCTATGCCATGTCATTATTTCAAGCCATGTCATCTTGCTTGCCATGTTGATTTCAGTCACATGCCATGTCATTATTTCATGCCATGTCACCAATGCCATATCATCATTTTATGCCATGTCACATGCCATGTCATTTTATGTCATACATATGCCATGTTATCTTGCCTGCCATGTCGATTTCATTCACGTGCCATGTCATTTTATGTCACCTTATGCTATGCCATTTCATATGCCATGTCATCTTGCTTGTCATGTTGATTTCATTCACATGCCTTGTCATTTTATGCCATATCACATGCCATGTCATTTTATGCCATTTCATATGCCATTTCTTGCTTGCCATGTCGACTTCATTTACATGCCATGTCATTTTGTGCCATGTCACATGCCATGTCATTTTATGTCATCTATATGCCAGGTCATCTTGCTTGCCATGTCGATTTCATTCACATGTCATATCACTTTATGCCATGTCACATGCCATGTCATTTTATGCCATCCTTATGCCATGTAATCTTGCTTGCCATGTCGATTCCATTCACATGCCATGTCATTTTATGTCATGTCACATGCTATGTCATTTTATGTCATCCATATGCCATGTCGATTTTGTTCACATGCCATTTTTCATGCCATGTCATTTTGTTTCCCATGTCGATTTCATTCACATGACATTTATTCTTATACCACACCATTTTTCGTGCCATGCCATTTTATTTGACATGTCGATTTCATTCACATGACATTCATTCTAATGCCATATCACTTTGTTTGCCATGTCATGATAAGTATGCATGCCTATTTAATTTTCGTCTTAGCAACATGTTTGTATATTCATGGTTATTTTTAATAATTTTTCAAACACATGAAAAATAAATAATATTTCTACAAATCAAGATTGTTCTCGAGTTCAAATAATTCATGAATTCACTACTAGGTCTGTCGAGGAGGATATCATCAATTATCATTAATAACGGAATATCTTTTTCAAACAAAATGATTCGAAGAATTTCAAAATCAAGAAAAAATTCCATATATTTGCTGAGTCTGTCGGAAAATATGGAAAATTTTATGCTAAGTAAATTCTGGATCATTTTCAAATAAAATATGAATTTTTAAGGGGAATTTTTTACAAACACCAATTTTTAAAATCGACTTTTTACCGAGACTCGATATAACACATGACTAATATGGTATCGTTTTATACAGGCGTTGGAGGGGTGCTAATCTTTCCCCGCACGTAACCGACTCCTGAACCCGCACTTGTTTTTCTCTGGTTCAAAGTGCAGACTTCAAAATTGGTTTTAAACAAAAAATATTTTAATTAATTTTAAAATGTTTTTATAAAAAAAAATTGATTTTAATAGGTGGTCGATCACACCTAACCAAAAAATATTGGTGGCAACTCCGTTTCTTTTTTTTAGGCTGTTTTCATACCCTGAACCCTTTATTTTCAAGAGAAATTAAGTCATTTTTTCCTCTGCCTGTTTTTTCCCATCACTCGAACGGGTCCCCGGATCACGTATCGACACTCCTCATATGGTTTTAACTGCCTAGAAGCATATGCTATCACTTTATCATTCTGCATGAGAACACAAACTAATCCCTTCTTTGAAGCATCACTATAGACGGTAAAACTTTTCCAGCAATAGGTAAGGTAAGAATAGGAGCGGAAACCAACCTTTTCTTTAATTCTTCAAAGCTCTTCTCACAATGATTCGACCATTCAAATCGAACTCCCTTCTGTATCGATCTGGTCAAAGACATAGCATTACGAGAGAAATCCTCCACAAAACACCTATAGTATCCGGCTAAGCCCAAAAAGCTACGAATCTCGGAAACATTATTCAGCCTATTCCATTCTACTACTGCCTCAATTTTCTTTAGATCAACAGAAATCACATCCTTCAACACCACATGTCTAAGAAAAGCCATACTAGTAAGCCAAAACTCACATTTCTTTAATTTAGCAAACAATTGCTTCTTCCTCAAAGTCTCTAAAACGATTCTCAAATGCTCCTCATGCTCTTCTAAACTATGAAAGTACACCAATATGTCATCAATAAAGACAAACACACATTTATCCAAGTAAGGCTTTAAAACCCTATTCATCAAGGCTATAAAAGTAGCAGGAGCATTCGTCAACCCAAAAGGCATTACAAGGAATTCATAATGCCCATACCGAGTTCAAAAATAGTTTTAGGTACATCTTCAGTTCCGACTTTCAATTGGTGATACCCAGATCGAAGATTTTTCTTAGAAAACACCTGAGCACCGTTTAACTTATCAAATAGGTCATCAATTCCAGGCAAAGGATACCTATTCTTCACAGTTACCTTGTTCAACTCACGGTAATCAATACACAACCTCATACTACCATCATTCTTTTTCACAAATAACACCGGAGCTCCCTATGGAGACACACTAGGTCTAATAAAACCTTTATCAAGAAGCTCTTGCAACTATTCTTTCAACTCTTTCAATTCTGTTAGGGCCATTCTATAAGGAGTCTTAGAAATAAGACCAGTACCCGGGAGCAAAACGCTAGAGAAATCGATTTCCTGATCAAGAGGCAATCCAGAAAGATCATCAAGAAAGTCCCTCACAATAGGAATACCCTCTAGCATCATCTCATCGGTACTAGTATCAGTTACTATTGCCAAGTACCCTTTACAACCACTTTTCATTAATCGACTAGCTTGCAAAGCAGAAATAACTTTTAAAGAACATATGCACCCCTACCATAGAAAATAAAAGGTATTTCACCAGGGATATCAAAATCTACCTTTATTTTGACAATCAACCTTAGCATAATGAGCAGACAACCAATCCATCCCTAGGATCACGTCAAAGTTGTGCATACTTAAAACATGCAGAGTGGCAGCCAATTCCCTATCCTCAATTATTACCACACACATTTTGCAAATCTGATTAGACACAAGTTGACTTCTAGTTGGTGTGTCAACAAATAATTCATATTCCAAAGGTTTACAAGACAATGAAGACTTCCGAACAAAAGTAGATGAAACAAAAGAGTGCGAAGCACCAGTATCAAACAAGACATAAGCATAAACAGAGGCAGTTGATAGAATACCTAAAACAACAGTGTTTGATGCTTCAACATCCTGTTGAGTTAAAACGAACAAACGGCCTTGAGTTCGAGGTCTTCCCCCTCTTTGCGATCCAGTAGAGGGCGTCTGCGCAATTTGAACAATTTGATTGGGCTGTGTCCTTTGAACTATTGATGGTTTAGGGGTTCGAAAGTTCTAAGGTTTTTGCACTAATTGTGAATCTTGGGGAATTAGAGGATATTCAACAATACGGTGACTCTGCTGACCACATCTAAATCATGCACCAGTGACATGGCTACAATCAGTAGCTCGATGTCCTCCTCCATAAATCGAACACCTAGGACCTTGTTGAGATATCTTACCATGGGAGAATTGAATTCCTCGAGAAGGAAACTTAAGCTTGAGACCCTCTAGTGGCCTGGAACTTGGAAGGGCCACTAAAATCCCTCTTACTTTGAAAATCAGAATCTCGGCCCCTTTTCTTCAAAAATTCCTTTCTCCCTTCCTGAGTTTCCCTCCAGACTGAATCTAAGGACTTCGCCCTACCAACCACTTCATTATAGCTGGTCGAATGCAACAGAGCAAGTCCTCTACGAATATGAGCATTCAAGCCATTTTCAAACCTTCTAGCTCTACTCTCATCATCAGAAACAAGAGAAGTAGCAAACTTTGACAACCGATGAAACTCAGTCTCATAGTCATCCACAGTCATACTACCTTGAACCAGATTGAGAAACTCTCTTTCCAATTAAAGCAACTTACTTTGAAGAAAATACTTTGTATAGAAAGCAGTGCGGAAGTTGTCCCCAAGTGAAGAATCCAAGATCATTTTCATGAGTACAAGCTACTATTTTCCACCAGTTATTTGCACTCCTTTGCAGCAAGTAAGCAGCAAATCTAATCTTATCTTGATCTGAGGAACGCATTGCATCAAAAGCTTTCTCCATCTCCTCAATCCATAATTTACCATCATCAGGTTTTGTAGAACCCTTAAAGGCAAGATGTACTATCTTCTTAAACTCACCCAAAGTTTTCCATTCCATAGAATTATCGGCTCATTGCATTGGTGGCTAATGTTGTCGTGATCCCTTACTAAGTTAATTACTTCATTAATCAGAAGCACCACCCTATCATTATTCCCAGCCACTGCAGCTTGTGCTTCCACTGTTGGATTAGTAGGAGGCTGGTGATTCCCAAAACCACTTTCACTAATTGGTGCAATTTTAACACCAAGATCCCGATTTTGATTTTGGGGATTTTGGCATCTCTAGTACGAGAATCACAGCACCATCACCTCTAGCATTTGCCGCAATCTCAGCAAGGTTAGGTTCATTATTACAACGAGGATGCATACTGATTCATTCATAATAACAAACATATCAAAATAAGGATTTTCACAAAATGAACAACAAGCAATCATAACGAAAGAGAAAAAAATGAACAGAAGATTACGTCCCAAACTTTAATTTCCCTACCCCACACTCAATCTTCGCAATAGTATCTAAAGAATTTAAAATAATGTTCATGAAGATCTAAGATAAAAAAACCTAGGCTCCCTAACAAGACATTTAGGTTGCGTGGCAACCTCTCTAACAAACCGAAAGTATTTGGTAATATAATCTTTAATAAAATGTTTCTTTCTTAATAATGAGAAAATATTTAAAACTAAGTAAAATAGAAAATTATAAGTTAAAACGTAAAATCAGTATCAATATGATTTATAGACACCTAATTTTGTCCGGACCACTAAAACAGGTATGTTTTCTTCCTAAATTGATGTTTTAGAATGCAAAAAGGCTTTTCTCATCCTGCAGGTGGTACTCTGAGACTTAGTCTAAGAAGTCGAGCATAAAAAGTCAAACTTGAAAAAGTCAACCTCAAAAATTAAACTACTAAAAAAGTCAACCCACTTTCAAAATCAAGATTTGAAGTTCAATTGAAAGATGGTGATTTTTTTTTTTGATAATCCGAGGTCTACATTGAAAGATATGGAGTTCGAAAGTTGAGTTACGGAATTTCAGAAGAAAGAAAACCCTAGTTCGGGAAATTTGGGAAAAAGTGCTTAAATGATCAAATTGGTAAGAATTGAAGGTTCCAAATGAAAGATAATCAATGACTACGGGTCATGGAGAAGCTACTTGGAATAAAAACTGAAGGAAAAGTCAATTCGAAAGGAAATCGAGAATTAGGGTTTTTTGGTGGACTTTAGTGAAATTTGGAAAATTACAGAATTGGCCCGATTCGGTAGAACTAAAGCCCCTAATTGATGAAGAATGGTGAAACAAGGATAGCCCAAGGCTCAGTTTGAAGTAATTTCGAGAAAAGAGCTGATTGGAGGAAAACGAAAAAACGAGGAAATACCCGATACTGAAAAAGGGAAAAATCAAAACGGGAGGGAATTTGATCGTAAAAATTGGACATTTTTTCGACCAACTCCAATTCAATATATGAAAAAGGCCCAAAAAAAGAAAATCTGAAAATCGGACTTGTTTTGAGCAAAACCGGTCTTTGGAGGCAAAAGGGCAAAATTGGAAATTCAAAAGGATAAATCCCGAAAAAATAGCAAATGGGCTCCAAAAATTCTAAAAATTTGCATATATCATTTTTAAATTATTTGGAAGAGATTGGTGAAAGAAAATCCAGATTTAGAGTTCGTTTACAAAATGGCCAAATCCCGGGCCCACTATGTAGAAATTCAAAAGGATAAATCCCGAAAAAATAGCAAATAGGCTCCAAAAATTCTAAACATTTGCAGATCTCATTCTTAAATTATTTGGAAGAGATTGGTGAAAGAAAATCCAGATTTGAGTTCGTTTTTAAAATGGCTAAATCTCGAGCCCACTATGTAGTAATTCAAGGGGATAAATCCCCAAAAAAATAGCAAATGACCTCCAAAAATTATTAAAACTTCCAGATCACACTTGTAAATTATTTGGAAGAGATTGGTGAAGAAAAATATGGATTCGGATCTCGTTTAAAAAATGGTAAAGTTTGGGAGCACAAAAAGGCAATTTTGGAAGAAAAAATTCAAAAAAATAGCAAATGGACTCGAAAAATTTTGAAAACTTTTAGGATTCAATTTTTTATTATATCAAAAGTATTGAAAAAATAAAATTTGAATTTGGAGCCCGTTTGCTATTTATTTAGGTTCAGGGGTCAAAAAGGTCTTTTTACCAAAGAAATCAAAAGGGGCCAATTTGTAATTAAAAAAAATATGAAAGATAAAGGATTTGCTGAGATAATTCCTCCCTTGGTCAGCCAGCATAGAGGAGAATAAGGAAGGTTGATCAATTTAATTCCTTAGTCACTATCAAGCTCAACATGATTCCACTAGTACCTTGCAAATTGTCCCCCTTCATCCAATGGCTTTGGTGCTTTGTAGAAAAGTTGAATGCACCATTCAAAGGCCAAGATTAAATGCCAAGATGAAATTTTTATTTTTCATGCAAGAACCCTCATCCAATGGCCAAGAATGGAAGAAAAATGAGCATAACTTATCCAAGGGTGGGCATTTATTTGGCCAAGCAAGGAAGTGCATGGGATTGGTCTTTTTCATCCAATGGCTTAGGCCATTTACAAGGGCTGAGTACACATTTTAAGGGCTGGGATTACATGCCAAGATGCCAATTTTATGTCTTCATAAAAGAATCCTTATCCAATTGCCCAGAATGGAATAAGAAAAATGAGCACAACTCATCCAAGGGTGGGCATTCATTCGGCCAAGCAAGGGAGAGCATGGGATTGTATCCTTAATTCATCCAAGGGCTGATGTTATAAGAAGAGCTGAGTAGACATCTTAAGGGCTGTTATCAATTGGCAAGAATATATTTTTATTATGTCAACAAAAGATCCTAATCTAAGGGCCAAAATTGGAGGAGAAAAAGTGCAAAAACCATCCAAGGGTAAGGATGCCAACTGGCCAAGGAAGGAATAGGAAGGGAATGTTTTGTTTCTCTCATATAGGCTATGCCATTTGAGAGAGGAGGGCAGTAGCTAATTTGGCAAAGAAGAGGTTTTTGAAATAAAGAAAAGAAAGGTTTTCTAAAAAGAGCTTGAAGGCAGATTTCTACCAAGCTCTTGCATGGTTTTCTTCTTGTTTTTCATATTGATTTCGATTTTCCATTTTGTTTTCCTACTACATTTCTCATAGAAATCAAAGTTTTAAAATGTTTACTTAAGTTTTCATCTTTTCTTCTTCATCAAAAATGGTTGAAAACAATTTTTTTTTACAAGTTTTTTGGCTTGGCCGAATGTGGCATGAATGCTTGCCTTGATTTTTCTTTTTTTCTTCTTTGCATGTTGTTGTGGAAAACATGATTTTGGAAGGTTTCATTTAAGTATTCAAGGTTCTGATTTTTTACAAAAAATGAAGCAAAAGAGGTTGAAATGGCTACATGATCTTGATACATATCAAATGACCATGGTTAGGGGAGAAGCTATGCCCATTTTTACCAACCATGAAGCTCACTTCTATTTTGTTGATTAGCATGGTTTATTTTTTTATTTTTTTGAAATGGAAAGGCTTCATGATCTTGACAAGATCAAGTGGTTATGGTTAGGGGAGAGGCTATGCCCATTTTGTACCAACCATGGAGCTTAACTTTCCTTGTTTTATTTACTAGTTTTTCTTGTTATTTTCTTTGCTTGTTTATGTTTATTTTGATCATTTTCTTTATATTTTTATCTATATTTGCTTTTATATTTCTTTTTTCTTCATGATATTTCTTTGTAGGTTTTGGCCCTTGTGTTTTTCTTGATAACATTTTGCATTTTTCTCATGTATCCTACCTTGTTTGTTGCCATGTTTGCATTTTACATTTTGTCATGTGACCATTCGGCCTCTTCATGCATTCCATGCCTTGTATGTGCATTTTCATCATTTTAGTTGATAGGTTAGCATTTCATGCCATGACATTATGTATTTTGATTTGGTTTGCCATGTGTTAGTGTTATTTGCTACATAGGATTGCCTTAGGTTATCTAGTGGCCATTCGGCCTCTTCATGCATTCCATGCCTTGTATATGCATTTTCATCATTTTAGTTGATAGGTTAGCATTTCATATCATGACATTAGGTATTTTGATTTGATTTGCCATGCGTTTGTGTTATATGCTACATAGGATTGCCTTAGGTTATCTAGTGGCCATTCGGCCTTTTCATGCATTCCATGCCTTGTATGTGCATTTTCATCATTTTAGTTGATAGGTTAGCATTTCATGCCATGACATTATGTATTTTGATTTGGTTTGCCAAATGTTTTTGTTATTTGCTACATAGGATTGCCTTAGGTTATCTAGTGGCCATTCGGCCTCTTCATGCATTCCTTACCTTGTCATGCATTTGTATTTTGTTTAGGTATCATGCTTTGCATTATTATGCCTTGAGATTGTGTATTAGTTGCTGTTTGTTCATGACATTCTCATGCATTCTCATCACATTTTAGGTCTAGGCAATCTTTGTATTGCCATGCATATTAGGTCTTAGATCATATTGGTATTGCCATGCATTGCTATGCTATTTAGATCTTAGGCCACATTAGCATTGTCATGCATATTCATAACACATTAGGTCTAAGTCACATTTGCATTATCAAGCATTTCATGCATGTTAAGTTAGGATAGCATTTATTTCCATGCAAACTCATGCTAGGCATTTAGGTCATTATGTATGCCATGTATTTTCCATACCACTTAGGTTTTGAATCATGCATTTCATGCATTCAACTTGCTTTATGTTCATGCATATCATGTCATGCCACATGATTTATGACTTAGGCCAATCAATGGCTCAAAGTCATGCTCACTTGAGCACACTTGTGGAAAATTAAAGAGTTGTCAAATTGATTATTCTACCTTTGTGATTTTTTTTACTCAGCCAATTTTTGTCCAATTTTTTAGAAGTTGTAGCTAATGTTTGTAGGTCTTTAGGAGAGTCTCCGATATTTTTAATTTGATTTTTAAATGATTTTATCAAAGGCAAAAAAATGTGTTCTCGCAAAACAGTTTTTCACCCAGTACTCGTACTTTCCTAATTTTTTTGGGCAATCATCTTTAATTCAAAAAATTAAGCCAATTTTTTCTAATGTAGTTTTACATGTTTTGAGTCTCCAGTATGTTTTTTTATATTTTTTTATTTTTAAAAATATGTTAAAAAATCGTGTATTAAAACTGGACAGTAGAGGCAGATTTGAATTCAAAAGGAAAACAATTGTTGAATTTGGTTAAGGCATTTAGAGGGGGTTGTTTAAAAGCTTTAGCTACTGTCTTAGGATAGTTTCTAAGACTTTTTAAACTTTAAAAATGATTTTATAAACCTCAGGTTAAGGGTGGTCAAGTCCGGGATTTTAAACTTAGGAAATTAGAGCCATTTTAAAAGGGTTAGACTAGGGTTTTATTTTTAATCCAAGGTCTTCAAAATTGTTTTCAAACAATCACAAAGTATTTTGATTTTTAGAAAAATTAATTTGATATATTTTCCTAAGGTAGCCGGATATCTTTTTAGATATACGGATTTCCTTAATTAAAGGAAAAAATACATTTTCATGCATTGCATTTTTCATGTTCATGCATACTATATAATATCTGATTGTTGATAATTTCCATGATATTGTTATTATTTTGATTTATTTTATGATGTTATGTTGTTTGTTATAAGTTTTTGAATATTATATGTTATTCTACGCTTTTTATTTAGTTATTCATTTTTTTCACATTATTTAGCATAAACTATGTTCATGCATTATTATTATTTCTATTTTCATGCATATTACATGATAGCATTATTTTATGTTTCATGTCATTTAGATTATATTCCATGTCATTTAGGTTTAATTATTTAAAATTTGCCATGTCATCTAGGTCATTTCATTTTATTTAGAATATATCATGTTACTTAGGATATTTTATTTCATTTAGAATATATCATGATACTTAGGATATTTCATTTCATCTAGAATATGCTATGCCATTTAAATTATATCATATCATTTAGGTTGCATTATATTATCTAGACTTTGCTATGTCATTTATTTATGTCACACATGTTCATATTTATTTTTTTTAAATGTTTTGAAAAAGATAATGATTTTCAATAAAATAATGATATTCTCGAGTTAAAATAATTCATGAGTTCTCTACCGGGTTTGTTGGAGAGGATATCATCAATTATCATTAATAAAGGAATATCTTTCTTTCAAAAAAGGAGAATGATTCGAAAGATTTTCCAAATAAATAAAAATTTCTATATTTTGCCAATATTGTCGGGGAATATAGAAAAATTTTGAATTAATAAATTTCGGATCATTTTCAATTAAAAATGGAATTATTTTTCTTTAAATTGGGAATTAACTTGAAATACTTAATTAAAAACTGACTTTTTACCGAGACTTGAGATAACACATGATTAATAAGGTACCGTTTTATACGGGCGTTGCGGGGGTGCTAATCTTTCTCCGCACGTAACCGAGTCCCGAACCCGATTCTTCGATTTTCTCTAGTTTATAACGCAAACTTGAAATTGGTTTTAAAAATGTTTTAATTAATTTTAAAATATTTTATAAAACCGGTTTTAATAGATGGCCGATCACACCTAGCTAATAAAGACTAGTGGCGACTCCATGTCTTTTTCCGAGGTTGTTTTCAAGCCCTCATTTTATTTCAAGAGGAATTAAGTCAACTTTTCATCTGTTTTTCCAATGTCACGTTTAACGAATAATAAAGTCTTGCAATGAGACTTTGTTATTTTTTTGGTTGCGACAACTTGCCGACTCCACTGGGACGTTAGAGAGTCAGGCCTAGAATTAGTCATGTGTTATCAAAGTCTCAGTTTTGTTGTTTTAATTGGTATTTAATTTTAATTCTCACATTTTTTAAAAAAATAAAGAGAATTTTGAAAATAATAAAATGTTTTTGGTTATGGCCATTGTTATATGCTTGCATATTATTTTTTGTTCTCTGGTTATTCTGTTGCGTATATTTATATGTTTGCTTGACTAATGCTTTACATTGGTTGATTTTAGTGGGGTATTTAGAATAAGGGGTGTAGAATAGGTGGTGAACGGTTTGTTTTATTCCTCCGCACACACTGCACTTGCATTTGCATAACAGGAACCCTCTACCTATGTTTCGCCCTTTTAAGTGGGAGTAAAGTAACTACGCCTTCGTGATGATCCTCCGTATGGGCTACTGAAACACTTTCGGAGTATAAAGTACCTAATGCCTTCATGATGATCCTCCGTATGGGCTTAGGAAAATATACTCTAACAAATTGAACCCATTTTTATCGGGGTGCCTTACTAGCCTTCACAGGCGACAGTGAGGAACAATTCGGGACCTTAGAATCGATTCACCTTCATATAATGAACCTAGGCGAAGCCATGCCGTATCTCTGTTAGATACCCGCAGTTAAGAACACATTACCATATTTCTATATGTTAGATTTTACAATTTGGGTGATGATGAACGAACATCATATCGCTCATAATAAGTTTGTTATTTCGTCCCAAAGGCTTCATAATGCCGAAACTCTATTAAAATTTTTGGGACATTTTAAAAAAAAAAAGCATGTTATTATTTATGTTATACTTGTGAATTCATTTCTTTAGTAATTTATTTCTTTTTATTTCTCTTCTTGACATGCATCATAGACATCATCATACACTTGAAGTTTATTGGCCTCGGGATAGTCATCAACCCAAAGGACTTTCATTGAATGTCAAGTTATTTCAGTAATAGAAGATCATGCAGTAGTTAGGGCACGGTCGGAGAAAGATCAGAGGGAGGATGGTAATTGCCTGAAGAAAGATTATGTGTCAATATTGTCGGAAAGGGTCAAAGTGGATTTTGGACAGAATAATCTTCGAGGGTCAATCGACATTTGGAATCAGTGGAATGTATCAGAGAAAGAAGCCTTCCCTCAGAAATATGGAGATATAGCACTCTTAATTTCGATTAGGGTCAATAGTGGGTTGATTCAGGCTATGGTACAGTTTTGGAATCCTGCTTATAGATGTTTTACTTTTAACAAGGAGGATATGACCCCACTTATTGAAGAATATTCAGCACCGTTACGTATTGAGTGTCCTAATTTTGATCGGGTATATTTGAATGAGGTGAAACCTTTACGTTTTAAGAGGAAAGTGACCGTGGGAAACTCTCCGACAATTAATATTGGGTCATTCCGATAAAGAAAAAGCCAGGGACATCTTTGCTTTAGCCATATATGGATTGATCATATTCCCAAAGATATTGGGTCATGTGGATATAGCCGTGTTTGATTTCTTTGAAAAATTGGGACAGAAAATTAATCTATCTTCGGCCATCATAGCTGAAACTATCCTACCGATACGTCATCCCCATCGCAGGGCACCCGTTCGAGTGAGTGGGAAACAGAAGCAGAGAAAAAGACGACTTAATTCCTCTAGATTGAAATAAATGGTTGACGGTATGAAAATGGCATCGTAAAAATACATGGAGTCGCCACCAATATTTTTTAGCTAGGTGTGATCGGCCACCTATTAAAACCGGTTTTATAAAACATTTTAAAATTAATTAAAACATTTTTAAAACCAATTTCAAGTATGCGTTATAAACCAGAGAAAATCGAGGAATCGGGTTCGAGACTCGATTACATGCGCGGAAGGATTAGCACCCCCACAACGTCCGTAAAAAACGGTACCTTATTAATCATGTGTTATCTCAAGTCTCGGTAACAAGTTGGTTTTCATTTAGTATTTCAAGTTAATTCCCAATTTTAAGAAAAATAATTCCATTTTTAATTGAAAATGATCCGAAATTTATTAATTCAAAATTTTTCTATATTCCCCGACAAAATCGGCAAAATATAGAAATTTTTATTCATTTGGAAAAAATTTCGAATCATTCTCGTTTTTTGAAAGAAACATATTCCTTTATTAATGATAACTGATGATATTCCCTCCAGCAAACCTAGTAGAGAACTCATGAATTATTTTAACTCGGGAATATCTTTATTTTTATTGAAAATCATTATCTTTTTCAAAACATTTAAAAATATGAACATGAACATGTATGACATAAATAAAATGACATGGAAAAGTCTAGATAATATAATGCAACCTAAATGATATGATATAATTTAAATGGCATAATATATTCTAGGTGAGATGAAAAATCCTAAGTATCATGGTATATTCTAAATGAGATAAAATGATTTAAATGACATGGCAATTTTAAATGATATGGCATATTTTAATTGACATGGCATATTATAAATAAAATAACCTAAATGACATGGAATATGATCTAAATGACAAGAAATGACATGAAACATAAAATAATCCTATCATAAAATATGCATGAAAATAGAATAAAAATGCATGAACATAATATATGCTAAATAATGTGACAAAAATAAATGACTAAATAAAAAATATAGGATAGCATTAAGTATTCAAAATCATATGGCAAACAATATAACATCATAAAATTTAAATCAAAGTAATAATAATACCATGGAAAATATCATAGCAAAAATCACATATTAAATAAAATGCATGAACATGGAAAATGCAATGCATGAAAATGTATTTTTTTCCTCTAAACAAAGAAATCCGTATATCTAAAAAGATATCCGACTACCTTAGAAAAATATGTCAAATTAGATTTTCTAAAATTAACAAAACTTTGTGATTGTTTGAAAACAATTTTGAGGAAAAACTTGAATAAAGATTAAAACCCTTACCAAACCCTTTTAAAATGGCTTTAATTTCCTAAGTTTAAAATCCCGGACTTGACCACCCTTAACCCGAGATTTATAAAATCATTTTTAAAGTTTGAAAAGGCTTATAAACTACCCTAAGATAGTAGCTAAAGCTTCTAACCAACCCCCTCTAAATGCCTTAGCCAAATTCAACCATTATTCTTCTTTTGAATTCAAATCTGCCTCTACTATCCGATTTTGACACACAATTTTTTAGTCTATTTTTAAAATTCAAAACAATCTAAAACAAATACTAGAGACTCAGAACATGTAAAACTACACGATAAAAAATTTTCTTAATTTTATGATTAAAGATGACTGCCCAAAAAAATAAGAGAAGTTCGAGCACTGGGTGAAAAAACTGTTTTGTCAAAACACATTTTTTGCCTTTGATAAAGTCATTCAAAAATCAAAGCAAAAATTGTTGGAGATCACCCTAAAGACCTAAGGATAGTAGCTAAAACATTTAAAAACCTTGGACAAAAATTGGCTAAGTAAAAATCACAAAGATAGAATAATCAATTTGACAACACCTTAATTTTCCACAAGTATGCTCAAGAGAGCATGACTTTGAGCCATCGATTGGCCTAAGTCATAAATCATGTGGCCATGACATGGGATGCATGAACATACAGCAAATGAAATGTATGAAATGCATGGTCTAAAGCATAAATGGTAAAGGAAATGCATGACAATTCAAAATAACCTAAATGCCTAGCATGAGTTTGCATGGCAATAAATGCTATCCTAACTTAATATGCATGCAATGCTTGATAATGAAAATATGACTTGGACCTAATATGTTATGAATATGCATGAATGTAATCTAAGACCTAAATAGCATAGCAATGCATGGCAATACCAATATGGCCTAGACCTAAAATGTAATGAACATGCATAGCAATACTATGAACATACAATTACCAATGAAACTAATGCTAATGCTGGAACAAACAACAACTAATACACAGTTTCAAGATATGATAATGTAAAGCATGTTACCAAAACAAAATACAAATGCATGACAAGCAAGGAATGCATGAAGAGGCCGAATGGTCACATGATACTCTAATGCAATCCTATCTAGTAAATGACACAAAAATATGACAAATCATATCAAGAGCATAATGTCATGACATTTTCACAGGAATATACTAAAATCAAATGCACAAGCTCATGACATGGAGATGCAAACAAGTCAAGAAGCAAGATGAAAATGCATATGTAAGACATACTAAATATCAAGATATGCTAACTCATGGGATGGAGATGCAAACAAGCGAAGAAGCAAGATGAAAATGCACATGTAAGGCATAGCAACATGGAGTAGCCGAATGGCCATATGACAAAATATGAAAATGCAAACTTGTTTATAATATGAGACATGATATCTGAAAAAAATGCACAATATGACTCAAATGAACACAAAGGCTGAATCTACAAGGAAACAATATCAAGCATAGAAATAAAATATAAAAACAAATATAGCATAGAAAATAATGTAAAGAACATATATAAAATTAAACATAGACATGCAAAGCAAATAACAAGCAAAACTAGTAAATAAGACAAGGAAAGTTAAGCTTCATGGTTGGTATAAAATGGGCATAGCCTCTCACCTAACCATAATCACTTGGTCTTGCCAAGATCATGAAGCCTTTCCATTTCAAAAATCAGAAAATAAACCATGCTAAACAGCAAAATTAAGGTGAGCTTCATGGTAGGTAAAATGGGCATAGCCTCTCTCCTAACCATGGTCACTTGGTCTTGCCAAGATCATATAGCCATTTCAACCTTTTTGCTTCATCTTTTTGTACAAAAATCAGAATATAAAATACTCTAAACAAACCTTCTGAAAATCGTTTTTCCACAACAACATGCAAAGAAGAAAAAAGAAGAGACCAAGGCCAACAAACATCCACATTCGGCCAAAGCATAAACTTATGTAAAAAATTTGTTTTTAACCATTTTTTTTTGAAGAAGAAGAGATGAAAACTTAAGTAAACATTTAAAAAAACTTTATTTCTATGAAAAATATTGTAGGAAAACAAGATATAAAACCAAGAAATCACCATGGAAAACAAGAAGAAAGCTATGCTAGAGCTTGGTAGAGATGACTACCTTCAAACTCTCCTATTGAAAACCTTTTTTTTTTCTTTCTTTCAAAACATTTTTCTTTGCTAAATTAGCCACTGAATTCAGCCAAAAACCTTTGAAAAAATGAAACCAACCCCTCCTCTAATGGCTTAACCGAATGGCCCTCTAACCCTTGGATGAAATTTTTACTTTCTCTCCTCCAATTTTGGCCCTAAGACTAAGATATTTTGATGACAACATAAAAATTTCATCTTGCCAATTGATAGCAGCCCTTAAGATGTATACTCAGCCCTTGTAGTAACCTCAGCCCTTAGATATGAAAAAGGACCAATCCCACGCACTCCCTTGCTTGCCTCCTTGAGTGCCTACCCTTGGATGAGTTGTGCTCTTCCATTCTTGGTCATTGGATGAGGACAACATAAAAATGACATCTTGTAGATTAAATCCAGCCCTCAACATGTGTACTCAGCCCTTGTAGATGGCCTAAGCCATTGGATGACAAGAGACAATCCCATGCACTCTCTTGCTTGGCCGAATGAATGCTCACCTTTGGATGAATTGTGCTCATCTTTTTTCTTCCATTCTTGGCCATTAGATGAGGGTTCATTCATGACAAATAAAATGTCATCTTGGCATTTAAATTTGGCCATTGGATGGTGCATTCAACTTTCCTACAAGTCACCTAAGCCATTGGATGAAGGGGGGACCATTTGCAAGGTGTTAGAGGTAGCATGTGACTTGATAGTAACTAAGGAATTAAATTGTTCAAGCTTCCTTCTTCTCCTCTATGCTAGCTGATCAAAGAAGGTGAAATCCCAGCAATTCCTTCTTCTCTCATATTTTCCTTAATTACAAATTTGCCCTTTTTGGTTTCTTCGTTAAAATGACCTTTTTGCCCCCTAAACCTAAATAAATAGAAAGCGGACTCGAAATTCAAATTTTACTTATTCAATACTTTCAAAATAATAAAAAACTAAATTCTGGAAGTTTTCAAAATTTTTTTAGTCCATTTGCGATTTATTTTGGACTTATTTCCAAAATTACCCCTTTTTACGCACCCGAACTTTACCATTTTTTAAACGAGCTCCGAATCCAGATTTTTCTTCACCAATCTCTTCCAAATAATTTAAAAATGTGATCTGGAAGTTTTCATAATTTTTGAAGCTCGTTTGCTATTTTTTCTGGATTTATCTGCTTGAATTATTGTATAGGGGACCCGAGATTTGGCCATTTTGCAAACGAACTCCGAATCAAGATTTTCTTTCACCAATCTCTTCAAAATAATTGAAAAATGAGATTTGCAAATTTTTAGAATATTTGGAGCTCATTTGCTATTTTTCCCAAATTTTCCAATTTTACCCCTTTGCTTTCGAAACCCAATTTTGCTCAAAACAAGTCTGATTTTTAGATTTTCTTTAAACTGAGCCTTGGGCTATCCTTTTTTAATCATTCCTCATCAATTAGGGGCTTTAGTCCTACCGAATCGGGCCATTTCTATAATTCTTCAAAATTTCATCGAAATCCACCAAAAACCTAATTCTCGGTTTTCTTCCTAATTGACTTTTCTGTCAGATTTTCTTCCAAGTAGCTTCTCCATTAACGGTAATCAGTACTTATCTTTCATTTGAAACCTTCAATTCTGACCAATTTGATCGTTTAAGCACTTTTCCCCAAATTTCTCGAACTAGGGTTTTCTTTCTACTAAATCTCAGTAACCCAACTTCCGAACTCCATATCTTTCAATGTACACCTCGGATTATCAAAATTCTTTCACCATTTTTCAATTGAACATCAACTCTTGATTTTGGAAGTGGGTTGACTTTTATTGTAGTTGACTTTTTTGGGGTTGACTTTTTCGAGTGTGACTTTTTCTGTCTGCTTTCTTAGACTAAGTCTCGGAGTACCACCTGCAGGATGAGTTTTAGCATTCTGAAACATCAATTTTGGAAGAAAACATACCTGATTTATGGATCCGGACAAAATTAGGTGTCTACAACTGCCCCTCTTTGGCATTGCTGAGAATCCGGAATCAGGCAAAGATAAACAAACACTAATTTTGTACGGTTAGTGAAATCACATGTGAAGAGAAAGGAAAGGGAATTTTCATTTTCATTTTTTCGTTTTCATCATTTTTTTTATTTTTTTCGTCATCTTTTTTATTTTTATTTTTTGAAAAACTTGTAAATAGAAGATTTTGTCCATAAATTGAATTCCCTGACTAATCAAGGCTCGACCCGTCTTAAGGAAACGAGTTCGATTTGCAAGAGAAGAAAAGACCTCGACGATGGTCTCGGGGTCATATCATGTCTTGTGCTAACCTTACTAGCATGGGTGAAACCGAAAATTGAAAAAGATCTGACTGAAACCAGGGATTGAAATGACATGGGTAAAACTAGAAATTTGAAAAGGATCTGGATAAAACCATAAATTGAAAAGCATATGTGAAACCAGAAATTTGAAAATGATTTGGATGGAACCAAAAATTGAAAAGCAAGGGTGAAACCAGAAATTTGAAAAAGATCGGGATGAAACCAGAAATTGAAAAGCGTGGGTGAAACCATAAAATTGAAAAATGATCTAGATGAAACCAGGAATTGAAAAGCATGGGTAAAACCAAAAATTTGAAATAGATCTGGATGAAACCAGAAATAGAAAAACATGGGTGAAACCAAAATTTTTTGAAAAATATCTGGATGAAACCAGAGAATAAAAAGGCATGGGTGAAACCAGAAATTTGAAAAAGATCTGGATGAAACCAGAAATTGAAAGGCATGGGTGAAACCAGAAATTTGAAAAGGATCTGGATGAAACCAGAAATTGAAAGGCATGGGTGAAACCAGAAAATTGAAAAATGATCTGGATGAAACCAGGGATTGAAACGACATGGGTAAAATCAAAATTTTGAAAAAGATCTGGATGAAACGAGAAATTGAAAAGCTTGGGTGAAACCAAAAATTTGAAAAAGATCTGGATGAAACCAGAGATTGAAAAGGCATGGGTGAAACCAAAAATTTGAAAATGATCTGGATGGAACCAGAAATTAAAAAACATGGGTGAAACCAAAAATTTGAAAAAGATCTAGATGAAACTAGAAATTGGAAAGCATGGGTGAAACCAGAAATTTGAAAAATATCTGGATGAAACCAGAGAATAATAAGGCATGGGTGAAACCAGAAAATTAAAAAAGATCTGGATGAAACTAGAAATTGAAATGTCCTGGAAATTGACCTGAAGGATTTGAGAGAGGATGCAAATGCTTGATGGTGTAAATGCAAATGTCTTGGATTAATGCAAATACTTCTTGAAATGATACAAATGTCTTGGATTGATGCAAATGCTTCTAAATGCAGATGCAGATGTCCCTACAAATCATGTTCATGTAAGTGGTTCATGAATGGTGTAATTGCAGCTACAATAAAGATGCAATGATCCTAGAAATGATGCACTTGCTTGAGATGATGCGAATGCAAATATCTATGAAGGATGTACTTGTAAAGGTAGAATGCAGATGCTCATGGAATAATGCAAATATAAATATCCATGAATGATGTAAATGCTTGCTGACACAGTGAAGATGCAAAGCTTAATAGAGAGATGAGTGTTCATGAATGATGCAAATGCCCTCGATCGTTTTTCTAGACTTTGGCTTAGCCTTTCCCATTTATTTTTCCTCTTCAAATCAGAGTATATCTTCAACTCTTTTTTCAATCTTTGGCTATTCTTTTTGCCCCAACAGTTTTCAAACTCTTATCAACAGAAATCTGCTTGTTAAGTTTTATTTATTCTTCTCATATTTGGAAGTCAAGGTTATCCTCAGTAATTCCACACCTTTGGATTAGAAAAACTCTTATCTCATGTCAACATCAAAAATGGGTATTTCAAAAATATTTTTATTTTCACTTTCTGAAAAACAATTTTGCTTATTTAATGAAAAATTATGAGTCAAAAGTTTTAACCCCACTATGTGTAATGTACAAATCTTTTGAAGACTGATGATCACTGTTAGAAATTTTCCTAAGTGTCAATTTGGTTTTTTCAACTTGAATTGACAAGGCTTAGTACAACATGATTTTTTTTTTCCAAGAAAACTTTACAACAAAAAATGTATGTCCCTTCTAGGCTCACAAATGGAACATATTTTATAAATCATGAATTCATTGAGAACCAAACAAATTCAACATTCTTTTAGTTTGCATATCAAGGTATTTTGACGAGCGTCAAGATTGGTTGGGATGTTTAAACTGGAAAGTTGAGTTTAGAGAAAAAAAGTTTCAGTTTTTGAAATCAATCATCCGAATAAGAGTTGACAATTTGGGAGGTTCAGGAATTCCTAGATGTTCCTCGATGACCACTTATTTAAGATGATCTTCTCTTTTGTGGTATCGACACTATCATAGATGGCATCGAAAATTCGCATTTTACTCTAGACCGCCTGTTTTTGGGTTTTCGCCTTAGAGTCCCGTTCTCTCCAATTTTTTCTTTTTTCATTGATTTACCATGCATTTGAGAATTCTAAATTCTTCCTTAGTGAAATGATAATTCGATGAGATGAGATGAAATCTGAGGAAAAAACCCTTCAAGTTAAATATTCATGCTTGATCAAAATAGACTTTTAAAGCATGAAATGTAGGCCATGGCTCAGGGTTCAGAAAGAAAGGATAAATAGGCCCAAAATATGTGTTTGAGGGTAATCAGCTCAAGGATCATTTCTTGAGGAGGATTCTCTTGGAAACATTTATCCCTTTTTGGATTTTCATTCTTTTTTGACTTTTTGTTCTTTTTCTTCCTTGCTTTTGGCTTTTATTTGCCATACATTTTCACATTTTTTCTTGGCTTTTATTTTGTTCTTGGCTTCCATTTCACCATCTTTTCCTTTTTCTTTTTCTTTGACAGAGTGAGCCCGTATTTATTCGGGGCTCCATTTGCTTTGTGCCTGCCTTTGAGCTAAGACTCATTTTTTCGTGATCTTTGAGAAGATCTTTCCTCACATTTGCCCCCCAGTGTAGAGGGTGATCCTTGATCAGGGTTCAAAGAAGAAAGAATTCTTTTGGGTCAAAAGGGGTGATGATGGATAATTTCTTTTTTGCGAAAGGGAGATGAAAGATGGCCATTTCACATATCAAGCACGAATATTCACATTGAAAAGCAATCCTCATGGTAAATAGATAATCAGAATTTCATTTTGCACTTTGGAATCATCCGAATTCTCATATGCATGATATCACAAAAAAAAATTTTATCGCATGCCCCAATGATTCATGCGTTAGTTCCATCTTTTTTCACCATGTATCCATCATTTCCACATATGATGCCCCAATTAGATTAACCATGAGAATCTGTATCATTATGAGGAACATCGCAAGTCTAGGTCTGTACTGAAAAGAATAAGTTTCAATCTTGGGTTTGTTTGGAGTGAATAAGGAAAATATGACCCAAAAACGGGTTTTCTCTGGGACATAGGATAATCTAGTTTAATCATTGTGCCCCAGGGTGTCAATCATGAAGTGATGTTTGGGAAATTAGTGTTTTGTGGTTATTGGGAAAGGCATGAATGGCTTTGGCACCACATTGCCACACATCGAATTACCAAGATCTAGATTCTTGAAAGAATGTCTCATTTATTTGAATTTCAAGGAGTTCGAAATTTTTTCAAAAAGTTTGTTTCTTTGTTCATAACCTAGACTAGTATTTACATTTTTGCTTATTCTGCAATGATAATGGTTTATGAAGTTTAATCATTCATATTCCTTGAAGCATTAGGTCTTTCAAGTGATCTTAGTTTCAGGGATTTAGACATATGGAATCCCCAAAAGAGGGAAGGTATTGGGTCATTTCTAACAATGATCATCAATATTCTCTAGACTATCCACTATTAGAACCTCCTTAATGCTTGTTTTTGCACATTCAAATTATTGTAAAAACACAACAAACATAAAAACATTCAAAATTCATATATTTCATAGGGATGTTAACACAAGACAAGTGTTTTCATCATGAGGTATGAAGCTAAATGCATAAAAACTTCCCCTTGACATGTTATCCCTAATTCAAATTAGCTATTCCTCAGTACTCTTTTTGACCTTTCCATCTTCTTCCCCTATTATGACATCTACAATGGTCTCATCATTCTCATTCAGTAGATTCTCCATGTTGTCTGACCTTTGTTTCTTCCCCACATCTAACTGCCCTTTATTAATGAGTGCTTGAACCTTCCGTTTCAGACATAGGCAATTTTTCGTGGAATGTCCCTGAATCCCAGAATGATAATCACAATATGCATTCTCGTCATACCATCTCGGATATGGGGGTTCAATAGGCTCCACTGGAACTTTAGTGACGAGTTGCTCTTCGACCAGCTGGGGCAGTAGTTCAGAGTAAGACATGGGGAGTGCTCAAACTGATCTTTTTTTCGGATATTCTTCGATTTCTTCTGACTGACAAAAGGTTGAAAATTTACTGGATTCTGAGAGGCCATTGGGTATAAGTATGAACCCTGGGGTACATAGTTCATAGAAGGACAAGGTGGTTGGTATGAAGTAGTCAAAATATACGGGGCAAAGTCTCCCATGGCTTGGACATCTTCCTCTTTCTTTTTGGGCATCCTATTTCTCTCTGCATTAAATGTTTTACCTCCTTCGAGTTTCCCAGCCTTGATAGCATTTTCAATCATTTCCCCAGAGATTACCATATCCGAAAAATTCTTCGGGGTGTTGCCAACAAGTCTATCGTAGTGTATTCACAAAAATGACAGTGGTTTCCTTCTGAGTAAAGGGCGGTTGTACTTGGGTGGCCATGTTCTTCCACCTCTGAGCATACTCTTTGAAGCTCTCAGTAACCTTTTTCTCCATATTTTGCAAGGTGAGACAGTCAGGTGTCATGTCGGTCACATGCTTGTACTGGTTTAGAAAAGCCCTGGCCAAATCATTCCAAGAGCGAATCTGATCCTTGCTCAACTAACTATACCACCTAATCGCAGACCCGCTAAGGCTATCCTGAAAGCAGTGAATCAAAAGCTTATCATTATCTATGTGACTTGCCATCTTTCGATAGAACATGGTGATGTGGGTTAATGGATCAGTCGTCTCGTCATATTTCACAAAGTCAGTGACCTTGAATTTAGGAGGAATGACTAAATTGAGGAACAAGCATCGTTCTTTCGCATCCACACTCCCGAATACGTCTGCATTTTCTACTGCCCGGAGCCTTTCATCTAGCAACTGATATTTCCCTTGGAAATCTGCCAACTCGCCTCGTTCAACTCAACCATCTTCAGTTTTGTTTGTTTAGCTGGATCATCTAAATTCAGAATATTGCTGGGATTAACTGTATTCCGGCCATTTAACATCATGACCTCACTTTGACCCTCTTGTGCCTCTAACCCTTCTATGGCGACCAAGTTTTCAGTGTATTCCTTTCCCTTTATTACGGCGAACATCAGCTCCATCAATTTAGTCATCTGATCCTTAGATTCTGCTTGAGTTTTTGACAGCTATTCTCGCAATTCTTCATATGACCTTTCCATTCTTTCCATTCGGGTAGCTTGTTCATTCTCCGTAGCTCTAGCCTGTATTAAAATGGTACTCAGTACTTCTTATACCTCTGATTTGAAATGGAAATTCTTTCAAAGACTCTTAAAGCCAAGCCAACTTCTGTTTTATTCCCTCCAAATGTATGTCATGATGAAGGAGCCATGAATGCAATTTGATGCCCGTGAAACATAAACAATGTGATGTATTGACATGTATAGTGGAAACATGCGGACCATGTATGTAATAAATGCAATCACGATGCCAAGCTGCTGCAAGCAAAGAATAAATAAATCAACGCATGGATATATTCAATGAATGACCATGTATATTTAAGTGTATTTCCCAATGAATGATCATATACACTATGAATGCAACACGATGTCAATTATGATGTATGTAAACAATGAATGATTGACACAGAGTATATACAAAGAAAATCATGCTGACCATGTGTGTCATGAATGTATCCTGATGTTAATATGACAGATTAATGCATGAGCATATCATGATAACTACGTATGCCATGGATGTAATCTAATGCCAACATGATGCATTTAAGGAATAAATAAATTGATACACAGGTATATACAAATAATGACCATGCATGTCATAAATGTATTTACAATGAATGACCATGCATGCTATGACTGTAACATGATGTCAAAATGATAAATGTAAAGAATAAATGAATTAACACAAAGGTATACACAATGACCAATGATTTCACGAAATTGGTGGGAGCAAATTTTGATTATTCAAAAATCTCACTATGCAAAATTTACCTCCAAATTTAATCTATGATTTTTTTAAACATGTTATCTCTATGAAAAACCAAACATATTATTTTCAAAAGAATTTCGGGGTAGTGGATCCTAATATGGTATAATATGCAAATGTTCATGTAACAGTACCCGTTCATAATCATCAAATGAGATTATTACCAATTGTTTATTGCAAAGAATGAGATCAATAATACAACCATAAATGTATATGCTATATTCACACATGTATGAAATGTGCAAAAATGTTTGAAAAAAAATGTTTTGATATTTTCAATTTTAAAAAGCTAGTGAACACTTGCCCCAATATTATCGACTCATCTAGGCATCACGATGCCTTCAGGGTGGGATATTAAACTTATTACGTGCGATGTACGTACATAGTTGCCCGATCTACAACCCTTATTCAGAGTGTAAAAAAGGTAACAAAAGGTTTAGACATGCCCCTCCATGTGTTCCTATCTTCGGTGCATCTAATCAAAATCTGGCATGGCTTCGCCTAGGTTCACTATATGATGGTGAATCGGTTCTAAAGGCCCCGAATTGCTCCTCACTGTTGTCGGTGAAGGCTAGTAAAGCACCCCAATAAAAGCTGGTTCAATTCGTTAGAGTATATTTTCCTAAGCCCATACAGAGGATCATCACAAAGGCATTAGGTACTTTATACTCCGGAAGTGTTTCACTAGCCCATACGGAGGATCATCACGAAGGCGTAGTTACTTTACTCCCACTTAAAATGACGGAACCTGGGTAGAGAGTTCATGTTACGCAAATGCAAATGTAGTGTGTGCGAAGGAACAACAAACCTTTCACCATCTATTCTACAATCCTTATTCTAAATATCCCAACAATTTATTAAAATAAAGATCAAGAATAGTGTAAGGCATTAACCAACAAGCAATTATAATATACAACATTAAATAACTAGAGAAAAAATAATAAAATGCATGCACATGAGTATTACTATATTCAAAAACATTTTATTATTTTCAAAATTCTCCTTTATTTTAAAAAATGTGGGAATTAAAATAAATACCAACAAAACTGAGACTTTGATAACACACGACTAATTCTAGGCCTGACTCTCTAATAGTCCCCAGCGGAGTTGCCAAGCTGTCGATACGTGATCCTGATCGCGGGGGACCCGTTCGAGTGAGGGGAAATAGAAGCAGAGGAAAAGATGACTTAATTCCTCTAGATTAAAATAAACGGTCGAGGGTATGAAAATGGCCTCGTTAAAAGACATGGAGTCGCCACCAATCTTTTTTAGCTAGGTGTGATCGGCCACCTATTAAAACCGGTTTTATAAAACATTTTAAAATTAATTAAAACATTTTTAAAACCAATTTCAAGTCTGCGTTATAAACCAGAGAAAATTGAAGAATCGGGTTCGGCACTCGGTTACGTGCGGGGAAGGATTAGCACCCCTACAATGCCTGTATAAAATGGTACCTTATTAATCATGTGTTATCTCAAGTCTCGATAAAAAGTTGGTTTTTAATTTAGTATTTCAAGTTAATTCCCAATTTTAAGAAAAATAATTCCATTTTTAATTGAAAATGATCCGGAATTTATTAATTCAAAATTTTCCTATATTCCCCGACAAAATCGGCAAAATATAGAAATTTTTATTCATTTGGAAAACTTTCTGAATCATTCTCATTTTTTGAAAGAAAGATATTCCTTTATTAATGATAATTGATGATATTCCCTCCAGCAAACCCAGTGGAGATCTCATGAATTATTTTAACTCGGGAATATCTTTATTTTTATTGAAAATCATTATCTTTTTCAAAACATTTAAAAATATGAACATAAACATGTATGACATAAATAAAATGACATGAAAAAGTCTAGATAATATAATGCAACCTAAGTGATATGACATAATTTAAATGGCATAGTATATTTTAGGTGAAATGAAAATCCTAAGTATCATGGTATATTCTAAATGAGATAAAATGATTTAAATGACATGGCAATTTTAAATGATATGGCATATTTTAAATGACATGGCATATTATAAATAAAATAACTTAATGACATGGAATATGATCTAAATGACAAGAAATGACATGAAACATAAAATAATGCGATCATAAGATATGCATGAAAATAGAATAAAAATGCATGAACATAGTATATGCTAAATAATGTGACAAAAATAATGACTAAATAAAAAATATAGGATAGCATTATATATTCAAAATCATAAGGAAAACAATATAACATCATAAAATGTAAATCAAAGTAATAATAATACCATGGAAAATATCATAGCAAAAATAACATATTAAATAAAATGCATGAACATAGAAAATGCAATGCATGAAAATATATTTTTTCCTCTAAACAAAGAAATCCGTATATCTAAAAAGATATCCAGTTACCTTAGGAAAAATATGTCAAATTAGATTTTCTAAAAAAAACAAAACTTTGTGATTGTTTGAAAACAATTTTGAGGAAAAACTTGAATAAAGATTAAAACCCTTACCAAACCCTTTTAAAATAGCTCTAATTTCCTAAGATTAAAATCCCGGACTTGAACACCCTTAACCCGAGATTTATGAAATCATTTTTAAAGTTTAAAAAGGCTTAGAAACTACCCTAAGACAGTAGCTAAAGGTTCTAACCAACCCCCTCTAAATGCCTTAGCCAAATTTAACCATTATTCTTCTTTTGAATTCAAATCTGCCTCTACTGTCCAGTTTTGACACACGATTTTTAGCCTATTTTCAAAAATTCAAAAAACTCTAAAAAATATACTGGAGACTCAAAACATGTAAAACTAAACGAGAAAAAATTGGCTTAATTTTATGATTAAAGATGACTACCCAGAAAAATCAGAGAAGTTCGAGTACTGGGTGAAAAAACTATTTTGTCAGAACACATTTTTTGCCTTTGATAAAATCATTCAAAAATCAAAGTAAAAATTGTTGGAGATCATCCTAAAGACCTAAGGACAGTAGCTAAAACATTTAAAAACCTTGGACAAAAATTGGCTAAGTAAAAATCACAAAGATAGAATAATCAATTTGACAACTCGTTAATTTTCTACAAGTATGCTCAAGAGAGCATGACTTTGAGCCATTGATTGGCCTAAGTCATAAATCATGTGGCAATGACATGGGATGCATGAACATACAGAAAATGAAATGTATGAAATGCATGGTCTAAGGCATAAATGGTAAAGGAAATGCATGACAATGCAAAATAACCTAAATGCCTAGCATGAGTTTGCATGGCAATAAATGCTATCCTAACTTAATATGCAAGCAATGCTTGATAATGCAAATATGACTTGGACCTAATATGTTATGAATATGCATGAAAATGCTAATGTAACCTAAGACCTAAATAGCATAGCAATGCATGGCAATACCAATATGGCCTAGAACTAAAATGTAATGAACATGCATAGCAATACTATGAACATACAATGACCAATGAAACTAACGCTGGAACAAAAAGCAACTAATACACAACTTCAAGATATGATAATGCAAAGCATGTTACCTAAACAAAATGAAAATGCATGACAAGGCAAGGAATGCATGAAGAGGCTGAATGGTCACATGATACACTAATGCAATCCTATCTAATAAATGACACAAATATATGACAAATCATATCAAGATGCATAATGTCATGACATTTTCACAAGCATATGACATACTAAAATCAAAATGCACAAGCTCATGGCATGGAGATGCAAACAAGTCAAGAAGCAAGATGAAAATGCACATGTAAGGCTTACTAAGTATCAAGATATGCTAACTCATGGCATGGAGATGCAAACAAGACAAGAAGCAAGACAAAAATGCACATGTAAGGCATAGCAACATGGTGTAGCCGAATGGCCATATGACAAAATATGAAAATGCAAACATGTTTATAATATGAGACATGATATATGAAAAAAATGCACAATATGACTCAAATGAACACAAAGACTGAATCTACAAGGAAATAATATCAAGCATGGAAATGAAATATAGAAACAAACATAGCATAGAAAATAATGTAAAGAACATATATAAAATTAAAGCAAAACCCATGGTTGGTATAAAATGGGCATAGCCTCTCACCTAACCATAATCACTTGGTCTTGCCAAGATCATGAAGCCTTTCCATTTCAAAAATCAAAAAATAAACCATGCTAAGCAGCAAAATTAAGGTGAGCTTAATGGTAGGTAAAAATGGGCATAGCCTCTCCCCTAATGATCGTTACTTGGTCTTGCCAAGATCATGTAGCCATTTCAACCCATTTTGCTTCACTTTTTGTAAAAAATAAAAATATAAAATACTCTAAACAAACCTTCTAAAACTCATTTTTCCACAACAACATGCAAAGAAGAAAAAAGAAGAGACCAAGGCCAAAAAACATCCACATTCAGCCAAAGCATAAACTTATGTAAAAAATTTGTTTTCAACCAATTTTTTTTTTTTTTTTGAAGAAGAGATGAAAACTTAAGTAAACATTTAAAAAACATTATTTCTATGAAAAATGTAGTAGGAAAACAAGATAGAAAATCAAGAAATTACCATGGAAAACAAGAAGAAATCTATGCTAGAGCTTGGTAGAGATGACTAAATTCAAACTCTCCTAGTGAAAACCTTTTTTTTTCTTTCAAAACCTTTTTCTTTGCTAAATTAGCTACTGACTTCAGCTAAAAACCTAAGAAGAAATGAAACCAACCCCCCTCCAATGGCTTGGCCGAATGGCCCTCTAACCCTTGGATGAAATTTTCACCTTTTCTCCTCCAATCTTGGCCCTAAGATTAAGATATTTTGATGACAACATAAACATGTCATCTTTCCAATTGATAGCAGCCCTTAATATGTGTACTCAGCCCTTAGACGCAAAAGAGGACCAATCACCAATCCCATGCACTCCCTTGCTTGCCTCCTTGAGTGCCTATCCTTGGATGAGTTGTGCTCTTCCATTATTGGTCATTGGATGAGGAAAAAATAAAAATGACATCTTGTAGATTAAATACAGCCCTCAACATGTGTACTCAGCCCTTGTAGATGGCCTAAGCCATTGGATGAAAATAGACAATCCCATGCACTCCCTTGCTTGGCCGAATGAATGCTCACCACTGGATGAATTGTGCTCATCTTTTTTCTTCCAATCTTGGCCATTAGATGTGGGTTCTTTCATGACAAATAAAAATGTCATCTTGGCATTTAAATTTGGCCATTGGATGGTGCATTCAACTTTCCTACAAGGCACCTAAGCCATTGGATGAAGGGGGGACCATTTGCAAGGTGTTAGCGGTAGCATGTGGCTTGATAGTGACTAAGGAATTAAATTGTTCAAGCTTCCTTCTTCTCCTCTATGCTGGCTGATCAAAGAAGGTAAAATCCCAGCAATTCCTTCTTCTCTCATATTTTCCTTAATTACAAATTTGCCCTTTTTGGTTTCTTCGATGAAATGACCTTTTTGACCCCTGAACCTAAATAAATAGCAAACGGACTCCAAATTCAAATTTTATTTTTTTCAATACTTTTGCAATAATAAGAAATTGAATCTAGAAGTTTTCAAAAATTTTCGAGTCCATTTTCTATTTGTTTTGGATTTATTTCCAAAATTGCCCCTTTTATGCACCCGAACTTTCTCATTTTTTAAACGAGCTTCGGATCCAGATTTTTCTTCACCAATCTCTTCCAAATAATTTAAAAATGTGATTTGGAAGTTTTCATAATTTTTGGAGCTCATTTGTTATTTTTTTCGGGATTTATCTACTTGAATTACTGCATAGGGGACCCGATATTTGGGCATTTTGCAAATGAACTCCGAATCAAGATTTTGTTTTGCCAATCTCTTACAAAAAATTTAAAAATGAGATTTACAAATTTTTAGAATATTTGGAGTTCATTTGCTATTTTTCCCAAAATTTCCAATTTTACCCTTTTACTTCCGAAACCCGATTTTCCTCAAAACAAGTCCGATTTTTAGATTTTCTTCAAACTGAGCCTTGGGATATCCTTCTTTAATCATTCCTCATAAATTAGTGGCTTTAGTCCTACCGAGTCGGGCCATTTCTGTAATTCTTCCAAATTTCACCGAAATCCACCAAAAACCCTAATTCTTGGTTTTCTTTCGAATTGACTTTTCTATCAGTTTTTCTTCCAAGTAGCTTCTCCATTACCCGTAGTCAGTACTTATCTTTCATTTGGAACCTTCAATTTCGACCAATTTGATCGTTTAAGCACTTTTTCCCAAATTTTCCAAACTAGGGTTTTCTTTCTACTGAATCTCCATAACCCAACTTTCGAACTCCATATCTTTCAATGTAGACCTCGGATTATCAAAATTATTTCACCATTTTTCAATTGAACCTCAACTCTTGATTTTAAAAGTGGGTTGACTTTATTAGAAGTTGACTTTTTGGGGTTGATTTTTTAGAGGTTGACTTTTTTCGAGGTTGACTTTTTTGAGTTTGACTTTTTCTGTCTGCTTTCTTAGACTAAGTCTCGGAGTACTACCTACAGGATGAGAAAAGCCTTTTAGCATTCTGAAACATCAATTTAGGAAGAAAACGTACCTGATTTAGGGGTTCGGACAAAATTAGGTGTCTACATATCCGATCTTTGGATTTTTGTAAAAGGGAAGGACAAAGAAGAATCAAGGGATGTGTGCAACTCCTTTATTTTTTGATTCAAAGTCACTTTTGGAAAATAAAAGAGGTTTCCTTCAAACCATACTTGAAGTCTTTAGTTCCGATTAGTGAATTCCTTAGAAAGGATTGGCCTGAAGACAGAAATGAAGAGAAATGGGTCAACATGTTCCGGAATCTAAAACGGGAGATGGTAACTTAAAGAGCTCCATAGATGGTTCCTATGCCGATTATGTATAAATGTGGGGACAACCTAGGGGTTCCATTTCTCGGAATTTGGGGGTCTGTGAGTTATGCACCTCTATTGGTGCAAAGACAGGTTGAGTCTCGACAATTCACACTCGCGACTCATAAGCTAGGATTATCATAGTTCACTTATGAAGAGGAGGGGTATTTTGGAAAGGTGCGGGCAGTGATTGAAGCATGGAAGCAAACTCATCGGATAAAAGTGGCTTGATATGCCGACATCATCACACCTGATTACCTGGTATGGAGGGAATTGAGGGTTAATAATAGGTTGTTGACATCAGATGGGGAAGAGGTCCAGTTCATGAATTCGCCACCAAAGGAAGTGGCATCAGAGTTAGAAATTGCAAGGGCAGAATTCGAAAAAGAAAAAACCCAAATGAGCAAAAAAATTGGCCGATTGCAAGAAGAGCTTGAGGACATGAAAAATAGGGAATCAATTCGGGAAAAAGAAAAAGAAAATATCAAGAGAGAAAGGGACACTGTCAAGGGAGATCTCAAGGATTTGCACCTAGAAAACAAAAGGTATCGCTTCGAGCTTAGATTTGAAGGGACACCCAATACTTCTAGAGAATAGTAGCAAGAGGTCAAAAACCTCAAGAAAGAGAGCAACTATTGGAAAGAGAGAGCGAAGCATGAAGAAACTCAAGCCAATCAACTTGAGAAGCAAGCTAAGGAAAGTTTGCACAGTGATCTTTTCACTGACATGTCAAGGGGCCATGAACAAGTAGGGTTCAGATTGAAGAGCAAGGCAATAAAAAATAGACTGTGAAAGAAAGTCCAAGATCTGGGGAGTTACTATAGACTAATATTTTTGTAACAGCACCTTGAAAAGCAAATTATGGACTTGTCTTAGGCAGTTATCTTTTTTATTTTATCTTTGATGTATTTAGTTTCAGGAAATCAATGAAAGACCGTTTGGTTGGAATTATCCCAGGGCCAATACTTTCAAATGCATACATATCTTTATCATTCATTTATTCTGTCCTTTATATATTTTGTTTGTTCATTCATTCATACATTTATTTATAGTTATAATTATTCATTCATTTATTTTGCGTGCTTATTCATTCATATTCATATACTTAGTCATTTATTTGTTCATTCATTTACTCTTTCATATTTTTATGCTTAGTCATTTATTTATTCATTTTATTTGTTCATTCATTCATTCATTTTTAATAAAACATAAAAAATGTGTCAACAAATTCTAATTCATGGTTTTCAAAACTAAAGGTACAATTGGTCGCACGGTGAAAGAACCGGATTTTTTACACCCTTACAATACTCGATCTCAAGCCAGAGCTATGGAGAATGATCAGCTTGCTAGAATTGAAAGAACGTAAAGAAGTCAAAGGGAATTGAAGGAACAGTTGGCTAAGTCTCAGGAAGAGTCATGGGAACAAATGACCAAACTCATGGAAATGATGAATACCATGATGAGGCAGAAATGGCCAAAGGAAAATTCAGTTATAGGAATGGGGGCAATAAACCAGGAAGGCCGACCTGGGGTGGCGCAGCTGAACGGCCAGACATCCCAGCATGTGGGAAATGAACTTCCAACTGGGGCAGCATCCTATCTCTGCATTCAACCAGTGGGTGAAGCACATAATTTTGGTACTGGGAAGGGAAACGTTAGGGTTGACCCAATTGATGTTAACATTCCACACTTTAAGGAATTGGCTGAAAAGGAAAAAACAAAGATGACTGAGCTGAAGAAGGTTGAAATGGCAGAATCCCAGAAAAAATATCAACTGCTGGAGGAGAGGCTGAAGGCCGTTGAAGGGGCAGAGTTATTTGGCAGTCTGGATGCCAAAGAGATGAGTTTAGTACACGATCTGGTAATTCCCCCAAAGTTCAAAGTACCAGACTTTGAGAAGTATAATGGGACTACCAAACCATCAGCACATCTGACCATGTACTGGAAAAAATGACAGGGCACGATGATGATGAGAAACTGCTTATCCACTATTTCCAAGATAGCTTGACAGGGTCTGTAACCCGAAGGTATAATTAACTGACTCGCACTAAGATTCATTCGTGGACGGATTTAGCCAGGGCTTTCATGGAGCATTATAAGCATGTATCTGATATGGTACCTGACAGGTTGTCACTACAAAACATGGAAAAGAAGACTATTGAGAGTTTTAAGGAATACTCGCAAAGATGGAGGGATCTGGCCACACAAGTGCAACCCCCTTTAACTAGCAAAGAAACTACAGTACTTTTCATCAATACCTTGAAAGCACCATATTATTGTTTCTTATACTACACTACCCCGGGCTCATGCATAAACATGATAATCAAAGTGCAGCGAAAATAAAACAAAGAAGCACCCGAAGTACAACAGGATCTTAGGCTTGTGTTTGCATAGGTTTATAACATTCAAAAATAATTAAATTACCCATATGATTTAGAAGTTACCTACTTAAGATATCGTAACCTTAAGTTGTAGATCCTAATCTTGAATCCAAGATCTATAAATCTTCAAACTCGTTCAAGACCACAAGAAGCACAATTGTCCTTCCTCTAGAGCTAGTCCACACAAACAGCTGATGGATCCTTCTAGAAGATATGGCGATTCACTTGTGCTAGCAAGTTGATCCTAAGATCACAATAAAAAACATCTATATTCTTGTGTCTTTCTCCCTTAATCAATCTCACTCAACTAGGTGAAGAAGCGGCAAGGAGAACACCAAGGTAGGAGGAATTGCGGCAAGCCTTAGGGAGCTTAGGGAGGCTGCGATTTCACTGTTTTGCTAGGTTAGAGTTCTCTTCTTGAAACCAAACTTTTTCTTAAGCAAAATCAGAATATCACAAATATAATAGAGCTATCTTGGGCGACTACAACCTCTAAAACAGATTATATAGTGGCGCACACCCTAATCCCTATCTCCTTGTGCTTGGCCAGCCACCTATAACTTGTTGCACAAGATTTTCATTAATCCACTTGGACTTAAACTATTTAATTCTAAGATGGATCAATAGGCCCATTATATTATCTAATAATGATAATGGTCCAACAATCTTAATGACTTAAGTTGGGCCAACCATCCTTAGTGGACAGTCCTAAATTAGAATAGTCACTTTGGACCTTTTCTAATTTTGTCATGCTGATTTATTGGATAGATTAATTTCTAAATGAAAGTAATTTAATTCTCAATTAAATTTTCTTTCTCCTCATGAAACAATTCATGTCATTAATCTATTAATATCATCTCATGATATTATTCCAATATAGTATAGTCAATCGCAATTCACTTTGCACATCTATATGTCAAAGTCGACTACTACACTAGATAAGACTTCGTGATTCCTCTTATCTTATTAAGACATTGTCCTTGAATTTATCAATCTCAATTATGTCTTAATCCATCTCATTTGAACTTCTTCAATTGAGTCCTTAATATAGATCTTTTATTCCATTAAGTTTTACCTTAATAGAATACCATGTTTAATCCATACATATCTCTTCTTATGTGTGTGACCCTCTAGGTTCCCAATATGTTGTCAATGATTATAAGTTAATCATATTAACTTGTTATCATAGATCAAGAGCGGGATCTAGCAACCCATCATGACCATACAAATACTGTGAAGTCAGCGTGAACTTTTAGAACCTTTCAACAACCAGCTTGTCAGTGTAATACGGTCTTTTTACCATATATCTCGGATAGCGTATGAGCATGGTGCAGTGTCTAGTAATGATCAATCCATATTAGTTCTTCGCAACTTATGATTAACCTTAGGAATTCAGAGAAACAACTTTCTCCTAAATCCATTATGCTTTGGCCAAGGACTTAATCAAGTTAATCGTAGTCAAGAACAAATGAGATATCTCTCCAATATCACAGGGAGTGGTCAACCCTCTCCGGATCACTCATTCATCTTCGTATGGTTCATGTCATACCCAATAACACCCTACTTTAAGCATCCTCATGATTGGGACCCGTTCGTGATGAAATCTAAGTATGACACTCTCTATACAAGATGACATAGTATCACAAGTCTGATGACTAATTTACACGACTGGTACTAAGAGAACATTATCATAGACACTAGAGTGATATATTACCAAATGAAGTTCTCTTGGCAGGCCATGTTTAGTGAACTTGTTCAACAGACAGGCACCTATATGTTATCCCAAGTATCCCATACTTCAACCTATTGGAGATCGGTTGCTTACTTCATAAGTAACTAGTCTTTGAGCATTGCCAATGCCCAGTCTTGGCAATACGATGACCAAGAACTGTTTGATGAACAAGACTTTGATGCATAAGGATCTCATAATTATAACTCTTTATAATTCTTTTGCAAGGCCATTATGTTCCATGGGCTTCATCCGATTAGTACTTAATAACTCCTTATTATTGTACTAACATGAAGGAAAACCTTGTATCACTATAATCATAGTGAAAGGTATGCATTATTGACTGTGTACCCCAAGCTCAATCTAATTGGCTCTAGGGCATACACCAACAATCTGTCACTTGCATTAAGCCAATCACTAACGCATCTAATGTCGAACTCTTTCTATTAGTAATTGTGTCTCTACAAGGACATTGCTTAAGTGCATCGAGAATATGCTTTTTCATATACATGATAATTTTATTATCAAGGTTAATAATTCGGATCACAACGAGACCTAGATTCCATTCATATGACTCAGTTGTATCTTAAACAACTATTGGAATCTATTTGTTAGCTTGTAGCTAATTATCCAAATATAACTCCTTTTGCAAGCCAAAACAAAAGAGTTGGTCTTAAAAACCTTTAATATAAACTTGCAATCTTTTCTAGTATGGAACATTTCCTACTAATTGCATTTTTTCAAAAATGACAATTTATAATAACATTTTATCATTCAAAAAGTTATTAATAGCTCCCACTAAATCCTACATATGTAGATGTTAAGGGATTAATTCAATAACAAATCGAATTTCAAATCACTAAGCTAAATGGTATTCAAAATACTTTGCAAGTTGTATAACATATAAGACTAAGTTATAGAACTATTCAATAACCGATTTATTTAAGAGGAAATTAAATAAGCATGTCATCCTATGCCAGCAAAACAATATGTTTCAAAAACATAAATAAAATATCCTCAACATTGGCCTATAATGCCAATGAAAACATCAAATGTTTCTAAATAAATCCTAACTAAATAGTCTTATTAATAAACCCATAAGATCGGCAAGCTCTGATGTAGCATCAAACTCGGCTGCCATCTTCATGGTCCAGCTTCACTACTCTTCCCTTTGGTCCCTACAATATGTCATACATATTTAGTACCAAATGGTAGGTATCATATATCAAGAGGAGTGAATCAGATTATACCTGTAGTTGAAACTCTTTTCAGCTTCTTTCCCTTGTTAGATTCAAGGTACTCCTTGCAATTGTGCCTCCAATAACCAGTTTTCCCACAATGGGAGCAAGCTTTGTTAGCATTGTCCTTATCCTTTGCTTCCTCTGCAACAGCAACATTAGGCTTCAAACTCTTTGAAGCAGGAGGTATATCCCATCTAGTCTTTCTTTTCTTCTTACCTTTCGATTTAGAGGAAGAGACTAAATGGACAGATGACTTGTCCTTAACAATGGTTTGCTCGGCCTGTGTGAGCATATTCAGTAACCCAAAAAGGGTTGCCTCCAAATGGTTCATGTTGAAGTTCAACACAAACTGCGAATAGCTCTCAGGCAATGAAGAAAGAATTAGATCAACGCTTAGATCATGATCCATAACCCATCCAATCTACTCCAATCGAGTAATATACCCTATCGTCTTAAGCACATGAGGCCTCACTAGGCTTCCCTCTGACATCTTTGTTTGGAACAATTCCTTTGAGATGTCAAATCTCTCAGTGCGATTCTCCTTAGCGAACAGTTCTCTAAGGTTAAGGATGATATCTTGAGCATTCATAGCCTCATGCTGCTTTTGGAGATCGAGTGCCATACTAGCCAACATCACACATGTTGCTGGTACGAGATCATCTCTATGAACTCTATAGGTCATCCTTTCCTCCTCAGTTGCATCAGCAGCAGGCTAGTCTGGGATGGGCTCATCAAGAACATAAGCTTTCCTTTCCTGTGTCAAGACAATCTTAACATTGCGAAACCAATCAACGAAGTTCAGTCCAGTTAACTTATTAGCATCAAGTATGTTTCTCAGTGATAATGCATTTGTCATTTTAACGTTTATATTCTATATGAATCAAAATAATTAACAGTCAATAAATAGCAAGTAGTAATCATTTATGTCAAGCTTTAATACTTAAATGATTATTCTCATTATTTTAACAAAATAATAGCCCTCTACTACTATTTTGAGAAAATTAACTCTTAAGCTTCTTAATGAGCTAGGACCCCTTTCATTCCAGCATAACCTTGAGTTACTCAACAAGCTATATTGAAACTAAGATGAGTAGGTAACTTAGTTTACCAATTACATCTCTATACAACTCCTAGATCCAGTTAGGTGACAACTCTTTGCCTAAATACATCATATGCATTTCGCCTAACTTTGACTCTAAATGTCATGTGATCAAGTTTGACGCATCCTGATTACATAACACTTAGTTAAGTAAGACCCACCTTCAATAACTCAAACATGTTCGTACATAAGTTTGACCTTGAGTAACTCAACAAGCCTCTGAATGGAAGAACTCTCGTTATCTTGTTATGATGGTGGAAGGAAACTTATCATACGTAACATGGACTCAATATAATTTAATGAGGGATTTCATTTAACTTTTATATAGGTCTCATTGATTTCATACTTGATTGACATGCATAGCATTCATTCAATTACATACATCGCATATATATATATAATTCAAAATAAATCTATCATATGCAATCTACTATGATGATTATGGACTTTATACTAATCTAGTTTCCTTGAGCCATTAGGAAACTAGTTGGTCAAATTCCTAAGGGATACCATACATAGTCTTCGAAAGCTTTGTTGGTAATCTCCTTGTTCGCTTCTTCTTGGTGCCTTATCTCCTTACAGACTTGGAATTTACATAAATTCTACTTCCTATCCTAAATCTAAATCTATAAAGAATATAACAGTTACATTGCTTTATCAGAAACCTCGAGTTACATTAGAGGGGAGTTAGATGAGAAGAGAATTTACAACTCCGGAATGAAAAAGGGAAAGGCAGGGTGCGCAGACCCTATTTATATAATACCAATAAGAAAATTCAACCATACATTTTCTAGTCATACTAAGGTCTAGTCCATAACCATCCTTCATGCATACATAATCATATTATAAGCCTGAAATAAAAACATGCATAGTCAATATCACCTGGTAATCTTGTGTACTATTTGCATAAAATGTCACCAAACAAATTTGAGACGATTTATCAAATCATTCTAGCAATTTCGGTTCCAACTATTAAAACACTTTTAATAACATCTTAACAATTAAGAAAGCTATCTTGAAATCGGACTTTACCTAACTTTTAGGTTGCTTGTCTTAATTAGGACAAAACATTCTAGCATGCTCAAAATCCTAAACCTTTTAGGACTTCAATTTTTTTTTTCTTATACCAGATCTTTAAGTTTGCAATCAATCCTAACTTTGTAGGAACTTAAAGTCTCATTAGGTGATTCTTACCTAATCATACTACATGTTTCTTTTAACCTTTAGAATTCACACTCCCACTAGGAAACAGTTTCCTTGTTGGAGTAGGACTCTAACTCTTAGTCTCCTAGGCGTAGGCAATCTCTTTGGTCATCTAATGGCCACTGCCAGCCAGTGATTAGAATATTGTATGCCATCTACAGTGGCTACTGGATGCCCTAAAAGAGCTTAATGGCCGCCCCTTTCAGCTGCACACAATTCGGCAACAATTGCCTCCTTGGTGTGGCGGTTCGGCCAACTTGTTTGCAGCAACTATTGCCGCTTTGTCCTGTCATGTTCCATGCCTAAACCAGCCATCATTGATGAATCATATTCACCTTAGATGCTGTCCAAAACTCCTAGCAAACATGTGGAATATTTCCACACTCATGCTTGAATTTTATGGCATGCAAACACCTATAAAATAGTCCAGAAAATTTCAAAATTGTAGTATCAACGTTTCATGTCCAATAACAACTTTGCTTAAACGTTTTAAGCTCAAACCAATTTTGTAACTTCAATGGCAGCATATATTATAAAATTTCCAGATCTAAAACATCTATAAAATCAATTTTATATTATCTCCAAATCAGCTTACAAAACTTGACTCAAAACTATGTTTTTGACATCAAAAACTTGTCGGTTTTACTAAGACATGTCATGGCTATAATCCTTGTTGATTAAAACAATTTTAACCTATTGTTTAAACAATTTTAAACATGATTAAAGTCATTATATAGCTGCTGTCCAGATTTAACAAAACAAAGAAACTAATATTTCTTTTAAACATAGGAACCGAAATATGCCAAAATCAATACACAACACTTTAACTTGTATATCACCAAGAATTGACATGCATAAACCTCATGTAAACACCATAACCTTGGTTCTGATACCATTGTTGCTTATACTACGCTACCTCAGGCTCATGCATAAACATGATAATCAAAGTGCAGCGAAAATAAAACAAAGAAGCACTCGAAGTACAACAGGATCTTAGGCTTGTGTTTTCATAGGCTTATAACATTAAAAAACAATTAAATCACCCATATGATTTAGAAGTTACCTACTTAAGATATCGTAACCTTAAGTTGTAGATCCTAATCTCGAATCCAAGATCTACAAAGCTTCAAACTCGTTCAAAACCACAAGAAGCACAATTGTCCTTCCTCTATAGCTAGTCCATACGAACAGCTGATGGATCCTTCTCGAAGGTATGGCGATTCACTTGTGCTAGCAAGTTGATCCTAAGAACACAATCAAAAGATCTATATTCTTGTGTCTTTCTCCTTTAATCAATCTCACTCAACTAGGTGAAGAAGCGGCAAGAAGAACACCAAGGTAGGACGAATTACGGCAAACCTTAGGGAGCTTAGGGAGGCTGCGATTTCACTGTTTTGCTAGGTTAGAGTTCTCTTCTTGAAACTGAACTTTTTCTTAAGCAAAATCAGAATATCACAAATAGAATAGAGCTATCTTGGGCGACTACAACCTCTAAAATAGATTATATAGTAGCGCACACCCTAATTCCTATCTCTCTATGCTTGGCAGGCCACCTATAACTTGTTGCACAAGATTTTCATTAATCCACTTGGACTTAAACTATTTAATTCTGAGATGGATCAATAGGCCCATTATATTATCTAATAATGATAATGGTCCAACAATCTTAATGACTTAAGTTGGGCCAACCATCCTTAGTGTACAGTCCTAAATTAGAATAGTCGCTTTGGACCTTTTCTAATTTTGTCATGCTTATTTATTGGATAGATTAATTTCTAAACTAAAGTAATTTAATTTTCAATCAAATTTTTTTCTCCTCATGAAACAATTCATGTCATTAATCTATTAATATTATCTCATGATATTATTCCAATATAGTATAGTCAATCGCAATTCACTTTGCACATCTATATGTCAAAGTCGACTACTACACTAGATAAGACTTCTTGATTCCTCTTATCTTATTAAGATATTGTCCTTGGATTTCTCAATCTCAATTATGTCTTAATCTATCTCAATTGAACTTCTTCAATTGAGTCCTTAATATAGATCTTTTATTCCATTAAGTTTTACCTTAATAGAATACCATGTTTAATCCATACATATCCGTTCTTATGTGTGTGACCCTCTAGGTTCCCAATATGTTGGCAATGATTACAATTTAATCATATTAACTTGTTATGATAGATCAAGAACGGGATCTAGCAACCCATCACGACCACCCAAATACTGTGAAGTCAGCGTGACCTTTTAGAACCTTTCAGCAACCAGCTTGTCAGTGTAATACGGTTTTTTCACCATATATCCTGGATAGCGCATGAGCATGGTGCAGTGTCTACTCATGATCAATCCATATTAGTTCTTCGCAACTTATGATTAACCTTATGAATTCAGAGAAACAAATTTCTCCTAAATCCATTATGCTTTGGCCAAAGACTTAATCAAGTTAATCGTAGTCAAGAACAAATGAGATATGTCTCCAATATCACAGGGAGTGGTGAATCGTCTCCGGATCACTCATTCGTCTTCGTATGGTTCATGTCATGCCTAATAACACCCTACTTTAAGCATCCTCGTGATTGGGACCCGTTCGTGATGAAATCTAAGTATGACACTCTCCATACAAGATGACATGGTATCACAAGTCTTAGGACTAACTTACACGAATGGTACTAAGAGAACATTATCATAGACACTAGAGTGGTATATTACCAAATGAAGTTCTCTTGGCGGGCCATGTTCAGTGAACTTGTTCAACAGACAAGCACCTATATGTTATCCCAAGTATCCCATACTTCAGCCTATATGAGATCGGTTGTCTACTTCATAAGTAAGAAGGCTTAACATATACTAGTCTTTGAGCATTGCGAATGCCTCATCTTGGCAATACGGTGTCTAGGAATAGTTTAAGAAACAAGGCATTGATGCATAAGGATGTCATAATTATAACTCTTTATAATTCCTTTGCAAAGCCATTATGTTCCATGGGCTTCATCCGATTAGTACTTAATAACTCTTTATTATTGTACTAACATGAAGGAAAACCTTGTATCACTACAATCATAGCGAAAGGTATGCATTATTGACTGTGTATCCCAAGCTCAATCTGATTGGCTCTAGGGCATACACCAACAATTATGATAAATTGGTGGGGAGTGCCACCAAGGACTTCGCAGACATGGTGATATCCGGGGAGATGATAGAGTCGGCCATTAAGAATGGGAAAATGGAAAGGGACGAGTCTGCTACTCTAAAAAGAGTATTCCCTGCTAGGAAGAAAGAGGAGATCCACGTAATTAGCATCAACCAATATCCATATACATGTCCCACACCATATACACCACCAAGGCTCTATACTCCTCATACATCTTATGCACCTCCTACACCTTACCCGGGGTATAATCCTTACTACCCCAATGTGAACCATCTTACCCAAAATCCGTTCCCTTATACCAATATACCACAACAGCCATTTCCAACTGGTATATCCCCACAGATAAACTTTTCCCGAAACACTATCCCAAACACTCAGGGTGCCGGGCACAATGACCAACGTTCACCAAGGGACGATCAAAAACCCTAATTTGATCCGATTTCTACCACCTATGGTGAGCAATATCCCAAACTGTTGCAGGGTCAACTTGTTGCACCCATATAACTCAAACCTCTAACACCACCATATCCAAGGTGCTACAATACAAATACTAATTGCGCGTATCATGTAGGAATTCAAGGACATTCGGCTGAAGATTGCTTGGCCTTTAAAAATAAAGTCCAAAGCCTGATCAACACTGGGGTTGTGAAGTTCGGGACAAGGAATAGGTCGAATGTAGCAGGAAATCCATTGCCCGATCATGCTGAGAACTGGGTAAATGCAGTATTGACAGGGGAAGTCAGAAGGGTAAAAAGGTATGTAGTGAAGTCAAGACTCCAATGATAAAAGTGTGGGTCAAAATGGTGAAAGCATGAATGGTTGAGGATGGAGACAGTTTAAAAATGGTTGCAAACAAGGTGGAGAATTGGTGCCCGTTCCATGGATGTAAAGGTCATATCATACAGGAATGCGGGGACTTTCTGGCTAAAGTCCAAAAGATTATGGATAAGGGGGAAGCTCAGTTTTACGAAGAAATAAAGGAAAAAGTAGAGGTTATTGAGAACGCAGCTGGCTATGGGATAGGAAAACCTTTGATCATCTATTATGATGAACCAGAAGAGAAAGTTATGCTAGTTATGGAGGAAATTGTGCCTAAGTTAATCATAGATTTGCCTTCTTCCTTTTTATACAAGGAAAACACAGCTACACCGTGGAAGTATGACTGCAGCATGGTTAAGCCAGGGTTTTTGAGTCAGCAAGATATCATAGGTGTAGGGCACTTAACACGAAGTGGAAGGTGTTATGCCCTTGAGGTTGTTGAACACGGATCAACGAGAAAGTATGGAGGAATGGATAAAGGGAAGAAGACAGCTAAACCAATCCATATTGAGATGGATTTGTCAAAAGAAGTAGAGAAGGGGTCAGCCCTGGTTAACAGATAAAAGAGCCAGTGAATGAAAAAGAGGCTTGCAAATTTTTAAAGTTCATAAAGCATAGTGAGTATAGTGTGGTTGAGCAATTACAGCGTCAACCAGCTAGAATTTCAATCCTTTCATTACTATTGAACTCGACGCCACACAGAAATGCCCTGTTGAGAGTTTTGAATCAGGCATATATGGCCAACAACATATCGATGGAAAAACTAGATAGATTGGTGGAAAATATTGCAGCAGACGATCACATTTATTTTAGTTATGATGAAATAACACCCAATGGTATTGGATCAATAAAGGCTCTTCACATAATAACCACCTGCAAGGGACACATACTACCAAGGGTGCTTTTGGATAATGGATCTTCCTTAAATGTGATGCCCTTGGCAACCCTGTCCAAATTGCCAGTTGATATTTCTTATATGTTGCCGAGTTGCACGGTAGTTAGAGCTTTTGGTCGAACTAGATGGGAGGTAATGGGAACTATTGAGGTCTCGATGGATATAGGTCCTTGTACCTATAAGGTGAAATTCCAAGTTTTGAATATTACCCCGTCCTACATCTGCCTGTTGGGGATGCCTTAGATACATTCAGCAGGGACTGTACCCTCATCTCTCTCCCAAAAGCTGAAATTCGTGATGGAGGGACGTTTGGTCCCTGTATCGAGAGAAAATGACATCATAGCCTCTGCATCTACTGGTTCTCCTTATGTTGAGCCAAACAAAGATGTTGTTGAATGTTCTTTCCAGTCTTTGGAGTTCGTAAATGCAGTATTCGTTACTGAAGGACGAAGAATTCCAAAACCGAACTTGTCCAAGAATACAAGGTTGGGAGTAAGAACTACCGTGGGAAAAGGCTGTAGGGCTGGAAAAGGTCTCAGAAAATATCTTCAAGGAATGGCCTGAGCAATGGAAGTAGTGGGAAAGAAGGACTGGTTTTGCCTAAGGTATCTTCCCAAGGCCCATGAGAAAAGGAAACAAGTTGAAAAGAACCGACAAAGGAGGATGGCCCATCTCACGGGTATGGATATTGAGTGGGAGCCTATGACTTTTCCACTAATCCTTCACAGCTTTCGCTCAACCGATTTTCTATTCGGAGGAAAGAATTCAGATGATGTACTTATAATGATCGAGAAAGCTTTTGAGATGTTCAATATGGATAAGGGTGAGCAGATACAGGATATGGTTATCTGCATGACTGGGGAGGAAGAAATGGAAAGTAAGAATGTAGATTGGATGGTACGACCTTGTCCACCAGGATATAGACTGACCAATTAGAGTGCAACTGAGCTGCCCATAGTCTTTAGGTCTATTCCAAAATAATACTTTAAAAACAATCTTAATTATCTTTGCCTAGAGATATTAAGAATTTTTCTGTAATGAGCTTTTGTTTAAACATTTTCATTCAATAAATAACAAACACGATGCATTTTCTTCATATTGATGTGTCCATATTCTTTCATTTATGCTTTCTATTTTGCTTTCATTGTATATATGTTTTCCTATATTATTTCTTTCCCACCTATTTACAAGTGTACGGATGCAGAATATGAGGACCTTCCAGTCAGTAATTCTGAAATTGATTTTGAAAGACCCACTTGCACGGGTGATTTTGAGGTCAACGAAGATACTGAGGATTATGGTCTACCTCTGGACTTATTAAGGAAAATATAACAAGAGGAGAAATGAGTACTTCTTCATGAGGAGCTATTGGAAATGATAAATTTGGTAAATGGTGAGGAGATAAAGGAGGTTAAAATTGGGACTACATTGTCATTACCAATAAAAGGTGAGTTGATAGCCTTGCTCCGGGAATATGTAGATATATTTGCATGGTCGTACCAATACATGCCAGGTCTGGATCTAGATATTGTGGTTCATAAGCTCCCTTTAAGGCCAGATTGCAAGCCAATTCAGCAAAAATTGAGAAGAATGAGGCCGGACATGCTGTTAAAGGTAAAAGAGGAGATGAAGAAGCAGTTTGATGCTGGATTCTTAGAGGTGGCAAAATATCCGGAATGGGTGGCAAATATTGTTCCAGTACCAAAGAAAGATGGCAAGGTACGGATGTGTGTTGATTACCGAAATCTGAACAAGGCCAGTCCCAAAGATAATTTCCCTTTGCCCCACATTGATACTTTGGTGGATAATACGACGAAGAGTTCCTTGTTTTCTTTCATGGACGGATTCTAGGGATAATATCAGATTAAGATGGCACCGGAAGATATGGAGAAAACCATATTTGTTACAATGTGGAGAACATTCTGCTACAAGGTAATGCCGTTTGGATTAAAGAATGCTAGGGCTAAATATCAGAGGGCCATGGTGACCTTGTTTCATGATATGATGCATAAGGGAATTGAAGTCTATGTTGATGATATGATTACAAAGTCACAAGGAGAAGAGCAGCATATTGTGAATCTTAGGAAACTCTTTGAAAGACTAAGAAAGTTTCAACTCAAGCTAACCCAGCAAAATGCACTTTTGGAGTCACTTCGGGGAAATTGTTGGGTTTTGTTGTTAGCAAAAGGGGAATTGAGATTGATCCAAATAAAGTGAAGGCCATCCAGAATTTGCCACCTCCAGGTGCTCAAAAAGAATAAGAGGTTTTCTGAGGAGATTGAATTACATTGCTCGGTTTATTTCTTAGTTAACCGATAAATGTGATCCAATATTTAAGCTACTTCGAAAACGTGATTCAAGAGAATATGATGAAGGGTGTCAGACCACTTTTGAAAAGGTTAAGCATTATCTATCAAATCCACCAGTATTAATGCCACCTGTTTCAGATAAACCAGTGATACTGTATTTATCAGTATTTGAGAGATCCATGGGTTGTGTCTTGGGGCAACATGATGAGATTGGGAAGAAAGAACAAGCAATCTACTACCTAAGCAAGAAGTTTACAGATTAAGAGTTGAAATATCCGTCGGTAGAAAAGTTGTGATGTGCCTTAGCTTGGACTGCTCGAAGGCTCAGGTAGTACATGCTATACCACACAACGTGATTGATTGCCAAGCTAGATCCAATCAAGTACATGTTGGAAGCACCTTTTTTGTCAGGGAGGACGGTGAGATGGCAGGTTTTGTGGTCAGAGTACGGCATTATATATGTAAGTCAAAAAGCTATCAAGGGCAGTGCAGTGGCTGAATTCTTAGCAAGTCGAGCAGTGGAAGACTATGAGCCGTTGAACTTTGACTTCCCAGATGAAGATTTTGTTGTATGTTTCACAAGCGGATGAGGTTCCCTTGAAGAAGAAAGTATGGAAAATGTACTTTGATGGCGCATCTAATGCCATGGGGCACGGAATCGGTGCAGTGCTCATATCCCCAGAAGAAGATTATTATTCTTTCACTGCCTGATTAGATTTTGATTGTACAAACAATACTGCTAAGTATGAGGCATGTACTATGGGCCTTCGTGCTGCAGTGGGCAAAAAAATAAAAATATTGGAAGTTTTCGGAGATTCAGCCCTAGTGATATACCAGTTACAGGGAGAATGGGAAACTAGAGATACAAAACTAATCTGATACCGAGAACTCATACTGAGTTTATTGGAGGAGTTTGAATAAGTGACTTTCAATTACTTCCCTCGAGAAGAAAACTGAATGGCGGATGCTCTAGCTACTTTGTCATCAATGTTCAAAGTGAATGAAGGGACTGAAGTTGTGCCAACAAAGATGAGTATATATGAGTCTCCTGCCCATTGTTTGAGTATCGAAGAAAAAGCAGATGGTCTCCCTTGGTATAACGATATCTTGCAGTATATCAAGAGTCAACAGTATCCAGAACGAGCAACAGAAAAGGACAAGAGGACTCTAAGAAGGTTAGCAATGGGTTTTGTTCTAGATGGCGAATTCTCTACAAGAAAAGGAAAGACCAAGTCCTATTGAGATATGTCGGATCTGTCGAAGCTCGGAGAATCATAGAGGAAGCCCATGAAGAGATATGTGGCACCCATGCTAATGGTCACATGCTTGCTAAGTAGATTATGAGGGCAGGATATTATTGGCTGACGATGGAAGGAGATTGTATCAGTTACTCCCGGAAGTGTCATAAATGCCAGATCTATGCACATAAGATTCATGTGCCACCATCGCCATTGCATGTCATGACTGCACCATGGCCATTTTCAATGTGGGGAATGGATATGATTGGGCCTATTTCCCCGAAAGCTTCAAATAGATATTGCTTCATCTTGGTGGCCATAGATTATTTCACATAGTGGGTGGAAGCTGCTTCTTATACGAATGTAACAAAGTTGGTGGTATGCAGATTTGTTAAGATGGAAATCAAATGTCGATATGGATTGCCAGCAAGAATTATTTCAGATAATTCTCTCAATCTGAATAATAAGATGATCAGAGAAGTGTGTACTTAGTTCAAGATCACACACCACAATTCGGCACCTTATCGTCCGAAGATGAATGGGGCAGTAGAAGCAGCCAACAAAAACATCAAGAAGATTGTCGAGAAGATGACTGGTGTATACAAGGATTGGCATGAGATCTTGCCTTTTGCTCTTCATGCATACCGTACCTCGGTTCGCACATCTACAGGGGCAATGCCATTTTCTTTGGTATACGGTACGGAAGCAGTGTTACCTGTTGAAGTTGAGATTCTTTCACTTCGGGTTTTGATGGAGGTTGGCCTAGAAGAGGCAGAATGGGTTAGAGCTCGTTATGAATAGCTGAATCTCATTGAGGAGAAAATATTGAAGGCAATTTGTCATGGCAGTTGTATCAGAAAAGGATGATTCGAGCCTACAACAAGAAGGTTCGTGCCAGACAGTTTCGAGAAGGGGAGTTGGTACTAATGAAAATTCTCCCTATCGTGAAGGATCCGCGAGGAAAATGGGCTCCAAAAAGGAAGGGCCTTATATGGTAAAAAGAACTTTTTCTAGAGGAGCATTGATTCTAACTCGGATGGACGGAGATGATTTGAGAAATCCCGTGAATGCTGATGAATTGAATAAGTATTATGCTTAAAAAAAAGTGTGATGCTATGTACATGGAAATTCAAATGATTCCAAGTGTAAAAATAAAAATTCTATAATCTATCTACCCTGAGAATTGCTTTTCAAAGAGAATATTCATGCTTGGTGTGATAAATGGCCATCTTTCATATTCCCTTCACTAAGAAGAAATTATCCCTAGTCACCCCTTTGAGCCTTAGGAATTACTTCTTTCTTTGAACCATGATCAAGGATCACCCTCTACACTGGAGGGCAAATATGAGAAAAAATAATCAAAAATCATTGCAAAAGGAAAGCCCTCGAAAAATGTGAAATCAAAGAATGGCAAATGAAAGCCAGCAAAGAAAAAAGATCAAAACAGAAAAAAGAAAAGAAAAGTCAAAGAAAGGGACAAATGTTTCAAGAATGAATTCTCCTCAAGAAATGATCCTTGATCCAATCACCCTTAAGCACACTTCGGGCCTGTTTATCCTTTCTTTCTGAACCAGAACCTTGGCCTACGTTACGTACTTTAAAATTCCATTTTGATCAAGCATGGATATTTAATTTGAAAGGCTGTTCTCAAAATTTATCCCATCTTCTGAATTGACATTTTTACTTTGGAAACATTTAGAATTCTCAGATGCATGGCAGAGTACAAGAAAAAAGAGAAAACAAAAAATGATGAAAAAAGAACATAAAAGGAGAGGTTTAAGCCGAAAACCCACAAAGGGCGACTTAATACCGAATGAGGTACACTTGAGTTGGAAACCTGCAAAGGGCGGCTCAAGTACTGATTAAGGTTTGAATCAATGCTTCGTACAAAACGGGAGAAAAAATATCCGAAAATCAGAAGAAAGGGGAACAACTCAGTCTGACATAACTACGAAAGCTGAGGGATTACCCAAGTAAATTGCTCATTCAAGAGAAATTTCAAATGGTTTGAAAAAGGAGGGGTCCAAGATATTCCGCATACGGGGCATCTACAACCTATAACTTTACATTTGTTTCTTATATCCTTGATATTCACTTTTACCATTTTAAAACATTTGTTGCAATAAATTCTTGTTATCCTTTTCATGACATTTTACTTGTTTCATATTTTCTTTCATACATTTTTTAGATGCATTATGATTGTTATTAAATTGAATGATGATTAGTAAACATAAAAATCTTTAAATAAAAGGATTTTAGAGTATTACTAAGGAATAGATTTAAATCTTAGAAAAGGTTTGGAAACCAATAATCTTGATGGAAAATTCACCAAGTCAGGGAAAACAATGAATGTGTTGGAGACTCCGTCATGAAGTTAGAAAATTTGTGTATTTCAGAGTCAAAACTGGGAGTGTTTGACAATTTATCTTGAGTAAAGGGTTCCTTAAGTAGGGCATCAGTGAACATTTGAAGACTCTGTCATGAAGTCAGATAATCTGTGAACTTCAAAGAAACCATGGATTAGAAATCATGACACAAATCGTTTGATTACATTCATCCTTAGGAAACATACAAGCATTTGCAAAGCATGTCATTTTCATCATTGCATTTAGCTAACATTGCAGGAATCAGGAAAACTTTGGCTTCCCCAAATCGAACTCGTTCTGCTTTTCAAAGGAGTCGACCTCAAGACTGCCGTCGAGGTATGTTCCTTTCATTTTCAAGTTAAATTTATTGTTCCAAATGAATAAAACCCAAGATCATTCTTAGTATTTCCCTTCGTTTTAAATTGAATTCATTCTGTTTATCAAATGAGCCCAAGACCATCGTCGAGATATTTCCTTTTGTTTTAAATCAAATTCATTCTATTTATCAAATGAGTCGAGCCTCGAGACCATCATCGAGGTACTTTCTTATGTTTCAAATCGAATTCATTATGTTTTATCAAATGAATCGAGCCTCGAGCCCATCATCGAGGTATTTCCTTTTGTTTTAAATCGAATTCACTCTGTTTATCAAATGAGTCGAGCCTCGAGACCATCGTCAAGGTATTTCCTTCTGTTTTAAAATCGAATTCATTCTGTTTATTAAAAGAGTCGAACCTTGAGACCGTCGACAATGTATTTTCATCATGGATAAGACCTCCGGGCACCATTCTTAAGATTTCCAAGCATCATTTTTAAAGTCGCATACAGCGCATTTTTCAAATCACGGGTAATGCCTCCAGGCACCATTCTTAAAGACCTCCGGGCATCATTTTTAAAATCGCATACAGCACATTTTTTCCAAATCACGGATAAGGCCTCCGGGCACCATTTTAAGACCTTCCGGCATAATATTCTTCTTTTGCAAATCGAACTCGTTTCCTTAAGATAGGTCTAGCCTTGATTAGTCATGGAACTCAATTTAAGGATAAAATCTTCAATTTACAGCTTTTAAAAAAAAGAATGAAAACCCCTTTCTCTTTTCTTCACATATGATTTCACTAACTGGACAAAATTAGTGTTTGTTTATCTTTGCCTAATTCCTGATTCTTAGCAATAGCCAAAGAGAGGCAGCTGTAGACACCTAATTTTGTCCAGACCACTAAAACAGGTATGTTTCCTTCCTAAATTGATGTTTCAGAATGCAAAAAGGCTTTTCTCATCCTGCAGGTGGTACTCTGGGACTTAGTCTAAGAAGTCGAGCATTAAAAGTCAAACTTGAAAAAGTCAACCTCAAAAAAGTCAACCCTAAAAAGTCAACTACTAAAAAACTCAACCCACTTTCGAAATCAAGATTTGAAGTTCAATTGAAAGATGGTGAATTTTTTTTGATAATCCGAGGTCTACATTGAAAGATATGGAGTTCGAAAGTTGGGTTACGAAATTTCAGTAGAAAGAAAACCCTAGTTCGGGAAATTTGGGGAAAGGTGCTTAAATGATCAAATTGGTCAGAATTGAAGGTTCCAAATGAAAGATAAGCACTGACTACGGGTAATGGAGAAGCTACTTGGAAGAAAAACTGAAGGAAAAGTCAATTCGGAAGAAAATCGGGAAATAGGGTTTTTTGGTGGATTTTAGTAAAATTTGGAAAATTACATAAATGGCCTAATTCGGTAGAACTAAAGCCCCTAATTGATGAACAATGGTGAAACAAGGATAGCCCAAGGCTCAGTTTGAAGTAATTCTGAGAAAAGAGCCGATTGGAGGAAAAACGAAAAAACAAGGAAATTTCCGATACTGAAAAGAAGAAAAATCAAAACATAAGGGAATTTGATGGTAAAAGTTGGGAATTTTCGGACCAACTCCAATCCAATATATGAAAAAGGCCCAGAAAAAGAAAATCTAAAAATCAGACTTGTTTTGAGCAAAACCGGGCTTTGAAGGCAAAAGGGCAAAATTGGAAATTCGGAAGGATAAATCCCGAAAAAATAGCAAATGGTCTCCAAAAATTCTGAAAATTTTTAGATCTCATTTTTAAATTATTTGGAAGAGATTGGCGAAAGAAAATCCGGATTCGAAGTTCGTTTGCAAAATGGCCGAATCTCGGGCCCATTATGCAAAAATTCAAAAGGATAAATCCCGAAAAAATAGCAAATGGACTCCAAAAATTCTGAAAATTTGTAGATCTCATTCTTAAATTATTTGGAAGAGATTGAGAAAGAAAATCCAGGTTCGGAGTTCGTTTGCAAAATGGCCAAATCTCAGGCCTACTATGTAGTAATTCAAGTAGATAAATCCCAAAAAAATAGCAAATGAGCTCCAAAAATTATGAAAACTTCCAGATCACACTTTTAAATTATTTGGAAGATATTGGTGAAGACAAATCTGGATTCGGAGCTCGTTTAAAAAATGGTAAAGTTTCGGAGCACAAAATGGCAATTTTAGAAGAAAAAATCCAAAAAAAATAGCAAATGTGCTCGAAAAATTTTGAAAACTTCCAGAATTTAATTTTTTATTATTTTAGAAGTATTGAAAAAATAAAATTTAAATTTGGAGTCCGTTTTCTATTTATTTAGGTTCGGGGGTCGAAAAGGTCTTTTTATCGAAGATACCGAAAGGGCCAATTTGTAATTAAGAAAAATATGAAAGATAAAAGATTTGCTGAGATAATTCCTCCCTTGGTCAGCCAGTATAGAGGAGAAGAAAGAAGCTTGATCAATTTAATTCCTTAGTCATTATCAAGCTCAAAATGCTTCCACTAGTACCTTGCAAATGGTCCCCCCTTATCCAATGGTTTAGGTGCCTTGTAGAAAAGTTGAATGCACCATTCAATGGCCAAGATTAAATGCCAAGATGACATTTTTATTTTTCATGCAAGAACCGTCATCCAATGGCCAAGAATGGAAGAAGAAATATGAGCACAACTCATCCAAGGGTGGCCATTCATTCGGCCAAGCAACGAAGTGCATGGTTGGTCCTTTTAATCTAATGGCTTAGGCCATTTACAAGGGCTGAGTAAACATTTTAAGGGCTGGGATTAAATGCCAAGATGCCATTTTTATGTTATCATGAAAGATCTTTATCCAAGGCCAAGAATGGAAGAAGAAAAATGAGCACAACTCATCCAAGGGTAGGCATTCATTCGGCCAAGCAAGGGAGAGCATGGGATTGTATCCTTAATTTATCTAAGGGCTGAGGTTATTAGAAGGCTGAGTACACATATTAAAAGCTGCTATCAATTGGCAAGAAGGTATTTTTATTATGTCATCAAAAGATCCTAATCTAAGGGCCAAAATTGGAGGAGAAAAAGTGCAAAAAAATCCAAGGGTAGGGATGCCAACCGGCCAAGGAAGGAATGGGAAGGGAATGTTTTGTTTTTCCCATATAGGTTATGCCATTTGAGAGAGGAGGGCAGTAGTTAATTTAGCAAAGAAGAGGTTTTTGAAAGAAAGAAAATAAAGGTTTTCTAAAAAGAGCTTGAAGGTAGATTTCTACCAAGCTCTAGCATGGTTTTCTTCTTGTTTTTCATATTGATTTCTTGATTTTCCATTTTGTTTTCCTACTACATTTCTCATAGAAATCAAAGTTTTAAAATGTTTACTTAAGTTTTCATCTTTTCTTCTTCATCAAAAATGGTTGAAAACAATTTTTTTTACAAGTTTTTTGGCTTGGCCGAATGTGACATGAATGCTTGCCTTGATTTTTCTTTTTTTCTTCTTTGCATGTTGTTGTGGGAAACATGATTTGGAAGGTTTTATTTAAGTATTTAAGGTTCTGATTTTTTTACAAAAAATGAAGCAAAAGAGGTTGAAATGGCTACATGATCTTCATACATATCAAGTGACCATGGTTAAGGGAGAGGCTATGCCCATTTTTACCAACCATGAAGCTCACCTCTATCTTGTTGATTAGCATGTTTTATTTTTTTGATTTTTTTGAAATGGAAAGGCTTCATGATCTTGACAAGATCAAGTGATTATGGTTAGGGGAGAGGCTATGCCCATTTTGTATCAACCATGGAGCTTAACTTTCCTTGTTTTGTTTACTAGTTTTTCTTGTTATTTTCTTTGCATGTCTATGTTTATTTTGATAATGTTCTTTATATTTTTATGCTATATTTGCTTTTATATTTCTTTTTTTCTTCATGATATTTCTTTGTAGGTTTTCACCCTTGTGTTTTTCTTGATAACATTTTGCATTTTTCTCATGTATCATACCTTGTTTGTTGCCATGTTTGCATTTTATATTTTGTCATGTGACCATTCGGCCTCTTCATGCATTCCATGCCTTGTATGTGCATTTTCATTTTTAGTTGATAGGTTAGCATTTCATGCCATGACATTATGTATTTTGATTTGGTTTGCCATGTGTTTGTGTTATTTGCTACATAGGATTGCCTTAGGTTATCTAGTGGCTATTCGGCCTCTTCATGCATTCCATGCCTTGTATGTGCATTTTCATCATTTTAGTTGATAGGTTAGCATTTCATGTCATGACATTAGGTATTTTGATTTGATTTGCCATGTGTTTGTGTTATTTGCTACATAGGATTGCCTTAGGTTATCTAGTGGCCATTCGGCCTCTTCATGCAATGCCTTGTATGTGGATTTTCATCATTTTAGTTGATAAGTTACCATTTCATGCTATGACATTATGTATTTTGATTTGGTTTGCCAAGTGTTTGTGTTATTTTCTACATAGGATTGCCTTAGGTTATCTAGTAGCCATTCGGCCTTTTCATGCATTCCTTACCTTGTCATGCATTTGTATTTTGTTTAGGTATCATGCTTTGCATTATTATGCCTTGAGGTTGTGTATTAGTTGCTGTTTGTTCATGCATTAGTATTAGGTTTATTGGTCATTATATGTTCATGACGTTCTCATGCATTCTCATCATATTTTAGGTCGAGGCCATCTTTGTATTGCCATGCATATTAGGTCTTAGATCATATTGGTATTGCCATGCATTGCTATGCTATTTAGATCTTAGGCCACATTAGCATTGTCATGCATATTCATAACACATTAGGTCTAAGTCATATTTGCATTATCAAGCATTTCATGCATGTTAAGTTAGGATAGCATTTATTGCCATGCAAACTCATGTTAGGCATTTAGGTCATTATGTATGCCATGCATTTTCCATACCACTTAGGTTTTGAATCATGCATTTCATGCATTCAACTTGCTATATGTTCATGCATATCATGTCATGCCACATGATTTATGACTTAGGCCAATCAGTGGCTCAAAGTCATGTCCACTTGAGCAACTTGTGGAAAATTAAAGAGTTGTCAAATTGATTATTCTATCGTTGTGATTTTTTTTACTCAGCCAATTTTTGTCCAAGTTTTTTAGAAGTTTTAGCTACTGTTTTTAGGTATTTAGGAGAGTCTTCGACATTTTTACTTTGATTTTTAAATGATTTTATCAAAGGCAAAATAATGTGTTTTGGCAAAACAGTTTTTCACCTAGTATTCATACTTTCCTGATTTTTCTGGGCAGTCATCTTTAATCAAAAAATTAAGCCAATTTTTTCTGTGTAGTTTTACATGTTTTGAGTCTCCAGTATTCTTTTTATATTTTTTTGAATTTTTAAAACTTGGTTAAAAAATTGTGTACTAAAATTGGACAGTAGAGGCAGATTTGAATTCAAAAGAAAAACAATTGTTGAATTTGGCTAAGGCATTTAGAGGGTGTTGGTTAAATGCTTTAGCTACTGTCTTAGGATAGTTTCTAAGCCTTTTTAAACTTTAAAAATGATTTTATAAACCTCGGGTTAAGGGTGGTCAAGTCCGGGATTTTAAACTTAGGAAATTAGAGACATTTTAAAAAGGTTTGGCTAGGATTTTATTTTTTAATCCAAGATCTTCAAAATTGTTTTCAAACAATCACAAAGTATTTTGATTTTTAGAAAAATTAATTTGATATATTTTCCTAAGGTAGCCGGATATCTTTTTAGATATACGGATTTCCTTAATTAAAGGAAAAAAATACATTTTCATGCATTGCATTTTCCATGTTCACGCATACTATATAATATGTGATTTTTGATAATTTCCATGATGTTGTTATTATTTTGATTTATTTTATGATGTTATGTTGTTTGTTATATGTTTTTGAACATTATATGTTATTCTATGCTTTTTATTTAGTTATTCATTTTTGTCACATTATTTACCATATACTATGTTCATGCATTATTATTTCTATTTTCATGCATATTACATGATAGCATTATTTTATGTTTCATGTCATTTAGATTATATTCCATGTCATTTAGGTTTAATTATTTTAAATTTGCCATGTCATCTAGGTAATTTATTTCATTTAGAATATATCATGTTACTTAGGATATTTTACTTCATTTAGAATATATCATGATACTTAGGATATTTCATTTCATCTAGAATATGCTAATGCCATTTAAATTATATCATATGATTTAGGTTGCATTATATTATCTAGACTTTGCTATGTCATTTTATTTATGTCACACATGTTCATATTCATTTTTTAAAAAATATTTTGAAAAAGATAATGATTTTCAATAAAATAAAGATATTCCCGAGTTAAAATAATTCATGAGTTCTTTACCGGGTTTGCTAGAGAGGATGTCATCAATTATCATTAATAAAGGAATATCTTTCTTTAAAAAAAACGAGAATGATTCGGAAGATGTTTCAAATAAATATAAATTTTTATATTTTGCCGATTTTGTTGGGGAATATAGGAAAAATTTGAATTAATAAATTCCGGATCATTTTCAATTAAAAATGGAATTATTTTTCTTTAAATTGGGAATTAACTTGAAATACTAAATTAAAAACTGACTTTTTACCGAGACTTGAGATAACACATGATTAATAAGGTCGGTGCGGGGAATATACGGGTTTGTTGGGGAATATACGGGCGTTGCGGGGGTGCTAATCCTTCCCCGCAGGTAACCGAGTCCCGAACCCGATTCTTCGATTTTCTTTGGTTTATAACGCAGACTTGAAATTGGTTTTAAAAATGTTTTAATTAATTTTAAAATGTTTTATAAAACCGGTTTTAATAGGTGGTCGATCACACCTAGCTAAAAAAGATTGGTGGCGACTCCATGACTTTTTTCAAGGTTGTTTTCAAGCCCTTATTTTATTTCAAGAGGAATTAAGTCGACTTTTCATCTGTTTTTCCAATGTCATGCTTAACGAATAATAAAGTCTTTTTTAGGTTGTGACATGATTTTTGATGAAAATATAATTACATAATAAATAAATTTTCTATTTATAAGCTTATACATAATTAAATAAGTTTTTTCACAAAATCAAACAAAATAAAGACAATTTAGTGAAAATATATTTATATAAGTAAAAATTCAAAAAAATTAATGTAACTGAAATTAATATGATTTTTAACTAAATATATTTAATTTTGGCCGAAAATAATTTTTAAAATAATAAAATTGAAGAATTTCAAATTTTGAAATTTTGAAATTTTTATTTTTCATAATCATTTGGTCTACTTTGAGACAATAGAACTCCCAATCCGTGAGGTTTCCAGTACTGTTTAAAATACTAATTCAAAGTAGAAATGTAATAGTATATCATATAAATTAATTTTAGTATAAAAGATTACATATAGCCTATGTTTCGGGGGTCCAAACTTTGAAAATAATCACAAACTGCTCAGATTTTTCTGGTTTTCCAGTTTCATGGAGCCTACTTTGGCACTTCGATTCTATCAACACAAAATTCATCTCATTAAGATACTGAGACCAATGGAAAGATCACATTTCATGCTATAAAAAGTATCCAAGAATCGACAAAAATGACCACCGAAAAATGGAGTTCCGGAGACCCAAAGTTCACTCGTCAAAACTGTCAAAAACCCAAAATCAACAAACTTCAAGACTTGTTTTCTCCTAAGTTATTCAATCAAATGAAGTGCCATACATACCATTGGAAAGGTCTTGAGGAGACCTTTCTATAGGTACTGACAATGTCACCGGAAAGTAGAGGTGCTCATGGGTCGGGCCGCGGCCTGATTTTTTTTCAAATTCTTTGCCCAGGCTCGGCCTGGCCCATAAGCCCGAATTCACTGTTCATTATAATAAAATATTATTTTTTATTTTTTTATATATTTTTATAATTAAAAATAAATAAAATGATATTATTTTAATAAAAAACTGTTCCAGGCCTAGCCGACCCCGGCCCGGCCGGATCAAAAAATCCTGCCCAGACCCGGCCCGTGAACAGGTCTATCGAAAAGTCATCGGAAAGTCGTCGAAATTTCTAGAGAGTGAAGATGGTTTAAAATAAAGGTTTGGATTTTGTGCAAAATTATTCAAAACATAAAAACTTAAAGGAAACTAAGCAAAATCTTACCTTAATCCATGTTTTTCATGATAGATTTGCCATTCCTTTGCCTGTCTTCTTTTTCTCTAGTGTTAGGTTCTCCCAAATTGCCTAACTCTCTGTCTGACAAACACCAAGCGTAAAATGAAAATAAGCCTAACCCTTTTAATTATTATTAGGTTAAACTAATAACTCACATTGGGTCTAAAATAAAATTATAACAAATGGGCTGGATGCATGTGAAAAAAAAATAAAAAAAGTCAATTTTGTAGGCTTTACATATAGAAAAGACGATAGACAACAATCTTACCCAATTGATAATTGATTCTAAGATAGTTTTTTTCTTCACAGTTTCCTGATTTTTGAGAGGGAATGAAAAAGGGTCATTTTATCAGAATATAGCTAAAAAAAATATTTACCAAAATATCGTTGTTTTCAGATTAATTCTCAAAATTCGCTTGTTCTAAAATTAGCTAGGAAATCGCCATCCTCCATGGCGAATTCCCAGCGTAAAATTTTCAAAATTTTCAAAAAACACCAAAGGAAATCGCCATGGGGAGTGGCGATTTCCCTTGGTATAATTTAAAAAATTTCAAAATACACCAAAAGTAATCGCCACCCCCCATGACGATTTTTCTTGGTGTTTTTTTAATTTTTTTTTCAATTTCACCAAGGGAAATCGCCATGGGGGTGGCGATTTTCCTTGGTGGTATATTCTTTTAAAAAAAAATTTACTTAAATTTTTAAATAAATGCAAATTTGTTTTTAAAATTTCTATTTTAAATTTAAAAATTACAAATTAAATAAAAAAAATTATCTTGGTTTTTTTTATTTTTTTTAAAAATATATATTAAAATTTTATAATTTTTTAATTTGATAAAAAATAAAATTTAATTTATTATTAAATTGTATAAAAAATAAAATTTATTTCTCATTAAAATTTAAAAAAGAAAATTATATTTCTTATTAAATTTTTATATAAAAAAATTTATTTCTTATTTAAATTTTATATAAATAAAAATTTTGATTTCTTATTTAAATTTTATATGTGAGATCTATAACAAACAGGTATAAAAAAAATTATCTTCGTTTGTTTTTATTTTTTTTAAATATATATACTAAAATTTTATAATTTATTTAATTTTTTAATTTTATAAAAAATGTAATTTAATTTATATTTTTGTTTTATAAAAAATATAATATAATAAAATAAAAATAAAAATTATTATTTTAATTTTATAAAAAGTAAAATTTTATTTCTTATTAAAATTATAAAAAAAATATTTCTTATTTAAATTTTATATAAAATAAAATTTTATTTTAAAAAATGTATTTCTTATTTAAATTTTATATAAATTAAAATTTGATATCTTATTTAAATTTTATATAAATTAAAATTTGATTTGTTATTTAAATTTTATAGAAAATTAAATTAATTTCTTATTTGAATTTTATATAAAATTAAATTAATTTCTTATTTGAATTTTATATAAAATTTAAATTTTTATTATTATTTTAATTTTATGCTGTAGAAAATATTGGAATTGGATTCCTTTTGCAGTGGATGGGAATAATGATTTAGGGTTAGGGTTTCAGCTATTTTTCAGTGAATCAATCCTGCAAAAATTATTGGAATCTTATGCAATGGATGGAAGCATTGACCAGATTTAGGGTTAGGGTTTCAGCTATTTTCCAGTCAATAAAATGCTATAGAAAATATTGGAATTGGATTCCTTCTAGAATGGATGGGACTAATGATTTAGGGTTAGGGATAGGTTTACGCTATTTTCCAGTCAATCAAATGCTGCAGAAAATATTGGAATTGAATTCCCTTTGCAATGGATGAGACTAATGATTTAGGGTTAGGGATAGGTTTCAGCTATTTTCTAGTCAATCAAATGCTGCAGAAAATATTGGAATTGGATTCCTTCTGCAATTTATGGGACTAATGATTTAGGGTAAGGGATAGGTTTCAGCTATTTTCCAGTCAATCAAATGCTACAGAAAATATTGGAATTGGATTCTTTCTGCAATGGATGGGACTAATGATTTAGGGTAAGGGATAGGTTTCAACTATTTTCCAGTCAATCAAATGCTGCATAAAATATTGGAATTGGAATCCTTATGCAATGGATAGGACTATTGGATAGTCCGGTACAAAGGATGGGATTTATCATCAGTTTTTGCATTGAATGAGTTATCAGTTTTTTAGTCAATTAACCCTAGTTAGAAAATCGGAATCAAATTCCATCCTGTACAAAGAATGAGATTTGTCATCCGGTACAACATAATGAACCATTATAAATTCATAATACTGATAAAGATTTACAATACCCCATACAGCAGTTTTTCAATCAGATTTTTTCTGAGTGTTAATACCTCCTCATTCTCATCCTTCTATATTTCTTATTTCTTTTGTCGAGTGATAATACCTCCATTCTCATCCTTCTTAGTTTCATTACTACACAACATGAGCAATAGAGTGATCGTATTGGTCTACTATAATGGCCAAATTCATAATACTGACGAAGGTGCTACCTTTGATTGTGAACGTCCTAAAAGTTTCCGTGTTGATGAAGACGTTAAATTAGAGGAACTGAAGCTGCAAATTCATACAAAAATTAAAGCTGAAAATAGAAAAAGAGTTTCAGAGATTAAGTATAGGCATCCTCTTTCTATTGGTGAAAGATGTGTCCGATATAGAACATTTCCACTTGAAGATGATTATGATGTCAGATCCATGTTTTATGCTCATGAGACATTTGCAAATGTTGGTGTACTTGAGTTATATGCTGACATAGAGGATGTTCACAATGATTGTGGGCCTTCAAATGTTCGCACTATAGAAAACTTTCCCATAGAAGATGATGATTCTGGGCCGTTCTATGTTCACACTACATACGACGTTCCCACAAAAGAAGTCGTTCCGCTATCTCAAGCTACAACGTGTCATAATTCATTAGTCTCACAAACAATTCCTACTACCCTCGAAGATGAGCCAGCTGGTGTTGATCCTGTTCCGCCAAGTGGAGTCCATGGTGAATATGTTGGTGACTTTAGTGAGTAGGAAGAGGATGCTGAATTCGCAAGTGATGACAACAGTTATTCTGACCCAGACGTCGTCCCTGCTGAGATCAACATAGAGATCTTCCCCCATATGAGGCTGCATCCTATATGCATACCCTGGATCTGGAGGCAATGCAAGTGCCAGAATTTCCTGAGTATGCTCATACATTAGCTACGCCTCTGACATTTGATCCTTCTACGTTGATCTGTCTGTTGGGTTACAATTTCCAATGAAAGAGGCTGTGCTTTCAGCTATTAAGCACTATAACATCAAAAACTCTGTAGACTACAGAGTAATTGAATATGAGTGGACCAAATATTATGCCAAATGTCTAATGTATGGGAAAGGGTGTAATTGGAGAATAAGGGCAACTTTTATGAAGAAAAAACAAACATGGGAGATTGAAAATATGAAGGGCCTCATACTTGCACATCGGGGAGGATTTCACAAGATCATTGCAAGTTAGATTCTAACATGATCTGTTCATGCATTATGTCATTGGTCCAAGCAAATTCGGAGATCTCCGTTTCAGTTTTGATCGCTGAGATGCGAATCCGGTATGGATACATCACCTCCTATAAGAAAGCGTGGAAAGCAAAGCAAAAGGCAATTGTTCGAGTTTTTGGCGATTGGGATAGATCGTACAATGAGCAACCTAGGTGCAATGCAACATTTCGTGCCTGGTACAATTGTGGAATTACAAACTTGCATATCACGGTGATCGACTGGTCCAGGGTAAGAGAATATTCCATCGACTATTTTGGACATTTAAGTCGTGCATTGAAGGGTATCCGTATTGTAAACCTATTGTGCAAATAGACGGTACTTTCTTATATGGAAAATACAAAAGGAACATTATTGTTAGCTATTGCACAAGATGGAAACCAAAACATACTGCCAATTGCCTTTGCCATTATGGAGGGTGAGACAACAGAGGCTTGGTCATTATTTCTCGCTAATTTGCGTAAACATGTGACAAAACAACCTGGCATATGCTTGATGTCTGATTGACATGAAGCCATCAAAAATGCGATTAGATGTGATGGTAGTGGATGGAATCCTCCACATGCATATTCAGTGTACTGCATTCGACACATTGCAGCTAACTTTATGAAGAAGTTTAACAATAAGGAATTGCGTCGACACATTGTTAACATGGGTATGGAATCGAAACATAGTTATTTTATCTCTTATATTTCCTTTAGTAAATAAAATAATACTGAAATTCACAAGTCTTTTGTTTTTAATTTTATTAGGATACGAGTTGAGGCGACCGAATTTTCATTTCATGTATGAGAATCTTTGTGGAGAAAATATAGAGGCGGCTAATTGGCTTCATAGGAACCCCAAGGAGAAGTAGGCCCAATCATATGATCAAGGAAGACATTATGGCCATATGACAACCAACCTAGCTGAATCTATCATTTCGGTGTTGAAGGGAACGCGTCATCTTCCCATTACTGCTTTAGTGCAATCAACATATTATAGGTTGGCTGCACTTTTTGTTAAGATGGGGAACAAGCAAATTGCAATGATGGAGGGAGGGCACACATACTGTGAAACAGTCACACAGACTATGCAAGAAAATAGCAGGAAAGCTAACTCCCACTTTGTTCATAATTTTACGCGAGCAAATCAATCTTTTCTGATTGAAGAGTTAGTTGATCCACAAGAGGGTGTTTCTGCAATGAAGTACAAAGTCAAGCTTAGTGACATGTGGTGTGACTGTGGGAAGTTTCAAGCACGAAGGTTCCCTTGTTCACATATAGTTGCTGCATGTGCACATGTCCATGTAGATTGCATGCAATATGTGGACAATGTCTAAAGACTGGAAACTATATTGAATGTTTATAGACATGAGTTCGAAGCAGTTGGAAATGAAGGTTATTGGCCTCAATATGATGGTCCAGAAGTGTGTCCCAATCAAGAAATATGGAGAAATCCACATGGTCGGCCAAAATCAAGTCGTATTCATAATGAAATGGACCTCAAGGAGAAAAGCCAACCAAAACATTATGGATTATGCAGAAATAAAGGTCATAACCGTCGAAAATGTCCGCATCAATATGGCACATCGGGGAAGAGTTCGCATCAACAATAAAGGAATTACATGTTTTTGTAACCTGTAATATTTACATATTTTGCCATTAAGGGAAAATGTTATGCAAGTTTTTTTCTACTTATCATGTAATTTGGATTATTATTTTATATAAAATTAAGAAATTTTATAAAAATATATTGAATAATATATTTTATTACATTTTTATAAATTAAATAACAACATTAACATTTTAGTTAGATATGCTGAATAAAAAAAATAAAAAAAACAATTAATTTCCCAACAAATTTAAAAATAAATAACATGAAATGCAAAACATATAAATTTATATATTACAAATTTAAAATACATTATTATCGTTATATTGATAAAATTACATTTATTCTAATTATTGCATCGTGTAGAGCAACAGTATCGAGCTCTCCTCGTGCGTGGTGGTTGGACATGTCGTTCAACCTCGTTAGTGGCACGTATTTGCGGTCGACCACGACCTCCTGCTGTAACCGCCACTGATTTCGGTTGTATGTCATCCGTCATTAATTCTGTATCAAAAATTTGAAACCCATTGCTGGAGGAGCCAACACCTAGTTCACCCATAAAGGGAACCTGACTACTAGATGGACCCAGAAATGATGTACCATCAAATGCTGACTCAGGGGTTCCAAACTGATACATTGATGTTAGATATGCTGAACTTGGACTTAGGATGGGGAGCTGGTCATCTAACCTCGTCATTTGCTGTGATGGTCGGTAACACTCATCAACGTCATATCCGGGGTGACTGACGGAATAACAATGACTGGATGGTACTCCATGATTTCGTTCAGGTTCAGGATGACTAAATGAAATCCTCGGTGCTGTGAACTCCGATGAGGCCGGTTGACGCGTCCGCCCACGTTGTCGGCTAGGTCTAAGAGCTTCCATATCCTGTGTAGGAGGGATTGGAGTTGAAGTTCGTCTGGTAAATGGCATACTCCTAGCATCCTCATACACCGACGGTGGACAAACAAAAGGCCGACCCTTATTTTTATACCATCCTATGTAATCATCAGATGGGTTGAAATTATTACCAACAAGCGGATAACTTGTCGAAATTCGTTGACAACATATATTCCACCAATGGATCCAATGTTCATGCTTAACAGGCCAGAATTTCTCATGACGACCACGCATGTCTATCTTGTGAAGCTTATCAAGGTTCACCGGGGCTTGAGAAATTGGTTGTTGCATCCCAAACTGTCGCAACACCCTCTCAGTTTGGTGCCACTCTACATATGAAAAGCATATCAATGCTGTGTTTGCTTTCCATATATTACAATTATTGTAGGCATCCGGTGGGAGGCATGCCATAATTTCACTTGAGGAATATGGCATCCACAGAAACTGCGAATAATTATTACAAAATATTAGTTTCATATTGATTAAATACAAAAATACTTTAATGTAACAATCAAAATATTTACCTTATCCTATCCTACTCGATCTAGTCGCAATCTTATACTTGCAAGGTCGGTCGGAATCTCGATAAGATCTCCACTCCTACTCCTACTCCACCTGTTAAAATGCATATAAAATCTTAATAGACCTATAAAAATACAAGTTCGTACAAAATTAATATAATAGTATGGATTATTACCTGCTTGTAAGGGGGTATACAGCCGAAACATCCACGCGCGGAGCAAGAAATGGTAGCTGATACCAAGCCCATGATTGTAGAAGCACTAAACATCCACCTATGTCATGGCTTTTTGGAACTGTAGCCCGGCACAGTTCTCTATACAAAATGGCCAAACACGCAGAACCACAACTATAATTTGCCGCATGCTCTAAATCACGTAGTAATGAAAGATACATTAAATGTACCCGACTGCTCGATTTGTCAGGCATCAGTAATTCTCCAATCAAACGTAAAATATATGCTCTAGCAGTATATTGTATTTGTTCTTCAGTTGCGTGTAATGGAAGATTTTGAAAGGATTTCAACCAATTTAGTCTCACTGTTGAGCCAGATACATACTCATCTGGAGGTACCGAGCCCAATAGATTTTGACACTCTTCATTCCAATCTAGCAAGCTTCCGCCTGTGACTACATCGCCATAGACCGGAAGTCCAAGTTGAAGCGCAACATCTTCTAGAGTTACCGTGCATTCCCCAAATGGAAAATGAAAAGTGTGCATCTCGGGTCTCCATCGTTCGATCAACGCACTGATTAAGTCGGGTTGTATAAAAAATCGTCGAATTTGTGTTGCGTGATAAAATCCGGCTCTTCTTAAGTGGTCGATAATAAATGGATGCGGGTCCTCCAATGTAAATTTCCTCGAACGTAACACGCGACGAGTATCCTGTTGATAATTAATTAAATAAAATAAAATAATTATAAAATTTAATATATTATAAAACTATAATAATTAAAAAATTAAACAATATAAAAATTCTAAAACTATAAAACTATAAAATAACAAAACAATAATAATATAAAAATTATAAAATTATTTATATAATTATTAAATAATTAAATAATATAAAAATAAATAACTATAAGATGAAAAAACAATAATAATTAAAAAATTAAACAATATAAAAATTCTAAAACTATAAAACTATAAAATAACAAAACAATAATAATATAAAAATTATAAATTATTTATATAATTATTAAATAATTAAATAATATAAAAAATAAATAACTATAAGATGAAAAAACAATAATAATTAAAAAATTATAAAACTATAATAATAAAAATTAAAAATATATAAAAATTTAAATTATATAAAACTATAAAATGAAAAAACAATAATAACTAAAAAATTAAAAACTATAATAATAAAAAATTAAACAATAAATAATTATAAAACTATAAAAAAAACAATAATAATTAATAAATGATAAAACTATAATAATTACAACATTAAAAATATAAAAAATATAAAACTATAAATTTACAAAATAATAATAATTAAAAAATTACTAAAAATTGATAATGTAATACAAATAATATTACAAAAATTTACTTACCTCTTTAAATATAACCTCCGATATGTGATTTTCTTGCAACCTCAATAGTGATGATGAAGCCATTTTTAATTATTGTTGTAGAAAATAAAAATTGTTTGTAGAAAAAAATTTGATTGTAGAAAGAAGAAAGAAAATAAAAATAAGTTGTAGAAAATGAGGGGGGTTATTTATAGAAGAGTGGTGTGTGGGGGGGAGGAGAGGGGATTTTGAAGGCAACGGTCAAGTTACCGTCGCCTTCAAAAAATTTGATTTTTTTTATTATTATTATTATTTTGTTTTAAAAGGGTATATAGTAAAATTTAACTAAAAAATTTTAAAAAAAGTTTCATAAAATTTAAATAAGAAATATACCGTTGGAATTTTAATTTTTTTTTAAAATTTTAATTTAATTTGCAATTTTTAAAATAAAAATACAAATTTTAAAAACAAATTTGGAATTTTTTTTTTTAATTTAAGTAAAAAAAAATTATAAAAAAGAAATACCACCAAGGGAAATCGCCACCCCCCATGGCGATTTCCGTTGGTGAAATTGAAAAAAATTTCAAAAAACACAGGGGAAATCGCCATGGGGGGTGACGATTTCCCTTTGTGTTTTTTGAATTTTTCTTTAAAATACACCAAGGGAAATCGCCACCACCCATGGCGATTTTCCTTGGTGTTTTTTGAAAATTTTACGCTGAGAAAACGCCATGGGAGATGGCGATTTCCCAGCTAGTTTTAAAACAAGCAAATTTTTGGAATTAATCTGAAAACAATGATATTTTGGTAAATAATTTTTTTTAGCTATATTCTGATAAAAAAACCAATGAAAAAGTTTTTTTTGTTATGTTTTTTTTTTCGTTCTAAACAAAATAAAAAATTATAATTTGGCATTTTGAAAATGACCTAAATGAAACTAAATCTGAAATACGTTAAAGTGAAATTAGTTTTGGAAGTGATTTGATTATTTTTTTAAAATGATCTTGACGAAACCAACGTATGAAAAATGACTTTAGGCGAAGTCAGAAGGCGAAAAAATAATTTTGGGCGAAATCAAGTCAAAAAAATGACTTTAGGCAGAACCAAAAGTGGAAAAAATGATTTTGGATGAAATCAAAATTTGGAAAATGACTTTAAGCGAAACCAAAAGTTAGAAAAAAGACTCAAGCGAAACGAAGAGTGGGAAAAAAATACCTGGGCAAAATCAAGAGTTTGAAAAATGACCTATGCGAAACCAGGAGTCGAAAAATGATCTTGGCTAAACTAAGAGCCGAAAAAATGACCTAGGTGAATCCATAAGTCGAAAAAATGACCTAATCGAAACCAAGTGTCAAAAAAATGACCTGGTTTACTAAGAGTCAGGAAAATAACTTGTGCGAAACTAGGAGACGAAAAAATGACCTAAGCGAAACTAAGAGTAAAAAAAGTGACATATACGAAACCAAGATAAAAAAAAAGGGTCCAATACGAAAAAATGTATTTCTTTTTTTCAAATAAGGGTACTCGAAGGCCCATAAAGGGTGTCAGAATACCGTAGGGAAAATGTCAACAAAATTGAAAAGGGATCAGGCCTTTGAATATCATGGAGAAGGCATCCGAATACCTTTTCTAGGCAAGTTAATTTTACTTAAATTCAAGGGCATTTGGATGCCATTAAGAGGGCATCCGAATGCCCACAAACAAATTTGAAAAAGTAACGATAAATTTTTAGGGTATTCTAATACCATGGAGTGGGCATATGAATGCTCGAAAATAAATTTAGACATTTTTTGCTCAAAATAAGGGTATTTGAATACCATGGACGAGGTATTCGAATACCCTCCGGTTTGCCTCAAAACTGTATTTTGGAAATTAAAGAAAATCATGAAAACATATTTTAAATTTAAAAACTTAGCAAAATAAAGTCAAACTCAATTTTAAAAACAAAACTACCAACTTATTTTTCAAAACTTTGATTAAAACACCTTAAAAAACAATTTTATTCACCAAAAAGAGGAAGAACCGGGGGTTATCCTCTATTTTGGAAAACAATAAAATTTGGCCCAAAGATCTCATTATAGTATCTATTTAAGCTTTGATATTATACCTGGTGCCTCAAGTAAACAGACCTTAGCCATTGATTAATGAACTTAATCCTAGCAAAAGATCAACCGAGAGGTTTTGAGATTCACATTTTTTTTGAGCAACGGATTAGCTCAAAGTTGGCAATGAAATTTATTCCAGCTCAACTATCACCAAGAGCCGAAATGACTTAGATCATCAAGCTCATAACCCTTCTTGCCTTTGAAAACCAATTTTACTAAATTGAATCAAGAAAAGCTAAAAACTAGAAAAAACTAAGACAAACTCAATAGACATAGGAAAAGAAAGAAAAACCACATCAAGAGAAAAACTCCATTGTCTTCCCCTTATTTCTCCTCATTTTCAGTTCTTTTTCTCTCTTTCCCTTCTATTTTTTTTATTCTATAGCTCCCCTCCTTTTTTATGACTCTTTTTCCAAAACCCCCAAAACAAAATCCCTAAATGTAGCTGCATCCTATTTTAGAAAAGTGTTTTTCAAAAATCAAAATCCATTTTTTTGAAACAAAAAGTTTCATTTTTTCTAGCTTTTTTCTTTTCTTGTGCCTCCCTTTGTCATAAAATTGACAAAGAATGAGAGATAGAGGCAATACAACCAGAGGGAGGAGCTAACGGCTGGTTCGAAAATAGTAGTTGATAAGTTACAATTGGGAGCTATTAAACTGAAAGAAGGAAAAATAATTGAGCAAGCTAAGGAAATTGAGCTAGTAATGAAGCTGGCAGCTGAGCCAGCAAAGCAAGAGCTTGGAGCTGATTGCTAACAGTAAACATGAGCAGTAGCATGGGCATAACTATAAGCTAAGCTGAGAGTTGAGCTGTACACAAAGGTAGCTAGCAAGAAACTGTCAAACAGTTATGATGGAGCTGGCAATCTTATTAGTTCCTAGAATTTAGCTAAGTCTGTTAAAATGTACAGCACCAGTGTGCTTAAATATATAGAGCACTGAAATGAGCAGATCATGAATGAAGAATAGATTTTTCTTGGTCAAAATACTTGGGAGGTCCTTCTACTATAGTGAAAAGTGTAAATTAGTCCTTTTACTTAAATTATGAGTAATTTAGTCCTTATAATTTTGAATTTGAAGCAAAAAAGCAAAATAGATAATGGAAGTAATGCCCACCGTTAAATTGATGACGTGGCATGCTGACATGGATTTTTAATATATATTTTTTTCGATATGGAAATTTTTTATTTAGGATAATTTTTGGGTGACACGTGGCATTTTGTCCATCGGTCACCAATTTATTGGTTGTAATTTTAGGGTGAAGCACTATAGAAGTCTCTGTACTATAACAAAAAGTGTAAATTAGTCCTTCTAATCCCACATTGTGAGTAATTTAATCCTTATAATTTTGAATTTTAAGTAAACAAGTAAAATAAATAACAAAGGTTACAACAGTCGTTTAAATGCACTGACATCTAACATTTTGTTGATGTGATCTAGTCAAGTTAATGATGTGAATTTAAAATTTTATTTTTTTCTTACGTGGAATTTTAAATTTATTTTCTTAAACAAAATTTTGAAAATCCATATACTAACATTTTGTTTTTAATTTTAAAAATTAAAAAAATAAAATCCTAATTTTACATTATTTTCTTTCTTCTTCTCTGCTTATTTCCTTCCTTATTCTTCTTCTATTCGTTAATTTATGTTCATTAAGTTATTTCACACCAAAAATTGGTCTTGCTAATGTTACTTTTTTTCCCAATGCCATAAATTTTATTTGAATTTAGCTTACTCTTACTAATGCCAAAAGCTCTTCGAAACATAATTTTCTCACATTTTCTTGGCTTTCTCATTAACAAACAATCTCTCAATAACAAAAATCCTCTATAAAAAACTAATTTTAAAACTCAATTTGGTAATTGCACTATAATAAATTGGTGACACATGGACAAAATGTCATGGTTCACAAAAAAAATTGTTTTAAAATAAATTTAAAATTTCACGTCAGCAAAAAAAAAACGTAAAACGTAAAATGTAAAATTAAGATTTTTATATTTTTAAAATTAAAAAAAAAATTAAATTTTAGTTTATGAAATTTCAAAATTTTTGTTTAAAAAATAAACTTAAAATTTCACATAAAAAATTAATTATTTAAATCCATGTCATCATTTTGACAAGGCCACATCAGTAAAATGTTAGGTGTCAACGTATTTAAACAATTATCGTAACTTTTGTTATTTATTTTATTTGTTTGCTTTAAATTCAAAAGTCTAGAGATTAAATTAATCCCAATGTGAGATTAAAAAGACTAATTTACATTTTTTGCTATAGTAAATGGACTCCCATGATGCTTTGACCCTAAAACTACAATCAATAAATTGATGACACGTAGACAAAATGCCACATATCATCGAAAAATTCTCTTAAATAAAAAATTTTCATGTCCGCAAAAAATATATATTTTAAAAATTCACATCATCAATTTAACGTTTGGCCTTACTTTCACTATCCATTTTACTTTTTTTCTTCAAATTCAAAAATATAAAAATTAAATTATGAATAAAATGATTATTTTACACTTTTTACTATAATAAAAAATACTTTAACCGATTTTTCTTTCTCTCAATTCTCTCTCAATCCTTTTATTTCTCTAATTTTATAATCTATCCGTCACTATTCTCTACACCTTTCAAACCCAATTCCAGCTTCCCCTTTAAACAAATGTTCCCCTCTCACATCCGCGTCCCTCTCTTGTTAGTTGTTCCTTCCTCTCTTTTTTTTTTTTTTTTATTTTTTTTTTTTTATTTTTTTTTTTATTTTTTTTTTCTCAAATGTCGTTTCCCACCCGTTTAGCTCCAAACAATTTTTTTTTTTTTTTTTATAGCCGTCAGTTCCTCCAAAACAAACTCCTTCCCTCTTTTAAATTAGAGCCTCCTTTTTATTGACCTTAGTAATCCTTGCATATGGATTCTTAAATCACGTGATTCAAAACTCACAATTTTTTTTTTTAAATACCTTTTAATTCTTTGTTTTTGGGATCTTAAATTTTAATAAATGAAAGGTCTAGATTAAAATTAAAAGAAAAATTTTTTATTCATTTTTTAAATATTTTTAATTAAGCACTTTTTATTTTAAAATCTAATAAAAGTCAATTTTAAATATTGAGATTAAAATTTTTTTTGGTCTTAAGTTATTTAAAAATTGATAATTTTATGATTCGATTTTATTTTAATAATTAAAATTTTAAAAAATATATAATTTAAAACATTTTTAAAAAAATTTAAAAATCGCGACAATAACATCTACTGAATATTAAGTCCGGATCCAATCAAGGTAAATTAACTTTAAAAATACCCGAGCAAAATTAAGAATCTACACTGGTCCATCAAAACTCTTGTAGAGGAAGCTCGGGATATGTGCTATAAGCATTCCTGAACTTTCGAATGATAAATGAGAATATTGCTGCAGGATGGAATATTAATTATCCTCCACTCACTGTGGTCTCTATCAATCAGGTGACTTTTTTACATAAATTGCCAATAGTTACAACCATCTTTTTTTAAAATTAACGGTGGATTCTATTATAAGCAAAGCATCCTCTTCGAGTTCTGTGGAAATGGCAGTGCTCTTTAAGAACTTTAATTAAAGTTCAACTACTGAACGGTGTGTATCTAGTGGCAATATATCTGTTTATGGAATGAGAAATTTTCCAAGGGAATATCAACAACTTAGCTTTCTAGTTCCTTGTAAGATCCCCAGCTTGCAAGATAAGCAATTCTATAAATTACAATTTGATCAGTCTACAGCATTCTTGGGAAGTTCTTAACTCTTTCTTTCTTTTTCCTCTTGGGTTTTCAATTTAATCTTCTGGAGAAATGTCCTTGACAATAAGAGGAAGTGTGAGAGCAAGAGGGCAACCCTCTTGCAATGGGATTTTTTGTCGGATGGTATGCCTTCCCAGAAGCATAATAGGGGGGTTTACAAGAGTAATGGGTAGAAGAAACCAATACCAGCCACCCAACTCGCAGCTGCAACATCCACAACTACAACAGCCCCCAGCTGTTCCGGAAGAGTGGGCTTTTCTGTCCAGTTTTGAAGAGCAATATGGTACCACACATCCATTTTTCTATGCCTGTAGTTTTATGCAGGCTCTAAAGATAGCTGAGGATGAGCACAAGTTCTTGTTCATGTATCTCCACTCTCCAGAACACCCCTTCACTCCCTCTTTTTGTTCGGGGACTTTGTGTTCAGAGCTAGTAGTACAATTTCTTGATGCAAACTTTGTGTGCTGGGGAGCAATCGCAGATAGAGGAGAGGGTTTACAATTGGCTGCAAATCTGCAGCCTGCTAGCTTCCCCTTCTGTGCAGTGATTGCCCCAGCTGCTAATAACAACATAGCAGTGCTGCAACAGGTTGGTTTAACATTGGGTTTAAAACTAGGTTCGTTTCTTAATTTTTTGTTGGACCACTAGCATGCTTATCATTTAATCCCAATCATCAAGTGTAATTGAAGATAAAAGTACTTGTTTTTGGGGTTCAATAACAGGTAATTGTAGATAAAAGTACTTGCTTATCAGAGACCATGATTTTTCATTAGTTTTCTGACTTAATGATGAGACTGACTATATGAATTATCCAAATATATATATATATATATATGAGACTGATTATATGAATAGAAAAAATATATATATATATTTAATTTGGGGTGGCACTTAGTATGTACATTATAGATAAGATTAGGTGGAAAAGTAAAAAGAAAATGATTTTTAATAGTATTTGGTAAGAATACAAAGTGTGAAAAAAGTAGAAAAAATAGACATTTTCTTTTTTTATTCGTAAAATCAAATCATTTTAAATTAAAAAGATTAATAAAAAAATGGAAAGGATGTAAGCCAAATTATGTTTAAAACATTGTTCGTCATTTTTAAAATTTTACTTTGTTATATTAACTAAGGATATACAATAAAATAATATAATTTTTCTTTATCTTTCTTATCAAGAACATCAATAACAAAAATTTATATGTTTTTATCTTTTTACTTTTCTCCTCTTCTATTTTCTTCATCTTTTCATTTATTTTTCTATTTTACCAAGCAAAGCTTTAATCTCACATGTACTCTCAATATTGACAACGATGATAATAGGTTAACAATCTTGCTATGACGCACGAATTTTTGTTATCTCTACTTTGTTTTTATGCTTAGATGGAGGGCCCAATTGATCCAGCTGAGCTAGTGGAGATTCTACAGAGGACAATGGAAGAGCAAGGGTCGGCTTTTGGCAGTGGAAGAGGAAGGGAGGAAGAACGGATGAGAGCAAGGATTAAGGAGGAGGAAAGGATAAGAGCCAGAGCTAAGGAGGAAGAGAAGTTAAGGACAGATCGTCAGTTGCGAGAAGAACAAGATGCTGCATATTTTGCTGCTTTACAGATAGACCAGGTGTGTGCCTGTTTCGTTTGATTTGTTTCCCATGTTTTTTTGTCAAGGAAAGTTCTAAGGCAGCAAATTAGCAAGCTATGTTATCCAAATTTTTCATTTTTTTCAAAATATTTGTATTTTTTGACATATTTCGGACATCGGTATAAGGATCCTACAAATATATAAAAAAAAAAAAAATTATAAAAAAAAAATTGAATATATTTGTATCAGACACATACCTATATTCGATATTCAGCTTAAGTCGGTAACATATTTAGTTAACTAGAGCAGTGTGTTTTGTCTTCTAGGAAAAGGAAAAGCTTAGGAATGCAAGAGCTCAAAAACCAGTAGAAGCTTCAAATCAAGCAAATTATGAGAAGTTTAGACAGATGCATACAGAGAAACAACTAGGTAAATCAAGGCAGACCTCATCTATTAGAGAAGCTCCTGGAAAGGATACTCAGGCTACTCAGGTGCTTGTTACAACCAATTACTTTTTGTCTTAATTAGGCCAACTTGTTTCAGAACATGCATGGTTCTTATCTTAACATTCAAATAGCTGATGAATTTTCAGATATTGATTCGGTTTCCCAGTGGTGAAAGAAGAGAGCAGAGCTTTTCTTGCACAGATAAGATCCTCTCAATTTACAGATACATAGATTCGTTAGGACTACCCGGAATTGGAAACTACAGACTAATATCAAGCTTCCCAAGAAGAGTATATGGTGTTGATCAAATGGGAATGACTTTGAAAGATGCTGGTCTACATCCTCGAGCAAGCCTGTTCGTGGAGCTTCTTTGACAACACTGTACTAATTAATCATGGTGCACAAAAGCTCCATGCACCTATGATATGGACGCAAACATACAAATGTCGAAATTATTACTATATGTCGTCTAATCCCATATATATATATATATATATCAGGTCATCCATATATTATATACACATCATACTTTCTTCAGCATGATCTCATCTCATGACTCATGAGTAATGGCTTATCAACGTTCAAGTTTTGCTTGATAGAATGGATAGAAAATTGAAACAATAGATTGGAGAAGAAGAAAAGTTGAAAGATAAAAAATATATTTTCTTTTTCATTGATGTATTTGGTATGAAAGATAAAAAAAATTGAAAGAAAATATATATTTTTTTTCATAAATTGTTTGTTAAAGTTGAAAAATTAAAAGAAAGAAAATGAAAATTATATGATTTTATCATCATAGTCTTTATAAATTAAAATGAAAAAGGAAAAATCTAAAGATTTATATTTGATGCACTGTTTAGGGTTAAGATTAGGGGTTAGTGGTTAGAGTTAGAGGTTAGTTTTTTAATGAGATATCATTATAAGATTCACTATCATTGTATGGATCTATACACTGATAGTGCATCAAATACAAACTCCAAATCTAAACATGATGAATAATCTTGTAAATGTTCTATATTAGACTCACACTCCTCTCATTTTCTATTTTTTTTTCTTTCTAATTTGGAAAGATTTATTTTTGTGAATAACTGTAGAAAATGATCATCCTTCTTTTTTTTTTTTTTTTTTTCTCTCACTTTTATTTCCTACCAAATACATCTAAAACTTTTTTTTTTCCCACTTTTCGATCTTCCCCTATTCATCCTTCAACTTTTATACTTTACCAAACACAGTCTAAGACTTTTTGTTAGGTAAGAAAATAAAGAGAAAAAGATATCATGAATATATATTTTCTAAATAAGCTACCATGAAGTTTAATGCTCATCACAAAGAACAAAAACCAAAACCAAGGAGGTTCACTTTAACATCAAAATTAACTGGCATAATTAAGCAGAGACTGTGCTGCCAAAATGTTTTCTCTTGCTTGGGTTGAATCGTATCATCACAATTTACGTGTGCATCAGAAATAAAATAGAGAAACTTATAAATCAAGTCCAATTATTATAAGGTTATTTTATGTTTTTTTTTTATCATGTCATGTTATTAAATTATGTTATGTCATTTAGAATATACTATCTCGCTTAGATTCTGCCATCTCATTTAGATTATATCATGTCATTAGATATTGCCATGTTATTTAGATTATACTATGTCATCTAGATTTTGCTATGTCATCTTTACTATGTCATACATATTCATATTCATCTTTATAAAATGTTTTAGAAAAAGAATTATGATTTTCAATAAAAATAAAGATATTCCCAAGTTAAAATAATTCATGAGTTCTCTGCCGGATTTGCTGGGGAGGATATCATCAATTATCATCAATAAAAAAATATTTTTTCTTTCAAAAAATAAAAATTATTCGGAGATTTTCCAAATAAATAAAAATTTCTATATTTTGCCTAGCTTGTTGGGGAATATAGAAAAATTTTGAATTAATAAATTCCGGATCATTTTCAATTAATAATGGAATTGTTTTTCTTTAAATTGGGAATTATTTTGAAATACCAAATCTAAAACCGATTTGTATCGAGACTTGAGATATCACACGATTAATAAGGTACCGTTTCATACGGGCATTGTGGGGGTGCTAATCCTTCCCCGCACGTAACCGACTCCCGAACCCGCTTCTTTGATTTCTCTGGTTTAAAAGCGCAGACTTTGAAATTGGTTTTAAAATGTTTTAATTAATTTTAAAATGTTTTACAAAACCGGTTTTAATAGGTGGCCGATCACACCTAGCAAAAAAGATTGGTGGCGACTCCATTTCTTTTTCGAGGTTGTTTTCAAACCCTCATTTTATTTTAAGAGGAATTAAGTCGTCTTTTCCTCTGTTTCTCCCAATGTCACACTTAACAAGTAAAAAGTCTCGCGATGAGACTTGTTAATTTTAGGTTGCGACAGCTTAGCGACTCCACTGGAGACATTTAGAGAATCAGGCCTAGAATTAGTCATGTGTTATCAAAAGTCTCGATTTTTTCGATTTTAATTTGTATTTAATTAAATTTTCCATATTTTTTTTTAAATAAGGAGAATTTTTGAAAATAACAAAATGTTTTTAATATGTTCATTTGCATGCATATTATTACTGCTCTCTGGTTGGTTAATGCGTTATACTATTCTTGATCTTTGTTGTAATAAATTGCTAGGGCATTTAGAATAAGGATTGTAGAATAGGTGGTGAAAGGTTTGTTGTTCCTCCTCACACACTACACTTGCATTTGCATATCATGAGCCCTATACCCGGGTTTCGTCCTTTTAAGTGGAAGCAAAGTAACTAAGCCTTCGTGATTGACCCTCTGTATGGGCTAGTGAAACACTTCCAAAGTATAAAGTACCTAAAGCCTTCGTGATTGACCCTCCGCATGGACTTAGAAAAATATACTCTAACAAATTGAACCCGCTTTTATCGGGGTGCCTTACTAACCTTCACCGGCGATAGTGTGGAACAATTTGGGGCCTTTAGAACCGATTCACCCTCATATAGTGAACCTAGGCGAAGTCATGGCGGATTTTAGTTGGATGCACCGAAGCTAGGAACATTTGGAGGAATGCTTATGATCTTTTGGCATTTATTTATGCATTCTGAATAAGCATTGTAGATCAGGCAACGATGAACGTACATCACCCATAATAAATGTGATAATTCGCCCCAAAGGCACAATGATGCCTATAGAAGTAGATACTGTTGGGGCAAATGTTCATTAACTTTTTCACTTTAAATTGATGATTGTACCCTTGTACTTGCTTTGTTTCTTTTCCACACACATCATTTGTAATAATACCGAAACTAGTGTTTTTGGGTTATTTTGAAAATTTTTCTTTTTTAGGTGTTCCTAAAAAAAGTTTTTATTCTATGAAATTTTTTTCTCCTTTGAAAAAGAATAAAGAATGATATTAAGATCTTATTTTCCTTGATGTTTTCACTTGAATTCTTTGCATAACATACACATTGTTTAAGTAGTTATAAATATGAAAATTCATCTCCTCAAGCATCTTCGCATTTTGTACATTTCATGCATTAATCATTATTATATTCATGCATATAAGAATAGAGCATGTACATTCATAATTTTATTCTTGATCTCATGATAATAATGTCAATTTCATTTGCATGAAAGGGGCTCGATATATGAGGAATGAATCGGAGGAACGATTGGGGGATCTGGAATGCAATCAAGAGGAATTTGGACATGAAATTCGAGAGGTGAAAGAACAGCTTGTCAAATTGATGAAAGTGGTTGAGGATATGGGTAAGAGTAAGAGGAAACTTTCTCAGGGTTCTTCATCGCCTTCGGATCAACCAAAACCATTAGGTCCAGAACATACAATCCTTGCTGGGTCCTGCACATGTCAATGCCACAAAGGTTCGAACCCTGATGAAATTATGGATAATTTCGTGAAAATGACTAAAACAGAGAGCCTGATACCAAATACAGAAACCTCAGATCCCATACGATCCCTACAGTTTGTCCTTGGTCCAAACCAGTGTCCTCACTCTACTATGGTCCAATCAACCACTGGGATGACCACTATGGGATCCTCGAGTCCCATTCCATCACCACCAATTGGCAGTTCGTACTTTTTCCCTCATCAAGCACCTTATCAAGCATCTGGGATAAGAACCTCGAACTATGTACAACCTCCAAGGGTCCTGTGTCCAAATCCATACCCTTGCCTTGCTATTCCACCACCTCTCCATGTAAACACTCCAGTTCGAGCCTTAGTGCCACCATCAAGTGCCCCAACTCCTAGGCCGTGTGTGACTAAGAAACAACCCAAGAACAAGATTCAAAGGTGTTTTGATCCCATTCCAATCAGCTATCAAGAGCTTTTCCCTATGTTGATCCGAAATCACCTGGTTTCCTATGTGTAGTTGAAACCCCTATCACCATCGTATCCCAAGTGGTATAACCCGAATGTAAGATGTGACTATCACTGTGGGATTGTTGGGCATAGCATTGAAGACTGCATTGCACTTAAGAACAAAGTGCAGTCTCTTATAGATGCCAAGTGGTTGGATCCGAAGACACTAATTGATGGAAGACTTGGTGAAATCCAAATAGGGTTGGGAAATTGATGTTGACTTTGGTCTTTCATGATGTAATAGGACTTCGTTTTTTCAGTAGCCGGCTCTTATAGCCTTAGGATGTTAGGAAAAATAAAGTGCTTATAAAGAACAATTCTAACCACTGCTCAGATTTTGTAAACATGGTTTATACCTTATGAACATTGACATGGGAATAAATTGGTTATGCTTCAAATTTATGAGATGTTGATGATTAAGTTCCTCCGATTCTTATTTCCTCTGTGGTATCTTCCCTTTTGCATTTTGCATCCGATCAATTATTTGTCATACCATACATTTCATTCTTTACAGACATCATGTTGGCATCAGGTTGCACTCGTGACTTTCTCTGTATATGTTCATGAATTAATTTATTCATTCTTTACATGCATCATGGTGACATCATGTTTTATTCATGACAAAAATAGTCAGAATGGTTTCTCTGTATATTCATGCATTAATTTGTTGGCATTGTGTTGCATTTAGAACATACATGGTTAGCATATTGTCTTTGTGGATATCCATGCATTAATTTGTTTATTCTTTACATGTATCATATGGGTATCATATTGCATTCATGGCATTCATGGCTCATTCATCATGAAACACATTTGGAGGGATAAAAAAGAAGTTGGTTTGGCTTTAAGAGTTTTTAAAAGAATTTCCACTTCAAATCAGAGGTATAAGAAGTACTGAGTACCTTTTAATACAGGCTAGAGCTTTGGAGGATGAACAAGCTGCCCGAATGGAAAGAATGGAAAGGGCATAGGAAGAATTGCGAGAACAGTTGGCAAAATCTCAAGCAGAATCGAGAGATCAGATGACTAAATTGATGGAGCTGGTATCCGTCACAGTCAAGGGAAAGGATACACTATAAACTTAGCCGCCAGAGAAGGGTTAGAGACACAAAAGGGTTAGATTGAGATCATGATGTTGGATAGCCAGAACACAGTTAATCCCAGCAACATCCTGAACTTAGATGATCCAGCTAAATAGGAAAAGTTGAAAATGGTTGAGTCGAATGGGGCTGAGTCGGTAGATTCCCAAAGGAAGTATCAGCTGTTAGAGGAAAGGCTCCGGGCAGTAGAAAGTATAGATGTATTTGGGAGTGTAGATGCAAACGAACGTTGTTTGGTCCCCGATTTAATTATTCCTCTTAAATTCAAGGTTCCCAACTTTGAGAAATATGATGGGACAACCGATCCGTCAACCCACATCACTATGTTTTGCCGAAAGATGACAGGCCATACAGATAATAATAAGCTTTTGATCCACTACTTTCAGGATAGCCTCAGCGGGTCCACGGTTAGGTGGTATAATTAGTTGAGCAAGAACCGGATTCACTATTGGATTGATTTGGCTAATGCATTTTTGAGTCAATACAAGCATGTGACAGATATGGTGCCTGACCATCTAACTTTACAAAATATGGAGAAAAAGGTTACTGAGAGCTTCAAAGTGTATGCTCAGAGGTGGAGGAACATGGCCACCCAAGTACGACCGCCCCTGACTCAAAAAGAAACTACTGTCCTTTTTATGAACACACTGAAGGCCCCGTACTATGATAGACTCGTCGGCAATGCCACGAAGAATTTTTCGGACATGGTAATCTCGTGGGAAATGATTGAAAATGCTATCAAGGCTGAGAAACTCAAAGGAGGTAAAACATCTAATGCAGAGAGAAACAAGACACCTAAAAGGAAAGAGGAAGATGTCCAAGCTATGTGAGGCTTTGCCCTATATCTTCAAGCCCCCTCATACCAACTATCCTATCTTTCTATGAACTACATATCCCAGGGTTCATACTTATACCCGGTGGCCTCTCAGAATCCAGCAAATCTTCAACCTCTTGTCAGCCAGAGGAAGCCGAGGAACATTCGAAAAAGAGATCAGTTTGAGCCACTCCCTTTGTCTTACTCTGAATTATTGCCCCAGCTGGTCAAAGAGTAACTCCTCACTAAAGTTCCAGTGGAGCCTATCCAACCCCCATACCCGAGCTAGTATGACGAGAATGCATATTGTGATTATCATTTCGAGATTCGAGGATATTCCACAGAAAATTGCCTATGTCTGAAATGGAAGATTCAAGCACTCATCAATAAAGGGCAATTAGATGTGGAGAAGAAATAAAGGTCATACAACGTGGAGGATGCACTGAATTGGAATGATGAGACCATTGTGGATGTCATAATGGGAAAAGATTGAAAAGGTCGAAAAAAGTACCGAGGAATGGCCAGTTTGAATTTGGGAAAACATGTGAAGGGGGAGTTTTTTTATGCACGTAGTTCCATACCTCATAATGAAAACACTTGTCTTATGTTAACATCCATATAAAATAAATGAATTTTGAATGCTATTATGTTTATTGTGTTTTAACAATAATTTGAATGTGCAAAAACAGGCATTAAGGAAGTTCTAATAATGGATAGGATCGAGAATATTGATAATCATTGTTAGAAATGACTCAATACCTTCCATCTTTTGGGATTCCTTATGTCTAAATCCCTGGAACCAAGACCACTTGAAAGACCTAATGCTTCAGGGAATATGAATAATTGAACTTCACAAACTATTGCCACTACAAAATAAGCAAAGATGTAGATCCAAGTTTAGGCTATTAGCAAAGGAACGAAATTTTTGAACATTTTTCGAATTCCTTGGTAACCCAAACAAATGAGACATTCTTTCAAGAATCTAGATCATGGTAATTTGGTATGTGTCAAGGATGTGCTAAAATCATTCACAGCTTTTCTAATAAAACACCAATAGCCCAAACATCATTTCATGATTGACACCTCAGGGCACAATGACCAAACTAGATTATCCCACGTCCCAGAGAAAACCAGTTTTAGGGTCATATTTTCCTTGTCATTTCAAACAAACCCAAGATTGAAACTCAACCTTTTCAGTATAGACTTAGACTTGCGATGTTCCTTATTCTCATGGTTAATCAAATTGGGGCATCATATGTAGAAATGATGAATACGTGGAGAATAAGGATGGATTAATGCATGAATCATTGGGGCATGCGACAAAAAAAAAAAAAAAACAAAGAAAGAAAAAAAGAAAGAAAAAAAAAGAAGAAAAAAAATTTTATGATATCATACATATGAGAATTCGGATGATTCCAAAGTGCAAAATGAAATTCTGATTATCTATTCCCCCTGGGGATTGCTTTTCAATGAGAATATTTATGCTTGATATGAGAAATGGCCATCTTTCATTTCCCTTTCGCAAAAAAAAAATATCCATAATTACCCCTTTTGAGCTGAAAGAATTATTTCTTCTTTGAACCCTGATCAAGGATCACCCTCTACACTGGGGAGCAAATGCGAGGAGAGATCTTCTCAAAGATCATAGAGAAATGAGTCCTAACTCAAAGGCAAATACAAAGCAAATTGGGTGCCAAAATAAATACGGGCTCATTTTGTCGAAGTGAAGAAAAAGGAAAAGAAAATTGGCGAAATGAAAGCCAAGAACAGAACAAAAAAAGAGAAGGAAAAACACACACAAAAAAATGTGTGAAAAAGTTTGGCAAATGAAAGCCAAGAGCAAAGAAGAAAAGGAGCAAAGTCAAAAGAAAGTCAGAAAAGTCCAAAAAGGGACAAATGCTTCAAAGGGAATCCTTCTCAAGAAATGATCCTTGATCTGATTACCCTCAAACACAGATTTTAGGCCTATTAATCCTTTCTTTCTAAACCCTGAACCTTGGCCTACATTACGTGCTTTAAAAGACTATTTTGATCAAGCATGAATATTTAACCTGAAGGGTTTCTCCTAAGATTTTATCCCATCTCATCGAATTATCATTTCACTCTAGAAGAATTTAGAATTCTCAAATGCATGGTGCGTACAATAAAAAAGGAAAAGAATAGGACTGTAGGGCGAAAACCCAAAAGCGGACAGTCTAGAGTAAAATGGGAATTTTCGATGCCATCTATGTTAGTGCCGATACCACGAAAGAGAAGGTCATCTTGAAGAAATCGAGGAACATCTAGGAATTCTTGAACCTCCTAAACTGTCAACTCTCATTTGAAGGATTGATTTCAAAAACTGAAACTTTTTTCCCTCCAAGATTAAACTTTCCAGTTTAAACATCTAGGCCAATCTTGAGGCTTGTCAAAATGCCTTGATATGGAAATTAAAGAATGTTGAATTTTTTTGGTTCTCAATGAATACATGATTTATAAAACCTGCTCCATTTGTGAGCCTAGAAGGGACATACATTTTTGTTGTGAAGTTTTCTTCGATCAACCAAAATCCTGTTGTATCAAGCCTTTCAATTCAAGTTGAAAAACCCAAATTGACATTCAAAAAATTTCTAACAATGATTATCAGTCTTCATGAGATTTGTACATCACACCTTGTGGGGTTAATATATTTGGCTCAAAAGTTTTCGTTAAATGAGCAAATCTTTTTTTCAGAATGGGAAAATAAGTAAAAATATTTTTGAAATAACCATTTTTGATGCTGACATGAGACAAGGATTTTTCTAACCCAAAGGTATGGAATTACTAGGGTAGATCTTGACTTCTAGATATGAGAAGAAGAAATAGAACTCAGTTCAGACTTCTGTTGATAAGAGTTTGAAAACTGCTGAGGCAAAGAGACAGCCAAAGATCGAAATAAGAATGACCTTTTATGAGACACCAGTATTTAAGATACACTCTGATTTGAAAATGAAAAACGAATTGGAAAATCTAAGCCAAAAGTTTAGAAAAATAATCGAGGACATTGACATCATTGATGAGTATTTACCATTTTATTGAGCTTTGCATCTGCACCATGTCAGCAAACATTTGCATCAATCATCGGTACTTGTATTTGCACCATTCCATGGGCATTTGCATTTCACCATTAGATTTACATCCTTCATGGATATTTGCATTTGAGTCATCTCAAGCAATTGCTTCATTTCTAGAATCATTGCAATTTCATTATTGTATGGTAACTGCAGTTACACCATTCATGGACCATTTACATGAACACGATTCGTAGGGGCATCTGCATAATTCCATGAGGTATTTATGTCAACGCTAATCTATGCATTTGCATCAAGAAGTATTTGCATCAATCGAAGAAATTTGCATTTGTAACATGAAGCATTTGCATCTTATTCAATCTCTGCATCTGCATCAAGAAGCATTTTCATAAATCCAAGACACTTGCAGTTGCATCATGAAGCATTTGCATCTTCTCTAAAAACCTTCAGGTAAACTTTCAGCATATTTTCAAAAACCGTGGATAAGTCATCCGGACACCATATTCAAAAAATACACTTGGCTTCAACCAGGTATCTTTCTTATTTTTTGGCTTCACCCAGGTATCTTTCTCAAATTTTTGGCTTCACCCAGGTATCTTTCTAGACTTTTTGGTTTCACCCAGGTCATATCAATCTCTGGCTTCATCCATATCTCTCTCGACTTTTGGTTTCACCCAGGTTGTATCAATCTCTAGCTCCATCCAGATCCCTCTCGACTTTTGGTTTCACCCAGGTCATATCAATCTCTAGCTTCATCCAGATCTTTCTCGGCTTTTTGGTTTCACCCAGGTCATATCAATCTCTGGCTTCATCCAGATCTCTCTCGACTTTTGGTTTCACCCAGGTCGTATCAATCTTTGGCTTCATCAAGATCTCTCTCGACTTTTGGTTTCACCCAGGTCATATCAATCTCTGGCTTCATCCAGATCTTTCTCGACTTTTTAGTTTCACCCAGGTCATATCAATCTCTGGTTTCGTCCAGATCTCTCTCAACTTTTGGTTTCACCCAGGTCATATCAATCTCTGGCTTCATCCAGATCTCTTCGACTTTTGGTTTCACCCAAGTCGTATAAATCTTTAGCTTCATCCAGATCTCTCTCGACCTTTGGTTCCTCCCAGGTCATCTCATATCAAACTTTCGGGTTCAACCCGGATCACTTTTCAACTACTGGTTTCACCCAGGTTGTTTCAACTTCTGGTTTCACCCAAGTCATCACTTTGAAAATTATCTACGGTTTCACCCAGATAACTTTTTGACTTTTGGTTTCGCCAAAGTCATCACTTTGAAAATTATCTATGGTTTTGCCTAGATAACTTTTCGACTTCTGGTTTCTTCCAAGTGATCACTTTGAAAATTATCTACGGTTTCTCCTAGATAACTTTTGCACTTCTGGTTTCGCCTAAGTCATCACTTTGAAAATTATCTACGGTTTTGCCTAGATAACTTTTTGACTTCTAGTTTCATCCACGTCATCACTTTGAAAATTATCTACGGTTTCTCCTAGATAACTTTTCCACTTCTGGTTTCGCCCAAGTCATCACTTTGAAAATTATCTACGGTTTCGCCTAGATAACTTTTCGAGTTCTGGTTTCGCCCAAGTCATCATTTTGAAAATTATTTGCGGTTTCTCTTAGATAACTTTTCGACTTCTGGTTTCACCCAAGTCGTCACTTTGAAAATTATCTATGGTTTCGCCTAGATAATTTTTTGACTTGTTGTTTCGCCCAAGTCATCTCATTGGAAAATAATCTATGGTTTCTCCTAGATAACAGTTCGACTTCTAGTTTCACCCAAGTCATCACTTTGAAAATTATCTATGATTTCGCGAAAATAACTTTTCGACTTCTAGTTTCACCCAAGTCATCTCATTTGAAAATTATCTATGGTTTCGCCTAGATAACTTTTCGACTTTTGGTTTCGCTCAAGTCATCTCATTTGAAAATTATCTATTGTTTCGCCTAAATAACTTTTCGATCTATGGTTCCGCCAGGTCTTTTTAATTTCTAGTTTCGCCAGTAAGACTTCACCAAGATAGGATAAGGCCCCGAGACCACCGTCGAGGTATTTTTATTCTCTTGCGAATCGAACTCGTTTCCTTAAGACAGGTCGAGCCTTGATTAGTCAGGGAACTCAATTTAAGGATAAAATCTTCTACTTATAGCTTTTTCTTAAAAAAAAAAAAAATGAATGAAAAATGAAAATTAAGCAAACTCCCTTTCCTTTTTCTTCACATGCGATTTCACTAACCGGACAAAATTAGTGTTTATTTATCTTTGCTTGATTCCTAACAGTGAATAAAAATCAGACCAGACCGGCCGATCGAATCAGTTGAACCGAGAACCGATGGCCTATCCGGTCCGATAAATGTAATAAAATCGAATTTGATCAAACCAGTAAAAAATCAGTTCAACCGGTAAAAAACAGGTTAAAAAATTGAAAACAATCGATAAAAAACCGAAAAAACCATTTTTTAAATTATTTTTTTCAAAATTATTTTTTGTAATTAATGAGATTTGAACCCATAACCTCTTAAAAATATACTAAAGACCATAACACTAAGCTAAATACTTATTTTTATTTATTATTTATTATTTACTATATTTAATATTTATTTAACATTAAAAATATTTAAAAATATGTCCAACCGATCCAACCAGTTGAACCGGGAATCGAAGGTCACACCGGTTTGACCTCCGATCCAGTTTTTTCAACCTTGATTCCTAATTCTCAAAAATAGCCAAAAAGGAGCAGCTGTAGACACCTAATTTTGTCTAGACCCCTAAATCAGGTAATTTCTTCTTGATGATGTTTTAGAATGCAGAAAGTCTCTTCTCATATTGCAGGTGATACTCCAAGACTTCGTTTAGGAGGTCAAGCATGAAAAGTCAATCCGAAAAAAGTCAACCTCATAAAAGTCAACCTCAAAAAAGTCAACCACTAGAAAAGTCAACCCTTATTCAAAATCAAGATTCAAGGTTTAATTGAACAATGGTGAAAGAATTTTGATAATCCGAGGTCTACAACAAAAGATTTGGAGTCTGGAAGATAGGTTATGGAGATTTAGTGGAAAACAAACCCTAATTCGGTAAATTTGGGAAAAAGTGCTTAAACGATCAAATTGGTTAAAATTGGAGGTTTTAAATGGAATATAATCAATGACTACGGGTATTGGAAAGGCCATTTGGAAGCAAAACCAAAGGAAGAGTCAATTTGGAAGAAAAACCGAAAATTAGGGTTTTTGCTGAATTTTGCGAAATTGGGGAAAATTGTAGAAATTGCCCGATTCGATAAAATTAAAGCTCTTAATTGATGAAGAGTGAGTAAACAAAGATAGCCCAAGGCTCAGTTTGAAGTGATTCCGAGAAAAGAGCCGGTTGGAGGGAAAACAGAAAAACGAGGAAATTCCTAATATTGGAAAAAGGAAAAATCAAATCGGAGGGGAATTTGATTGTAAAAATTGGGAGTTTTTGGACCAACTCCAATTCAATGTATAACAAAGGCAGTGGAAAAAGAAAAATCTGAAAATCAGATCTGTTTTGAGTAAAATCGAGGTTTTGAGGGTTAAAGGGCAATTTTAGAAAATCCGAAAAAATAGGAAACAAGCTCGAAAAATTATGAAAACTTCCATATCTGAGTTTTATGTCATTTGGAAGAGATCGACGAAGAAAAATCCAAAATCGGAGTTCAAATAAAAAATGGCAAAGTTTGAGTGCACAAAAGCTGAAATGCTAGAAGATAAATCTAGGAAAAGAGCTCCGAAAATTATCAAAACTTAAAGATATCAATATTATATTATTTGAAAGATATTGGCAAATAAAAATCTAGAATTAGAGCTCATTTGAAAAATGACAAAGTTTGGGGGCACTAAGCTGAAATTCTAGAAGATAAATCTGGGAAAATAGCAAAGGAGCTCGAAAAAATATGAAAACTTCCAGATCTAAATTTTATATTATTTGGAAGAGATTGGAGAAGAAAAATCCGGAATTGGAGCTCAATTGGAAAAGGCTAAATTTAGGAGGCATCAAACCGAAATTCCAAAAGATAAATCCGGGAAAAATAGGAAACGGGCTTGAATAATTATGAAAACTTACATAACTAAATTTTATATTATTTAGGAGGTATTAAAAAAAGAAAATCTAAATTTGGGGTCCGTTTGCAATTTAATCAAGTTTGGAGGGGCTAAACTGTAAATTTACCGAAAAAATTGAAAAAGGTCATTTTTGCAATTTCAAAAAAAAAAAAAAAGAAGTTGCTTGAATTTTAAGGGCCATTCGGCTAGCCCATGTAGAAGGAGGAGGTTGGCTGATTTTTTTCAACCAAAGGCCAAAATTAGATAGCAAGATGGTATCTTTATTTGATTGAGCCTTTGTGATCTTGCCAAGTGGCCAAATGAATGAAGAAGAAGGATGAGCACATTATGGTTACATATTTTAGGCCAGCTGTTATTGTTAGGAGCTGATCACTTCATCTTATGGTTGTAAATTCACATTTTTAGCATCATTGATTAGTGGCCTTTGGATCTTGCTAGCTAGGAAAAAAATGACAACATTATGTCAACACCAAGAGACCATTCGACTGCCTTTACAAAGAGAAGGTTTTCATTCTTTTGGAGGTTTTTTTTTTTTTTTTGGATGAGTATTTTTCATGTTTGAGCAATAGCTAAGTGGTAGAAAAGCAAAGAAAAATTTAGAAGGGAAGGAAGCTTGAAAGATAGCTTTGAAAGGTAGCCTTTTGGCACCTAACTCTTGCATTTTTCTTTCTTTTTCTATGCTGATTTTGCTCATTTTCCATATGATTTCTTGTTATTTTATTATAAAATAAAGGTTTTTAAAAGTCCCTTTTAAGGCTCCTATCTTGTGTTTTCACAAAAAATATCAAAAACAATTTTTTACTCCTTTTTTTTTTTAAAATGGCCAAATGGTATTCCTTGGTGTAGACACCTAATTTTGTCCGGACCACTAAAACAGGTATATTTTCTTCCTAAATTGATGTTTCAGAATGTAAAAAGACTTTTTTCATTCTGCAGGTGGTACTCCGAGACTTAGTTTAAGAGGGCGAGCATAAAAAGTCAAACTTGAAAAAAGTCAATCCCAAAAGTCAACTCCAAAAAGTCAACAACTAAAAAAGTCAACCCACTTTCAAAATCAAGATTTGAAGTTGAATTTAAAAATGGCGAAAGAATTTTGATAATCCGAGGTCTACATAGAAAGATATGAAGTTCGAAAGTTTGGTTATCGAGATTCACTAGAAAAGAAACCCTAATCCGAGAAATTTGGGAAAAAGTGCTTAAACGATCGAATTAGTCAAAATTGAAGGTTCCAAATGAAAGATAAGCACTGACTACGGGTAATGGAGAAGCCACTTGAAAGAAAAACAGAAAAAAAATCAATACGGAAGAAAACCGAGAATTAGGGTTTTTGGTGGATTTCGGTGAAATTAGGAAGAATTACAGAAATGGCCCGAATTGGTAGGACTAAAGCTCCTAATGGATGAGGAGTGATTAAAAAAGGATAGCCCAAGGCTTAGTTTGAAGGAAATCTGAAAATCGGACCTGTTTTGAGCAAAATCGGGTTTCAGAGGCAAAATGGAAAAATTGGAAAATTTGGGAAAAATAGCAAATGAACTTCAAAAATTCTGAAAAATTTCAAATCTCATTCTTAAATCATTTCAAAGAGATTGGCGAAATAAAATCTTGATTCGGAGTTCGTTTGCAAAATGGCCAAATCCCGGGTCTCCTATGCAGAAATTCAAGAAGCTAAATCCCGAAAAAATAGCAAATGAACTCCAAAAATTCTGAAAATTTTCAAATCTCATTTTTAAATTATTTATAAGATATTGGCAAAAGAAATCTTGATTCGGGGTTCGTTTGCAAAATGGCCAAATCCGGGGCCCTTATGTAGTAATTCAAGGAGATAAATCCCGAAAAAATACCAAATGAGTTCCAAAAATTATGAAAACTTCCAGATCACACTTTTAAATTATTTGGAAGATATTGGTGAAGAAAAATCTTGGTTTGGAGCTCGTTTAGAAAATGGTAAATTTTAGGGGCAAAAAAGGGCAATTTTGGAAAAAAAATCCAAATAAATAGAAAATAGACTCAAAAAATTTTGAAAACTTTCAGAATTCAATTTTTTATTATTTTGAAAGTATTTAAAAAATAAAATTTGAATTTGGAGTCTGTTTGCCATTTATTTACATTCGGGGGGCAAAAAAGGTCATTTTACACAAGAAACCGAAAAGGGCTTTTCTTGTCTTTTAAAAAAAATGAAACATGGGCTGGAAGGAAAGGGGCTGGCCGGCCAAGGCCCAAAGATGGGTAGGAGGTTTCTGATTTTTTAATCAAGAGGCCAACAATGAAGAGTTAGTTAGTGATTTTTTGATCAAGCCTTTGCAAATAAGCCACATGGACCAATGCATGAAGAGGGAGAGTGTCAACGTATTGGCTTAAGATTCTTGAACAACTGTAATTGTGGATAGCTGATGGCCTAATCTAAGGGTGATAATTTCATGTTTTAAACATCTTGGATCAATAGTCCTTGGATGAAAATTGGTTGATGGAAAAATGACAACATCCTAGCCTAGAGATAGGTGGTTTCGGCCACTACAAGGGGTATCATTTTCTTTCATTTTTAGAGGACTCTCATTCTCTATACTCTCTTTCTTTTGGCTGATTTTCTCTCCATTATTAAGAAGCAAAAAGAAAAGTTTAGAAAAGAAAGTTAGAAGAGAAAAAGCTTGAAAGATAGCTTCTAGAGGTTGCTTTTAGCACTATACTCTTGCAGTTTCTTTGATTTTCCATTCTTGATTTGCTGTTTTGATTATTATTTTGGTGAGTTTCTTTTGATTTTTCTTTTTAAATAAGTGTTTTTAATGTTCTTCTTGAAGTTCCTTCTTTATCCTTTCTTATAAAAAGCTCTTGAAATATTTTTTTTCTTTGTTTTTTTTGTAGTGGCCGAATAGCCCAGGTTTTGTTTTAGTTGCTGTTTGCTTTGTTATTTCATGTTATTTTTTTATATTAAATAAGTTTCGATGCTTTAAATCTTCTTCTACTACATAGATTTGAAGTTTGTTTTCATGTGGTTGCTTGCTTATTTCCATTTATGAGTCTATTATCATGTTCTTGCATTTTTGGTTTTCTGTTTTTCAAAATGTTTAAGTTTGTTATGTTTATATTTTGAAATCCATGTGTTTGTGAAAATGCTTGTTGGTTTCCATGCCTCTACTTTACATTTGCATGATTTGAGTGTTATTCTTTTGTTAAGTATGTTAGTATATCAAGTGTTTGTGAAAATGCCATGCTCCTTTTAAACATGAGGCCATTCGGCCACTTCACTTTATTTGCTTTGTGTGTGCATTTTTGTTATGTTAGTTGATAGGTTTGCGTTTTCATGACATTTGATTGAGTATTTTGTTTAAGCATGCCTTGTGTTTGTGTTATTGCCATCCATACTTTAGATGTAGGATTGGTTTGTTTTGTCATGCATATCCATGCATTTTAGACCTAGGTTGCATTAAATGCCATGCAAGTTCATTTAGGTCTAGGTCATTTTATTGATGCCATGCATTTTTCATGACATTTAGGTTTAAAATCATGCATTTCATGCATCATATTTGCTGCATCTTTCATGCATTTCATGTCCATGCCACTTGACTTATGATTTAGGCCAACCAATGGTTCAAAGTCATGCTCTCTTGAGCATACTTGTGGAAAATTAAAGAGTTGTCAAATTGATTATTTTACCTTTGTTATTTTTTTTTACTTAGCCAATTTTTGTCTAACTTTTCAAAAGTGTTAGCTACTGTTTGTGAGTTATTTAGAGAGTCTTAAATATTTTTACTTTGACTTTTAAATGATTTTATCAAAGGCAAAAAAAAATGTGTTTTGGCAAAACAGTTTTTTTCACCCAGTACTCGTTTATTCCCGATTTTTCTGGGCAGTAATCTTTAATCAAAAAATTAAGCCAATTTTTTATCATGTAGTTTTACATGTTCTGAGTCTCCAGTATTTTTTTTTTTAGAATTTTTAAAAATAGGGTAAAAAATCGTGGTTTAAAACTGGACAGTGGAGTCAGAATTGAATTTGAAGGAAAATCATTTTTCTATTTTGGTTAAATTACTTAGAGGGGGCTGATTAGGAAGTTTAGCTACTAACTTAGGGTAGTTTCTAAGCCTTTTTAAACTCTAAAAATGATTTTTTAAGTCTCGAGTTAAGGGTGGTCAAGTCCGGGATTTTAAAACTTAGGAAATTAGAGCCATTTAAAAAGGGTTTAGCTAAGTTTTTATTTTTAACCTAAGCTTTTCAAAATTGTTTTCAAACAATCACAAAGTATTTTGGTTTTAGAATATTTAATTTGATATATTTTCCTAAGGTAGCCGGATATGTTTTTAGATATATGGATTTCTTTAATTAAAGGTAAAAATACACTTTCATGCATTGCATTTTCCATATTCATGCAATTTATATAATATGTTTAGGGTTTAGGGTTTAGGGTTCCCCTTCGAACATCTTCGGTTCTCATGATTGTGTCCATTTTGGCCCCGGACACTGCTTGGTTTCTTATGAGTACTCTAGAGAATTTAGCCTGATCAATTCTCATAGAAGTGGCCACGTTTCTTACTCATAATAGGTGATTGCTCATTAAGAGTATCCTGCAATACCCCACTTGATTTTATCAATCTATAAGAATCATTAAAAGCATAGCTTATCCTAACTCCTTTGCAGGCAGCACTAAATCATCATAGGAATGGATAAGAGTGTTTAACTCTTTTAGTGCTCACACTCAGTTAACATAATTTAGTTGTCCCTTTTGAACCTAGATCTTGGGATCTCCAGTCAGCTAGGTTGGGTTTCCACTATGTAACTTTAATTTATAGGCTTAAGACCAATTCCCCTCGATGATATACTTGCTCTCTTGTTAAAACTTTTCGTAAGCACGCTTCATTATCCTTTGATTTTTTTTTTTCATAATCAAAAGAGATAATTCCATTTGAGAGCAACTATCCAACGGTATTATGTATTCGACAAATGTGTCGAGATTAACCGTTATACAAACAACTCTGTGCCCTACCAATTGCAGATTGGATATCGCAATGTATACAAATTGCAGGCACAGGTTTCGACCATCTTGGAATATCTTCTAAACTTTCGAAGCCATTCCGCTTCTTCTTCAGCTTTATCTAAAGCTATAACTTCAGATACCATGGTAAATCTGGCTATTCACGTTTGTTTAGAATATATTCAAAACACTGCAGCTTCTCCAATAATAAAGATAAATCCGTTAGTGGATTTGAAATCTTTTGTATTGAATATCCATTTTGCATCTGGATATCTTGTATTGCATTCCATAACTTGAGGTGTATCTTAAATATCTAAGTACCCCCACAATGGCCTTCCAATATCCTTTCCAGGAATACTTGTAAATGTACTCAGTTTGCTAACTGAGTACGTTATGTCTTTACATTCATTTACAACCTAATGGTTTACTTTCAGGGTCCGTGCCACTCTTCGTACCATCAGGGATCACCGATCCCATGGACAAAGTCTCATCCTCCGCTTCACAACGGGGTAGTCATGGTAGCACCAAGGCATGTCGATACCATACCATGAAACTTTTCCCCACTTACTATGTCGATACCCTCATTGATGCCAAGATCACACCCGAGCACCCTTGTTGCATAAAGTTGACATATTCTCACATGTCCTTCTCTTGTCCTCAAGGACTGGGTCATGATCCCTTCGAATGAGGCACCAAACATATTTTTAGGTTCTATTATGACCTTTTAAGCCGGAGAAACTGATATCTTCGCAAGACACTGCCACACTTTCGTGTATTTATAGGATGATCCTTAACCCTTCCATAATTCATGCGGTGTCTTGTCTTATTTCTTGTGGGGTATATTTATTTAAAATGTAAATAGCTATTAAAATAGCTTCCCCCCACAAGTTCTGAGGTAACCCTGAACTAATCAACAAAGCATTCATAATTTCTTTTAACGTTCGGTTCTTGCGTTTCGCAAAACTGTATTGTTGAGGTAAATAAGGAGAAGTGGTTTGAATGTTGATTCCATATTTTAAATTAAATTCATAAAATATTGAATCATATTTACCACCTCTATCACTCCTTATTTTCTTGCTTAGTTGATTTTCGGCCTTAATTTTTAAAGAGTTTAAAAAACTTCCAAGGTCTCGTCTTTGCTTCTTAGCAAATAGACATAACAGTATCTTTTTACCACCTCTAGTTTGCACAAACTTTAAGTCACATATATCAGTGTGAATTAAATCTAGAGGTTTACTACTTTTTTCTATCGAATAGAAAGGAGGCTTAGCCAATTTGGATTCCACACAAATTTCCCATTTGTGATTTTTATCAATAACAATTTGCGGAAGCAAATCCAAATTGTTGATTCTCTGCAAGGTCTTGTCCCATACATGACCTAATCTACCATGGCATAATTAGAGGACACCACCAAATAATCAGAAGAAATAATTTAATTATTATTCTTGTTCTTTGGAATAACATCCATAATATTGAGCTTAAAAAGCTCATCACATAGATATCCTCTACCCACAAACATGCCACATTTAGTGAGTACACATTTATCCGACTCGATTACAAGTCTAAACCCGTGATTGCTCAACATAGAGCCAGAAACCAAATTCTTACGAATTTCAAGAGCATGAATCACATTGTTCAAATTTAGTTATTTAACAGATGTCATCTTGAGCACCACGTTATTCATGGCCTCGTACCGAAGAGTTTCTCATAAATATTTGTTTCTTTATACTCGGAGAAACTCTTTCTATCAGAACAAATGTGACAAGTGACATAGGTATAAACCCACCATTTCTTAGGGTTTTCTACCATGTTCACTTGTGATACTGCAACAGTGAGCTTAATCTCATTATCATCAACTAAGTTGGCTTGAGCTCTTTTCTTGTTCTGACAGTAGTCCTTTGCTCGATGACCGGGCTTGTTACATATGAAACAAGTTCCCGTGAACTTCTTGAAATCCATTCCCTTATTAGCTTGGGAAGAGCTAGAACGAACAAATTTTCTCTTGTTGGTCTTGTGCAAATATTCTACAACATTTGCCTTGGCTTCCATGGTCTGAGCTTTAACCCTCTTTTCTGAACAACAGTTATCCTCCTCGATTCTTAACCGAATAATCAAGTCCTCTAAAGTTTCTCCTTTCTCTTGTGCTTTAGATAGTACTTGAAATTCTTCCAAGAAGGAGGCAATTTCTCTATCAAAGCTGCCGTTTTCAAATGATTCACTAAGAATCATTCCTTCGGCAGTAATCTCATGGAGGATCAACTGATACTGTTGGACTTGACTAATCATGGTTTTTTTGTGTCTACCATTTTGAAATCCAGAAACTGGACAACCACAAATTTCTTTGTGTCGGCATCCTCGGTTCTGTATTTTCTTTCTAAGGACTCCCACAACTCTCTCGCTGTTTTGATTGGGCTAAACACGTTGTATAACGTGTTGTCCAATTCATTGTGGATATAGTTGTTGCATAGGAAGTCAGAATGCTTCCATGCTTGCACCGAAACTACAGCTGTAGGATCGGTCTCTCCCTCTTTGGGAACCAGGGCCTCCTCCTGTAAGAACCGGGCTAGGTTCAAAGTGGTCAGATAGAGCAGCATCTTATGCTGCCATCGTTTGAAGTTTAGACTACTGAACTTCTCGGGTCTCTCACCATGTATAACATGTAGAGGTTGTGGCGCTACAGGCGCACTAGCATTATCGATAGATGTTTCAGCCATCTGTTATTTAAAAATAACAGGATCAACTATATATATATATATACATATAGTGTTTGTGATCTATATATATATATGTGATTGTAAAATATATATATATATATATATTATAAACATGACTATGTAATACATGCTGCGAGTATATATTCACAACAACAAATATATATAAATGCTGTACAAATGATTACAATATATATATATCTCAATATATATATATATTATACAAATAATATATATATATATATATATATAAATTACTAACAGCAAGTAACTATATATACAATTAAGAATTCCATCAAAACATTTCAATCAAAACATCAAAACGATTCGGATGATCAGGACCGAATTCATGATTTACCATCAAGTAAGAATCATAAATATATATAACAAACACAATATATATATATTACAAATATATATACAATCAATATATATAAAAATTATAAAAAAGTCCAGAACATGGTAATCTATATATATATATTACCAACTAATGTATTAATAAAAATCACTATATAAAAATATATATAAAACAACAAGCCTAGACCCACCTATCAAGCGGCGGCTTTTCAATGTATAACTGAATTCAAAAACTTTTCACTTTTGCATGAAACGGCGGATTCAAATATGACCGAATGAATACAAAGCTAAAAGAGATTTTCTTTTAGACATTCCTTGGTTCGGCCACAAAGTTTAGAGAAACAATTTTTCATTCATGAAAAACTTTTCCAAACACAAATGTTTCATGCATGAAAAGTAATATAAAATAATATATATTCCAAACATATATATATATATATATATCAAACAGTAACAAATTATAAACCGAATATAAAAGCTTACAATTCTTGTCTTGGATTGAAGACAACGCTGTCCTCAACATTATTACTACAGCGCTTTACAAAATCATACAGAATGAAACAATGTGTTCATACAGGGAGGCGCGGCAAGTATACCGAAACCCTGGATTTAACAACAGTAATGAAATAATAACAATACCACTAATCGTCTTAAGATTGTTGGCAATCTTGTAAGCAATTAGCAATATTTCATTACTACTAAATATAAATTAAAAGATTAAAGAACAGATTACTTATCTGTAATTCCGGCAGAACAGCATATAAAAAATGCGAACAATCCAGAATGGAAAATTGATAACACTTACAGGTTAATCCGAATACAAAAAAAAAGGATAATCGAGTCAAGGTTGGACCTCTGACCTTAAGACAATTATTGTCTGTCTCTCAGGTGCTAACAGTATGTCGCAATTCGTCAACCAGGCCTCCTCGATTACGTTGCAATCAAGAGCACACTTTTAACAACACGGCGAACCAAAAAAATGTCGAACTCTCTCACAGAAGACACAAGAAAAGATAAGAGCAGTATAGAAAAATTAGGATAAATTTTTGGTACTTTAAAAGACAGGCACTCCTCAGGTTTATATAGAAAAACAGATGACTTTTCGGAACGGACACATCATTTGGAACAAAACCTGCTTGGCCAAACAAGCAGCTTTTGAAAATAAAAAGGTTCTTAGTTTAAACCGAACAGACAAAACTTTTAACAAACAAAAAGGTTCGGTCCGAAAGGATACTTCTTAAACAGACAAGTCTCTTGGTTGGAGAATACTGAATCGGTTCGGTTCGGACTGAATAAAAATATCGGTTGGGCAGTAAAAGATTAATTACTGCCTAAACCCAAACCCGACCCGACCCAGCCCGGTTCTGTGGCGCGCGTGTGGTCCAGCTCAAGTTGTGTAGGTCTTCATCCACCACAAAACTTGGGTGCCCTTTGGGGCTCAACCCCTCATGGAAACAAGGCTTATAAATACCACAAGCTTATGCCTTTGTTCATCCTATGTGGGGTTCCACACCAATCACAAACATCAACCAACTTTCTTCCTCTTCAAGTGGGTATAAAGAGATTAATTTCTCATTCAAACATGATATCAATTGTGTACATAAATTATGCACCGTGTATCTACTTACGACAACCTACGTATTAGAATACGTATTTCGTATTTATACACCAAATAATATATTGATATCCAACAGAAAAGAAGTTGCTACCTCTAGCAAAATTTCTTTTAACAATAGAGAGTTAGATGGTAAGACTAAGATTGTACTAGTAGAATTTCATAACATTTAGGGACTTTCTTGTCAAGCTTTTTATTGATCTACATTTAATTGGAGATTTCTCTCTATATATATATTTTTAAATAGGATCGAGTAAAGGACAAAATAATAAATGTCATAACTTGTTGCAATCTGAGCTCTAACTCAAAACATGGGAATATTAAATAACAAGACTCAAAACCTTATACGTGAGTTAGAGTATACTTTAGCTAATTTTTATTTTTATCTCTATGGACTTTACTTTTTAACATTGAATTATTTTTTACGGTCAAAGTTGGGAAGAAAAAACTGATTTTCGTAACATTTCTTCAATTATGAGTGAGTTGGATGGTAAGTAAAATATTTTACATTCATCCGATTATAACAACTAAATTTGGGAGAGATCTATTAAAAAGTTCTCTTACCTTTTTTTGTAATTAAGTTTTACAGTTAACATTAGGGGGAAAAATTTACAGCCTTTAGCAAAATTTCGTTGCGAATAAGGGAGTTAGATGGTAAGATTGGAAAATATTTTAGTGGTATTTTGTTAAAATTTTGTAACTTTTTAAGATTGAAAATTATTTTTCTTAGAATTAATTTCAAGGAGAAATCAATTGTCAAATAGAAACCAATCCTAAAATAAAGTCGAAACCAATTAATCACAAGAATTCCCCTTAGATGGAAGAAATGATGTTGAAGGTAAATAGCTATGGTGCTTTGGTATCAAAAACTTATGTTGTTTATACTTAATGATGTTCTTACTTTTTTTTAATAGGTCCTAAGGTGAAGAGAACAAAAGGTCCCACAAAATATCTCTCTATTCAAGGGTTAAGTGAAGAAAAAATAATTTATGTTCATCTCAATAAATACAACGAACTCATTGGTAAAACAAAATCCAAACCAAGTGCTTATTTAGGAGTATTATTAAGAAACTAAAAGTTGCTACCACTTGCTTGTTAGTAGGAAGGCAATGTCTATTCTTAGAAAGGAAGTGTTTTGGAATATTGTCAGTGTATTACAAGCTTTTATTTCATTTTCTTTTAATTCATTATATTTTAAAATTTAATAGCATTGATGAGAATATATACATATATGCAGTCTAAGTTTGAGATCGGTGGATGTTCAAATAAATGGATTATGAAAACACTCGGGACGAATTGGAGGAACTATAAATCTCGATTGAAGAAAAAGTATGATACACCATATACTACTTATGAATATTGGATCAACATGCAATCAAAAGGCACTCCCTGTACAGTAATGAAAAATTCTCATTAACTTTTGAAATTTTGAAGAAAGAAAGGTAACGCTTAATTATTAAGGATGAGAAGAAATACAATTTTAGTGATTCTTATCTAATATCATGTCTTTTAATGTTAGATTCGAATGAAAAATGGACAAGCTAGTACCAAAAAACAGAATATCAAGCACACAATAGGTTCAAAAGGTTATGCACAAGTTCGTGAAGAAGAGGTAAAATAATTTTACTTGCTTCACATCTTGATTTTAATATATGAAATTCCTAATTATTTGATGCTCTTTTTCCCGAATAGCGTGTTAGGAGACCCGATAAAGAAGAGCCAAATATGTTGAAATACTTTGTTTGACTCATACACGCAAGGTGGACATCCAATAAACGAAGAAACCAAAAGAGAAATGGTATCTTTGTTTGGTTGCTAAAATGGAATTTGTTGTCTATCTTTAGAAAAATTTTGGTTTGTAGTTTTTTTAATTTGTATTAGTAAGTGCTTTTGATCTATAGTAAAGTGTTAATTCTCTTAGAAAAGGAAAAAGAACAAAACAAAACACTAATTTAGTGCCTATATTTAAGTTTGGTTTTCTATCTAAAAATTAAATATCTAATGTACTATAAGAATTACCTTTTTCTGTTAATTATATACGTGATTCTAGAATTGCTTGAGTTTTTAATGAAAATTCTGAACTTATTAAGTTTAGGCAAAATTATTTAATAACCATTTTTCTTATATCATTTACCCATTTTGTTCATTAAATATATGATTTTTCAGATTCAACTTGAGCATCAATATTTATAGAAATGATGTCATTCCATCATCCTTCTACTCCAAATGATGCATTTTCTCGTGTTATGGGAAAAGATCCACCTGGTTATGTGCTTATATCTGGTAAAGGTGTCACTCCATCATTCTTGTGGGGTCAGAGTCTTCTTTCAAAATGGTTGAAGAGATAAGAGAAGAGGCTGAAGAGAAGATGTTAATGATGACAAAAAATATAAATGAAAATTGGAAGCTAAAATGCAGGATAGGTTGCAAGCCATACAAAGTGGTTTTCCTATTGTGTTGGTTCAGTTGAAAGAAAAGATCCCTGATGTGATTATCCTAACTTCCTCAATGTTTCAATGGAGCCTCCTAATGGTCAACAACCTGGTGATGCTACAAGTGGGGTAAATATCTAATGCCTTTGGTTATTTTATTACAATCTTAGTTGCTGTAAATACTAAAAGTGAAAATTACATTGGGTTAGATCTTGCTAAGCCTTAAATTTGGATTTAGATGATTTTTGTTATTGGGATAAATGTGTTTTCTAGAGTTTTTTTAAATCAAAACCTCTAAATTAATACTTGCATGTACTTTTGTTGGACCTGTATATACTTTTCATTTTGATTTAGGGTCATGTGATAATTATGAAAACACTAGCTTTTTACTAGTTGGAGTTTTTAGTTAGCAATGCAATATATATTTTACAAGATCAATGCTTATTGTTTATTTTATTTCTCCCCCCTTATAGGTTGTGATTGATGATTATTCATATGAGGATGACGAAATATGATCATGAAAATTTTCACCAAAGATTGCAACAGGTATTTTTGCTATGTGTTATTTTTACTTGAGAAGAACATTACTTGGGATGAAATTGGCTTTGTATAAGTTGGTTTTGAGGGTTTTGAAAGGTGTTCTAGCTTCCTTCGTTGTTTCTATTCTAAGAACATTATGAGATGGGATTTTGTCATTGGAAGACCTTAATGGAATATAGGGATATTAATATAGATCACAGCTTAACGAGGCACTCTTTGTTCATCATTTAGGTCACAGCTTGAAACGTGTCCAACAACCATGAGTTTGTGATGGCAAAGTGGCAGCTGAAATTGATTAGTGTTCTAGAAACAATGGTGTTTTCTATTAAAAGTTCTTGAACTTTATTTTGAAGGAAACAAACTTAAATGTATGTTTTGATGATCAAGATAAGCTATTAAACACTATCGATAGTTAACTTGTGCCAGTACAAAAGTTATTTTGAATTGAGCATACATTATTCAATAAAAAATTGTTTTCTTCTATTCTAGTTCAAATGATTTTACGACAATTTATAATTATTCTAAAAGGGCTTTAGAAAATACAATAACCTATGTTAGCATCATTCTCTTTTAGCAGCAATTTTTAACTGTTGTTGAAAGTTTTAATAGAAGGCACAAAAAGTGTGCTTCTAAAAATGCTTTTGGTAGTACTTATAACTGCTACCATTGAGACCTTTCTAAACAATTAAAAGATGAATGCAAAAGGTCTTGAAAAGCTGTTATAAAGTAGAAATAGTAGCATTTTGGTAAGTGCTATTATACATATGTAAAAACCTACTAAAGACATAAGGTTGCGATCACATATACAGCACATGAAAAAATGTTGTCTTATCTTACAACAGTAGTTTTTCTAGTTTTCACAACACTTCAGAAATGTTCTTATATGTAAAATTTGGTGTAGTGATTGAGATTAGAAATCAGTTCAAATTTATTTCGAAATTGATCTCAAATTACCCTAGACAAAATTAAGTGTTTACACCAATATTGAATCGAATGCGAGATATGAATTTCTTTCTACCCAAAATGATCCAACATGATATAATTCAAGTCAAACCTGATCATGAGGATAGGTTAAAATTTCCAACATCAAAATTTGTAACTTTATGCTTTGTGATTATCCTTCTTGCTCCAATTTCATGAATCTTGAAGATAGAAATATGGTAAACTGAGCATTTGACTCAGCGATAGATGTATGTATTCTCTTACTAAAAAAATGTATTCTCTTACTAAAAAGATGAGTTCAAGCGGGTCGGATTGGTTTTTGATCGAGTCAATTCTAGTTGGGTCAATTCAGGTCTTAAAATTTTTGGGTCATTGTCGGGTTCGATCATTTCGGGTTCTGGACATTTGGGTTTGGGTAATTTCGGATTTGGGTCATTTCGGGTTTCGATCATTCGGGTTTGACACTCAGATTATTTGGGTTCGGGTCATTAGGCTTCGTGTCACTTAAGTTTGACACTCGGGTTATTTGGGTTCAATTTATTAATTTTAAAATAAAATTAGATCAAATTTAAACAAATTATTTGATCGAGTTAGAGTTAATTAGAATTTTATTGAAATATAATAAATAAATAATAATAATTTAAAAATAAATATAGATTTTGTAATTTTTAATTTTAAAATAAATATCTATCTAATCCGATTTTTTTGGATTCGAGCATAATCCAATAATTTTTTAAATTCGAGTAGCCGTTTTACTTAAACAAGTATTATTGTATACCTGAATCATTATTTCAATCCATTTGCATATTTGTAAATGGATTGTTATAACAGTGTACAAATCATTATAACATAGTACACATATCAATGAGTTATTTTATATACTTTTAGAAAATCACATGATAAGTTACATTTAATATAAAAACAATACATTTATCTTAAAAATAACATGTATAACGATAAGAGATTATATAATTTGATGTAAATTACATAATAAGATATTATTATAACATAACATACAAACCATTATGATAAAATACACGTATAATTATTAACAACCTATTTATGTACTTCATTCTAAATTACATAATAATGGATTATACTTTTAAAATAAAAATAATGCCTTTATTTTTTTTGAACTGCAATGTATTATTAATTTAAGGAAATAAGAAAGAACAGAAGTTTTGGATCAAAACAAAGGCTGCCCCAAGCAATAACCCCGATCCCAATTAAGCCCTTACAAATGGAAAGGAATAATATGAAAATAGTCCCATAATATGCCCCTTTGAAACCAAGCTCCAAAGCTGCATACCCAAAAAGACCTAAATAAATTACCCTTTAAGCAGAAAAAGCTTGAATCCCTCGAATCTCGGAAACTGCTGTTTCTTATCATTTCACAATGTCTTGTTATTCTCAAAAGACAACAACATTGTTTTCAGAACTGAAAAAATAAATTGGAGTGGCGCTGCGACGCCAAGTTACTGACTTGCATGGTGCCATAGTGCCGAAAGTTGGCGCCGCGGCGCCATGTTTCTGTTTGTCCCTCGGTGACTTGGCGCTGCAACGCCTGAAGATGGCGTCGCGGCGCTAAGTTTTTGTTTGCACCTTCCTGTTGCTTGCTGATCCGCAGTACAAATTATGTTAGAGTTGCGCCATATTGCTGAAAAATGCGCCATAGTCCCATACCAAATCCATTTTTGTTACCGAATGCTATTCTTCAAATCTATTATTACCCTCAAATCGACAAAGATCTTGAACCCCTAAAATCCCTTGAAAAGAAATTGTGTTATGATCAAGTGCAGCAAAGAAAGATGTGTAGTAACATTCAACCCATCAAGCATAAAAAATGTATGCTTCCAACCATCCCCAAAGAGACATTAATCCTGGAAAAAACCTAATAATAAGCTACCCAATTTGCAACAAAGATGCAAAATCCATTTTCCCCCAAACTTGGTCATTTATGAAACTAAGAATCTACTGGTCTTAAAAACGGATACTTATACCTGCAAAAATAAACAAAACATCAGAAAAAACTCTTCACATGATTTCCACTTGCCTCCTGTTGTCAGATTTCACTACGCAAGTGCATGTATCCTAAACAAGTAATAAAGTGGAAGTAAAGTGTCGAACCAACGAGGAATTGCTATTAAATTCATTAAGTACTAAAATTAACATAACTTAATCTTATCTAAACAATTAATTAAAGATGATAACTAAAAACTAAATGAAAGAAACTAATACTGAAAGCAAGTAAATTAAAAGGGATGAATTCAATTAATTATAAAAGACTAGGATTACAACTTCCCTCAACACTTCGCTTGAATCTCTCTCAACCTCTTCACTTGATTAATGATCCTGAGTTGTTAACCTAGAGTTCTAATCTATTTATAAGCATCTGTCGATGGTCTCATAAAAATATCCTTCTTAACCAATTAACTAACCAACTATGAAAATGGATTTAAAGAAGAACTCATTAAGCTTAGACTCTAAAATTTGTTACACATGACATGTAAGTATATTTCTACCCTACATGCAGATCAATTCATCATAATAAATGAATATGAAACATATGTTATTCAATCCATGTCTAACAATAAACTCCCTATGTCAAGTTGTATTTAGGTTACCAAATCAATCTAATTGGTAGCTAAGCAATTAGAAGCATTAAGAACAAGATTGAATAAACAACTCAAATATCATTAAATCAAGCAATATAGTAAAATAATTTTAAACTACATGTTGAGTTCCATTGCAATCCTAGAAAAATATATTTAGTTCATACTAATTAATATAAAACAAAGGAGTTTCACCATCATAAATATTACAAGAAAAATAAAGAAGATTAAGGGATAAGAGAAAACTAAAGGGTTGTCAGATCTTCAATCTCCCAAAATCTTTTTAGCTCCTTACAAATCTTTGGTGGCTGCTCTCTTCTTAAGAAAACTAGGTTATTTACAAGCTTGAGATTTGACAGCTAGGGAGAAGTTTTTTATAAAGTCCTAAAGGGTTTCTAATTATAGAACTCCAAAAGCCTGAAGTAGAAAAACTTTATGGACAAGTAATAGCGTTCAGCTTTAACTTTCTATATATGAACTGATATTCTTCTTTATTGCTTTAGGACTCTACAAAAATACAAAAGTCATTAAACAAATAACTAAATTAAACATAAAATAAATAAATAAAACTAAATTATAAATAAATAAAAATAACTAAAAATAATTAATTAATAGTTAAAACTATAAGGACTTAGCTATATAAAATATGGTCAAATAACTCTATTTTATAGAGTTATCACACCCCCAAACTTAAGATTTTGCTAGTCCTCGAGCAAAACAAAACAAACTGAATAAACAAAACAAAACAAACATAGCTAGAGATGAATGCACTTAACTAATGATTCCCTTAATAGTCCTCAAAAGTTATCTCAAAATCACAACTGAAAGTAGAACACAAACATAATCCAGCTTTATGATTCAGTTCAATCGTATGCCTTATGCTCGAATGGATTTTCAGTGTGTGCGTGTATAATCTCTTTGCTAATCATTGTATGCAATCCGAATAAGTTTATGTCAATGCAAAATACGAATTATAGTACTAGATTCTCATATGTTTGCTTTTCATCTCTCTTTCTCTCCACTAATGTAGACTAACACTTCGTCAAGGATCAAGTAGGTCTTTATTAAGCTTGTAATGTAAGGCTAGGGTCAAGGTAGGATAAAGATATATTTTGGTTTAAGTCACCCATATACACTTTACATTTTTATTAGGATTATGGAGAGGCATAGTCTTTTCCTCAATTTACATACTTCATTCTTTGAATGCACTTATTTTTTGCTTCACCACTTTATTCTTTTTTTTCGTTGCTTCGTTTTTGAAGAACCATAATCTTTTCTTTTTTTTTCACATCACCATTTCACCCAAATTTGACATGGCTCATAATTTTTTTTTGGTATTATCATAAACATGCCTATGTAGTGAGGGTTAATCATAATTTTTCTTATTTGGCTAGGCTAAAAGATGTGGCAGTCAAAGAAAATAGATATATCAATTAGGCACAAAGAGGTATACTAAGGACAATCATATATATAGGTATGCTCGAAATGCTCAAACGATCCAAAGATGGCCTAAATCATCTCCTCAACTTAGTGTTGTCTAGGATTTCACCTTGAGAGAGAATCAAACAAATTTTAGACTTCTTGACATAATCGCAATTCACATCAACATAAACAGTCTTTAAATAAGCAATGCAAATCTAAGCAAGAGATCAAGTACTCAATTTTTGAAAATCACATCCTAACATGAAACTAACAAAAGAATTTAACACAAATTCTTCTCATGCTTATGTTTTTCCCAAAAATCAAGATAAATCAATAACTAATTCTCATCATTGGTTAAGGATTCCATCATACTAAGTGCATCATATCTCAAGCAAATTTTTATATATATATATATATGACTCATAAACATAAAAAATAAACTAAAAAGAAAACACACAAAATAAACTAAAATAAATAAAAAAAATCACAAAAGACAAAAGAAACTTATAAACTAAAGACCAGCACCCCCAAACTTAAAACAAACATTGTCCTCAATATGTAGAAATAAAAAGAGTAAGAACAAGAAAACTCCCTATCGATGCAAGCAAAACAGGAGAAGCTCTAGTTTTTCTCTTAGACCTCATTATACTTGTTCAAGTTGGGTGAATGGTCACTACAAAAGAAAATAAAGTAAAAAAATAAATTAATAATAATCTCCTAAAAAAATAGAATTCAAAAACAAAAAATATATATAAAAAGGTTTAAACATTTGTAAAATAATAAATAAATAAATAATAATATGAAAAATGAAAAATATAAAATATAAAAAAATAAAAAATAAAAAATAAATTTTTTTTCGGTGCCACCCTCTGGGACTCCCTTGGCGCTATGGCGCTAGGCCCATTTTTTTTTTAATTTTAATTTACCTGCAAAAATAAATAAAAAATAAAATATTATAAAAGAACAAAAATTAAATTAACTAAAATAGAAAATAAAAATAAAAATCAAAGAGTAAAAAACTTGGGTTGCCTCTCAAGAAGCACTTGATTTATAGTCATCGGCTTGACTATCTCATGTTTATCATCCGGTATCCAACCATTTGATGATTTTCGATTCATGCCATTTTTTCTCCTTTCTTTGAACAACTTCGCTTTCTTGCAAGCTTGAAAGCGAAATTCATCCTTTTCAATGGTAGAATTCAGTAATGCCTTAAGCGGATCAATGTGATAAATTTCTGTGAATTCTTCTTTAGTAGTATTTTCTACCATATCGACTAGCTTAGGATGTTGGATGCACTGAGGAACAGGTTGTGGTGGGTCACATTGGGTCTCCTCTATTTGCACTTTTTCAAAAAAAAATTCACCCATTAATTCTTCTTCAATAGGCTCAGTTGTCAATTCAGGGTTCTTGTTATCCTCTTCTATCTCTTTTTCAATCCCAAGTATGTTGTCATTACAATGCTCTTGTTCACCTGGTCTGCCATTAGTTTTAGTATCACTTGGAAGAGTTTCTTGAGGTTGGTTATTAATGGCGGTAACAAGCTGGCTTATATGTGTCTCAATATTTTTGATTGATGCATTGTTTTGCGCCATGTATTGCAACATCATCTCTTCCAATGATGGCTTCTTTTCTAGGACTAGAGCTTGAGCTTGCAATAGAAACCCATGATGATATGCTTGATTCTCGGAATATGAGGACCATTAATTGTTGCTCCGGGAAAAATTTTGGTGATCTCCCCAATCGTTGGAATAAAAATTATTTTGATGCATATTGTAGTTTCCAACATATTGGCAACAATCACTATGATGTCCTTCCCCACATAGTTCATAAATTACAAACGGGCTTTGGACGACATGTACACCCAAATTGTCTAATTTCTTGTTCAGTGCAGTCACCTGTGCAAATAAAGCAGTGATTGCATCTTGTTCATGACACCACATAGTGCACCCTTTTTGCATTCAATAACCAGTAAAACCTGAAAAAAATAAAATATATTAAATAAATAAATAAAAAGTTTGAATTAAGACTAAGATTGCTTGGTATTAATATTAACAAAAATAAAAATAGTAAAACAATTCCCCGACAACGGCGCCAAAAAATTGTTGTCGGCTTTACCATGCAAGTGCACGTATCGTTGACAAGTAATATAATGAAAAGTAGAGTGTCGAACCCACGAGGAATTCTTACTAAATTCGTTAAGTACTAAAATTAAAACAACTCAATCTTATTCAAACAATTAGTTTAAGAATGTAAATAAAAAACTAAATAAAAGAAAATAATAATTAAATCAATGGAGAAAAACCTAGGATTATAATTTCCCTCAACACTTCATACGAACCTCTCCTACCCTCTTAACTTGATTAATGACCTTGAATTGTTAACCTAGAGTTCTAATCTATTTATAAGTATCTGTCGATAGTCTTATAAAAATATCCCTCTTAACCAATTAACTATATGTCTATGATAATTGAATTAAAGAAAAACTCATTAAGCTTAGACTCTAAAATTGGTTACACATGACACGTAAGTATATTTCTACCCTACATGTAGATCAATTCATCATAATAAATGAATATGAAACATATGTTATTCAATCCATGTCTAACACTAAACTCCCTATGTCTAGTTGTATTTAGGTTACCAAATCAATCTAATTGGTAGCCAAGCAATTAGAAGCATTAAGAACAAGATTGAATAAACAACTCAAATATCATTAAATCAAGCAATAGAGTAAAATAATACAAACTACATGTTGAGTTCCATTGCAATCCTAGAAAAATATATTTAGTTCATACTAATTAATATAAAACAAAGGAGTTTCACCATCATAAATGTTACAAGAAAAATAAAGAAGATTAAGGGATAAGAGAAAACTAAAAGGTTGTCAGATCTTCAATCTTCAATCTCCCAAAATCTTTTTAGCTCCTTGCAAATCTTTGGTGGCTGCTCTCCTCTTAAGAAAACTAGGTTATTTACAAGTTTCAGATTTGACAGCTAGGGAGAAGTCTTTTATAAAATCCTAAAGGGTTCCTATTTATAGAACTCCAAAAGCCTGACGTAGGAAAACTTTGTGGGCAAGTAACAGCTTTCAGCTTTGACTTTCCATATATGAACTCATATTCTACTTATTGCTTTAGGACTCTACAAAAATATAAAAGTCATTAAACAAATAACTAAATTAAACATAAAATAAATAAATAAAACTAAATTAAAAATAACTAAAAATAATTAATTAATACTTTAACTATATGGATAGCTATAAAAAATATGGTAAAATAACTCTATTTTATAGAGTTATCACCTCTACCATACCAACCCCTCGATTTTAGTACTCATTGATCCATGCGACAAAATCCGTCACTCTACTAACACCTTGTCTTGCTAAAGCATCCGCAAAGGAATTAGCGGAATGGCCCTTATGTACCACCTTACATTGTTTCAAGTTTCTCATTATCCTATCAATCACCAGAAATAATGAATTAAGGCTCCATGGCCTTATCTTGCTAGACTTGCACCATGCGGCTGCAGTCATTAAATCACTCAAAACTTCTAAGCTAATGTCTGAAAGTTGCTTTGATTGTACAAAATCAAAAGCTTCCTGTATGACCATCATTTCCACCTCATTTGAATCCATCACCCCAACAGACTTAGAGAACACAGCCAATACTATGCCTCTATCGTTCCTTAAGACACCTCCAATACCAGCTGGTCCCGGGTTTCCAATGACAGATGCATCAACATTAAACTTCCACCAATTTAGTGCCGAAACTGTCCATTGTAGAGAGCATTTAACTTTTTCCTTTTTTATGATGACAAAAGTGTCGCAACCTAGAAAATAACAAGTCTCATCACAAGACTTTATTATTCGTTAAGCGCGACATAAAAAAAATCGAGGAAAAGTCGATTTAATTCCTCTTGAAAAAAGAAGGTTTTGAAAATGACCTTGAAAAAGATATGGAGTCGCCACCAATCTTTTTTAGCTAGGTGTGATCGGCCACCTATTAAAATCAGTTTTATAAAATATTTTAAAATTAATTAAAACATTTTTAAAACCTATTTCAAGTCTGCGTTTTAAACCAGAGAAATCAAAGAAGTGGGTTCGGGAGTCGGTTACGTGTGGGGAAGGATTAGCACCCCCACAATGCCCGTATAAAACGGTACCTTATTAATCGTGTGCTGTCTCAAGTCTTGGTAAAAAGTCAGTTTTAAATTTAGTATTTCAAGTTAATTCCCCAATTTAAAGAAAAATAATTCCAGTTTTAATTGAAAATGATCCGGAATTTATAAATTCAAAATTTTCCTATATTCTCCACAAACGTGGCAAAATATGGAAATTTTTATTAGTTTGAAAAACTTTCCGAATCATTCTTATTTTAAATAAGATATTTCGTTATTAATAATAATTGATGATATCCTCCCCAGCAAAGCCGGCAGAGAACTCATGAATTATTTTAACTCGGGAATATCTTTATTTTATTGAAAATCATTACCTTTTTGAAATCATTTTAAAAAAAAATGAATATGAATATGTATGACATAAATAAAATGACATAGCAAAGTCTAAATAATATAATGCAACCTAAATGGTATGATATAATTTAAATGTCTTAGCATATTGTAAATGAAATGAAATATCCTAAGTTATATGATATATTCTAAATGAAATGAAATGACCTAGGTAACATGATATATTCTATATGAAAGGTAATATCCTAAGTCATATGATATATTCTAAATGAAATAAAATATCCTAAGTGACATAATATATTCTAAATGAAATGACCTAGGTAACATAATATATTCTACATGAAATGAAATGACCTAGGTAACATAATATATTCTATATGAAATGAAATAATTTAAATGACATGGCAAATATAAATGATATTGCATATAATATAAATGACATGAAATATAAAATAATGCTATCATATAATATGCATGAAAATAAAAATAAAAATAATAATGCATGAACATAGCATATGCTAAATAATATGACAAAAATAACTAAATAAAAAGCATAGGATATCATGAAATATTCAAAACCATATAACAAATAATATAATATCAAAAATTTAAATGAAAGATAATAACACCATCATGAAAATTAAACATAGCAAAAATTACATATTATATAATATGAATGAATATGGAAAATGCAATGCATGAGAATGTATTTTTTTCCTTTAATTAAGGAAATCCGTATATCTAAAAAGATATCCGGCTACCATAGGAAAATATATCAATTTAAATATTCTAAAATCAAAATACTTTGTGATTGTTTGAAAACAATTTTGAAAAGCTTAGATAAAAAATAAAAGCTTAGCTAAACCATTTTTTAAAGGGCTCTAACTTCCTAAGCTTAAAATCCCGGACTTGACCACCATTAACCCGAGACTTAAAAAATCATTTTTAGAGTTTAAAAAGGCTTAGAAACTACCCTAAGTCAGTAGCTAAACTTCCTAATCAGCCCTCTCTAAGTAACTTAATCAAAACAGAAAAATGATTTTCCTTCAAATTCAATTCTGACTCCACTATCCAGTTTTAAAGCACAATTTCTTTATCCTATTTTTAAAAATTCAAAAAAATCTAAAAAAAATACTGGAGACTCAGGACACGTAAAACTACACAGAAAAAAATCGGCTTAATTTTCTGATTAAAGATGACTGCCAAAAAAAATCGGGAAAGTACAAGTACTAGGTGAAAAAACTGTTTTGCCAAAACACATTCTTTTGCCTTTGATAAAATCATTTAAAAATCAAAGTAAAAATATTAGAGACTCTCTAAACGACTCACAAATAGTAGCTAACACTTTTGAAAAGTTAGGAAAAAAATTGGCTAAGTAAAAAAATCACAAAGGTAGAATAATCAATTTGACAACTCTTTAATTTTCCGCAAGTATGCTCAAGAGAGCATGACTTTGAACCATTGATTGGCCAAAGTCATAAGTCAAGTGGCAAACACATGAAATGCATGAAAAATACAGCAAATATAAGGCATGAAATGCATGATTTAAAACCTAAATGACATGAAAAATGCATGGCATCAATAAAATGACCTAGACCTAAATGAACTTGCATGGCACTTAACGCAACCTATGTCTAAAATGCATGAATATGCATGGCAAAACAAACCAATCCTAAACTTAAAATATGCATGGCAATAACACAAACACAATCGCATGCTTAAACAAAATACTCAACCAAATATCATGAAAATGCAAACCTATCAACTAAAATAACAAAAATGCACACACAAAGCATACAATATGAGAGTGGCCGAATGGCCTCATGTTTAAAATGAGCATGGCATTTTCACAAACACATGATATACTAACATGCTTAGCTACAGAATAACACTCAAATCATGCAAATATAAAGTAAAGGCGTGAAAACCAATAAGCATTTTCACAAACACATGGATTACAAAATATAAAACATAAACAAACTTAAACATTTTGAAAACAGAAAATCAAAAATGCAAGAATAGTAAAATAAACATGATAATAGACTCAAAAAATAGAAACAAGCAAGCAACCAAATTAAAACAAGCTTCATATCTATGTATTAGAAGAAGATTAAAGCATCAAAACTTGTTAAATATCAAGAATAACATGAAAATAAAAATGCAAATGGCAACCCTCAAAAACTAGGCCATTCGGCCATTTAAAAAACAAAGGGAAATTTTTTTTTCAATAGCTTTTTACAAGAAAGAATGAAGAATGAACTTAAAGAAGAACATTAAAAACACTTATTTAAAAAGAAAAATCAAAATAAACTCACCAAAATAGTGATCAAAACAGCAAATCAAGAATGGAAAATCAAAGAAAGTGCAAGAGTATAGTGCTTAAAGCAACCTCTTGAAGCTATCTTTCAAGCTTTTTCTCTTCTAACTTTCTTTTATTTTCTAAACTTTTCTTTTTGCTTTTCAACAATGGAGAGAAAAATCAGCCAAAACCAAGAGAGAATAGAGAGTGAAAAGCTGAAAATGAAAGAGAGAGTGACCCCTTGTAGTGTGGCCGAATGGCCCCCCTAGGCTAGGATGTTGTCATTTTTCCATCAACCAATTTTCATCGAAAGGCTATTGATCCAAGATGTTTAAAACATGAAATTATCATTCTTAGATTAGGCTATCAGCCATCCACAATTACAGCTGTTCAAGAATCTTAAGCCATTATGTTGACACTCTCCCTCTTCATGCATTGGTCCATGTGGCTTATTTGCAAAGGCTTGATAAAAAAATAACTAACTTCCTCTTCATTGTTGGCATTTTGATTAAAAGATCAGAAACTATCTACCTATCCTTGGGCCTTGGCCAGCCAACCCCCCTTCTTCCAGCCCATGCTTCATTTTTTTAAAAAGGCAAGAAAAGCCTTTTTCATTTTTTGGGTAAAATAACCTTTTTGCCCCCTGAACATAAATAAATGGCAAATTGACTCCAAATTCAAATTTTCTTTTTTCAATAATTCCAAAATAATAAATAATTGAATTCTGGAAGTTTTCAAAAATTTTCAAGTCCATTTACTATTTATTTGGATTTTTTCTTCCAAAATTGCCCTTTTATGCCCCCAAACTTTACCATTTTTTAAACGAGCTCCAAATCCAGATTTTTCTTCACCAATATCTTCCAAATAATTTAAAAGTGTGATCTAGAAGGTTTCATAATTTTTGGAACTCATTTGGTATTTTTTCGAGATTTATCTGCTTGAATTACTACATAAGGGGCCTGGGATTTGGCCATTTTGCAAACGAACTCCAAATCTAGATTTTCTTTCGCCAATCTCTTCCAAATAATTTAAAAAATGATATTTTCAAAATTTCAAAATTTTTGGAGTTCATTTGCTATTTTTCTAGGGATTTATCTTATTGAATTTCTACATAAGGGACCCGGGATTTGGCTATTTTGCAAACGAACTCCGAATTAAGATTTTCTTTCGCCAATCTCTTCGAAATGATTTAAGAATGAGATTTGCAATTTTTCAGAATTTTTTTAGTTCATTTGCTATTTTTTCGGGATTTATCTTCTTGAATTTCTGTATAAGGGACCCGGGATTTGGCCATTTTGCAAACAAACTCTGAATCAAGATTTTCTTTCTCCAATCTCTTCAAAATGATTTAAGAATGAGATTTGCAATTTTTCAGAATTTTTTGGAGTTTATTTGCTATTTTTCCCAAATTTTCCAATTTTGCCCTTTTGCCTCCGAAACCCGATTTTCAGATATTCTTCAAACTAAGCCTTGAGCTATCCTTTTTTAATCACTTTTCATCCATTAAGGGCTTTAGTCCTACCGAGTTGGGCCATTTCTGTAATTCTTCCTAATTTCACCGAAATCCACCAAAAACCCTAATTCTCGGTTTTCTTTCGGATTGACTTTTTTTTTTCAGTTTTTCCTTCAAGTAGCTTCTCCATTACCTGTAGTTAGTGCTTATATTTCATTTGGAACCTTCAATTTTGACCAATTCGATCGTTTAAGCACTTTTCCCTAAATTTCTCGGATTAGGGTTTTCTTTCTACTAAATCTCCATAACCCAACTTACGAACTCCATATCTTTCGATGTAGACCTCGGATTATCAAAATTCTTTCGCCATTTTTCAATTGAACTTCAAATATTGATTTTGAAAGTGGGTTGACATTTTTTAGTAGTTGACTTTTGGGGATTGACTTTTGAGGGTTGACTTTTTTCAAGTTTGACTTTTTATGCTCGCCTTCTTAGACTAAGTCTCGGAGTACCAGTTGCAGGATGAAAAAAATACTTTTTACATTCTGAAACATCAATTTAGGAAGAAAACATACCTGTTTTAGTGGTCCGGACAAAATTAGGTGTCAACAAAAAGACACAGATTATGAATGAACTCCTCCATTGACTGAAATTCACTCGACCATTTTGCCCAGCACCACCAAGCTAACCTACTTTTAATCATAAATAACAAGGTGTTGACTTCAAGTTCTTTGGCTTTGAAGACCACTCCATTTCTCCACAACCAAATAATCCATAGTACATTTGCAAACAACATAAACCATACCATTGCGTTTGCAGAATTAGGAAGTAACCCCATCCACTGTAAAAACCAATCATTGATTGATTGTGGATGCAATATGCTTATTCTCCACCATGCATAGCTAAACATCCATAGTAACCATACACCTTTGCATTGTAAAAATAAGTGGTCAATTGATTCCAATCAACCTTACACAAAGGGCAATGAAGATTATCCTCTGTTAAAATGTTGCACCTAAACAAATACAAAGAAACGGGCAATCTATGATGAAAAAGAGTCCATAGAAAGATCTATACTTTAGGTGGAATAAGACCTCGCCATTTATAAGTATCAATTGAACCATCTTCTGAAGCACTGCCTTCAACTACTCATCTAAACAATTTCTTTTTGTAGCGACCATCCATAGCAGGTTTCCAAATTAATCTATCTTTCCTTCTCGCATCCAACTGCACACCATTGAGTAATCCAAGCAGACACTACCACTGTGTAATTTCTCATTCAAAAATATCCCTTCGCAATGTAATCTTCCATTTCCACATATCTCCGTCCCACCACCCGAATTTGTTAATCACTGCGTTTTTTACCATAGACAAAGCATAAATCCTTGAAAACTGCTTTTTTAATTTCTCCCCATTTAACCACCTATCTTCCCAAAATAAAATGGATCCACTGTTTCCCTGCAACAAACTGATATTATCTAAAAGCAATTATTGAATTTTTCCCCTTCTCGAAATGGATCCATAATGCCTTTCCAAATAGTAAATGACGAAATCCATGCCTGAATTCTTGGAATTAGCTCAGTAACATCCCTTCTGTACTTTGCACAGATAACCCGTTTCCAACTGCTCTCATGTTCCTCTGAGAATCTGAAAATCCATTTGTTGAGTAACGCCCTGTTTTGAGTTTCAACCGGTATTATACCCAACCCTCCGTTATTGACACTCCTAACCATTATTGGCCATTTGACTAGATGCAGCTTATGCTTATCAGTGTTCCTATCCAGAAAAAATCCCTCTGTAGCTTTTCAATCTTTTTGACAACGATTGCAGGTGCTTTAAACAACGACAGAAAATACAAAGGCATGCTAGCCATAACCGATTTTATCAATGTTAGACGTCCTCTAGTAGATAAATATCTTTTCTTCCAGTGACCCAGTCTAGACTCGACTTTATTGATTACCGGCTCCAATGTTTCTTGTGTCAACCCCAAGTGGCAACTCGAGATACTTTAGAGCCCATTCCACAGTTTTACAAGCCAACATATCACCCCAATCTTTTAAGATCTCCGAGTCAACATTGATGCCTGCTATACCACTTTTAGTAAAGTTTATTTGTAGACCCGACATTAGCTCAAAACACCTAAGTGTGCGTTTTACATTTATCAATGATGGGCCCACTATATCATAAATAAATTGTAAATAGGTAACTTCAATGCCTTGACAACCAATCACCGGACCTTTGAACAAATTCAGCTCATTTGCTTTACGCAGAAGCACTCTGAGACTCTTTGCCACCATGTTAAAAAGGAAAGGTGATAAAGGGCATCCTTGCTTAGACCTCGTTTCATGTCAAACTGACCCTTCTGTGAACCATTAATCAAAATAGACAATGGTACCGACTGTATACACCCCTTCATCCATCTCCTCCATTTGTCACCGAAACTCATCCTACCTATAACGTAATCAAGAAAATCCCATTGCACACAATCATATGCCTTAGCAAAGTCTAGTTGCAATACACAAGCTTTCTTCTTCGCTTTTCTTACCCAATCTACAGTTTCATTAGCTATAAGCACACTGTCAAGGATCTCACGTCCACTTATAAAAACGGACTGTGATTCCCCAATCACTTCTGCCATTACCTATCTCAGCCTATTAGCTAGTATCTTTGCAACTATTTTATATAGGCAACCCACCAACCATATAGGTCTAAGATCAGATACTACATTAGGAGACTATACCTTTGGGATTAAAGAAATGAATGACGCCTCAACACAAAGAAACATGACTCCAGTCCTCAAAAATTCAAACACCAAATAAAGTATGTCTGCCTTCAAAATTTTCCATTTCTATTTGATGAACCCCATATTAAACCCGTCTGGCCCTGGCTCTTTCGAATTGCCACAATCATGTACTGCTGACCACACTTCTTATTCTGTCACATTAGTTTCTAAAAACCATCGACTCTCAAGGGATAATTCTTTAAAAGCACAACCTAGCATGGTTATTCTCAAATCAATAGGACTAGAACTAAAATGATTAGAGAAGTGATCAAACACAACCTGTCGAAGATCATGAGTTTCAAAAACTAATTAGCCATTGTGCAATAGTGTCTCCATATTGTTGTGCCTTTTCCTTATTCTTGTAGTTGCATGGAAGAATTTTGTGTTTTTGTCCCCACATTGAAACCAATTTAGCCTTGATTTCTGTTTCCATTGCATCTCCTCCATCCTAAACAGTTTACACAACGTAGAGGTTAGTATAATCTTACTATTTTTATCAACCTCTATAACCACTCCCTGAACCCACTTGGAATCAATCTCTGCTAATTCTTTCTCTACAATTCTGATACGATCCTCCAGAGTGTTTCTTTTATTTCTTTGCCAATCCTTGATTACCAACTTCATATTTCAAAATTTAGCCCATGCACCACCCACTTTTTCTTTCTCCCATGCTTCCGATATTGCTTTGTCAAACCCCTCTTCCAAGAACCAATGATCATAGAACCGAAAGGGTGTTGGAACATAATCCTTGTGTTCTGACATCACACAAATGGCATTATAATCCGATAAATAATTTGGTAGCCTTTGTAAAGAAATATTTGGAAAATAATGCAATAACTCAGGAGTGAATAAGAATCGGTCTAATTTGCTCCATGACATGCTCTCTCTCACTAAACAGCAAGTAAAATTGCCTCCCCTCATAGGAACTTCAATCAATCCGGCTTGTGCTACAAAAGTTTGAAAATCAGACATCGCCCTCTATAGACACCTAACTTTGTCCGAGCCCCCTAAACCATGTAGATTCTCCTTTTCAACTTTTCGGAATGCAAAGAGACTTCCACCATTCCACATATAGGTCCCCAAAACTTTGTTTCGGAGGTCAGCACAAAAAGTCAACTAGAAAAAGTCAACTCAAAAAAAGTCAATCCCAAAAAATCAACCATTGAAAAAGTCAACTTCCAATAAAAATCAAGGTTCGAAGTTGAATTGAACAATGGGAAATAATTTTGATAATCCGAGGTCTACAACGAAAGATATAGAGTTCAAAAAAGGGGTTGCAAAAATTCAATATAGGGGAATACCTAATCCGAGAAATTTGGGAAAAAGTGCGTAAACGATCAAATCGGACGAAATTGGAGGTCCCAAATGGAATAAGATCTATAACTACAGAAATTGGAAGGTCCAATTTTGGAAAAGGAGTTGAAGAAAGGTGCGGTTGGAAGGAAAATAAGGATTTAATAAGAAATTCACGGATTTGGGGAAAACTGCAGAGATGGCCATTTCGGTGAAACTGAAGCCCACAGTTGATAAAGAATGAATAAACAAAAATAGCCCAAGGCCCAGTTTGAAGTGGATCCCAAGGAAGAGCAGGTTAGAGGAAAAACAGAAAAACAAGAAAATTCACGGTATTGAAAAAGGGAAAACTAAATCAGAGGGGAATTTGGTCATAAAAATTGGGCATTTTTGGACCAACTCAAATTCAATATATGAAAAAGGCAGTGGACAAAGAAAATCCAGAAATCGAACTCGTTTTGAGTAAAACCGAGGTTTCGGAGGTTAAAGGGCAATATTGTAAAATCCGAGAAAAATAGGTCTTAAGCTCAAAAAATTATGAAAACTTCCAGTTTTGAATTTATATCATATGGAAGGGATCAGTGAAGAAAAATCTAGAATCGAAGCTCAAATGGAAAAAGAAAAAGTTCGGGTGCATGATGGAAACTCAATTAAGAGTTGTAAACCCAAGTGCAGGTTATGTTCAAGTAATAAATTCTCGGGTGTCCGAGGTCGAACCACAGGGAAGCGTATTAGTAAGTATAAGTTTATAAATATATAAGAAAAAGAAAGTAAACAAGATATTAGGGAATCAACAACAAAACAAGATAAACAAGATATTAGAGAACAAGATAAACAAAATAACATAAAAGAAATTAAACAAGATATAAAAAACAATAAGAAAAGATGTTGAGGTTAGAGAATCCACTCTTGGTGTTATGCTAAGATTAATCTTGTTTTATTACACAATTGAAATCCACACATAAAGGAGGTTCCAATCGGAAGGTTTAGCAATTCAGTCCAAATTGTCCAACGTCCATAGCATATGATATTATGTTCATTTGGTATCCTCAAAACTCATAAAAAGAGTCCAAGCATTCCTTATGCCAAGGTATATGTCTACAACAAATCAAGGTTATGAAACCAAGCATTTACTGTGCCATTTTCCTTGTCAATAATGAATCAAGATCCCTACTTTGTAAGTATGATTTTAAACCAAAAGAAAATATTATCTATACTAGTGTTTATAAATGATGATTCATTTTAGCTCATGTTTAAGAGACTAACCTTAGCATTTACCAAGAGCTTCACCTCATCACCTCAACAATATGATTAGCAACACATACTAGATATGAATAAAATGAAAAGAAATGTAAGAAGCATAAGTGAATAAAGAAAAAGAAAACTAGAGAAAGGAAAGAAGAAGAAAACTTAGAGAATTTTATTACAATGGCTAATATCCTACTAATGTATAATGTATCCTAATACTCATCCAAGGCCCTCTATTTATACACATTTTGGAGAGCTAAATGACAAGAGACAAGCTTTATAAATTTCAAAGGTAGGTATAATAGGTGGGTGCATTTTTCTAACAATTTTCGTCATGTTGTATGACAATTCTGATCAGCCAGCGTGATGGTCGATTTTGTCAATGTTGGAGGCTCGATCTGATCAAATGGTCTTCTAGAAAAATATGCCCCTATCAGTTACTGATCCATAGCCGTTGGAATCGGATCATTTTCTCATGTGGATCGGAAGATATGGTCAAAATACCAAAACGGTGCAGAACAGACGTCATTGCACATCAGCCAACTTGATGGTTGATTTCGGTACTGAAAACGACTCCGTTTCAAGAAGTGTAAAACATGAAAAAAATAGATATGCCTCTTAACTTTGCACTGTCAAAATTTCAGCCTTAATGCTTCAGTGAAACTCCAGATATAGCTGATATGGCAAAAGGTGTCGGAACTGGAACTGAATTGGATTTGCCCTTAATTCTTGATTTAACCTAGTAATCTAAAATCACTCAAAGAAACTCATGCAAAACACCAAATTACATAAAAATATAAAAGATCATAAACACAAGTAGACTAAGCAATAATAACTCGTATTTGACACAAAACAATAATAAAACATAACTAAAAACTATAGAATTATACGAGTTATCACACCCCCACACTTAGATTGTTGCTAGTCCCTAGCAACGACTCAATAAAAATAAAATAAGAAAATCTAATCTAATCCATTTTCGTAGGAAATCACGGTGGCACTTAGCATGTGACACAAGCCTTTAAACCCCTAGGTGTCCCTAGTGGACGAGTTTAGTCTCGTGAGGGTTTGCTAGAACGATACCCACAAAGATTGAAAAACTAAAATATAAGTAAACTACATACACTAAAAATATTTACTCCTAATCCTTTCAATATAAATTAGAGACAATCTTTGAACAAGTCTTATAAACTAATCAGTAGCTCAAAGAATTTCACAAAAATTCATGCTTGAATGTAAATAAATGAGTTAAGCCAATATTAACATAACATATTTCAATCAAAATAGTGCATATTCAACTTAATCTCCTCTCACATGGGATACTCTCATGATTTTCACTCTTTAAAGTAGTGGTAAAGTGTTTACACTCAATCAATCTCATGAAAACACTTCTACCATATGCTTGCTTGTCCACCTATTCTCCACTATTTAGATCATACAACTTCATAAATCAAGAGGTCTTTATTCAAGGTTGTAATGGGGCCAAAGGGTTATAATGTGGTTAAAGAACAAAAGGATAAAGATATCACAAAGGTTCCAAAGAGTTCATAGAGTTTAGAGACATAATAAGATCAAATAAATTTCTCAAAACTCTTTACAAGTACATAGTCACATAGGCTAAATATTCATGTTGAGCCTTTGCTTAATTCTAACCAACTTTGTAACATCTTTTTCTTTACTTTAACTAGAAGTTCAAGAGAAGATTTTTTTTTTTTGAATATGGGAATGTATTTAACAATGATCCCTTTCTTTTTCTCTTGACTTTTTCTTTTCTTTTCTTCCCCCACACTTATCTTTTGTTTCTAACCCAAATTTTCAACTAAAAAAATCCCTTGTTTTTTTGCAATATGTCTCAAAATATATAATCCATCTTTAGAACAAGGGTAAGGATATAAGTATATTTAGGCTAGGTGTAAGTTGTGGTTACCAATAAAACAACATATTTAATGTAGGCTCAAATTGGCTCACTAGTAGGGATGTTCTCTTAGAACATTAATAATGGATGGCTGTTTCGCTCTGGTTATAATCCTAATGCCTCTATCATATTCATGTTGTCACATGTATCAATATAGTCTCAAACGGTTTAAAGCAAGTTCTAGAGAATCATGTAATCATAAGAGCACTCAAGAAAGAAATTAGATTGATTTGTATAATGCATCAATCATTATAGGCTCAAAAACTCACAAGGATGATTATACAAGTCAGATTAAGTCTAAACATGCTTCTTTCTCAATCAACATATCATATTAACATTGGCTTATAAAAATTAGTATCAAGCTTAATTCTCATGAAAATCTTCTCACTAATAACCAGTTTAGACCTATGCAATTCATATCTCATCATTGTATTAAAAAGGAACTAAAACACACTAAAAAATAATAATAATAATAATAATAATAATAAAGACTCATAAAAAAAATAGTAGACAAAAATAAAAGAAATCCTAAATCATTCCCCCCCACACTTAATTCTTACATTGTCCTCAATGTAAGTCTATTAATCCAAATGAAAGAATCATGTGTAAGAGAAAAGAACTAATAACATAAGAATAGGAATAACTAAGACTCAAAACAAAACAAACTCATGCAACCTAAATAATCCTAAAATACTAAACAAAAATTAACAAGTAAACATAAAAAGATTAAAATCAAACTGACAAGGTATGTCTCAAGTCTCCCTTACTCAGACCTTGTTCAGAATGAATACTTCTAAATGTCTTAAAACACAACAAATTTTTTTTTTTTTTTAGTAGGGGGTAAGGGACATATTACCTGCAGAGGTTGCTAACCACTTATTATAACTGAGACACAACAAACAAAATGTTAGATAATGTCACAAAGACAAAGTGCAATCCACTCCTTGCTCGTCCATATCCCTTTTTCTTTTTCCGAGCGTTTGCGAAACAACCGTAGCAGATAAATACTCATAAGCTTGGAGCTTTTTGAGTAAATCTTCAATGGTTGTAGCAGAAATTATGGTTCTCCTTGCCTCTGAAAACATGAATCCATTATCCACAGCATTATCTAAATATGAAAGCAAATTACTAAAATAACCATTAATATTAAGCAAACCAATGGGTTTCTTATTTGTGACCAAAGATGACCAAGAAGCCACGCAAGCTATTTCTTCCAATGTACCCAGACCTCCTGGTAAAGCAATGAATGCATCGGCAGAATGGTACATGATTGTCATCCGTTCAGGGATACTCCAGACTTGTATTTCCTTACCCACGGTAGGTCCACAAAAATCTGTGAATAGTTTTGGCACGATTCCTAGAACTGGACTTCCTCCGGCGTGTGCTGCTGTAGCGACTGCTCCCATTAAACCCGTACTACCGCCTCCATAAATCAACTGGATCTTTTGTTGGGCAAGTATTACTCCAACTCTTATGGCTTCATCAGCGAATATGTTATTTTTCCCTGGATAAGCACCTCCAAAGACACAAATTTTTTTAATGCGCTGGGACGAAGTACTTTCCATTTTTTTTCGAGTGCCTGAAAGAGAATGAGTACATGGTGTAATATATAGAGGACTGAGTAGTGAATCAGACAAGAGTAATAATGTCGCCGAAAGTGTATTTGACCTGTCAGAAGAAAATGTTAACCTAACAAAAGATTTTTGCGTGATTTCAGGAAGAAAATCAAAAAGAAAAGAAAAAGCAACCGTAAAAGACCAATGCAAAAAAAAAAAAACGAGAATAATTACACAAATCGTAAATTAAACCGAAATGAAGTTATTGCAAATCAAACCAAAAGCTGAGAAGTCATTTATTGTAGTTGTGATTGTGGCTCACATCTTCCTCTGGTTTTACGTCCAGAAACGGCTTAAACGCCTTCTATGAGTCGAGGATATGCTTCCCATCCAGTTTTCTTACAAGCTGGCAAACAGGGTCTTTTAACATCAGATTCCCAAGATGTTGCCATTCCCTTTGGAATTGCGGCCATAAATCAAGAATTTCTCTTTGTACGTCTCCACTAGGATGCGTCTCAAGAGAAAGTTGGATATTACCCAAATTCTCCTTACTCAGTCCATCCTTAATGAATTCAATTTTATCATCTCGATTAGAGGACGGAATCCCAATAGAACGACATTTACCGTTACACGTCCATCGTGCACATTTGTGGCAATTTGAACTATGCGCTTTGCTCGTCGCTTCTTTGCAAAAGTGCTTCTACCTGTACCTGGTAAATGCAAAACAGAAAGATATTCATCTTCACGTACCTTGACTTCAATTATCCAACGTATGTCTTCAGGAATCCCTTTGTGCATAAGCATTCTTAATCTTTCAAATCGAACTTGGTAAAGCTTCAGTAAAATATTCCGAGGAAAAGGAGGAAATCGTTTCTGCAATCTTGTGAGAATATCATCCATCTTGAAAAAAAAAATGAAAAATAAATTGAAAGAGAAATTTATATACAATATCAGTTTTGTGGGTAGCTGATGCAACCGACTTAAATAATCACGGAGTACCGTTATCCGCCATTTAACCGGGAAAAAAATGTATATTTTTTTTTTGAACATTAGTAAAAATTATATTTACATCTAGTTATTTTCAAAACAAGGATCAGAAAGAAAAACAACCTTTTCTTGAGTAACATGATTTTTCAAAAAGAGTTTGAGTCTTTGTCCATTTACCTTGAATACGTTACCATTTTGAGGATTCTCAATGTCAACTGCTCCATAATGATACACATGCTTAACCACAAATGGGCCAGTCCATCTTGATCTCAACTTACCAGGAAATATGTGAAGTCAAGAATTATAAAGTAGAACTTTTTGCCCAACATCAAATGTTTTTCTTGAAATTAACTTGTCATGAAAGGCTTTAGTTCTTTCTTTATGAATTTTAGAATTCTCATATGCATCATTTCTGAGTTCCTCAAGTTCATTTATGACTATAAAAGTTTCATTCTCACCCAAAAAGGAATATTTTAGCTCGGATGGCAATGGTTTTAAATCCAGCTTGGGTGGTTCAATAGTTGATGGTACAGTGACATTTGTGAGTGATGGAAGTTCCTCAAACTTTTGTTTCCAACAATGCTTAACCTGAAAAGAATTTAACAAAGAATCAGTGTGTGAAATTTCTGAAGCATTATCAAACTCACATTCAATTAAATAAGCTTCTAAAGGATCATGGAATGTGGTAGTGGTGAGATGTTCATGAACAAGTTCTTCAATGAAATCCACTTCATGTACTTCTGAATCATCACCGGGTTGCTTGCAAATGTTGAACACATTTAATTCTAAAGTCATATTTCCAAAAGAAATGTTCAACATACCATTCCTGCAATTTATCAGAGCATTAGAAGTTGCAAGAAATGGACGGCCTAATATAACAGGAATTTGAACATTTGGATTTGAAACAGGATGTGTGTCCAAAACAATAAAATCAACAGGGAAGTAAAAATTATCAATTTGAACCAAAACATCTTCAACTATCCCTCGAGGAATTTTTACAGAACGATCAGCTAGTTGAAGTGTAACAGGTGTTTCCTTGAGTTCACCTAAACCTAACTGTTGATAAACAGAAAAAGGCAAAAGATTAACACTAGCACCAAGATCAAGCAATGCACGTTCTATTCTAGTGTTTCCAATGATGCATGAGATTGTTGGACATCCAGGATCTTTGAATTTTGGTGGAGTAAGGTGCTGAATGATTGAGCTCACACTTTCCGTCAGAAATGCTTTCTTTTGTACATTATGTTTCCTTTTAACTGTGCACATGTCCTTCAAAAATTTAGCATAAGATGGAACTTGTTTGATTGCATCCAATAAAGGAATGTTAATCTTAACTTGTTTGAAAAGTTCATAAATTTCTGCATTTTGATTCAAATTCTTTATTGTTTGCAACCTTTGAGGAAAATGAGCAGGATGCATACCTTTTTCTTTGTCCAAATTTTCAAGAAGTTCAGACTTACCATCATCCTTACCATTACTTTTCGGAGGGGAAGGAGGATCTTGGTCTTTTGATGGAATCTTTTTGTCAATTGCCTTTCCACTTCGAAGAGTTGTGATAGAACTGGCATTTTCCTGTTGAGTTTCATTGGAGCAAGAAACAAGACATTGAGTAGAAGGGTTAGGCTGAGGTTGAGCAGGAAACTTACCTTTTTCTTGAGTGCGTAATGAAGCTGTCAATGTGGACAAGGTGTTTTTGATCTCATTGATGTCCTGTGAAGTTTGGTTATTCACATTTGCTTGTGTTTGCATGAATGCTTGCAATGTCTCTTCCAAGGTTTGTACACGTGAAGGTTGATAGGAAAAAGTGTTGCCCGGCTTTTGAGTTTGTGGTACCTGAACATGATTATTATTCCGCCAACTGAAGTTGGGATGATTTCTCCATTCAGGGTTATACGTTTCAGAGTAAGGAGAAGGAAAAGGCTTTTTAAATGTGTTTATGGAATTTACTTGACATGCAACGCTTCTTTAAGAATGGGAATGTTTGGACATTCAGAAGTGGGGTGTCCCATGATTTCACAAATTCTCTGTTGGGTCTGCCAGGGAGGATATCATCAATTGTCATTAACAACGAAATATCTTCTTTAAAACGAGGATGATTCGGAGAATTTCAAAGTCAAGGAAAAATTCCATGTTTTGCCGAGTTTGTCGAAAAATATGGAAAATTTTATATTAATAAATTTCGGTTCATTTTCAAATAAAAATATGATTTTTTTTAGGGAATTATTTTCGAACACCAAATTTAAAAATGAATTGTCACCGAGATTCGAGATAACACATTACTAATAAGGTACCGTCTTATACGGGCGTTGTGGAGGTGCTAATCCTTCCCCGCACGTAACCGACTCTCGAACCCGCACTTGTTTTTCTCTGGCTCAATGCGCAGACTTCGAAATCGAATTTAAAATGTTCTAATAAATTTCCAAATATCTTTCAAAAATTGGTTTTAATAGGTGGCCAATCACACCTAGCCAAAAAAGATTGGTGGCGACTCCATTTCTTTTTCAGAGGTTGTTTTCATACCTTCGACCTTTATTTGAAGAGAAATTAAGTCGTCTTTTCCTCTACCTGTTTTCCCCCTAACTCAAATGGGTCCTCTCCCCGGAGGATAACGTATCGACAGCTTGATGACTCCACTGGGTACACTTAGAGAGTCAGGCCTAGAGTTAGTCGCGTGTTACCGAAAGTCTCGATTTTTTCGGTTTTGGTTGGTGTTTACTTATAATTCCCATTTTCTAATAAAGTTAAATTTTTGAAAATAACCAAATGTTTTAAATAAGTTCTTTCTCATGTGCATGCATATTTTTACTGTTCTCTGGTTATTTAGCTTTACATGTCATTATTATTCTTTGTTTAACTAATGTTTTACATTGTTTAATTTCATATTTATTAAATTGCTTGGGTTTTAGAATAAAGGGAATATAATAGGTGGAGAAAGGTTTGTTTGTTCCTCCTCACACACTATACTTGCATTTGCATAACATGAGCCCTCTACCCGGGTTTCGTCCTTTAGGTGGAAGTAAAGTAACTACGCTCTCGTGAGGTGTTAACCTCCGCATAGGCTAGCGAAACACTTCTAGAGTGCCTTACTAGCCGGTTTGTTAGAGTGTATTTCCCAGGATAACAAATTTGTTAGAGTGACCAACTACACTTTCGTGACGTGATAACCTCCGTATAGGCCTGGGAAATACACTCTAACAAATTAAACCTGCTTTTATCGGGGTGCCTTACTAGCCTTCACCGACGACAGTGAGCAGCAATTTGGAGCTTTTTTAGAACCTAATGCAACCTTATATAGTGAACCTAGGAGAAGCCATGCCCAATTTTCGTTAGAGGTACCGAAGCTAGGAACACTCGGAGGAACCTTTCTTACCTATAGCTATTTATTTCAATATCGCACTAATTTGATTATTATACCCTCATACTAACTCGTTTCCTTTTGTTTTGCTTTGTTTTGTTTCCATTGCATGCATCATGGTTACTTAGGAGTGTTTGCCTTAAGCCAAATTCCAATCAGAGGGGTTTTCATTACGGTCATGGAACACCGAGATCTTGCACCAGGGTCAGTTACTTCCAAGACATACCGATTGGTCCGAACAGAGTCAGAAAAGCATTAGGTTGACAAGGGAGACTATTTGGCTAGAAGCTTCTTGTCTGTTCTTCCTGAGTCAGTTCATTTAGATCTAAGTTAGAATAATTTGACAGAATTAGGAGAGATTTGGGGACGATGGGGGACTGCAAAGAAAAACGAGTTCAGTAAGAAGTATGGCGACATAGCATTACTCCTCCCAATCCAGACAGATGAATAGTTGATTAAGGCAGTGGTACAGTTTTGGGATCCCTTCTACCGATGCTTCATATTCAATCGGGAAGATATGACACCCACCATCGAGGAGTACTCAACCTTACTCCGTGAGTCATCTACCCCTGATAAGATATATTGCAAACAGCAAAAGGCAGTTAGCATTCGGAAGAAGCTATCCGACATATTGGGTATGGAAATTCCAATCGACTCCCTAAATATTAAAAAGAAGGGTTCGAGTGTTTGTATCCCATGGGTATTCTTGCGAGACTATATCATGAGCAATCTGGATAGTGATCGTGTGGTGGATGTATTTGCCTTGGTGATCTACGATTTGCTGATATTTCCAAAGATCTTGGGGCATATTGAGATGGCCGTAGTGGATTTCTTTGAGTGTCTGGACAAACAAATTGATCCTTCTCCTGCTATCCTTGCTGAGACGTTTAGGTCACTCAATTTCTGTCGAAGAAAATGTGAAGGATGTTTCGAGGGATGTGCACAGCTTCTGTATGTTTGGATCCAAAGTAATTTCTGGGGAAATGATAAGGAAAAGCTTCATCCCTACATAAAGACTTTCATTCCCCTTAAGGAATTCTGCAAGAAAGAGTGGCCGAGAAAGGGAGATAAGAAACATTGGATCAAGACTCTTCATACTTAGCCCGAGATGACATCACTTGGAGAGCTCCATGGATGCCGATAGGATCCATTTTGTATAGTTGTGGAGACAAACCGTGGGTTTCGTTAATGGGAATTTGGGGAGCTATTAGCTATGCACCACTCATGGTACGAAGATAGTACGGGTCTGAGCAGTTCATCCCGATGACTTATTAGCTCACTTTGGTACATGAAGAAAACACGTGAGCTCATCAAAGCGTGGAGGAAGTTGCATCGATCAGAATTGGGTAGATATATCGATAACGCTACTGCCAGGTACTTGGTTTGGAGAGCCAAGAGGATCCATGACATAGTGCTCCCTACCGAAGATGCCTCTATTTTTCTGGTAATCCTTTAGCCAGAGCTTTTTAATAGCAAAAATATGTTACAGTAACAAGATAATTTAAAATTAAAATTTAGGATTTTTAATTATCTTTTTCTGTAATATACTAAATAAATCCGACGACGGAGCCTCTTTAGGGGAATAAATGGTGTCCTTCGAATACTCTTGAGGTGAAGAGATTTCTTTTTGGTATTCCGCCGGGATGGAGAATACCTTAAAGAAATTTTCCAGTATTTAAATTTTTGATTAATAAATAAATTAAACAAAAATTAAAAGCCATTTAATTAAAAAACCTAGGGTAATAATTGACTAATTAGGTATCGTCCTTCTGGATGGGCGTTGTGGGGTGCTAATCCTTCCCCACACGTAACCGTACTCTTGAACTTAGTTCTGGTAAAGTAGACTAGAACCTATCCTTTTTATGTGCCTTCGTCGAGCTTAGGATTACTATAAATTGGATAGCTTCATTAGGTTGACTAATCACACCTAGCAAAGATGATTAGTGGCGACTCCACAATTTATGTCTAGCATGCCGAATTCACGTTTGGCACGTTATGATAGTTTGGCGACTCCGCTGGGGATCTTAGAGAGTCGAGCCATTAATTAGTCATATGTTACCCTAGGTTTGAATAAATGGTCTTTAAATATGTTTCTATCTTTATATGATTCCTTGCATGCTTATTAACTGTTTTACACACACTTCACATGCATGTGCATAACATAAGTCCTATACCTGGGCTCATCCTTTTAGGAGGGGTAAAGTAACTAAGCTACCATCAGGTGATAACCTCCGCATGGGCTAGCAGAACACTCTTAGGTTGTAAAGAACCAAAGCTTTCGTGAGGTGATAACCTCTGCACTAGCTAGGGAAATATAACCACCCAAATTGAACCCTTTTCGTTTGGAACCTGTAATGGGCGAGGATTGGGGTGCCTTACGCATCCTCCATGGATGAAGTTAAGGAGCAATTTACGGACCTTTTTAGATTGTCAAATACCCTAAGCCTAGCATATAGCTAAAAATCTAAGTGGCCAACCTTAAGATAGAGCCATGTCCACCCTTGTGTAGAAAATACCCAAAATGTCAATATTTTTTGTTTTGAATATATGTTGTGTTTTTACTTTGTTTTAATTTACATTTTTTTTTTAAATTTATAGTTAAATGAATTTTTTTAATTCTTTCATTAATGTATTTTCATTTCATATTCATCATGCATACATGTGCACTACATAAAATCATAAGACCTAAATTTTTATAACTGTAGCAATAAAAAGTTCAAGGATAGCTCGATTATCCAAAACAATTCGTCACTTATACAACACTCATGCACAAGAAAAAGCAATGGCTGAAGAACAAGCAAGCAAGATTGAACAAATGGAAAGAACTCAAGAGGAAATAAAGGTTCAACTTGAAAAAATGATGAATTTGCTCATGAACCTTAATAAAGGGAAAGGGGCAATTGAAGGAGTGAACCCTGATACTCCCTTATATCCCCCAGGTTTCAGCCTTTACCATGCTCAAACATCTCAAGAGTCACTACCACCACCACTCATGGGAGGATATCCTTATGTGCCATCAACTGGTCTAGTTCAATTCCAAGAGAATGCCGCTCCTGCACTTGGCACAAAGGCATCAGACCCAATCCAGGTTCCTAACTTGGATGATCTAAAAGAACTTGAGAATGTGAAAGTTTGAACTTCTGAAGAGTCGAGTTCTCAAAAGATGGTCTTACTAGAGGAAAAGCTTAGAGCAATAGAGAGGATGGAATTATATGGATCCATGGATGCTGCTGGACTTTGCTTGGTGCCCGATGTTGTGATCCCGCCAAAGTTCAAGACTCCTGACTTTGAAAAATATGATGGGACTAAATGTCCATTGACTTATATCACCATGAATTGCCGAAAAATAGCAACTTATACCAATAATGATAAATTATTGATTCATGTTTTCCAAGATAGCCGCATAAGCTCGGCTGCTAGGTGGTATGTCCAGTTGGATAGGACCCGAATTCACTCATGGAAGGAATTGGCAAGGGCATTTGTTGCTCAATACAAACATGTGGTCAACATGGCCCCTGATCGCTTATCCCTACAAAGTTTAGAGAAGAAAGCTACTGAACGCTTTAAGGAATATGCACAAAGGTAGAGAGACATGACTGTTCAAGTCCAATCACCTCTTACTGAAAAGGAGACAACAGTACTATTTGTCAATACTCTTAAACCTCCATACTATGATAGGATGATCGGAAATGCCACCAAAATTTCGTTGATATGGCAATATCTGGTGAGATTATTGAAAATGCCATCAAGAATGGAAATTAGAGAGTGGTGAAGCACCAAGCCAAAAAAAGGGAGAAGTGTCCAAAAAAAAAAGTGCAAATGGTAAGCTATGAAGGGCAACAAGCTAGAAGTATTACCCCATACTACCTATATCCAATATACCCACCACCTTATCCTACTATAAATAATGTGGCTCCAAGTTCTTAATTTTATCCTCCATCACCACAACCAAATTTCCAACCTCATGTCTGTCCTTAAACATTTTCCCCCATGCCTCGCCAAACAGCTCAGTCCACCTTTCAACCAAATAATTTGGCCAACACTCAAAATTGACCTCGAAACAAAGCCCTAATTGTCCCAATATCCATGACCTACACTGAATTGCTTCCCCAACTCCGCAAGAACCACCTAGTTGCACCTGTTCATTTTGAGCCACTAAAGCCTCCATATCTAAAGTAGTATATTCCAATGCCACTTGCGACTATCACTATGGGATCGCAAGTCATGCTACAGAAAATTGCACCGCTTTGAAATAGAAGGTGCAAAGCTTGGTCAAAGCAGCCTTGCTAAGTTTTGAAGACAAAGCAAAACCTGACATCAATGTTTATCTTATACCTGATCACAGAGGGGTAGTAGTCAATGCTTTAGATATTGATAAGGTCCACATGATAGAAGAGAGGATGATGCCAGATCAAGTGGAATACTCGCCCATGGTAGTACCCACGGAGATTGAGCTTGTCAGGCAAGAATTAGAAAAAAACAAGGGGAAATCGAAGCGAGAATGTGATAAGCTTTAAAAGGATGTCGAGGATTTGAAGACTAGGCTTGAAATCCAAGAGGTCAAGACATGGAAAGTGGCCAGAGAGTGAGACATGGAACAATACGATATACAGGACTTGCATCGAGAGAACAAGAAGCTAAGAGCCAAGATAAAGTTCACTGGAACTAGCAAGTCTCTGGGTGCCCATAAGAAAGAGATAGAGAAGCTTCAGACAGACTTGGACTTCTGGAAGGGTAAGGCTAAGGAAAGCAAAGAAAATGAGTCCCGATTGTCTCATGAGAGGCAGAAGTGGGGAGATGCACGTTCATCGATCTCGGCCAAATTAGAAAGATGCCTGCAAGAGAACGAGCTGTTGAAAGCCAAATTGGGAAATGAGAAGGAAAGGACATCCATGCTACGCAAGGAGAATGACACGCTACATGCGACCATTCAGACCCTAGAGCATCAGTTGCAAGTCCAGAAAGCTGATATCGCTGCCATCATTCGGGAATATAGAGAGAGAAAGATCGAATGGAGCCAGACAAATGACCTAGCTTTAGATGCCAGCACAAGGTGGAAGACTGAGACCTTGGGGAGGCAACAATATATATACCACCTGACTAGGCAGATCCGCAAGGCTGTGGTCAAGGCCAGAGAGATATCGGAGAAAGTGAAGTCTCTGAGATGTAATGTCAACCCGACAGGGGAGCATGGACAGCGCCTGTTGAATTTCCTGGAGGAGGCTCAAGACCAGTACGAGCAGATTAGATACTTCTATGTAACTCGAGAGTGAGAGATGATCTGTAAAGAGTTCCTATGAATTAATGAAAAACCTTTGTGTTGGAATTTGATCTTAGGGAAAATATTATTATTTGCATCATTTCATCTCATACAATTATAGAAGCATACATCTATTCATTCATTTGTTTGATCAGTCATGCATTGATTTATTCATTCATCCTTGCACACATTTAATGAGCAACAAAGAATAAAGTGCCATGAAATTCTAATCTGTGGTATTTACCCTAAGGTCTAAAAATTGGGCGTCCATCGAAACTTCCAGAGAGAAACACTCTGCATCAGTATAATAGTCGATCGCAAGTCAGGATCATGGAAAATGAACAGCTTGCCCGAATAGAGAGAATGGAAAGGGCTCAGGAAAAGTTAAGGGAATAATTGGCCAAATCTCAGGCCAAATCGAGAGATCAGATGATTAAGCTGATGGAACTAGTGTCCGCCGCAATTAAGAAAAAGAGACACGCGGAAAATTCAGCCCTAAGATTAAAATCAAGAAATCAAGAGGGCAAAGAGGGTCAGCAAGAAGCCATACTGACAAATGTCCAATCTACGCAGAATACAAAAATTCCACCACCAGCAGCTAAAATGCCTTTCGTGTATGTTCAAAGCAACACAAGGGCAAAAAAACAAATGCCAATTAGGGTGAATCTTGGGGCAATTTTGACAAACCCTATCGAGGTCCCAGACTTGGACGATCTTGCCGAGCAAGAAAAGATGAAAACGACGGAGCTGAAAAGGGTTGAGATGGCTGAATCACAAAATAAGTATCAGCTATTAGAAGAAAGGCTGAGGGTCGTGGAAGGGGCTGGGTTGTTCGGAAGCCTCGATGCTAAAGAGATGAGTTTAGTCTCCGGTTTAGTGATCCCACCCAAGTTCAAAACGCCAGATTTTGAGAAGTACAATGGGACCACCAATCCTTCGTCACATTTGATGATGTATTGTCGAAAGATGACCGGACATGATAGTGATGAGAAGTTTCTTATCCACTGCTTCCAAGATAGACTTATTGGATCTGCAACTCGATGGTACAATCAACTCACCCAAAGCAAGATCCGATCATGGACGGACTTTGCTAGGGCCTTCCTGGAACACTACTAGCACGTATCTGACATGGTACATGACAAACTATCCTTGCAAAACATTGAGAAGCAAGCTACTAAAAGCTTCAAACAGTATACCCAAAAATGGTGAGACATGGCTACCCAAGTGCAGTCATCTCTGACCGATAAAGAAACTACGGTTCTCTTTATCAATACTCTGAAAGCGCCATACTACAAAAAGTTAGTGGATAATGCCACTAAGAATTTCGTTGATTTGTCATATATGGAGAGATGATTGAAACCGCTACCAAGAGTAGAAAGATGGATAGTGGGAAACCAGTCGTCCACAAGAAAACAACTCCTGCCAAGAAAAAAGAAAGGGAGACTCATGTAGTCAGTTTCAATAACCAACCATTTTCACCTCGAGCATCCAATACACCTTACCCAACCTACAATTCATACTACTCGGCTATAAACAACCTTATTCAAAATCCTTTTCCTTACATAGCTATACCTCAACAACCATATTCGACTGGTATATCTCCTCAGACAGCCATTCCACCAAACACTACCCCAAACACACACAATATTCCCCGAAATGATCAAAGGCCTGTGAGAAATACCCAAAAGCCTCAATATGACCCTATCTCTACTACTTACAGTGAGTTATACCCAAAGCATCTACAAGGGCAACTCGTCGCACTTGTTTATCTACAACCTTTGAAACTTGCTTATCTCAAATGGTATGATTCCAATGCTCATTGCGTGTACCATGCGGGAAGGACACTAAACTGAGAGCTGCACTGCTTTCTAGCGCAAGGTCTAGAGCCTTATTGATGCAGGACTTTTGAAATTCGGACCAAAGAGTGGGTCTAATGTCGCGGGTAACCTGTTGCCTAACCATACAGAGGCCAAGGTTAACGCGATAATGTCAGGAGAGTTTGAAAAGTAAAAAGGGATGTTAGGAAAGTAAAAATGCCCGTGATCAGAGTCTGGGTAGAGATGGTTAAGGCACGACTTATTAAGCCAAAATTAGAGGTGAGGAAAATAGTCAACCAGTCAGAGGACTTTTTCCATTACCATGAGTGTAAGGCATGCCATTTAGGGCTGCCAAGAGTTTTTGGCAAAGGTTCAAAAGATGATGGATACGGACGAGGCCTAGTTTTTTGAAAAGATAGAAGAGCCTTAAATCAGTATGAATGAAACCGGCTACGAGGTAGACAGACCCCTGATCATATACTATGATGAGCCCGAGGTAAGGCCTATTCCAATAGTCAAGGGACCAACTCCGAGGATAATCATAGAATTGCCATCACCTTTTCCTTACAAAGGAGATAAGACGATTCCATGGAACTATGAATGCAGTATGGCAATGCCGAGATCTTCGAACCATCAGATAGCTGCTATAGATATAAACGGAGTAGGTCACCTAACCCGTAGTGGTAGATGTTATGCTCCGAGGACAGTTGAACTTGGAAAGACAGGGGGACCTGACAAAGGAAAAAGGGCAGTAGGACCAAACCCAATAGAGGTAGAACAATCTGGGGAAGTTGAAAAAGATCCAGCTCTAGTTGGTAGAGTAAAAGAGCCGGTGAATGAGAAGAAAGCCTGTGTTTCTTAAAGTTCATCAAACACAGTGAGTATAGTGTGGTAGAACAAATGCAGCGCCAATCGATGAGTATTTCAGTTCTTTCACTACTGCTAAACTCAGAGCCACACCGAAATGCTCTACTAAGAAATTTAAACCAGGCTTATGTAGCCAGCAACATATCGATGGAAAAGTTAGACCGATTGGTGGAAAATATTACAGCAAATGATTACATCTCTTTCAGTTATGATGAGATACCACCGAATGGAATAGGATTCACCAAGGCTCTTCATATCACCACTACCTGCAAGGGATATATTCTACCCCGAGTACTCCTTGATAATGGATCTTCTCTGAATGTAATACCATTGGCTACCTTGTCAAAACTACCAATAGATATGTCCTACATGCTGCCGAGTCATACTGTTGTTAGAGCCTTTGATGACATTCATCGAAAAGTGATGGGAAGCATCAAGATTCCACTTCAGATAGGCTCCTGTACCTATAAGGTTGAGTTCTAGGTGATGGATATCACCTTATCTTACAATTGTTTGCTGGGAAGGCCATGGATTCACTCTGCTGGGGCTGCGCCGTCATCTCTCCATCAAAAGCTGAAATTTGTGATGGAAGGGCGCCTGGTCAGTGTGTCAGGAGAAGAAGATATCATAGCTTCCGTATCCACAAATACCTCTTATTTAGAGGTGAATGAGGATGCAGTAGAGTGCTCTTTCAGGTCGCTGGAATTTGTCAATGCAGTGTTCATCATCGAAGGACATAAAATTCTAGAGCCGAGGTTATCCTAGAGTACCAGGTTAGGAGTGAAGGCGACAGTAGGAAAGGGCTGCAGAGCAGGAAAAGGATTAGGAAAGTATCTCCAAGGGATGGCCAAAGCAATAGAAGTGGCCAAGAAGAAAGATCGATTCGATCTCGGGTATCTCCCTAAAGCTCATGAGAAAAGAAAACAAATTGAGAAGAACCGAAAGAGAAGGATGGCCCGTCTTTTGGGTATAGATATGGAGTGGGAGCCCATGACTTTCCTACGAATCCTTCACATCTTTAGCTCGGCCGATTTCGAGTTTGGGGGTAAGAATTTCGATGATGCAATGGTCCTACTGGAGCAGGATTTTGAGAAGTTCTACCAGGTTGAAGATAAACAACCACAAGAAATGATGGTCGGCATGGCCGAAACAGATGAACAAAAGAGTGAAAGCACTAGTTGGATGGTGCGCCCGTGCCCTTCGGGTTATGAGTTAACCAATTGGAGCACGACTGAACTTCCCATATTTTTCAGGTCTACTCCAGTGTAATGCTCAAATCAACCTTAATTGCCTATTCCCGAAGGCATTAAGAATCCTTTGTACGGGCTTATGTTTAAAACTTTTCATTTAATAAATAACAACCATGAATGCATTTTATTCATATTAATGTGTCCACATTCTTTTATTCTTTCATTTTTTTTTGTTCTTTCATTATTATTGCCTATATACCTTTCTATAGTGTTTCTTCCCCACCTATTTACAGGTGCCTGGATACGAAATATGAGGACCGTTTTGTCAATAATTCTAAAATTGATTATTAAAAACCCATCTGTACGGGTGATTTCGACGCTAACGAAGATGTCGAGAACTGTGATTTACCTCCGAATTTGTTGAGAATAATAGAACAAGAGGAGAAACAAGTATTACCTCACAAAGAGTAGTTGGAAGTAATAAATTAAGGGGATGGGGAAGAAATAAGAGAAGTCAAGATTGGACTGCCATTTCACCATCGATAAAGCAATATTTGATAAGTCTACTATGGGAATACGTGGATGTGTTCTCATGGTCTTACCAAGACATGCCTAGGTTGGACCCTGATATTGTGGTTCACTACTCCCATTGAAACCAGATTACAAGCCAATTCAGAAGAAACTGAGAAGAATGAGGCCTGAAATACTATTAAAAGTGAAAGAGGAAATGAAAAAGCAATTCGATGTCGGATTCTTGGAAGTGGCAAAATACCTGGAGTGGGTAGCAAACATTGTCCTAGTTCCAAAGAAAGATGGAAAAGTCCGGATGTGTTTCGATTATAGGGATCTGAGTAAGGATAACTTTCCGTTGCCTCACATTGATACCCTATTTGATAACACAACCAAGAATTCTATTTTTTCCTTCATGGACGGGTTCTCAGGGTATAATCAGATTAAGATGGCACCGGAGGATATGGAGAAAACCACATCCGTGGCAATGTGGGGAACCTCCTGCTATAAGGTAATGTCATTCAGGTTGAAAAACGCTAGGGCAACATATCAAAGAGCCATGATAACTTTGTTCCATGACATGATGCACAAAGGAATCGAAGTTTATGTCGATGATATGATCGCAAAGTCACAAGGAGAGAGCGAACACATTCGGAATCTTAAAAATCTCTTTGAAAGGTTGAAAAAATTTCAACTTAAACTCAACATGGCAAAGTGTACTTTCAGAGTCACTTCAGGAAAGCTACTAGGCTTCGTTGTTAGTCAGAAAGGGATTGAAATTGATCAAGATAAAGTGAAACCTATTCAGAGCTTGCCTCCACCTCATACTCAGAAAGAAGTAAGAAGATTTTTGGGTAGGCTGAATTATATCGCTCGGTTCATTTCTCAACTAACTGATAAGTGTGACCCGATCTTCAAATTACTCCGAAAGCATGATCCAAGGGAATGGGATGATCCAGATAGCCTTCGATAATGTCCAGCATTATCTGTCAAACCCACCGGTAATAATGCCACTAGTCTCAGAGAAGCCGCTGATATTGTATTTGTCAGTATTTGAAAGGTCCATGGGATGTATGTTGGGGCAACATGATGAAACCGAAAAGAAAGAACAAGCCATCTACTATCTCTGTAAGAAGTTCACTGAGTACGAGTTGAAGTATTCATTGGTAGAAAGGCTTTGTTGTGCCCTAACTTGGACTACCCGAAGGCTCAGATAGTACATGTTGTATCACACGACATGGCTGATTGCAAAGCTAGATCCCTTCAAATACGTATTCGAGGTGCCTTCGTTGTCAAGAAGAACGGCGAGATGGCAAGTGTTTCTTTTCGAATATGATATTGTGTATGTAAGCCAAAAGGCTATAAATGATAGCGTAGTAGCCGAATTCCTAGCAAGCCGAGCTGTGGAGGATTGCGAGCCTTTAGACTTTGATTTCCCTGATGAAGACCTAATGTGTGTGTCACATGAAAAAGGGACTTCCTCTAAAAAGAAAACCTGGAAAATGTATTTTGATGGTGCATCTAATGCCATAGGGCACGGAATTGGTGCAATGCACATATCCCCTGAGAAAGATTATTATCCTTTCACTAGTAGATTGGATTTTGATTGTACAAACAATATAGCTGAGTATGAAGCATGTACTATGGGTCTTCGTGCCGCCATAGGAAGAAAGATCAAAACATTAAAAGTCTTCGAAGATTCAGCCCTGGTGATATACCAACTGCGCGAAAAGTGGAAAACCCCAGATGCAAAGCTAATCCGACATTGAGAGCTTATACTGAGCTTGATTGAGGAGTTCGATGAGGTGGTTTTCAATTACTTCCCCTAAGAAAAAAATCGAATGGTAGATGCTTTAGCCACTTTGTCATCAATGTTTAAACTGAATGAAGGAGCCGAAGTTGTGCCGATCAAGATGAGCATATACGAGTCTCCTACCCACTACTTGAGTATCGAAGAAGAAGTGGATGGTCAGCCTTGATACTACAACATCTTGCAATACATCAAAAATCAACATTACCCTAAGCAAGCAACGAAAAATGATAAAAGAACCCTGAGAAGAATGGCAATAGGTTTTGTCTTAGATGGTGAAATCCTTTACAAGAAAGGGAAGACCAAGTTTTGTTAAGATGTGTCGTTTCTACTGAAGCTCAAAGAATCCTCGAAGAGGTCCACGAAGGGATATGCGTCACTCACGCTAATGGCCACATGCTGGCCAAACAGATTAGGAGGGCAAGATACTATTGGTTAGCCATGGAAAGGGATTGCATTAATTATTCTCGGAAGTACCATAAATGCTAGATATATGCTGACAAAATTCATGTGCCGCCATCGTCGCTGCATGTCATGACGGCTCCATGGCCATTTTCAATGTAAGGAATAGATATGGTCAGGCCCATTACCCCGAAAGCATCGAACGGACATCGCTTCATCCTGGTGGCCATAGACTACTTCACAAAGTGGGTAGAAGCAGCTTTTTATGCCAATGTAACAAAGTCAGTGGTGTGTAGATTTGTCAAGAAAGAGATTGTGTACCGATATGGAATCCCGGAGAGAATAATCTGGGATAATGCTCTCAATCTGAACAACAAGATGATGAGGGAAATATGTACCCAGTTCAAGATCAAGCATCATAATTCGGCACCTTATCATCCAAAAATGAATGGAGCAGTAGAAGCAGCCAATAAGAACATAAAAAAGATTGCTGAAAAGATGACTGATGTGTACAAAGATTGGCATGAGATCTTGCCCTTTGCTCTCTACGTATACCGTACATCAGTTCGCACATCTACGGGTGCCATGCCATTTTCATTGGTATACGAGATGGAGGCACTGCTGCCCATTGAGGTCGAAATCCCTTCACTTCGTGTCTTGATGGAAGTAGGCCTAGAAGAGGCAGAATTGGTTAGAGCTCGCTATGAACAGTTGAATCTCATCGAGGAGAAAAGGCTGAAAGCAATTTTCCATGGACAGATGTATCAGAAAAGGATGATCTGAGCCCATAACAAGAAGGTTCTCCCCAGGCAGTTCTGAGAGGGAGAGTTGGTATTAGGGAAAGTTCTCCCTATCGTGAAAGATCCTCATGGAAAATGGGCTCTGAATTTGGAAAGGCCCTATGTAGTGAAAAGAGCTTTTTCTCGAGAAGCATTGATCTTAACTCGGATGGACAGTGATGACTTGATAAATCCCATGAACGCCAACTAATTGAAGAAATACTATGCTTGAAGAAAAGAAAAGAAAGAAAAAAGAAAAGTGTGATACCGTGCATATGGGAATTCGAATGATTCCAAATGTAAAAGTGAAAATTCCACGTATATGTTTCCCCTGAGGATTGCTTTTTAATGAGAATATTCGTGCTTGATATGAGAAATGGCCATTTTTCATATTCCTGTCACTAAGAAGAAATTATTCCTAGTCACCTCTGTGAGCCTTAGAAATTCTTTCTTTATTTTAACCTTGATCAAGGATTATCCTCTATACTGGAGGGCAGACGCGAGGAAAAATCTCATCCGAAAAAATCATGGCGAAAGAAGATATCAGAAACAAAAAATCATTATGGCTAAAAGAGCTACCAAAAAGGAAAACACACACAAAAAACGTGTGAAATCAAAGAATGGTAAATGAAAGCCAAGAATGAAAGGAAACAAAAAACAAAAATCCAAAAAGAGAGAGGAAAGTCCAAAAGGGACGAATGTTTCAAAAATGAATTCTTCCTCGTGAAATGATCCTTGATCTGATCACCCTTAAACACATTTTGGGCCTATCTACCCTTTCTTTCTAAACCCGAACCTTGGCCTATATTACATGCTTTAAAGTCCATTTTGATCAAGCATGGGTATTTAATTTGAAGGGTTTTTCTCAGATTTCATCCCATCTTTTGGAATTTTCATTTTTACCATGGAAGAATTTAGAATTCTCAAGCGAATGGTGGACCACCAAAGAAAAGAAAAATGAAAAAAGAATGTAAAAGGAGAGGTTTAAGCCCAAAACCCATAAAGGATGACTTAAAATCGAACGGGGGACACTTGGGTTGAAAACTCGCAAAGGGCGGCCCAAGTACTGATTAAAGATTGAATCAATGCTCCGTGTAAAGGGGGAGAAAATATCATAAAATCAGAGAAAATGGGTAAAGCTCAGTCTGAAGCAACAACGAAAGCCAAGAAGTCACCCAAGAAAATGGCAAGCTCAAAAGATATTTCAGAGGAATTAAAACAGGAAAGATCCAGGATATTCCACGTCTGGGCATCTATACCTTCTTCTTTGCATTTTCCTTTTAATCCTTGATATTCATCTTTGTTATCTAAACCTTTTTACAATGAACTCTTGTTAGCCCTTTCATGGCATATGGCAATTTCATATCATCTTTCATACATGTTGTGATGCATTGTGAATGTTATCAAATTGAATGATGATTAGTAAACATAAAAATCTTTAAATGAAAGGATTTCTTTGCATTATCGTGGAGTAGATTTAAATTTTAGAAGAGGTTTGGAAACTGCTAAAATTTGGAGAGAATCGAGACAACCCACAATGTTGAGAAACTCATCAAGTAGGGCAAACATTGGATGCACTAAACACGTCAATCCAAGATACAGAGAAACGCTCATCAAGAAAGGAAAATCAAAGATATATTGGAGACACTGTCACAAAGCCAAAACTTGTGGATCACGGTGAAACCATAGAGAAGAGCACATTAAGTAGAGCAAATCAGAGATAGATTGGAGGCACTGTCATAAAGCCAAAGCTTGTGGATCACGGTGAAACCATAGTGAAGAGCTCATCAAGTAGAGCAAATCAGAGAGATTAGAAACACCGTTACAAAGTTAAAACTTGTAGATCACGGTGAAACCATAGAGAAGAGCTCATCAAGTAGAGTAAACAGTGGATTTGAAAACATTCGTGAACCTCAATGAAATCATGGATTAAAACTCATAACAATCATGTAATTTCATTCATCCCTAGGGAACATGCATCTTACAAACAATTGCAAAACCTGTCATCAGCATCACTGCATTTGACTAACATTACATAAATCATGGAAAGTTTTCTTTCTTAAGTCCAACACAGATGGCACAAAAGGAAGTAAGACATCAACAATTTTCTTGGACAAGACAACCAGACTTTTCTGACAAGACATCCAATTTTCCTAGATAAGACAACTAGATTTCTCGGACAAGCCATCCAATTTTCCTGGACAAGACAACCAGATTTCTCTGGACAAGACAATCAGACTTTTCGGACAGGACTGTAAACACCTAATTTTGTCTAGACCACTAAACAGATATGTTTTCTTCCTAAGTTGATGTTTCTGAGTGTAAAAAGACTTTTTTCATCTTGCAGGTGGTACTCCGAGACTTAGTTTAAGGGGGTGAGCATAAAAAGTCAAACTTGAAAAAAACAACCCCGAAAAAAGTCAACCCCGAAAAAGTCAACCCCAGAAAGTCAACTACTGAAAAAATTAACCCACATTCAAAATCAAGATTTTAAGCTCAATTGAAAAGGGTGAAAGAATTTTGATAATTCGAGGTCTACATCGAAAGATATGGAGTTCGGAAGTTGGGGTTTGGAGATTCAATAGAAAGAAAACCCTAATCCGAGAAATTTGGGAAAAAGTGCTTAAACGATCAAATTGGTCGAAATTGAAGGTTCCAAATGAAAGATAAGCACTGACTACGGGTAATGGAGAAGCCACTTGCAAGAAAAATCAAAAGAAAAGTCAATCCAGGAGAAAACCGAGAATTAGGGTTTTTAGTGGATTTCGGTGAAATCGAGAAGAATCACAAAACTGGCCCAATCTGGTAGTAACAAAGCCCCCAATGGATGAGCAATGATTAAAAAGGGATAGCCCAAGGCTCAGTTTGAAGAAAATCTAAAAATCGAACTTGTTTTGAGCAAAATCGGGTTTCGGAGGCAAAAAAGCAAAATTGGAAAATTTGGGAAAAACAGCAAATGGACTCCGAAAATTCTAAAAATTTGCAAATCTCATTTTTAAATCATTTGAAAGAGATTGGAAAAATAAAATCTTGATTCGAAGTTCGTTTGCAAAATGGCCAAATCCGGGGCTTCTTATGTAGTAATTCATAAAGGAAAATCCTGGAAAAATAGCAAATGAGCTCCAAATCTTTTGAAATTTTGCAAATCTCATTTTTAAATAATTTGGAAGAGATTGGCAAAAGAAAATCTTGATTCGGAGTTCGTTTGCAAAATGGCCAAATCCCGGGCCTCCTATGCAATAATTCAAGAAGATAAATCCCCAAAAAATAGCAAATGGACTCCAAAAATTCTGAAATTTTTCAAATCTCATTTTTAAATTATTTGGAAGGTATTGGCGAAAGAAAATCTTGATTCGGAGTTCGTTTGCAAAATGGCCAAATCTCGGGCCTCCTATGTAGTAATTCAAGCCGATAAATCCCGAAAAAATACCAAATGAGCTCCAAAAATTATGAAAACTTCTAGATAACACTTTTAAATTGTTTGGAAGAGATTGGTGAATAAAAAACTTGATTTGGAGCTCGTTTAAAAAATGGTAAAATGTAGGGGCATAAAAGGGCATTTTTGGAAGAAAAAATCCAAATAAATATCAAACGGACTCGGATAATTTTGAAAACTTCCAGAACTCATTGTTTTATTATTTTGGAAGTATTAGAAAAAGAAAAATTGAATTTGGAGTCAGTTTGATATTTATTTGCATCCGGGGGGCAAAACGGTCATTTCACCCAAGCAACCGAAAAGGGCTTCTTTGGGCCTTTCAAAAAATCAGACTTGGGCTGGAAAAGAGAAGTTCTGGCCTGCCAAGGCCCAAAGGAAAGAGGAAGTTTCTGATTTTTCAATCAAATGGCCAAGAATTAAAAGTTAGTTAGAGATTCCTTTTGATCAAGCCATTGTGATTAAGCCACATAAGCCAAGCGAGAGTGTCAACATTATTCTTGAATAGCTGTAATTTGGGACATATGAGATGCTAATCTAAAGGTGGTAATTTCATGATTTTTTTCACCTTGAATTATTAGCCATTTGATGGAAAATTGGTTACAAAAAAATGACAACATCCTTGAAGAATATAGGGGGTTTAGGCCAGCATAGAAAGGGAGGTCAGATTTTCATTTTTTACACTTTATTTTGCTGAGTTCTCTTGGTTTTTACTTGGTTTTTCTCTCTTTGGTTGAAGGCAAAAAGAAAAAGTTTAGAAAAGAAAGGAAAGGAAAGTTTGAAGAGATAAAGCTTGAAATATAGCTTCTTGAGGTTGCTCTTGAGCACCAACTCTTGCACTTTTTTGATTTTCCATTTTGTTTTTGCTATTTTGATTACTATTTGGTGAGTTTCCTTTTTAAATGAATGTTTTTCATTGTTCTTCTTAAGTTCTTCCTTCATCTCTTTCTTAAATATTTTTTTTACAATATTCTCACCATGGTGGAATGGCCTACAGTTTTTGTTTAAGTTGCTGTTTTGGTTTATTTTATCATGTTATTGATGTTATTTTCTTTGATCTTAATGTTTTAAATGTTATTTTACTTCATATACTTGAGTTATATTTTAATTTGGTTGCTTTGCTTGTTGTCATTTATGATTTATATATCATGTTCTTACATTTTTAATTTTCTGTTTTCATGATGTTTAAATTTGAGCATGTTTTAGATTTAGTATATCAAGTGTTTGTGAAAATGCTTGTGTGGTTTTTGCATGATTTGAGTTTTATATCTTAGTTGAGCATGTTTTAGATTTAGTATATTAAGTGTTTGTGAAAATGCTTGTGTGGTTTTTGCATGATTTGAGTTTTATATTTTAGTTGAGCATGTTAGTATATCAAGTGTTTGTGAAAATGCCATGCTTGTTGGAGCTTGAGGCCATTTGGCTACTCCATGTGTTTTGCATTGTGTGTTGCATTTTTGCCACGTTAGTTGGTAGGTTTTTGCATTTGCATGACATTTGATTTAGTTTTGCATGCTAGTATACCAAGTGTTTGTGAAAATGCCATGTTTGCTAGTCATATAGGCCAATCGGCCACTCCTTGAATTTTTTGCATTATATGTTGCATTTTTGCCATGTTAGTTGATAGGTTAGCATTTGCAAGATATTTGTTTGAGTTTTTGGTTTAAGCATGCTTTGTGTTTGTGAAAATGCCATGCATATTTTAATTATTAAGTTAGGTTTATTTGCCATGCATGTTCATGCATTTTAGGTCTAGGTTGCATTAAATGCCATGCAAGTCCATTTAGGTCTAGGTCACTATATGAATGCCATGCATTTTTTCATGACATTTAGGTTTAAACTCATGCATTTCATGCACTATGTTTGCTGTAATTTTTCATGCATTTCATGTTCATGCCACTTGACTAATGACTTAGGCCAATTAATGGTTCAAAGTCATGCTCTCTTGAGCACACTTGTGGAAAATTAAAGTTTGTCAAATTGATTATTCTACCTTTGTGATTTTTTTTACTTTAGCCAATTTTTATCTAACTTTCAAAAAGTCTAGATACTGTTTGTGAGCCATTTTGTGAGTTTTGAATACTTTTACTTTGATTTTTAAATGATTTTATCAAAGGTAAAAATGTATTTTGGCAAAACAGTTTTTTCACCCAATAATCGTACTTTTCTGATTTTTCTAGGAATTCATCTTTAATCAAAAAATTAAGCCGATTTGTTCTCGTGTAGTTTTACATGTCCTGAGTCTCCAGTATGTTTTTCAGAATTTTTTGAATTTAAAAAAATAGGAAAATCGTGGCTTAAAACTGGACAGTTGAGTCAGAATTGGATTTAAGGAAAAATCATTTTTCTGTTTTGGTTAAGTTACTTAGAGGGGGCTGATTAGGAAGGTTAGCTACTGACTTAGGGTAGTTTCTAAGCCTTTTTTAAACTCAAAAAATGATTTTTTAAGTCTCGGGTTAAGGGTAGTCAAGTCCGGATTTTAAAACTTAGGAAATTAGAGCCATTTTAAAAAAAATTAGCCCAGTTTTTATTTTTAATTCAAGCTTTTCAAAATTGTTTTCAAACAATCACAAAGTATTTTGGTTTTAGAATATTTAATTTGACATATTTTCCTAAGGTAGCCAGATATCTTTTTAGATATACGGATTTTCTTAATTAAAGGAAAAAATACATTTCATGCATTGCATTTTCCATATTCATGCATTTTATATAATATGTGATTCTTGCTATAATAATTCCTATGATATTGTTATTATTTTGATTTATATTTTTTTCATGTTATATGATTTATTATATGGTTTTGAATATTTCATGATATCCTATGCTTTTTATTTAGTTATTTTTATATTATTTAGCATATACTATGTTCATGCATTATTATTTTCATTTTTATTTTCATGCATACTATATGATAACATTATTTTATATTCCATGTCATTTAAATTATATGCCATATCATTCATATTTGCCATGTCATTTAAATCATTTCATTTCATATAGAATATGTATGTTACTTAGGTCATTTCATTTCATGTAGAATACATTATGTTACTTAGGTTATTTCATTTCATTTAGGATATATTATGTCATTTAGGATATTTTATTTCATATAGAATATATTATGTTACCTAGGTCATTTCATTTCATTTAGAATATATCATATGACTTAGGATTTTACATTTCATTTAAAATATATCATATAACTTAGGATACTACATTTCATATAGAATATGTTATGTTACCTAGGTAATTTCATTTAGAATATGTCATATAACATAGGACATTTCATTTCATTTAGAATATGCTAAGGTATTTAAATTATATCATGTCATTTAGGTTTCATTATATGATTTAGATTTTGCTATGTCATTTTATTTATGTCATGCATATACATATTCATTCCTTTTAAATGTTTTCAAAAAAAAAAAGATAATGATTTTCAATAAAATAAAGATATTCCCGAGTTAAAATAATTCATGAGTTCTCTGCAGGGTTTGCTGGGGAGGATAACGGGATATCTTCTTTGAAAAGAGAATGATTCGGGAAGTTTTCCAAAACTAATAAAAATTTCTATATTTTGCCACGTTTGTTGGGGAATATAGGAAAATTTTGAATTTATAAATTCCGGATCATTTTCAATTAAAAATGGAATTATTTTTCTTTAAATTGGGAATTAACTTGAAATACTAAATTTAAAACCGATTTTTTACCGAGACTTGAGATAACACACGATTAATAAGGTACCGATTTATACGGGCGTTGTGGGGGTGCTAATCCTTCCCCGCACGTAACCGACTCCCGAACCCGCTTCTTTGATTTCTCTTGTTTTAAAACGTAGACTTGAAATTGGTTTTTAAAATGTTTTAATTAATTTTTAAAATATTTTATAAAACCGGTTTTAATAGGTGGCCGATCACACCTAGCTAAAAAAGATTGGTGGCGACTCCATGTCTTTTTCAAGGTCATTTTCAAAACCTTCATTTTTCTAGAGGAATTAAGTCGACTTTTCCTCGGTTTTTTTTAATTCACGCTTAACGAATAATAAAGTCTTGCGATGAGACTCGTTATTTTTTAGGTTGCGACAGTTTGGCGACTCCACTAGGGACTATTAGAGAGTCAGGCCTAGAATTAGTCGTGTGTTATCAAAGTCTCGGTTTTGTTGGTGTAATTGGTATTTAATTTTAATTCCCACATTTTTTTCATAAGGAGAATTTTGAAAGTAATAAATTATTTTTAAATATGTTCATACTCATATGCATGCATTTTATTATTGTTCTCTAGTTATTTAAGGTTGTATATTATAATTGCTTGTTGGTTAATGCGTTACACTATTCTTGAATGTTTTTTTAAATAGTTGGGGCATTTAGAATAAGGGTATAGAATAGGTGGTGAAAGGTTTGTTGTTCCTCCTCAAACACTAACGTGCATTTCCATATCATGAATCCTATACCCGGGTTCCGTCCTTTTAGGTGGGAGCAAAGTAACTAAGCCTTCGTGATTAACAATCCGCATGGGCTAGTGAAACACTTCCGGAGTACTAAATTACCTAAGCCTTCGTGATTAACAATCTGCATGGGCTAGGGAAATAGACTCTAACAAATTGAACCCGCTTTTATCAGGATGCCTTACTAGCCTTCACTGGTGACAGTGAGGAACAATTCGGGGCCTTTAGAACCAATTCGCTCTCGTATAGTAAACCTAGGCAAAGCTATGCCGGATTTCCGTTTGATATACCGAAAATAGGAACACATGGAGGGACATTTCTAAACCTTTTGTTACCTATTTTACACTCCAAATAAGTTTGTAAACCGGGCAAAGATGAACGTACATCGCCCGTAATAAGTGTGATACTCCGCCCCAAATGCACCGTGATGCCTATATAAGTAGATATTGTTGGGGCAATTGTTCACTAACCTTTTGAAATTCAAAATAAAAATCCTTTTTCAAGCATTTTTTTTTTGCATTTTGTACATTTCATAGATCTGTGAATAGAGCATGTACATTTTTTATTGTATTATTGATCTCATTCATTGCAATAAACAGTTGGTAATAATAATTTCATTTGATGATTTCATAAAACTGGTAGTGTCACATGAACATTTGGATATTGTACCATAGTAGGATCCACTACCCCGAAATTCTTTTGAAAATAATATGATTGGTTTTTCATAGAAAAAACATGTTTCAAAAAATCATAAATTTGGAGGCAAATCTTGCATAATGAGATTTTTGAATAATCAAGATTTAGGTCCCACCAATTTCGTGTAATCATTGGTTAATTTATTTGTATCATTTTGACATCATGTCACGGTCCTAACATGCATGGTTATTTATTGAAGAATAAATTTGTGATATACATGGTCATTCTTTGTACCTACCTTTGTATTAGTTCATTTATTCTCCGCATGTATTATGTTGACATCATAGCATGCATGGTCATTCGTTGTAGAATACATACATAGTCATTACTTGTATATACCTGTGCATCAATTTATTCATTTTTTTAATGCATCATGTTGGCATTAGATTGCATCCATAGCATACATAGTCACCATAATTTCTCTGTATATGTTCATGCATTAATCATTAGTATATTCATGCACATAGGAATAAAGTATGTAAATTCATAATTTTATTCTTAATCTCATGACATTTTCATTTGCATGAAAGGGGTTCGAGATATGAGGAATGAATCGGAGGAACGATTGGGTGCTTTGGAACGCAATCAAGAGGAATGTGGACATGAAATTCGAGAGGTGAAGAAACAGCTTGCCAAATTGCTAAAAATGTTTGAGGATATGGGTAAGAGTAAAGGGGAACTTTCTCAGGGCTCTGTATCGCCTTCGAATCAACCAAAACCATTAGGTCCAGAACATACAATCTTTGCTGGATCCTGCGCTTGTCAATGCCATAAAGGTAGCAATCCTGATGAAATTATGGATAAAATCGTGAAAATGATTAAACTTGACAGCCTGATGCCAAAGATAGAAACCTCGGATCCTGTACCATACCTGCAAACTGTTCTAGGTCCAAGCCAATATCCTCACCCTACTATGGTCCAATCGTCCATTGGGATGACCACTACGAGATTCCTGAATCCCACTCCATCACAACTAACTGCCAGTTCATACTATTTTCCTCATTAATCACTTTATCCAATATCTGGGATAGGAACCTCGAGCTATGTACAACCTCCAAAGGCCCCGTGTCCAAATCCATACCCTTACCATGCTGTTCCACCACATCTCCATGTAAACACACTAGTTCGAACCTTAGTGCCACCACCAAGTGCCCCAACTCCTAGGCCATGTGTGACTAAGAAACAACCCCAGGATAAGACACAAATACATTTTGATCCCATTCCAATCAGCTACCGAGAGCTTCTCCCTATACTGATCCAAAATCACATGGTTGCCTGTGTCCCATTGAAATCCCTGTTACTACCATATCCAAAGTGGTATAATCCAAATGAATGATGTGATTATCACTGTGGAATTGTTGGCCATAATATTGAAGATTGTATAGCATTCAAAAAGAAAGTACAAACTCTTATAGATGCTAAGTGGTTAGATCCAACGACACTGATTGATGGAGGGCTGGGAAAGCGTCATTAGGATTGGGAGATTTACAGCATTGAGGTGGAAAGACTTCGGTCTTATATGATGTAATAGGATTTCACTTATTCAGTAGCCGGCTCTTATAGCCTTAGGATGCTAGGAAGAATAAAGTGCTTGTAAAAGACAGTCTTAACTACTGCTCAGATTCTGTAAAACATGGTTTATACCATTGTGAACATCGATGTGGGGATGAATTGATTATGTTTCATATTTATGAGAGGTTGATGATTAAGTTTCTCCGATTCTTATTTCCTCCGTGATATCTTTCCCTTTTGCATTTTGCATCCGATCAATTATTTGTCATACCATACATTCATACATGTATCATGTCAGCATCAGGTTGCATTCATGCATTCATAATCAGCATGATTTTTCTGTATATATCCATATATTAATTTGATTATTCTTTACATGCATCATGTTGACTTTGGGTTGCATTCATGACAAACATAGTCAGCATGATTTCTTCGTATATGCTTATGCATTAATCTGTCATATTAACATCAGGATGCATTCATGACACACATGGTCAGCATGATTTTCGTTGTATATACTCTGTATCAATTATTCATTGTTTACATGTATCATAATTGACATCATGTTGCATTCATAGGGTATATGATCATTCATTGGGAAATACGGTAAAATGAACATGATCATTCATTGCATATATCCATGCGTTGATTTGTTTATTCTTTGCTTGCAACATGTTGGAATCGTGATTGCATTTATTACATACATGGTCAGCATGTTTCCATTGCACATGTCCATACATCATATTGTTTAGGCTTCACGTGCATCAAATTGCATTCATGGCTCATTCATCATGACATACATTTGGGGGGAAATAAAACAGAAGTTGGCTTGGCTTTAGGAGTCTTTGAAAGAATTTCCATTTCAAATCAAAGGTATAAGAAGTACTGAGTACCCTTTTAATACAGGCTAATGCTATGGAGGATGAACAAGTTGCCCGAATGGAAAAAATGGAAAGGGAACATAAAGAATTGCGAGAACAGCTAGCAAAGTCTCAAGCAGAATCTAAGGATCAGATGACCAAATTGATGGAGCTGATGTCCGCCGTAATCAAGGGAAAAGGATACACCGAAAACTTTGTCGCCAGGAAAGGGTTAGAGGCACAAAAGGGCCAGAATGAGGTCGTAATGATTGATGCCCAGAACAGTGTTAACCCCATCAATGTCCTAAACTCAGATGATCCAGCTGAACAGGCAAAGTTGAAAATGGTTGCAGTGAATGTGGTTGAGTTGGCAGATTCCCAAGGGAAATATCAGTTGTTAGATGAAAGGCTCCGGGCAGTAGAAAGTACAGATGTATTTGGGAGTTTAGATGCGAGAGAACGATGTTTGGTCCTCGATTTAGTCATTCCTCCTAAGTTCAAGATCCTTGAATTTGTGAAATATGACGGGACGACCGATCCGTCAGCCCACATCACTATGTTCTGCCGAAAGATGACAAGTCATATAGATAATGATAAGCTTTTGATTCACTGCTTTCAAGATAGCCTCAGGGGGTCCGCAATTAGGTGGTATAGTCAGTTGAGCGAGGATCAGATTCGCTCTTGCAATGACCTGGCTAGTGTTTTTCTAAACCAGTGCAAGCATATGATCGACATGGCGCCTAACCGTCTTACCTTGCAAAATATGAAGAAAAGAGCTACTGAAAGCTTCAAAGAATATGCACAACAGTGGATGAGCCTGGCCGCCCAAGTACAATCGCCCTTAACTCAGAAGGAAACCACTGTCATTTTTGTGAATACACTGCAGGCCCCGTACTATGATATACTTGTCGGCAACACCACGAAGAATTTTTCGGACACGGTAATTTTAGGGGAAGTGCTTATCTTTAATTTGGAACATTCAATTTTGACCAATTCGATCGTTTAAGCACTTTTCCCCAAATTTCTCGTATTAGGATGATTGAGAATGCTATCAAGGATGGGAAAATTGAAAGAGAAAGAACATCCAATACCAAGAAAAATGAGGCATCTGAAAAGAAAAATGAAGATACCCAAGTCGTGGAAGACTTTGCCCCACCTCCCCAATTCTCCTCGTATCAGCCATTTTACTCTACCCTGAACAATGTCTCTCAAGGTTTTTATCCCTACCAACCAATGATTGCAACTACACCAGAATTTACATCTGTCTATCAATCGAACACCCTTAGGAATAATCGAAGGAGGCATAAAAAGCGAAAAAGAAATCAGGATAACCCGATTCCTGTGACATACAGTGAGCTATTACCTCAACTCATCCAGAATCACCTTGTGAAACCCATGCAAATAGAGCCTCTGAAGCCCCCTTATCCGAGTTGGTATGATGCTAATGAGTGTTGTGGTTATCATTCTGGCAATCAAGGTCACTCAACAGAGAACTGCCCCGCTTTGAAGTACAAGGTCAGAGATCTCATCAAGGCTGGTTCGATAAGTTTTGAAGATGGGAAAACCAAGTTTCATAAGAAACATGGTGCATGATCATATTAGGTTTTTGACGCATGTAGTTCTATACACTGTGATGATGAAAGCACTTGTCTCATGTTCACATCTACATGAATTAAATGAATTTTAAATTTTAAATGCTTTGTGTTTGTTGTGTTTTAACAATAATTTGAATTTGCAAAAACAAGCATTAAGGAATTTTAAATAATGGACAGTCTCGAAAATATTGATGATCATTGTTACAAATGACCCAATACCTTTTCCCCTCTCTTTTAAGCTTTCCCAGGCCTAAACCCCTTGAATCAAGAACGCTTGAAAGACCTAATGCTTCAAGGAATATGAATGATTGAACTTCATAAAAAAATATATATATAAGCATTGTCATCATAGAATAAGAAAAAATGTAGATCCTAGTCTAGGTTATGAACAAAGGAATGAACTTTTAAAAAAAAAAAAAAAATTCGAACTCCTTGAGATTCAAACAAATGAGACTTTCTTTCAAGAATTTATATCATGGTAATTTGGTCTGTGTCAAGGTTGTGCCAAAACCATTCATGTCATTTTCAACAAACCACAAAACACTAATTGCCCAAACATCACTTCATGATTGACACCCTGGGGCACAATGATTAAACTAGATTATCCCTTGTCCCAGAGAAAACCTGTTTTTGGGTCATATTTTCCTTGTCTCTTCAAAGAACTCAGATTGGAAACTAAGCCTTTTCAAAATAGACCTAGACTTGCTATGTTCCTCGTTGATACAAATTCTCATGGTTAATCAAATTGGGGCATCATATGTGGAAATGAGGGATACATGGTGAAGAAGGATGAGCTAACGCATGAATCATTAGGGCATGCGATGGAAAAAAATGAAAAATGAAAAATTTGTGATATCATGCATATGAGAATTCGGATGATTCAAAGTGCAAAATGAATTTTGATTATCTATTTCCCTGGGGATTGCTTTTCAATGTGAATATTCGTGCATGACATGAGGAATGGCCATCTTTCATATCCCTTTAGCATAATTAAAGAAATTATCCATAGTCACCCCTTTTGAGCCAAAAGAATTCTTTCTTCTTTGAACCCTGATCAAGGATCACCCTCTACACTGGGGGCAAATACGAGGAAAGATCTTTTTAAAGATCATTGAGAAATGAGTCCTAGCTCAAAGACAAATACAAAGCAAATGGAGCCCCGAATAAATACGGGCTTACTCTGTCAAAGGAAAAAAAGGGGAAAAGATGGAGAAATGGAAGCCAAAAAAAAAAACACAAAAAAGTATGTGTGAAACACATGGCAAATTGAAAGCCAAGAACGAAGAAGAAAAGACGCAAAAGTCAAAAGGAATGAAAAGTCCAAAAGGGACAAATGCTTCAAAGAGAATCCTCCTCAAGAAATGATCCTTGATCTGATTACCCTCAAACACATATTTTGGGCCTATTTATCCTTTCTTTCTGAACCCTGAGCCATGGCCGACATTACGTGCTTTAAAAGTCCATTTGGATCAAGCATGAATATTTAATTTGAAAGGTTTTTCCTCAGATTTTATCCCATCTCATCGAATTATCATTTCACTAAGAAAGAATTTAGAATTCTCAAGTGTATGGTAGAACAGAAAAAAAGAACAAAAAAAAAATGAACAAAAAAAAAAAGAAGAAAGAGAAAAATTGGAAAGAATGGGACTCTAAGGCGAAAACCCAAAAATGGGCGGTCTAGAGTAAAATGAAAATTTTGGATGCCATCTATGAAAGTGCCGATACCATAAAAGAGAAGGTCATCTTAAAAAAGTGGTCATCGAGGAATATTTAAGAATTCCTGAACCTCCCAAATTATCAGCTCTCATTCGGAGGATGGTCTTCAAAAACTGAATCTTTTTTCCTCCAAAATCAAACTTTCCAGTTTAAACATCCCGGCCAATCTTAACGCCTGTCAAAATACCTTGATATCGAAACTAAAAGAATGTTGAATTTGCTTAGTTCTCAATGAATTCATGATTTATAAAACCTGTTCCATTTGTGAGCCTAGAAGGGATATACATTTTTGTCATGAAGCTTTCCTGGGAAAGGCAGAATCTTGTTATACCAAGCCTTGCCAATCCCAGTTGAAAAAACCCAGGTTGATACTTAGAGAAATTTCTAACAATGATCATCAGTCTTCAAAAGATTTATACATCACACATTGTGGGGTTAATATTTTTTGTTCAGAAGTTTTCAAGATGCGAAAACAAATAAAGAGATTTTTTTGAAATACCCATTTTGATGTTGACATGAGACAAGGATTTTTCTAACCCAAAGGTATAGAACTGCCAGGATAGGTTTTGACTTCCAGATATGAGAAGAAGAAATAGAACCCGATTCAGATCTCTGTTGATGAAAGTTTGAAAACTGTTGGGGCAAAGAGAATAGCCAAAATGAATTGAAGATATACTCTGATTTGAAGAGGAAAAATGAATTTGAAAGGCTAAGCCAAAGTCTAGAAAAACAACCGGGGGCATTTGCATCACTCATGAGCACTCATCTATTTATCAAGCTTTTATATCTGCACAGTGTCGGCAAGCATTTACATCATTCATGGGTATTTGCATCGGCATTATTCCATAAGCATCTGCATTTTACCTTTACATTTACATTCTTCATGGAATTCGCATTTGTGTCATCTCAAGCAATTGCATCATTTCTAGAATCATTGCATTTTCATTATTGTGTGGTAATTGTAGTTACACCAATTATAAACCAGTTACATGAATACAATTAGTAGGGGCATCTGCATCATGAAACATGGGCATCAATTCAGGCCATTTGCATTAGCACTAAGAAACATTTACATCAATCCAAGCATTTACATTTGCACCATGAAGCATGAGCACCTTGTTAAAAGACATGTGCATCTGCATCATTTCTCAAAGCTTCTGGTGGGGATATCCAGAATTTTACAGTTTTAAAAGTGGACAAGTCTTCGGTGGTGATAGCTGAAGCCTCTGGTAGAGATATCCAGGGTTTTATAATTTTGAAAAATGAGAAATCTTCTTCTGGAGGAGTTACCCAGAATTTTACAATGTGCAAGTCTTTGGTGGTGATAGCCAAAGCTTCTAGAGGAGTTACCCAAAATTTTACAATGAGCAAACCTTTGGTGGTGATAGCCAAAGCTTCTGGTGGGGATATCCAGAATTTTACAGTTTTAAAAGTGAACAAGTCTTCAGTGGTGATAGCTGAAGCCTCTGGTAGAGATATCCAGGGTTTTATAATTTCGAAAAATGATAAATCTTCTTCTGGAGGAGTTACCCAGAATTTTACAATGAGCAATTCTTTGGTGGTGATAGCCAAAGCTTCTGGAGGAGTTACCCATAATTTTATAATGAGCAAACCTTTGGTGGTGATAGCCAAAGCTTCTGGTGGGGATATCCAGAACTTTATAGTTTTAAAAGTGAACAAGTCTTCGGTGGTGATAGCTGAAGCCTCTGGTGGAGATATCTAGGGTTGTATAATTTTGAAAAATGAGAAATCTTCTTCTGGAGGAGTTACCCAGATTTTTACAATGAGCAAGTCTTTGGTGGTGATAGCCGAAGCTTCTAGAGGAGTTACCCAGAATTTTACAATGAGCAAACCTTTGGTGGTGATAGCCAAAGCTTCTGGTGGGGATATCCAGAATTTTACAGTTTTAAAAGTGAACAAGTCTTCGGTGGTGATAGCTGAAGCCTCTGGTGGAGATATCCAGGGTTTTATAATTTTGAAAAATGAGAAATCTTCTTCTGGAGAAGTTACCTAGAATTTTACAATGAGCAAGTCTTTGGTGATGATAGCCAAAGCTTCTGGAGGAGTTACCCAGAATTTTACAATGAGCAAACCTTTGGTGGTGATAGCCAAAGCTTCTGGTGGGGATATCCAGAATTTTACAGCTTTAAAAGTGAACAAGTCTTCGGTGGTGATAGCTGAAGCCTCTGGTGGAGATATCCAGGGTTTTATAATTTTGAAAAATGAGAAATCTTCTTCTGGAGGAGTTACACAGAATTTTATTCATCATGTGCATCTACATCAAGAAGCATTTGCATCAATCTAAGTTATTTGAATCTGCATCAAGAAAATTTGCATCAAATCAAGTCATTTACATTTGCATCAAAGACATTTGCACTAGTCTTAGTCATTTGCATCTACATCAAGAAGCATTTGCATCAATTAAAGACATTTGCATTTGCATCATGAAGCATCTGCATCATTTCTCAAAGCTTCTGTGGAGATATCCAGAGTTTTAAAATCCTTTGAAAAGGTAGCAAGTCTTCGGTGGTGAGAGCTGAAGCTTCTGGAGGTGATACCCAGAATTTTTACAAATTTTAAACAGTGAGAAAGTCTTCGGTAGTGATAGCTGAAGCTTCTATGGAGATATCCAGAGTTTTAAAATCCTTTAAAAAGGTAGAAAGTCTTTGGTGGTGATAACCAAAGCCTCTGGTGGAGATATTCAGAGTTTTAAAGTTTTAAAAATGAGCAAGACATTGGTGGTGATAGCCGAAGCTTCTGGAGGAGATACCCAGAATTTTAAACACAGCTAAGAACAAGACAGGTTAAGGCCTCGAGACCATCGTCGAGGTCATTTCTTTTCTTGCAAATCGAATTTGTTTCCTTAAGACGGGTAGAGCCTTGATTAGTCAGGGAATTCAATTTAAGGACAAAATCTTCAATTTACTACTTAAAAAAAAAAACAAAAAAATTGAAAAATTGAAAAAAAAACTTAAAAAAAACTGAAAAAATGAAAACTTAAAAAAAATGAAAACTTAAAAAAAATGAAAAAATGATAGAAGAATGAAAAAGAAAACCCCTTTCCTTTTCCTTCACATGTGATTTCACTGACCGTACAAAATTAGCGTCAGTTTATCTTTGCCTGATTCCTGATTCTCAGCAATAGCCAAAGAGAGGCAGCTGTAGACACCTAATTTTATCCGGACCACTAAACAGGTATGTTTTCTTCCTAAATTGATGTTTTTGAGTGTAAAAAGACTTTTTTTCATCCTGCAGGTGGTACTCCGAGACTTAGTTTAAGGGGCGAGCATAAAAAATCAAACTTAAAAAAAGTCAACCTCGGAAAAAGTCAACCCCGAAAAAGTCAACCCCAAAAAGTCAACTACTGAAAAAATCAACCCACTTTCAAAATCAAAATTTTAAGCTCAATTGAAAAAGGGCGAAAGAATTTTGATAATCCGAGGTCTACATCGAAAGATATGGAGTTCGAAAGTTGGGGTTTGGAGATTCAGTAGAAAGAAAGCCCTAATCCGAGAAATTTGGGGAAAAATGCTTAAACGATCAAATTGGTCGAAACTGAAGGCTCTAAATGAAAGATAAGCACTGACTATGGGTAATGGAGAAGCCACTTGCAAGAAAAACCGAAAGAAAAGTCAATCCGGGAGAAAACCGAGAATTACGGTTTTTAGTGGATTTTGGTGAAATCGAGAAGAATCACAAAAATGGCCCAACTTGGTAGCACCAAAGCCCCCAATGGATGAGAAATGATTAAAAAGGGATAGCCCAAGGCTCAGTTTGAAGAAAATCTAAAAATCGGACTTGTTTTGAGCAAAACCGGGTTTCGGAGGTAAAATTGGAAATTTTGGGAAAAATAGCAAATGGGCTCCGAAAATTCTGAAAATTTGCAAATCTCATTTTTAAATCATTTGAAAGAGATTGGCAAAAAAAATCTTGATTCGGAGTTCGTTTGCAAAATGGCCAAATCCCGGGCTTCTTATGAAGTAATTCAAAAAGGAAAATCCCGAAAAAATAGCAAATGAGCTCCAAATCTTCTAAAATTTTGCAAATCTCATTTTTAAATTATTTGGAAGAGATTGGCAAAAGAAAATCTTGATTCGAAGTTCGTTTGCAAAATGGCCAAATCCCGAGCCTCCGATGCAATAATTCAAGAAGATAAATCCCATAAAATTAGCAAATGGACACCAAAAATTTTGAAATTTTGCAAATCTCATTTTTAAATTATTTGGAAGAGATTGGCGAAAGAAATCTTGATTCAAAGTTCGTTTGCAAAATGGCCAAATCCCGGGCCTCCTATGTAGTAATTCAAGCCGATAAATCTCGAAAAAATACCAAATGAGTTCCAAAAATTATGAAAACTTCCAGATCACACTTTTAAATTATTTGGAAGAGATTTGTGGAGAAAAATCTTGATTTGGAGCTCGTTTAAAAAATGGTAAAATGTTTAGAAAAGAAAGGAAAGAGTGAAGAGATAAAGCTTGAAATATAGCTTCTTGAGGTTGCTCTTGAGCACCAACTCTTGCACTTTCTTGATTTTCCATTCTTTTTTTTGCTATTTTGATTACTATTTGGAGAGTTTACTTTTTAAATAAATGTTTTTTTATTGTTCTTCTTAAGTTCTTCCTTCATCTCTTTCTTAAATATTGTTTTTACAATTTTATTTACAATATTCTAACCATGGCCGAATGGCCTACAGCTTTTGTTTAAGTTGCTATTTTGGTTTATTTTATCATGTTATTGATGTTATTTTCTTTAATCTTGATGTTTTAAATGTTATTTTACTTCATATACTTGAGTTATATTTTAATTTGGTTGCTTTGTTTGTTGTCATTTATGATTTAAATATCATGTTCTTGCATTTTTAATTTTCTGTTTTCATGATGTTTAAATTTGAGCATGTTTTAGATTTAGTATATCAAGTGTTTGTGAAAATGCTTGTGTGGTTTTTGCATGATTTGAGTTTTATATCTTAGTTGAGCATGTTTTAGATTTAGTATATTAAGTGTTTGTGAAAATCCTTGTGTGGTTTTTGCATGATTTAAGTTTTATATTTTAGTTGGCATGTTAGTATATCAAGTGTTTGTGAAAATGCCATGCTTGTTGGAGCTTGAGGCGATTTGGCTACTCCATGTGAATTTTTTGTGTGTTGCATTTTTGCCATGTTAGTTGATAGGTTTTTGCATTTGCATGACATTTGATTTAGTTTTGCATGCTAGTATACCAAGTGTTTGTGAAAATGCCATGTTTGCTAGTCATATAGGCCAATCGGCCACTCCTTGAATTTTTGCATTATATGTTGCATTTTTGCCATGTTAGTTGATAGGTTAGCATTTGAACGATATTTGTTTGAGTTCTTGGTTTAAGCATGCTTTGTGTTTGTGAAAATGCCATGCACATTTTAGTTATTAAGTTAGGTTTATTTGCCATGCATGTTCATGCATTTTAGGTCTAGGTTGCATTAAATGCCATGCAAGTCCATTTAGGTCTAGGTCACTATATGAATGCCATGCATTTTTTTCATGACATTTAGGTTTAAACTCATGCATTTCATGCACTATGTTTGCTGTAATTTTTCATGCATTTCATGTTCATGCCACTTGACTAATGACTTAGGCCAATTAATGGTTCAAAGTCATGCTCTCTTGAGCACACTTGTGGAAAATTAAAGTTTGTCAAATTGATTATTCTACCTTTGTGATTTTTTTTACTTAGCCAATTTTTATCCAACTTTCAAAAAGTCCTAGCTACTGTTTGTGAGCCATTTTGTGAGTTTTGAATACTTTTACTTTGATTTTTAAATGATTTTATCAAAGGTAAAAATGTATTTTGGCAAAACAGTTTTTTCACCCAATAATCGTACTTTTCTGATTTTTCTAGGAATTCATCTTTAATCAAAAAATTAAGCCGATTTTTTCTCGTGTAGTTTTACATGTCCTGAGTCTCCAGTATGTTTTTCAGAATTTATTGAATTTTTAAAAATAAGAAAATCGTGGCTTAAAACTGGACAGTTGAGTCAGAATTGGATTTAAGGAAAAATCATTTTTCTGTTTTGGTTAAGTTACTTAGAGGGGGCTGATTAGGAAGGTTAGCTACTGACTTAGGGTAGTTTCTAAGCCTTTTTTAAACTCTAAAAATGATTTTTTATGTCTCGGGTTAAGGGTAGTCAAGTCCGGATTTTAAAACTTAGGAAATTAGAGCCATTTTAAAAAGAATTAGCGTAGTTTTTATTTTTAATTCAAGCTTTTCAAAATTGTTTTCAAACAATCACAAAGTATTTTGGTTTTAGAATATTTAATTTGACATATTTTCCTAAGGTAGCCGGATATCTTTTTAGATATACGGATTTCCTTAATTAAAGGAAAAAATACATTTCATGCATTGCATATTCATGCATTTTATATAATATGTATTTCTTGCTATAATAATTCCTATGATATTGTTATTATTTTGATTTATATTTTTTTCATGTTATATGATTTATTATATGGTTTTGAATATTTCATGATATCCTATGCTTTTTATTTAGTTATTTTTATATTATTTAGCATATACTATGTTCATGCATTATTATTTTCATTTTTATTTTCATGCATACTATATGATAACATTATTTTATATTCCATGTCATTTAAATTATATGCCATATCATTCATATTTGCCATGTCATTTAAATCATTTCATTTCATATAGAATATGTATGTTACTTAGGTCATTTCATTTCATGTAGAATACATTATGTTACTTAGGTTATTTCATTTCATTTAGGATATATTATGTCATTTAGGATATTTTATTTCATATAGAATATATTATGTTACCTAGGTCATTTCATTTCATTTAGAATATATCATATGACTTAGGATATTACATTTCATTTAAAATATATCATATAACTTAGGATACTACATTTCATATAGAATATGTTATGTTACCTAGGTCATTTCATTTCATTTAGAATATGTCATATAACTTAGGACATTTCATTTCATTTAGAATATGCTAAGGTATTTAAATTATATCATGTCATTTAGGTTGCATTATATGATTTAGATTTTGCTATGTCATTTTATTTATGTCATGCATATACATATTCATTCCTTTTAAATGTTTTCAAAAAAATATATATATATATAATGATTTTCAATAAAATAAAGATATTCCCGAGTTAAAATAATTCATGAGTTCTCTGTCGGGTTTGCTGGGGAGGATATCATCAATTATCATTAATAACGGAATATCTTCTTTGAAAAGAGAATGATTCGGGAAGTTTTCCAAAACTAATAAAAATTTCTATATTTTGCCACGTTTGTTGGGGAATATAGGAAAATTTTGAATTTATAAATTTCGAATCATTTTCAATTAAAAAATGGAATTAGTTTTCTTTAATTTGGGAATTAACTTGAAATACTAAATTTAAAACCGATTTTTTACGGAGACTTGAGATAACACACGATTAATAAGGTACCGATTTATACGGGCATTGTGGGGGTGCTAATCCTTCCCCGCACGTAACCGACTCCCAAACCCGCTTCTTTGATTTCTCTAGTTTTAAAACGCAGACTTGAAATTGGTTTTTAAAATGTTTTAATTAATTTTTAAAATATTTTATAAAACCGGTTTTAATAGGTGGCCGATCACACCTAGCTAAAAAAGATTGGTGGCGACTCCATGTCTTTTTCAAGGTCATTTTCAAAACCTTCATTTTTCTAAAGGAAGTAAGTCGACTTTTTCTCGGTTTTTTTTAATGTCACGCTTAACGAATAATAAAGTCTTGCGATGAGACTCGTTATTTTTTAGGTTGCGACAAGGACATCCAAGTTTTGCAAATCGAACTCGTTTTCTTAAGACAGGTCGAGCCTTGATTAGTCAAGGAACTCAATTTAAGGACAAATCTTTTGTTTTGACCAAACTTCACCAAGATGAGTTAAGGCCCCGGGACTTCTGTCGAGGTATTGTCTTCTCTTACAAATTGAACTCATTTCCTTAAGACCGGTCGAGCCTTGATTAGTCAAGGAACTCAATTTAAGGATAAATTTTTGTTATTTTTTTTTTTTTTACTGTTTGCCAAAAAATCAATAGATGATAAGAATTCCCCCTTCTATCCTTCACATGTGATTTCACTAACCGGACAAAATTATTGTCTATTTTTATCTTTGCCTGATTCTTGATTCTCAACAATATTTAAAGAGGGGCAGCTATAGACACCTAATTTTGTCCGGGCCCTTTAAACTAGGCAGATTCTCCTTTTCAACTTCCCGGAATGCAAAGAGACTTCTACCGTTAAACAGATGGGTCCCCAAGACTTTGTTTCGAAGGTCAACACGAAAAGTCAACTGAGAAAAAGTCAACTCAAAAAAAGTCAACCTCAAAAAAGTCAATTGGAAAAAGTCAACTTCCTGTCAAAATTAAGGTTCGGAGTTGAATTGAACAATAGCGAAAGAATTTTGATAATCTGAGGTCTACAACGAAAGATATAGAGTATGAAAGAGGGGTTGCGAAAATTCAATGTAGGGGAAAACCTAATCAGGCAAATTTTGGGAAAAGTGCGTAAACAATCAAATGGAACAAAATTGGAGGTCTCAAATGGAATAAGATCAATAACTACGAATATTGGAAGGTCCAATTTTGGAAACGGAGTTGAAGGAAGGTGCGGTTGGAAAGAAAATAAGGATTTAATAAGAAATTCACGGATTTGGGAAAAACTGCAGAGATGGCCTATTTCAGTAAAATTGAAGCCCCCAGTTGATAAAGAATGAATAAACAAAAATAGTCGAAGGCCCAGTTTGAAGTGGATCCCAAGGAATAGCCGGTTAAAGGAAAAACAGAAAAAGAAGAAAATTCCCGGTATTGAGAAAGGAAAAACTAAATCGAAGGGGAATTTGATTGTAAAGTTGGGCATTTTCGGACCAACTCAAATTCAATATATGACAAAGGCAGTGGAAAAAGAAAATCTGGAAATCGGACCCGTTTTGAGTAAAACCAAGGTTTCGGAGTTTAAAGGGCAATATTGGAAAATCCGAGAAAAATAGGTCCCGAGCTCAGAAAATTATGAAAACTTCCAGTTTTGAATTTTATATCGCATGGAAGGGATCGGTGAAGAAAAATCCAAAATCATAGCTCAAATGGAAAAAGACAAAGTTCGGGTTCACTAACCCGAAAAGTCCCAAAGAAAATTTCGAGAAAAATAGCAAATGAGCTCGAAAAATTATAAAAACTTTCAGATTTGAGTTTTATATTTTTTGGAAGAGATTGGAGAAGAAAAATCCAGAATCGGAGCTCAAATGAAAAATGACAAAGTTCGGGTGCCCTAACCCGAAATTCCAAGAGAAAATTTCGGGAAAAATAGGAAACGAGCTAAAAAAATTATGAAAACTTCCAGATCTCAATTTTATATTTTATGGAAGAGATTGGAGAAATAAAATCCAAAATCAGAGCTCAAATGAAAAATGCTAAATTTGGGAGGCACTTAACCGAAACTTTAAAGAAAAATCTGGAAAAAATAGAGAATAAGCTCGAAAAAATGTGAAAACCTCTAGAACCAAGTTTTATATTGGTTGGGATGAGTTGGAAAAGACAAATCCAAAATTAGGGTCCATTGGATATTAAATTAAGTTTAGGGGCTAAAAGGTAATTTTATCGAAGAAACCGAAGATGGTCAATTTGCGAAATTAAGAAATTGAAAAAATGAAGGACTTTCTGGAATATTCCAGGCCCTTGGCCGGCCAACTCATGGGAGAAGGATGGAGATTTGATCAATTTCATCCAATGGTCACTATCAAATGGCAAGATGTCATTTTTATTATCTTGAAAGTGTCATTGTCCATCCAATGGCCTAGGTGCTTTGTAAAAGATGAGTACATCCTTCAATGGCCAAGATCAGATTGCAAGATGTCATTTTTATTGTCATGAAAATATCTTTGATCCAATGGCTTAGATGGTGGGAAAAAAGATGAGCACATCCTCTTCCAATGGTGGACATGCCATTCGGCCTAGGGCTTGAAGGAGAGAGAAAATTTTGTTTTATTAAGTTGGCTGGTCATTTTTGAAGAGGGAGGCAGTATCAAAACTTTAATAGAAAATAAATTTGAAAGAAAGAAAGAAAGAGTTAGCCAAGGAAGCTAGGAAGGTAGCCATTCCTCCTTTGCTCTTGCATTATTTTTTCTTCTTTCTCATGCTTTGTTCCTTGCTTCCATGTGATTTCTAATCCTTATCTTATAAAAATAAAGGTTTTGAAATGTTTTTAAGCTTTCATCTTTTCCTTTTCATCAAAAAAAAAGAAAGAAAAAACAATGTTTACAAAAAAAATTTACCATAGCTTAACCATGCTTATGCTTGCCGTGATTTTTTTCTTTTGCATATTTGATGTGGGAAACATGACTGTGGAATGTTTATAAATATTTTTTTTATGTTTTGTTTTTAAAAAAAAAAATAAATGAAATAAAAGAGGTTGAAAGGCTTCATGATCTTGATAAAAATCAAGTGATCATGGTTAGGGGGGACTATATCCATTGTACCAACCATGGAGCTCACCTCCATTTTTCTTAGTTTGCTTGGTTTAATTTTTTATTTTGAGTTGGAAAGGCTTCATGATCTTGATGAAAATAAAGTGATCATGGTTAGGGGGGCTATGTCCATTGTTCCAACCATGGAGCTCACTTTCCTTATTTTTTTGTTTGCTTAGTTTTATTACTTCCATGCTTGTCCATGCATTTTTGGTTATGTTTCCTTGCACTATTTTCACGCCATACTAGTTTTTTCATCATAATCATGGCATGTTAGCTTCCTACAACATTCGACCATCTCATGTATTTTAGGTTCACGCCATGCCTTGCATCATATTTGGTTATGTCATGCATTTTATGTCATGTAGATATGTCATTTAGCATTTTGTGTTCATGACATGCCTTGCATCATTTTCGGCCAAACCATGTATTTTAGGCCTATGCCATGCCAGCATCATATTTGAATATGTTATGCATCTTAGGTCATGTAGCTATGTCATGCATCTTAGGTCATGATCTATGTCATCTTAGAATAGGTCATTTTCGGCCATGCCATGTCATTTTAGTGGTTAGGTCATTTTTTGCCATTTCATTTTCTATGTCATTTGGAGTCTAGGTCCTTTTCATGCCATGTCATCATTTTATGTGATGTCATCTATGCTGTGTCATCCATATAACATGTCATGCTATGTCATTTTTCATTCATTTATAGTTTAGGTGCATTTTCATGTCATGCCATGCCTTGCATCATTTTAATGTTATTCGGCCATGCTACACCATTTAGAGTCTAGGTCCTTTTCATGCCATGTCACCTATGCTATGTCATTCATATAACATGTCATGCTATGTCATTTTCCATGTCATTTATAGTTTAGGTGCATTTTCATGCCATGCCTTGCATCATTTTCATGTCATTCGACCATGCTACACCATTTAGAGTCTAGGTCCTTTTCATGCCATGTCATCTTTGTATGCCATGTCACCTATGCTATGTCATTCATATAACATGTCATGCCATGTCGTTTTCCATGTCATTTATAGTTTAGGTGTATTTTCATGCCATGCCATTCATGTCATATCATCATTTCATGTCATTCGGCCATTCACATGCCATCACCATGCATTCAGCCATTCACATGCCATGTCATCCTTATGCCATGTCATTATCTCATCTTCCATATGTAGACACCTAATTTTGTCCGGACCACTAAAAACAGATGTGTTTTCTTCCAAAATTGATGTTTCAGAATGTAAAAAGATTTTTGTCATCCCGCAGGTGGTACTCCGAGGCTTAGTCTAGGAAGGAGAGCATAAAAAGTCAAACTTGAAAAACTCAACCCCAAAAAGTCAACCTCAAAAAGTCAACTACTAAAAAAGTCAACCCACTTTCAAAATCAAGTTTTGAAGTTCAATTGAAAAATTGCGAAAGAATTTTGATAATCCGAGGTCTACATTGAAAGATATGAAGTTCGAAAGTTGGGTTACGGAGATTAAGAAGAAAAGAAATCCTAGTTCGGGAAATTTGGGGAAAAGCACTGAAATGATCAAACTGGTCGAAATTGAAGGTTCCAAATGAAAGATAAGCACTGACTACAGGTAATGGAAAAGCTACTTGGAAGAAAAACTGAAAGAAAATCGAGAATTAGGGTTTTTGGTGGATTTCGGTGAAATTTGGAAGAATTACAGAAATGGCCCGATTCAGTAAGACTAAAGCCCCTAATTGATGAGGGGTGATTAAACAAGGATAGCCCAAGGCTCAGTTTGAAGAAAATCTGAACTTGTTTTGAGCAAAATCGGGCTTCGGGAGCAAAAGGGCAAAATTTGAAAAAAAATAGCAAATGAGCTCCAAAAATTTTGAAAATTTGCAGATTTCTTTCTTAAATTATTTCGAAGAGATTGGAAGAGAAAAATTTTGATTCGTAGTTCGTTTGTAAAATGGCCAAATCTCGAGCCCACTATGTAGTATTTCAAGCAGATAAATCTCGAAAAAATACCTAATGAGTTCCAAAAATTATGAAAACTTCCAAATCATACTTTTTAATTATTTGGAAGAGATTGGTGAAGACGAATATGGATTTGGAGCTTGTTTAAAAAATGGTAAAGTTTGGGAGCACAAAAAGGTAATTTTGAAAGAAAAAATCCAAATAAATAGCAAATGGGCTCGAAAAATTTTGAAAACCTCCAGAATTCAATTTTTTTTTATTATTTCAGAAGTATTAAAAAAATAATATTTGAATTTGGAGTCCGTTTGCTATTTATTTATGTTCGGAGGGCAAAAAGGTTATTTTACCAAAGAAACCAAAAATGGTCTTTTCTTGCTTTTAAAAAAAAATTGAAGCATGGGCTGGAAGAGGAAGGGTCATTCGGCCAAGGCCCAATGGTGGGCAGATATTTTCTGATTTTTAATCAAAAGGCCAACAATGAAGAGGAAGGTAGTTATTTTTTTGATCAAGCCTTTGAATTTGCAACACGTGGACCAATGGTTGGAGAGAGAATATATTTATGACATCATAATTCAAGGGCTGATCAGATCTGATCCAATGGTGAAAATTTTACATAGAAGGCATCTTCAAAGGATAGCCATTGGATGAGATAAAAAATATATATATAACTACCTAGCTCCTAGAAGAAGGCCAACCGGCCACTACAAGGGGGAAGGGCTCTCTCTTTCATTTTAGACTCATTCACACTCTTGTTTGGCTGATTTTCTCTCCATTTTTGAAATGCAAAAAGAAAAGTTTAGAAAAGAAAAGAAAGTTAGAAGAGAAAAAGCTTGCAATATAGCTTCTAAAGGTTGCTTTAAGCACCATACTCTTACACTTTCCTTGATTTTCTATTCTTGATTTGCTGTTTTGATAGCTATTTTGGTGAGTTTCTTTTGATTTTCCTTTTTAAAATAAGTTTTTTTAGGTTTCTTCTTCAAGTCCTTCTTGATACTTTCTTGAAAAAACTTTGAAAAATATTTGTTTTCTCTGTTTTTGGAGTGGCCGAATGGCCTATATTTTGTATAGTTGCTGTTTTGTTTTTTTCTTTTTTTTTAATTTCATGTTATTAGTGGTATTTAACAAGTTTTGATGCTTTAAATCTTCTTGAAATACATAAATATGAAGCTTGTTTTGATTTGGTTGCTTGCTTGTTTCCATTGTTGAGTTTATTATCTTGTTATCATGTTTATTTTATTTGTCTTGTATCTTTGATTTTTTGTTTTCAAAGTTGTTTAAGTTTGTTTATGATTTACATTTTGTTAATTCATGTGTTTGTGAAAATTCCTATTGGTTTCCATGCCTTTACTTTATATTTGCATGATTTAAGTATTATTCTTTAGCTATGCATGTTATTATGTTAAGTGTTTGTGAAAATGCCATGTCCATATGGACATTCAGCTACCCCTCTCTTATGCTTTATGTGTGCATTTTTATTATGCTAGTTGATAGGTTTTCATTCCTGTCGCAACCTAAAAAATAATAAGGTCTCATCGCAAGATTTTATTATTCGTTAAGCGTGACATTAGAAAAAACCGAGAAAAAGTCAACTTAGATCCTCTTGAAAAATGAAGCTTTTGAAAATGACCTTGAAAAACACATGGAGTCACCACCAATATTTTTTAGCTAGGAGCTAGGTGTGATCGGTCACCTATTAAAACCGGTTTTATAAAACATTTTAAAATTAATTAAAACATTTTAAAACCAATTTCAAGTTTGCGTTTTAAACCAGAGAAATCAAAGAAGCGGGTTCGGGACTCGATTATGTGTGGGGAAGGATTAGCACCCCCACAACGCCTGTATAAAACAGTACCTTATTAATCACGTGTTATTTAAAGTCTTTGGTAAAAAGTCAGTTTTTAATTTAGTATTTCAAGTTAATTCCCAATTTAAAGAAAAATAATTCCATTTTTAATTGAAAATGATCCGAAATTTATAAATTCAAATTTTTTCTATATTCCCCAACAAACGTGGCAAAATATAGAAATTTTTATTAGTTTGGAAACCTTTCCAAATCATTCTCGTTTTAAAAGAAGATATTCCGTTATTAATGATAATTGATGATATCCTCCCCAGCAAACCCGGCGGAGAACTCATGAATTATTTAAACTCGGGAATATCTTTATTTTATTGAAAATCATTACCTTTTCCAAAACATTTTAAAAAATATGAATATGAATATGTGTGACATAAATAAAATGACATAGCAAAGTCTAGATAATATAATGCAACCTAAATGGTATGATATAATTTAAATGTCATAGCATATTCTAAATGAAATGAAATATCCTAAGTCATATGATATATTCTAAATGAAATGAAATAACCTAGGTAACATGATATATTTTATATGAAATGAAATATCCTAAGTGACATAATATATTCTATATGAAATGAAATGACCTAGGTAATATGATATATTCTATATGAAATGAGATAACCTAAGTAACATGATATATTCTATATGAAATGAAATATCCTAAGTGACATAATATATTCTATATGAAATGAAATGACCTAGGTAACATGATATATTCTAAATGGAATAAAATGATTTAAATGACATGGCAAATATAAATGATATGGCATATAATCTAAATGACATGAAACATAAAATAATGCTATCATATAATATGAATGAAAATAAAAATAATAATAATAATAATGCATGAACATAGTATATGCTAAATAATGTGAAAAAAATAAATAACTAAATAAAAAGTATAGGATATCATGAAATATCCAAAACCATATAATAAACAATTTAACATCAAAAATATAAATAAAAAATAATAACAACACCATGGAAATTATCATAGCAAAAATCATATATTATATAGTATGCATGAATATGGAAAATGCAATGCATGAGAATGTATTTTTTTCCTTTAATTAAGGAAATCCGTATATCTGAAAAGATATCCAGCTACCTTAGGAAAATATATCAAATTAAATTTTCTAAAAAACAAAATACTTTGTGATTGTTTGAAAACAATTTTGGAAAACTTAGATTAAAAATAAAAACCTAGCTAAACCCTTTTTAAATGGCTCTAATTTCCTAAGTTTAAAATCCCGGACTTGAGCATCCTTAACCCGAGATTTATAAAATCATTTTTGGATTTTAAAAAGGCTTGAAAACTACCCTAAGATAGTAGCTAAACTTCCTAATCAGCCCCCTCTAAATAACTTAGCCAAAATAGAAAAATGATTTTCCTTCAAATTCAAATCTGCCTCCACTGTCCAATTTAAAACACGATTTTTTAACCTATTTTTAAAAATTCAAAAAAAAAATTAAAACAGTACTGGAGACTCAGAACATATAAAACTACACGGGAAAAAATTGGCTTAATTTTATGGTTAAAGATGACTGCCTAGAAAAATCGGGAAAGTACGAGTACTGGGTGAAAAAATTGTTTTGCCAAAACACATTTTTTTACCTTTGATAAAATCATTTAAAAATAAAAGTAAAAATGTTAGAGACTCTCCTAAAGACTTAAAAACAGTAGCTAATACTTTTGAAAAGTTAAGCAAAAATTGGCTAAGTAAAAAAAATCATAAAGGTAGAATAATCAATTTGACAACTCTTTAATTTTCCACAACTATGCTCAAAATGAGCATGACTTTGAACCATTGATTGGTCTAAGTCATAAATCATGTGGCCATGACATGAAATGCATGAAAATACACCAAATATGATATATGTAATGCATGATTTAAAACCTAAATGACATGAAAAATGCATGGCATCAATAAAATGACCTAGACCTAACATGAACTTGCATGGCATTTAATGTAACCTAGGTCCAAAATGCATGACATGCATGATAATTCAAGCACAACCTAAAGCTAAAAAATGCAAGGAAAATACACAAACATATAGCATACTTAAACAAAATACACAACAATATATCATGGAAATGAAAACCTATCAACTAGCATAATAAAAATGCACAGATAAAGTATAAGAGAGGGGGTAGCCGAATGGTTCATATGGACATGGCATTTTCACAAACACTTAACAAACTAACATGTATAGCTAAAGAATAATACTTAAATCATGTAAATATAAAATAAAAGCATGAAAACCAATAGGCATTTTCACAAACACATGGATTAACAAAATGTAAATCATAAACAAACTTAAACACTTTGAAAACAGAAAATCAAAAATGTAAGACAAGTAAAATAAATATGATAACAACATAATAAACTCAACAATGGAAACAAGCAAGCTACCAAATCAAAACAAGCTTCATATTTATGTATTTGAAGAAGATTTAAACGTCAAACTTGTTAAATATCACTAAGAACATGAAATAAAAAACAAAAACAGCAACTACACAAAAACAATGGGCCATTCGGCTACCCCTCTAAATCATGAAAAAAATTTCTCAAAGCTTTTTCCAAGAAAGTATAAAGAAGAACTTAAAGGAGAAACTTAAAAACACTTATTTTAAAAAGGAAAATCCAAATAAACTCAGCAAAATAGCAATCAAAACAGCAAATCAAGAATAGAAAATGAAGGAAAGTGCAAAAGTATGGTGCTTAAAGCAACCTCTAGAAGCTATATTGCAAGCTTTTTCTCTTCTAACTTTCTTTTCTTTTCTAAAATTTTCTTTTTGCCTTTCAAAAATGGAGAGCATTCAACAAAAATCAGAATGTGAATAGAGTGAAAATGAAATAAAAAAACCCCTCCCCCCTTGTAGTGGCCGGTAGCCCCTTGGAAGAACCTAGGAAGTTCTAGAATTGTTTTGAACAAATTTGATCCTATGGCCTTCAATCCAAGATGCCTTCTGATAACTCGTATAATTATATAGTTCTTAGTTATGTTTTATTATTGTTTTGTGTCAAATACGAGTTATTATTGCTTAGTCTAATTCTGTTTATGATATTTTATATTTTTATGTAATTTGGTGTTTTTCACGAGTTTCTTTGAGTGATTTCAGATTACTAGGTTAAATCAACAATTAAGGGCAAATCCAGTTCAGTTCCAGTTCCGACACCTTTTTCCATATCCGCTATATCTGGAGTTTCACTGAAGCAATAAGGCTGAATTTTTTACAGTGCAAAGTTAAGAGGCATATCTATCTTTTTCATGTTTTACACTTCTTGAAACGGAGTCGTTTTCCCTAGCGAAATCGACTATCAAGTTGGCTGATGTGCAATGACGTCTGTGCTGACCTGTTTTGGTATTTTGACCATATCTTCCGATCCACATGAGAAAATGATCTGATTCCAACGGCTATGGATCCGTAACTGATAGGGGTATATTGTTCTAGAAGACTATTTGATCAGATCGAGCCTCTAACATTGACAAAATCGACCATCAAGCTGGCTGATCAGAATTGTCATACAATATGACGAAAATTGTTAGAAAAATGCATCCACCTATTATACCTACCTTTGAAATTTATAAAGCTTGTCTCTTGTCATTTAGCTCTCCAAAATGTGTATAAATAGAGGGCATTGGATGATTGTAAGAGCATTATTATACATTGGTAGGATATTAGCCATTGTAATAAAATTCTCTAAGTTTTCTTCTTCTTTCCTTTCTCTAGTTTTCTTTTTTTATTTACTTATGCTTCTTACATTTCTTTTCATTTTATTCATATCTAGTATGTGTTGCTAATCATATTGTTGAGGTGATGAGGTGAAGCTTTTGGTAAATGCTAAGGTTAGTCTCTTAAACATGAGCTAAAATGAATCATCATTTATAAACACTAGTATAGATAATATTTTCTTTTGGTTTAAAATCATACTTGCAAAGTAGGGATCTTGATTCATTATTGACAATGAAAATGGCACAATAAATGCTTGGTTTCATAACCTTGATTTGTTGTAGACATATACCTTGGCATAAGGAATGCTTGGACTCTTTTTATGAGTTTTGAGGACACCAAATGAACATAATATCATATGCTATGGACGTTGGACAATTTGGACTGAATTGCTAAACCTTCCGATTGGAACCTCCCTTATGTGTGGATTTCAATTGTGTAATAAAACAAGATTAATCTTAGCATAACACCAAGAGTGGATTCTCTAACCTCAACATCTTTTCTTATTGTTTTTTATATCTTGTTTAATTTCTTTTATTTTATTTTGTTTATTTTGTTCTCTAATATCTTGTTTATCTTGTTTTGTTGTTGATTCCCTAATATCTTGTTTACTTTATTTTTCTTATATATTTATAAACTTATACTTACTAATACGCTTCCCTGTGGTTCGACCTCGGACACCCGAGAATTTATTACTTGAACATAACCTGCACTTGGGTTTACAACTCTTAATTGAGTCTCCATCACCTTCTATGTAGGATTCTCACCCTTAGATTAGAACCATCAGCCCTTGAATTATGATGTCATAAAGATTTCATAAATATATTCCCTCTCCAACCATTGGTCCATGTGTTGCAAATTCAAAGGCTTGATCACAAAAATAACTACCTTCCTCTTAATTGTTGGCCTTTTGATTAAAAATCAAAAAATATGTGCCCACCATTGGGCCTTGTCCGGCTGACCCCTCATCTTCCAGCCCATGCTTCATTTTTTTAAAAGCAAGAAAAGCCCTTTTTGATTTCTTGTGTAAAATAACCTTTTTACCCCCCGAACATAAATAAATAGTAAATGGACTCCAAATTCAACAATTATTTTTTAATACTTCCAAAATAATAAAAAATTGAATTCTAGAGGATTTCAAAATTTTCAGAGCCCATTTACTATTTTTTTGGATTTTTCTTCCAAAATTGCCTTTTTGTGCTACCAAAGTTTACCATTTTTTAAACGAGCTCCAAATCCATATTTTTCTTCACTAATCTCTTCCAAATAATTTAAAATTATGATCTGGAAGTTTTCATAATTTTTGGAATTCATTTGGTATTTTTTCAGGATTTATCTGCTTGAATTACTGCATAGTGGGCCCGGGATTTGGCCATTTTGCAAACGAACTCCGAATCAAGATTTTTCTTTGCCAATCTCTTCAAAATGATTTAAGAATGAGATCTGCAAATTTTCAGACTTTTTGGAGTTCATTTGCTATTTTCCCAAATTTTCCAATTTTGCCCTTTTGCCTCCGAAACCCGGTTTTGCTCAAAACAAGTCTGATTTTTCGATTTTCTTCAAATTGAGCCTTGGGCTATCCTTGTTTAATCACTCCTCATCAATTAGGGGCTTTAGTCTTACCGAATCGGGCCATTTCTATAATTCTTTCAAATTTCACCGAAATCCACAAAAAAACCCTAATTCTCGATTTTCTTCCGGATTGACTTTTCTTTCAGTTTTTCTTCCAAGTAGCTTCTCCATTACCCGTAGTCAGTGCTCATCTTTCATTTGGAACCTTCAATTTCGACCAATTTGATCTTTTAAGCACTTTTCCCCAAGTTTCCCGAACTAGAGTTTCCTTTCTACTTAATCTCCGTAACCCAACTTCCGAACTCCATATTTTTCAATGTAGACCTCGGATTATCAAAATTATTTCGCCATTTTTCAATTGAACTTCAAATCTTGATTTTGAAAGTGGGTTGACTTTTTCAGTAGTTGACTTTTTGGGGTTGACTTTTTTGCGGTTGACTTTTTCAAGTTTGATTTTTTATGCTCGCCTTCTTAGACTAAGTCTCGGAGTACCACCTGCAGGATGAAAAAAATCTTTTTACATTCTAAAACATCAATTTAGGAAGAAAACATACCTGTTTTCGTGGTCTGGACAGGTGTCTACAATTCCCATGATATGTTGTTGTGTATTTTGTTTAAGTATGCTATATGTTTGTGTATTTTCCATGCATCTTTTAGCTTTAGGTTGTGTTTGCATTATCATGCATTTCAAGCATTTTATACCTAGGTTTCATTAAACGCCATGCAAGTTCATGTTAGATCTAGGTCATTTTATTGATGTCATGCATTTTTCATGTCATTTAGGTTTTAAATCATGCATTTCATACATTATATTTGCTGTATTTTCATGCATTTCATGTCATTGCCACATGATTTATGACTTAGACCAATCAATGGTTCAAAATCCTGCTCATTTTGAGCATACTTGTGGAAAATTAAAGAGTTGTTAAATTGATTATTCTACCTTTGTGATTTTTTTTACTTAGCCAATTTTTGCCTAACTTTTCAAAAGTGTTAGCTACTGTTTGTGAGTCTTTAGGAGAGTCTCTAACATTTTTACTTTGATTTTTAAATGATTTTATCAAAGGCAAAAAACTGTGTTTTGGCAAAACAGTTTTTTCACCCAGTACTCGTACTTTCTTGATTTTTCTGGGCAGTCAGCTTTAACCAAAAAATTAAGCCAATTGTTTTTCATGTAGTTTTACATGTTCTAAGTCTCCAGTATTTTTTTAGATTTTTTTGAATTTTTAAAAATAGGTTAAAAAATCGTGTTCTAAAACTGAACAGCGGAGTCAGATTTGAATTTAAAGAAAATTCCTTTTTCTGTTTTGGCTAAGTTACTTAGAGGGGACTGATTAGGAAGTTTAGCTACTGTCTAGGGATAGTTTCTAAGTCTTTTTAAACTCTAAAAATAATTTTATAAACCTCGGGTTAAGGGTGGTCAAGTTCGGGATTTTAAGCTTATGAAATTAGAGCCATTTAAAAAGGGTTTAGTTAGGTTTTTATTTTATTTTTAAAATCTAAGTTTTCCAAAACTTTTTTCAAACAATCACAAAGTTTTTTGTTTTTAGAATATTTAATTTGATATATTTTCCTAAGGTAGCTAGATATCTTTTTAGATATACGGATTTCCTTAATTAAAGGAAAAATACATTTTTCATGTATTGCATTTTCCATATTCATGCATACTATATAATATGTGATTTTTTCTATGATAATGTCCATGGTGTTGTTATTATTTTTTATTTATATTTTTGATGTTATGTTGTTTATTATACGATTTTGAATATTTCATGATATCCTATGCTTTTTATTTAGTTATTTTTGTCATATTGTTTAGCATGTACTATGTTCATGCATTATTATTTTTATTTTTATTTTCATGCATATTATATGTTAGCATTATTTTATGTTTCATGTCATTTCATATCATTTAGATTATATGCCATATCATTTATATTTGCCATGTCATTTAAATCATTTTATTCCATTTAGAATATATCATGTGACTTAGGATATTTCATTTCATTTAGAATATATTATGTCACTTAGGATATTTCATTTCATTTAGAATATATCATGTGACTTAGGATATTTCATTTCATATAGAATATATTATGTTACCTAGGTCATTTCATTTCATTTAGAATGTATCATGTGACTTAGGATATTTCATTTGATATGGAATATATTATGTTACCTAGGTCATTTCATTTCATTTAGAATGTATCATGTGACTTAGGATATTTCATATAGAATATATCATATGACTTAGGATATTTCATTTCATTTAGAATATGCTATGACATTTAAATTATATCATACCATTTAGGTTGCATTATATTATCTAGACTTTACTATGTTATTTTATTTATGTCACACATATTCATATTCATATTTTTTAAAATATTTTGAAAAAGGTAATGATTTTCAATAAAATAAAGATATTTCCAAGTTAAAATAATTCATGAGTTCTTTGTCGGGTTTGCTATGGAGGATATCATCAATTATCATTAATAACGGAATATCTTCTTTAAAACGAGAATGATTCAGAAAGTTTTCCAAACTAATAGAAATTTCTATATTTTGCCACGTTTGTTGGGGAATATAGGAAAATTTTGAATTTATAAATTCTGGATTATTTTCAAATAAAAATGCAATTATTTTTCTTTAAATTGGGTATTAACTTGAAATACTAAATTTAAAACCGACTTTTTTACCGAGACTTGAGATAACACACGATTAATAAGGTACCGTTTTATACGGGCGTTGTGCGGGTGCTAATCCTTCCCCACATGTAACCTAGTCCCGAACCACTTCTTTGATTTCTCTAGATTAAAAAGCAGACTTGAAATTGGTTTAAAAGTTTTTTAATTAATTTTAAAATGTTTTATAGAACCGATTTTAATAGGTGGCCGATCACACCTAGCAAAAAAAGATTGGTGGCGACTCCATGTCTTTTTCAAGGTCATTTTCAAAACCTTCATTTTTCAAAAGGAATTAAGTCGACTTTTCCTCGGTTCTTTTTAATGTCACGCTTAACGAATAATAAAGTCTTACGGTAAGGCTTGTTATTTTTTAGGTTGCGACACCATAATTACAATAAAATGCTTATCATGTTTTAGTAATCATGCATGCCTTAATCTCAATTTGCATATTCATAACATTTTAATAAATAAGTTAATATTTTCGAGTTTAAATAATTCATGATTTTCTCTGCTGGGTCTGCCGAGGAGGATATCATTAATTATTATTAACAAAGGAATATCCTTTTCTAAAACAAGGGTGATTCAGAGAATTTTGAAATAAATAAAACTTTCTATGTTTTGCCGGGCTTGCCGGGGAACATGAAAAGATTTTGGTGTTAATAAATTCTTAGTCATTCTCAAAGAAATTCATACATATGCTATGTCACTTAGATTTTGCCATGTCAAGTATGCCATGTCATTCATAAATATTCTATGTCATTTAGATTTCGCCATGTCAAGCATGTCATGTCATTAATGCATATGCCATGTCATTAATTCACATGCCATGTCATTTGTCCATGTCATCATTGTTTGTGCCAAGTCATTCGGCCATACCATGTCATCTTGTCATGCCATGTCATTCACATGACATTCATCCTTATGCCATGACATGTCATTCTTATGCCATGTTACTCATATGCCATGTCATTTTGTTTGCCATGTCAATTTCATTCACATGACATTAATTCTTCTACCAAGCCATTCATATGCCATGTCATTTTGTTTGCCATGTCAATTTCATTCACATAACATTCATTCTTATGCCATGCCATTCATATGCCATGTCATTTTGTTTGCCATGTCGATTTCATTCACATTACATTCATTCTAATGCCATGTCATTCATATGCCATGTCGATTTCATTCGCATAACATTCATTCCTATGCCATGTCATTTTGTTCGCCCTGTCGATTTCATTCACATGACATTCATTCTTATGCCATGTCATTAATATGTCATGTCATTTTGTTCGCCATGTAGATTTCATTCACATGACATTCATTTTTATGCCATGTCATTTTGTTTGCTATGTCGATTTCATTCACATAACATTTATTCTTATGCCATGTCATTCACATGTCGTGTCATTTTGTCATGCCATGTCATTCATATGTCATGTCATTTTGTTTGCCATGTGGATTTCATTCACATTACATTCATTCTTATACCATGTCATTCATATACCATGTCATTTTGTTTGTCATGTTTCATTCACATGACATTCATTTCTTTATGTTGTCATTTAAACTTTTGCCATGTCTAGCATGCCATTATTTCTTGTACCATGCCATAATAAAATGCTTGCCATGCCATGATAAATAAGCATGTTTATTTAAATACATGGAAAATAAACAATATTTTTTTTAATCAAGATTATTCCCGAGTTAAAATAATTCATAAATTCTCTGCTGGGTCTGCCAGGGAGGATATCATCAATTATCATTAACAACGAAATATCTTCTTTAAAACGAGGGTGATTCGGAGAATTTCAAAGTCAAGGAAAGATTCCATGTTTTGCCGAGTTTGTCGAAAAATATGGAAAATTTTATATTAATAAATTCCGGTTCATTTTCAAATAAAAAATATGATTTTTTAGGGAATTATTTTCGAACATCAAATTGTAAATCGACTTTTTACCGAGATTTGATATAACACGTGACTTATAAGGTACCATTTTATACGGGCATTGTGGGGGTGCTAATCCTTCCCCGCACGTAACCGACTCCCGAACCCGCACTTGTTTTTCTCTCATTTAATACGCAGACCTTGAAATCGATTTTAAAATGTTTTAATTAATTTCCAAATATTTTTCAAAAATCAATTTTAATAGGTGGCCGATCACACCTAGCCAAAAAAGATTGGTGGCGACTCCATTTCTTTTTTTGAGGTTATTTTCATACTTTCGACCTTTATTTCAAGAGGAATTAAGTCATCTTTTCCTCTGCCTGTTTTCTCCTTCACTCAAATGGGTCCTCTCCCTAGAGGATCACGTATCGACACCCTCATATTGCAAAATAGTCCTATATGTTCTTCCATGTTTAAAATTGCATTGAAATCACCCCCAATAACCACGGTCTTGAAAAAGTTGCCATCAATCTCCGAAGTTCTTCCCACAATTCCCGCTTCCCCTCATCCTGATTAGGCGTATAGATATTGACTATAGCCACCTTAGAATTCATCTGAGTCAGTTCCCCCAATAAAACCAAGAATCTAAACTTTTTTATTATCTCGGACACCACGAAAACCCTATCATCGCAAAAAGTTATCAGTCCTCCCAAACTACCCTCTGAAGCTACTGCCTCCAAAGATCCATTCCCATCGTACCATATCCATCTGAAAATGCTATGCTCTACATTCTCCAACTTTGTCTCTTGTAAAAGGAGTAACCAAGGTTTATTCTTAAAGGACAAACATCACACCATCCTCACCTTTTCCTTCTTACCCAATCCCTAACATTAAACGAGATTATCTTCATAAAAAAAGAATGCACCCCATTTTGTAAAACCACAAGCTACCTAAACCACCCCTTGTCTATTAATCATCTCCGCATCCCTCGCTTCTATTTCTGCCAACCTTCTTTCTATTCACTATCGTTCCCATTACCATGTAGATCCATTTTCTGACATTGCGACCATGTTAGCATGCCTTCATTGGTAGAATCACACCCCCTCTGTTCTATTGCTTCATTATTGAATAAACCCTTAGATCTAGTCCTTGGATAAATCCTATTGTCAATATTCAAAACCAACGAACCTAAAAGTTTCCTCGGTCTACCTCTTTTCTTCGGTGTGATCATCACCTCTTTCTGTACCTCCGCATCGACCCCTCAAACCTCAACTGGTTCCCGTATTTCATCTTGATAATTCATCACCTCCCCTCGTTGGCTGCAAAGTTCCAACCCCCTTGTTTCGCTTGTCCTATCCGTTCGGTCTTTCCCGCTCTCATCTGCAAGCTCGCATCTTATGATATGAGTTGTAGGTGAATCCCTAGAATCCACTGTCTCAGCTTCACTGTTTCTTTCTCTACCCTCCTCTACACCACTTTCAAAAACTCCCAAAACTGTTTAAAATTATTCGGGTACTGAATTGAAGAAGAAAAATCTCCTTAAATCTGTAAAATAATTTCCTCGCCATGTATAACACAGGACATGCCCCATTGAGAGACATTGGTTTCCAGCAGGAGATAAGAACTCTAGCCACATCAAATCTATCTCTAGCTAAAGTTTCATCTTCAACCACAATGAACGTCCCCCACTTTTCAGCAAGGATTTTAAAAAAATCCAAATTCCAATACATTAGAGGCACCCTCTCCACCCGCAACCAAACAAAGTAATCCTGAGCCACATCATGCGGTGCCCATTCTCGAACCTCAACAAACCAATCATTCCTCCATTTGTGTTCTTCAATCAAGAATTTGTCAAAATCCTCCTTTGTCTCAAAAGAAATAATGACCCTCTTGAGATCTATAATAGCAACCTACATCCAAAAAATCCTTGGTCATAGAAAAAATCCTCAAGTATTTTTGGATTCGTCAAATCATGCATCACACAAACAACATAAGTTTTTAACTGTTCATCAGATTTAATAACATCTCCTAAATCAACTGAAAGTAATGTTGGTTTAGTAGGACTCACCAATACAGTCTGGTTAGCCCGAAATATATTTGCTTCAACCTCTTCCAGTTCCAACCATTCTCTCACTGGAACGACCTTACTTGGTACCAGGTCTGATCGATAACTTGGATAGTTTCTTGCATTGATGCCATAATGAGTTGCTCGAGTTGTCTGCACAGAAGCTGTAGCTTTAAATTGTTCTGCCTGAACATGAATTATTGGCGCAGACGCAACTCAAAAAATATGTCAACTGCTGTCATTGATGTCCTTGTTCACAAAAGAAGTCGAGTCCATGTGAATATGTTCTTCCTGATGCCTTGTAAGATCTGGCCCATCCTCAACTGCCACAGTATGCCAGCGCTTAACCATAAGTAGACTGCCCTCCAAAGAATTATTGACCACGACATTGAACAACCCTTTCTGTTTTGGATCGTGAGCACCTCGACCCAGTCTAGTGTTGAAAGAAGAACGTCCCTCAGTAGAAGATTGCCCTGACACCACGCCCTTCCCCTTTACTGTCGCTGTATCCAAACACCAATGAGAACGCTTCTGCACATGTTTTATAGAAGACCTACCTGCAATAGGAGACTTATCAGTAGCCGCCACCTCCACTTGAACAGCCCTAGAATTAGTATACCCGTAATGTTGCTCCAAATTTTCCGGCCCAAGAGTCCTTGTTCCACTATGAAACTCGTCTTCCATATTGGCCACCTCCTTCACACCCTGGTTTTTCATCACCACCTAAACATATGACCTCTCATCTCTTTGTGAAGCCTTTTTTTTTTTTTGTTATCACCTGTTTTCTATCACTGATCCCACCCGCTGGCATAGAAACTCTTTTTGATTTATTCTCTGGACCATATCTGGCCTTAGAAAAATGAGCCTTTTGCCCAGAATTATATCACCATTGCACTTAACAAACAGACGACTAGCATCTGCACCTACTACTCGTATGAATCCAAAAAGATTAGATCGCCTTGGCCTCCTCCTTGTGAAAATAAAAAGATCATAAACCCTAGCCACTTTTCGAAAGTAGTCTAACAATGGCATAAAGCGAACTCTCGTGCTAAGATTGTCAATGAACAGGGTGACCATCTCATTGTTTTTAGTGTTCCACACCTCCATAATCGATCGATTTGACCTAGGACCATAGCTTGCTATCGCATCTCGCCTTTCACCTCACGTCTCTCCATTTTTCCATAATTTTTCATACTTTACGTCATTTTTTCTATTAATTCTAAAATACTAGTTTTAAATAATATATATAACGATAAAGAATGTTATAATATTATCATAAGTATATCAATGATAATGAAAATATATAATTTATTTTAATCTTATTATAAGATAATCATAATTGATATAACATTTTATTAATTTATTTAAGATATTATTATGTAATTAAAAAATGATTTTAGTCTTTGAACACTTATCTTGAAAGTCTTGAACAATTAATTTAAGAATGTTATTATGGTAATGATACACCAAACATATTATTTATCCAATCCAATGGTTTGATTTAAGATAAAGATTTTAATATTGATTTACAACCGATTGATTAAAATTTTATACCCTAACACTATATATAAAAACTTCAAACTTCTTTTTCATTTTTTTATTTTTCCCACAACCACTACCTACATAGTGCATATTTTATCATAATCCTAAATGGTAATTACAAGTTATAAAATTAAAATAATTTAGTAATTTATGTTATAGTTATTAATTTTATTAAATTAATGTTTTAAAATAAAATTATACTTAATTTAAGTTTGGGTCATTTCAGGTTAATTGTTTGGGTCAATTCGGGTTTGGGTCATTTCGAGTTTGGATTGGATCGAGTTCAAGTTGTTGACTTTTTTGGTCAAATTGAATTGGATCAAGTTTGAGTTCGGATGGGTTAATCGAATTTTTCGGGTTCAGGTCATAATTGACAGGTTTAGTTCAATTTCAAACTATAGATTTTTTTTTATAAATCTTATAAGATCGAAAGCCCTAAAACAGTTAAGAAAAGTAAAAGACCCATACAATATGGACCGAGTTTTTGGACCAAAAGCCCTAACAATATTTTATTTTCATTACTGTTCAATGAGCCTAAGGCGACTTAACACTTGGGCCAAGTGCAACCCACAACTCCATCTTAAGGAAGGGCAAACTAAGTAACAAACTCCAACTACCAACCAAATACTAATGAAATATGTTTTTAGTTTTCATTCCATTTTCTATCACTGTTTTCCCAGGAAACAAACAGCCGACCGTCAGAATGCCTTGTTGAGAAAAAAGCAATGAATTCAGAGGAATGACGATCCACACGTGTGAAGCTTTTCGTGCGTGTGGACTTCCCTTGTTTTTCTCATCTAAGTTGACCCCTCAAAGTTCTCAAAACTACAAATTCTCTATTCAAAACTGTTTCATTGTGTTAACCTGCAACCAAAAAAAGAAGAAAATTGAAAGAAAAAAAAGAGAACAAGAATAAGAGAGAGAAGGTAGTGGAATGTGTAACTCATTGCTATTGCGTGTACTCTGCCCTCAATTACATACATTCTTAATAACAGAATGCTGACTCAGCATTCACACACTGACAACCTTCAGCACAATAACTAACATTATTTAATTGCAAATAACTATGGACTGAGCTAAGGCCTAATAACCTTGCTCAATACCAACATAACCAGGTCTGTGGCCCGACAATCACAGCTTGACCCTTAACAATACCCCTCCCTTGGAAAACATCCTTGTCCTCAAGGATGGAAAGCTGGAGATTTCCATTGAAGAACATACAGAGGTTCCCAAGTAGCATCTTCGATAGAGCAATTACTCCAGTGAATCAATACTTTAGTCACTGCCCTGCCTTTCTTCTTTACCAGTCTCCTGTCCAAAATAGCCACAGAATCCTTTGCTAGAGTACCATCCGAATCCAACAAGGGTATCTTAAACTGAGTAGGTTCCTTACCAACATATTTCTTCAATTTTGAAACATGAAAAACAGGATGTATTCTAGCTCCCTCAAGAAATTCTAGCTTATATGCAACTTATCCCACCTTGTTAATCACTCTGTACGGTCCAAAGTATCTTGCAGCTAGTTTCAAGCAGGACATGTTAGCTATAGATATCTGTCTATAGGGTTGTAACTTGAGATACACAAAATGTCCAATGCTAAACAATTTGTTAGTTCTGTGTTTGTTGGCTTGCTATTGCATTCTGTTCTGAGCCCTCATAAGATGAAATTTCAGAAGCCTCTCTTCTCGTGCCTGCAAACTCCTGTCTACTACCTCCATCTTAGAGTCTCCAGGAAGGTATGGCATGTGAATTGGAGTAGATTGTCCATAAATTACATCATATGGAGTCGTGTGGGCTAAAGTGTGGTAGGAAGTATTATACCACTACTCTGCCAATGGTAACTACTTAGACCACTCCTTAGGCTTCTTTCCAGTCATGCATCCCTAGCATGTCTCCAAGCTTCTGTTGACTACCGCAGTCCCATCAGATTAAGGGTGATAGGCCGAGGACATCTTCAATTATGTTCCAAGCAACCTGAAGAGTTTCTTCCAAAAAACACTAAGGAATACTTTATCCCTTTCAGATACAACTAACTGAGGAACACCATGTAATTTATAAATATGATAAAGGAAGATGTGAGCAACAGTCACAGCAGAAAAAGGATGAGACATAGCAATGAAATGTGCATATTTGCTAACTCTATCCACTACTACCAAAATAACAGTCTTACCTCCTGAAGATGGAAGTCCTATGAAATCCATCAAAATGCCAGTCCATATCCTATTTGGGATAGGTAAAGTCTGTAAGAGTCCAGGGTAGGTCGTTGTGTCATATTTGTTCATTTGACAAGTGGAGCATTCTCGAATTAGTTGTCTTACTTGTTTCTTCAACCCTTTCCAATACACAACTTCAACAATCCTCCTCATGGTGGCCTCTAAACCTGAATGGCCCCCAACAACTGAGGTATGGAAATAAGCAAACAAATCCTTCCTGAGGTCTTTATCATTACCATTCAGCAACTTGCCATTTCTTCTTAACTAACCCTGGTGCCAAGTATACTTGGAAGAAGTAGTGAGGTTGTTCTTGACCTTGTGTATAAGGTGAACCAAAGCAGAGTCTTGGACCCAAGAATTTTTTATCCTGGTCATCAAGTCATTATCAATGACAGAGATGGCACACAAGGAATAGGAACCTTTCCTTGATAAAGCAACAACTACTGTGTTGCTCGAGCCTTTCCTAAATACCAGTTCATAGTCAAACCCCATTATTTTAGTCAACCATATTTGCTGAGCAGGAGTGTTAATCTTGTTGTCCAACAAAAATTTCAATTGTAATGGTCCATTTTAATCTTGAAATGCTTGCCAACTAAATAAGCACTCCACTTTTTCACAGCTGTTAAGATAGCCAGCATTTTTTTCACATAAATTGATAATGCCTGGTTTCTTGGAGACAAGGATTTGCTAAAATAAGCCGAGGGTCTGCCTCCTTGGCTCAGGGCTGCTCCAATGCCACTAGAGGAAGCATTAGTCTCTCCTACAAAAGTGACATTGAAATTAGGCAAGGCTAATACAGGAGTTGTTTTCATAGCTTGCTTGAGCTGCTGGAAGGCAATCTGTGCTGCATCATTCCACTTGAAGGCATTTTTTCTTTAAAAGGTCCGTCAGGGGTTTAGCTATAGAATCATAGCCTTGGATGAACCTTCTATAATAACCTGTTAATCCAAGAATTCCCTTTAATTCCTTCACTGAACTAGGAACTGCCCACTCCAACATACAGGGCACCTTGGCAGTGTCCATGGCCACTCTATGTTTACTGATAACGTGCCCCAAGTAATCAATCTTGGTGGCTCCAAATACACATTTCAAGAATTTGACATACAACTGGTGTTGCAGCTGGATAGCAAATACTTGGTCAAGATGGTGCAAATGATCAGGCCAAGTAGATGAGTATACGAGAATGTCATAAACAAAAAAAACTAACACAAACTTCCTTAGAAAAGGTTGGAAGATATGATTCCTAAGACTTTGAAAGGTGGATGGGGCATTTGTAAGGCCAAATGGCATGACTAAGAACTCGTAATGCCCATGGTGAGTTCTAAAAGCTGTCTTATGCACATCTTCCTCAGCCATCCTACTCTGATGGTAGCCTGATCTAAAATCCAACTTAGAAAACCAACAAGCCCCACTCAACTCATAATGCAACTCTTCTATTAAAGGAATTGGAAACTTGTCCTTAATAGTGAGTTTATTGAGCTGCCTATAATCCACACACATTCTCCAAGAACCATCCTTCTATTTCACTAACACCACTGGAGAAGCAAATGAGCTTTTGCTGTTTCTAATGGCCCCTGTTGCTTCCATCTCAATTAACAGCCTTTCTATTTCATCTTTTTGGATTGAAGGATAACTATAAGGTCGAATCTTAACGGCCTGAGATTTATCCTTTAAACATATCTTGTGGTCATGAGCTCTCTTAGGTGGAAGACCAATGGGAATGTCAAAAATACCAGCATACTGGAAAACTAGCTGCAGTAAATCTTTAGGTAAATTCCCTACAGAAGCTGCATCTATCTGGAGTTGTGGCTGGTGGTAGCTTACCTCTATCAGAAGCAAGGTAAAAGTTCCCTTAGCAATGGTATTTATCTTTGAAAGTGGTTTGTTAGTAGCCATTCTACACCAAGAGCCACATCACACCCCATAAGAGGTAAAACAAGGAAATCTGTGACTTGTTGTACCCCTTGTGCCTCCCATTCAGTAGCCTTGCATAGTTCTTGAACCTGCATTTGATCTCCAGTAGCCACAGAAACATGCACATCCTTGACCTTCCTAGCTCTGCAACCCAACCTTTTGATCAGTGATTGATCAATAAAGTTGTGGGTGCTCCCCGAATCAATAAGGAATATAACGCTCTGGTTCTTGATATGACCCTGAACCTTCATGGTTTGAGGACCCTCAGTGCCTAATAAAGCATGAACAGACAAAACTGATTTATGTTGATTACCATCGTCCTCACCCACAGAATCTTCTATAGTCTCTGTACAGTCGGCAAACTCCTCAAGCTCAGCAATTATCTCATTACCTTCATCCACCAGCAGTTGATACAATTGAGATCGCATGCATCTATGACCAATTATAAACTTGATTGTACACCACATGCATAAACCTTTTCTTCTCCTTTCATCCCTTTCCTCCCTAGTTGGCGGCTTGGAAGATTTAACAGTGTCATATTATTTGGTGTTTGGCTGTCTATAGGGAGTAAGTGTTTGGTTTCTATTTAGCATATGTAGGATTTTTGTATGGGGTATAAGGTTTTAGAGGTAGGTTATAAACCAGAGCCTCCATTTGCTTGGCTAGATAGTAAGCATGTGTTAAAGTTTTGGGATAAAACATTCTTACGGGCTTGGCCAATTCAGGTTTCAGATTGCTAATAATAATGCTAAGGCAATATTCATCTTACAGTTGAAGTAAATTTACAGACTCTCAAATTCCTCATAATACTCCTCATCAGTATTCACTTGTTTCAGGCTAACCAATTCATACATAGGGTCAGTATATGCATTCTCACTACATCGAGCTCGCATTTTAGTTATGTAATTGTTCCAGCTTACCTCACTGAGACTGCACTAATTCTTCATGAATTGTTGGTGCCACTGAAGAGCACGACCATCGAGGTGCATCATCACTATTTGGACTTTGTCCGGCTTCTTAGTCTGATTGGCCTAAAAAAACTACTCGATCTTGAGCAACCAGCCCCTGAAATCTGTTTTTTTAAGTCTTGGGCATTCGATTTTCGAATACTTAGTCTGAATCTTGCTACTGCCAAACATTCCAAACTGGAGCTGTATCTTTTGCTGGGTTGCGTTTTCGTCTTCACCCAACCCAATGAGATTCTTTTGTTTCCCTTTAGAAGATTCCACAGCTTCTGAACTGCCCGATCCTGCTTCATTGGATGAACCGTCTATTCACAGCATCACTGATTCAAACATTTTCCACACCTCAACACCCATATTTTCCAATCCAACTTTCAACTCTGACCGCAACTCACTACGAAGCAACTCTATACTATTGCCCATTTTAGCATCCATTTTTTCAAATTCCTTTTGAGGCTGACTTAATTCCTTTTGCATCCTGGTAGTAGTTCCTTCCGTCATTACCAAGATTCACTAGCTCTGATACCAGTGTTAACTTGCAACCAAAAGAAAAAGAAAATCCAGAGAAAAGAGAGAAGATATAAGATAGAAGAAGAATAAAAATAAAAATAAGAGAGAGAAGGTAGTGGAATGTGTAACTCAATGCTATTGCGTGTGCTCTGCCCTCAATTACATACATTCTCAATAACAGAATGTTGTCTCAGTATTCACACACTGATGGCCTTCACCACAATAACTAACATTATTTGATTGCAAACAACTTTGGACTAAGCTAAGGCCTAATAACCTTGCCCAATACAAACATAACCAGGTCTGTGGCCCAACAATCACAGCTTGACCCTTAACACATTGACCCATATAACTCACGAAAGGTACTAACTTTTTACTTCAATTTTTATTAATATTCCCATTGAAACTGGGTTTTGTTTGGTTTCTGTGAAATCTCAAGAAAAGGAAAGAAAATGTTGGAACTGTATGACGTTTCAATTTTGAGTCAAACTGATAAAAAAGTACTTTCCATTTTTAGTTTTTTTAGTTCATATGTTTGTTATTATGGTTTAGTTTTAATCTTTTAATGAGGAAATTCAATCATTTTGATGAATTTCATTTGATTTTGACAAAATATGTTTTATTTAATTGTTTACCGTCTTCGCTTCATTTTTATTGCTTTGAGAGTGAAATGTGGTTTCAATTATGCTTGAAATTAAGGCAGAAAGAAGGGAAAAAAAACTTTCAAAGTGATAAAACTAATCAACTAAGCATTAGATTAGCTTTTTTATGCATTATTGAATTGCATAATCAACTCTTGATTGGTCCTTATAATCCTTGGCATAAACCTAGCAGTTAGTTTTGGAAGTTAAGGAGAAGCTTGAAAGAAGCATTGCCAGATGGAAAAAATGGAAGACATGATTCTCTGGTTTCTAAAGGTCCGGAGATTTTTTGTCAAAGAAGCTGTCGTTAAGTTGACAAAAGCTATTGTATCCTTAACCTATGCATTCATCTCTTGTGGCTATAAAACTTTATTTATGTGCAGTTAAATGATGCCTTAATAGCAATCATTAATTTTAGTTTAGGAAGATATAAAGTTCATGGAAGCTGATGGGGACCAAGACGACTCGTGTATTCTTTTTTTTAAAAAAAAAACTGTCTGTTTATTTCTTTGTTTGGTCAAGATTGGTTTATAACTTTGAACAGAACTGTTGAACTACACTTTCAGTTGCAAATTTTCTTGAAGTAGTATGAAGAAAATTTACAAAACTGTAATCTTATTGTATACCTAAAACCCTTATCCAGTTGTCCTTAAAGCTTTTTCTAGAGATGGCGTCAAGAATTTGGAGTTTCTGATTTGTCTGAAGATGCAGTGAAAAGAATAGCTGAGACTGGAAAAGGCTATGTGCATGACTTTCTTGTCATTAATAATAAACCAGTGCTCACCGTGGTGGCATCCAAGCACCTTCCTGTAGTAAGTTTCGAAGGTCACTGGCCATTTGCATCTGTGCATGGGCCGGGCCGGGTTGGGTTGGTTGAGCCTAGGCTCCATATCAACGAACTTCTTCTCTGCCCAGGCCTGGTCTGACCCGAAATATGGGCAGAATATTCTGTCCACGCCCGGCCAAGCCTACCAAGGCCCGCATAGGCTCGTCCAAATTTGTACACAGAATGATCGATCCTTCTTGACAATCTATATTACTAGACAAAAAATACCATGCCCAAGACCTGGCCCGTTTCTTAAACGGACCTCATTTTTGCCCAAGCCCATTTTTTGAACCAAATATTTCTACCCAAGACCTCTCAAACATCTTCAAGTTTGGACGGGTAGCCCGACCCTTGGATAGATGTGCTTCTATTCATATTTTTTGGCCTTGAAGGATACTCTTGTCTTGTTTGATACCTTTTAATGCACATGCAACAAAAAGATTTTGAGGTGATTTTTTTCAGAAAATAGAAAAAGTTTGCTTACATAAATGTGGATAATTACCAAGTGTAGGAACTAGGATGCTTTGACCCTGATTATGGTGATTCATGACAGCTATGCTCTATTTCTCCTGCACCTAGAGGCGAAGGTAGGGGGCACGCAGGGGCCTTGGCCTCCCCTTAAATTTTTTTAATAAGGGTAAAATTATATTTGAACCTTCAAATTTTATTTGACTTTCAATTTGTCCCCCCTAAATTTTTTAAGAGTTTTGAAATAGAGTAAAATTATGTTTGGCCCTTCCAAATTTTGTTTGACCCTTTAATTTGGCCCTTCCATTTGTAGAATTTGTTTGATATAATAAATTTGGTAAAACTTTTAATTTAAACCCCATTCATTATTAATAGCTTAATTCTCTCTATTTATCTTTTCAATCAATCAAATAGTTACATTTACATTAATTATTTTTTTTAATATTTTTCATTCTATGTTCATAAGAAAAAAAATTAATAAAGTTAAACAATTACAATATTTAATACGAATTGTGCATTTAAATTATTTTTTTTTAAATATATGTAATCTTATGATTTTTTTTATAATATGAAAAAAAAAATTATGCATATTTTAATTAGGCAATAATTTTTTTTGACGTTGAGACTTTATTTCTTATTAATTTTTTTTTTCATATGTAATATGAATTATAATATTAAAAAATTAAAAAAAATATATTTTATTTTAAGGAATTTATATATTGTTTGAAAATTTAATATCTTATATAATATTTAAATTTAATATCTTATTTGCCCAAGGCCCGGTCCGATTCGAGCCGGCGAATAACCTTATTTTTGAACATGTTTATTTCATAAACGATTTTTATTTTTACTTTAAATCTTTATATGTATATTCCGACTAGACCTGCTCATGAGTCCGATAGCCCACTCGACCAGGTAGGCACGTATTAGACAAGAATTTTTATGATTCGGGCCGGCCCGAATCACTGTTTCTATAAAAAAAAAAGTAATGTATTTAAAATTTAATTATAAAAATATGTAAATATTAATAAAGAATTATTTTTTAATAAATTTGCTAACAGTGATCTGGGTCGATGGGCCGAGCCTGGGTAAGGAAAAAAAATTCCGGGTCAGGACCGATCCATGAATAAGTCTAAATTTGGGCCCCCTCGTCAATATTTGTGATTTCACCCCTGCCTGCACCAATGGATATTAGACCATTCTTCAAATAATTATCCCCTAATTAGACCATTGAATTGGAGTCTAAATGAGAAGTGAGACATGTATCTCTGCTCATGAATTAGTTTCTATTTTTTTCTTTTTTTTTGGGGGTCTAGACACAGTTCTTCTATCCTCCTTAAGTATAAATCACCTTGCTCTCCTCTAGATATTTGATAGACCAAATCTTCTTGTTTTGAAGATCATGTTAAGTCAAAACAGAGTTTAATTTCAACTGCTGTACTTCAAATATGCTTATGAGATGTTTAAGCTTCCAACAAAAGTCATTATTTTCCTCGTTACAGGTTGCATGATCGTCTTGAGAATGAGAAACTATGCATATTTTTTACTCGGAATATTTGATCTGCAGGGCTTTGGCACCGAAAATGCAGATCTCAGCTTTTGAACTTTCTTGGTAATTTACAAATTAGTTGCAAAATATTTTTGGAACTTCAATCATTTTATTTGTTTCCTTACCACTATATCAACATTAAGCTGTTAGATAAATGTGTTTGGCTGGCTAAAGAATAAAGATAAAGAAAAACGAAAGCATCAATGTTAACTTCTGAGTTTCTTACAATTGGTGTCTACATGTGTTTGAATGTAATAGAATATAATCATTATCATATCTCCAACCGTTACTAGAGAGAGAGAGAGATCATGATAACCTTTTTTATATTATTGGATACTAACGTTGTGTAAGTCTTTCTGTTGTCACATTAACTGATATCTCATATGCTCAATTAATAAGTTTAGTTCCCAGACAATCTTATTAAAATTTGCATATGATTCATAAGCTGTTTCTTTGTACTTCTTATGTTTATTTAACTCTTTGAAACTCTTCTTTCCTATTTACTGATGTTTGAAGGCCTCACTTTCTGTTTTACTGTTCACACTATGCTTGCTTAAAAGGTTCTAATTTTTGCACTCCTTCCAAAACTATTGATAAGGCCCTGCAAGCTCAGTGTCAATCTAAATCCAGGTTGGAGAGAATTAACTGCAAGTGTCTCATTCTTATTGATTTTATCTGCCATCTGCCTGCTCATGGTACTTGTTTGGATACTTTATTTGCCTAGCATTTCTTACCATTGGGCAGATATACAGTCTTGTGTTACCAAATAGCTCCTTAAACTTGACAAACTTCAACTCTGATATCCATTAATTCGTCCAACTTGTATAGGCGTCTATATTAATCTCTCTACCACCTTAACACCACGCAAGTGCACGTATCGTTGACAAATAATATAATGAAAAGTAGAGTGTCGAACCCACGAAGAATTGTTACTAATTTTGCTAAGTACTAAAATTAAAACAACTTAATCTTATCTAAACAACTAATTAAAGATGATAATCAAAAACTAAATTAAAAGAAACTAATATTAAAAACAAGTAAATTAAAAAGGGATGAATTCAATTAATTATGAAAAGCCTAGGATTACAACTTCCCTCAACACTTCGCTTGAATCTCTCTCTACCTCTTCACTTGATTAATGATCATGAGTTGTTAACCTAGAGTTCTATCTTATTTATAAGGATCTTCCGATGGTCTCATAAAAATATCTTTTTTAACCAATTAACTATGTTCTTATGATAATTGAATTAAAGAATAACTCATTAAGCTTAGGCTCTAACAATGGTTACACATGACAAGTAAGTCTATTCCTACCCTACCTGCAGATCAATTCATTCTAATAAATGAATATGAAACATGTGTTATTCAATTCATGTCTAACACTAAACTCCCTTTTCCAAGTTATATTTAGGTTAACAAATTAATCTAATTGGTGACCAATCAACTAGAAGCATTAAGAACAAGAATGAACAAACAACTCAACAAACCATTAAATTAAGCTAAAGAGATAAAGTAAATTCAAACTATGTGTTGAGTTCCATTGAAATCCTAGTAAAAGAGATTTAGTTCATGATAATTAATGAAAACAAATAATAAAATAGTTTCACCATCATCAACAATACAAGAAAGATAAAGAAGACAAAAGAGAAAAAAAGAAACAAAGAGTTGTAGTTCTTGAGTCTTTAATCTTCAAGCTTCCAGTCTTCTTGAGAGAATTTGATGGTGGCTATCTTCTTGAGAGAGAATTAGGTTTCTTGATGTCTCATCCTCTTTATTTTGACCTAAAAGAGTCCTATTTAAAGCGTCCAAGATCTCCTGGAGTCCGAAACTTCGTTCCCAAGCAAAACAGGTAAAATTTGCATTTTTGCGATTTTTTTCCTTTTTCGTGGTACTGTTCACGAGCTCCCGGCGCCACGACGCCACTGCTACTGCCTCCTTGGTGTTTCTCCTCCCCTTTTTTCCCGAATTGGTTCCTGTCGACTTCTCGAACTTCGTCAGCTGTTTTGACTGGGCAAATCTTGTTCGATTTTGACGCGCCTTATACCGTTGGAAAGGTATGGAAGTCAACTTCAAAAGTCAAAGAGAAGTTTTCTCATTTGAAATCTTTAAGACCGAGTTTTTCTTGAAAGAAGGTCCGGAGGTCGAATCTGCCTGCTCATTGGAATGCACTGATTTTTGTCGTTTTGCACCTCGAAACTCCAGATCACCTTGGACCTATAAAAACACATAAATAACAACTAAATAACTATTTTTAAACATAAAATGGATAATTAAAATAAATATAAAAACATCTAAAACTAATCAAATCCTAATAAAATCCTCAAGGATTTAGTCGATTTAAATGCATAAAAGGTGGCAAAATAATTATATTTCCTAGAGTTATCAATCGTACAGTTCAAGCCATTCTGATAAAAGCAGAACAAATTGCTTTTGCAGGTCTCTTGTTTGTATTGATATAATTTCAATATAACAGGCACAAAACTAAGGGCTCTTAATTATGACTTGATGGGAGCTCCCCAATCCTAGTCTGTGTTTTTAATTGGTTAATGTTTTTATTATTATTGTTGTTGTTTGGTTTTCTACAATTTTCACATATAAGATATCAATGCCACATCTAATTGACTAATCAATGAAGCTTGAAAATTAAAAATATGCGATTTTAATGTATTCTCACTGCCTTTAATGTCATTTGCGTATTTTCCTGGATATTTCATATCGTCTTGTGTGTTTTGAAGGTGAAATTTTGCTCTTTGGAAACTGTCAGAAAGGAATACTTTACAGAAGAAACCATACCAGTCAACTTTAGAGACTGATGCAATTATCATACATCCTTAAGACTTGCAATTTTTGGCAATCCACTATTTGTAATATGTCAATTGAAAGATTTACCATATTTTGTCCTATTTAATTTATTGGCATTAGCTGGAAAGAAAAACAACCCAGAAAATGGATTTCTTTAAAGACAAACATGCATTAGCCTTACCGAATTTTCATGTAGGTATGCCTGAACTCTAAGCTTTGCAAGTCAGCAAGCTTGACAATTAAGTTCCTAAACTTGCAAGTTCTTAAGCTTGACAATCTGATTCGTAAGCTTGAAAGGTATCAAAGCTTGATAACTAAAGCCTTACCGAAATTTTCAAGTAGACAAGCTTGAATTCTAAGCTTTGCAAGTCATTAAGATTGACAACTAAGTTCCTATGCTTGCAACTTGTCAAGCTTGAAAACTTGAGTCTTAAGCTTGAAAGGAGTCAGGCTTGATAGCTTAAGTCTCATTGAATTTATAGGCAAGTAAGCCTGAAATATGAACTTAATTGGATATCTTATAAATTACCAGGCTTGAAAAGTCTACCCAAGCTAGGCTAAGAAACCTACAAGGAATGCTAAGGAGGCCTAGTGCTCAACTTGGCGATACTTCAGAAGTCTGGTATTAATAACCAGACGCAATCTATATAAGTTCAAGATGAACTCACTATTGGAATATTTAGTCTGAAAATTGTGTAATCTTGTTATCAGTTTAAAATTTAATTTAAACAAACCAACACATACAATAGAGGAAACATCGGGCCAAAGAATATTACTTACATAATAACAAAAGAATCAATAAGATTACTTATTTTCGAAATTTTTTCGTCAAATCTAACCACACAATATTCATATTGAAAGAATTTTCTCGTTATTCTCGTCTCAATATACACAAAGGAGGTGCGGGCTCCTTTTTATGCTTCCAAGTCCTTTCCCGAATACAAAAATCAAATGTCAAAAGAGAATCATCCATTAGGCAATGTCAAAATAGAATAGTTTAAAACTATTGTGAAATTACTGTTCGGAAAAAAATTATTTTTCCTTTCTTTCTTTATTTTAAAATTTTTTTAAGAACTTTTTGATTTTCTGAATAGTCGTTATCTGCCCTCTTGATTTTCGCTTTTAATACAAAAATCAAACTCCTTTTGGAAGTCTCTTTTATTACAAAAATAAAACTCCAAAAGGAAGTCTAGATCCAATGTATCAAAATAGTTCAAGAGTCTAATTCGAATATGTTAAAGAGTTCAAGTGTCTAATCCATTATATCAAAAGAGTTCAAGTATAGAACAAAACCAATTTCAATTTCAAAATCAAATTCCTTATTTGTTTTATTTATTCCTTTTTAAACATTATCTATCTTATCTTTTATTCTCTTAATTTTGTTTCCAAAATTAATAAAAGAAATATGCTTTGTAGAACATATATTCCTAACAATCTTCCGCTTGCTCTAAAAGCATTTTCAAGCATCTCTCGCATAGTCGTGCTCTCTAAGTTCAAATTAAAAGGTTTTCCAGCTAAAGCCTTAGTGAATGGATCAGCTAAGTTTTGGCTACATGCTTAAGTTAGGATCAAACCTATTAACGATTGAGTGATTTAGGATTAAACTTTTTATTTAAGTTTATTAAGGATGTAACCTTTTTGAATTGTGATAATTAAGGACTTTTGATAACTAAAAGATGCGTTTGAATAACACGCGTCTAATTTATCAGCAATGAATGCTATATGTAATTTATTTTGTATATGTGGCAGTCGAAAAATCAAAACAAAAAACTCAAAAAATTAAAAGAAAATATTAATTTTATTTGTCTAAACCCAATAAACCTAAATCCCTAATTGAAGAAACCCTAGAAATAACTCTGGTTCATATATTGAAAACTTGCCAAGAGAATTGGCAAGCCGTATATGACTTAAAGGGAATGAAAATCATGAGTCAACTATGTTTTGAATCTTGAAATCCTCGAACTTAATATCAAAACCAAGTTTTTTAATGATCCGAGCATGCTTATGGGCAGCCAAGAGGGATTGTTTCTCGGTTATGGCTCCGGTGCAAACCATTTTTCCAGAGGAGAATATGAGTGCAATGGTTTTGGGTTCCTTTATGCTCATAACCGCTGCAGCAAACTTGTCGGGGTTGTATTCAACGTTCCATTCATGATGGGAAATGACTTTGAGGTCGAGCTTGCAACCCAGGTTCACAGTCGACACCACATTTTCAATGGTAGGGACAATGCCAGACCCAGAATCCAGAGCTAGAGGGTGCCTGGACCTGGAACTAGAAGGTTCAGAAACTTGGCTACTGACTAACACTTTATCAGCTACCATGGTTAATCTCAAGAATAACAACTCTCCTTTGAAAGTAATCTTTAAATGCAAGAATGCAGTGTTTAATGATGAACAGAAATTACAGAATTCGATAGAAAACATGAAACTGTAAATTGTTCTCTTGCCTAAGAAGTAATAAGAAAAAGAAAAGGCGGCAAAGAAATCCAATTCCAACTGGGAGAAGGTAATTTGATGAATAACTTGTTACTTATGGCTTTTAGGGATTGAACTGATTTTGGGGATTTTATCTTTGTATTTTTTTTTTTTTCAATTTTTATGTTTTTTTTAATTATTATATTTTTTTCTTTTTTCTTAATTGCATGTGTAAAAAAAAATTCATGTAAGCATTTTTTCTGAACATCACTCATTGTTTTGACGCATGTGCATCAAACAATGTCAAAAGTTCTTAATTGCATATCTTGAACTAATTCAAAAAGATTGCATCCTTAATAGACTCAAATGAAAAGTTTAATCTTGATTCGCTCAAATAGTAATAGGTTTAATCCTAAATTGAGCATTTAGCCCTAAGTTTTCAGCTAAAGCTATTAGGGTTACCTCTACATCACCTCGCTGCACTACATCTCTAATCAAGTGAAATTTTCAGTCTACGTGTTTTTGCTTCTTATGGTTCCTTAGTTCCTTAGACTGAGCAACTGCACCGCTATTGTCCAAAGAACTTCATAGGTGCAAAAGCTGTAGTACCACCTCAAGATCCTATAGGAATTTTCGTAGCCAAATAGCCTATTTTGCAGCTTTAGATGCAACTACATGTTCAGTTTCTGTTATGGGGTCTTCTACAAAATATTGTTTCACACTCCGCCAACTAACTGCTCCACCTCCTAAAGTAAACATATAACCTAAAGTTGACTTTCTAGAATCCTTGTCTGACATAAAATCAGAATCTGTGTATCTCACTAGTACTAACTCATCACTAGCATATACAAGCATATAATCCCTAGTTCTTTTTAGATACTTTAGAAAATTCTTTACTATTGTCCAGTGTTGAGGTGCAGGATTGGACTAATATCAACTGATCATTCCAACTGCAAAAATATATTTGGCCTAGTACACAACATAGCATACATGAGACTTCCTACATTTTTCGTATAAGGAATCCTTCTCATTTGCTCAATTTCCTCATAAGTCTTGAGAGACTGATCCTTCGAAAAAGTAATTCCATGTCAGAAAGGCTAAAAACTTTAATTGGAATTTTTCATGGTGAAGCTAGTAAAGATCTAATCTATATATGCAGCTTGGGACAAAAGCAATAGTTCTATTCTTTTCTCTGTGTAACTTGATCCCAAGTATAATTTGTCTCTCCTAGGTCTTTTATATCAAACTGTTTAGCTAACCAACTCTTAATAGTAGACAATGCCCCTATGTCATTTTCAATCAGTAATATGTCATCCAAATCAAGAATAAAAAAAGCTAGAACATTTTACTAAATTTTCTTGTAAACACAAGGCTCATCAATGTTTTGACTGAATCTAAATGATTTAATCGTTTGATCAAGCTTGATGTTCCATCATCTGGATGTTTTCTTCAATCCATACATGGATCTGTGCTACTTGAACACCATGTGTTCCTAACCTTCACCTATGAACTCCTCTAATTGTGCATGTAGATGTCTTCCTCCATATTTCCATTAAGGAAAGCTATCTTGACATCCATTTGTCAGATTTTGTAATTTGGTACTGTAGTAATAGAAAGAAGTATCCTGATGGATTTAAGCATAGCAACTGGAGAAAAAAATTTCTTCATTATAGATTCCTTCTTTTTGAGTATACTCTTTTGCTACCAGTCTTTCTTTGGAGGTTTCTACTTTCCATCTACTCCTCTCTTCATCTTGTAGATCCATTTACACCTAATAGGTTTGACCCCATTTGATGCCTCTGCAAGTTCCCAGACTGAATCGGAATACATAGATTCCATCTCTTGGTCCATGGCCTTTAGCCAATTCTGAGCATCCTCATCCTGTAGAGCTTCCTTGTAATTAGCAAGATCCTGTACTTGTTGGTCCGAGATAGCCGTAAATGTTTCTTCCACCAACTTGTACCTGACTAGTAACCTAGTTACCCTCCCATTACGATGATGCTTGTCATAACGGTTTTATGATCGCTAGATGATTTTTGAAAGAAAAAAAAGAGTCGCCGCCAATCTTTTTTGGTTAGGTGTGATTGGACACCTAAGAAAATTTATAATTTATAAAATTTTAAATTTAATAAAAAATTATTAAATAGATAATTATGGTCTGTGAGAAACAAAATTTGGGATCGGGAGTATGACTACGTGTGGGGAAGGTGTTAGAGCCCCTACAACCTCCGTTAAAAGAATAGTACACATTAATAATATGTTATCCTTAATCTTGAAAAAATTAATTTTAATTGTGATAATAATAATTTCCTTAATCAAATCAACATGGCTTAGTCTGATGCTGAGAAGATAGCTTTTTGAACTCCATTTGGAAATTTTTACTACACTATCCTACCTTTTGAATTGAACAACTCAGGTGCAACTTATTAGTGTGTCGTTACAGCTGTCTTCCATGAAAGATGCATGACTATATGGAAGCCTACGTAGATGATATAGTGGTGAAATCAAAGAAAGCCTCAAATCACTTTGGACATTTAAGAAGAGTGTTTAAGCGGTGTCGAAAGTACAAGTTGCGGATGAATCCATTGAAGTGTGCATCTGGAGTTTCAGTCGGGAAATTCATAGGTTTTGTAGTCCACAGAAACGACATTGATGTTGATCCCACAAAAATAAACGATATTCAGTCTATGCCACCTCCGATGAATCAAAAACAACTTAAGTTTTTTTTTTTTTTTTTTAGGAAATAAGAGTTTGATGGTGAAATAAAAATTACCAAATGGAGTTCCAAAAGCTATCTTCTCTGCATCACTTCAATCATAGTTCCTTTTCAAGCTTTGCTAAAAAAATGAATTTCATTCGAATGGGTGAACAATAGCAAAAAGCATTTGATAAGATCAAAGACTTTTTGACTTCTCCAACAACCATAATCATGCTTATGAAGGACCAACCAATGATATTGTATCTTACTTCTACTCCACAATCAATTGGTGCTTTACTAGAACAGAAAGTGGAAGAGCAAGAACGACCTGTGTATTACTTGAGCAAATGCTTACATAGAAGTGAGTTAAATTATTCACCAATTGAGAAATATTGCCTTGCATTGGTATTCACTACTAAAAAATCTACCACTACTTCTTGGCTCATAAACTCGTAATAGCAGCCAAGTAAGATCCTATCAAAATTTTGCTCTCAAGATTAGCTCTATTATGAAAAATAGCAAAATGTCTTCTTCTACTTGGAGAGTTTGATATATCTGTTGTTTAGTCAAAAGCCATCAAATCTCAAAAGCTTTCAGATCTACTAGTGCACTTTCCATCTCAAAGCAAATAAGCTTTGCATTACTCCATCCCAAATGAATTTCATGAAGAGGTAGGTTTCACCAATACAGAAGAAGGGGAATGGAACTTCTATTTCGATGGTTCTTCAACTGTTTTTGGAGGAGGTGCTGGAATAGTCCTAATCCCACCAAGTAGAGAAGTTGATTCCTCGATAAAGAGTCCCGAGTTAATCTCTTCTCATTCGAGTACAAATGAGATCTATTTAGAAGAAGAGCCAAGAAGAGAAAGGTGCTCCTTAACTCCGGGTTTAAAGTTAAACTCCTCAGAATCAGGCAGAGAACCTATATCCTTAGCCTTCAAATTAGATTTTCCTTGCACTAATAATCAAGCAGAGTACGAAGCATTGATCTTGGGTTTATTCATTGCTAATGCTATTAGGATCAACAATCTTTGTATTCATGGAGATTCCATCCTTATTATGAAAAACACTAATAGGGAATTTTCATTAAAAGAAACCGTGCTAACTTCTTACAGAACTCTTGTTGCTCTATGGAAGAAGTTTCAAAATGTAAGATGGGAACATAGCCCGAAATCCTCAAATAGGTATACTAATGCTTTTACTACCTTATCTTCTAAAATTCATATTCCGGAAGAGAGTCAGAATATCACTATGTCATTAGTCAAAAGAATTATGCCTTGTCCAGCAAGTGAGTTGCTACAGCCTCCATACTATGAATATGATGAGGATACATACGCCTATCATTGAAAAGTTAGTTTTGCCTACTTTTGCTAACATACTGAACTTGAAACACTGTGTTAATCCATTGTGTTTTATACTATAAAAGTACTAGTGGAGTATTAGCAAGATGTGTTTCCAAGCATGAAGCACAAGAAAGATTGAAAGAGGAAAATGACTAATGGTGTTGAAAGAAAGGTTCACCATTACATCGATTACTCTAAAGAGTTCGATACTTTTGGCCAACAATGTCCAAAGATGCATTACAACTTCAGAAGTCTTGTCGCAACTGTTTTGAATATCCAAATGTTAAAGAATGCAACTTTATTGAAAGTGTTGGTGATTAGTGTAGACCTTACATTGATTATCTTAAGAACAGAGTTCTTCCAACCAATTATCACGATGCAAGATAGCTTAAGAGGCGACCTCAAAGATTTTTTATGAATGGAATGATCTATTCCAAATTTCATTCGCAGGAAGAACATTAAAGTGTGTTTGTCCGGCTAATACACATCCATTATTGGAAGAAATACATGGTGGGACTAGTGGAGAACAAGAAAGAGGTAGAAAGCTTACCAGAAACTCTTAGACATTAGGTATTACTGGCCTACTATGGAAACAAATGCTTTAAATATTACAAGGAAATGTTACCCATGCCAAGTTCATGGAAATGCTACGTGCTCTAGTAATAGAACTCCATAGCATCACTACCTCATGACCTTTCCATACTTGGGCATTTGATTTGATTAGATCTATTAATCCTTATTCTAAGGGCTATACATGGAATTTAGAGACAATGGAATGTTTCACAAAATGGGTAGAAACTATTCGTTTGAAGAATGCAACAGGTCCAGCTGTAGCAAACTTCATCAAGGTGAACATGATCTGTTGGTTTGGAATACCCAAGAGAATTCTCTAGGATAATGGCATTTTTTTATCAATTTTAATTCCAGGGAATTACTTTCTCTTTATGATGTTGATCATGTGAAGTCATCTCCTTACCATCCAAAAGGAAATAGTCAAGCTGAAGCTACTAACAAAACCTTACTCAAGATGCTTAGTAGGATGGTCCATGAAGAACCGAATGTGATGTGAATCTCTTCCAGTAGCATTATGGGCATATAAAACTTCAAAGTGAGGACCTATGAAGGCGACTCCTTTTTCACTAGTATACGGAACAGAAGCTGTACTACCAGCTGAAATACTAGTGCATTTTGTAAGACTAGCTTTGAACACAGAGTTTGATAATGATGCTTTATGGATGTTGAAACTTGAAGTGTTAGAATAAAAAAGAGATAAAGCAAAGAAGAACTTGTCGGTGGACCAAAGAAGATTGGGTAGAGTTTATGATAAATTGGTGAAAAGGAGAAATTATGAAAAAGGTGATTTGGTACTACGTGCTGCAGAACACATCAAAAGGGGAACACCAGCCTTTATGTTCAGTCCAAAGTTGAAAGGACCATATATTGTGCATGAAGTGAATGGAAGTGGATATTGCAAGTTGATGAATCCGGAAAACAATGCTTTGACAGCACCCATCAACTTTCAGTACATCAAGAAATTCCATGTGTGAGACTTATACTTTACGTTTTCTCTTCAATATTATATCATGAATAAAGCTCAATATAAGTCAAATTCATACATCTAATCCTTGTAACGGAGCTTGATAATTGAGAATTGAATCGTACTTTAGCCGCAACTTTATCGCTTAAATTTTGGTTGTATTTTACTACTCATAACCGTGGATTTATCGCTTGTACCTTGCTATATGTTACTACTACTATAGCCGCAGCTTCATCGCTTATATTTTGGTTGAGATTTATTATTTATACTTGTAAATCATACATTAACCGCAACTTTAATGCTTTCTAAAAGGATTGAATAAATCTCCTGAACATCAAGTTGAGAGATATTCTCCACCTGATGTAAAGTTAATAAAAGTTCTTCTTGGTCACATATACACATAACTTTGTTCTACTAATAAGAACAATTATTAGTTATGGAAAAATGAAGAAAGACATCAATATCATAGCGAAAAATTATAAATCAACATCAAAGTTCCAAAACAAAGGAAACTATAAGAAACAACAAAGAAAATAAAAATCTAGCCAACTATGTAGCTCCATGGAGAAGAGCCGATACTACCAAACTAAGAAATGGTTTACAACTATTTTCGCAACTCAGCCTCGTGACTCTTCTATGACTCTAATTCTCTCTGCAGCAAGTCAATCTTTTCGATAACTTCTTCTATTTCTGCTTCCAATTGAGCCTTGTTATTAACTCATATGGAGAGAAAAGCTTTGGCTCTAGATGTGCAGGTGGCAACACAATCAAGCCTAAATCCAGCTTTCACACCATCGTCCATAAAGTACAACATTAGTTGTAACTTTTTCGAAAAAATGATGGACCATAGAGCATCACCAATCAACAAAACTTTTCCCAATACATCCAATGTGTTGGAAAACTCAGCCTCATGCATATAACAATATACATAAAGATAACATAAAACTTAAACGAAAAAAAAAACATAGAAATAGCAGATTTCCTTCAAGATCTTAGGTTGTGATCTGCATGTGGTTAAAATTTATAAGCATTTAAAATTTCACAATCATGAGATTAGTGATAATACTTAAAATTTCCCTCATGAGATTGTTTTGTAAGAATTTGAAACCCATCTTAGCTCTTAGAAACTTCAATCCAATTCGGAAACAATTACCCAATTAAACTAGAACCCTATCTCCTAACTTTTAGGAATCACACTCCCTCTAGGAAACAATTTCCAATTGGATTAGGACTCTAACACTTAATGTCGTTGGCAGAGGCAACTTCCTTTACCCATTGAACAACTATTGGCAGCCCATGATAGGACTACTGTCCACCACTTTCAAAGGATGCTGGATGCCCAAAGATGGGCTGCTGGCTGCCTCGCATGGTAGCACCAAGATAGATAACAATTGCCATCTTTTTGGCCACCGGATGGGAGGTGCATGTGCAGCAACGTTTGCTATCCATCCCGTCCATGGTTCATGCCTGAACCAGCCTTTAAACATGAATCATATTTATGCTATCAAGCTATCCAAATTCCAACAAGGATGTGGAATGATTCCACTCAAGTGCATGGACATTTTAGGCACACAAACACTTTCAAAACCACCCTAAAAAGTTTCAACATTGAAGCAACTTCGTTTTAAGCCCAAAATAGATTTTATTAAAATGTTTTAAGTAAAACCATTATGAATCGTATTTTGCAGTAACTTAAACTCAAAATCCAGAATTTCATAAATCCAGAAAACAAAAAGTAAAAGCCCTAAAAACAACCCCAAAACCAAACTCAAAACAAATATACTAGGCATCAAATCTTTTCGGTTTACTAAGACCTGCCAGGGAGAAAGCTTTTTTCTTTTCATGTGATCAAGCTAATTCAATCTATGACTTTAATCCGAATTGATTAAAACATTTTTAATCTTCCATTTAAACATTTTAAATAGGATTATAAGTCACATTAGCATGCTGTCCAAATTTTAATATTTATTGAAAAATGTTTTCAAAATTTCATACAAATCGAACATCTCTAAATTAACACACAAATCAACTTATTTGATAATTACCAAGAATCCAGCATGTAAACCACATGAAATCAACAAACCTTATGCTATTATACCACTATTAGGAAACTCGCCCTCATGCATATCATAATATATGTAAAGATAATATAGAACATAAAATGCAGCGAAAAATAATATAAAAAAAACATAAAAATAGTTGATTTTCCTCTAAATCTTAGTTTATGATGTATATGTGGTTAAAAATAAGCATTTAAAATTTCACAATCATGAGATTAGTGATCATACCTAATTAAGATACTGTAATCTTAATTATGTTGTTCCTCAAATGAATGCTGCAACAAGATGATTACCTCAAGGACTCTCAAAGTCACGAGCAGCGTAGGTCTACTACCTCTAACAATGATCCACACGAACGAATGTTAGAGCCTTCTTAAGGCTTGGGGATTCACCAATGTTAGTTGTTTGGCTCTCGATCACAATCAAAATATTGTCTCTCTTTGTTTTACCACAAGACCTAACCCATTTGAACTCTTCTATGGTGTGCGACAACAAAGGAAACAGTAATGGAGGATGGAGAAAAATGCAATAGGTTTTTGTTCTCTCCTTGATTGAATTCTTTCTCACAAAATCATAGTTAAGAAAACAAGTTTTCTCTAGAGAATAATACTCAAATCGACAAGTTTTGGGAATAAGATAAAATAGAGTTTAAACTTACTTTAAACTCCTAGCTCAAGAGGAACTCTCTTTTTCTCAAGAGTCTTGGTTTTGACAAACCACTAACCATTAGCTAGCTGATCGAACCTTCCCCAGTATGTGACCACATTCGGCTACCTAGGGGATAGGAAGATAGGAGTTTGATTCTCAATCAAAGTCCTAGTCATGGAGAAACTCTTTTTCATCAAGCTTCCTAGTCAAACTCTAACTCTAACCTTTAGAGTGCATAGCCGAATCAATCCTTTAATTAGTCTAGGTACATTGGCTGGCCATCCTTGTTAGGGAGGAAGAGTTTGATTCAAAATCAACCTTTAAGCATCCCTATAGGATTCGACCAATCTAGGTTGATGAGGATGGAGTTTGATTGAGAATCAAACTCCTTGCACAAGTGAAACTCTTTCACCTTGCAAGCCTCGGAGTTTCAGTCATACACTAACTCTTATTGTCATGTCCAAACCTAGACATAATTAAGGCAATGTTCGATTTAGCTAAGATCTAAGAAGATAGAGTTTGATTCATAATCACACTCCTTGAAGAAGTGAAACTCTTTCTCTTTTGGACAACTCCAAATTCAGCTAGGACATCTCATCTTAAGACATGTCTACATTTAAACAATATCTTATCAATACAATCTTATCCACAATGTAATTAAGACATCCCAAATTAGATTATCCAAATCCAATTTATGTCTTAATTCATCCTTAATTTAACTTATTCAATTAAGTCCTCCAAATTATAACATTTTTATTCAATTAAGTTCTACTTAATTAAATCCTAAATTTAATCCAATAATTCAATCTATTGTGTGTGACCCATTAGGTTCCCAACATGTTGGCAATGAGTATAATTATAATCTAAGTTTTTCAACGTAGTTTATAATTTATAAATATAGATCATGAGTGGCATATACCAGTGCATCATGACCACCCAAATGTTGAAAAGTCAAGAGGACCTCTTTAAATCTTTTAGTAACCAGCCTATCAGTGTAATTCAATCCTTTCACCAAATATCCCAAAAAGACCATGAGCATGGTGCAATGCTTACTCATGTAAACAATCCCTATTACTTCTTGCATCTTATGGTTAACCTTATGAATTTAGAGAAATGATTTCTCCTAAATTCAAAACACGAATCATATTCTGCCATCAAGCTGTCCAAAATTCCAGAAAGCATGTGGAACGATTCAATACAAATGCATGGAGATTTTAGGCACACAAACACTTTAAAATAGCCTTGAAATTTTCCAGCATTAAAGCAATTTCGTATTAAGCCTGAAATAAAATTTATTAAAATGTTTTTAACCAAGAACATTAGGAACCGTGGCAGCATGTTAAACTCAAAATCCAAAATTCATTAAGAGCAGAAAACAAAATTTAAAAGCCCCAAAGATAGCCCCAAAATCGAACTTAAAACAAACATACTAGGCATCATATCTTCTCGGTTTTACTAAAACATGTTGTGACCTTAATTCAGATTGATTAAAATATTTTAATCTTCCATTTAGACTCTTTAAACAAGATTACAATGCATTTTGCACATTCTATCCAGATAAGAATTTATTGAAACACTATTTTTTCAAAATTTTGCATGCGAATTGAAATCCCTAAATCAACACACAAATCAACTTTGATTATCACCAAGAACCAACATGCAAACCACATGAAATCAACGAACCTTAGACTCTGATACCATTGTTTTAAAAAACCCAAGCCTCATGCATATCACAATATACATAATAATAACGTAAAACATAAAAGCACAGCGGAAGAATTAAAACATAGAGACAACCAGTTTCCCTCAGGATCTTTAGGTTGTAATGTACATGTAGTCAATAATAGGCAATTTAAATTTTCACCCATACGATTAGTGATCATATCTACTTAAGATATTGTAATCTTAAGTGTATTGTTCCAAACACGAACACTACAACAAGATGATCACCTCAAGGACTCTCCAAGGCCACGAGCAACACAAGCGTACTGCCTCCAACGGTGACAAACACGAACGAGTGTTGGATCCTTTTCAAGGCTTGGGGATTCACCAATGCTAGTTGGCTAACTCTCGGTCAAAATCAAAAGGCTAACTACCTTGTTTTTCCTCTCAAGGTAGAAACTCTTAAATCATATCTTTGGTGCGGCCACTGGGGAACACTAGGAGGAGGAGGAGAATGATGATGTGCGACAACTAAGGTGTATCTCCGTGTCCGAATATCTTCTCAAATTTTTTCTCTCTTGGAAACTTATTTTCCACAAGTGAATTATCACACAACCATTTACACAATGGCCGGCCACAAGGGGATAAGTAATAAGAGTTTAAACACACTTTAAACTCCTACCTTAAGAGGAACTCTTTTTCTCTCAAGAGTCTTACTCATGACCAACCACTATCAAGTGGAGAGATGATCGAACCTACCCAATATAGAGACTATATTCGTCTGCCAAGGGATAGGGAAGATAGGAGTTTGATTCTCAATCAAAGTCCTAGTTGAGGGAAATTTTTCATCCTTAAGCTCCCTAGTTCAACTATCTCTAACTATTAAAGCTATAGTCGAATACTCGCACTATTATGTCTACATACATATTGTCTAGCCATAGTGATCACAAGGGAGAAGAGTTTGATTCAAATCAACCTCTAAGAATCCTTATAGGATTGTGCCAACCTAGGTAGGTAAGAATAGAGTTTGATTCTCAATCAAACTCCTAGCACAAGTGAAACTCTTTCACCTTGCAAGCCTCATAGTTTCAGTCAAGCACTAACTCTTAGTGTCAAGATCGAAATTAGACATAATCAAGGAAATTTTCGTTTATTCAAAATGTGAGAAAATATAATTTGATTCATAATCAAATTCCTTAAATAAGATAAACTCTTTCTATTTGGGATAACTCCAAATTCGAATAGGACACCTTATCTTTAGGACATGTCTACATTTAGACAATGTCTTGTCAAGATAAGCCTATGCACAATGTAATTAAGACATCCCTATTTAGATTTCCAAAAACCAAATTATGTCTTAATTCAATCTTAATTGAACTATTCATTAAGTCCTCCAAATTAAAACCTTTTACTCAATTAACTATTCAATACATAAGCAGCTGTTAATAACGCATCACCCCAAAAGGTGATAGACAAATTTTCTTGGGTCATCATAGACCTAACCATTTCCAGAAGAGTTCGATTTATTCTCTACACAACACCATTTTGTTGTGGAGTCCTCGGAAAGGTTAACTGCTTATTTATTCCTTTCTCATCACATAAATGTCTGAATTGATCAGACAAATACTTACGTCCTTGGTCTATTCTTAATGCCTTAACATTTTTATCTAATTGATTTTCCATCAAAGTCACATATTTTCTAAAGTATTCTAAAGCTTCATACTTGTAGAAAATCAAATAGACAAACTCGAAACATGTGAAATCATCGATGAATGTGATGAAATATACTCCTTCACTTCATGCCCTTACATTTATTGGGCCGCAAATATCAGAATGTATAAGTTATAATGGAAATTTTACTCTAGTCCCTTTACCAAATGGTTTTCTTGCCATTTTCTCGCTAGACAGTTTTCATGTGTTGATAGATTAACCTTTTCATAAGGCATAGTAATTCCTCTTTAGCTAATCTATCCATCCTTTGTTGCCCGATATGACCTAGTCTAGCATGCCAAATATCTACATCAATATTTGCATTCCTTGAAGAAGTAACTAGGGAAAAACTAGCATTATTGAAATTACTACATGAAGTGTAGTCAACATCCAAAAGAATAAAACCATTCGATAAATATCCAAAACCATAGTAATTTTCTCCCAAAAACAAGTTAACACTAGGACTGTCGAAGTTCAAACTAAATTCTAGGTTAAGAAGAACAATGACAGAAACCCAAATTTGTCAAATGCCGGGAGCAAACAACACGTCATGTAGGATAAGGGATCGACCACCACACATACACAACTTGCATATATTGATTCCCTTCACTTCAACTCTTGAGTTGTTTCCCACATAAAATCCAAATTTTCTCTTGTGGAATCGAACGAAAATCCATAAACACCATTTTGTCTTGTACTATATGGTTTGTGGCCCCTGAATCTATAATCCAGAAAGGATGAGATTTAGTTAATAAAATAGTACTGGACACAAATGTTGTATTGTTCAAATTATTCATAGCATCAGAAAATGCTTTAAGGGTTTGTAGCTTCTTTGGCTCAGTGCATTCACGAGTAAAAAGACCCTTTTTACCTCAGTTAAAACACTTGACCTTAGACTTCTCCTTTAACTTGTTCAAACCATATAAACATCGACATTAGGCTTAAATGCCTCAATCAAATCTTCCTCAAGCTGCAAATGCTTTGAAGCATCCTTAAATGTTTTGATGCTTTCATTATGGCTAAAATACAGCTTTATATGTTTCCAATTATGGGGTAGGGACCGAATGATAACCTGAACATATTGTTCTTTAGTTAGAGTGTGACCAACCTCTTTTAGCTCACTAATCATGTTTGACATCTGCCTTATATGCTGCCTCATGTTATGATTAGGGTGCTTCTTATAGGTGTCAAACTTGATTGTGTGTTGCCTTAGTTTGGTAATCGAATTTTTTCCAAATTTTACTTTCAAGGCACTCCACATCTTCTTAGCTATCTCATTCTTTCTGAATTTTTTGCATGATATCATTCTGCGTGCTGTTTAGACACATAATGCGAGCAATGTAGTTTTTTTCTTTTTCCAGGCGTTGTAAGCCTCTTGGTCCTTTCTATGTTGGGCCATTTTCCCATTTTCAGGCTCTTCTAGGATATTATTTAGAACTTCCAGAACCTCTTGTCCTTCTAGCACATACTGGTTTTTCATACTCCAAATCTCATAATTATCCCCATTGAGCTTTTCACTTTTGTTAAGCTCAGCAACAATGTTTTTGGAAGCAGATGTCATTGCACAAGATATTATACAATAAGACATACAAGCACTAATTAATGCCTAGCATACACATTTATTTTGTCACAATCCAAAATAAAATCAATGACAACCATCCATATAGTATTGAACTAAAAGCTCTCTAAGTTTCACAATCAAATTCCATAACAATATGTGTAATCAACACTAATTTATTTTATTCTGCAAAATTTCTTTTCTAAGATAACGAATATATCAGAACTCCCACTAGATTAAAATTACTCATAATTTTGCAAATTTATCACACAAATAAATAGAAATAAAATTTCATATATACATACATGATTAGTCTTTTAAATTAAACTTTCTAAAATAAACCATGTCCCTAATTAGAAGTTTCATAAAACAAATAATCTATAATCTACAACTTTTCTGGTGAATGGAATGGAATCCAAAAATTTCGCCGCTAGCTTAAAGTTCAAGTTAGCCATCCATGGATTTCCTACAACTTCTATTTTCCATTGCAAAGATTAAGGCCGATTGAGAGGGTCACAGTCCTATTTGCCCCCATATTCACATACTCTTTCAAAAAAGTTTTAAACAAGGTTACATAATCCTTGATGTGACCATTCTCCGTCTTAGACATCCAAAGATCGTCAAGAAGATCCTTTTGTCTCGAGTAAGAAGTGTGTTTTGTAACACCATATATTTGTTACGATAATTTTTTATTAGCACACTGCCACTTCAAATCAACTTATGGATTTTCTAATTAACACTAATGATGTGTTTAACAATATTATATTTTTTCGGATCTATTCGGTAATAGTTATTAAGTTCTCGTAGCAACCTACCGACTCTTACAAGTTGTGTCGTAGTCCTCATGACTATCGAAGTCTAGACAATTCTCGACATTATCTTCTGTAACAAATACAAAAAAAAATATGATTGATAAAATATATTCATAACACAAAATTCATAATGATTAAAAACAAATTTTAATCAATTTTGTGTTATCAGGACTCCCAAGATTTAGTTTAAGATTAAACAAACCAAGTAAAATTTGATCATTTGGCATTTTTTTAAAAAATGCTTGTAATTTTGTATTGGGCATCTGAATGCCCTTGGGAGGGTACCCAAATGTGATGCACTCGAAATAGTGTATCGTATTAAAACCTTGTACTAAATATGGTCAATGTTTAGTATAATAGTAAGCAATGGCCGAATCCACAGAGATTGTTCTTAATCATTAAGTTATTGAGTTATAACTTTAGCATCCAAGATAGTAAAGGGGGTTTGAGTTGTTTTTGAAAGTAAAGAAAAACAAGATTTAAAGAAATAATGTAAGATCAAATACGTAAAAGTATGATTAAGGAATCATTCTCCATCACTAAACATAATTAAGAATCAATATAAGAATTATCAACACCAATTATCTATCAAAACTTTCAACTGTAGATAACAACAAGCTCTACTACCCTAGTTCTTCCTTAGTTCGTTGTTAAATAGAACAAGCTCTCTATTTAATATCTAACCATCAAATAACGTAGAATAAGCTCTCTAGATTCAACTTGACAACAACTTTTTGATGAGAAAGATAGGTTGATCTGAGCAACAAACACACAACCTCGGATTGTTCAACTTATGTTATGCTCCACATCGCAATCACTAAAAACTTTAACATAATCATTAATCACAAATTGCTACTTATGAATAGGAAATCAAGACAATAACACGGATCAAGACTCCTAATCTAGTAATAGATAATTATCAAGATCTATCTAGTTGTACACCCTAAACAAATCAAGACAAATATCATGAACAATTTTAATGGAAGAACATAAGCAATCTTAATAGATAATCAATAAAAGATAATATCTGATAATCAATTACACAACCATGTCCAGGGCTTTGAAATCACCCTTAACCAAAAGAAAGTTTTAGCCTAGCATAGGCATAGATAAAATAAAAATTAAACTAAAAAGAAAATAAGAGAGTGGAGAAGAAGAAGAATATTAAAGAATTCAGCCTCTTGCTCTCTCTAATTCTCCTCTAATTCTATTCTATTCGGCCCCTTCAATTTCTGCCCAAGACAGGGTATTTATAGGATCTCCTTGAGGACTTGCGACTAAGGTAAGTTAAGGTGACTTGCGACTAGGGTTTTTTTTCTACAAGGAAAGTTATCTTGCCGCTAGGGCTTATTTGGATGGTTTAGGTAGTTTTCGGCTAGGTTATTTTGAAGGTGTGAGTTTAGGCAGCCGCATGGTGTATTTATAGGAAGTTGGAATTAGGTTAGCCACATGTTGTATTCTTTATGGGTAAGCAGCTTTTCCCTTGTGCTCGAAGCTTTAATACTTGTCCAAAATCATTCTTTTCAACTCCAAAGCATTCATTACTTTCTAAAATACCTACAAAACATAAACCCTAGTAATATATCAAGAAATTTAAGAATCAAAAAACATAGTATAAGGAAATTAGATAGAAAAATGTATGAAATTAAGCACTTATCAAACTCCCCCACATTTAACCTTTGCTAGTCCTCAAGCAAAACAAAATAAAAACAAGGTAAGAAAATCTAATGTAATCCACTTTCATAGGAAATCACGGTGGCACTTGGCATGTGACACTAGTCTTTAAACCCCTAGGTGTCCCTAGTGGAAAAGTTTAGTCTCGTGAGGGTTTACTATGATAATACCCACAAACATTGAAAACATAAGAAAAACTAAAGTATACTAAATATAATTACTCCTAATCCTTCCAATATAAATTATAGAAAACTACTGGATAAGTCTTATAAACTAGTCAATAGCTAAAGAATGTCACAAAGAATCATGCTTTAATGTATATGGTTTGAGTTAAGCCAACATTAAAATAACATATCAAAATAGTGCATATTCAAACTTAATCTCAACTTCTCACATGGAATACTCTCATGATTTTCACTCTATATAGTAGTGGTAAAGTGTTTACACTCAATCAATCTCATGAAAACAGTTCTACCATATGCTTGTTTGTCCACCCATTCTCCACTATTTAGAACATATAACTTCATAAATCAAGATGTCTTTATTCAAGGTTGTAATGGGGCCAAGGGGTAGTAATGTGGTCAAAGAATAAAAGATATCACAAAAGTTCCAAAAACTTCATAGAGTTTAGCATGGTAAGATTATGCAAAGAAAACTTCTCAATACTCCTTAGAAGCATATAATACATAGGCTAAATATTTTATGTTGAGCCTTTGCTTCATTCTAACCAACCTTAAAACATCTTTTCTTTAACCAAAAGCTCAAGAGATGATTGATTTCTTTCTTTTTTTTTTTAAAAAAAATATGGGTGTCGCAACCTAAAAAATAACGAGTCTCATCGCAAGACTTTATTATTCGTTAAGCGTGACATTAAAAAAAAAAACCGAGGAAAAGTCGACTTAATTCCTCTAGAAAAATGAAGGTTTTGAAAATGACCTTAAAAAAGACATGGAGTCGCCACCAATCTTTTTTAGCTAGGTGTGATCGGCCACCTATTAAAATCGGTTTTATAAAAAATTTTAAAAATTAATTAAAACATTTTAAAAACCAATTTCAAGTCTGCGTTTTAAACCAGAGAAATCAAAGAAGCGGGTTCGGGAGTCGGTTACATGTGTGGAAGGATTAGCACCCCCACAACGCCCGTATAAATCGGTACCTTATAAATCGTGTGTTATCTCGAGTCTCGGTAAAAATTGGTTTTAAATTTAGTATTTCAAGTTAATTCCCAATTTAAAGAAAAATAATTCCTTTTTTTTATTGAAAATGATCTGGAATTTATAAATTCAAAATTTTCCTATATTCCCCAACAAACGTGGCAAAATATAGAAATTTTTATTAATTTTGGAAAACTTTCCGAATCATTCTTTTTTGAAAGAAAAATATTCCTTTATTAATGATAATTGATGATATTCCCTCCAGCAAACTCGGTAGAGAACTCATGAATTATTTTAACTCGGGATTATCTTTATTTTTTATTGAAAAATCATTATCCTTTTGAAAACATTTTAAAAGATATGAATATGTATATGCATGACATAAATAAAATGACATAGCAAAATCTAAATAATATAATGCTTCCTAAATGATATGATATAATGTAAATGCCTTAGCATATTCTAAATGAAATGAAATAAATGCCTTAGCATATTCTAAATGAAATAAAATATCCTAAGTTATATGACATATTATAAATAAAATGAAATGACCTAGGTAACATAGTATATTCAATATGAGATGCAATATCCTAAGTCATATGATATATTCTAAATGAAATAAAATAACCTAAGTAACATAACATTTTCTATATGAAATGAAATAACCTAAGTAACATGATATTTTCTAAATGAAATAAAATAACCTAAGTAACATAACATATTCTATATGAAATGAAATAATTTAAATGACATGGCAAACATGAATGATATGGCATATAAATTAAATGAGATGGAATATGAAATAATGCTATCATATAATATGCATGAAAAAATAAAAATGAAAATAATAATGCATGAACATAGTATATGCTAAATAATATGACCAAAAAAAATAACTAATAAAAACATAGGATATCATGAAATATTCCAAATCATATAACAAACCATATAACATCAAAAAATATAAATCAAAATAATAACAATATCATAGAAATTATTATAACAAGAATCACATATTATATAAAATGCATGAATATGAAAAATGCAATGCATGAAATGTATTTTTTCCTTTTATTAAGGAAATCCGTATATCTAAAAAGATATCCGGCTACCTTAGGAAAATATGTCAAATTAAATATTCTAAAGCCAAAATACTTTGTGATTGTTTGAAAACAATTTTGAAAAGCTTGAATTAAAAATAAAAACTGGGTTAAATCTTTTTTTAAATGGCTCTAACTTCCTAAGTTTAAAAATCCGGACTTTACTACCCTTAACCCGAGACTTGAAAAACCATTTTTAGAGTTTAAAAAGGCTTAAAAAATACCCTAAGTCAGTAGCTAACCATCCTAATCGGCCCACTCTAAGTAACTTAACCGAAACAGAAAAATGATTTTTCTTTAAATTCAATTCTGACTCCACTATCCAGTTTTAAGCCACGATTTTTTAACCTAATTTTAAAAATTCAAAAAATTCTGAAAAAACTACTGGAGACTCAAGACATGTAAAACTATACGGGAAAAAATCTGCTAAATTTTATGATTTAAGACGAATGCCCAGAAAAATCAGAAATGTACGAGTTTTGGGTGAAAAAAAAACTGCTTTGCCAAAACACATTTTTGCCTTTGATAAAATCATTTAAAAATCAAAGTAAAAATATTTGAAACTCATAAAATGACTTACAAACAGTAGCTATGACTTTTTGAAAGTTAGAAAAAAATTGGCTAAGTAAAAAAAATCACAAAGGTAGAATAATCAATTTGACAAACTTAATTTTCCCCAAGTGTGCTCAAGAGAGCATGACTTTGAATCATTAATTGGCTCAAGTCATTATTCAAGTGGCATGAACATGAAATGCATGAAACAATGCAGCAAACATAATGCATGAAATGTATGGATTTAAACCTAAACGTCATGAAAAAATGCATGGCATTCATAAAGTGACCTAGACCTAAATGAACTTGCATGGCATTTAATGCAACCTAGACCTAAAATGCATGAACATGCATGGCAAATAAACCTAGCTTAATAACTAAAATATGCATGGCATTTTCACAAACACAAAGAATGCTTAATCCAAAAACTCAATCAAATATCATGCAAATGCTAACCTATCAACTAACATGGCAAGAATGCACAAAAAATGCAAAAATTCCAAGAGGGCCGAATAGCATAATGTAACAAGCAAACATGGCATTTTCACAAACACTTGGCATACTAGCATGCAAAACTAAATCAAATGACATGCAAATGCAAAAACCTACCAACTAAAATGACAAAAATGCAATCACACAATGCAAAACACATGGAGTAGCCAAATGGCCTCAAGCTCCAACAAGCATGGCATTTTCACAAACACTTGGTATACTAACATGCTCAACTAAAATATAACACTTAAATCATGCAAAAATCACACAACCATTTTCACAAACACTTAATATACTAAATCTAAAACATGCTCAACTAAGATATAAAACAAAAATCATGCAAAGACCACACAAGCATTTTCACAAACACTTGATATACTAAATCTAAAACATGCTCAAATTTAAACAACATGAAAACAGAAAATTAAAAATGCAAAAACATGATATCTAAAACATAAATGGCAACAAACAAAGCAACCAAATGAAAATATAACTCAAGAATATGAAGTAACATAACATTTAAAACATTAAAATCAAAGAAAATAACATAAACAATATGGTAAAATGAACCCAAAACAGCAACTTAAATAAATAATGTAGGCCATTTGGCCATGGTGAGTTTATTGTAAAAATAAAATGTAAAAAATATACTTAAGAAAGAGATGAAGGAAGAACTTAAAAGAACAATAAAAAAACATTTATTTAAAATGGAAACTCACCAAATAGAGATCAAAATAGCAAAAACAATAATAGAAAATCAAGAAAGTGCAAGAGTTGGTGCTCAAGAGCAACCTCAAGAAGCTATCTTTCAAGCTTTATCTCTTCAAACTTTCCTTTTTTTTTCTAAACATTTCTTTTTTGCTCTCAACCAAGCAGAGAAAAACTAAGTTAAAACTCTAAGAACTCAGCAAAATGAAGATGAAAAAATGAATTTCTCCCCTTTCCTTAATGCTGGCAGAATTTTACCTCTCTCCTCCCCTAGGACGTTGTCATTTTTTGTGTAACCAATTTTCCATCAAATGGCTAATAATTTAAGGTGAAAAAATCATGAAATTACCACCTTTAGAATAGCATATCAGCTCTCTCAAATTACAGCTGTTCAAGAATAATGTCGACATCTCTCTTGGCCTATGTGGCTTAATCACCATGGCTTGATCAAAGAGAATCTCTAACTATCTCTTGATTTTTAGCCATTTGATTGAAAAATCAGAAGCTTCCTCCTTCCTTTGGGCCTGGGAAGGCCAGCACTTCTCTTTTCCAGCCCAACTCTGATTTTTTGAAAGGCCCAAAGAAGCCCTTTTCGGTTACTTGGGTGAAATGACCGTTTTGCCCCCGGATGCAAATAAATATCAAACGGACTCCAAATTCAATTTTTATTTTTGTAATACTTCCAAAATAATAAAATATTGAGTTCTGGAAGTTTTCAAAATTATCCAAGTCCGTTTGCTATTTATTTGGATTTTTTCTTCCAAAAATGCCCTTTTATGCCCCTACATTTTACCATTTTTTAAACGAGCTCCAAATCAAGATTTTTCTTCACCAATCTCTTCCAAATAATCTAAAAGTGTGATCTGGAAGTTTTCATAATTTTTGGAGCTCATTTGGTATTTTTTCGGGATTTATCGGCTTGAATTACTACATTAGAGGCCCGAGATTTGGCCACTGTGCAAACGAACTCCAAATCAAGATTTTCTTTTCCAAATCTCTTCCCAATAATTTAAAAATGAGATTTGCAAAATTTCAGAATTTTTGGAGTCCATTTGCTATTTTTCCGGGATTTATCTTCTTGAATTATTGCATAGGAGGCCCGGGATTTGGCCATTTTGCAAACGAACTCCGAATCAAGATTTTCTTTCGCCAATCTCTTCCAAATAATTTAGAAATGAGATTTGAAAAGTTTCAGAATATTTGGAGCTCATTTGCTATTTTTCCTGGATTTTCCTTTTTGAATTACTACATGAGAAGCGCGGGATTTGGCCATTTTGCAAACGAAATCTGAATCAAGATTTTCTCTCGCCAATCTCTTCCAAATAATTTAAAAATGAGATTTGCAAAATTTCAGAAGATTTGGAGCTCATTTGGTAGGATTTTCCTTTTTGAATTACTACATAAGAAGCCTAGGATTTGGCCATTTTGCAAACTAACTCCGAATCAAGATTTTCTTTCGCCAATCTCTTCCGAATAATTTAAAAATGATATTTGCAGAATTTTAGAAGATTTGGAGCTCATTTGCTATTTTTTCGGGATTTTCCTTTTTGAATTACTGCATGAGAAGCCCGGGATTTGGTCAATTTGCAAACGAACTCCGAATCAAGATTTTCTTTTACCAATCTCTTTGAAATGATTTAAGAATGAGATTGACAAATTTTCAGAATTTTCGGAGTCCATTTGCTATTTTTCCCAAATTTTCCAATTTTGTCATTTTGCCTCCGAAACTCGGTTTTGCTCAAAACAAGTCCGATTTTCAGATTTTCTTCAAGATGAGCCTTGGGCTATCCTTTTTAATCATTACTCATCCATTGGGGGCTTTGGTCTTACCCAGCCAGGCCATTTCTGTGATTCTTCCCGATTTCACCGAAATCCACTAAAAACCCTAATTCTCGGTTTTCTCCCGGATTGACTTTTCTTTCAGTTTTTCTTGCAAGTGGCTTCTCCATTACCCGTAGTCAGTGCTTATCTTTCATTTGGAACCTTCAATTTCAACCAATTTGATCGTTTAAGCACTTTTCCCCAAATTTCTCGGATTAGGGTTTCCTTTCTACTAAATCTTCAAATCCCAACTTCCGAACTCCATATCTTTCAATGTAGACCTCGGATTATCAAAATTCTTTCTCCATTTTTCAATTGAACTTAAAATCTTGATTTTGAAAGTGGGTTGACTTTTTCAGTAGTTGACTTTCTGAGGTTGAGTTTTTTGAGGTTGACTTTTTTCGGGGTTGACTTTTTTCAAGTTTGACTTTTTATGCTCGCCCTCTTAAACTAGGTCTCGGAGTACCACCTGTAGGATGAAAAAAGTCTTTTTACACTCGAAAACATCAATTTAGGAAGAAAACATACCTGTATTAGTGGTCCGAACAAAATTAGGTGTCTACAGCTGCCCCTCTTTGGCTATTGTTGAGAATCAGGAATCAGGAAAAGACAAACCGAAACTAATTTTGTACGGTCAGTGACATCACATTAGAAGGAAAGGGAAAAGGGTTTTCTTTTTCATTCTTCTATCATTTTTCATTTTCTATTTTTTCATTTTTTTCTCTTTCTTCATTTGTTTTTTTTTTCTCTTTTTTTGTCTTTTTTTTTAAACAGTAAATTGAAGATTTTGTCCTTAAATTGAATTCCCTGACTAAGCAAGGCTCGATCCTTCTTAAGGAAACGAATTCGATTTGTAAGAAAGGAAATGACCTCGACGATGGTCTCGGGGCCTTAACCTGTCTTGTTCTCAGTTGTGTTTAAAATTCTGGATATCTCCTCCAGAAGCTTCGGCTATCACCACCAAAGTCTTGCTCAATTTTAAAACTATAAAAATTCTGGGTATCACCTCCAGAAGCTTCGGCTATCACCACCGAAGACTTGTTCATAATAATAATAAATAAATAAAAAAATACCTCGACGATGATCTCGGGGCTCGACTCGTCTTAAGAAAACGAATTCGATTTGCAAGAAAGAAAATGACCTCGACGATGGTCTTGGGGCCTTAACCTGTCTTGTTCTCAGCTGTGTTTAAAATTCTGGGTATCTCCTCCAGAAGCTTCGGCTATCACCACCAAAGTCTTGCTCATTTTTAAAACTGCAAAAAATTCTGGGTATCACCTCCAGAAGCTTCAGCTATCACCACCGAAGACTTTCTACCTTTTCAAAGGATTTTAAAACTCTGGATATCTCCACCAGAGGCTTCAGCTATCACCACCGAAGACTTGTTCAAATAATAAAAAAAGTACCTCAACGATGATCTCGGGGCTCGACTCATTTGAGAAGCAAAACGAGTTCGATTATACCTGACAGCTTTAAGAGATGATGCAAATGCTTCATGATGCAAATGCAAATGTCTTTAGTTGATGCAAACGCTTCTTGATGTAGATGCAAATGACTTAGATTGGTGCAAATGTCTTTGATGCAAATGTAAATGACTTGATTTGATGCAAACTTTCTTGATGCAGATTCAACTAACTTAGATTGATGCAAATGCTTCTTGATGTAGATGCACACGTTGAATAAAATTCTGGATAACTCCTCCAAAAGAAGATTTCTCATTTTTCAAAATTATAAAACCCTGGATATCTCCACTAGAGGCTTCAGCTATCACCACCGAAGACTTGTTCACTTTTAAAACTGTAAAATTATGGATATCCCCACCAGAAGCTTTGGCTATCACCACTAAAGACTTGCTCATTGTAAAATTCTGGGTAACTCCTTTAGAAGAAGATTTCTCAAATTTCAAAATTATAAAACCCTGGATATCTCTACCAGAGGCTTCAGCTATCACCACCGAAGACTTGTTCACTTTTAAAATTGTAAAATTTTGGATATCCCCACCAGAAGCTTCGGCTATCACCACCAAAGACCTGCTCATTGTAAAATTCTGGGTAACACCTTAAAAAGAAGATTTCTCATGTTTCAAAATTATAAAACCCTGGATATCTCTACCAGAGGCTTCAGCTATCACCACAGAAGACTTGTTCACTTTTAAAACTGTAAAATTTTGGATATCCCCACCAGAAGCTTTGGCTATCACCACCAAAGACTTGCTCATTGTAAAATTCTGGATAACTCCTCCAGAAGAAGATTTCTCATTTTTCAAAATTATAAAACCCTAGATATCTCCACCAGAGGCTTCAGCTATCACCACCGAATACTTGTTCATTTTTAAAAACTGTAAAATTCTGTATATCCCCACCAGAAGCTTTGAGAAATGATGCAGATGCACATGTCTTTTAACAAGGTGCTCATGCTTCATGGTGCAAATGTAAAATATTTCTTAGTGCAAATGCAAATGGCATGGATTGATGCCCATGTTTCATTATGCAGATGCCCCTACTAATTGTGTTCATGTAACTGGTTTATGAATGGTGTAATTACCACACATTAATGAAAATGCAATGATTTTAGAAATGATGCAATTGCTTGAGATGACACAAATGCGAATTCCATGAAGAATGTAAATGTAAAGGTAAAATATAGATGCTTATGGAATAATGCCAATGCAAATACCCATGAATGATGCAAATGCTTGCCGACACTGTGCAGATGCAAAAGCTCGATAAAGAGATGAGTGCTCATGAGTGATGCAAATGCCCTCGGTTGTTTTTCTAGACTTTGGCTTAGCCTTTCAAAATCATTTTCCTCTTCAAATCCGAGTATATCTTCAATTCATTTTGGCTATTCTCTTTGCCCCAACAGTTTTCAAACTTTCATCAATAGAGATTGAACCGGGTTCTATTTCTTCTTCTCATATCTGGAAGTAAGGACCTATCTTGGCAGTTCTATACCTTTGGGTTAGAAAAATCCTTGTCTCATGTCAACATCAAAATGGGTATTTCAAAAAAATCTCTTTATTTGTTTTCGCATTTTGAAAACTTCATAACAAAAAATATTAACCCCACAATGTGTGATGTATAAATCTTTTGAAGACTGATGATCATTGTTAGAAATTTCTCTAAGTATCAATCTGGGTTTTTCCAACTGGGATTGGCAAGGCTTGGTATAACAAGATTCTGGCTTTTCCAGGAAAACTTCATGACAAAAATGTATATCCCTTCTAAGCTCACAAATGGAACAGGTTTTATAAATCATGAATTCATTGAGAACCAAGCAAATTCAACATTATTTTAGTTTCCATATCAAGGCATTTTAACAAGTGTCAAGATTGGCCGGGATGTTTAAACCGGAAAGTTTAATCTTGGAGAAAAAAAGTTTCAGTTCTTTTTGAAGACAATCCTCTGAATGAGATTTGATAATTTGGGGGTTCAAGAAATCCTAGATATTCCTCGATGACCACTCCTTTAATAAGATCTTTTCTTTTTTGGTATAGGCACTATCATTGATGGCATCAAAAATTCCCATTTTACTCTAGACCGCCCGTTTTTGGGTTTTCGCCCTAGAGTCCCTTTCTCTCCAATTTTCTTTCTCATTTTTTCGTTCTACCATACACTTGAGAATTCTAAAATATTCCTTAGTGAAATGATAATTCGATGAGATGGGATAAAATCTGAGAAAAAAAACCTTCCAAATTAAATATTCATGCTTGATCAAAATGAACTTTTAAAGCACGTAATGTAGGCCATGGCTCAGGGTTCAGAAAGAAAGGATAAATATGCCCAAAATATGTGTTTAAGGGTAATCAGATCAAGGATCCTTTTTTTTAGGAGGATTCTCTTTGAAATATTTACCTCTTTTGGACTTTTCATTCCTTTTGACTTTGCTATTTTTCTTCCTTGCTTTTGGCTTTCAATTGCCATCGCTTTTTCACACTTTTTTTGTGTGTTTTTCTTTTGATTTTCTTGGCTTTTATTTCGCCATCTTTTCCTTTTTTTTTTCTTTTTCTTTGACAGAGTGAGCCCGTATTTATTCGGGACTCCATTTGCTTTGTATCTGTCTTTGAGCTAGGACTCATTTCTCAATGATCATTAGAAAGATCTTTCCTCGCATTTGCCCCCCCAGTGTATATTGAAATGATCATTTCGCTCTCCTAAGGTACACGAAGTTACTGGCCTATATTGAAATGATCCTTGATCAGGGTTCAAAGAATAAAGAATTCTTTTGGCTCAAAAGAGGTGACTATGGATAATTTCTTTTTGTGCGAAAGGGATATGAAAGATGGCCATTCCTCATGTCAAGCACGAATATTCACATTGAAAAGCAATCCACAGGGGAAATAGATATTCAGAATTTCATTTTGCACTTTGGAATCATTCGAATTCTCATATGCATGATATCACAAATTTTTCATTTTTCATTTTTCATCGCATGCCCCAATGATTCATACGTTTAGTCCATCCTTATTCACCATGTATCCATCATTTCCACATATGATGCCCCAATTTGATTAACCAATGAGAATTTGTATCAACGAGGAACATAGCAAGTCTAGGTCTATTTTGAAAAAGCTGAGCTTCAAATCTGAGTTCTTTGAAGAGACAAGGAAAATATGACCTAAAATGGGTTTTCTCTAGGATATGGGGTAATCTGGTTTAGTCATTGTGCCCCAGGGTGTCAATCATGAAGTGATGTTTGGGCAATTAGTGTTTTGTGGTTTGTTGAAAGTGACATGAACGGTTTTGGCACAACCTTGACACAAATCAAATTATCAAAATCTAGATTCTTGAAAGAATGTCTCATTTGTTTGAATTTCAAGGAATTCGAAAAATTTCAAACAGTTTGTTCCTTTGTTCATAGCCTAGACTAGGATTTACATCCTTGCTTAATCTGCCATGACAATGCTTCTATTTTTTTTTTTTTTTTTTGAAGTTCAATCATTCATATTCCTTGAAGCATTAGGTCTTTCAAGTGTTCTTGATTCAAGGTTTAGGTATAGAGAAGCCCAAAAAAGAGGGGAAGAGTGTTGGGTCATTTCTAACAATGATCAACAATATTCTCGAGACTATCCATTATTAAAACTTCTTTAATGCTTGTTTTTGCAAATTCACGTTATTGTTAAAACACAACAAACACAAAGCATTCAAAATTCAAAATTCATTTAATTCATGTAGATGTTAACATGAGACAAATACTTTCATCATCACAGTGTATAGAACTACATGCATCAAAACCCTAATATGATCATGCACAATGTTTCTTATGACACTTGGCTTCCCCCTCTTCAAAACTTATCGAACCAGCCTTGATGAGATCTCTGACCTTGTACTTCAAAGCGAGGCAGTTCTCTGTTGAGTGACCTTGATTGCCAGAATGATAATCACAACACTCATTAGCATCATACCAGCTCGGATAAGGGGGCTTCAAAGGCTCTAATTGCATGGGTGTTACAAGGTGGTTCTGGATGAGTTGAGGTAATAGCTCACTGTATGTCACAGGAATCGAGTCAACCTGATTTCTTTTTCGCTTTTTATGCCCCCTTCGATTATTCCCAAGGGTATTCGATTGATAGACAGATGTAAATTCTGGTGTAGTTGTAGTCATTGGTTGGTAGGGATAAAAACCTTGGGAGACATTGTTCAGGGTAGAGTAAAATGGCTGATACGAGGAGAATTGGAGAGGTGGGGCAAAGTCTTCCACGACCTGGTGATAACTCGTATAATTATATAGTTTTTAGTTATGTTTTATTATTGTTTTGTGTCAAATACGAGTTATTATTGTTTAGTCTAATTGTGTTTATGATCTTTTATATTTTTATGTAATTTGGTGTTTTTCACAAGTTTCTTTGAGTAATTTCAGATTACTAGAATTAAGGGCAAATCCAGTTCAGTTCCAGTTCCGACACCTTTTGCCATATCAGCTATATCTCGAGTTTCACTGAAGCAATAAGGCTGAACTTTGTATCCCTGCAAAGCTAAGAGGCATATCTATCTTTTTCATGTTTTACACTTCTTGAAACGGAGTCGTTTTCCCTAGCGAAATCGACCATCAAGTTGGCTGATGTGCAATGACGTCTGTTCTGCACCGTTTTGGTATTTTGACCATATCTCCCGATTCACGTGCGCAAATGATCTGATTCCAACGGCTATGGATCCGTAACTGATAGGGGTATATTTTTCTAGAAGACCATTTTATCAGATCGAGCCTCCAACATTGACAAAATCGACCATCAAGCTGGCTGATCAGAATTGTCATACAATATGACGAAAATTGTTAGAAAAATGCACCCACCTATTATACCTACCTTTGAAATTTGTAAAGCTTGTCTCTTGTCATTTAGCCCTCCAAAATGTGTATAAATAGAGGGCCTTGGATGAGTATTGGGATACATTATACATATGATACATTGGTAGGATAGCCATTGTAATAAAATTCTCTAAGTTTTCTTTTTCTTTCCTTTCTCTAGTTTTCTTTTTCTTCTTACATTTCTTTTCATTTTATTCATATCTAGTATGTGTTTCTAATCATATTGTTGAGGTGATGAGGTGAAGCTCTTGGTAAATGCTAAGGTTAGTCTCTTAAACATGAGCTAAAATGAATCATCATTTATAAGCACTAGTATAGATAATATTTTCTTTTGGTTTAAAATCATACTTGCAAAGTAGAGATCTTGATTCATTATTGACAATGAAAATGGCACAGTAAATGCTTGGTTTCATAACCTTGATTTGTTGTAGACATATAACTTGGCATAAGGAATGCTTGGACTCTTTTTATGAGTTTTGAGGACACCAAATGAACATAATATCATATGCTATGGACGTTGGACAATTTGGACTGAATTGCTAAACCTTCCGATTGGAACCTCCCTTATGTGTGGATTTCAATTGTGTAATAAAACAAGATTAATCTTAGCATAACACCAAGAGTGGATTCTCTAACCTCAACATCTTTTCTTATTGTTTTTTTATATCTTGTTTAATTTCTTTTATATTTTGTTTATTTTGTTCTCTAATATCTTGTTTATCTTATTTTGTTGTTGATCTCCTAATATATTGTTTACTTTCTTTTTCTTATATATTTATAAACTTATACTTACTAGTACGCTTCCCTGTGGTTCGACCTCGGACACCCGAGAATTTATTACTTGAACATAACCTGCACTTGGGTTTACGACTCTTAATTGAGTCACCATCAAGTTTTTGGCGCCGTTGCCGGGGAAGCAATACTAAGTATATAAGTTTATAAGTATATTTATTTTTATTGGCTGGTTATACCGCCTAATTTTGTATATATTTATTTTGTTTGGCTGGTTATACCGCCTAATTTAGTATATTTATTTTGTTTGGCTGGTTATACCGCCTAATTTATATATTAACTTTGTTTTATGCTTGTTTGGCGACGTGATTTTAGATCTCGTCGTTTAGTTAGATTTTATTGTGAAACTTTTTCAGGTAATCTTTCTAATACAACTCCTACCATGGCTGACAATGAAAGTGTTCATGCTGAAGATGAGAACAGACAAGTACGCACCATGCGTGACTACTTGCAACCAACTCGAAGCTCATCACCCTCTTGTTTTATTTTTCCTCTCAATGCAAACAACTTTCGTTTTAAACCAGGTATGATAGCTTTGCTTCCAAATTTCCATGGGTTAGAATCGGAAAGTGCTTACTCGTTTCTAAAAGACTTCGAAGATGTATGTGTCACCTTTAATGACCAACAATGTACAAATGAAATTGTCAAGCTAAAATTATTTCCTTTTTCTTTAAAAGATAAAGCAAAAATTTGGCTTCATAATTTAAAACCAAGGTCAATTGGCACATGGCAAGAATTACAAACTGAGTTTCTAAAGAAATTTTTCCCAGCACATAAAACTACTGCTTTGAAAAGACAGATTCAAAATTTCAATCAAAATCAAAATGAAGCATTTTTTCAGTGCTGGGAGCGTTTTAAAGATTTGTTAAGTTCTTGTCCACATCATGGTTTTGAAAAATGGCGTCTTATTAGTTTCTTTTATGAAAGTTTAACTCCCGAAACTAAACAATTTGTTGAAACAATGTGTAACGGTGAGTTTCTAGAAAAAGAACCTGAAGAAGCCTTTGACTACCTAGACCATTTGGCAGATAACTCTCAAGCCTGGCACACAGATAATTCCTCTGAAAGTTCCAATAGATCTAATCTTGTTTCTAACAGAGGAAAATATCATTTTAGTCAAGAAGATGAGATAAAAGCTAAAGTAGCTAATTTGGCTAGAAAGATTGAAGCCATGGAACTTAGAGAAGTAAAAGAAGTCAAAACGGTTAAAAATGAAGAAAGTTGTGGAATTTGTGAAATCATGGGACACCCCACTTCTGAATGTCCAAACATTCCCATTCTTAAAGAAGCGTTGCATGATCAAGTAAATTCCATAAACACATTTAAAAAACCTTTTCCTTCTCCTTACTCTGAAACGTATAACCCTGAATGGAGAAATCATCCCAACTTCAGTTGGCGGAATAATAATCATGTTCAGGTACCACAATCTCAAAAGCCGGGCAACACTTTTTCCTATCAACCTTCACGTGTACAAACCTTGGAAGAGACATTGCAAGCATTCATGCAAACACAAGCAAATGTGAATAGCCGGACTTCACAGGACATCAATGAGATCAAAAACACCTTGTCCACATTGACAGCTTCATTACGCACTCAAGAAAAAGGTAAGTTTCCTGCTCAACCTCAGCCTAACCCTTCTACTCAATGTCTTGTTTCTTGCTCCAATGAAACTCAACAGGAAAATGCCAGTTCTATCACAACTCTTCGAAGTGGAAAGGCAATTGACAAAAAGATTCCATCAAAAGACCAAGATCCTCCTTCCCCTCCGAAAAGTATTGGTAAGGATGATGGTAAGTCTAAACTTCTTGAAAATTTGGACAAAGAAAAAGGTATGCATCCTGCTCCTTTTCCTCAAAGGTTGCAAACAATAAAGAATTTGAATCAAAATGCAAAAATTTATGAACTTTTCAAACAAGTTAAGATTAACATTCCTTTATTGGATGCAATCAAACAAGTTCCATCTTATGCTAAATTTTTGAAGGACATGTGCACAGTTAAAAGGAAACATAATGTACAAAAGAAAGCATTTCTGACGGAAAGTGTGAGCTCAATCATTCAGCACCTTACTCCACCAAAATTCAAAGATCCTGGATGTCCAACAATCTCATGCATCATTGGAAACACTAGAATAGAACGTGCATTGCTTGATCTTGGTGCTAGTGTTAATCTTTTGCCTTTTTCTGTTTATCAACAGTTAGGTTTAGGTGAACTCAAGGAAACACCTGTTACACTTCAACTAGCTGATCGTTCTGTAAAAATTCCTCGAGGGATAGTTGAAGATGTTTTGGTTCAAATTGATAATTTTTACTTCCCTGTTGATTTTATTGTTTTGGACACACATCCTGTTTCAAATCCAAATGTTCAAATTCCTGTTATATTAGGCCGTCCATTTCTTGCAACTTCTAATGCTCTGATAAATTGCAGGAATGGTATGTTGAACATTTCTTTTGGAAATATGACTTTAGAATTAAATGTGTTCAACACTTACAAGCAACCTGGTGATGATTCAGAAGTACATGAAGTGGATTTCATTGAAGAACTTGTTCATGAACATCTCACCACTACCACATTCCATGATCCTTTAGAAGCTTATTTAATTGAATGTGAGTTTGATAATGCTTCAGAAATTTCACACACTGATTCTTTGTTAAATTCTTTTCAGGTTAAGCATTGTTGGAAACAAAAGTTTGAGGAACTTCCATCACTCACAAATGTCACTGTACCATCAACTATTGAACCACCCAAGCTGGATTTAAAACCATTGCCATCCGAGCTAAAATATTCCTTTTTGGGTGAGAATGAAACTTTTCCAGTCATAAATGAACTTGAGGAACTCAGAAATGATGCATATGAGAATTCTAAAATTCATAAAGAAAGAACTAAAGCCTTTCATGACAAGTTAATTTCAAGAAAAACATTTAATGTTGGGCAAAAAGTTCTACTTTATAATTCTAGACTTCACATATTTCCTGGTAAGTTGAGATCAAGATGGACTGGCCCATTTGTGGTTAAGCATGTGTATCATTATGGAGCAGTTGACATTGAGAATCCTCAAAATGGTAACGTATTCAAGGTAAATGGACAAAGACTCAAACTCTTTTTGGAAAATCATGTTACTCAAGAAGAGGTTGTTTTTCTTTCTGATCCTTGTTTTGAAAATAACTAGATGTAAATATAATTTTTTTTTAACCCCGGTTAAATGGCGGATAACGGTACTCCGTGATTATTTAAGTCGGTTCCATCAGCTACCCACAAAACTGATATTGTATATAAATTTCTCTTTCATTTTATTTTATTTCATTTTTTTTTTCAGGATGGATGATATTCTCAAAAGATTGCAGAAACGATTTCCTCCTTTTCCTCGGAATATTTTACTGAAGCTTTACCAAGTTCGATTAGAAAGATTAAGAATGCTTATGAATAAAAGGATTCCTGAAGACATACGTTGGATAATTGAAGCCAAGGTACGTGAAGATGAATATCTTCCTGTTTTGCATTTACCAGGTACAGGTAGAAGCACTTATGCAAAGAAGCGACGAGCAAAGCGCATGAGTTCAAATTGCCACAAGTGTGCACGATGGACGTGTAACGGTAAATGTCGTTCTATTGGGATTCCGTCCTCTAATCGAGATGATAAAATTGAATTCATTAAGGATGGACTGAGTAAGGAGAATTTGGGTAATATCCAACTTTCTCTTGAGACGCATCCTAGTGGAGACGTACAAAGAGAAATTCTTGATTTATGGCCGCAATTCCAAAGGGAATGGCAACATCTTGGGAATCTGATGATAAAAGACCCTGTTTGCCAGCTTGTAAGAAAACTGGATGGGAAGCATATCCTCGACTCATAGAAGGCGTTTAAGCCGTTTCTGGACGTAAAACCAGAGGAAGATGCCAAATACACTTTCGACGACATTATTACTTTTGACTTTTACGGTTGATTTTTCTTCTCTTTTTGATTTTCTTCCTGAAATCACGCAAAAATCTTTTGTTAGGTTAACATTTTCTTCTGACAGGTCAAATACACTTTCGGCGACATTATTACTCTTGTCTGATTCACTACTCAGTCCTCTATATATTACACCATGTACTCATTCTCTTTCAGGCACTCGAAAAAGAAAAAAAAAATGGAAAGCACTTCGTCCCAGCGCATTAAAAAAATTTGTGTCTTTGGAGGTGCTTATCCAGGGAAAAATAACATATTCGCTGATGAAGCCATAAGAGTTGGAGTAATACTTGCCCAACAAAAGATCCACTTGATTTATGGAGGCGGTAGTACGGGTTTAATGGGAGCAGTCGCTACAGCAGCACACGCCGGAGGAAGTCCAGTTCTAGGAATCGTGCCAAAACTATTCACAGATTTTTGTGGACCTACCGTGGGTAAGGAAATACAAGTCTGGAGTATCCCTGAACGGATAACAATCATGTACCATTCTGCCGATGCATTCATTGCTTTACCAGGAGGTCTGGGTACATTGGAAGAAATAGCTTGCGTGGCTTCTTGGTCATCTTTGGTCACAAATAAGAAACCCATTGGTTTGCTTAATATTAATGGTTATTTTAGTAATTTACTTTCATATTTAGATAATGCTGTGGATAACGGATTCATGTTTTCAGAGGCAAGGAGAACCATAATTTCTGCTACAACCATTGAAGATTTACTCAAAAAGCTACAAGCTTATGAGTGTTTATCTGCTACGGTTGTTTCGCAAACGCTCGGAAAAAGAAAAAGAGATATGGACGAGCAAGGAGTGGATTGCACTTTGTCTTTGTGACATTATCTAACATTTTGCTTGTTGTGTCTCAGTTATAATAAGTGGTTAGCAACCTCTGCAGGTAATATCTCCTAAATTCTACCTTTAAAATTTGACATTGGGGACAATGTCATATTTTAGTAGGGGGTAAGGGACATATTTTGCTAAAAAAAAAAAAAAAAAAAATTGTTGTGTTTTAAGACATTTAGAAGTATTCATTCTGAACAAGGTCTGAGTAAGGGAGACTTGAGACATACCTTGTCAGTTTGATTTAATCTTCTTCTTTCAAAAAAAAAAAAAAAAAAAAAAAAAAAAAAAAAAAAAGCATGTTTAGACTTAGTGTGTTTTTTTTAGTTACTTTTAATACAATGATGAGATATGAATTGCATAAGTCTAAAACAGATTTATTAGTGAGAAGATTTTCATGAGAATTGAGCTTGATGTCAACCTTTTTATGAGCCAATGTTAATATGATATGTTGATTGAGAAAGAAGCATGTTTAGACTTAATCTGACTTGTATAATCATCTTTGTGAGTTTTTGAGCCTATAATGATTGATGCATTATACAAATCAATCTAATTTCTTTCTTGAGTGCTCTTATGATTACATGATTCTCTAGAACTTGCTTTAAACCGTTTGAGACTATATTGATACATGTGACAACATGAATATGATAGAGGCATTAGGATTATAACTAGAGCCAAACAGCCATCCATTATTAATGTTCTACGAGAACATCCCCACTAGTGAGCCAATTTGAGCCTACATTAAATATGATGTTTTATTGGTAACCACAACTTACACCTAGCCTAAATATACTTATATCCTTACCCTTGTTCTAAAGATGAATTTTATATTTTGAGACATATTGCAAAAAAACAAGGGATATTTTTATTTGAAAATTTGGGTTAGAAACAAAAGATAAGTGTGGGGGAAGAAAAGAAAAGAAAAAGTCAAGAGAAAAAGAAAGGGATCATTGTCAAATACATTCCCATATTAAAAAAAAAAAAAAAAAAAAAAAAAAAAATCTTCTCTTGAACTTCTAGAAAAAGATGTTACAAAGTTGGTTAGAATGATGCAAAGGCTCAACATGAATATTTAGCCTATGTTATTATGTGCTTTATAAGAGTTTTGAGAAGTTTTATTTGTATGATCTTATTATGTCTCTAAAATCTATGAACTCTTTGGAACCTTTGTGATATCTTTATCCTTTTGTTCTTTAACCACATTATAACCCTTTGGCCCCATTACAACCTTGAATAAAGACCTCTTGATTTATGAAGTTGTATGATCTAAATAGTGGAGAATAGGTGGACAAGCAAGCATATGGTAGAAGTGTTTTCATGAGATTGATTGAGTGTAAACACTTTACCACTACTTTAAAGAGTGAAAATCAAGAGAGTATCCCATGTGAGAAGTTGAGATTAAGTTTGAATATACACTATTTTGATTGAAATATGTTATGTTATTATTGGCTTAACTCATTTATTTACATTCAAGCAAAATTTTTGTGAAATTCTTTAAGCTATTGATTAGTTTTTAAGACTTGTCCAATGATTATCTCTAATTTATATTGGAAGGATTAGTTATAATTATTATTTTTAGTTTTTCTTATGTCTTCAATGTTTGTGGGTATCGTCCTAGTAAACCCTCACGAGACTAAACTCGTCCACTAGGGACACCTAGGGGTTTAAAGGCTTGTGTCACATGCTAAGTGCCACCGTGATTTCCTACGAAAATGGATTAGATTAGATTTTCTTATTTTATTTTTATTGAGTCGTTGCTAGGGACTAGCAACAATCTAAGTATGGGGGTGTGATAACTCGTATAATTATATAGTTTTTAGTTATGTTTTATTATTGTTTTGTGTCAAATACGAGTTATTATTGTTTAGTCTAATTGTGTTTATGATCTTTTATATTTTTATGTAATTTGGTGTTTTTCACAAGTTTCTTTGAGTAATTTCAGATTACTAGAATTAAGGGCAAATCCAGTTCAGTTCCAGTTCCGACACCTTTTGCCATATCAGCTATATCTCGAGTTTCACTGAAGCAATAAGGCTGAACTTTGTATCCCTGCAAAGCTAAGAGGCATATCTATCTTTTTCATGTTTTACACTTCTTGAAACGGAGTCGTTTTCCCTAGCGAAATCGACCATCAAGTTGGCTGATGTGCAATGACGTCTGTTCTGCACCGTTTTGGTATTTTGACCATATCTCCCGATTCACGTGCGCAAATGATCTGATTCCAACGGCTATGGATCCGTAACTGATAGGGGTATATTTTTCTAGAAGACCATTTTATCAGATCGAGCCTCCAACATTGACAAAATCGACCATCAAGCTGGCTGATCAGAATTGTCATACAATATGACGAAAATTGTTAGAAAAATGCACCCACCTATTATACCTACCTTTGAAATTTGTAAAGCTTGTCTCTTGTCATTTAGCCCTCCAAAATGTGTATAAATAGAGGGCCTTGGATGAGTATTGGGATACATTATACATATGATACATTGGTAGGATAGCCATTGTAATAAAATTCTCTAAGTTTTCTTTTTCTTTCCTTTCTCTAGTTTTCTTTTTCTTCTTACATTTCTTTTCATTTTATTCATATCTAGTATGTGTTTCTAATCATATTGTTGAGGTGATGAGGTGAAGCTCTTGGTAAATGCTAAGGTTAGTCTCTTAAACATGAGCTAAAATGAATCATCATTTATAAGCACTAGTATAGATAATATTTTCTTTTGGTTTAAAATCATACTTGCAAAGTAGAGATCTTGATTCATTATTGACAATGAAAATGGCACAGTAAATGCTTGGTTTCATAACCTTGATTTGTTGTAGACATATAACTTGGCATAAGGAATGCTTGGACTCTTTTTATGAGTTTTGAGGACACCAAATGAACATAATATCATATGCTATGGACGTTGGACAATTTGGACTGAATTGCTAAACCTTCCGATTGGAACCTCCCTTATGTGTGGATTTCAATTGTGTAATAAAACAAGATTAATCTTAGCATAACACCAAGAGTGGATTCTCTAACCTCAACATCTTTTCTTATTGTTTTTTATATCTTGTTTAATTTCTTTTATATTTTGTTTATTTTGTTCTCTAATATCTTGTTTATCTTATTTTGTTGTTGATCTCCTAATATATTGTTTACTTTCTTTTTCTTATATATTTATAAACTTATACTTACTAGTACGCTTCCCTGTGGTTCGACCTCGGACACCCGAGAATTTATTACTTGAACATAACCTGCACTTGGGTTTACGACTCTTAATTGAGTCACCATCACCTGGGTATCTTTTTTTTTTCTTTTCAGATGCCCCTTTTTCCTTGGTATTGGATGTTCTTTCTCCTTCAATTTTCCCATCCTTGATAGCATTCTCAATCATCTCCCCTGAAATTACCATGTCCGAAAAATTCTTCGTGGTGTTGCCGACAAGTCTATCGTAATATGGGGCCTGTAGTGTATTCACAAAAAGGACAGTGGTTTCTTTCTGAGTTAAAGGCGGTTGTACTTGGACGGCCATGCTCATCCACCGTTGCGCATATTCTTTGAAGCTCTCAGTAGCTCTTTTCTTCATATTTTGCAAGGTAAGACGGTCAGTCGCCGTGTCAGTCATATGCTTGTACTGGTTTAGAAAAACCCTAGCCAAATCATTCCAAGAGCGAATCTGATCCTTGATCAACTGACTATACCACCTAATTGTGGATCCGCTGAGGCTATCCTGAAAGCAGTGAATCAAAAGATTATCATTATCTATATGACTTGTCATCTTCCGGTAGAACATAGTGTTGTGGGCTGATGGATCGATCGTCCCGTCATATTTCACAAAGTCAGGGATCTTGAACTTAGGAGGAATGACTAAATCGAGGACCAAGCATCATTCTTTCGCCTCCACACTCCCAAATACATCTGTATTTTCTACTACCCGGAGCCTTTCATCTAGCCATTGATATTTCCCTTGGGAATCTGTCAACTCAACTTCATTTACTGCAACCCTTTTCAACTTTGCCTGTTCAGTTGGATCATCTGAGTTTAGGACATTGACTGTGTTCTGGGCATCAATCATTACGACCTCATTCTGACTTTTTTGTGCCTCTAACCCTTTCCTGGCAACAAAGTTTTCAGTGTGTCCTTTTCCCTTGATTACGGCGGACATCAGATCCATCAATTTAGTCATCTGATCCTTAGATTCTGCTTGAGACTTTGCTAACTGTTCTCGTAATTCTTTCTGTTCCCTTTCCATTTTTTCCATTCGGGCAACTTGTTCATCCTCCATAGCACCAGCCTGTATTAAAAGTGTACTCAGTACTTCTTATACTTATGATTTGAAATGGAAATTCTTTCAAAGACTCTTAAAGCCAAGCCAACTTCTATTTTATTTCCCCCAAATGTATGTCATGATGAATGAGCTATGAATGCAATTTGATACATGTGAAGCCTAAACAATATGATGTATGGAAATGTACAATGGAAACATGCTAACCATGTATGTAATAAATGCAATCACGATGCCAACCTGTTGCAAGCAAAGAATAAACAAATCAACACATGGATATATGCAATGACTGATCATGTGCATTTTAGCATATTTCCTAATGAATGATCATATACCCTATGAATGCAACACGGTGTCAATTATGATAAATGCAAACAATGAATGATTGATATAGAGTATATACAAAGAAAATCATGCTAACCATGTGTGTCATGAATGCGACTTAATGCCAACATGATGTATGTAATAGGCAAATTAATGCATGGATATATACAGAAAAATCATGCTGATTATGAATGCATAAATGCAACCTGATGCTAACATGATACATGTATAAATGTATGGATTGACCAATAATTGATCGGATGCAAAATGCAAACGGGGAAGATATCACGGAGGAAATAAGAATCGCAGGAACTTAATCATCAACCTCTCATAAATTTGAAACAAAATTAATTCATTCCCATATCAACATTCACAATGGTATAAACCATGTTTTACAAAATTTGAACAATGGTTAAAACTGTCTTTTACAAGCCCTTTATTCTTCTTAGCATCCTAAGGCTATAAGAGCCGGTTACTGAAAAAGTGAAATCCTATTACATCATATAAGACCGAAGTCTTTCAACCTCAATGCTGTAAATCTCCCAATCCTAATGGCGCTTTCCCAGTCCTTTATCAATCAGTGTCGTTGGATCCAACCATTTGGCATTTATAAGAGTTTGCACTTTCTTTTTGAATGCTATACAGTCTTCAATGTTATGGCCAACAATTCCACAGTGATAATCATATCTTGCATTTGGATTATACCACCTTGGATATGGTGGTAACAGGGGTTTCAATGGGACACAGGCAATCATGTGATTTTGGATAAGTATAGGGAGGAGCTCTTGGTAGCTGATTGGAATGGGATCAAAATGCTTTTGGGTCTTATCCTGGGGTCATTTTTTAGTCATACATGGCCTAGGAGTTGGGGCACTAGGTGGTGGCACTAAGGTCCGAACCAGAGTGTTTACATGGAGATATGGCAAAACAACATGGTAAAGGTGTGGATTTAGACACGGGACCTTTGGAGGTTGTACATAGCTCGAGGTTCTTATCCCAGATACTGGATAAGGTGATTGATGAGGAAAATAGTATGAAATAGCAATTGATGGTGATGGAGTGGGATTCTGGAATCCCGTAGTGGTCATCCCAATGGACGATTGGACCATAGTAGGGTGGGGATACTGGTTTGGACCTAGAACAGTTTGCAGGTATGGTATAGGATCTGAGGTTTCTATCTTTGGTATCAGGCTCTCAGGTTTAATCATTTTCACGATTTTGTCCACAATTTCATCAGGATTGCAACCTTTGTGGCATTGACAAGTGCAGGATCCAGCAAGGATTGTATGTTCTGGACCTAATGGTTTTGGTTGATCCGAAGACGATGCAGAGCCCTGAGAAAGTTCCTTTTTACTTTTACCCATATCCTCAACCATTTTCAGCAATTTGGCCAGCTGTTCCTTCACCTCTCGGATTTCATGCCCACATTCCTCTTGGTTGCGTTCCAAAACACTCAATCGTTCCTCCGATTCATTCCTCATATCTCGAACCCCTTTCATGCAAATGAAAATGTCATGAGATTAAGAATACAATTATGAATGTACATGCTCTATTCCTATGTGCATGAATATACTGATGATTAATGCATGAACATATACAGAGAAATTATGATGACTATGTATGCTATGGATGCAATCTAATGCCAACATGATGGATTTAAAAAATGAATAAATTGATGCATGGGTATATACAAATAATGACCATGTATGTATTCTACAATGAATGACCGTGCATGCTATGATGTCAAAATGATACTTGCTACGACTAAATGAATTAACACAAATATATACACAAAGAATGACCAAGTATATCACAAATGTATTCTACAATGAATAATCATGCATGTTAGGACTGTGCATGCTGTCAAAATGATACAAATGAATTAACCAATGATTACACGAAATTGGTGGGACCTAAATCTTGATTATTCAAAAATCTCATTATGCAAGATTTGCCTCCAAATTAAATCTTCAATTTTTTTGAAACATGTTTTTTCTATGAAAAACCACACATACTATTTTCAAAAGAATTTCGGGGTAGTGGATCCTACTATGGTACAATATGCAAATGTTCATGCAACACTACCGGTTTTATGAAATCACCAAATGAGATTACCAACTATTTATTGCAAAGAATGAGATCAATAACACAACCAAAAATGTACATGCTCTATTCACACATGCATGACATGTGCAACATGCAAAAATGCTTGAAAAAGGATTTTTTTTTTTTAAAAATAGCTAATGAACATCTGCCCCAACAATATCTGCTTATTTAGGCATCACGATGCCTTCGAGGCCGAGTATCACATTTATTACGGGCGATGTACGTACATCGTTGCCCGATCTACCACACTTATTCGAAGTGTAAAATAGGTAACAAAAGGTTTAGAAATGTCCCTCCATGTGTTCCTATTTTCGGTATATCTAACGAAAATCCGGCATGGCTTCGCCTAGGTTCACTATATGAGGGTGAATCGGTTATAAGGCCCCGAATTATTCCTCACTGTCGCCGGTGAAGGCTAGTAAGGCACCTCGATAAAAGCAGGTTCAATTCGTTAGAGTATATTTTCCTAAGCCCATACGGAGGATCATCACGAAGGCTTTAGGTACTTTATACTCACGAAAGTGTTTCACTAGCCCATACGGAGGATCATCACGAAGGCGTAGTTACTTTACTCCCACTTAAAAGGACGGAACCCGGGTATAGGATTCATGATATGCAAATGCACGTGTAGTGTGTGTGGGGGAATAACAAACCTTTCACTACCTCTTCTACAAACCTTATTCTAAATGCCCTAGCAATTAAAACATTCAAGAATAGTGTAACGCATTAACCAACAAGCCATTATAATATACAACCTTAAATAACTAGAGAACAATAATAAAATGCATGCACATGAGTATGAACATATTTAAAAACATTTTATTATTTTAAAAATTCTCCTTATTAGAAAAATGTGAGAATTAAAATTAAATACCAATTAAACCAACAAAACCGAGACTTTGATACCACACGACTAATTCTAGGCCTGACTCTCAATAGTCTCCAGCGGAGTCACCAAGCTGTCGCAACCTAAAAAATAACGAGTCTCATCGCAAGACTTTATTATTCGTTAAGCATGACATTAAAAAAAACCGAGGAAAAGTCGACTTAATTCCTCTAGAAAAATGAAGGTTTTGAAAATGACCTTAAAAAAGACATGGAGTCGCCACCAATCTTTTTTAGCTAGGTGTGATCGGCCACCTATTAAAATCGGTTTTATAAAATATTTTAAAAATTAATTCAAACATTTTAAAAACCAATTTCAAGTCTGCGTTTTAAACCAGAGAAATCAAAGAAGCGGGTTCGAAAGTCGGTTACGTGTGGGGAAGGATTAGCACCCCCACAACGCCCGTATAAATCGGTACCTATTAATCGTGTGTTATCTCGAGTCTCAGTAAAAATTGGTTTTAAATTTAGTATTTCAAGTTAATTCCCAATTTAAAGAAAAATAATTCCTTTTTTTATTGAAAATGATCCGGAATTTATAAATTCAAAATTTTCCTATATTCCCCAACAAACGTGGCAAAATATAGAAATTTTTATTAGGTTTGGAAAACTTTCTGAATCATTCTTTTTTGAAAGAAAGATATTCCTTTATTAATGATAATTGATGATATTCCCTCCAGCAAACCCGGTAGAGAACTCATGAATTATTTTAACTCGGGAATATCTTTATTTTTTATTGAAAAATCATTATCCTTTTGAAAACATTTTAAAAGATATGAATATGTATAGGCAAGACATAAATAAAATGACATAGCAAAATCTAAATAATATAATGCTTCCTAAATGATATGATATAATGTAAATGCCTTAGCATATTCTAAATGAAATGAAATAAATACCTTAGCATATTCTAAATGAAATAAAATATCCTAAGTTATATGACATATTATAAATAAAATGAAATAACCTAGGTAACGTAGTATATTCAATATGAGATGCAATATCCTAAGTCATATGATATATTCTAAATGAAATAAAATAACCTAAGTAACATAACATTTTCTATATGAAATGAAATAACCTAAGTAACATGATATTTTCTAAATGAAATAAAATAACCTAAGTAACATAACATATTCTATATGAAATGAAATAATTTAAATGACATGGCAAACAAGAATTATATGGCATATAAATTAAATGAGACGGAATATGAAATAATGCTATCATATAATATGCATGAAAAAATAAAAATTAAAATAATAATGCATGAACATAGTATATGCTAAATAATATGACCCAAAAAAATAACTAAATAAAAACATTAGATATCATGAAATATTCCAAATCATATAACGAACCATATAACATCAAGAAATATAAATCAAAATAATAACAATATCATAGAAATTATTATAACAAGAATCACATATTATATAAAATGCATGAATATGAAAAATGCAACGCATGAAATGTATTTTTTCCTTTTATTAAGGAAATCCGTATATCTAAAAAGATATCCGGCTACCTTAGGAAAATATGTCAAATTAAATATTCTAAAACCAAAATACTTTGTGATTGTTTGAAAACAATTTTGAAAAGCTTGAATTAAAAATAAAAACTGGGCTAAATCTTTTTTTAAATGGCTCTAACTTCCTAAGTTTAAAAATCCGGACTTGACTACCCTTAACCCGAGACTTAAAAAACCATTTTTAGAGTTTAAAAAGGCTTAAAAACTTTCCTAAGTCAGTAGCTAACCCTCCTAATCAGCCCACTCTAAGTAACTTAACCGAAACAGAAAAATGATTTTTCTTTAAATTCAATTCTGACTCCACTGTCCAGTTTTAAGCCACGATTTTTTATCCTATTTTTAAAAATTCAAAAAATTCTGAAACAAATACTGGAGACTCAGAACATGTAAAACTACACGGGAAAAAATCGGCTTAATTTTCTGATTAAAGAAGAATGCCCAGAAAAATCAGAGATGTACGAGTTTTGGGTAAAAAAAACTGCTTTGTCAAAACACATTTTTGCCTTTGATAAAATCATTTAAAAATCAAAGTAAAAATATTTGAAACTCATAAAATGACTTACAAACAGTAGCTAGGGCTAAGTAAAAAAAATCACAAAAGTAGAATAATCAATTTGACAAACTTAATTTTCCACAGCTGTGCTCAAGAGAGCATGACTTTGAATCATTAATTGGCTCAAGTCATTATTCAAGTGCCATGAACATGAAATGCATGAAACAATGCAGCAAACATAATGCATGAAATGCATGGATTTAAACCTAAATGTCATGAAAAAATACATGGCATTCATAAAGTGACCTAGACCTAAATGAACTTGCATGGCATTTAATGCAACCTAGACCTAAAATGCATGAACATGCATGGCAAATAAACCTAGCTTAATAACTAAAATATGCATGGCATTTTCACAAACACAAAGCATGCTTAATCCAAAAACTCAATCAAATATCATGCAAATGCTAACCTATCAACTAACATGGCAAGAATGCACAAAAAATGCAAAAATTCCAAGAGGGCCGAATAGCATAATGTAACAAGCAAACATGGCATTTTCACAAACACTTGGCATACTAGCATGCAAAACTAAATCAAATGACATGCAAATGCAAAAACCTACCAACTAACATGACAAAAATGCAATCACACAATGCAAAACACATGGAGTAGCCAAATGGCCTCAAGCTCCAACAAGCATGGCATTTTCACAAACACTTGGTACTCTAACATGCTCAACTAAAATATAACACTTAAATCGTGCAAAAATCACACAAGCATTTTCACAAACACTTAATATACTAAATCTAAAACATGCTCAACTAAGATATAAAACAAAAATCATGCAAAGACCACACAAGCATTTTCACAAACACTTGATATACTAAATCTAAAACATGCTCAAATTTAAACAACATGAAAACAGAAAATTAAAAATGCAAAAACATGATATCTAAAACATAAATGGCAACAAACAAAGCAACCAAATGAAAATATAACTCAAGAATATGAAGTAACATAACATTTAAAACATTAAAATCAAAGAAAATAACATAAACAATATGGTAAATTGAACCCAAAACAGCAACGTAAATAAATAATGTAGGCCATTTGGCCATGGTGAGTTTATTGTAAAAATAAAATGTAAAAAATATACTTAAGAAAGATATGAAGGAAGAACTTAAAAGAACAATAAAAAACATTTATTTAAAATGGAAACTCACAAAATAGAGATCAAAATAGAAAAAACAAGAATAGAAAATCAAGAAAGTGCAAGAGTTGGTGCTCAAGAGCAACCTCAAGAAGCTATCTTTCAAGCTTTATCTCTTCAAACTTTCCTTTTTTTCTAAACTTTTCTTTTTTGCTCTCAACCAAGAAGAGAAAAACTTATTTAAAACTCTAAGAACTCAGCAAAATGAAGATGAAAAAATGAAATTCCCCCCTTTCCTTAATGCTGGCAGAATTTTACCTCTCTCATCCCCTAGGATGTTGTCATTTTTTGTGCAACCAATTTTCCATCAAATGGCTAATAATTTAAGGTGAAAAAATATGAAATTACCACCTTTAGATTAGCATATCAGCTCTCTCAAATTACAGCTGTTCAAGAATAATGTTGGCATCTCTCTTGGCCTATGTGGCTTAATCACAATGGCTTGATCAAAGAGAATCTCTAACTAACTCTTGATTTTTAGGCATTTGATTGAAAAATCAGAAGCTTCTCCTTACTTTGGACCTGGGAAGGCCAGCACTTCTCTTTTCCAGCCTAACTTTGATTTTTTGAAAGGCCCAAAGAAGCCCTTTTCGGTTACTTGGGTGAAATGACCGTTTTGCCCCCCCGAATGCAAATAAATATCAAACGGACTCCAAATTCAATTTTTATTCTTTTAATACTTCCAAAATAATAAAATATTGAGTTCTGGAAGTTTTCAAAATTATCCAAGTCCGTTTGCTATTTATTTGGATTTTTTCTTCCAAAAATGCCCTTTTATGCCCCTACATTTTACCATTTTTTAAACGAGCTCCAAATCAAGATTTTTCTTCACCAATCTCTTCCCAATAATTTAAAAGTGTGATATAGATTTTTTCATAATTTTTGGAGCTCATTTGGTATTTTTTTCGAGATTTATCGGCTTGAATTACTGCATTAGAGGCCCGAGATTTGGCCATTTTGCAAACGAACTCCAAATCAAGATTTTATTTCGAAAATCTCTTCCAAATAATTTAAAAATGCGATTTGCAAAATTTCAGAATTTTTGGAGTCCATTTGTTATTTTTCTGGGATTTATCTTCTTGAATTATTGCATAGGAGGCCCGGGATTTGGCCATTTTGCAAACGAACTCCGAATCAAGATTTTCTTTCGCCAATATCTTCCAAATAATTTAAAAATGAGATTTGAAAATGTTCAGAATATTTGGAGCTCATTTGCTATTTTTCGGGATTTTCCTTTTTGAATTACTACATAAGAAGCCCGGGATTTGGCCATTTTGCAAACGAACTCCGAATCAAGATTTTCTTTCGCCAATCTCTTCAAAATAATTTAAAAATGAGATTTGCAAAATTTCAGAAGATTTGGAGCTCATTTGCTATTTTTCTGGGATTTTCCTTTTTGAATTACTATATAAGAAGCCCGGGATTTGGCCATTTTGCAAACGAACTCCGAATCAAGATTTTCTTTCGCCAATCTCTTCCAAATAATTTAAAAATGATATTTACAAAATTTTAGAATATTTGGAGCTTATTTGCTATTTTTTCAGGATTTTTCTTTTTGAATTACTACATAAGAAACCCGGGATTTGGTCATTTTCCAAACGAACTTCGAATAAAGATTTTCTTTTACCAATCTCTTTCAAATGATTTAATAATGAGATTGACAAATTTTCAGAATTTTTGGAGCCCATTTGCTATTTTTCCCAAATTTTCCAATTTTGTCATTTTGCCTCCGAAACCCGGTTTTGCTCAAAACAAGTCCGATTTTTAGATTTTCTTCAAGATGAGCCTTGGGCTATCATTTTTTAATCATTACTCATCCATTGGGGGCTTTGGTCTTATCCAGTCAGGCCATTTCTGTGATTCTTCCCGATTTCACCGAAATCCACTAAAAACCTTAATTCTCGGTTTTCTCTCGGATTGACTTTTCTTTCAGTTTTTCTTGCAAGTGGCTTCTCCATTACCCGTATTTAGTGCTTATCTTTCATTTGGAACCTTCAATTTCGACCAATTTGATCGTTTAAGCACTTTTCCCCAAATTTCTCGGATTAGGGTTTCCTTTCTACTAAATCTCCAAATCCCAACTTCCGAACTCCATATCTTTCAATGTAGACCTCAGATTATCAAAATTCTTTCGCCATTTTTCAATTGAACTTAAAATCTTGATTTTTAAAGTTGGTTGACTTTTTCAGTAGTTGACTTTCTAAGGTTGACTTTTTTGAGGTTGACTTTTTTCGAGGTTGACTTTTTTCAAGTTTGACTTTTTATGCTCGCTCTCTTAAACTAGGTCTCGGAGTACCACCTGCAGGATGAAAAAAGTCTTTTTACACTCGGAAACATCAATTTAGGAAGAAAACATACCTGTTTTAGTGCTCCGGACAAAATTAGATGTCTACAATGGGAATGTATTTTGACAATGTTCTCTTTCTTTTTCTCTTGACTTTTTCCTTTCTCCCCCCCCCCACTTATTTCTTGTTTCTTACCCAAATCTTCAATAGATATCCCTTACTTGTGCAATATGTCTCAAAACATTCTAATTCATCTTTAGAACAAGGGTAAGGATATAAGTATATTTAGGCTAGGTGAGAGATATGGTTACCAATGAAACAGCCTATTAAATGTAGGCTCAACTTGGTTCACTAGAGGGATGTTCTCTTGGAACATCAATAGGGAACTGGCTGATTTGGCCTTGGTGGTAAAAATCCTAATGCCTATATCATATCCATGTTGTCACATATATCAATATAGTCTCAAACGGTTTAAAGCAAGTTCTAGAGAAACATGTAATCATGAGAGCACACAAGAAAATAAATTGGATTGATATGCGTAACGTATCCATCATATAAGCTCAAAACTCACAAGGATATTTATATAAGTTGATATCAAGTCTAAACATGTTTATTTCTCAATCAACATATCATATTAACGTTGGTTCATGAAAAATGATATTTCAAGCTTAATTCGCATGAAAATTCTTTTCACTAATAAACCAGTTTTAAACCTATACAATTCAAGTCTCATCATTGTATTCAAAGGAACTAAAACACACTAAAAGAAAATAAAATTAAAGATAAAACAAAATAATCAAAATAATAACCTAAATTAAAATATCACCAAAAGAAATACTAAATCCTTCCCCCCACACTTAATTCTTACATTGTCCTCAATGTGTAACTATCACCCCACATGTAAGAATTGTGTGCAAGAGAAATGAACTAAATCCTTGTAGGTTCGGCCATTGTGTTCATTGGAATCATATTGTGCATTTTTTCATATATAATGTCTTATATTATAAACATGTTTGCATTTTATATTTGGTCATATGACCATTCGGCTACTCCATTTTGCTAGGCCTTACGTGTGCATTTTCATTTTGCTTCTTGACTTATTTGCATCTCCATGCCATGAGTTAGCATATCTTGATATTTAGTATGCCTTGCATATGCATTTTCATCTTGCATTTTGGCTTGTTTGCATTTCCATGCCATGAGCTTGTGTATTTTGATTTTAGTATGTCATATACTTGTGAAAATGTCATGACATTATGTATCTTGATATGATTTTTCATGTACTTGTGTCATTTACTAGATAGGATTGCTCTAGAGTACCATGTGACCATTCGGCCTCTTCATGCATTCCTTGCCTTGTCATGCATTTGCATTTTGTTTAGGTAACATGCTTTGCATTATCATATCTTGAAATTGTGTATTAGTTGATGTTTGTTCAAGCATTAGTATTAGGTTTATTGGTCATTATATGTTCAAAGTATTGCTATGCATTCTCATTACATTTTAGGTCTTGGTCATATTGGTATTGCCATGCATATTAGGTCTTAAATCATATTGGTATTGCCATGCATTGCTATGCTACTTAGGTCTTAGGTTACATTAGCATTTTCATGCATATTCATAACATTTAGGTCTAAGTCATATTTGTATTATCAAGCATTGCATGCATATTAAGTTAGGATAGCATTTATTGCCATGCAAACTCATGCTAGGCATTTAGGTTATTTTGAATTGTCATGCATTTCTTCTACCATTTATGTTTTAGACCATGCATTTCATACCTTTCATTTGCTGTATGTTCATGCATTCCATGTCATCACCACTTGATTTGTGACTTAGGCCAATTAATGGCTCAAAGTCAAGCTCATTTGAGCATACTTGTGAAAGATTAAAAGGTCATCAAATTGATTATTCTACCTTTGTGATTGTTTTTACTTAGCCAATTTTTGTCCAAGGATTTTTAAATGTTTTAGCTACTATTTTTAGGTCTTTAGGATGACCGCCAACAATTTTTACTTTGATTTTTAAATGATTTTATCAAAGGCAAAAAAATGTGTTTTGACAAAATAGTTTTTTTTCACCCAGTACTCGAACTTCTTTAATTTTTCTGGGCAGTCATCTTTAATTAGAAAATTAAGCCAATTTTTTATCATGTAGTTTTGCATGTTTCGAGTCTCTAGTATTTTTTTTAGATTTTTTTGAATTTTTAAAAATAGGTTAAAAAATTGTGTGTCAAAACTGGACAGTAGAGGCAGATTTGAATTCAAAAGAAAAATAATGGTTGAATTTGGAATTCAAAAGAAAAATAATGGTTGAATTTGGCTAAGGCATCTAGAGGGGGTTGGGTAGAAGCTTCAGATACTGTCTTAGGATAGTTTCTAAGCCGTTTTAAACTTTAAAAATGATTTTATAAATCTAGGGTTAAGGGTGGTCAATTCCGGGAGCTTAAATTTTGGAAATTAGAACCATTTTTAAAATGGTTTGGTAGGGGTTTTAATCTTCATTCAAGTTTTTCTTCAAAATTGTTTTCAAACAATCACAAAGTTTTGTTTTTAGAAAATCTAATTTGACATATTTTCCTAAGGTAGCCGGATATCTTTTTAGATATACGGATTTCTTTATTTAGAGGAAAAAATACATTTTCATGCATTGCATTTTCCATGTTCATGCATTTTATTTAATATGTGATTTTTGCTATGATATTTTCCATGGTATTATTATTATTTTGATTTACATTTTATGATGTTATATTGTTTGCTATATGATTTTGAATATTTCATGCTAGCCTATATTTTTTATTTAGTCATTTATTTTTGTCACATTATTTAGCATATATTATGTTCATGCACTTTTATTTTATTTTTATGCATATTTTATGATAGCATTATTTTATGTTTCATGTCATTTCTTGTCACTTAGATCATATTCCATGTCATTTAGGTTATATTATTTAGAATATGGCATGTCATTTAAAATATGACATATCATTTAAAATTGCCATGTCATTTAAATCATTTTATTTCATTTAGAATATACCATGATACTTAGGATTTTTTTTTATTTCATCTAGAATATACTATGCCATTTAAATTATGTCATATCATTTAGGTGGCATTATATTATCTAGACTTTTCTATGTCATTTTATTTATGTCAAACATATTCATATTCATTTTTTAAATGTTGTTAAAAAAGAAAAAAAAAGGATAATGATTTTCAATAAAAAATAAAGATATTCCCGAGTTAAAATAATTCATGAGTTCTCTACTGGGTTTGCTGGAGGGAATGTCATCAATTATCATTAATAAAGGAATATCTTTCTTTCAAGAACGAGAATGATTCGAAAAGTTTTCCAAATAAATAAAAATTTCTATATTTTGCTGATTTTGTCGAGAAATATAGGAAAATTTTGAATTAATAAATTCAGGATCATTTTCAATTAAAAATGGAATTTTTTTTCTTAAAATTGGGAATTAACTTGAAATACTAAATTAAATATCGAGACTTGAGATAACACATGATTAATAAGGTACCGTTTTATACGGGCGTTGTGGGGGTGCTAATCCTTCCCGCACGTAACCGAGTCCCGAACCCGATTCTTCAATTTTCTCTGGTTTATAATGCAGACTTGAAATTGGTTTTAAAAATATTTTAATTAATTTTAAAATGTTTTATAAAATCGGTTTTAATAGGTGGCCGATTACACCTAGCTAAAAAAGATTGGTGGCGACTCCATGTCTTTTTACGAGGCTGTTTTCATACCCTCGATCTTTTATTTCAATCTAGAGGAATTAAGTCGTCTTTTCCTCTGCTTCTGTTTCCCCCTCACTCGAACGGGTCTCCGCGATCGGGATCACGTATCGATACCTAGAATTTATTTGATTCTCTCTTGAGGCGAAATCCTAGACAACACTAAGTTGAGGAGATGATTTAGGCCATCTTTGGATCGTTTGAGCCTTTCGAGCCTACCTTTATATATTAATATCCTTAGTCTACCTCTTTGTGCCTATTGATATATTTATTTTCTTTGATTGCCACATCTTTTAGCCTAGCCAAATATGAAAAAGCATGATTAACCCTCACTACATAGGCATGTGTATGATATTACAGGAAAAAAATTATTAGCCATGTTAAATTTGGGTGAAATGGTGATTCTTAAAATAAAAAAATAAAAAAAGAAAATATTATGGTTCTTTGAAAACGAAGCAACGAGGAAAAAAAAAGAACAAATGCATAAAGTGGTGAAGCAAAAAGGAAATGTATTCAAAAATGTAGCTTGAGAAAAAGACTATGGATCTCAAAAATCCTGAAATAATGAAAAGTGTCTATGGGTGACTTAAATCGAAATATATCTTTATCCTACCTTGACCCTAGCCTTACATTACAAGCTTAATAAAGACCTACTTGATCCTTGACAAAGTGTTAGTCTACATTAGTAGAGAGAGATGAAAAGAAAACATATGAGAATGTAGTACTATAATTCGTATTTTGCATTGACATAAATTTATCCGGATTGCATGTAATGATTTGCAAAAATATTATTCACACACACACTAAAAATTCATTCAAGTATGATACATATGATTGAATTGAATCATAAATTTGGATTATGTTTGTGTTCTACTTTGAGTCGGGATTTTGAGATAACTTTTGAGGACAATTAAGGGAATCATTGTTTGAGTGCATTTATCTTAAGTTGTGTTTGAGTCAGTTTATTTAGTTTGTTTTGTTTTGTTTTGCTCGAGGACAAGCAAAATCTTAAGTTTGGGGGTGTGATAACTCTAGAAAATATAGTTATTTTGCCACCTTTTATGCATTCAAATCGGCGAAGTCCTTCAGGTTTTTATTTGGATTTGATTAGTTTTATATGTTTTAAGATTAATTTTATTTATCCATTTCATGTTTAAAATAGTTATTTATTTAGTATTTATGTGTTTTTATAGGTCCAAAGTGAGAAGGAGTTTCGAGGTGCAAAACGACGAAAAATGGTGCAAAGCAACGTGTAGGCAGATTCGACCTCCGGAGCTTGTTTCTAGAAAACCATGAACTTAAATTATTTATTTAAGGAAACTTCTTCTTGACTTTTGAAGATGACTTCCATACCTTTCTAACGGTAGTTTACTCGTGCAAATCGGACAAGATTTGCCCATCCAAATCAGCTGCGGAAGTGCGAGAAGACGACAAAAGCGAAGTGTAGCAAACCGAGAAGGCTGGCGCTTCGAGAGTCAGCGCTGGAAAGCCAACGCTGCAGCGCCATAGCGGGAAAAAAAACGTAAAAGAAGCCTGCACTTACCTGATTGCTTGCACGCGAAGTTTTTGACTCTAGGGGTCTAAGACACTATAAATAGGACTTTTCAAGGATGAAATAAAGGGGATTTGGAGTTCTAAAAACCTAATTCTCTTAAGAGAAGAGTAGCCACCAAAAGCTTTCTTGTATTGAAGACTCAAGACTTGACACCCCTTAGTTTTCTCTATTCTCTTTTCTCTTCTTTATTTTTCTTGTATTGATAATGATGGTGAAACTCCTTGGATATTTGTTTTCATTAATTATCATGAACTAATTTATTTTTCTAGGATTGCAATGGAACTCAACATGTAGTTTGAATTTATTTTCTCTCTCTAGCTTGATTTAATGGTTTTTGAGTTGTTTGCTCAATTTTGTTCTTAATGCTTCTATTTGTTTGGCCATGAATTTGATTGATTTGGTAACCTAAATACAACTTGAAAAAGGGAGTTTAGTGTTAGACATGGATTGAATAAAACATGTTTCATATTCATTTATTAGGATGAATTGATCTGCATGTAGGGTAGGAATACACTTACGTGTCATGTGTAATCAATTTTAGAGTCTAAACTTAATGAGTTTCTCTTTAATTCAATTATCATAGGAATATAGTTAATTGGTTAAGAGAGATATTTTTATAAGATCATCGGAAGATCCTTATAAATAAATTAGAACTCTAGGTTAACAATTCAAGATCATTAATCAAGTTAAGAGAGTAGGAGAGGTTCAAGCAAAGTGTTGAGAGAAGTTGTAGTCTTAGGCTTTTATTAATTGATTGAATTCATGTTTTTAATTTACATGCTTTTATTATTAGTTAATTTAATTTAGTTCTTAGTTACCATCTTTAATTAGTTGTTTAGATAAGATTGAGTTGTTTAAATTTTAGTACTTAGCAAATTTAGTAGCAATTTCTCGTGGGTCCGACTCTTTACTTTTCACTATATTACTTTTTACGATACATACACTTGCGTGGTGAAAATTGACAACACTTAATATATACTAGTCTTTGAGCATTGCCAATGCCTCGTCTTGGCAATAAGATGACCAGAAACAGTTTGAGGAACAAGGCTTTGATGCATAAAGATCTCATAATTATAACTCTTTATAATTCCTTGGGGCTTCATCCGATTAGTATTTAATAACTCCTTATTGTCGTACTAACATGAAGGAAAACCTAGTATCACTATCTTCATAGTGAAGAGTTTGCTTTATTAACTGTATATCCCATGTCCAATCTGATTGGTTCTAGGGCATATACCATCACTATTGTGGTAGGTTAGTGATTTTTCTTTTGTTTTCCTTCTTAAAATAAAAAGGTTTTGTGTTTGATGATCTTGCTTTTATCCAAGTGATGGTTAGGCCAATCTAGCATTCAAGGGTCCATAACCAAAATCTTGTTTTCTAAATAGTTGGAAAAAATAATGTTTTAAAGGTTGGATATGCTGATTTTGGGAAACAAGAATCCTATTCATTTTTTGTCCAAATAAAAAACTATTTTAACCTCAATTATTAGACCCTTTGCCGAACCTAGGGTTAAATTTTTAGATTTTGTGCAATTATTTTTAAGGTTAAAAAAATAGTTAGCTAAAACCGAGCTTTGGATGGCTAAAACGAGCTTTAAAGTTAGCAAAGTTTGGATTTTTTCACACTAAAGGGAGGGCCTGGCCGAGACTCATAGGGGCTATTTCCAAGTTGCTTTTTGATCATTTAAGTCTAAAAAAATATGATTTTGGTGAAACGGACTTCGGGTAGTTAAAACAAGCTTAAAAAACGAGTTTACATTTTTTGATTCCTACACTAGGTGCCATTCGGCCAAGTATTTGTTTGTCTTAAAAAAATTGCATTTTTATTTTCTCGGTTTTAAGAAAAAGTCATTTGCATTGAGGGCTCATTTAGAGGTATTCGGATGTCAAACAATGGCATTCGGATGTCCCCTTAATCCGAGCAAAAATCCATGCTCGAGATCCTTTAATTTTAAAGTTCAATCTAATTTTCTTTCAAAGGTAGTCGGACACCTTCGTAGGTGTTCGGTTATCCTCTCTTCAAGAGAGAAACACATTCCGATAATGGTCCCGTTTTCATGCATTTCATGCTTTGAAAAAATGTTTTTTCAAATTTGTCATAAAAACGTGCTTTCTTGATTTTATAAACATTTGACAAGAGTAATTTCTTAATCTTTGTCGGTTTTACTGGGGAGGTTCGGAAATTATTCAACGCACGTGTTTATGAAATCATGAAGTATGGTTTTCATTTTATTCGGGATTACGTAAGTGTCACGCGAAAGGATATTTTCCTAAAGCTTTGTCGGGTTTACTGGGGAGTTCGGTAAAATGTACCGACCTATGCCATTTACGTAATTTTACATATGAAAATATATACATAAAAAAAGATTTTTAATAATGTTGTGTGCATATTCTATGTTCATATATATTGTGATTCATGTGCAGATCCCATATTTATGTCATTTGATAATTAATGTCCATAATGTTATGTTGATTATGCTACTTGATGAGTGATGTGTCATGAATCATTTGCCATGTCATAATAAAATGTATGCCATGTCATGAATTGTTTGCCATGTCATAACAAAATGTACGCCATGTTATGAATTACTTGCCATGTCATGAATTATTTGCCATGTCATAATAAAATGTACGCCATGTTATGAATTACTTGCCATGTCATGTATGCCTTGTCATGAATTATTTTCCATGTCATAATAAATGTATGCCATGTCATGAATTGCTTGCAATGTCATAATAAAATGTATGCCATGTCATGAACTATTTGCCATGTCATGTATACCATGTCATGAATTTTATGCCATGAGATAATAAATGCCATATCAAATTTTTTTTTTGATTATTTCATGCTATAGGATGCTGGATGTCTATCCTAGATTTTTATGCCATGAGATAATTAATGCCATGTTAATTTTTGATAATTCATGTCATGTGATAATTAATGTCCATGTTACTTTGCTTATGTTGCATATTAATAATGTTTGCATATTAATAATGTTTGCATATTAATATTCATAATAAAAGAGTTTTAATGCAAATAGATGTTTTACTAAAATAAGACAATATTCCTGAGTTAAAATAATTCATGAGTTCTTTGCAAGGTCTGCTGGAGAGAATCTCATCAATTATCATTGACAACGAAATGTCCTTTTCAAGAAAAAGAGAATGACACGAAGATTTTCAAAATAAGCAAAAACTTCTATGTTTTGCATGGTTTGCCGGAAAATATAGAAAATTTTATGACAATAAATTCCGGATCATTCTCGAAATAAAAAGAAATTTTTTTAAGGGAATTGTCATAACGTGCCAAATACGAATTCAGCATACTAGACACAAACATGGAGTCGCCACTAATCATCTTATCTAGGTGTGATTAGTCACCTACACGAATCTATCCTATTTAAAGTAATCCTAAGCTTGACTAAGACATCTTAAAAAGAATAGGTCCTGGTCTACTTATCATAACTAGGTTCGGGAGTTCGGTTACCTGTGGGGAAGGATTGGCACCTCCACAATGCCTAAGAGATAGTACCTAATTAGTCTTGTGATATTAGAAAGTCTTAACTTTATGGTCTTATTTATCCAATTTTCATTTTAAATCGTTCAAGTGAGGAATATCGAAAATCATTTTTTAGGTCTTCTTTCTATTCATTCTGGAGAAATTTCTAAACAAAAGTTTCCTCACCTCGAGAGTATTCAAAAGAAACCATTCATTTCCTTGAAGAGGCTCCGTCGTCGGAAAAGTTAAATTTTATGAAAAAGACACTTAAACCTAAGTTTAATCTTCAAAATTAACCCACATTTTATATGTTTGCTCAAAAAATGAATTTTGATCTTAATATCGAAAATTATCCCTTAAAAAATATTTCCATTCGTTCTAGAGAATTTTGCCGAGAAGGTTAGGAAATTCTCTAGCTCATATGTTTATGAAATTGTAAATTATGATTTTCGTTTTACTTGGAATTATGTAAGTATTAGGCGAAAGAATTACTTCCCAAGCTTTTTCGAGTTTGCTAGGGAGTTTGGTAAATTTTTTTGACATATTCCATTTATGTAATTCCATAAAAAAAAGGCACATGATAAAAGGATTTTAAATCAAGATGGTGTACATTATTTCTTGTTTATGATTGTTTAATAATTGTTGTTCATCTTATGCTCTTGTTTTTGCCATGTGATGATTAATGTTTACATTACTTTCTCTTATGTTTGAATATTAGTAATGTTTTACATATTCATATTCATGATAAATGAGATTTAATGCACATTAAAACTAACGTTTTAATAATAAAACAAGGTAATATTCTCGAGTTAAAATAATTCATGAGTTTTCTGTCGAGTCTGTTGGGGAGAATTTCATTAATTATCATTAACAACGGAAGATCCTTTTAAAGAAAAAGAGAATGATGCGAATGATTTTAAAATAGATTTTTTTTTAATATATTTTGTCAGGTTTGCCGGGGAATATAAAAACTTTTGTGATAATAAATTTTGAATCATTCTTAAATAATGTGATAGCTTTTTTTATGGAAATTATTTTAAATATCGAGACTAAAACAAACTTTCATCGAGACTTAAGATAGCACATGATTTATAGGTATCGTTTTATATGGACGTTGTGGGGGAGCTAACATATTTCCCACACATAACTGATTTTCGAACCAGCTTTTGTTTTTCTATGGTTTTAAACGCAGACTTTAAAATTGGTTTTAAAAAAGGATTTTAATTAATTTTAAATTTCTTTACAAAAATCGATTTTAATAATGACCGATCACACCTAGATAAAAAGATCGGTGGAGATTCCTTCTTTTTCGAGGTTTTTCAAAACCCACCATTAATATCGAGGACATATTATCTTTTCAACCCACCAATGTCTCTTAGCGGTCGCGAGATCGTTATGACACTTTCCATGATGAAAAATGTATTGATCAATCGAGGAGTAAGGAGAAAAAGGATAGTTTGTTTCTCTCCATTATGCATGCATCAATGTTGAGTTGTTCATATGCATTATTAAAATGGAAATGAAAGCAAAGAAAATCTAGAGTGAAGATGAAACAATCAAGTACTCTTGGTTGGGAAAGGCAAATGAGAGAACAAGAAGAAGAAAGAAAAGGATTTTGGTGAAACTTTGGAAGGAAAGATTTGATGAGGATGGCGAAATAAGGAAAAGGTAAGGAATTGAAGAGAAAATTTTGATTATTGCACTGACACATTAGTGGACAACTGCATGTAGTTTTGATCATTGGCATTTGCAATATTTAATTGGCATCTATATCATTGTGTTGATAATTGCATTTGTATCATTTGGCATCTGCAAAAATGTTTGATCATTTGTGTTAGCACCATTGAAATAAAGATATGCATTTGCATCTTGGTAGGGCATTGCATTACAGAGATAGGTATTTACATTTGCATCTTCATAGGGATATTTGCATTATCGAAATGGATATTTGCAGCTGCATCATGATAGGTGCATTTGCATTGTTAAGGGTAGGCATTTGTGTCGTAATTGAGATCATTTGCACTCGTATTTTGGTAGAGAAGAGAGCATTTGCATCATCAAGATAAATATTGCATTTGCATTGAGTATTCACATCATTACATCTGTGTCTTTGTATGGGCATGTGCATCGCGGGAATAGATCATGGCACCTGTATCTTTCTAGAAGCATTTGCATCATCAGAATGGAAATTTGCATCACCTTGGAGATAGGCATTTGCATCAATGTAAGAGACATGTGCATTTACATCATTTAATAGAATTCTACATGAAGATACGCATTTGCATCATTATAAAGTACCATTGCATCATTTAATGGGTATTTGCACTTGCATATTCTGGTAGAGATTTGCACTTGCATCAATAGTAAGATATCATTGCATTTGCATTATCTGATGGACATTCGCATTTGTAGGGTGTAGATATTTGCACTTGCATCATTTGTAAGAGATCATTGTGTTTGCATACCTTTGCATAGGCATCATTAGTGCTTGCATTGTGGAGATGTTTGCGTTTGCATCTTAGTAGGGAACACTCGTAGTTGTGTTATAATGGTTAATCATTGCTTTTATCAAACATTGAAAGGAAAAAGTGTTAAAAAAAAAACATGTCAAAAAGCAAGGAAAAGACGAAAAGAAGAGTTCGATACTTCTCTAAAATTGGAAACAAGAAAAACAAGAAGATTTTTTTTTTCAAAAGAAAGAGGAAGAAAATGTTGAGAATTATGATAATATGAGATTTTTAAGCCCAACTTAGCTGGCACATAAATGATTTAAGCCCAATGCAGTTGGCTAGTGATAAGATTGTTAAGCCCAATGTAGTTGGCACAATAATGATTTAATCCCAGTCAAATTGGCACAATTCAGATCTTCAATCAAACGTTAGAAAATTACTTCCAAATCACTTTTTCGACTCTTGGTTTCGTCCAAAGTATTTTTTGGTTTCTGGTTTTGCCGAGGTAACTTTTTCGACTCTGATTTTGCCAAGGTCATTTCTTCGACTTTGGTTTCACCCAGGTCAATTCCCCGACTTCTAGTTTCATCTAGGTCACTTTTCGACTTCTGGTTTCGCCAAGATCACTTTCAGATTGCTGGTTTAGCCCAAATCAATTCTCCGACTCCTGCTTTCGCCCAGGTCTGTTGTTCAACTCTTAGTTTCGTCAGCCACCATCTACCCGTCCAGCTTCATCCTAATGCCACACTCCAACACCTACCCTACCACAAGCAACCTGCCCTACAAATACCAGCCCCTCAACCACCATAACATATCTTAATCCTAAAAAAATCTTGGATTTCATCTAGACCTGTGCTCTTAACAGAGACCCAATTTCACTAAGGAGAAAGGGGATCCGAAGCAAAATGTTTTCCTTACCCACCTCTACCTCGAAACCCCATCACAAAGCCCCCACCACACCCACACACGCAAACACCCACAATGAACAAGCAAGAACCACACACCAAAAAAAAAAGCAAATATAAAAAATGGGAGATGTTTCAGGTTGCTTGGGTTCGTGGGGTTTCAGGGGGATTTTGGAAAATCTCAACGGTGAGGAGGGAGGCGAGGTTGAGGAAAAGCTCTGGTGAAATTTTGGGGGCGATCTAACGACGGAAAACAAAAAAAATGGTGGTGAAGTCGTCCGATTAGGTTATAGATCTAGGAATTTTAGGCATATTTTTTAAATTTATTTGGATAGGTGGAAAATAAGGAAAAAATGAATATTTGAGTGTGTTTTAGAGTCAAACCGCCTTCGGTAAGTGGAACGGGTATAGCCACCAAAAATTGAGTAGTGTAGAGAGAGAATATTTAGAGAGAGAAAATCCTAGAGAGAGAGTTTGGAAGAAATGAAAACATTTTGGGCTTTTATAGCCTTGAGCGAGCGGGTCCGTACGGGTCGGCTCGGGATCTGCGCATCGATCCATTAGGGAGGGGAGAAGAGAAAAAAAGAAGAAAAAGATTACAAAAAAAAAAGAAAAAGATTACAAAAAAAAAAAAAAAAAAAAGGAAAAAAAAGTTGGAAAGAAAATAGGAAAAAGAAAAATAAAAAGGAAGGAACCAACAAAAAAAGAAGCGGACTTGTCTCAGGAGATTCGGCCCAACACATGGTCATAGCTCCGAGATTCGTGGTATTTTGGGTATGATTTTATTTATCATATTATTTTTTTCTTCCTGCTGAATTATTTAAATGTGCATTTTTTTATTTTACTTATATAGATGCTCAAAAAATATGTAAAATATAATAAATAAAATTTTGGAAAAAATTATTATTATTTTTAAAAAATATATACATAATAATTTTTTTAATAATAAAAAAAGAATGGTGTGATCTAGTAGGTAATTTCGAGACCTTCGCCAGGTTGCTGGGAAAGATCCCATGATTCTCTTGCGATAGATCATTATTCTTATTTTACGAAATAACGTGAGAATTTACAGGCGAAAGAGTAATTTTTCAAATTTTGATAAGTTTTTGGAGAGTGAAAAATTCTCAAACACAAGGAATTTTTGTGGCATTCCACCAAAAAATAAAACAATTATTAACTTCAAATTTTAATTATGCTATGTGATTTTCTTATTAAATCGTGGTTTTTTTTTTATTATAAAAAAATCATTTTCCTAAAAAGGAAAGAAATGATGTGATTTAGCGAGATGATTTCAAGACTTACGCCAAATTACTAGGGAAAATTCCCATAATCCTCTCACAAGATATCATTATTTTTGTTTTTATGGAATAACGTGAGAACTAATGGACGAAAAAATAATTTTCTAAATTCTGTCAAGTTGTTGGAGAATTTAAAAAATTCTCTGACACATGTAATTTTCATGGTAGTACCAAAAAATAATAAATAAAATAATGGTTAATCCGAAAAAAATAAAAAATTATTTATTTACAATGCTATATTTATTATTCGTTTATATTCATTCTTGTCATGCTCAATATATTGTTTTTAAATAAAGTAGGCTACAAACTCGTATTTTGCCAATATGGTGATATTTTTAAAAAAACAAAATAAGATAATATTCTCAAGCGATAATAATTTTTGAGTTTCTGTCAGGTTACTTGGAGTATTTCAATAATTATTCATCGTAAAAGAATACCCCTTTTAGGAATGAAATGATTTTATTATTTATATTCAGTCAAGTTGTTGAAAAATATAGAAAATTTTATTGTAACAAAAGTTCTCATTTCATTTCAAGATAAAAAAAAAATTCTAACAAATAAATTGTGAGATCTAAAAAAATTGATTAAGAGAATTTTCTTAAGTATCAAACTTAAAATCCTTTTTGTCAAGATTAAAATAAGCACATGATTAATTGATATCGTTTTCGAACCAACACTGCATGATACTAATACCTTTCTCATGCTTAATCGTACTTCCAAATCCAATTTTTATTTTCGCAAACAAAAACATTGTATATTTTTTTGAACAATAATGTAATATTTTATTGAATGAAATAAAACAGACAAGAGTATAGATCTGCCAGCAATATCCAAATTTCCTAAAAGAGAAACTACCTTTAGGCAGTAAGCCTGATCCCTATTTAACCCACACATTACAAAAGAATGAAATGTGTATTTTCCTAAATGACTATCCTTCAAGCTTAAAATAGCTTGAACCAGCCATAAAATTTTAATAAATTCTATTTAATTTTAAAATTTTATTAAAATGATAAATTTTCTTAAGTGCTCAATTACACTTAATAAAAAAAATTGATGACAACTCCCAATGTTTTTCAAAAATCGTCCAGTAGTTGAAAAATGATTATGACATCATCGTTACCATTGTTTTTATATTAAAACATATATTTTACTATTAATTTTAATCTTATCACTATAATAATTACAATACTTAATTTCACTGCTCAATAACTAATTTCACTATGTTATTATTTTTAATCTCATGTAAGTTAATTTTTTTTAACCCATATAACCTTAATCTTATCATCAGTACTCTTTTCCACCTCATCATCGTCTAGCAAACGGAGTGTACCTATACTGTTCTTGATCATGGTCTAGAATAGGAGGTGAAGCTAACGCCATATATAATAGCGTGGAGTGGTCCAGGAAAGTATGAAAAGAAGTAACTCAGGGCCAGCCGGCCGGGCCAGGTTCAGAGCTTTTCGTTGTTTGTTTGAAGTTTGCAGGATAAAAATGGGTAAATATGAAAAACATATCCTCCATAAAAAAAATATTTATTAAATGATATAATAAATAAACGGTATTTGAAAAAAAAGATAATTAAAAATTATTATAAAAAAATATTGTAAACGTAAAATTATTTTTGATAATTATTTTTTTTATTTTTTAATTAAAAAATAAAATTTTGAAAATAAAATTTTTTAATTTTAAAAAATAAATTTTTAAATTTTTTATTTATTTTTTTTAATTAAAATTTTTTTTTTAAAAAAATAATATGTCTAAAATTAATTTTTATTTATTTTTTTAAATTTTAAAAAAAATATATATTTAAATATTTTATTTTTTAAATTTATTTTCAATTAAAATTTTTAAAAAATAATATTTTCTTAATAAAAAAAAATTTCATCAAGGATAATTTTATCTTTACAATATCTTTCATAATAATTTCTAATTATTTATTTTTCTTTTTTAAATAATTTTTATTTATTAAATCATTTAACAATAATTTTTTATTAAGAGCGTATTTTTCATATTAATCCGATAAAAATATCTTAAAATCACGCTCTCCAAAGCAAAGACCCTTTCTCTCCTCCAGTTTAGTTCTCCATTTCAATCATTGTAAACACAGCAATGACCATTTAAAACCCACTGGAAATACACCTTTCGCTTCCATTACTTAACACATTGATTATCCAAAACTAGTATAATTCATTAATTAACATAATAATAATATAATAAATCATTATTAAATTAATAATATCCCCTCTTTCTACTCTTATTTATTGCTTTAATTCGCCCATCTTTTCTTTCCTTTTCCCTATTAAAAAAAGCTGCCATTGTTCTTACTTCATTCACTGCTACTTATTCTCTTTTTCACTATCTCAGACTCTCTCTCTCTATCTAAGCTACAGAAAGCGATTCTTTACATCTCTAGATAATCTTTCTTTCTTCTTCTTCTTCTTCATCGTCCTTCTTCTTGTTGTCTTAAAAGCAATCAACCATGGATGAACTGTACGGTTTCCATTCTTCGGCTGTTTACTCCATGGAGACCCAACCGGAGAACATATTAAGTCCTCCTGGAAACTACCCAAGTTTTCCGTCTCAGGCGACTGCTTTTCCGGAGCATGTGTTTGGGTCAGGGCAGTTGTTGTCTGGTTCGTCTGGGATATCGGATGCTGATTCAATGGTTGCTGAGTTCCAAAGAGGTGGCTCCGAAGAAGAGGTTTCTAGTGTAATTAGGGCTAAGATTGCATCTCACCCTCATTACCCTAAACTTCTTCAGGCCTATATGGATTGCCAGAAGGTATATTAATATATGTGTTTGGTTGTTAGGAAACTGGTGGATAAAAAAACACAAGGATAAAGGCAGAAAGAAAAAAGAAAAGAAAAAAAGAGACAAAACTCATTTATCTCAGCGGAAGCTGAAGGGACTCGAATTTAAACAAGGCAAAGTTGCGTTTAGGAGGGGAAAAAGAAAAGATGGAGCTCGTTTGGCACATTTATGGTTACTTTTGGCATTAGATTCTGCTACGTTGATATATAATGAAGGAGGTTTCAGTGTACTTAAAGAGTCGTATATATATTCAGCACTTGCATGTGCGATCTTCTGGGACAATTGATTTCGTTGCAGCTAAAATTTTCTCCTTTTTATGCCTCTTCTCAGCTCTGAACAGTCTTTACCTTTTCTAGTCCTCTATTTTTTTTTCTTGATTTGTTTTAATTTTATAGCTTGATTCTTGTATAAAAAAGCTTATTCAACCCCCACCGCCTACGCCTGCAAGAAAAAGAGAAAGAAATGAAGGGAAAAACGGGAAAAGAAAGGGTTACACAGTTTTCTGAAACAAACTTGTTTATTGTGGGGAATGAGCTAAGCAAATTTTCAATTTTTTTTTTTTTAATTTCATTCAGGTGGGAGCACCGGGATAGCGAAAATGTTAGATGAAATCAGTGGAGAAAGTGAGGTTAGCAAGAGAAGCGCCTTAGTTCCGTGTTGCTTGGGTGCCGATCCCGAGCTTGATCACTTCATGGTCTCCTTTCCTTTCCTTAATTCCTTTACTCTCAAAATACACCCAAACCCTAATCAAACAAAACCCTTCCTTCCTTCCCTTTCTTTATTTATTTACAAAATCCAGTTTTAGGTCATTCAACTTTCTGTCTTTTTGTTTGTTTGTTTGTTTGAAGGAAACGTATTGCGAAATGTTGGTGAAGTACAAATCAGATCTGTCAAAGCCATTCGATGAAGCCACCACATTTCTCAGCAATATTCAAACGCAGCTTTCTCATCTCTGCAATGGTAATTAACTACTACTTCCACAACCTTCATTTCTGCTTTCTGTCTTTCTCTCTCTATTTTTCTAGCATTAGCATGGTCGATCGCTTTCTTCTTCTTATTATTTTTATTATTATCTTTGCAGTATGTTTCTGTTTTCGATTATTCTATACAGTTTGTTGGCTTTTGTGCTCTTCATTTCATTTTTCTTTCTATATTTCTTCCATATGTAAAAAGTCTGCCTAAATGATATTATATAGGCGCAAGTTAGTAAAAACCTAGTACATTTTAGCAGCCTAATTAAATTCAAGGAATAATATTATATATATTAGTGGCTGCTTTTTTAGCTAAGTGATTTTTTTTTTTTAATTTTTTGGGTGAAATGATTTTTCTAAATTTCCATTTTATGTTGATAACCAGTGATAAGAAACACAATTTAATCACATAGGATCTTCAATTTGCTTCTACTATGGCATAGAATACATAAGAAATGTCTTGCTTTTTTTTTTTTTTTTGATTGTCTAAAATTTTATATATTATTTTATAAGCCTTCCAAAAATAAAATTCTATCAATATTCAATAATGTACTCTAACTCTCTTCTCTCCAATTCCAACTGTCAAGTTCCCTAACATAGATTAAGCAACATTCCATATCTATAAGAGAGTTGCCAATTTTCCTAGATAATATGACGCTTTTATGTTACAATTAGGAAACCAGTTTCTTCATAGTAATCCATTTTGTGTATCAAGGGCTTATGTTAATTAGGATGTTCTATTAGTTGTATTTATAGGTTATGTTGAATCCTTGATATGTTAAGTTTGGTACAACCATGAAATTAGTTTCTCCCGAGTGTCTTAATTAAAAAAAGTATGATACGCATACACACACGTACATGGTATTGATTACTAGCAAATAGAGAAACAAGATTGATCATCGTATATATCATTGTTCATTTTGGTAACTTTATGGAGATTTGGAAATGAGCGTTCCTCTTTATGGAGATCAGTCATTGCCGATAAATATGAGTCATCGGTGGGTAATCTGCTTCCTTCATGCAGTCGGTATCGGAAAATGTCCCCAACCTGGAAAAACATTATTCGACCCCTTATGCCTTCAAATCATTTTCATCCTTTTTTGTATGCTGGGTTGTGTTTTCTTCCAGGTGATGGCAGCTCCATAAATTTTTGGCAGGATGAATGGATCGAAGGCGTTATCCTTAAAGAGCAGTTTCCAAGAGTTTTTGCGGTTGCTGTTTCTAAAAACGGGAAAGTAGCGGATTTTGGCAAATGGCAGAATAATCAATGGCACTGGGAGGTTAACCTCCGAAGAAGATTGTTTGATTGGGAGCTTCAGCAGTGGGAATCCCTGTTGGATCTGCTGGGAAAACAAGTGCTCTTCAGAAACTCCTTTGACTCAGTTGTTTGGAAGCACACCCATAGTGGCGTTTATTCGTCTAACTCTTTTTGCCATTCTGTGTTGAGTGAGTCCTCGTCAAAATGGGATCATTGGAAATTTATATGGGCCGGTTATGCGCCTCCGAAGGTGGAAATCTTTTGCTGGCTAGTTTTGAGAGGCAGCGTAGCTACCAAAGTTGAACTCAGCAAGAGAGGTCTTATTGTTAATGGTTCGACGTTGTGTCCACTATGCAATCTGATGCCTGAAACTATTGAGCATCTGTTTTTCACATGCAGAGTCTCATGGTTTGTGTGGGCCCATTGTTGTCTTTCTTGGGGCATATCTTGGTCCACGCCAAGGAGTGCCGTGGGTTTTTTTCTTGCGTGGCAGCATGCATTCCCAGCGAATCATTGCAGCAAATTGTGGAGAATGATTTTTTTTGTTGCACTATGGTCTATTTGGTTGCACAGGAATGATATTGTCTTTAATAGGAAAAATGTTGCTGTTTGGCAGTTACTGGACTCTATTAGACTCAGACTCGCTTTGTGGTCCAAGGCTAAGTGGCCTTCTGAGGAAGGGCTGTTTTCGCAGTTCAAGTGGTCACCTGCTATTTGTCGATTGAAGAGGGAAATGAAAGTTGGCATTGACATGACTTGGAATAAGCCACCTGCCGGCTGCCTTAAGTTCAACGTCGATGGTTCGGCGCGTGGTAATCCCGGTCCTGCGGGGATTGGCGGTATTATGCGCGACAATCAAGGTATGGTGAAAGCAGTTTTTTCTAAATCTATCGGCTTTGCTAAGGCATATGAGGCTGAATTAAGGGCTGTCAAAGAAGCCTTCCTCATTTTTGGTGCTTCGTCTTGGGCGCTATCGCATAAACTTATAATTGAATGTGATTGCCAGATGATTGTTGCTTGGGTTAAGAATCCGAGTAGAGCCCCATGGCGGATTTCGCGAAGTATAAGGGCTATAGAGTTTGTACGAACTGCGGTTCAGAACTGGGAAATTGTTCATATTTTGAGGGAGGCTAATGGTGAAGCTGATAAGCTAGCCAAATCTGGTGTAAACAGGGTGTCAGATTTGTTGTTTTATAGTCCTTAGTTTTGTCTACAGCATGCTGTTTTCTGGTTTGTAAAAAGGACATCTTCTTAATTGCAATAAATCATGCTTTTCAAAAAAAAAAAAAAAAAAAATTTTGGTAACTTTAATTGTTATGAGAATGGAAACTGGTTTTGTATCTATAGGTATTGTTCTCAAAATTGAATGCTTCTTAGTTACTAAAGTGGTATTAGGAAAAGCATGGTTTTCATAGATAAGTGTAGAGGAAATTACAAAATGATGTCCTTGAGAATGCAACCCATAAATAGTTTATCTATAAGATAATATTGGACATTAATGTAACTAAGTTATCATCCACAGAAATAGCCATAACCAAGTTCTCATCCGTGGAAATGGCGATAACCAACATTCTTTGCTTCTTATTTAGCTGCAATTTTGGTGGACCATCGTGAAATAAAATCAATAATAATCTGCATGTTACTTATGGAATAGGTAGTAATCCATTGCTTTTGCAATGTGGGCACATGCATATGGTTCTCTAGCTCTCACTTAGTTCATTTTTAAAGAACCTGTTATTAAATGCATCTCGTAATGGCAGTGTCATATAATGATGTCTGATTCTTTTTAGTAGTGTCCTACGTAGTGCATGAGCTGCAGTACTATATATAAGGTTTGGGCCTGCTAAATGTTTCTTTGCACTTACTAAGAATAGTTTCAGGCAGTTTCATGGGTATAAACTATAAAATAAAACCTGATTTGAAAGCAATTACCTTTTCTCCTTGATCATCCTAATCATCTATACAGATAGATGACTAATAGAATCTTGTGATGAACACGAGATATCAACAGACTCAAGTGCCAAGTGTTAGGTTCCCCATAATATTACATTTGTTGTGGTGTATTGATCTAATCTTCAATTCTTGCTTTTAATTCTACTAATTGCTGCTGATTTCCTACTTTTAAGAATATTTTTGTTATTAAATAACAGTCAATCAATAGTCTTTTGTATTTGGTACTCTGTCTCCAGAATATTATTCTAGTAATACTTTTGTGTGGTCAAGCAAACTACTTTTAGCATAGTTAAAGAGAACAGTGCTTTATTGCTTGCTACTTTCAGTTGTGCGGCTTGTAGGTTATGGATTTGGTTTTAGTACGACAACATTGAATGTGGAGAACTAGCAATAAATATATATGTTAGGAGCAGGCATGCGTGAATCTAAAGTTCAAATCTTGAAAGAGCACATTGTGGTGGAAGCATATATATATGAGAGATTAGATCTTTAAGCTCATTGGCAGGCTTTATGTCCTTCTTCAGTTAATTACATGATTAAGAGGTTTTTTGAGTTTTCTTTTGCGACATTAGGGTACCTTCACTACATAATTTTCTGCTGGATAGATACCATAATGTAGCAGCACATTTTACTATTTTAATACATGGAATAATTGAACTACTGCACGAGAAGTGAGAGTTTGCAAGTGTAGAAACTTGTAAAATAGTATCTTATTGTATGTTTGCAAAATCTTTATGTTATGAACATCCAATGATACTGGTCAAGTTGATTAAATATTGTCTTATATATACATATTCCCATGATAACATAATTTACGAAGTTATAGTGTCTTAAGGATTTCATTTATTTGCAAATTGGTAGTTGTCTTATATTATTTTTTAGAAATCTCAACATGCATCTGTTTTAGATGTTAATTTGTAGTTATTTATGCAAAAAGGCACTTTGAAAATATTGTTTTTGACTTCCATTGCTACTGCTTTTTTCCTTGGTTTTCATTTTGGGTGGTTAAGGGGATACGTTGCAATCTCATCATCATGAGAAGTATTTTGTGGGGTATTGTCTTTATATAGATAGAGTGGATGAGCACTTGTCATAACTTTGTCATTTAGTGTACTGTTTCTTTTCTTTTCAAAAATCAAAAGATTCCTTGATTTCATGGATGTATATGTTGTGATGCAGTGAATTTGTGTCTTTTGTGGTGCAGTAATTCTATTAAGGTTTACTTCGTATTTATTGACAGTAGAGGTACATAAGCTTTTAAATTAGTTTCTTGCCTTTTTTAGTTGTTTATACATTCTTATTATAAACATTCTTATTATTATTATTATTATTATTTTTATTATTATTATTATCTTATACAAAAGGTGGAATTTTGGAACTCCGCAAGCATGTTTATATGCTTGTCAGGTGTCTAATTAATTGGTTATAAATAAGGAAATTAACAAGTTAACATGATGACTTTAATTAATGAAAATGTGAGGAAATGGAGTTTTGAAACTCCACTATCAGTTTATAGGATACTGTTAAGTATTGATTTTCTTTTATTTAAACAAGTTTTTAGGGACAATATAGGTCTAAATTAAGATCAATATCCAAAGAAGTAGCTAGCTAGCCTTTAGTCAGTGGGAGTAAGGGATAAATTGGATGAGTAGTAAGTGGATTTTTACAATATCAGTGCTACTGCTACAGCTTTTGTGTGTTTTTTAAGACTATGATTAGGGTTTTGGACAGGTTTATGAATATGCTCTTTATCTTCAAAACCTGGAAATAAAAAGTGAGTTGAATTTTGCACAGCATGTGAAAGAGCTTTGGGGTCATATGAGGGTGAGCTTCCCTTTCCCATTCATGGTTGTATTGTATTGTGAGATATACTCTATCATACGTTTGCTCTTCAGTTTTCAGATATGAAATGACAATAAGGTCATGTGTCATGTCATGGTTGGAGCTTAATTTGCAGCTAGTAAGATTTTCTCTCATACCCACTCATCAAATTCCTGGTTGGATTTTATTTTTTAAGATTTTTTGAAGATTCTTGGATGAAGTTTTCTCTTTTAAGGTCATTGGAAGATATTCAATGCATATGTTCTTTGCAGATTTAGCTGAAGATTGTCGATTCAGCGATTTTATTAGAAGGCTTTGTATTTATATATTTTTTTCGTGGTGAAAGACCAGAATTTTATTTCTACTAGAGCCTAGAGGAGAGCATTTTGAAAGATTAAGTTGGTCATAAATGAGCTCAAGAGTCAAGGACCCCCCCTACCCCGCAGTTACCGCTGCAAAGTGCAAGCCAGCTTTAGAGCATTTAATTTCTGCCAAGACCTGCGTCGCCTCTCGTCTAGCCAATTCCCTAGGCTCAGGATTCTTCGGATCACACATGACATATATATTAACCTAACTCAACTCTAGAGGAAAACGACGACGTAGTAGCCTCTTCACCTGGAATAAGAATCCTTTACCCTTTTCCAAGGTTTGAGGGAATTACCGAGTTGGCTGCATAGAAAGTAAAAACACTCTATTTCGAAAAAATTGAGCTCCTTATTAACTTTTATTTTTTTTGTTCTTACTGAATTGAGAACGGACTGAGAGTGTTTGACAGAAACTTTGAAATGCCAAAACCCAACAGCAGTGCGTGCCTTGCGGGTTACAACTGCACAGTGCACACGCACGCAGAGCTCTTTTATCTTTGTTTTTGGACTGTTGCAAAGCTCTGTAAACAACGCCACCCGAACTCTGACATGGATACGACCTAACGAACCCTCCATCCTTTTTTTTCTCTTCTCTCTTTCTTTCTCTGCGGTTTTGCTTAGAAACTAGGAAAAATATGAGAAACGTGCAATTAACAGTAACTTTATTGTTAAGGAGTACAATAACTTAAAATTATTTGTAGAAAGGAAATGAAAAGATTAAAAATTGTTGTGAAGGAAACTGTAAAGTCCTAAATACCTTAATGAAATAAGGTAAACATATATGAGTCTTCCCCCCCCTCCCTCGTCTGTCAAGCTTTGTTATTCTCCCACCCTTTATTTTCGTTCTTCTCTTTGTATTTTTCTTGTCTCTTACCACAAACCTCTTCTTAAATCCATTGTCTGTGAAGGAGAAGGCAAGCAGAAGAAGAGATTTCGTGTGACAAACCCATTCCGAGATTGACCCTAATTTGTTGCGGCGGTAGTTTTGATCTAAACATCTATTGTAAGTTTTCTGGATATCTTAAAATCCTTTGCATGCTGATTTCTGGATATTGTAAGTTTTCCTTTATTTTTTTTTTTTTAACTTTTGGGTTTATTATTTAGTCTCTTAATTTGTTTTGATTTTAAGATCTGCTTCAAATATTATAAATATATGTTTTGTTCTATTACTTGTCTATTGTAAATTTTGACCTAAACATCTATATTGGTGGCAGTAGTTTCAGAATTTTTGGACTGCAGTAGAGTCAGACATGGTAGGATGGAAGTTAGGTAAACATTAGTTTCTAAAGCTTTGGCAAAATTTTGTTAGGAATTATTTTTTTAATTGTAGAATGGAAAGTGTGATGAGCAAGTTGATGTTATATCTTAGCTAAATCATGAAATCACGAACCATTAGCTTGTTAAGGTTTGGCGTCTTTATTTTAGTATAAAAAAAAATTATCTTAATTGTACAAGGAAAAATGTTAGAGGCAAGCTTATGTTACATTCTCTTAGCACTCTTGTTTTTGTATGGTACATGTGGAAAGTTCAATCGTGGTTTCCTATTGGTCTCTTGGGTCATTCAGTGTATGTTGGTCGGATAATTAGTTTGGAGTGTGGTTTAGTTAATGGTTTTCATTTTTGAAGAGTTGGCTTTATATATATATATATATATATATATATATATATATATGTATGTTTGTATGAATTCATACATACATAAATAAGTTCGTTTGCTATGAACTTAGAGTACCCATACGGTAGATGTTGGCTAGGTTATCTAACTTTTTATGATGTTTTGTTATCTCTTAAATTTCAGGTTGGAGATGCACTGATATAATTGTATGATAAGTTTAAATGTGACTTTGAGACCAAGATTAATCTTCTCAAGCTGGTATGTTTTTATAGGTTTATGTGTTTTCTACGAATGCAATTGTATTATGTTGTGATACTACTGGAGCTGAAACTAATTTATCAAGATTTGATGTTACAAACTTCTTGTTCTTCAGAGTCCCCTTTAGAAAATACTGTTTTATCAACCAATTAATGTGCAGCAATGCTCTGCAAGGTTAAATTCTAGTCTTACTAGTTTGAGCTTTTTCTTTCATGCTACATCCCCTTCTCTTATCATCAAAATAAAAAATTTTATAATAACATAGATGAATCGAGTTGCCAAGTATATAATTGACAATAAAACCTGCATTAAAATGACATACCGTTGTATGAAAGATAACGTTGATGGTAATATGGCTAATGTGCTTAAGTATTATGTTTTCCAGCCCGAAGACTGACGCTGTACTTAGCCTTACACCCAATCATTAAAAGTAGATGGATATTAAGTAAAGAAAGTTTACAGCTTTTATTTGGCTAATATATATATTTATCCTTTGACTTCATTTCATTTTATTTTAATCCTTTCAATTATATAGGATTTGACATGTAATATGTCCATTTATGCTTTTCTAGGAGATAACATCTACAACTTTGTATAATTGCTTGCTCATAATATTGTAAGAAGATCTTTATTAATTTTGTTAATTTCACCATATATTGCAGTTCAATTTTTTTTACAAGCAAAATAGTTTCATGTCATGATAGTTGTTTGTGCCTCAATTTAATTGAAATGATATTCATGCTTGTTATTTGCTTGCTTGCATATATAGGACTATGAAGAAATTGTCAGTGTAAAAAAAGTACATATAAGTTGCAAGAATGTACATATAGTTATGCTACATCCTATGTGGACCATAATTGATCCTATTTCACAGTTGTTCTATATATCCACAATATTCTCATCAATCTTATATTTCTTGCAAGGAATTAAGAAATTTTGAAGTATTTTTGTCTTCGTCGAGCAATATAATTTTTTAAAATTATTGACTGCAATGATGTGAATTTATTGGTTTTGGTGGTTCATGTTTGTATATGTCCACCATCATAGTGAAGTATATGACCAAAGTATTTATCATGTATTTGCGATATTAAAGTTGTAATTGAACTTGATCTTTAATGTTTATAATATGTGAATAATTGCAAGTGTTGCGTAAATAACAAAAGTCTTTCTTTCTCCCAACATATAGACCATTTGCACCCTTTTCCTCAAGTGATGGAGTAAATTTTCTTATTTGACATTTGTTTGGGGCTTGCAAAATTGAAATTTCTATGACTCTTACAAATTGTACATAAAATTTGCTTTGAAATTTCTATGACTCTTTCTTTCTCCCAAAATTGTATTTGTCATGTATTTGCGATATTAAAGTTGTAATTCAACTTGATCTTCACTGTTTATAATATGTGAATATTTAAGTGTTGCGTAAATGAGAAAAGTATTTCTTTCTCCCAACATATGGAAGTGATGGAGTAAATTTTCTTATGTTTATGTGACATTTGTTTGGGGCTTGTAAAAGTGAAATTTCTATTAATCTTATAAAATGTACATAAAATTTGTAAGAATGTGGCACATAATATCTTAATTGATTCATTTTTGGTAAAATACATATTATTTGTAAAAATGTACATATAGGTATGCAATATGTACATTCCTGCATACTTATATGTACATTTAAGCAAAACAATATGTACATTTTTAGTTTCTACTAAATTCAACCCTAAATTGATGTGATAGAATTTTACAGATAATATCTGTGTTTTACTTGAAGGGAAGGATGGGGAGATGGAATTCCAAAGTATGATGGAAAAGATTACCCCAAATATGTCATACAAAGCATACTGCCTTGAGCCTGATGTAGGTTTCTGATTATTAATGTGCTTCCACTATCATATAAAATTGTCATGAAACTTGTCATTTTAAAGAGGAGGAACATGTAAGAGCTTAAATCATTAAGGTGTAGGATAGAAATTGTTAGAATATAAAAAAGTACATATAATTTGGAATAATGTACATATTGTTTTCGTACATGTACATATTATTTTGTTATATGTACATATAAGTTGGCTTATTTTGTTGAAGCATTTCTTATAATTTCTGTTAGTTTTTAGTCTTTTTAAATGAAAAAAATGACATGCAAACATAGTATGATTAAAGGTTTGGCTTTAGGGAGCAAGACTCTTTTAATTGCAATTATGTTACTGTCATCGTAGTATTTACTATATTTCTTTTATGTTGCATGTCCCACAATATTGAGAGAGAGAAAAAAAAAGGATGCATTTAAATGACGTATAGGACATCAATGTTAGTAAAAAAAATATTTAATAAAAAATTTAACTTATATGTACATGGCCACAACACAATATGTACATTCCTGCATCTTTATATGTACATTTAGGCAAAACAATATGTACATTTTTAGTTTTGAAGAATTAGTACAATTTTAATATGAAATAGATGCTGTCAAGGGTGGAATAATAGTTAAATGGTCCTAAATCTTAACAATATTTGTAAAAGGAAATTGAAGAAATAAGAATTTATTACTAAGGAGATCGAAAATACAAATATACCCTTAATGAAATCAACATAATAGCAAAAACAAAACTTGATATTTTGCTTTCGATAATCTTCTTCCCCTTCTCCTTTCCCCATTTTCCATCCCTTCCCTTACTTCCTGACCTCCCCATTCTATCTGCCCTTTCTTTTTTCTTCGTATATGTCAACTTGTTTTACGAATAATTATGATGGTGTACAATTTCCTTTTGGTATTGTAAATGTACTGTCATTGTTTTGCTTTAAGAAATTAAAGAATATGAATGTTACATGTACATATAGTTTAGTTGAATCTACATATAGTTTTGTTATAATTACATACTTTTATACTTCTATATACATATAAGTGCGCAAATAGTTTTCCACATTTCTGAGAGATTTGTTCATATACTCTTTTTAAAATATACATATAGTTATGCTAAATGTACATATAGCTAGGCTAAATATACATATTGTTATAGGTATATGTACATATAACTTTGCTTCTGATCTTGCAGTATTTACTATAACTCTAAACGTTTTGCCATGTATGAAGAACTTCAACAAATTTGGGCTACTCAAAATAATTTGGATGCATATTTGTGCGGGGACTGAGTTCTTATCCTCCTCCACCATCATAGTCAACTATATGAAATTGTATTTCTCGTGTATTTGCGATATTAAAGTTGTAATTCAACTTGATCTTCACTGTTTATAATATGTGAATATTTAAGTGTTGCGTAAATGAGAAAAGGCTTTCTTTCTCCCAAGATATGGAAGTGATGGAGTAAATTTTCTTATGTTACATTTGTTTAGTCCTTGTAAAATTGAAATTTCTATGAATCTTATAAAATGTACATTAAATTTGTAAGAATGTGGCACATAATATCTTAATTGATTCATTTTTGGTAAAATACATATTATTTGTAAGAATGTACATATAGGTATGCAATATGTACATATTGTTTTGCTATATGCACATATACATATTGTTTTGCTATATGTATATTCTTGCTTATTGTTTTGCTATATGTACATATACATATATGTACATATTGTTTTGCTATACGTACATATTATTATATTATATTTTCTCTTGATTGGTCTTTTTACTTTTGGGTTCAAACGTAAAAGTCTATTGTTGCTTTATACATTGCAGAAACATATTGTTCGATCATTATAAAGTTGAAATGAGTGAATCAAGCGTTAACAAAAGAGTGTATTGTTATTGTCATATTGATGGTGAGGTCTTGATTGTTAATGGCGACTGTATAGAATATCGAGGTGGAAGAACAGTGGGTGTGATGATCGATGAAAACACTAGTTTTGAAGAATTAGTGCATCAAGTTGGGGAAAAATTAGGGAAGAGTGTTGATGGTCATGTATTTAGATATACACTGGAGTTTGACAAAACCAAGCTAATTGATTTGGTGAATGATGCCGGTTTGACAGATTTGATAAATTTTACTAATCGATTATGCAATTTGTATATTTTTCGAACTGAAGTGATTGAATCCGCCAACAACAATGACAGAAATATAGTGCATCATTCGAACGAAGATCTGTTTTGGTAAGAAATATAAAGGCTTTATAACATAAAAGTATATAATTGCGTTACGTCTTAATCATCTTTTTGTTATAATTGCAATGTGGTTATTGACAATGAAGACATAAGTGGAAACTATTCTGAGAGGGAACGTAATGTAGGTTCTTCCGTTGAATGTTCTACTTCGAAGATATCTGGTGTTATTGTTGAATGTACTGCTGCGAACAAAAATCATTTTTCAAGCGAAATTTGGAAAGATCACATTATTGGCAGCGGTCAGAAATTCAAAGATGCATATGCCTTTAGGCTGGGTCTTTATCAATTTAGTATTGCGAATGGATTTGCATATAAGTTTAAGAGGAATAGTAAGTCTTTTATTAGTGTGGACTGCAAGGCTGAAGGCTGTCATTGGCATTTAACTGTTTTGAAGATGCGATCTACTGACTTTATGGTTGTGGGGACATTTCTAAATGTGCACAACCACTGTGTGCAAGATGCAATACAAAGTAGACCTTCTTCGAAGTCAAAATTTGTTGCTGCCATAATTTCAGAGAAAATGAATTTGCAACCGGACACAACGCCACATCAAATTCGTGCTGCATTAGAATCTGAATGTGGAATTCCAGTGACCTACCAGCAAGCTTGGGCATGCAAAGAGCAATCCATGAAGTTGCTGCATGGGAAAGTCGAGGACTCGTACAAATTTGTTCCATGGTTGTGTGAGCAAATCAAAGATGCTGACCCCCAAAGTGTCGTAATCTGCACTTATGATAATGGTAATCATTTTAAGCAATTGTTTATCGCTTATGGATGCTCAATTATTGGTTTTTTGAATGGGTGTCGAGGGTTGATTTTTATTGATGGTTGCCATTTGAGTGGACCTTATAAAGGGACGTTATTATCTGCTAGCTCAATAGATGCAAATAATCAGCTGTTCCCACTTGCATATGCAATTGTTAGCTCAGAAAGTTTAGACAATTGGATGTGGTTCCTGGAAATTTTAAAGTCAAATGTTACCAGAGATGTTTCGGTAACCATTATTTCTGATAGGAACCAGAATATTATCACTAGTGTTGGCACAATATTTGGATCGGCTTGTCATGCTTATTGTTACAGACATATTAAGGAAAACTTTAGTGCTGAAGTTAGCAAATTGATGCATGGTGGGAAAAAAGTGAAGGAGCAAGCCCTAGAGTTGTTGGATGCAGTGGTTTATGCTAGACTTGAAGAGGATTACAATGTTGCATTCACAAATTTGACCATATACAAAAAAAAGCTAGGTCAATGGGTGTTAGATAATCAGCCAGAACATTGGGTCATGTCAAAATTCAGTCATCCTCGTTGGGATCATATTACTAGCAATGTTTCAGAGTCTTTCAATGCATGGTTAGTCAAGGAGAGGCGACACAACATCATTTCCCTCATCAATGAGCATATAGAAAAATTGGCTAAAAAAATTTATAAAGCTAAGTCTGATGTCAGTAATTGGAAGTATGGAGTTGGGAAGAATGTTGAGGAAAAATTACTGGAGAGTATTGGAAGAAGTAAATACTTCCATGTTTCTTGTTATAGCGATTTCACCGCTAAGGTAAGTCACGGCAACAAATACATTGTTGTTAACTTGAGGACTCGACAATGCACATGTTTAGGATGGCAAATGAGTGGACTTCCTTGTGCCCATGATTCTGCAGTCATTGAAGCAAAACATGGAGACATATATCAATTCGTTGATGATTGTTATAAGTCAACGAAACAGGAGTTGATTTATTCACTTACAATGGCTCCAGTTGAGACTCATAACTTGCTTGATTTCACCCTATCAGACAGCAGTCATTTATCGTTGAAGCCTCCTTTAACGAAGAGGCCACCCGGTAGACCAAAAGTCAAGCGCATTGAATCACAATTTACCAAGAAACGAGAAATTCATTGCTCTAAGTGTAAGCAAATTGGTCACAATCGAGCTTCATGCAGATCGCCAAATCCAGTGTAAAGCAATTGTAAGTTTTACATGATTACTATTTAAATTTACTTTTTGTGAAATATGGTTACATGCCAACACGATATAACTTATATCTTCTTCATGTGTTAAATGCAGATTCATGGTTACATACCTTACCTTTTGTAAAGGAGTGACAACTTTTTTGTAAAGTCAATTGATACTTTGTTCAACCCTATCAGAAGAATATGAATGTTGAAGGTGCTATATTTCATTTTTTGACGCACCTCAATTGTATATGTAGGTTTAGGGTTTACAAGGTTAGAGGTGCAATATTTTTTGTTCCAGCACCGAAATATGTTTGTAGGTTAGAAATTGAATGGTTCAACGTGTTATATTTTTTGTGAAAGCACTGAATCGATGTCTAGACCTTTTTTTGTTTAATGTATAGGCATGCCTTACATTTTGTACAGCAATGTATAGACCTTTTTTTGTTTAATCGGTCTGTTGCATTTAGGTTCACAAGCTTCAGAAGCTTTTGGGTTTAGGTGGGACTATTGTTTAGTCTAGTCTTCTCTTCTTATTTATGGTGTATGTAACTTCCTGTATTGTGTACAACATCATATTTTTGGAATGAATGAAAGAAAATATCAACTTTCTTCATTCGAAGTTGATGATATTAGTTGGATTTGTTATTGTGTAGTGCTACGGACTTGGGCAGAAGACAATATGTACATTCTTGCTTATATTTACAACTACGAAAACGAATATGTACATTTGTAGTTTCTCCTAAATTTAACCATCAATTTTAGTAACAAAAAATTTAATTCACAATATAACTTATATGTACATGGCCAGAAGACAATATGTACATTCCTGCATACCTATATGTACATTAAGGCAAAATAATATGTATTTTTTTTTTCTTATGTACATTAGTAGAAACTTATATGTACATTGAAACTTATATTTCATTTGAAATTTATTTTAGTAATTTCATATATATAGTTATATACTTTTTAAGTTTTAAAAAAAAAAATTGGCGGCACGACCTACGGCCGCGGCTCGGATGAACAAAAATAATCGAACTGGGCAGGAATACAAAATTTTGAAGACAGAATGTTCGAGCCGCAGCTCAACGCCGTGGCGTCAAGCAAATGAAAGGAATATACTGCCTTCCAAAAACAACAGACAGAAAAACAAGGATGCGGCTTTACGCCGCGGCTTACTCTTACGGTTTAACATCTGCATCAGACAGAAAAACGACGCCGTGGCCTTGGGCCTAGGCTCACTATTAAGGTTTAACCCTAAACCAGACAGAAAAACGAGGTCGCGGCTTTACGCCGCGGCTCACTCTTACGGTTTAACCTCTGCAGCAGACAGAAAAACGACGCCGTGGCGCAGGGCCGAGGCTCACTCTTAGGGTTAAACCCTAAACCAGACAGAAAAACGAGGCCGCGGCTATACGCCGCGGCTAACTCTTACGGTTTAACCTCTGCAGCAGACAGAAAAACGACGCCGTGGCCTAGGGCCGAGGCTCACTCTTAGGGTTTAACCCTAAACCAGACAGAAAAACGAGGCCGCGGCTTTACGCCGCGGCTCACTCTTACGGTTTAACCTCTGCAGCAGATAGAAAATGACACTGTTGCCTAGGGCCGAGGCTCACTCTTAGGGTTTAGGGTTTATCCAGACAGAAAAAAGAGGCCGCGGCTTTACGCCGCGACTTTATCTTACGATTTAACCTCTGCAGCAGACAGAAATATGACACCGCGGCTTGGTGCCGAGGCTCACTCTTAGGGTTTAACTAAAGAGTCAGACAGAGAACCGATGTCGCGGCTTGGGCCGCGGCGCACTCATACGGTTTAAACTCCGAACCACACAGAAATACGAAGCCGCGGCCATGGCGCAAAAATCCGGAAACCGCGTGAATAAGTCAGTAGCTATAAGCCGCGGCGTAGAGCCACGGCGCCATGGGTAATAAACGGTTTTTTTTTAAATATTTCTAACCCTAACACCATCAACTGCTTTAAAAACCCCAAAATAGCTTCACCCTTATGTTTATCACAATTTTTTATCTCTCTTCAGAATCTCTTCTCTCCCAACAATTTTCCCAACATAATTTTCCATTCTTATAGAAAACCCATTTATGTCATTCTCACAGCTCTCATCTTTCCCAACAAACTTCTTCTCCATACATCTTTCTCTCAATTTCATCAAAGTTGAAGCAAACGAATAATTTCATCAAAGTTTTAAATTCAAGTAAGTTTATATCGTTTCTTCAAGTTTCTTTATATTTGTTGGTTGTTGTGGGTTGAAATGCAAAAGTATTGGTTATTGTTGATTGGTTTATTTGAAAATCATGGCAATTTTTGGACTGGGTTTTGTTGAATTATAGTCAACATTGAAAATTTTGCTACTGATGACATTGTGTTTGATTATTTCGTGTTGATTGATTTATTTAGTGATGAAATTGTAGAAGAATTTAACTATTGCTTTAGAGGTGTTTGGTTGATTGAAGAAAATTGTTGAATTTGGTAGATATTAACCAACTTAGAACTACTGTCATGGGATTGAAGAAGAAACTCAAGGGTAGCAGTAGTAATAGACTTTTGATATTACTAAGTTCGTGTCCGAAGCGGCAGTATTACGACATACCCAATCTCTCCTCCAAAAAAGCCCTATTCCAGAGAGGGGCTTGAATCTTGATCCGCGTCATCGTGAGTATCAATAGGTAATTAATTCGCGCAATTGGCAGAAATTTTGTGCTCCACCTCAATCCGCAGTGCTACCGGTGGTTAGAGAATTTTATGCTAATGCAGCCGAAGCCAGTGGTGATACGATTTTCGTCCGAGGATGTCAAGTACCGTTTGATCCGCAGAAAATTAATCAATACTACCAGACACCGAATATTGTGGATGATGACTTTAGTCGGTATTTGAATGGCCACATTGACATGACTGTAGTCACAACACATTTATGCCCACAGGGGACTACTTGGAAAATATCGAAAGGGGAGCTTGTTTCGTTCAAGGCCAACACTCTCGATAAAGAGGTTAAGGTGTGGATGCATTTTCTAGCGGCCAAAATGCTTCCATGTAAGCATGTTAGCGATGTCACCAAAGATAGAGCAATTCTTCTTTATGCTATTACTACAGGCAAATCGATTGACATTGGCCAGCTTATCTACAGGGCCGTAATGCATAGTGTTAGAACAACACGGGAGGGCCTATGGTTCCCCTCCTTAATCACTCGGCTGTGTGACCAGGCTGGTGTCCAATGGGATAATGGTGAAGAGTTGTTACATCCTAAGGGTCCCATTGATGATACCATTATGTATCGTTTGACCCAAGAAATTGATCGTCCCCCACCTGGACCTGGTGCGAGTTCATCATCAACCCCACAACCTCAGGAGTTAACTATAGCAGAGCGCATAACCAGACTTGAACTTCAGAATGCGCATCACCTTGCATATCATGCCCATCAAACTGAATGCTTCAAAACTGTTGAACAACTTATCCATCTTTGTGCTCGTCATATGGGTGCTGACACGACCCAATATCCCACTATGCCACCACCACCAACATCTTTGGCTCCCCAAGAAGCGGAAGAAACAGAGGAAGAAGATGAGGAAGATTAGAACTGATTAGGTGCTGACAATGAACTTGATTTAGGTTTGGGGGGTATTTATTAGTTATGGTTTTATAATGTAATTTTTGGGGGTATTTATTAGTTATGGTTTTATTATATAATTTTTGGAGGTATTATTAGTTATGGTTTTATTAGTTTATGGTTTTATTATGTAATTTTTCTCTCCAATTGTTTACCCTCTGTTTTATTACGCTATATTCAACCCATGTCAACTTCTCAATTTTATTTTTGTATTTTGTTACACAACAATTTTGCCGATGGTTGCCGATGGCAGAGCAACAAAACCAACGAGCTGTGAAACACTATGAAAGTAAAAAACTGAATCAAACTTTAAAAAAAAAGCTAAAAGAAAATAAACTAAGTAGTTATATTTCAGAAAAATTACTTAATTGTGGTGCATTTCACTTAAATATCTTCCAACTTTTCATTCTACAACCTGATATACAGCCTTTACATCAATCCTACTATTCCCGAACCAGATCACTTAGATGTACAGCTCTAAAATCCCATATGTACATTCCTGCATTCCTAAATTAACTTGTGCATCATGAAGGCTTAAAGGTTAAAACAACATAAACAATCATGAAAGTGCAGAAAACACTGAAACAATTTTTAGAATCCACAAAGCCTGGACTTGCTCAGAACTTGCTCTTTTTTTGTATTTCTTGTATCCAAACTGGGCGGCGAGCTGCAGACGGTACTTCTTCGCATCATCCTAAAAAAAATTATGTACACTCATTAAAATTCTCTGCATTAGTGTTAAAGGAAAAAGAAGTGATTTATATGACATTCACCCGATTAAGCGGTGGACTGATTCGGCCAAACCAGGATTGTAAGTGCTTAATTAAAAATACCCCGCAATCAGATGAACTGTAAGACAAATGACAAAATCTATTGCATCAATAGTACTGATAACTAAAGAAACATGTATAACTCTTAAATGAATTAAAAGTAAGAGATTACTCGTCATCTGATTGCCAATCAAATTGTACACGTTTTTTCTTCAACTCTTTCATTGCATCTGCAGCAGGATGATTCCAAGCACGTAATAATGCTGAAAAAACTTTAACCTGAAAACACAATTTGAAGCATGTCACACAAATATCCCACTACGAACAAGGTAGTTGAGAATATGAGTTAAAGATTACCAAACGTTTCGGGAAACCAACATGCAGACGCCCAAACGGCGACCTTCTTGAGTCGATGATTTCGATCTCACCAGACACCGTATTCACGCAATATGCAACCCAATGATTATTTGCACATAAGGGTAAGCAAATCTAAACCAATGAATTGATTATTAATGACAAATCAGAAATAACAACTTCAAATATATATATATATATACGTCTTATACTAATGTGAATATCCATAAAAATAAGCATATATGTACGCATACCAGTTGAGCTTGCATAATATCAGCATTATACGGTTCATTTGCAAGATAATTAGCAAAATCATTGGCCACTTCATCAGCTGTCTTTCTCCCAAACTTGTAATTAACGATGTTACACTACATTGAACGGCCACATTTCATTAATAACCTATACTATATACTTATAATCTTAATCAACATACAATAAGAATTACACTTTTTTTATAGAGATGTAATTAGGAGGGATCAAAATTAATACCGCAAATTGTGAACTCAACACAACACGAGTTCCAATCGATTTCCTACCGATATAGATTTTGGTGGCGTTAATTACACGAACATACATCTCTACAACCTGCCATACTCCAAAGAAATATTAATTACGATACCATACGATAAAAGCGTTAATGCAAATGTGTAATTAACGAACTTCATTATACCATGTTATTCACCCAATTCGAACCGGCTAAAGAGAGTATGTCCGACCTCGTTAATGACCAACCATGCATTGCGGACAAGATTTCCCTACATCATTAATAAACATTGTTCAAATATCGCATTGTCGTCACAATAATGTTATGTAAAAAGTTGAGAGTCAATTGGATTGTGTAACTTACTCATGATTTGCATTTTCTTCCCAAGCATAATTAACAACAGCTTTTTCTACTTTCTTCAATGTCGCAATTGGCCAATTAACATAGAATAGTGATTGAAGATTAATAGAAGTCGTAATTTTTCTAGGAATTCGTGGAGATCTCCTAATAACAGGGGAATCATGTATTTCCCTCTTTCGATTTCCACGAATTTCCTCTACAAATTCCACTCCATCTTCAAATTCAAGATTGGAAGGAACATTACATTCTTCCACTTGAAATTTTGATAGAGGTGCAGTTGTCTGTGAAGTTGAGCCTTTTGCAAATGGCCTAAACATAGATGATGGAGAAGCTTCATTGTCCACCTTCTCCATCCTTCTAGTGAAATCATCGAACTGATCTCCCATTTGAGCATTGACATGTGCTGGAGACAACTTCGCCAATGCCATGAAATCAAGAACATTGTCTTTATGAAGCTGGACCATTTCTTGATTCCACTTAATCATCCTCTCCGTACGGCCTTTGATCCTTTCAAATAAAGCCTAAACACATAATTATAAATTTTAAATATTTATGGACACTGTTGCAACAATTTTAAAGGCTATGAAAGGTATTACAGTCTTAGATGAATTTCAATGACAAAATGTCGACATACCATTGCCTCTGGATCAAGCTGCATGGTTGAAACTTCTCCAAAACACTCATCCATAGGGGGATCAATGTCACTTACAACCTACATACACAACTAGATTTCAATAACATTTTTTAATACGAACTAATATTCTATTTATAAATTAGAATGCGCAAAGAGTATTGATATAAATAAATACAAGCATGAATCAAACATTACTTACCTCCCCTAACCCATACCCCCCTAACTCTTGCTCAACTTCTAGGCGCTTCTTCACGGATGCATCATCCCATCCTATTAATCGGGGCATTGCACGAACAACAAAACGTTCGGATGGGATAACTCTATCCAAATAAAACATTTATCCAAAATGTTCTATATTAACAATAGGATAATAAATATAATGTTTTTTTTTTTACTTATTAGTAAAAGACATTGAAAATAGAATCAAACAATATAATACATATTTACCTGAAGGAAGAGTAAGGAGCCTGTAATATATGTTGTATCTTGCCTGCCGTTGTACCTTCTAATGCCATTCATCAACTGCTTAAGTGTAAACCCACCCCAATTGTAGGAACGAATTTGGGATGAATTATAAATCGTGGTAACTAACTTTCTATTTACTTCAGGCCTACTAGAAGGCGCCATGACAGTACCGATAACAAACAAGACGAACAACCTTTTCCAATCATCTATATCTGTTACATTATGTAACAAGAGCTCTACTTCTTTCAATGAACAAACCCTTAAAAATCTATCACACCAACCCTTTATCTCATCATTTTCATTTACAACATCTACTCTAACCTCTTCTCCTGTACATGGAACACCAAACACTAAACCTACATCTGTATCTTTAATAGCTAAGATATGGTTACACCATCTTAAAACACATTTTAATGGCTCACATTGTTTAATAAGCCACTCACATAGATAGTGACGCAAAATTGTACAACTCAAACTTAGAAACCCACCAAAACCTATCTCTCGCACGGCATTTTCCTTCATAACATCACCCCTAACCACTTCGTTCATAACCCTAACCAATTTACTAGGGCTACATCTTGTGCGCAATTGAACATCACACTGCAATTTCGTAATGAATAGATTACGTTCAATCTACCAATAATTTATATTATCATTAAAAAAAAAGTCGAATGAAAGAAAAATAATTTACCTCAAGACTTTTATTTTTTCTTGCAATATGCCGTGAACTATGACGTCGTTCCATTTGTTCTTCTCCCAAATTTGTATGTGTCACAAATAAAGCTGATAACCCAAAAATATATAGCTAAAAAGTGAACATTCTACTATAAATAATAAACAAATGTAGGTGAAATTGCAAAGAAATCGTAAGAAAACGTCTATCCCTCCTTTTTATTTTGACCCAAAAAGAAATAAAACCTGAATTGTGTATGCATGTGCAAATTGAAATTTGCAGCTTCTCACTTTTCACACTCAACAATCTTGTTTTCGGAATTTCACAGGGAAATATGCATTGCATTAGTTGATTACAACAAAATAATGGCTCTCAGAAGCCTACATCTTTTGCTGAATACAACAAATAACATTCAACAGTTAATATGGTGGGTAATCAACCTAATCAATCTACTGCTACTACAACCAATTTGTGAGGACTGTTTGTCCAAAGGATTGGTTTGGTTGCATTGCACTGCACTGCAGCCCACCAGGGTGGGAGTGGGACTAATAAGTGTCTTAGGAGTGTTTCTCCAAAGCTGAAAGGCATATTTGAGAGTATAGCCCACCAGAAGCACAAATTTATATTTATGCCTGTCAATTAATGGTACTAATTAATTCATAAATGCTTTATTTTTGATATGGCATTATCATAACTTGCTTCTATTCTATCATCAAGATTCTAGATTTTTGCTTCATTTAAAACTCAACTAATCATATCAAAAAATTTAAAACTGTGCTAACAACATGTTCAGTACAAATGGGCTCCTACAGTCTTAACAACATGTTCAGTACAAATGTTCCAAAAGTCTTACTACAGACATACCGCAAAACCCTAACCTTAATCCGTATAATGTTGGAAACGATTAAAACTATTCTAAAATAACAAGTTTACTAAGAAACCTTGCAAGAAAATAAGCCCACTTATATGTACATAGAACTATAACAGTACGTACATATAGCATAACCATATGTACATTCTGCAAAAGTATATGTACATTTTCATATTACTGACAAATTCTTTCTAAATCTCAATCAAATAAGCTCTTATGTGTTTCCAAACCATAAAATCATCTAAGTATTCTACTTATACTATTACTTAGACAGACCCCAAAACCCTAACTATAATCCTCCGTTTAATCTCGAAATCGTTTAAAACAACTGTAAAATAATAGCTTTACTAAGAAATTATTATATAAAAAAAAAGTCCACTTCTATGTACATAACAAATTGACAGAATGTACATAAAACTTCAATAGAAACAGAAAAGCAAATGCTAAATAAAGGATGTTGTTTCTTTTTAAAAGAGACTTAAACAAATAAGAAAATTTGAAGCTCTTAGTTGCAGACAAATAATGGTTATAACGTAGGCTACATACTTTGATTATATGTATATTTGGCAGAATTATATGTACATTTTCAAAACTCTAATCAATTCTATCCTAAATCCCATTCAATTAACAATGTATTATATGTACATTTTCAATACTGCAGTTATTATGTTCAAAGTCCGAAATGAAAAGGTAAACTATTTTAACAGAGTTGACAATGCAAATGGTCGGGAAATATCCCAGTTGAACCCCAACATAAAGGAGGAACTTATGGACTCTATGTCATAATGTCTAGAATCCTACTAATGGCCAATGCCTCATAAAAAACAGAATTTCACAAAGAATAATCGGGAGCAAGAACGAATTTATGTCAGTATGCAACTCATTCACACATTTATGTCACAAAGCACTTTTAAAAAAGCAATTTTAACAAAACATCCACACATTTATGTCAGTATACAAGTAATAATGCTACCAAACAAATTCCTAACATCAAAATATAACTTATATTTCGCTACCAGACTTCCAGGAATTTCAATAACTCAGGATTTTTAGAACTTGATAAACCAAATAAACATACGCTGTATATTACAGACACAATGCACATGTTTGAACTCAATTGATGGTACCCAAATCCCATTACATTAGAGCATAATTTAGCTGCAAGGAAAACAAATACGTGCAGAAATAAAAAAGAATGTATGAAATCTAAACAAAACATTTCAAAAATCAAATAAAATTATGCCATGACAAATCCAAAGAGGAAGGAGTTTACCTAAAGCTCTTCAGGACCAAGAATATGAGAAGATTTCCGGAGGTTTCACTCGGGTAAGGATTATCCTCCGATTTTCAGTCGCCTAAGGTTTTAGTTTCAGTCACCCTAAATCCAAAATGCAAAGAAACTGAGGAAGAAATAGATGAAAAAAAATGAGGCAAAGGGAGAAAGGAAGGAGACGAAATAAAGAGTGAAGAACAGAAAGAGAGAAAAACTGAAGCAAAAATTTGGGACCCAAGTGGAAGCTAAACTCAAGAACACAATCAGAGACAAAAGCCAAAACAGAGAAAAACAAAAGCAAAAAATCGGGAGAGAAAAGAAGCCAAAATTGACTTTGTTTTTTAACCTAACACTAAAGATAAAATGGTAATTACGATTTCCTCTTTTTCAATTTTTAAATTTTCTATTTCCTTTTCAAAATTAATTTTTTTCAATTTTATCTTTTAACAATAATTCCTATTACACTGCATGTTTCTCATATTACCCCAATAATCTTTCTCAATGGTATCAATTAAAAAAAATCCTATAAAAAATGTTGTTTTTCAAATTCACCCTACTCACAAAAGCTACTCTAAACCCCAATACAAATTAAGCTCTAAAGACTTCCATCTATTTAAATTTACCAAAGTAACAAAAAAATAATGATTCATACAAAATGACTAAGACTAGTAAATTAAAACACTCTTGCTCCCTAAGGCCAAAAGCCAAACTCTTAAACATAATCAATGTCGTTATCGTTTTTGTCATTTAAAACGACTTTAAACTAACACAATTTATAAGAAATGCTTCAACAAAATAAGCCCACTTAAATGTACATATAGCAAAACAATATGTACATATAGCATAACAATATGTACATGTAGCATAACTATATGTACATTCTTGCCAACTATATGTACTTTTTTATACTGACAATTTCTTCAGTCTTGTATATGCAAGCAAGAAAGCAAACAACAAGCAGGAATATCATTTCAATTAAATAGAGGCACAAACACTATCATGACGTTATACAAATATCAAAGCTTTCAAATTCATTTTAAAAGCAGTTTAAAGTTAAAACTATTATTTTAAGTAAATGGTTTATCAATTCTATAACTTATGATTAAGTAAAAATGTCAAATTGCAAATATATGTTCATAGACTCTTGCAAATATCTGCTTATACATATCCAAACCTGCCCATAACAACCAAGTTTGGTGTAAGGAAACCATGTGCATGGAAAATATAACAAATCAAACTCAGTAGCCTCTCATCAACTAAATAAGGGATACAACTGAAGGTAAAGAAATCATACATGTAAACCAAATTGACAATTTATGAAGTACAATAAAATTCATAACAAAGGGTAAACAGCTGCAAATTATAAAATGGAAGAATCTAAACAGACAAAAATGCATCTAAATTATTGAATTCTACATCAGAAACTCCTATTCTTAACACCACCAACCTTCATTTATCATTTAATTCGCTGGAATGTCAATATAGTTATAGCAAACGCTCTGTTTAGGTTCATATAAATTGAAATTTAAAAATGTTTTGGACATAAAATGCTTATTTACCTCTTCATTGTTTGCCCTCTCGAAAAATTAATGAATTAAAGCCATTCTTACAATTTATGGCAACCTTACTGAATAAATGATCTTTCCCCCTTTCACTTTGACTTATGTTCGCATCACAATATAAGAGTGTCAGGTACCACCAACAAATTTCAGCTAAAATGTTAATATCACTTTTAGGACAGAAAACAAACTACAATATCACAACAAACTGCTTTTTTTTATGGCAGAGAACATTACAACAAACAATATCACAAGACCAACCAAGTTTTCAATGATAAATCTAACAAAAATGAATTCTCTATACGATTACTTTTAGGACAGAAAACAACAGTAATTAGTGTATGGATATATATAGAATCTATAAAACAACAGATAAACAAAAATTAAAACAAGGTCAGAAGAAGTTCACCTGGTTTTGTAAAGTTGCTTTCCTTGTATACTGCTCCCCCAGGAACATACACATCAACCTTTTAATATAAGAAAAATATCATGTCAATAGAGTAACAAGAGAACAGAAAAGATATCTCATATCAAATTAAAAATGTCTAATTTATATAATATACATACAGATAAGTCATTTTGGAACAATGTCAATATATTATTCTCATTCTAGTAGCCAATAATTACATAACACTATATCTCAAAGAAATTTAACAGTTTCTGAAAGATCTTTAACAAGAGAAGATGAAACAATCGCACCATTCTTTTATAATAACACATTCATATTTCTAGTTCTTTTATAATAACAACATACCCATAAATTATAACCGAAATAACATAATACCCACAAATCAAAATCAAAATAACAAACAAAATTTTACCTCAATCTTCTTCCTCAGCTTCCTATTTCGATCGCAACCCTACACCCAAATAAACTCACAAATTAAACAAACTTTGAAATGGGTTTTCAATCCCTAAACCTTAACTTCTCAACTGGGTGAATGATTTTGAACAAAATAAAACTAGGTTAAAAACGTTGGTTGGGTGAATGATTTTTAACAGCAACAAAGAGAAGAACAAAAGCAGAAGAAGAAGAAGAAGAAGAAGAAGAAATGCAGGATGAAGAAAAACGTGGGTTTGGGTCGATTTTTGTCTTCTAATTTTAACAAGGAAAAACAAAGGTTAAACATGTAATTTTAATTTCCTTTCTAATAATATAAAACTTTTACATTTCCTTTTTCAAAATAACTTTTGGCTTTTGTACCATCTACATATTATTACTTTTGCATTGCACGTTTCTCATATTTTCCCTAGAAACTAAATGTGGGTCCCATACCGAACTACAAATTAATAAAGCATGGCTCAGAGTTACGTTACATCACATCTGGGAACATGGATGCTTGCCCTCTATGTGGCTTCTGTCTTCTCCCCATTTATATTTATATATATATTTTTTATAAGCAATTTATTTCATTTATCCAAAGAAATTGCTACATCAAAACTGATCTATCTAATCAGCTAGATAATCAAATTATAAACATGGAAAAATTTTAAACCCAAGCTATACAAAATTGCAAGTTTGAACCCCCCGAACTCCATGTAGAAGGAGAAATTTTTTGACCAATTACAAATTGCCACGTGTTAATTGAAATTTCTTGTAATAAAGAAATTTTCAATTAAATTATACATTACCATGTGAAATTGATAATATCATATTATAATTAATTATTTTATAATTAATTAAATATGTACACATGGTTTGACCAATCAAATTGCAAGGATTCATGGGTTATCCAATCGAATTTCACCCATGTGTCATAATTACTTTACCTCTAATTAAATTTAATTAATTAAGAGATAAATAATAAATTTTTATCTCTAATTAAATTAAATTAATTAAGAGATAAATAATAAATTTTTATCTCTAATTAATTAAATTAATTAAGAGATAAATAATAAATTTTTATCTCTAATTAAATTAAATTAAATTAATTAAGAGATAAATAAATATTTTATCTCTAATTTAATTAATTAATTAAGTGATAAAAAATAAATATTTTATCTCTAATTTAATTAATTAATTAAGAGATAAATAAATATTTTATCTCTAATTTAAATAATTAATTAAGTGATAAAAAATAAATATTTTATCTCTAATTTAATTAATTAATTAAGTGATAAAAAATAAATATTTTATCTCTAATTTAATTAATTAATTAAGGGATAAATAAATATTTTATCTCTAATTTAATTAATTAATTAAGTGATAAAAAATAAATATTTTATCTCTAATTTAATTAATTAATTAAGGGATAAATAATGAAGCTTTATCTCTAATTAAATTAAATTAATTAAGAGATAAATAAGGAGAACAAGTTCTTTTAAAACTCTCTTTCACCTGGCTAGCTACCACTATAAATAGAGACCTCCCCTTAACACAAATTCACAATTCAGAAAGCCTGAAGAGAAGAAGATTTTGAAGAGCCAAATCCTCTCAAAAGTCTTAAGAAGAAATTAGAGAAATTCTAAGAACGCGGTACTTGTTCTTGAGAATTCTCAAAGAAGCTGCTCTCCGATCTTGTTCATCGAAGGAAAGGAGATAATTCCTGTTTTTCAAGACCAAGTCTAGAAGACCCTTGAAGCAGATCTCACCGATTCAAGATCAAGTCGTGAATACCCTTGGATCAAAGTTTTACTGAAGAAAAGAATCAAAGGATTTCTTTCTTTAAGAATATTCAGAGATTGTAACCTCAAAGTTTGATTAATAAAATTCTTATTTGACTGCAAATTTTACTTGTCATATTTTTTACGCGAAATTTGTGTGTACAAATTTTGGCACGCCCGGTGGGACCATCTCTGCCTTTCATCTATTTTCTTCAAAACTCAAGTTATCAAGTTGCAATGGCTGCCAAGAAGAACCTTGCTAACAAACCAACTCTCAAGCCTGCTCGAGCTAATCCTGCAGTCTACCCCACTTCATCATCAAGCGTTGATATCCCCGCTCATCCTTATGGCACTAGGAGGAAGACCAAAGCTCTTGCTGAATTGTATGAGCAAACTTTTCCGGTGCTTAATCAAAACCCTCTCTATGACACTTCTTCCCCAATTCAAGACTTAGAAGAAGTTTCTGCTGGACAAGATGATTCTCCTCGAGGATCAAGTGCAAGTCGCCAGTTAACATACAAAGAACAAGATAGCTACTCAACCAACAAGCCTATTCCATCATCTGCTCCAAAATCAAGTTCTGGAGTAATGGCTGTCATGACAACTGGCACCACATCATTGGAAGAACAAGTTGCACTTCTGGCAAAATCTGTTGAAATTCTTTCAGCAAGCATCAAAGAGAAGGATAACCAGATCGCTTCCATGATGGACAAGATCGCCGGTCTCACTGGAAAAAGGAACGAAGCTTCAAACCAAAATTGGCAATCAATCTTTCAAGATGATGGTGAGAACTCTGGCAAGGAAGTTGCTAAGGATTCTGAAGAAAAGATCAATGAACTCGTCACTACCAGTCAGCTCAAGGATCTTATCAAGGAGGCTATCAAAGATCAAGTTGAAAGCATCATCAACCTTCATATACATATGCAAAACCATATTCTCAAAGGATCGATCGTCTGAGGATGCCTGGGAGCTATCAACCCCCAAAGTTTCAGCAGTTCGATGGAAAAGGAAATCCACGCCAACATGTTGCACATTTCGTGGAAACTTGCAATAATGCTGGTACCTATGGGGATCTCATGGTGAAGCAGTTTGTTCGCTCCTTAAAAAACAATGCCTTTGATTGGTATACTGATCTTGAGCCTGGGACGATTGACAACTGGGAACAACTTGAGCGTGATTTCCTTAATGGATTCTACAGCACTCGCCGCATAGTTAACATGATCGAACTCACAAGCTCACGTCAGTGGAAAGATGAGCCAGTCATTGATTACATCCACAGATGGAGGAATCTGAGCCTTAACTGCAAAGAAAGACTGTCTGAGTCTTCTGCCCTTGACATGTGCATCCAAGGCATGAATTGGGGCTTGCGTTACATTCTTCAAGGCATCAAGCCTAAGACCTTTGAAGAATTAGCCACTCGTGCTCATGATATGGAGTTGAGCATGACACCTGCTGGAAATCAAGAACCTCTGGTGCAAGAGCCAAAGAAAGGTAAGGAAAAACAAGATACCCGCAAAGGGGGCAAAACCTTTATCAACAAAGGAGAAAGCAAACAGTCCATGGCCGTGACTACCAAGCCTCTTAAGATATCTCCCAAGTCAAAACAATCTCAAGAGACGAAATCTTCTCCTATCCAAGACAAAGGTAAAGGCAAGATCACTTTGAAGGAGAGGCAAGAAAAGAAGTATCATTTTCCTGGTTCTGATGTTTCAAGCATTCTTGAAGAGCTTTTAAAAACTAAGCTGATTCAGTTACCAGAAATGAAGCGACCTGAAGAAGCTGATAAAGTAGAAGACCCCAATTATTGCAAGTACCATCGCTTGATTAGCCATCCTCTGGAGAAATGCTTTATTTTGAAGGATAAAATCATGCAACTCTATGAAGAAGGGAAAATCGAGTTTGAAGAATAAACGGTGTCGTCAAATTTGGCATCAGTCAATATGGTTTCTCAATCCAATTTGCTGGATAGAACCATAAAATTTGGCTCTTTTGATCCTATCATACTGGCTCCAAGTACAAGTACGATGGTGGATCTTCAGGAAAGTGGGGGCAACTATTTGCTTCAAAGACAAAATCAAGATTACGATGGTTGGACTCTAGTCACACGCCGAAGAAGCAAAAAGAAGAATCTTCCAAAACTTGTGAAAGTGCTTACAAGAGCTAAGATGATCAAACAACCATCTAAATCTCCAAAGCCCAATGTGCCTCAAGAAACAAAAATGCCATCTCAGGGTAAAAATTCAGTAGGGAGAAAGTCAAGGAGGTCGATCACTTTAAACGAATTCATGCCAATTCAGCTTAGAGATGAAGATTTGGTTTTCATGACCTGTTACCATAACGGTGGCAATGAAGATAATGAAATCAACATTGACTCAGTAGCATTTGAAGTTGATGATCATTCTTGTGCTACGAAAATTAACTTTTCTGATGAAGATCTGTTGCTGGGGTCAACCCCTCATAATCGGTCGTTGTTTGTCGTAGGATATACTCGGGAACAGAAGATCAATAGAATCTTGATCGATGATGGTTCTGCTGTCAACATACTCCCGTTGATGACAATGAAAGAATTGGGAGTTCCTTTGGATGAATTGATGCAAAGCCGCTTGATGATCCAAGGATTCAACCAAGGGGGACAAAGAGCTTTTGGAAAACTTAGACTTCAATTTTTCATTGGAGATATGGAGTCAAGTCCACTTTTCCATGTAATCGATGCCAAAACAACGTACAACATGTTGTTAGGACGACCGTGGATACATCAAAATGGTGTAGTCTCCTTAACTCTGCACCAATGTCTCAAGTATTGCAGAAACGGTCAAGTCAAGACGATCCTTGCAGACGCTCAGCCATTTTCTATAGCAGAAGCACATTTCGCGGATGCAAAATTTTATCTAAAAGATACATTTATCGAAGAAGTAATGCCCAACCCGATGCAAGAATTAAAGCAAAAGGGAAAGAATTTGGCTTCTTTTACACTTGGAGAAGATGAAATTGCTCAAGGTTTAAAGGATCTGACTCTTCCCCTTACTAACTTGGAAGAATCAAGAGGCCTTATACCTCCACTGCAAGGATTTGTTAGACCAGTAGAAGAATCTCTTTGTGAACATCAGGATCTTCCTACTCATCGAGCTAAAGATTTTGATCCTAATGCTTATAGATTGCTTGTCAAAGCTGGATATAAACAAGAGGATGTTGCAAAATTGGCTCACGAGACAAAAGAGCCTAGCAAAGAAAAACTGCAAAGTTCATTCAAGATCCGACAGGTTTGGCAAAAGAAGATTGATCACATCGGAACTTCTAGAGAGGGGCTTGGATATTCTCCATTAAAATTGAAGATTCATAAACAAACTTCGAGGTACATAAATGTGGAGGAAGTTCTCGAGGAGCAAGAAGATGCAGTGAAGCCACCAGGACTTTCAGTATTTGATCGCTTGGGAGCACGCTCAACACGATGTTCAGTGTTTGATCGTTTGAGCATTCAATCATCACGAAGGTCAGTTTTTGAACGAATGGGAGAAAAATGCAGTGAAGTTTCTGTAAGTAAACCAATTTTCATTCAGTCAAGGCTTGGAAGTCTGTACTCCGAAGAAGCTAACTGTGGCCAAAAAAGAAAATTTTCCACTTTAAAGGAATCAAGAGATTTTCATAGCAAAATTCCTTCTCGAATGAAAAGGCAAAGCGAATGGAAGGTAACTACTGGTGAAGTTTTAAAGGCTAGAAAGCACACAGTGGTTATAACCAAATCAGTCTCATCCTCAGAGGAAGAAGAACTTGAAGAAACAGAAATCTTTACTTCCAACCATGTATCTGTAAAAGAAACTGGTGAAAAATCTCAAGAAGAAGAAGCCCAAGAAGCCCCTTCATCTTTTGAAGAAGGAAATCAAGCTACTATTGATGAGCTAAAGGAGGTTAACATCAGCACTAGTGAAGATCCACGATCGATCTTTATTAATGTTTGCTTACCACCAGAAGAGGAAAAAGCCTATCTTGATCTTTTGATAGAGTATCGAGATATCTTTGCTTGGACTTACAAAGAAATGCCGGGACATGATCCAAAAATAGCTATGCATCATCTGGCTGTCAAGAAAAGTGTCCGACCTATCAAACAAGCTCAACGACATTTCCATCCTGACTTGATCCTCCAAATTGAAGCTGAGATCAATAAGCTCATCAAAGCTGGCTTTATTAGAGAAGTCAAGTATCCCACTTGGATCTCAAATATTGTTCCAGTGAGAAAGAAAAATGGTCAACTTCGAGTTTGTGTAGATTTTCGAGATTTGAACAATGCTTGTCCAAAGGACGACTTTCCTCTCCCTATAACAGAAATAATGGTTGATGCTACAACTGGCCATGAAGCTTTGTCATTTATGGATGGATCGTCTGGCTATAATCAAATTCGCATGGCTCCAAGAGATGAAGAACTTACTGCATTTCGAACTCCAAAAGGAATATACTGTTACAAAGTTATGCCGTTTGGATTAAAGAATGCAGGCGCTACTTATCAAAGAGCAATGCAAAAGATCTTTGATGATATGCTTCACAAGAATGTCGAATGTTATGTTGATAACTTGGTAGTAAAGTCAAAGAAAAAATCCGATCATCTTGCTGATCTTCGCCAAGTGTTTGAAAGATTGCGTATATACCAATTGAAGATGAATCCGCCCAAGTGTGCATTCGGAGTATCCTCGGGCAAGTTTTTGGGGTTCATCGTACGACATCGAGGGATTGAGATCGATCAATCAAAAATAGATGCAATCATGAAAATGCCTGAACCGCACAATCTGCATGAATTTAAAAGTCTGCAAGGAAGATTGGCATATATCCGACGCTTTATCTCAAACTTGGCTGGTCGATGTCAACCATTTAGTCGGCTAATGAAGAAGGATGTCCCTTTTGTCTGGGATGAGGCCTGCAGTAATGCTTTTAAGAGCATTAAGACCTTTTTGTTACAACCGCCTATTCTGAAGGCACCTATACCAGGAAAGCCGTTAATCCTTTATATTGCTGCACAAGAACGTTCCTTAGGAGCATTGTTGGCACAAGAGAATGATGAAGGAAAAGAAACTGCACTCTACTACCTTAGTAGAACTCTTAATGGCGCTGAATTAAATTATTCTCCCATTGAAAAGACTTGCTTGTCATTGATGTTTGCAGTTAAAAAGCTGAGGCATTATTTGCAAGCTCATTCTGTTCGTTTGATTTCGCGAGCAGATCCCCTCAAATATCTCATGTCCAAGTCTGTGTTCAGTGGAAGATTGGCAAAATGGGCTCTTTTGCTACAAGAGTTCGATATTACTTATATTCCACAAAAGGCCGTTAAAGGGCAAGCACTTGCCGATTTCCTTGCGAACCATCCGATTCCAGATGATTGGGAATTCTCTGAAGATCTCCCAGATGAAGATGCTCTTTTCATCGAAATTCCCAGGCCATGGAAACTATTCTTCGATGGGGCTGCCCGTCAAGATGGAGCTGGAGCAGGTGTTGTCTTTGTCACTTCAGAAGGAGATGTATTGCCTTACGCATTTACTCTCACTGAAAATTGTTCCAACAATGTAGCAGAATACCAAGCTCTGATCATTGGATTGGAAATGGCAGTGGATACGAAGATCACTCAACTTAAAGTGTTTGGGGATTCTAAATTGGTCATCAACCAACTTCTTTCACTTTACGAAGTTAAGAAGCCAGACCTCTTACCATATGTCAACTATGCGAAGAAGATTTTGGAATGGTTTGACAATGTAAGCTTGGAACATGTACCAAGAAGAGAGAACAAGCAAGCAGATTCTCTAGCTAATCTAGCATCAGCTCTTGCCATGCCAAGTGTAGAAGTAAAAGTCCCTCTTTGCAAACGATGGATTTTGCCTCCAGTTGATTTTAAAGATAACAATACGGAATCCAATGTTGTTTCAGTTTGCGAAGTTGAAAAAGAAGATTGGAGACAACCATTGATTGATTATTTAGAGCATGAGAGGCTACCCAATGATCCAAAGCATAAAACAGAAGTGAAACATCGAGCTCCTCGATTTATTTACTTCAAGGGTACGCTCTATCGCCGCTCTTTTGATGGTGTCTTCCTTCGATGTTTAGGAGAAGATGAAGTATCCAAAACCTTACAAGAAGCTCATTCAGGAATTTGTGGTGCACATCAGTCTGGAGCTAAATTGCACTTTCAAATAAAAAGAATGGGATACTACTGGCCAACAATGGTAAAGGATAGCATAGACTACTCCAAGAAATGTCAAGCTTATCAGTTTCATGCAAACTTCATCCATCAACCTCCTGAACCATTACATCCGACAGTCACATCTTGGCCGTTCTATGCTTGGGGACTTGATTTGGTAGGACCATTACCTAAGAGTTCACTAGGGCATATATATATATACTCGCCGCTACAGATTACTTTTCAAAGTGGGCAAAAGTGACACCTTACAGGGAAGTAAAAAAAGAAATTGTTGCAACTTTTATCAGGATAAACATCATTTATCGGTATGGTGTACCTCGTCACATCATAACTGATAATGGGAAGGAATTTGACATGAGCAAATTATGTGCACAGTTTAACTTCAAGCAGTACAAGTCTTCAATGTACCATGCTCCAGCAAACGGATTAGCAGAAGCTTTTAACAAGACTTTGTGCAATCTCCTCAAGAAAGTTGTTAACCGTTCAAAGAAAGATTGGCACGAAAGGATAGGAGAAGCTCTGTGGGCTTATCGAACTACATATCGCACACCAACTCAAGCCACTCCGTATGCACTTGTTTATGGTGTATAAGCTGTTCTACCATTTGAGCGACAAATTCCATCATTGAGGATTACAATCCAGGAAGATCTTTCTAGTGAAGACAATGTACATTTACGTTTGGAAGAATTAGAAGCACTGGATGAGAAAAGGTTGGAAGCCCAACAACGCTTGGAGTGCTATCAAGCTCGACTATCCAAAGCTTTTAATAAGAAAGTCAAGCAGCGATCTTTCCAAGTTGGAGATTTAGTCCTTGCTGTAAGAAGACCCATAAATACTTCACATATTGGCAACAAGTTCCTTTCAAAATGGGATGGACCATACGTTGTTCGAGAAGTTTATACCAATGGTGCATACAAGATCGTTGATCAAGATGGTGTCAAATTTGGGCCGATCAATGGAAAGTTTTTGAAGCGTTACTATGCTTAAAAAAGATATTGCTCCTAAGCACGAGCTTAAACTGTACAAAAAAAAAAAAAGCCCGCTATGTTGAAAATCCTTTCTAGGACAACTTAGGCAAAAGTTAGGGCACAAAAAAAAAGATGAACTACGTTATGACTTGATCCTTCAAATTCGAGGGTACGTAGGCAGCTTGGTTTCATTGCCAAGTTCAGTCCCAAAAAAAAAAAAAAAATTTGATTCAAATATTATCTTTTGTTCACTTGAAAGTATCATGATAATTCTCCATTCAAATTTCATGATTCAAATTATTTTTCAAGTAAAACAAATCTTTTGCAAATTAAAGATCTTTGGGAATTTAATTTGTAGTCCATACATGATGAAAAAATGCTTCAGAAAGTGCAAAAGAAAGATGATATATGGAGAAAAAGAAATTTAACTTCATTTCAAACTTGAAAAGAACTTACAATAAAAAAAAAACTAGCGAGCCTAAGAACTAATATAAATTTCAAAAAAAAAAAAGGTTACATCAAAAGGGATTCAGGGCTTCCATTTGAAATTCTTCAAGTCGTCTCGAGAGGCTTCCAACATATTTCGCAACAAATCTAAGTTTTTGGCTTCATCCTCAGTAAGGGTAGTAATAGACTCAACCGAATTTATCTCTTCACAAATCTTGGAGGTGTCGGTTCTTCTTCTTTTCAGTTCATCTTCAGTTTCTTGGAGCGAAGATTCAAGTCTATGCTTTTTGCGTTGCAAAGTAATGAACTCTTGCTCTATATCTGCCAAGTTCGACTGCAGGTTGTTAAGGTTCTCAACAGTCTTATGTTCAAGTAACATTGAATCTTTAAGTCGAATTTCAAGTGCTTGAAGTCTTTCAATTCTATCCTTGGATGAAGAAATGGAAGATTCAAGCTCATTAAACTTCTAAACTTGTGTAAAGTAATCTTCCACCATGCCTTTCAATAAAGATGAATCAACGGACTTAATTGCTTCTATTGCATCAAAGATCTTATGGACATCACTAGTAAGTGAAGAAACCCGATCAAAAGAAGCGTGAATAATCCTTGGTTGAATGCTTTCCCACAAAATAGTTGCAAGCTTCAACTAACTATCGGATATCACTTTTTCAGCACTAAACTTAGAAAATTCTGGAAGGGCGAGATGACTAGCTTCAACAAGAGGGCCTGTGGAAGTCTTCACTATAGGGGAAGTATTATTAACAATCACATTAGGGCAAGCATCTTCTTGGTTGGAAACGGTACTTGAAACATTATTTCTGATCTTAGCTGCAAGTTTGTTGAACTCATGCGAACTAGAAACTGAAGCTTCACTTTTGGCGGGGGATATATCACCTTGAAAGGATTCCCTTGGCCTGGTTCGCTTCCAATGTCTTTCATGATCACTCTCATCAATTGAATCTTCAACGATCGCATTATGCTTCCCTTCGATGACTTTCGGTAAAACCCTTTGTCCTTCATCCACTAAGGACACTGATCGAGGAACTTCTTGTGAAGTCTTCACATGCTCCTCTGTTAAATCTATGGTGGACGAGACTTTGGCTTTATTGGATTTGTCTTGCGAAATCTCTAAAGACTTTTTCTTAACATCCTTTGGAGGTTTTCTTCTCTTTGACGGTGATGTACGGATGCTCGAAATCAAAATATCAATAGAATGCTCAAGATATGGCTCATGAACTTTCGACCACCATTCCATGTATCTTGCGGTTGCATGATCATTAGGATTTAGAGAACAAGCTGGAGAGATCAATCTGGACTTTGTATGAGAACGAGTGCAAATTCTCCAAAACCTACATAAATCATCCACAGATCTAGAACGAATATCTTCCTTAAGAGCTCCGGGAATATCTTGACAAAACCCAAATTGTCTCCCAAATCGATGAGGATTGTAAGGTTCCACAATGATGGCTTGGTTATATCGGGCAGGCAAATAGCTCGAACGAACATTAACAAGGTAGCCATGATTGATCTTACTAAGAGCGTCATCATCAACAATCACTTCATCTCTATTCCTGGGATATAAGTTAGCATTACACACTATGCCACTATGAATCAACTTTCGGGCGTCATAATCCTCAAAGTATTTGGCTCCACCTTCTCCTGAACACTTACTCATCAAAGGCCCATATACATCATCTGGATTTTGAAAGTGAGTCCGGAAGTAATAACTTAGCCACCCATAAATATAGTGAATTGGAAAACACGCATCTGAAGAGCCCGCTTGAGCAGAAAGTGTAATTCGATTTAGTCCATGGTAAATATTGGCTAACACCGGGACCGCGAGATTAACAGTTCTCCCAATCGCCATCAGGCTGGCTATCTTAAATGTCTCTGGCCGAACAAATTCTGAATCTTTACTTGGAAAAACAAAAACACAAATCCAACAAGAAAGGAAGGCAGCTAAATAAGTGTCTGTTGTTAAACTGTCTTTGATTCCAAGTGTAGTGAATGCTCCATCTCCTGCCATTCCCCGACCTTGGTATTTCCGAAGAATCCCAGTAGGGTTATGTGTAGCTTTTGGACGAACAAGCTTCTTTGCTTTTCGAGCAGGTGGTTTGGTGTAACGCAATTTCCCTTGAAACCAAAAATTGATCCAATCCTCAATAGACACCTTATCCTCCTTGCCTTGCTTCAAAAGATGGAATGCAGCAAATAGATATTCACAACATCTCGGGATGAATCTTCCCTTGTTATCAAAGCCAGTCAATTCGGCAGCACAAGGAATGACTTCATCATAAAATATGCCCTGAATGGGTAAACCGCCTAGCCTATGCAAATCCCATAAGGAGATGGAAGCTTCCCCAGTAGCAAAGTGGAGAGTGTTGGTAGTCGGGCACCAAGCTTCACAAAAAGCGCGAATGATGTCCTTGTTGTGATCATAAGTGTATAATGATGCATAAACAGCATCATATATACTAACAGTCATTAAATTTTTGTTGAAGTGGTATAACACATCTTCAGTCCATTGCCAGTACTTTGGTATGTAACCGAACTCTCCAAAAATCTTGAAGGAAAATCCCCAATATGACTTTTTGGAAGTGATACGGCTTCCCAACGTGTCAAACTTCTCATGATTAGAAGTATTGACGTGAAGACTAGATTGAAGAGATCTCTCATTTGGAGAAGATTGTGAGGTTGGGGAAAGTTCTATTGACCAATCTTCTAGAGTGGCAGGAAAATCAAATGATTTCCAAGCGGACTTATATCTACCCGATATGGGCTTGTCGTTGAAGAGATATAATCCTTCTTTTATGTCTTCGTCTTTCTTGGAAAGAATCACAAGATAATCTTTGTGATCTTTGAAGTACACCATGATGATTCTACAACAACAAAAAATGTCAAAGTAGGTAGAGAATTAAAAAAAAAAAAATCTACGACCGATAATAAAAAAAAAAAAAAATCAGATTTTGGTTGTCCTTTTTTTTTTTTTTACAGATTTGGGTGGGCTTACAATTAAAGTGCAAAGGTCAGAGGCCCATCCGAATAATACATGATAAAACATAAAGTGGGCTGACATCAAATAGTCCAACTCTGATTCTACTTTGACTCAATACTATAATTATCCAAAAAAAAAACAAACAAACAATTCCAAAGCTACCCCCTCCACCACTTCGAGTTCTAATTTGAAGCCCATGTTTTCTAGAATAATAAATTGTTGCTTGATTATGGGAAGCATGCAAGGGTGTTACAATGACCAAAAGTTTAAGGGTAGTTGGTGTAGTGAATCTGAAATTTCGAATGGTAGACTCCAAAACAAAGGTTACAGAATGTCCAAGTTAAAGATACAAAGGTTACGTAATATGCATACAACAACAATAATTCAAACCATGCAAGGTGTCAATGCATGGTTATGGTGGCAAGAAAAAGGTGTTGTCATATAACAAAACATGGCTCAATTATAATGGTGATGGGTGGCAACAATAATTCAAACCATGCAAGGTGTCAATGCATGGTTATGGTGGCAAGAAAAAGGTGTTGTCAAATAACAAAACATGGCTCGATTATAATGGTGATGGGTGGCAATAATAATTCGAACCATGGTGTCACTATACAAACATAAGCAGGACAGAAACAAACGTATAAAATCGAAAGGTATTCTTACGGTAATAGCATTACCACGAAGATGACTCAGGCCGATTTTCTGGATTTCTTATCCTCTACTGGATCACCTCGTATTGGATTCTCTAGGAGCTCTAGTAGATTATTTTTCCAGGATGATATGGATAATTGTGAATTCTCCTGTCTTTTTGAAGTTGGTTACGTCGATGCAGCTAATTCACTAGTACATCTATTATGCTTCTTTCGATACCTGCAATTTACGTTTACAGTCATAACGTAAAAAAAAAAAAAAAAAAAAAGTGATTTCAAGAACTTACGGATGCTTTCTGAAGTGTGGGACGCTCAAGACCCCAGGGCAGTTTATATAGTGGCTTTAGTTGAAATCCCAATTCAAATAGAAGTCAAGACTTGTATTTGGATTTGAAGAAAACTAAGCTGGAGGTGCGACTTCATGGGCTTTGAAAGTTAAAGACCCAATCGGACTACAATACAAGACCAGCATAAAACTAGAGGTTGAGTCCTAGTTGGATTATATGAGAATAATGCAAAAGTGTAAGGATTTGTAAGTTGCATAAAAAAAAATGCTAAATCAAAATTATTATTATATTTTTTTTTTCTCGTATACAAAATCATATGAGAATAATGCAAAAGTGTAAATAAATTTTGACATCAAAAATAAATCAAAAATGTCAAGATTTGTTCACTTTCTACACTCAACAAAAATCGTGTACGTGACCAAGTCTTGAGGGGGCATTTGTAGAAGGAGAAATTTTTTGACCAATTACAAATTGCCACGTGTTAATTGAAATTTCTTGTAATTAAGAAATTTTCAATTAAATTATACATTACCATGTGAAATTGATAATATCATATTATAATTAATTATTTTATAATTAATTAAATATGTACACATGGTTTGACCAATCAAATTGCAAGGATTCATGGGTTATCCAATCAAATTTCACCCATGTGTCATAATTACTTTACCTCTAATTAAATTTAATTAATTAAGAGATAAATAATAAATTTTTATCTCTAATTAAATTAAATTAATTAAGAAATAAATAATAAATTTTTATTTCTAATTAATTAAATTAATTAAGAGATAAATAATAAAGTTTTATCTCTAATTAAATTTTTCGCCCCAACCTTACCATGGTTGTTTGGTTGACACATGGTGGAGATCAAATTTATTGTGTTGCATCCATTTTTTCACTACGCATTTAAAGCCTAGTAGTACTATGAAATAATCCTCCCATCGCGCCCCTTTCTCAATGTCACGGTTTTTTTGTTTTTTTTTGTTTTTTCATTTTTGCTCGTGGTTATCATGCAAGGACGAAAATATCTTTGTCACTTAACTTTTATTTATTCTTTTTTTTTTTTGTATTTTCATTTTGATTTTTTATTTAAAAATTGTGAAATAATTTTGTTAATTAATGTAATAAATAATTTTATTATTATATAGTAAAATTAATAAATATATAAATTTTATTATTGTATAATTAATATGAGTTAATTAAAAAAATAAAGTAATTACATAAATAATAAAAAAAAATAAGACATTATTTGATATATTACTATCATTTTTTATTAACTTTCAATTATTTATCAATAAAATTTTTGTTACTTGGGCTCTTTATTTTTCCTAAAGTATCCATGTTCGAAACATTCAAATATAGGTATGGAAGTACGATCTTCCAAATATATGAAAAAAACTTTAAAAATTTTGAGTATATCCATATCTGACATTCATCTTTGAGTTTAGATAATATAAAACAAAATTACTATTTGACATAAAAATAATTTTAATAATTTTAAATTATTTATTAATTTCATAAATATCAAATAATCTAAAGTTTTCATTATATGCAAATTTTAATTTAATATCCTTAATGATCATTTTCTATTTTCACTATAATTCACCTTATCGTCATTGTTGGTTTTGCATCCAAACACATTCAACTACAAATTTAATCTCATCGCTAAATTAATTAATCTTACCGCAATCGTTGTTTTCACTCCCACCAGAGTCAATCTTACTGCCCCTCCAAATAGATCCTAAAGCATTCCATGCTATTCTTAAAATGATTGAAATTAAGGATTTACCTTTGAGTTTTTGAGTTTTCTCACAGTCGATTGAATTTCATTCTCCCATCTAGCAACTCCTCTCTGTAGTAGACAGAGAACTAGTATCTCTTCCATATAGTCTTTGAGAAACCACATTTAAAAAATAAATGGTCTTTGATTCATGCTCAGGGTGACAAACACACACATGCACCATCTACCTCCATGTCCCATAAAAGTAGTCGATCCTTAGTAGGCAGCCTATGATAAGAGTTTAGTAGCCCAACTTGTGATTCTGGCAGTGACCTTTTCGATCAATGAAGCACAATCTCTTTCTATGAGTCTAATAACCAGAGGAACTCCCAAGTACCTTATAGGCAAAGAACCAGTCTTGAAACCAGATGCATATTGAATTGCTTGAAGTAATTCTCTGCTTATTCCTGATTAAAAGCTAACTTTTTGCACAATTTAGCTTCAAACCAAAAATTGAGTAAAAAGCTGATAGAACATTCTTCACACCAATAACAGAATCCAACTTCCCTTTAGTAAAAATGAGTAAATCATCGCTAAAGACAAATGAGTGAGGTCAATTCTTTTACACTTAGGATGATAGGCAAAAGCACCAAATTTTGCTGCAGTGTCCATAGTTTGGATAAAACATTCATGGCTACTACAAACATATAGGGAGAAATATGATTCCTTTGTCTTACTCCTCTTGCTCCATGAAAATAACCAACTAATCCACCATTTATTGATAAAGAGAACATTGGTGAAGTAATGCAACTCTGTATCCACTTGATGAACTCATATGGAAATTTTTAAGCTCCTAACGCAATAAGTATAAATTTCTAGTCCAAAGTCAAAAGCTTTTTGGAAATCAACTTTGATAGCAAACGAGGAGAGAGAGTAGTTCTACTATAACCTCTTAACAGCTCTCGAACCATAAGAATGTTGTCTGTGATGCTTTTGCCTTCAACAAATGCACTTTGTGAGTAACTGATAAGGGAAGTTAAGCACTTTTTAATCTTGTTTTCCACAATAGAAGTTATGCATTTATAAACTACAGAGCAACAGAAATTGGTCTATAGTCTTTAATGCTTCTAGGGTTTTGATTCTCTTGCACAAATGCTATTATAGTGGAATTAAAAGCAGGATTTAAATCCCCAGTCTGAATGAAATATGAAACTGCAATGATTACATCATTTCCTACTAGAGACCATATTGTTTTGAAAAAGTGGGAAGTGTATCCATCATGTCCAAGAGCTTAATCCCCATTTATAGCAAACATAGCAGCCTTTACCTCTTCCATTGTGAGAGATCTAATAAGCTCATTATGTTTAACTTTAGATAGTGAAGTGAGAAGAAGTTCAACCAGAAATTCTCGTGTGCATCTTGAAACTCCAAAACCAATTGTTCCAATCATATTCTGGAAATAGGACACAACTTTGTTTGAAATTTGAGAGAATGATTCTAGTTTGCTACCCTCATCATCGTACAAAATCATCATTGTACTCCTACATGCTTGAGAGCAACCATTTTATGGAAAAGACCAATTTTCTCATCCCCTCTTGGATCCATTGAATCCTTTATTTTTCCCTGAAATAGCTTCCATCAGCCATTATTAGATCATTATTTTCTTGAGCTAACACTTTCTTTCAACAAGATCAACAGAAGGATTTTGATTCAATATAGCAATCTGAGCAGCTTCTAATTCTTTCCTCTTCTCAACAACTCTATCTGAAATGCTATCAACTTGAGAAAGATTAAATTGCATAAGCACCGGTTTTAATATTTTCAGCTTCTTTTGAAGATCAACCATAGCATTACCTGCAATAGGCTCTTTTCCAAGAATTCTCAACTATTTTCATAAATTCAGAGTGCCTGGTCCAATAGTTGAAGAACTCCACATAGGAGTCAGTAAAAGAGGAAAGCCACGAATCATTTATTAGTACTCTATCCAACTTTCTTGCAAGAAATCCAGCTGGTCGATTATTTATGGTGGGGGCCAGAAAAAGGATGATTAAGAATAGACATTTGTTGCATCCACTCATTGAATTCTAGCTAGGGAGTCAGAATTTAGGATTTGAGAATCATTAAAATTTTGAACTTTCAGATGGATGGGCAATGACGTTGATATCTCCTGCAAGCATCCATGGACTTGTTGATAAAGATTTATAGAGAGATACCAAATGGTTCCATAATCTTCTTCTATTTATACCCGCATTACAAGCATAAATTGTCGAGAGATACATCTTTTGAACAGTGTAATACATGGTATACACTGATAAGAAATAGCTAGTAAATCCACATTCACATGGTTCTTCCAAAGAAACCAGATCCTCCCATTATAAGCTTTTGATAATTGTGAAGTAAACTCAAACCAACAAACTTTACTGTACTCTTGTCTCAAGAAGACATACAACATCTATATTTAATGTCTTTATTCTACTTACTACATCTTTTTGTTTTAGAGGGTTGTTAAATCCTCTAATATTCCATATTAGGATATTCATTGGAAGAGCAAGAAGGATTACTTCCTGAGGTAGGTAACACTACCTTAACTTTCTTTCCCTTATCAATAGGGCCTTTCCTCTTATTTTTCATAGCTTCCATAAGATCAGCTACGCTAGCTGAGGCTGCTTTGGACTTCCTAGGAGAGTGAGAAACACCTCCAGTAAATCTTCAAACTCCTTCTCAACCAGTTCATAGACAGGCTCTTCCATTCTACTTTCATCCATTTGAGCCACTCCTTCCAAAATTCAAATCTATTTATAGATCCAAACTTTGTAATTTTGTAGCCTTTTGTTAACTGGCATGAATTGGAAAACATGGCTTATGACTTGGTTCAAGTGGATTGCTGCAATGCTCATTAATTATGGATATGTTTAGTTTTGTTTCCTAACGAATTTTGCTTGCATGAGTTTTCTGCTCTTTTTTGCTACATTTACCTTTGTATCTTGGAATGTTTTGCTTGCATGGAGAAATTAGAGTCTAGGGAAAATCTTATAGTTGTGCCTCTTGGCGATAAACTTTCTTCTGTTTGATCATCATGGTCTCACGAATATTGTCTTACTAGATGAAGCTGCGGGATCATCTCCAGAAGACTTAAGTGGAGGTGAGACGGAAGCACCGGAGGATTACCAGATAAATGAAGAGCGTGAATTGAAAGAGAAACTCTTGCGGGAATATAGTGGTTATATTAGCACGCTTAAGCATGAATTTTCAAAGAAGAAAAAGAAAGGCAAACTACCAAAAGAAGCAAGGCAAATATTGCTTGACTGGTGGAATGTTCACTACAAATGGCCATATCCCACGGTAAACATGTCTCTAAATTACTACCTGTAGATCAGTGAAATTTTTTTTTGTTTCATGCTGTTTAAGAAATTGAAGTAAAAAATGAAAGAAGAAAATATCATGTCATTTCTTTTGTAACTAACTTCAGTCAATTTAATCACGCATGAAGCGGACAAGGTTGACCTTGCTGAAGCGACAGGACTAGACCCGAAACAGATAAACAACTGGTTTATAAATCAAGGGAAACGTCATTGGAAACCATCGGAGAACATGCAAATTGCTGTTATGGACAGTTTATATGGACCGTTTTTAATGAATGACTAAGGTGGGATTGCCTCTGTCGTACTTTGTATATTCTTGCTCCTGAACTTTAATGTCCAATGAAATGCTTATCAGCATTATCAAAACGCGTGAACATTTTATTTGTACTGATGCATTATATATTGCTTGCGTATAGGATATGATTTTAGTGACCATAGAAAAGGATGATATTTTTCATCCGATAGGTTGTAGATTTACATGTCAAGGACCTTTCTACATTGCAGTGACTTGACAATACTTATCATCCATTTATAAGCAAAAACTTCGGGTAACAAAGAGCTGGAAATGACGAAGAATTAAGGTAACATGTCCCTAATGGTTTCTCAATGTTGAAACTATTTTTCAAGAGCTTAAGATTAAATATTTTGAGATTCCCAGCCAGATTGGTAGTCCCCTAAGACATCTATGCATTCCCGAGGATGGTGGTTTAAGTTTATTTGGGGACTGAAGCTTTTACTTTGCTTGTGAATTCAGAATAAAGATGCACGATTGAGGTTCATCATAGATCCCAATTTCAGGCAGCAGAAAGTCTTCAAATTTTGATCAATCTTTCTTAACTCATCTTCATCAAATACAGACAAAAGTTCTATTTTCTTTTTTGAGAAAAATAAAAAATAATCATAATTGGCAACCGCTGATATCTCCCTTACTGCAAGATAAAAGCATAAGATGAGAGCAAATGAGCAATAGTTTTTGAGCAATAGCTACTCATTACTTGGAACCGGTGCCATTGCTTAGCTTGTGGAAGTAATGCATTTCAATCAAGATTATCATTATCGTATCGATGGTATTGTTTGATATACATTAATTTTGAAGAAAATGAATACGATATCAATATGGTATCGTTTCGGTTTTGTACAAATTTGTACCGATAGTACTGATAGTACCGACCTATATCATTCTGTACCAATTAGTATAAAAATTTAATTTTTAATTTTTTTTCACTTATTTAATTCTTTTAACAAATTCTTAACTTTTTTTCCTCTCATGATCATTTTTAATTTTTTTTTTATAATTTTTAAAAAAATAAATATGTTTATTTAATTAAATTATTAAACCTAATTAATAATAATTTACTTATTTTTTATATTTTTTTTATTTGATATTTAAACACAACACCAAAAATGTGTATAGACAGCATGTACAAAGTGTTGTTAAAAGTTCAAAATTGCTGTTATAAGGTAAAGACAACATTTTTCAATGTGTTCTATATGTGGCCGCAGTCATTTTCCTTTAACAGCATTTTTAGATACGTATAACAATATTTCCAAAATTGTTATCATTTCTAATCTATAAAATCGCTTATACAAGTTTTAAATGCAATTGAGAACTGCTGCAACAATATCTTATTACAGCACTTTAAGTGCTTTTAAACTCTAAAAAAATGATATCAATTAAAACTTTAACAGCTTATGCAACATGCTGCTAAATGATAATTAGAGCTTTTAACAACACTTGGAGAATGTTGTCTTATATCTTAAAGATCTATATTTATTATAACTGTTATCATGTCATAGTCTCTGCAATACTTTTTTTTGTAAAAAAAAAAAAAAAAAGTAAGCAAATAAGAAAAAAATGAATGGATATCATTAAAATATGTATTCATTTACAAAGTTTTGTTTCCCTTAATACAATCTCCCATGAACTAAAAAGAGAACTTTCACATAATACTTTACTATGTCATCTCTAATTGTTGAAAGATGCATGTGAATGAGTTTCTTGAGATTGTGTTTATGCACTCAACATCCCGATGCTAATGCGAGAACCAGCTTCTATCGCTTTAGACTTTAATAGATTCCATGTAGAAAACAAAAGTTATTTAGCTTAATTAAAGAGAAATTAACCATAGGACTAAATATTTATTATTTATTTCAAAGATTACTAAGTGAGCCAAACTTAGCTAACTCTTAAGTGTTGGCAGGAATCTCCTTTTCCATTAGTATATTTCAATATGAAAATGCAAAGAGATATTAAAAACATAAATCTTGAAACAATGATTTATAGCCCCTCGGAATGTGAAAGCCTTTTAGGCTTTTATTCACACATTCTTGTGTCAGTTACTCTATTTAGAATAACAAACCAAAAGTCAGACCTTTCCAAAGTAAAGAGATAGAATGAAGCAACAAAATGTCAAGTACTAAACATCAAGACTCAAATTCTACAGCTTATATGTTACTAAGGATACTTAAATATTCATGCTGTAACAATTATCCTTCAGCTATTTTATATCAAGCTTCAGAACTTATTATGAAAGTTTATGCTACTAAGGCTTATCTTATGCATACTGCATCACCAATGGCAAAAATAAGCTGGTTTTACAGTCACAGGTAGAGGTGGCAATTGGGCGGGTTCGGGCGGGTTCGGGTCGGGTTCATTCGGGTTCGGGTTTATTCGGGTTCGGGCTCATTCGGGTTCGGGCTCATTCGGGTTCGGGTCCATCCGGGTTCGGGCTCATTCGGGTTCGGGTCCATTCGGGTTCGGGCTCATTCGGGTTCGGGCTCATTCGGGTTCGGGCCCATTCGGGTTCGGGCCCATTCGGGTTCGGGCTCATTCGGGTTCGGGCCCATTCGGGTTCGGGTTCGGGTTCGGTCTGGGTTCGGGTTCGATCTGGGTACGGGTATGTTTTACATTATTTTCTTTTATATTAGATGTAATCATTTTTACGTAATTTAAATATTTATATCTAAAAACAAATTATTAATTTATTATTATTATTATTTTTATTTTTATACTTTTGCTATTATATAATATTTTTAATTATATTTATTTTTTAAAATTAATATTTGTTAGCACCAAAAGAATAAGAAATTAATTTGTTATATAAAATCAAATTTTGAAATAATTTATTATAAAAAATATGATATATTATAAATTAATATATTGATATTTAAAATAATTGATTTGATGAGCTCGAATTTCAAAATATAAATACATTATAATTTATATTCACTATAAAATAAAAAACTTTTAAAAATAAATCCTGGCCTTCATCTATTCGTTTATATACTTATAAAATGCAAAAAATTTATGCTTATAGTCAAGATATATATATATATATATATATATATATATATCGAGTACTTATATTTTTTTCATCAGTATAAAGTATAAATTATAAAGTAGTACTAAAAAATATAATTTATATTTAAATTATACGTAATAAATATATAATTAATATGATTATTTATTAATATATAATAAATATACCCAAAACCAAAAGGTCATAAAACCCAAAACCCCATTAAATCCACCTGCTAAAATAAAATCACATGAAAGCCATAATCCAATTAAACCCACCCTAACCTAACCGCATAAGTATAACTAGAGCTGCTTATGGGCCGGGCCGGGCCGCGGCCCAGTTTTTTTTTTTATTTTCTCTGCCCAAGCCTAGCCCTGGGTCGGCCCGGCCCGCCCGTTTAGGCCCGAAACACTGTTCATTGGAATAAAAAAATAATTTTTTTATTTTTTTTTATTTTTTTATAATTAAAATTAAATAAAATAATATTATAATAAAATAATTTTTTTTCACATCTTTAAAAGTTTCAAGAATTTAAAATATTTAGATTGTAAATTCATCATGATATGAGACGTTAAAGTTATAACTTATAAGTACAAAATATAATTTACTTTTTGATAAAATTATTATTTCATCATATATATATATAATATATTAAATTTTAAATTTTAATTAAATTATTAAAAAAAATTAGAATAAAATTAATAATTAAAGTTGTTGCTTTGTAAAAAAAAAATAATTGCAATTTGTTTATTTTTATTTTTAGTATTAAATTCGGGTTCGGGTCCATTCGGGTTCGGGCTCATTCGGGTTCGGGCTCATTCGGGTTCGGGCCCATTCGGGTTCGGGTCCATTCGGGTTTGGGTCCATTCGGGTTCGGGCCCATTCGGGTTCGAGTCCATTCGGGTTCGGGCCCATTCGGGTTCGGGCTTTTTCGGGTTCGGGTTTTTGACTTTTTGGTCAAATCGGGTTTGGGCGGGTTTGGGTTCGGGTTTTCCTGGGCGGGTTTTCGAGTTCGGGTTAATTTTGCCACCTCTAGTCACAGGCAAGGCACATTCCACCAGCCCTCTATTCTTTACACTGCTTTACCAACATTAATCTGTAAAATCAAAGACTGTAAATCACTGAATGGAGAGCAATGGAAGCAACAAACAAACTACTAACTATAGAATTTCTTCTGTTTGAAGCCTAGTGTCACACTAGTCTTAAGCTATGGCAGGCATGCCTACGGACAGGATTGCATGACATAACATAATATAACATAACAACCTGTGTTTTATTTTTTTTACTGTTGTCAAACAAACTTAACCAAATTTGCAGAAAAACAAAAATTTTCATCCTTTGGATATATCAACAAGAAAGTCAAGTTCATGTTAAATAAAACCGATATACCAATCTATACTATATATAAAAGCACCAACTCTAAAATTATAAATAATGAATGACATATATGCCCTTACTAATTTTTAATATTAACTATTTTATCCTTATGTAGAATGAATTTTTTTTGGCCAATTATAAATTGACACATGTCAAATGAAATTTCTTTTAATTAAGGAATTTTTGTCTAATCAAATTAAAAAAATTTCATCTTTAAATTAAATAAAATAATTTAAAGATAAATTCATAATTTGGGCCAATCAAATTGCAAAGGTTCTTGGGTTAACCAATTAAAATTCTTTTAGAAATCTTTTGCAAAGAGTTTAAGTTTTTTTAAAACTCTATCTCACATAGCAGGCTAGCACTATAAATAGAGATCCCCCTAAGCCATTCAACACAATTCACAAGTCTAAAAACAATAATTTGGGTAAAGAAAGCTTGAAAACAATTTGGAGAAAGAAGATTTGAAAAATAAAGTTTCTAAAATTCTATCAATCAATTAAAGATAAAATAATTAAATTTCAATATTAAGGATAAAATAGTTAATTTTAAAAAATAGAGTCAAATAATAATTTTATTTATCAAAAATTGAAAATTACAATATCTAGCAATTCTTAAAGATAAAGAAATTCTTTGATTTTTTATTCCCTATTTTACGTTTTTTTTACCTATCTGTTTGAAAATTTTAACTTTTTATTCTTTTTATTTTATGTTTTCAATTTTATTGTAAAATTATAAGAAACTTAATCTTGCTCTAGAACCGTATAATGTAGCAGTACAAATTAATGGATGTCAAATCATTAAAATTTGTAATAACATTAGAAAATTTTGTTATTATTAAATTCTGAATTTGTATATATTGACATGATAAATTTGAACAATGATTTCTCTTCTTGTTGGGTTTCAAGTTAGTAACTTTTTTTCTGAATGGATTAGGCATAGTTGTATATCTTATTAACAGCATATCATATTTGGAGGAAGATCTGAAGATCTGAAGATCTAAGTTTGAATATCCAAAAATCCTTAAATTGTGATTAAATTTCAATAATTCTAAATAATTCCAAGAATCCCTAATTTTGAGACAAAATTTCAAGGTTTTCACAATTCCAAGAAATTTCAAGAATCTCTAAATTTGGGACAAAATTTTAAGGTTTTCAAAATTACATAAATTTTGGATCAAATTGAAGCAAATTTCAAGATCAAATCTTTCAATACCCTTGAAACAAATTTCATTGATTCAAGAACAAAGTCAAATGACCCTTTAAGCAAAATTTTTCTACGAAAAAAAAGAATAAAATGATTTTCTTTATCTTTAAGAATTTCGAGAGATTGTAACTTTCAACTTTGATAAATAAAATTATTATTTGACTCCAATTTTTTTGGTCATATTTTTGACACGAAATTTGTGTGTATACCTTAATGCTGAAATTTAATTATTTTGACATATATACCCTTGCTAATTTTTAAAATTAACTATTTTATCTTAAAGCTAAAATTTAATTATTTTATTCTTAATAATGATTTTAACTATTTTATACATAATGTTAAAATTTAATTATTTTGACATATATACCATTGCTAATTTTTAAAATTCACTGTTTATCCTTAATACTAAAATTTAATTATTTTATCCTTAATAATGATTTACTAATTTTTTAAAACTATTTTATCATTGATAATGATTTATTAATTTTTTTAATAAAAAGTCTAATTTTCTTATAGGCTACTACAAATCAATTGTAATGATTTATTGATTTCCTTAACAATATTATCTTTGATAATGATTTATTAATTCTTTTAATAAAAATTGAATTTTCTTATAAGCTACTACAAATTATTAATTAATCTTAATTACTTTAAGCCTAATTATTTTTTTGAAGACTACATATTTTAAAGCTAATTATTTTAAGTCTAATTATTATTTGTAACTTTTCGTTTTAGGCCTAATTATTATCCTTGAATAGTTCTGGCCAATATTTTTTGACAAATATATATTATCGAAGAAATAGAAAAGAAAATTCAGTCCACATATTTTTTTGGTTGGCTGATGATCACTCGGTCAATAAATGATTTTACGATTTGAAGTTCTTTGTTTGAACTTGAAATAGCTTCAATCGATCTATTTTTTTTTTTGGTATAAAGGAGGTCGTAATCTGAAATTAAAAAAGGATTGTAAATGCTGAAATTCGAACTATGAGATAATTGATGTTATATTATTTATTTATTTACGTTCACAATCGTCACTAAAGATTCATTTTTTATTCGTGAGTCTTCAATTTGAATTTATTCTCTTTATTTTCAAATACAAGAATTAAATAAATAATATTACAATACTTTGCTAATTTTTAAAATTAATTATTTTATCCTTAATGCTAAAATTTGATTATTTTATCCTTAATAATGATTTGTTAATTTTTTAAACTATTTTATCCTTGATAATGATTTATTAATTTTTTATTAAAAAAATCTATTTTCTTTGAAAGCTACTACAAATCATTAATGAAATCTAATTAGTTTAGGCTTAATTATTATTTGCATCTTCCGTTTTAGGTTTAATTAATTTATTAGTTATTATTATTTGCATTCTAATCAACGTAGAGTTAATAAAAAAAAAAACCCTTATTAAGTCTCCGTATATAAAGATGAAAGTCATGATTAATTTATTTTGTGAATTTTTGTCTGCATTAGGATTCTAATATTGCGCTATTATTTTTTTTAATAGAGTGAGCTCATTCTATTGCTTTTATGATCTATATCTAAGTTTTAATTTCTACTGATTTTTTAGCCTTATTTGTAACATGCTTCTTTTACACAGTAAGCTCAGTCTATTGCTTTTATGATATATCTAAATTTTAATTTATATTAATTTTTTAACCCTATTTGTAATTGTCGCAACCTAAAAAATAACAAGTCTCGTAGCAAGACTTTCTTATTCGTTAAGCGTGACATTAAAAAAAACCGAGGAAAAGTCAACTTAATTCCTCTAGAAAATCGAAGGTTTTGAAAATAACCTTGAAAAAAGATATGGATTCGCCACCAATCTTTTTTTAGCTAGGTGTGATCGGCCACCTATTAAAATCGGTTTTATAGAATATTTTAAAATTAATTAAAATATTTTTTAAAACCAATTTCAAGTCTGCGTTTTAAACCAGAGAAATCAAAGAAGCGAGTTCAAGACTCGGTTATGTGTGGGGAAGGATTAGCACCCGCACAACTCCCGTATAAAACGGTACCTTATTAATCGTGTGTTATCTCAAGTTTCGGTAAAAAGTCGATTTTTAATTTGGAATTTCAAGTTAATTCCCAATTTAAAAATAATAATTCCATTTTTTTATTGAAAATGATCTGGAATTTATTAATTCAAAATTTTTCTATATTTTCTAACAAGCGTGGCAAAATATAGAAATTTTTATTATTTTGAAAAATTTTCTGAACCATTCTCATTTTAAAGAAGATATTCCGTTATTAATGATAATTGATGATATCTTCCCTAGCAGACCCGGCAGAGAACTCATGAATTATTTTAGCTCAGGAATATCTTTATTTTATTGAAAATCATTACCTTTTTCAAAACATTTAAAAAAATATATGAATATGAATATGTGTGACATAAATAAAATGACATAGCAAAGTCTAGATAATATAATGCAACCTAAATGGTATGATATAATTTAAATGTCTTAGCATATTCTAAATGAAATGAAATATCCTAAGTCATATGATATATTTTAAATGAAATGAAATGACCTAGGTAACATGATATATTCTATATGAAATGTGATATCCTAAGTCATATTGTAGACACCTAATTTTGTCCGGACCACTAAAACAGGTATGTTTTCTTCCTAAATTGATGTTTCCGAGTGTAAAAAGACTTTTTTCATCCTGTAGGTGATACTCCGAGACTTAGTTTAAAGGGGCGAGCATAAAAAGTCAAACTTAAAAAAGTCAACCCCAGAAAAAAGTCAACCCCAGAAAGTCAACTACTGAAAAAATCAACCCACTTTCAAAATAAAGATTTTAAGCTCAATTGAAAAATGGTGAAAGAATTTTGATAATCCGAGGTCTACATTGAAAGATATGGAGTTCGGAAGTTGGCATTTGGAGATTCAGTAGAAAGGAAACCCTAATCCGAGAAATTTGGGAAAAAGTGCTTAAACGATCAAATTGGTCGAAATTGAAGGTTCCAAATGAAAGATAAGCACTGACTACGGGTAATGGAGAAGTCACTTGCAAGAAAAATCGAAAGAAAAGTCAATCCGGGAGAAAACCGAGAATTAGGGTTTTTAGTGGATTTCGGTGAAATCGGGGAGAATCACAGAAATGGCCCGACTTGGTAAGACCAAAGCCCCCAATGGATGAAGAATGATTAAAAAGGATAGCCCAAGGCTCAGCTTGAAGAAAATCTGAAAATCGGACTTGTTTTGAGCAAAACCGGGTTTCAGAGGCAAAAGGGCAAATTGGAAAATTTGGGAAAAATAGCAAATGGACTCCGAAAATTCTGAACAATTTTCAATCTCATTCTTAAATCATTTGAAAGAGATTGGTAAAATAAAATCTTGATTCGGAGTTCGTTTGCAAAATGGCCAAATCACGGGCTTCTTATGTAGTAATTCAAAAAGAAAAATCCCGGAAAAAATAGCAAATGAGCTCCAAAAATTCTGAAATTTTGCAAATCTCATTTTTAAATTATTTGGAAGAGATTGGAAAAATAAAATCTTGATTCAGAGTTCGTTTGCAAAATGGCCAAATCCCGGGCCTCCTATGCAATAATTCAAAAAGATAAATCCCGAAAAAATAGCAAATGGACTCCAAAAATTCTGAAATTTTGCAAATCTCATTTTAAAATTATTTGGAAGATATTTTCAAAATAAAATCTTGATTCGGAGTTCGTTTGCAAAATGGCCAAATCCCGGGCCTCTTATGTAGTAATTCAAGCCGATAAATCCCGAAAAAATACCAAATGAGCTCCAAAATTTATGCAAACTTCCAGATCACACTTTTTAATTATTTTGAAGAGATTGGTGAAGAAAAATATTGATTTGGAGCTCGTTTAAAAAATGGTAAAATGTAGGGGCATAAAAGGGCATTTTTGGAAGAAAAAATTCAAATAAATAGCAAATGGACTCGGATAATTTTGAAAACTTCCAGAACTCAATTTGTTATTATTTTTGAAGTATTAAAAAAAGAAAAATTGAATTTGGAGTCCGTTTGATATTTATTTGCATCCGGGGGGCAAAACGGTCATTTCACCCAAGCAATCGAAAAGGGCTTCTTTGGGCCTTTCAAAAAATCAGACTTGGGCTGGAAAAGAGAAGTAATGGCCTGCCCAGGCCCAAAGTAAGGAGGAAGCTTCTGATTTTTCAATCAAATGGCTAAAAATCAAGAGTTAGTTAGAGATTCTCTTTGATCAAGCTATGGTGATTAAGCCACATAGGCCAAGAGAGATGTCAACATTATTCTTGAACAGCTGTAATTTGAGAGAGCTGATATGCTAATCTAAAGGTGGTAATTTCATGATTTTTTCACCTTGAATTATTAGCCATTTGATGGAAAATTGGTTACAAAAAAATGACAACACCTTGAGAATATTAAGGGCCATTCGGCCAGCATGTTGGAGGGGGTCAGAAATTTCATTTTTACATTTCATTTTGCTGAGTTCTTTGAGTTTTTACTTGGTTTTTCTCTTCTTTGTTGAAAGCAAAAAAGAAAAGTTTAGAAAAGAAAGGAAAGTTTGAAGAGATAAAGCTTGAAATATAGTTTCTTGAGGTTGCTCTTGAGCACCAACTCTTGCACTTTCTTGATTTTCCATTCTTATTTTTGCTATTTTGATTACTATTTGGTGAGTTTCCATTTTAAATAAATGTTTTTTTTATTGTTCTTCTTAAGTTCTTCCTTCATCTCTTTCTTAAATATGTTTTTTACAATTTTTTTTTTATATTATACTCACCATGGCCAAATGGCCTAAATTATTTATTTAAGTTGCGGTTTTGGTTTATTTTATCATATTGTTTATGTTATTTTCTTTGATCTTGATGTTTTAAATTTTATGTTATTTCATATACTTGAGTTATATTTTAATTTGGTTGCTTTGTTTGTTGCCATTTATGTTTTAAATATCATGTTTTTGCATTTTTAATTTTCTGTTTTCATAATATTTAAATTTGAGCATGTTTTAGATTTAGTATATCAAGTGTTTGTGAAAATGCTTATGTGGTCTTTGCATGATTTGAGTTTTATATCTTAGTTGAGCATGTTTTAGATTTAGTATATTAAGTGTTTGTGAAAATGCTTGTGTGGTTTTTGCATGATTTGAGTGTTATATTTTAGTTGAGCATGTTAGTATACAAAGTGTTTGTGAAAATGCCATGCTTGTTGGAGCTTGAGGCCATTTGGCTACTCCATGTGTTTTGCATTGTGTGTTGCATTTTTGCCATGTTAGTTGGTAGGTTTTTGCATTTGCATGACATTTGATTTAGTTTTGCATGCTAGTATACCAAGTGTTTGTGAAAATGCCATGTTTGCTAGTTACATTATTCTATTCGGCCACCCTTGGAATTTTTGCATTTTATGTGCATTCTTGCCATGTTAGTTGATAGGTTAGCATTTGCATGATATTTGGTTGATTTTTTGGTTTAAGTATGCTTTGTGTTTGTGAAAATGCCATGCATATTTTAGTTATTAAGTTAGGTTTATTTGCCATGCATGTTCATGCATTTTAGGTCTAGGTTGCATTAAATGCCATGTAAGTTCATTTAGGTCTAGGTCATTATATGAATACCATGCATTTTTTCATGACATTTAGGTTTAAACTCATGCATTTCATGCATTATATTTGCTATATTTTTTCATGCATTTCATGTTCATGCCACTTGAATAATGACTTGAGCCAATTAATGGTTTAAAGTCATGCTCCCTTGAGCACACTTGTGGAAAATTAAGTTTGTTAAGTTGATTATTCTACCTTTGTGATTTTTTACTTAGCCAATTTTTATCTAACTTTCAAAAAGTCCTAGCTACTGTTTGTAAGTCATTTTATGAGTTTCAAATATTTTTACTTTGTTTTTTAAATGATTTTATCAAAGGCAAAAATGTGTTTTGGCAAAGCAATTTTTTCACCCAGTACTCGTACATCTCCGATTTTTCTGGGAATTCATCTTTAATCAGAAAATTAAGCTGATTTTTTTCCGTGTAGTTTTACATGTCCTCAGTCTCCATTACTTTTTTTCAGAATTTTTTTGAATTTTTAAAAATAGGGTAAAAAATCGTGGCTTAAAACTAGACAATGGAGTCAGAATTGAATTTAAAGAAAAATTATTTTTCTGTTTTGGTTAAGTTACTTAGAGTGGGCTGATTAGGAGGGTTAGCTACTGACTAGGGTAGTTTCTAAGCCTTTTTAAACTCTAAAAATGGTTTTTCAAGTCTCGGGTTAAGGGTAGTCAAGTCCGGATTTTTAAACTTAGGAAATTAGAGCCATTTAAAAAAAATATTTAGCCCAAATTTTATTTTTAATTCAAGCTTTTCAAAATTGTTTTCAAACAATCACAAAGTATTTTGGTTTTAGAATATTTAATTTGACATATTTTCCTAAGGTAGCCAGATATCTTTTTAGATATACGGATTTCCTTAATTAAAGAAAAAAAATACATTTCATGCATTGCATTTTTCATATTCATGCATTTTATATAATATGAGATTCTTGCTATAATAATTTCTATGATATTGTTATTATTTTAATTTATATTTTTGATGTTATATGATTTATTATATGGTTTTGAATATTTCATGATATCCTATGCTTTTATTTAGTTATTTTTATTTAGCATATACTATGTTCATGCATTATTATTTTTATATTCATGCATATTATATGATAGCATTATTTTATTCCATGTCATTTAAATTATATGCCAAATCATTCATATTTGTCATGTCATTTAAATTATTTCATTTCATTTAGGATATATTATGTCATCTAGAATATTTTATTTCATTTAGATTATATCATATGACTTAGGATATTGCATTTCATGTAGAATATATTATATTACCTAGGTCATTTCATTTCATTTAGGATATATTATGTCATCTAAAATATTTTATTTCATTTAGATTATATCATATGACTTAGGATATTGCATTTCATATAGAATGTATTATGTTACATAGGTCATTTAATTTCATTTAGAATATATCATATAACTTAGGATATTTCATTTCATTTAGAATATGCTAAGGCATTCAAATCATATCATGTCATTTAGGTTGCATTATATTATTTAGATTTTACTATGTCATTCTATTTATGTCATGCATATACATATTCATTTCTTTTAAATGTTTTCAAAAAAGATAATGGTTTTCAATAAAATAAAGATATTCTCGAGTTAAAATAATTCATGAGTTCTCTGCCGGGTTTGCTGGGGAGGATATCATCAATTATTATTAATAACGGAATATCTTCTTTAAAATGAGAATGATTCGGAAACTTTTCCAAATTAATAAAAATTTCTATATTTTGCCACGTTTGTTGGGGAATATAGGAAAATTTTGAATTTATGAATTCCGGATCATTTTCAATTAAAAATGGAATTATTTTTCTTTAAATTGGGAATTAACTCAAAATACTAAATTTAAAACCGATTTTTTCCGAGATTTGAGATAACACACGATTAATAAGGTACCGTGTTATACGGGTGTTTTGGGGGTGCTAATCTTTCCCCATACGTAACCGACTCCCGAAACCGCTTCTTTGATTTCTCTGGTTTAAAACGCAGACTTGAAATTGGTTTTTAAAATGTTTTAATTAATTTTTAAAATATTTTGTAAAACCGGTTTTAATAGGTGGCTGATCACACCTAGCTAAAAAAGATTGGTGGCGACTCCATGCTTTTTCAAGGTCATTTTCAAAACCTTCATTTTTCTAGAGGAATTAAGTCGACTTTTCCTCTTTTTTTTTAATGTCACGCTTAACGAATAATAAAGTCTTGCGATGAGACTTGTTATTTTTTAGGTTGCGACACGTATGATATATCCTAAATGAAATAAAATATCCTAAGTGACATAATATATTCTAAATGAAATGAAATGACCTAGGTAATATAATATATTCTATATGAAATGAAATATCCTAAGTCACATGATATATTCTAAATGGAATAAAATGATTTAAATGACATAGCAAATATAAATGATATGACATGTAATCTAAATGATATCAAATGACATGAAACATAAAATAATACTAACATATAATATGCATGAAAATAAAAATAAAAATAATAAAAGGATCTTTTAAGCCACAAATTAGACATATTTTGAGGAGTCTTGGAGGACAAAATAAAGAGAATGAGAAGAAGAGTGAAAGAGAGTGAAAAATAATTTTGATTATTGACTATATTTCATGTTTAGTGTTGGAGAATGATTCCTTAACCATACTTTTCATCATTATTATTTGTTATATCTAAATTTCCGTTTCTTTAAATGTTCAAAACAATTCATCTTTTGAGTTTTCTTATTTTCTTTACATGTTCAAAACAATTCAACCCCCAAAGTTTAGTTTTGGTGTTTAGTAATATTATATTAGCATCAATTAACATATAAATTAAGAACAATCTCTGTGGATTCGACCCTTGCTTACTATTATACACGATAACAATCATAATTTAGTGTAAGGATTTAATAGATACATTATTTTGTGTATCAACTATCATCAACAATAGCCTGCTGTCTTGCCCGTATGAACTATAATCCTTGTAGGTCCTGCACACTATTCAAAGAAAGTTGTAACTTCAAAATTGGAACATGTTCTAGAAAATAAATTACCTAGTTCACGAAAAGGATATGTTTTTTCTTCAAAAACCACATGGCGAGATATGTACATCCTCTTTGTTGGCAAGTGGTAACTTTTGTAACCTTTGTAGACTTCGCTATAGCGACACCCAAATACTCGTAAGGATGAGTAGTCAGGTTGTTTTCCAAAAAGTAGTTCATATGGACATTTCCACTTTAGCGCCCTTGATGGTTGTTGATTTATCAACCACACAGCTGTCCCAAATGCTTCATTCCATAGATTCTTAGATACTCCTCTATGAAAAAACATAGTTAGTCCAAGTTCAGTAATGCTCCGATGCTTTCTTTCTGCAAGACCATTTTGTTCAGATGTTCTAGGACAAGAAATTTGATGTTTAATACCAATACTGGATAACTAAGCAGTAAATTTCATATCAAACAACTCACCTCCACCGTCAGATTGGAAGATTTTAATCCTTTTGTCAAATTGATTTTCAATATTTTTGTGGAAATCCACAAAGCATTGAAAGAATTATGATTTATTCTTCAAAGGAAAGTACCAAGTAAAACATGTGCATTCATCAATAAAAATAACATAGTAACTAAAATTTTGATGTGACAAAGTTGGATATTTTCCCCATAAATCACAATGAATAACAGAAATAGGTTCATCACAAAATTCATTACCAATTAAAAAAGGGAGTCTACATGCTTTTTCCATTTGGCAACTATTACAAAAATGTTCAATCTTATTGGTTTTATTTGTACTAGAAATTAAACTGTTTTTCTTCAAAAGATCAACCACAAACATAGGAGGATGTCCAAGTCTTTCATGCCAAATGCTATCACTAACCACTCGAAATCTAGTCGAGAACGAAGCTACTTCATTTGTTGGTTGTAAGGCATATAGTCCGCCACACCTACTTCCCGTTGCTATGACCTGTTTCTTTGTTCTGTCCTTTATCATAAACCCACTAGATGATAACTTGCAAGTATAAGGATGATTAGTAGTTAATTGACTAACAAATAATATTTTTTCTTTATTTCAGGTATAACGAGAACATTATTTAAGAGTAAATTATTATTATCAGTGTTAATAGAAGTAGAGTCGATGTGAGTGATATCCAAAGCATTTCCATTACCTACCATTATATTTAGTGAGATTGAATAGCTTACCAGGATCTGCTGTCATGTGTGTTGAAGCTCTAGTATCAAGGTGTCACGCCCCATTTGATATAATGGTCATTGCAGCCAAGGCTTGAGATGGTATGTGATGTACTCAGAATAGTGTATCTTATTAAACCTTGCACTAATACGACCAATTGTTTAGTAAAGTAGTAAGCAAAGGTCGAATTCACAGAGATTCTTCTTAATTTAGATGTTGCTGATTTATAACTTTAGTTCTAAAAGTAATAAAAAGGGGGTTTTAAATTGTTTTGAAGGTATAACAAGAAAAAACAAGAATTAAAGAAATAAGATGAAATCAAATAAGAAAAAGTATGGTTAAGGAGTCATTCGGCACCACTAAATATCATTGAGAATCAAGATCAGAATTATCAACATCAATTATCTATCGAAACTATCAACCGTAGATAACAACAAGCTCTGCTAGCCCAATCTTTCCTTAGTTCGTCGTTAAGTAGAACAAACTCTCTATTTAATATCTAACTATCATACAACCTAGAATAAACTCTCCAAATTTAACCTGACAGTAGCTTTATGATGAGAAAGATAGGTTGATCTAAGCAACAAACACATAAGCTCGGATTGTTTAACTTATGTTATGTTCCACATCGCAATTACTGAAAACTTGACCATAATCCTTAATCACAAATTGCTACTTATGAATAGGAAGTCAAGACAATTACACAGATCAAGATCCCAAAACTAGAAATAGACAATTATCAAATTTTATCTAGTTGCGCACCTAAACTAATCAAGACAAATATCATGAACAATTTTTATAGAAAAATGTAGACAACTAATTTTGTTTGGACCCCTAAATCAGGTATTTTTCTTCCTTGTGATGTTTTAGAATGCAGAAAAGCTCTTCTCATCTTGCAGCTGGTATTTTGAGACTTAGTTTAAGAGGTTAAGCACAAAAAGTCAATCTGAAAAAAGTCAACCTCAAAAAAGTCAACTCCAAAAATCAACCACTAAAAAGTCAACCCTCGTTCAAATCAAGATTCAAAGTTTAATTGAACAATGGTGAAAGAATTTTGATAATCCGAAGTTTACAACGAGAGATATGGAGTCCAGAAGATGGGTTATGGAGATTCAGTGGAAAGGAAACCCTAATTTAGTAAATTTGGAGAAAAGTGCTTAGATGATCAAATTGCTCGAAATTAGAGTAACCGAAGGGAATATAATCAATGACTACAGGTATTGGAAATGCCATTTGGAATCAAAACTAAAGGAAAGGTCAATTTGGAAGAAAATCGAAAATTAGGGGTTTTGGTGGATTTTGGCAAAATTTGGAAAAATTGAAAAAATGGCTCGATTCGGTAAAATTAAAGCCCCTAATTGATGAAGAGTGGGTAAACAAAGATAACCCAAGGCTCAGTTTGAAGTAATTCCGAGAAAAGAGCCGGTTGGAGGAAAAACGGAGAAACGAGAAAATTGCCGATATTGGAAAAAGGAAAAATCAAAACGGAGGGAAATTTGATCGTAAAAATTGGGAATTTTCGGACCAACTCAAATTCAATATATAAAAAAGGCCTGGAAAAAGAAAATATGGAAATCGGACTTGTTTTGAGTAAAACCGAGGCTTCGTAGGTAAAAGGAAAAATTTGGAAAATCCGAGAAAAATAGAAAATGAGCTCAAAAAATTACCAAAACTTTCAGATCTCAATATTATGTCATTTGGAAAGATAGGTGAAGAAAAATCCATAATGGAGCTCGTTTGCAAAATGGAAAATTTCGGACCCACTAAGTTGAATTCCATAAGATAAATCCAGAAAAAATAGAAAATGAGCTCAAAAAATTATGAAACTTCCAGATCTCAATTTTAGAATATTTGGAAGAGATTGGTGAAAAAAATCCGAAATCGGAGCTCATTTGCAAAATGGCAAATTTCGGGCCCACTAAGCTGAAATTCAAGAAGATAAATCCTAGAAAAATAGCAAATGAGCTCAGAAAATTATGAAAACTTCAGATCTCAATTTTAAATTATTTGGAAGATATTGGCAAAGAAAAATCCAAAATCAGAGCTCGTTTGCAAAATGGCAAAAGTTTGGGTGCACTAAGGGCAATTTTGGAAGATAAATTCGGGAAAAATAGAAAATGGGCTCGAAAAATTGTGAAAAACTTCCAGAACTCAACTTTATATTATTTAGGAAGTATTGAAAAAAGAAAATTTTTATTTGGAGTCCGTTTGCTATTTAATCAAGTTTGGAGGCCTAAAGTGCAATTTTACCGAAGAAAAGGAAGAGGGCCTTTTTCTGCATTTAAAAAAATAGAGAGTGGGTTGGAATATGAAGGATCAGCCGGCCAAGACCAAGGGGAGGATGGTTTTTGCTGAGTTCTTGTATCCAAAGGCCAAAATTGGATAGTAAGGTAGTTATTTTTTTGATCAAGCCTTTGTAATTGTGCCACATGGTCCAATGCATGAAGAGGAATGATGTCAACATGATGGCTACATATTTTTGAACAGATGTATTAGTTAGGGGCTGATCACTTAATCGAAGGGTGGTAATTTCACATTTTAAGCATCTTGGATTAGTGGCCTTTAGATCAAATTAGCTAAAAAAAATGACAATATCCTACACCAAGAGAGAGGCCATCCGGCTACCACTAAGGAGAGGGGGTTTTCATTTTCAATTGGGGCTTGGCTGATCATAAAGAAGGCAGTACCTATTATAGAGACGAAAAGAAAGGGGGAAAAGAAAAAGAGAAAGAACAAAGAAGGGTTTTCTTACTACTCTTTGATTTGGAAAACTAAAGCAAGGTAGCTATATTCTTTCATGCTCTCGTCCATACTTTGTTCATATCATTTTGTTATTTTCATTTTCATTGTTATTTTATTTTCTTTTATGAAATAAAATTGTTTTTTAAAACAAGTTCCAAAAGGTTCCTATGTTAGGTTTTCATGAAAAAAACCAAAGAAAAAATAAATTTTTTACCCATTTTTTGAGTTGGCCAAAACCTTCCTTGTTTGTGCATGTGTTGTGTTTGATTTATTTTCCATGTGGGTTGTGATGTTTTGGCTTATTTTGATGTTGTAGCTTTTTAAAAATAACCAATATATGGAGCTTGTTTTTAACCTTCTTTACTCACTTACTATTGTTTTGCTGATTTTATCATTTTATTTTCATGTCTACTTACTTTGTTTGCCATTTTTAATTTTCTGTTTTCATCATGTTAAGTTGTTCATGCATTTTGTTAATACCATACCATGTGTTTGTGTTTTTTTCTAGCTATGTTCATGCATTTGCATCATGTTTGTTTGGTCTAACATGTTTCCTTTTAAGTCTTGTATATACTATGCCATATGCCTAGGTAGAATTGCACATGTTGATTAGGTGACCATTCGGCTCTTACATTTGTGTATGTGCATTTTCATGTTGTTTGGACTATCAAGCTTTCTTATGCTTTGCATCTTTATGCCATGAGATTGTGTATTGGTAGTGCCATGTTCATGCATTAGTATTATGTTCATTTGGTCATTTTTGTTCATGTTACTTCCATGCATTTTCATATGACATATTAGGTCTTAGGTTATTTCGTATTTCCATGCATGGTTTCCATTAGGTCTAGGTCATCTTTGTATGCCATACACATTTCCATGCTATTTAGGTATTAGATCGTATTGGTATTTCCATGCATTTTCATACTCATTAGGTCTAGGTTACATTTGCATTGTCATGCATATTAGGTCTAGGTCGCATTTATTGCCATGCACAAGTTCATGTTAGGCATTAGGTCATTTTGTATTGCCATGCATTCTCTATGTCATTTAGGCCTTAGATCATGCATTTCATGCATTTAACTTGCTATTTGTTCATGCATTTCATACCATTCCACTTGATTTTTGACTTAAGCCAATCAATGGCTCAAAGCCAAGCTCACATGAGCATGCTTGTGGAAAATTAAGAAGTTGTCAAGTTGGATTTTCTACCTTTGTGATTTTTTTTTCATTAGGCAATCTTTGTCCAAATTTTTAGAAAATTTTCTACTGTTTTTAGGTCTCTAGAGGAGTCTCCAATATTTTTGTTTTGATTTTTGAATGAATTTATCAAAGGCTTAAAAATGTTTTTTGGCTAAACAGTTTTTCACCCAGTGTTCTGACTTTCGTGATTTTTCTGGTAGGACATCCTTAGTCTAAAAATTAAGCCAATTTTTCCTATAGAGTACGACATGTTTTGAGTCTCCCATAGTTTTTTTCATATTGTTTCGAAATTTTAAAAATAGGTAAAAAATCACGTTTTAAAATTGGTCTGAAAAGTCAGATTTGATTTCAAGGAGAAAATAATTTTCTGTTTTGGCTAAGGCATTAAGAGAGGGCTGATTTAAAACCTTAGCTACTATCCTAGGTTGATTTATAAGTCATTTTAATCCTAAAAAATGATTTTATAAAGTTTGGGTCAAGGAAGGTCAAGTCTGGGTTTTCAAAGTTAGGAAAATAAAGTCTTTTTCAAAGGGAATTTTGGCTTAATGCTATTTTCATCCAAGAATCTTCAAAATTGTTTTCAAACCAATCACAAGGTATTTTTGATTTTAGAAAATTCAATTTGATGTCTTTTCCTAAGGTAGTCGGATATCTTTTTAGGTATACGGATTTCCTTATTTAAAGGAAAAAAATACAATTTCATGCATTGCATTTTCCATGTTCATGCATATTATATGATATATGATTTTTGCTATGAATATTTCTATGGTAATGTTATTATTTTGATTTATATTTTTTATGGTGTTATATTGTTTGTTATATGGTTGTGAATATTCTATGATTATCCTATGCTTTTTGCTTAGTCATTTATTTTTGTCACATCATTTAGGATTTACTATGTTCATGCATTGTTATTCTTATTTTCATGCATATTTCATGATAATATTATTTTATGTTTCATATCATTTCATGTCACTTAGATTATATTGCCATGTCATTTAGATTATATTATGTCATTTAGAATATACTATGTCACTTAGATTATATAATGTCATCTAGGTTATATTATATCATTTAGATTTTGCTATGTCATCTTTATTATTTCACACATGTTCATATTCATTTTTTTAAAATGTTTAAAAAATATATGGTTTTCAATAAAATAAAGATAATCCCGAGTTAAAATAATTCATGAGTTCTCTGTCGGGTTTGCTGGGGAGGATATCATCAATTATCATTAATAAAGGAATATCTTTCTTTCAAAAGTCGAGAATGATTCGGAAAGTTTTCCAAATAAATAAAAATTTCTATATTTTGCCGCGTTTGTCGGGGAATATAGGAAAATTTTGAATTAATAAATTTCGGATCATTTTCAATTAAAATGGAATTATTTTTCTTAAGATTGGGAATTATTTTGAAATGCCAAATCTAAAACCGACTTTTTTACCGAGACTTGAGATAACACACGATTAATAAGGTACCGTTTTATACGGGCGTTGTGGGGGTGCTAAACCTTCCCCGCACGTAACCGAGTCCCGAACCCGCTTAATTGATTTCTCTGGTTTAAAAACGTAGACTTGAAATTGGTTTTAAAAAATATTTTAATTAATTTTAAAATGTTTTACAAAACCGGTTTTAATAGGTGGCCGATCACACCTAGCCAAAAAAAATTGGTGGCGACTCCATTTCTTTTTCGAGGTTGTCTTCAAACCCTCATTTTATTTCAAGAGGAATTAAGTCATCTTTTTCTCTATTTTTCCAATGTCACCCTTAACGAGTATAAAGTCTCGTGATCAGACTTGTTATTTTTTAGGTTGCGACAAAGAACATAAGCAACTTTGGTAGAAAATCAAGGATAGATAAATCTGATTATCAATGTATAATTATGTCTAAGGCTTTAAAATCACCCTTAATCAAAGAAACGTTTAGCCTAACATAGGCATGGCTAACATAAACAAATAACTAAAGAAAATAAGAAGAAACTAAGAGAATGGAGAAGAAGAATATTGAATTACTCAGTTTCTTGCTCTCTCAAATTCTCTCTAAAAACTATTATAATGCTATTGTAAATTGTGTGTTGCGGCTCTCTCCCAAAGTCTCTATTTATAGACAGCTACTAGGTGTTTTTATAAGGGTTGCGGCTAGGTTATTCAAGAAGGAAAGGAAGCAGCAGCTAGGGTTTTCTATAAGGAAAGTTGAGCTGCCGCAAGTCCTCTTTTGACTTGGGTTAGATTATTTTTGGCTAGGTTATAAGTAGGAATATGTTTAGGCAACCGCTAGGGCTTATTTGGAGGGGATTTGGGTAGGTTTAGCCGCATGGATCATTCTTCAAGTGTAGGCAGCTTTCCTTGGTGCTTGAAGCTTCAATACTTGTGCAAAATCATTCTTTTTAACTCCAAAGCATTCCTTACCTTCTAAAACACCTACAAAACATAAAACCCTAGTAAAATATCAAGAAACTTAAGAATCAAAACACAAAGTATAAGGAAATTAGATAGAAAATAGTATGAAATTAAGCACTTATCAAACTCCCCCATACTGAAACTTTGCTAGTCCTCGAGCAAACAAAATAAAAACAAGGTAAGAAAATATAATCTAATCCACTTTCAATATAAATTAGAGACAATTATTGGACAAGTCTTATAAACTAGTCAATAGCTTAAAGAATTTCACAAAGAATCATGCTTGAATGTATATGGTTTGAGTTAAGCCAACATTAACATAACATATCTCAATCAAAATAATGCATATTCAAACTTAATATCAACTTCTCACATAGGATACTCTCATGATTTTCACTCTATATAGTGGTGGTAAAATGTTTACACTCAATCAATCTAGTCAAAACAGTCCTACCATATGCTTGCTTGTCCACCTATTCTCCACTATTTAGATATGTAACTTCATGAATCAAGAGGTCTTTATTCAAGGTTGTAATAGGGCCGAAGGGTAGTAATGTGGTTAAAGAATAAAAAGGAAAAGGATATCACAAAGGTTCCAAAGACTTCATAGAGTTTAGAGACATAATAAGATTTATACAAAGAAAACTTATCGATACTCCTTAGAAGCTTATAATAACATAGGCTATTTTTTTTTTTTTTTGTTTAGCCTTTTCTTCATTCTAATCAACCTTGTAACATCTTTTCCTTAACCAAAATCTCAATAGATGATTTATAATTTTATATCTTTTCTTTTTTTCTTTTCAATATATGGGAATGTATTTTGACAATGTTCCATTTCTTTTTCTCTTGACTTTTGCCTTTCTTCCCCCCCCACACTTATCTCTTGTTTCTACCCAAATCTTCAATAGATATCCCTTGCTTATAATAACATAGGCTAATTTGCAATATGTCCCAAAACATTTAATTCATCTTTAGAACAAGGGTAAGGATATTAGTATATTTAGGCTAGGTGAGAGACGTGGTTTCCAATAAAATAGCTTATTGAATGTAGGCTCAAATTGGCTCACTAATGGGGATGTTCTCTTAGAACATCAATAGGGAATTGGGTAATTTGGCCTTGGTGGTAAAAATCCAAATGCCTCTATCATATCCATGTTGTCACATGTATCAATATAGTCTTAAACGGTTTAAAGCAAGTTCTAAAGAAACATATAATCATGAGAGCACACAAGAAAGAAATTGGATTGATATGTATAATACATCAATCATATAGGCTCAAAACTCACAAGGATGTTTATACAAGTCAATATCAAGTCTAAACATGTTTCTTTCTCATTCAACATATCATATTATTATTGGCTCATGAAAAATGATATTCAAGCTTAATTCTCATGAAAATTCTTTTCACTAATAAACCAATTTTAGACCTACACAATTCATATCTCATCATTATATTAAAAGGAACTAAAACACACTAAAATTAAAGACTCAAAACAAAACAAACAAAATAACAACCTAAAATAAGAGAAATCCTAAATCCTTCCCCTCACACTTAATTCTTACATTGTCCTTACTGTATAACTATCACCCACATGAAAGAATTATGTGCAAGAGAAACGAACTAAAAACATAATAATAAGAATAACTAAAGAAAATAATAAAAGATAGAATGATAGAGAGTAAGAAGTATCAAATCTGTTAATTATGTGTGCTCTCCATCCATTGGGTTGCCTCCCAATGAGCGCTTGGTTTAGTGTCCTTAGCCTGACTTGGACTTATGCTATCACTATTTAACATACTTTGGCTCATATAGTGGTAGCTCCTCTACATCTTGCATTGTGAAGTTCTCATAGTTTGGTTTCAATCTATGTCCATTCACCTTGAATGCTTTATATGTTTGTGCGCTTTTGATTTCACTGCACCATAAGGAAAAACATTAGTAATAATAAAAGGTCCAACCCAACGAGAATGTAACTTACCTGGAAACGACTTAAGGCGTGAATGGAATAGAAGAACTTTTTGTCCAACAACAAAGCTCTTCTTTGAAATCATTTTATCATGAAAAGCCTTAATCTTTTCCTTGTAAATCTTGGATTTCTCATAAGCATCATTTCTTATCTCCTCAAGTTCTTGTAAGTGAAGTTTCCTTTGAGTACCTACCTCATTCATCTCCATGTTGCATTGCTTTATAGCCCAATATGCCTTATGTTCTAATTCAACCGGGAGATGACATGGCTTATCATAAACTAACCGATAAGGAGACATACTAATGGATGTCTTGTACGCTGTCCTATAAGCCAAAAGTGCATCATCGAGTCGTAAACTCCAATCCTTTCGATTTGGATTAACTGTCTTCTCAAGGATGGATTTTACTTCTCGATTTGACACTTCAGCTTGCCCACTAGTTTGTGGATGATATGATGTGGAGACCTTATGTGTGATGTTGTACTTCCTCAAAAGAGCTTCCACCAACCTATTACAAAAATGTGTACCTCTATCGCTGATTATGGCCTTAGGTGTTCCAAACCTGGTAAAAATTTTGGGTTAATACAAAAATTGGCCACTGTACTATACCCCTTTTTATGATTTGGTACCTAAAGAAAAAAAATTCATGATTAAGTACCTGAACTTGTATTCCATTACACACGTTGGTCCAATGCCTAACGGCATGCTAACATGTGCATTTTTACCCAACAAAAATGTGACACGGGGCAACTTGCCACGTCAGCATTTTAGAAAATTTTATTTTTTAACTTATTTTTAATTTTTATTTTACTTTTTTTGAATTAAAAATTTAAAAAAAAAAATTGAAATTAAAAAATTTTGAATTTTTTTCAAAATTTCAAAAATCTCTTTCTTTCTTTCTCTCTCTCTCTCTCTTTCTTTTCTTTTTCTCTTTTTTTCTCTCTTCCTTCTTCTTCTCTCTCTTTCTTTTTTTTTCCAGACTTGTCGTCGATCTTGTCGGCCCGAGACAAATCGACAGCCAACCGACCCATCCTCTCTCTTTATTTTCCTTATATCGTTTCTCTCTCTTTCTTCTTCTTTTCCTCTCTCTCCTTATTTTCCTCTCTTTTTCTCTCTTTTCCTCTTTCTTTCTTCTCTTTTCCTCTCCCTTCCCGATCGACCGCCGATCTCGTCGGCCCGAGGCAGATCGATGACTGGCCGACCCATCCTCTCTCTTTCTTTCCCTTCTCTCTTTTCTCTCTCTTCCTTCTTTTCCTCTCTCTTTCTTTTGTTTCTAGATTTCTTTAATTTTCTAGATTATTTTTATTTTCCAGGTTTTTTTCCAAATCTTTTATTTAATTTCTAGTTTTAAGATATTAATTTTTATTTTAAAATGAAAAAAATTTGTAGAAAATTTTTTATTTATTTTTTAATTTTAAATTTAAAAAATGAGAAAAATTATAGATTTGTTTCTATATATTTTTTTATTTTCATATTTTTTTATTAATTTTTAATTTTAAGATTTTAAATGAAAAAAAATTGTAGATTTTTTCAATAAATTTTTTATTTTTCATTTTTTTTGGAGAATTTTTTATTTAATTTTTAATTTTTATTTTAAAAAAAAACATTGCTGACATGAAAATGCTGACGTGGCATTGACTTGGACACATGTTAGCTTTCTATTGGTCGATCAAGCAACGTCAGCATTAATGTAACACCGTTAAGCATTTGGGGTAACGGAGTTGACGGAATACAAGTTCAAGTACTTAATTGTGAATTTTTTTTCTTTAGGTACCAAATCATAAAAAGAGGTATAGTACAGGGGTCAATTTATATATTAACCCAAATATTAGACTTCACAAAATTTGAAACAACTTTAGAATCATTAGTCCTGGTGGCTTTTTCTTCCACCCACTTTGAGACATAATCAACAACAAGTAAAATATAAAGGTTACCAAAAGAAGAAGAGAAAGGTCCCATGAAATCAATGCCCCATACATCGAAAATGTCTACAATAAGTATTGGAGTTTGAGGCATTTGATTCCTAGCACCTAAGTTACTAGTTCTTTGACAACGATCACAAGATTTGCAAAAGACGTATGAATCTTTAAACAATGTAGGCCAATAGAATCCACAATCAAGCACTTTCATGGCTGTTCTTTTCGATTCAAAGTGCCCTCCACATGCATAAGAATGACAGAAGGTTAAAATTGAATGGAATTCAATTTCAAGTACACATCTTCTTATAATCTGATCGGAGCAATGTTTCCAAAGGTAAGGATCATCCCAAATGTAGTATTTTGCATCACTCTTGATCTTGTTCCATTGATCTATAGTCAACTCTTGTGCCAACTTCTTGGTGACTAAATAATTGACAATATCGGCATACCAATGAGTTGTCATCCCAATTGAAAAGAGTTGCTCATCTGGAAAGTTTTCATGCAATGGAAGTGCATCTTATACATGAACTAGGCGGCTAAGATGGTCCGCAACCAAGTTTTCACTACCTCTCTTATCTTTTATTTCCAAATCAAACTCTTGTAAGAGAAATATCCACCTAATTAGTCTCAGTTTGGCATCCTTCTTTGCGAGCAAGTACCTAAGAGTTGCATGGTCAGAAAAGACAATTACTTTAGTGCCAAACAAATAAGAACGAATCAAATAAGAAAGAAAATTTTCTAAAGCAAAAGCAACTGCCAAAAGCTCTTTTTCAATTGTGGAATAGTTAAGTTGAGCATCATTAAGAGTCCGGGAGGCATAATAAATGGCATGTGATGCTTTGCCAACCCGTTGTCCTAAAACAGCTCCTATAGCATAATCACTTGCATCGCACATGATTTCAAATGGTAAGTTCCAATCCGGTGGTTGCAGAATAGGTGCTGAAGTCAAGAGTCCTTTCAATGTTTCAAACGCCTTTTTATATTTATCATGAAAGTGGAAAACCACATCTTTTTGTAACAGCTTGCATAGAGGTAATGTTATCTTTGATAAATCTTCGATAGAAACCTGCATGACCAAGAAAAGAACGAACCTCTCTCACACTTGTGGGAGGTGGTAAAGAATGCATAATATCTATTTTAGATTTATCAACTTCTATTCCCCTAGAAGAAATAACATGTCCTAAAACTATATCTTGGTCCACCATAAAATGACATTTTTCCCAATTTAGCACAAGGTTAGTTTCCATGCATCTTCTTAGCACAAGTGTAAGGTTCTCTAGACATTTATCAAAAGAATCACCATAGACACTAAAATCATCCATAAATACCTCTACGATGTTCTCTACATAATCGGAAAATATGCTAACCATAATGTGGCCAGTGCATTGCAAAGACCGAACGGCATACGTGAGTAAGCAAAGGTCCCAAACGAACATGTGAAGGTTGTCTTCTCTTGGTCCTGCGGAGCGATGAAAATCTGATTATAACCTGAATAACCATCAAGAAAACAATAATGAGAATGACCGGCTAACCTTTCAAGCATTTGATCAATAAAAGGTAAAGGCAAGTGGTCTTTGCGAGTTGTTGAATTTAGCTTGCGCTAATCAATGCAAACTCGCCATCCTGTTTGAACTCGAGTAGGAACAAGTTCATTCTCTTCATTCTTCACAACCGTAACACCTGACTTTTTAGGAACCACTTGGATCGGGCTTACCCACTTTCTATCCGAGATTGGGTAGATCACCCTAACATCTAGGAGCTTCAATATCTCTTTTTCACAACCTCCATCATAGGAGGATTCAATCCGCGTTGTGCTTCTCTTGTTGGTTTTGATTCTTCCTTTAACAAAATCCGGTGCATGCACATAGATGGACTTATTCCCTTAATATCGGCAATTGTCCATCCAATTATTGTCTTATAATCTCTAAGCACACGGATAAGTCTCTCTTCTTGCAAAGGTGTGAGATCTTTGGCAATGATGACCTGTAGTGTGTCCTTTTCACCTAAGAACACATATTTCAAATTATCTGGTAGTGGTTTTAATTCCAAGGTTGGTGCTTGCAAAATAGAAAGTAGAAGTTTCTCATTAGATATAAGCAAGTTAATAAATGAAACATCAAACCTTTTATCAATAGGTGGAAACACTTGTAGAGATGCTAATGCCTCATTCATAAGTTTACTCAAATCTAGTTCCCCTTCACATTTAGAATTCTCCATTCCAAGGTGCTTACTAATGGCTACTTTCAAACTGTCTTCTCCATCTAACTTGTAAACACCTAATTTTGTCCGAACCCCTAAATCAGTTACATTTTCTTCCTAAATTGATGTTTTAGAATGATAAAAGGCTTTTCTCATCTTGCAGGTGGTACTCTGAGGCTTAGTCTATGAAAGCAGACAGAAAAAGTCAAACTCAAAAAAAATCAACCCCGAAAAAGTCAACCCAAAAAAGTCAACTACTAAAAAAGTCAACCCACTTTCAAAACCAAGATTTGAGGTTCAATTGAAAAACGGTGAAAGAATTTTGATAATCCGAGGTCTACATTGAAAGATATGGAGTTCGAAAGTTGGGTTACGAGATTCAGTAGAAAGAAAACCCTAATTCAGGAAATTTTGGGAAAAGTGCTTAAACGATCAAATAGGTCAGAATTGAAGGTCTAAAATGAAAGATAAGCACTGACTATGGGTAATGGAGAAGCTACTTGGAAGAAAAACTGATAGAAAAGTCAATTCGAAAGAAAACCGAGAATTAGGGTTTTTGGTGGATTTCGGTGAAATTTGGAAGAATTACAGAAATGGCCCGATTCGGAAGATCTAAAGCCCTCAATTGATGAGAAATGATGAAACAAGGATAGCCCAAGGCTCAGTTTGAAGGAAATCTGAAAATTGGACTTGTTTTGAGCAAAATCGGATTTCGGAGGCAAAAGAGCAAAATTGGAAAATGTAGGAAAAATAGCAAACGAGTTCCAAAAATTATGAAAATTTGCAAATCTCATTTTTTTAATTATTTGGAAGAGGTTGGTGAAATAAAATCATGATTCAGAGTTCGTTTGCAAAATGGCCAAATCCCGGGTCCCCTATGTAGTAATTCAAGCAGATAAATCCCGAAAAAATAGAAAATGGGCTCCAAAAATTATGAAAACTTCCAGATCACATTTTTAAATTATTTGGAAGATATTGGAGAAGAAAAATTTGGATTCGGAGCTCGTTTAAAAAATGGTAAAGTTCAGGGTGCACAAAAGGGGTAATTTCGGAAATAAATCCGAAATAAATAGCAAATGGACTCGAACATTTTTGAAAACTTCTAGAATTAAATTTTTTATTATTTTGAAAATATTGAAAAAAGAAAATTCGAATTTGGAGTCCGTTTGCTATTTATTTAGGTTCGGGGGGCAAAAAGGTCATTTCATCGAAGAAACCAAAAAGGGCAAATTTGCATTGATGAAAATATGAAAGAAGAAGGAATTGCTGAGATTTTTTCTTCCCTTGGTCAGCCAACATAGAGGATAAGAAGGAAGCTTAAACAATTTAATTCCGTAGTCACTATCAAGCCACATGCTACCACTAACACCTTGCAAATGATCCCCCCTTGATCCAATGGCTTAGGTGCCTTGTAGGAAAGTTGAATGCACCATCCATTGGCCAAATTTAAATGCCAAGATGACATTTTTATTTGTCATAAAAGAACCCTCATCTAATGGCCAAGAATGGAAGAAAAAAGATGAGCACAATCCATCCAAGGGTGAGCATCCATTCGGTTGAGCAAGGGAGTGCATGGTGTTATCTCTTTTCATCCAATGGATTATGCCATCTACAAGGGCTGAGTACACATGTTGAGGGCTTTATTTAATCTAAAAGATGTCATTTTTATGTTGCCCTCATCCAATGACCAAGAATGGAAGAGCATAACTCATCTAAGGGTGGGCACGCAAGGGAGCAAGCAAGGGAGTGCATGGGATTGGTCCTCTTTTGCATCTAAGGGCTAAGGTTACTACAAGGGCTGAGTACACATCTTAAGGGATGCTATCAATTGGAAATATGACATTTTTATGTTGTCATCAAAATATCTTAATCTAAAGGCCAAGATTAGAGGAGAAAAAGTGCAATTCCCATCCAGGGTTAGGGGGCCATTCGGCCAAGGCTAAAGGGAGGAGGATGATTTCATTTTTTTGGAGTTTTTTTGGCTGGAAACAGTAGCTAATTTGGCAAAGAAAAATGTTTTGAAAGAAAGAAAAAAAAGGTTTTCAATAGAGAGCTTGAAGGTAGTCATCTCTACCAAACTCTAGCCTAACTTTCTTCTTCATTTCCATGGTGTTTTCTTGATTTTTCTATCATGTTTTCCTACTACATTTTTCATAGAAATAAAGTTTTTTAATGTTTACTTATGTTTTCATCTCTTTTTCTTATTTAAAATGGTAGAAAACAAATTTTTTTTCTTCTTATGGTTTCATGCTATGGCCGAATGTGTCTATTTTATTTGTCTTGGTTTTCTTTTTTTTTTCTTCCTTGTATGTGGTTATGAAAAATGATTTTTACAAGGTTTTTAGAGTATTCTAAGGTTCTAATTTTTTACAAAATATGAAGCAAAAAAGGTTGAAATGGCTACATGATCTTGCTAGACTAAGTGACCATGGTTAGGAGAGAGGCTATGCCCATTTTTACGTATCATGAAGCTCACCTTATTTTCTGTTTGGCATGGTTTATTTTCTGTTTTATTGAGATGGAAACTCTTCATGATCTTGGCAAGACCAAGTGATTATGGTTAGGTGAGAGGCTATGGCCATTTGATACCAACCATGGGGCTTAACTTTCCTTGTTCTACTTACTAGTTTTGCTTGTTATTTGTTTTGCATGTCTATGTTAAATCTTTTATATATATGTTCTTTACATTATTTTCTATGCTATATTTACTTATTTATTTCATTTCCATGCTTGATATTGTATCCTTGCATATTCAGCCATGGTTGTTCATATGCTCATGTTGTGCATATTTCTTTTTCATGTATTATGTCTTACATGTTTGCATTTTCTTGGTTTTGTTTCATGACCATTCGTCAACTCCATTTTGTATGCCTTGCATGTGCATTTTCCTTTTACTTCTTAACTTGTTTGCATCTCCATGCCATGAACTTGTATATTTTGATTTTACTATGCCATGTGCTTATGAAAATGCTATGATAAAATGCCATCATTCTTTTTTTTTCTCATGACCATTCGGCAACTCCTTTTTGTGTGCCTTGCATGTGCATTTTCCTTTTGTGTGTTAACTTGTTTGCATTTCCATGCCATGAGCTTGTGCATTTTTTATTTTAGTATGTTATATGCTTATGAAAATGTCATGACATTATGCATCTTAATATGATTTGTCATGTACTTATGTCATTTACTAAATAGGATTGCGTTAGAGTCTCATGTGATCATTTGGCCTCTTCATGCATCCCTTGCCTTGTCATGCATTTGCATTTTGTTTAGGTAACATTCTTTGCATTATCATATCTTGAAATTGTGTATTAGTTGCTGTTTGTTCCAGCATTGGTATTAGTTTCATGGGTCATTGTATGTTCATAGTATTGCTATGCATGTTCCATGTTCATATTTTCCTTATTCAAATTTTCCTTAGGAAATTAGAGCCATTTAAAAAAGGTTTGGTAAGGGTTTTAATTTTTATTCAAATTTTCCTCAAAATTGTTTTCAAATAATCACAAAGTTTTATTTTTTTTAGAAAATCTAATTTAAAATATTTTCCTAAGGTAGCTGGATATCTTTTTAGATATATGGATTTCTTTATTTAGAGGAAAAAAATACATTTTCATTCTTTGCATTTTCCATGTTCATGCATTTTATTTAAATGTGTGATTTTTGCTATGATATTTTCCATGGTATTATTATTATTTTAATTCAAAATTTATGATCTTATGTTTGTTTGCCATATGATTTTGAATGTTTCATGATGTCCAATGCTTTTTATTTAGTTATTTTTGTCATATTGTTTAGCATATACTATGTTCATGCATTATTAATTTTTTTTTTTATTTTCATGCATATATATGTTAGTATTATTTTCATTTCATGTCATTTCTTGTCATTTAGATCATATTCAATGTCATTTAAGTTATTTTATTTATAACATGCCATGTCATTTAAAATATGCCATATCATTTAAAAATTGTCATGTCATTTTAAATCATTTTATCTCATTTAGATTATACCATGATACTTGGGACTTTTCATTTCACCTATAATATACTATGTCATTTAAATTATGTCATATCATTTAGGTTGCATTATATTATCTAGACTTTGCTATGTCATTTTATTTATGTCATACATGTTCATGTTCATATTTTTAAATGTTTTGGAAAAGATAATGATTTTCAATAAAAATAAAGATATTCCCGAGTTAAAATAATTCATGAATTCTCTATCGGGTTTGCTGGAGGGAATATCATCAATTATCATTAATAAAAGAATATCTTTCTTAAAAAAAAAAAAAAACAAGAATGGTTCGGAAAGTTTTCCAAATAAATAAAAATTTCTATATTTTGCCGATTTTGTCGGGGAATGTAGGAAAATTTTGAATTAATAAATTTCGGATCATTTTCAATTAAAAATGGAATTATTTTTCTTAAAATTGGGAATTAACTTGAAATACTAAATTAAAAATCACCTTTTTTTACCGAGACTTGAGATAACACACGATTAATAAGGTACCGATTTATACGGGCGCTGTGGGAGTGCTAATCCTTCCCCGCACGTAACCGACTCCCGAACCCACTTCTTTGATTTCTCTGGTTTATAACGCAAACTTGAAATTGGTTTTTAAAAAATGTTTTAATTAATTTTAAAATTTTTTATAAAACCGGTTTTAATAAGTGGCCAATCACACCTAGCTAAAAAAGATTGGTGGCGACTCCATGTCTTTTTACGAGGCCGTTTTCATAACCTCGAACGTTTATTTTATTTCAAGAGGAATTAAATCATCTTTTCCTCTGATTCCGTTTCCCCCTCACTCAAACGGGTCCTTGCGATCGGGATTACGTATCAACACCTTCGTTTTTCTAGAGGAATTAAGTCGACTTTTCCTCGTTTTTTTTAATATCACGCCTAGTGAATAATAAGGTCTTGCGATGAGACGTTGTTACATTGTTATTTTATTTAGTTTGCGACAGCTTGGCGACTCCACTGGGGACTTTTTAGATAGTCAGGCCTAGAATTAGTCATATGTAATCAAAGTCTCGATTTTGTTTGTTTAATTGGTATTTAATTTTAATTCCCATATTTTTTAAAATAAAGGAGAATTTTGAAAATAATAAAATGTTTTAAATATATTCATATTCATTCACATGCATTTTATTATTGTTTTCTAGTTATTTAATGTTGTATATTATAATTGCTTGTTGGTTAATGAGTTACACTATTCTTGATCTTTGTTTTAATAAATTGTTGGGGTATTTAGGATAGGGGTGTAAAATAGGTGGTAAAAGGTTTGTTGTTCCTCCACACACACTCACTTGCATTTGCATAACATGAACTCTCTACTCGGGTTCCGTCTTTTTTAAGTGGGAGTAAAGTAACTACGCCTTCGTGATGATCCTCCGTATGGGCTAGTGAAACACTTTCGGAGTATAAAGTACCTAAAGCCTTCGTGATGATCCTCCGTATGGGCTTAGGAAAATATACTCTAACGAATTGAACCCGCTTTTGTCGAGGTGCCTTACTAGCCTTCACTGGCGACAGTGAGGAGCAATTCGGGGCCTTTAGAACCGATTCACCCTCATATAGTGAACCTAGGCGAAGCCATGCCGAATTTTCATTAGATACACCGAAGTTAGGAACACATGGAAGGACATTTCTAACCTTTTATTACCTATTTTTACATCTCAAATAAGTTTTGTAAACCGGGCAAAGATGAACGTACATCCGCTCGTAATAAGTGTGATATTCCACCCCAAAGGCACCGTGATGCCTATATAAGTAGATATTGTTCGGGCAAGTGTTCACTAACCTTTTGAAATTCAAAATACAAACATTTTTTTTCAAACATTTTTGCATTTTGCACATTTCATGCATGTGTGAATAGAGCATGTACATTTATCGTTGTATTTTTGATCTCATTCTTTGCAATAAACTGTTGGTAATAATAATCTCATTTGGTGATTGCATAAATCGGTAGTATTACATGAACATTTGCATATTGTACCATAGTAGGATCCATTATTCCGAAATTCTTTTGAAAATAATATGTGTGGTTTTTCATAGAGAAAACATGTTTCAAAAAATTGTAGATTAAATGGGGAGGCAAATCTTGCATAATGAGATTTTTGAATAATCAAAATTTGGTCCCACCAGTGTTAATTCATTTATTCTTTGCATATATCATTTTGACATCATGCTACAGTCATAAGCATGTATGCTCATTCATTGTAGAATACAGTCATAGTTAGCATAATTTTTCTGTATATACCCATGCAGTAATTTGCTTATTCTTTACATGCATCATGTTGGCATCAGGTTACACACATGGCATACATAGTCATCATAATTTCTTTGAATGCTTCATGCATTCATCATCAGTATATCCATGCATATAGGAATAGAGCATGTACATTCATAATTGTATTCTTAAATCTCATGACATTTTCATTTGCATGAAAGGGGTTCGAGATATGAAGAAAGAATTGGAGGAACGAGTGGGTGCTTTGGAACATAACCAAGAGGAGTTTGGACATGAACTCCGGGAGTTGAAGGAACAACTTGTCAAATTTATGAAAGTGTTTGAGGATATGGGTAAGAGTAAAGGGGAATTTTCTCAGGGTTTTTCATCACTTTCGGGTCAACCAAAACCTTCAGGTCTAGAACATACAATCCTTGCTAGGTCCTGTGCTTGCCAGTGTTACAAAGGGTACAACCCTGATAAAATTATGGACAAAATCATGAAAATGATTAAACCATAGAGCTTGATACCAAAGACAGAAATCACCGATCCTGTACCATACCTGCAAACTGCTCTAAGTCCAAACCAGTATCACTACCCTGCTATGGCTCGATTGTCCACTGGGATGATCACTACGGGACCCCTGAATCCCACTCTATCACCACCAACTGGAAGTTCATACCATTTCCCTCATCAATCGCCTTATCAAGCATCCGGGATAGGAACCTCGAGCTATATACAACCTCCAAAGACCCCATTTCCAAACCCATACCCTTGCCTTGTTATTCCACCATCTCCCCATGCAAACACTCCGATGTAAGCCTTAGCGCCACCATCAAGTGCCCCAACTCCTAAGCCATGTGTGACTAAGAAACAACTCGTAGATAAAACCCAAAGGCATTTTGATCCTATTCCAATCAGCTATCAAGATCTTTTCCCAATGTTGGTCAGAAATCATCTATGTGTTGTTGAAGCCCTTGTCACCACCATACCCCAAGTGGTATAACCCAAATGAAAGATGTGATTATCACTGTGGAACTACTGGGCATAGCATTGAGCACTGCAATGCGCTGAAGAACAAAGTACAATCTCTTATAGATGCCAAGTGGTTGGATCCAACGATGCTGATTGATAGAGGACCAGGAAAGGGTAATTAGGATTAGGAGATTTACAGTAATGATGTGGAAGGACTTCGGTCTTATAGGATGTAGTAGGATTTCACTTTTTTAGTAGCCGGCTCTTATAGCCTTAGGATGCTAGGAAGAATAAAGTGCTTGTAAAGACAGTTTTAACCACTGCTCATGATTTTGAAAACATGGTTTATACCATTGTGAATGTTGATTTGGGAATGAATTGGTAGTGCTTCAATTTATGAGATGTTGATGATTAAGTTCCTCCAATTCTTATTTCCTCCGTGATATCTTCCCCTTTGTATTTTACATCTGATCAATTATTTGTCATACCATACATTCATACACGCATCTTGGTAGCATCAGGTGGTATTCATGACAAACATAGTCAGCATGATTTTTTTGTATATGTCCATGCACTAATTTGCTTGTTACATACATCATGTTAGCATTATATCGCATTCATAACACACATAGTCAGAATGAGTTTCGTTGTATAAACTCTGTGTCAATCATTCATTGTTTACATGCATCATAATTGACATCGTGTTGCATTCATAATGTATACGATCATTCATTGGGAAATACACTGAAATATATTTGGTTACTCATTACATATATCCATGCATTGATTTGTTTATTCTTTGCTTGCAGCATGTTGGCATCGTGATTGTATTTATTGCATTATAGTCAGCGTTTTCCCATTATATATGTCCATACATCATTTTGTTTATTCTTCACATGCATCAAATGACAATCATGGCTCATTCATCATGACATACATTTGGCGGGAATAAAACAGAAGTTGGCTTGGCTTTAAGAGTCTTTGAAAGTTTTTCCATTTCAAATCAGAGGTATAAGAAGTACTGAGTACCTTTCCAATACAGGCTAGAGCTATGGAGAATAAACAAGTTGCCCGAATGGAAAGGGTACAGGAAAAATTATGAGAACAGCTGGCAAAGTCTAAAGCAGAATCTAAGGATCAGATGACTAAATTGATGGAGCTGATGTCCGTCGTAATCAAGGGAAAAGGATACACAAAAAACTTTGCCGCCAGAGAAGGGTTAGAGGCACAAAAGGGTAGAATGAGGTCGTAATGATGGATGGCCAAAACACAGTTAACCCCAGCAACACCCTGAACTTAGACGATCGAGTTGAACGGGAAAAGTTGAAGATGGTTGAGTCGAACGAGGCTGAGTTGGCAGATTTCCAAAGGAAATATCAGTTGCTAGATGGAAGGCTTCGGGCAGTAGAAAATACAGACATATTCGAGAGTGTGGATGCGAAAGAACGATGCTTGGTCCTCAATTTAGTCATTCCTCCTAAATTCAAGGTCCCTAACTTTGTGAAATATGACGAGACGGTCGATCCATCAACCCACATCACCATGTTCTGCCGAAAGATGGCAAGTCACATAGATAATGATGAGACTTTGATTCACTGCTTTCAGGATAGCCTCAGCGGGTCTGCAATTAGGTGGTATAGTCATTTGAGTAAGGATCAGATTCGCTCTTGTAATGATTTGGCCAAGGCTTTTCTAAACCAGTACAAGCATGTGACCGACATGACACCTGACCGTCTCACCATGCAAAATATGGAGAAAAACTTAACTGAGAGCTTCAAAAAGTATGCTCAGAGGTGGAGGAACATGGCCACCCAAGTACAACCGCCCTTAACTCAAATAGAAACCACTATTCTTTTTGTGAATACACTACAGGCCCCATACTACGATAGACTTGTTGCAACACCACGAAGAATTTTTTGGATATGGTAATCTCTGGGAAAATGATTGAAAATGCTATCAAGGCTGGGAAACTCGAAGGAGGTAAAACATTTAATTTAGATAGAAACAGGACGCCCAAAAAGAAAGAGGAAAATGTCCAAGCTATGGGAGACTTTGCCCTGTATATTCCGGTTACTTCATACCAACCACCCTATCCTTCTATGAGCTGTGTATCCCAGGGTTCAAACTTATTCCTGATGGCCTCTCAGAATCCAGTAAATTTTCAACCTTTTGTCAGCCAGAGAAAAAGAGATCAGTTTGAGCCACTCCCCATGTATTACTCTGAACTATTACCCCAGCTGGTCGAAGAGAAACTCCTCACTAAAGTTCCAGTGGAACCTATCCAACCCCCATATCCGAGCTGGTATGACGAGAATGCATATTGTGATTATCATTCAAGGATTCGGGGACATTCCACGAAACATTGCCTATGTCTGAAATGGAAGGTTCAAGCAGTCATTAATAAAGGACAGTTAGATGTGGGGAAGAAACAAAGGTCAGACAGTATGGAGAATCTACTGAATGGGAATGATGAGACCATTGTGGATGCCATAATAGGGGAAGAAGATGGAAAGGTCGAAAAGAGTACCAAGGAATAGCCAGTTTGAATTAGGGAGAACATGTCAAGGGGAAGGTTTTATGCATTTAGTTTCATACCTCATGATGAAAACACTTGTCTTATGTTAACATCCCTATGAAATAAATGAATTTTGAATGTTTTTTATTTGTTGTGTTTTAACAATAATTTGAATGTGCAAAAACAAGCATTAAAGAGGTTCTAATAATGGATAGTCTCGAGAATATTGATAACCATTGATTAGAAATGCCCAATACCTTTCCTCTTTTGGGGATTCCATATGTCTAAATCCCTGAAACTAAGATCACTTGGAAGACCTAATGCTTCAAGGAATATGATTGATTAAGCTTCATAAACCATTGTCATTGTAGAATAAGCAAATATGTAAATCCTAGTGTAGGCCATGAACAAAGGAACAAACTTTTTGAAATTTTTTCAAATTCCTTGAAATTCAAACAAATGAGACATTCTTTCAAGAATCTAGATTTTGGTAAACTGATGTATGTCAAGATTGTGTAAAACCATTCATGACCTTTACCAATAACCACAAAATACTAATTACCCCAAACATCACTTTATGATTGACACCCTAAGGCACAATGATTAAACTAGATTATCCCATGTCCCAGATAAAACCCGTTTCTGGGTCGTATTTTCCTTGTCCTTTCAAAGAATTCATATTTGAAACTCAGCCTTTTTCAAATAGACCTAGACTTGCTATGTTCATCGTTAATATGAATTCTCATGGTTAATCAAACTGGGGCATCATATGTGAAAATGATGGTTATATGGTGAAAAAATGATGGACTAACGCATGAATCATTGGGGCATGCGATAAAAAAAGGAGAAACAAAAATTGTGATATCATGCATATGAGAATTCGGATGATTCCAAAGTGCAAAATGAAATTCTGAATATCTATTTCCCCTGGGGATTGCTTTTCAATGTGAATATTCGTGCTTGACATGAGAAATGGCCATCTTTCATGTCCCTGTCACAAAAAGAAATTATCCATAGTCACCCCTTTTAAGCCAAAAGGATTGTTTCTTCTTTAAACCCTGATCAAGGATTACCCTCTACATTGGGGGCAAATGCGAGAAAAGATCTGCCAAAAGGATTCTTTCTTCTTTAAACCCTGATCAAGGATTACCCTCTACACTGGGGGGCAAATGCGAGGAAAGATCTTTTCAAAGATCACGGAAAAATGAGTCCTAGATCAAAGACAGATACAAAGCAAATGGAGCCCCGAATAAATACGGGCTCACTCTGTCAAAGAAAAAGAAAAAGGAAAAGATGGCGAAATGAAAGCCAAGAAAAACAAAAAGAAAAAAATATGAAGAAGTATGGCAAATGAAAGCCAAAAGCAAAGAAGAAAAAGAGCAAAGTCAAAAGGAATGAAAAGTCCAAAAGAGATAAATGTTTCAAAGAGAATCCTCCTCAAGAAATAATCCTTGATCTGATTACCCTCAAACACATATTTTGGGCCTATTTATCCTTTCTTTCTGAACCCTGAGCCATGACCTACATTACGTGCTTTCAAAGTCCATTTTGATCAAGCATGAATATTTAACTTGAAGGGTTTTTTCCTCAGATTTTATCCTATCTCATCGAATTATCATTTCACTAAGGAAGAATTTAGAATTCTCAAATGCATGGTAAAACAATAAAATAAAATAAAAGAAAAAATTGGAGAGAATGGGACTCTAGGGCGAAAACCTGAAAATGGACGGTCTAGAGTAAAATGGGAATTTTCGATGCTATCTATGATAGTGTCGATACCACAAAACAGAAGATCATCTTAAAGAAGTGGTCATCGAGGAACATCTAGGAATTCCTGAACCTCCCAAATTATCAACTCTCATTTGAATGATTGATTTCAAAAACTGAAACTTTTTTTTTCCAAAATCAACTTTCCAGTTTAAACATCCCAGCCAATCTTGACGCTTGTCAAAATACCTTGATATAGAAACTAAAAGAATGTTTGAATTTGTTTGGTTCTCAATGATTCATGATTTATAAAATATGTTCCATTTGTGAGCCTAGAAGGGATATACATTTTTTTTTTTGTGAAGCTTTCATGGAAAAACCAAAATCTTGTTGTACCAAGCCTTGTCCATTCAAGTTGAAAAACCCAAATTGACACTTAGGAAAATTTCTAACAGTGATCATCATTCTTCAAAAGATTTGTACATTACATACTGTGGGGTTAAAATTTTTGACTCAGAAGTTTTCATTAAATAAGCAAAATTGTTTTTTAAAAAGGAAAATAAAAATATTTTTTTGAAATACCCATTTTTTATGTTAACATGAGATAAGGGTTTTTCTAAATCAAAGGTGTGAAACTTCTAGGGTTAACCTTGACTTCCAAATATGAGAAGAAGAAATAGAACTCGACAAGTAGACTTCTGTCAATAAGAGTTTGAAAACTGCTGGAGCAAAGAGAATAGCCAAAGATTGAAAAATGAATTGAAGATATACTCTGATTTGAAGAGGAAAAATGAATTGGAAAGGCTAAGCCAAATCTACAAAAATGATCAGGGGCATTTGCATCACTCATGAGAATTCATCTATTTATTAAGCTTTGCATCTGCACCATGTCAGCAAGCATTTGCATAATTCATGAGTATTTGTATTTGCACTATTCCATGAGCATCTACATTCTATCTTTACAAGTACATCCTTCATAGATATTTGCATTCGCATCATCTCAAGCAAGTGCATCATTTCTAGGAACATTGCATCTTCATTGTAGCTGCAATTGCACCATTCATAAACCACTTACATAAACATGATTCGTAGGGACATTTGCATCTGCATTTAGAAGCATTTGCATCAATCCAAGATATCTGTATCATTTCAAGAAGCATTTGCATCAATCCAAGATATTTGCATTTACACCATGAAGCATTTGCATCCTCTCTCAAATCCTTCAGGTTAATTTCATGCCTTTAATTTCTAGTTCCATCCAGATCTTTTCAATTTTCTAGTTTCACCCATGCCTTTTTATTCTCTGGTTTCATCCAGATCTTTTTAAAAATTTTGGTTTCACCCATGCCTTTAATTTCTGGTTCCATCCAGATCTTTTCAATTTTTTAGTTTCACCCATGCCTTTTTATTCTCTGGTTTCATCCAGATCTTTTTTAAATTTCTGGTTTCACCTATGCCTTTAATTTCTGGTTCCATCCAGATCATTTTCAAATTTTTGGTTTCACCCATACTTTTAATCTCTGGTTTCATCCAGATCTTTTTCAAATTTTTGGTTTCACCCATGCTTTTCAATTTCTGGTTCCATCTAAAACATTTTCAAATTTTTGGTTTCACGCATGCCTTTTTAATCTCTGGTTTCATCCAGATCATTTTCAAATTTCTGGTTTCACCAATGCTTTTAATCTCTGGTTTCATCCAGATCTTTCTCAATTTTTTGGTTTCATCCATATCATTTCAACTTCTGGTTTTATCCGGATCTTTTCAATTTCTGGTTTTATCCTGATCTTTTTTAATTTTTTGGTTTCACCCATGCTTTTCAATTTCTGGTTCATCCAGATCTTTTCAAATTTCTGGTTTCACCCATGCTTTTTAATTTCTAGTTCTATCCATATCATTTTCAAATTTCTAGTTTCACCCATGTTATCTCAATTTTCTGGTTTCATCCAGATCTCTTTCAATTTTCTGGTTTCATCCATGCCTTTTTAATCTCTGGTTTCATCCAGATCTTTTTCAAATTTTTGATTTCATCCATGCGGGTAAGGCCTTCGGGCACCATTTTTAAGATCTTCGGGCATCACGGGTAAGGCCTCCAGTGCACAATTTTAAAGACCTTCGGGCACCATTTTTAAAAACCTTCGGGCACCATTTTATAGACCTTTAGGCACCATTTTTAAAGACCTCCGGGCACTATTTTAGAGACCTTCGGGGCACCATTTTTAAAGACCTTCGGGCACTATTTTAAAGTCATTCGGCCACCATTTTTAAAGACCTTCAGGCAACATTTTTAAAGACCTTCAGGCACCATTTTAAAGACCTTCGGGCACCATTTTTAAAGACCTTCGGGCACCATTTTTAAAAGACCTTCGGGCGCCATTTTTAAAGACCTTCGGGCATCATTTTTAAAGACGTCGGGCACCATTTTTAAAGACCTTCGGGCACCATTTTTAAAGACCTTCGGGCACCATTTTTAAGACCTTCGGGCACCATTTTTAAGATCTTCAGGCACAATTTTTTCTTTAGAAATCGAAATCGTTTCCTTAAGACGGGTCGAGCCTTGATTAGTCAGGGAATTTAATTTGAAGACAAAATCTTCAATTTACAGCTTTTTCAAAAAAAAAATGAATAATGAATGAAAAGAAAAAATGATGAAAAAGAAAGAAATGAAAAAAAAGAAAACCCCTTTCCCTTTCCTTCACGTGTGATTTCACTAATCGTACAAAATTAGTATTTGTTTATCTTTGCCATATTTCTAATTCTCAGTAATAGCCAAAGAGGGACAGCTGTAGACACCTAATTTTGTCCGAACCCCTAAATCAGGTATATTTTCTTCCTAAATTGATGTTTCAGAATGATAAAAGACTTTTCTCATCCTGCAGGTGGTACTCCGAGGCTTACTCTAAGAAAACAGATAAAAAAAGTCAAACTCAAAAAAAGTCAACCCCGAAAAAGTCAACCCCGAAAATGGCAACCCCAAAAAAGTCAACTACTAAAAAAGTCAACCCACTTTCAAAATCAAGATTTGAGGTTTAATTGAAAAACGATGAAAGAATTTTGAAAATCCGAGGTCTACATTGAAAGATATGGAGTTCGGAAGTTGGGTTACAAGATTCAGTAGAAAGAAGACCCTAATTCGGGAAATTTGGGGAAAAGTGCTTAAACGATCAAATTGGTCAGAATTGAAAGTCTCAAATGAAAGGTAAGCACTGACTACGGGTAATGGAGAAGCTACTTGGAAGAAAAACTGATAGAAAAGTCAATTTGGAATAAAACCGAGAATTGGAATTTTTGGTGGATTCGGTGAAATTTGGAAGAATTACAGAAATGGCCTGATTCGGAAGATCTAAAGCCCTTAATTTTGATGAGAAATGATTAAACAAGGATATCCCAAGGCTCAGTTTGAAGAAAATCTGAAAATCGGACTTGTTTTGAGCAAAACCGGGTTTCGAAGGCAAAAGAGCAAAATTGGAAAATATGGGAAAAATTCTAAAAATTTGCAAATCTCATTTTTAATTATTTGGAAGAGATTGGCGAAATAAAATCTTGATTCGGAGTTCGTTTGCAAAATGGCCAAATCCCGGGTCCCCTATGAAGTAATTCGAGCAGATAAATCCCGAAAAAATAGAAAATAAGCTCCAAAAATTATGAAAACTTCCAGATCAAGTTTTTTAAATTATTTGGTGAAGAAAAATATGGATTCGGAGCTAGTTTAAAAAATGAAGTTCGGGTGCATAAAAGGGGTAATTTCAGAAATAAATCTGAAATAAATAGGAAATAGACTCGAAAATTTTGAAAACTTCCAGAATTCAATTTTTTATTATTTCAGAAGTATTGAAAAAAAAAATCGAATTTGGAGTCCTTTTGCTATTTATTTAGGTTCGGGGGGCAAAAAGGTCATTTCATCGAAGAAACCAAAAAGGGCAAATTTGTAATTGAAAAAATATGAAAGAAGAAGAAATTGCTGGGATTTTTTCTTCCCTTGGTCAACCAACATAGAGGAGAAGAAGGAAACTTGAACAATTTAATTCCTTAATCACTATCAAGCCACATGCTACCACTAACACCTTGCAAATGGTCCCCCCTTCATCCAATGGCTTAGGTGCCTTGTAGGAAAGTTGAATGCACCATCCAATGGCCAAATTTAAATGCCAAGATGACATATTTATTTGTCATAAAAGAATCCTCATCTAATGGCCAAGAATGGAAGAAAAAAGATGAGCACAATCCATCCAAGGGTGCGCATCCATTCGGTTGAGCAAAGGAGTGCATGGGATTATCTCTTTTCATCCAATGGATTAGGCAATCTACAAGGGATGAGTACACATGTTGAGGGCTGGATTTAATCTACAAGATGTCATTTTTATGTTGCCCTCATCCAATGACCAAGAATGGAAGAGCACAACTCATCCAAGGGTGGGCACTCAAGGGAGTAAGCAAGGGAGTGCATGGGATTGGTCCTCTTTTGCATCTAAGGGCTAAGGTTACTACAAGAGCTGAGTACACATCTTAAGGGCTGCTATCAATTGGCAAGATGACATTTTTATGTTGTCATCAAAATATCTTAATCTAAAGGCCAAGATTGGAGGAGAAAAAGTGCATTTCCCATCCAAGGGTTAGGGGCCCATTCGGCCAAGGCTAAAGGGAGGAGGATGATTTCATTTTTTCGGAGGTTTTTTGGCTGGAAACAGTAGCTAATTTGGCAAAGAAAAAGGTTCTGAAAGAAAGAAAAAAAAAGGTTTTCAATAGAGAACTTGAAGGTAGTCAGTCATCTCTACCAAGCTCTAGCCTAGCTTTCTTCTTCATTTCCATGGTGTTTTCTTGATTTTTCTATCATGTTTTCCTACTACATTTTTCATAGAAATAAAGTTTTTTAATGTTTACTTATGCATTCATCTCTTCTTCTTCTTTAAAATGGTGGAAAACAATTTTTTTTTTCTTATGGTTTCATGTTATGGTCGAATGTGTCTATTTTATTTGTCTTGGTTTTCTTTTTTTTTTCTTCCTTGTATGTGGTTGCGAAAAATGATTTTTACAAGGTTTTTAGAGTATTATAAGGTTCTGATTTTTTACAAAATATGAAGCAAAAAAGGTTGAAATGACTACATGATCTTGGTAGACCAAGTGACCATGGTTAGAAGAGAGGCTATGCCCATTTTTACCTACCATAAAGCTCACCTTATTTTCTGTTTTGCATGGTTTATTTTCTGTTTTATTAAGATGGAAAGGCTTCATGATCTTGGCAAGACCAAGTGATTATGGTTAGGTGAGAGGCTATGCCCATTTGATACCAACCATGGAGCTTAACTTTCCTTGTTCTACTTACTAGTTTTGCTTGTTATTTGTTTTGCATATCTATGTTAAATCTTTTATATATATGTTATTTACATTATTTTCTATGTTATATTTACTTATATATTTCATTTCCATGCTTGATATTGTATCCTTGCATATTCGGCCATGGTTGTTCATATGCTCATGTTGTGCATTTTTTCTTTTCATGTATTATGTCTTCCATGTTTGCATTTTCTTGGTTTTGTTTCATGACCATTCGACAACTCCATTTTGTATGCCTTGCATGTGCATTTTCCTTTTACTTCTTAACTTGTTTGCATCTCCATGCCATGAACTTGTATATTTTGATTTTAGTATGCCATGTGCTTATGAAAATGCTATGATAAAATGCCATCATTCTTTTTTTTCTCATGACCATTCTGCAACTCCTTTTTATGTGCCTTGCATGTGCTTTTTCCTTTTGTGTCTTAACTTGTTTGCATTGCCATTCCATGAGCTTGTGCATTTTTTATTTTAGTATGTTATATGCTTATGAAAATGTCATGACATTATGCATCTTAATATGATTTTTCATGTACTTATGTCATTTACTAAATAGGATTGCATTAGAGTCTTATGTGATCATTTGGCCTCTTCATGCATCCCTTGCCTTGTCATGCATTTGCATTTTGTTTAAGTAACATGCCTTGCATTATCATATCTTGAAATTGTGTATTAGTTGCTGTTTGTTCCAGCATTGACATTAGTTTCATGGGTCATTTATGTTCATAGTATTGCTATGCATGTTAATTACATTTTAGGTCTAGGCCATATTGGTATTGCCATGCATATTGAGTCTTAAATCACATTGGTATTGTCATGCATTACTATGCTATTTAGGTCTTAGGTCATATTATCATTTTCATGCATATTCATAACATATTAGGTCCAAGTCATATTTGCATTATCAAGCATTGCATGCATATTGAGTTAGGATAGCATATATTGCCATGCAAATTCATGCTAGGCATTTAGGTTGTCTTGAATTGTCATGCATTTCCTTTACCTTTAGACCTTTAGACCATGCATTTCATACATTTCATTTGCTTTATGTTCATGCATCCCATGTCATTGCCACTTGATTTGTGACTTAGGCCAATTAATGGCTCAAAGTCATGCTCCCTTGAGCATACTTGTGGAAAATTAAGGAATTGTCAAATTGATTGTTCTACCTTTGTGATTTTTTTTACTTAGCCAATTTTTGTCCAAGGTTTTTAAATGTTTAGCTACTATCCTTAGGTCTTTACAATGATCTCCAACAATTTCTACTTTTATTTTTGAATGAATTTATCAAAGGCAAAAATGTGTTTTGATAAAACAGTTTTTTTTACCCAGTACTCGAACTTCTATGATTTTTATGGGCAGTCATCTTTGATCAGAAAATTAAGAACATTTTTTATAGTGTAGTATTACATGTTTTGAGTCTCTACTATTATTTTTATATTTTTTTGAATTTTTAAAAATAGGCTAAAAAATTGTGTGCAAAAACTGGACAGTAGAGGCAGATTTGAAATCAAAAGAGGAGTAATGGTTGAATTTGGCTAAGGCATTTAGAGGGGGTTGGTTAGAAGGTTTAGCTACTGTCTTAGGGTAGTTTCTAAGCCTTTTTAAACTTTAAAAATGATTTTATAAATCTCGAGTTAAGGGTGGTTAAGTCCGGGATTTTAAACTTAGGAAATTGGAGCCATTTTAAAAGAGTTTGGTAAGGGTTTTAATTTTTATTCAAATTTTCCTCAAAATTATTTTCAAATAATCACAAAGTTTTATTTTTTTTAGAAAATCTAATTTGACATATTTTCATAAGGTAGCTGGATATCTTTTTAGATATACGGATTTCTTTATTTAGAGGAAAAACTCATTTTCATGCATTGCATTTTCCATGTTCATGCATTTTATTTAAATGTGTGATTTTTGCTATGATATTTTCCATGGCATTATTATTATTTTACTTCACAATTTATGAACTTATGTTTGTTTGCCATATGATTTTGAATGTTTCATGATGTCCTATGCTTTTTATTTAGTTATTTTTGTCATATTGTTTTGCATATACTATGTTCATGCATTATTATTTTTATTTTCATTTTCATGCATATTATATGTTAGTATTATTTTAATTTCATGTCATTTCTTGTCATTTAGATCATATTCCATGTCATTTAGGTTATTTTATTTATAACATGCCATGTCATTTAAAATATATCATATCATTTAAAAATTGCCATGTCATTTTAAATCATTTTATCTCATTTAGAATATACCATGATACTTATGACTTTTCATTTCACCTAGAATATACTATGTCATTTAAATTATGTCATATCATTTAGGTTGTATTATATTATCTAGACTTTGCCATGTCATTTTATTTATGTTATACATGTTCATGTTCATATTTTTAAATGTTTTGAAAAAGATAATAATTTTCAATAAAAATAAAGATATTCCCGAGTTAAAATAATTCATGAATTCTCTACCGGGTTTGCTGGAGGGAACATCATCAATTATCATTAATAAAAGAATATCTTTCTTTAAAAAAAAAAAAAAAACAAGAATGATTCGGAAAGTTTTCCAAGTGAATAAAAATTTCTATATTTTGTCGATTTTGTCGGGGAATGTAGAAAAATTTTGAATTAATAAATTCCAGATTATTTTCAATTAAAAATGGAATTATTTTTCTTAAAATTGGGAATTAACTTGAAATACTAAATTAAAAACAAACTTTTTTACCGAGACTTGAGATAACACACGATTAATAAGGTACCGATTTATACGGGCTTTGTGGGGATGCTAATCCTTCCCCGCACGTAACCGACTCCCGAACCCGCTTCTTTGATTCCTCTGGTTTATAACGCAGACTTGAAATTGGTTTTTAAAAATATTTTATAAAACCGGTTTTAATAGGTGGTCGATCACACCTAGCTAAAAAAGATTGGTGTCGACTCCATGTCTTTTTACGAGGCCGTTTTCATACCCTCGACCGTTTATTTTATTTCAAGAGAAATTAAATCGTCTTTTCCTCTGATTCCGTTTCCCCCTCACTCGAACGGGTCCCTGCGATCGGGATCACGTTCGACACCTTCGTTTTTCTAGAGGAATTAAGTCGACTTTTTCTCTCTTTTTTAATGTCACACCTAATGAATAATAAAGTCTTGCGATGAGACGTTGTTACGTTGTTATTTTATTTAGGTTGAGACATAACTCAAAAGCTTGCTGCACTAAAGAGTCAATTATACCAATTGTAAAAACATAATGTAAATCTTTAGGATACCTCATGGCCTCAAAGATATTGAAACAAATCGCCTCGCCATCAAATTCGATAGTGAGAGTGTTATCATGAACATCAATTTTTGTCTTGGCTATTTTTAAGAATAGCCTTCCTAATAAAATAGGTGTTGGATTGAAAGACATCTCATCTTCCATCTCAAGAACATAAAAATCAGCTGGGAAGAACAATTCATTAACCTGCACAAGAACATCCTCTACAACTCCTTTTAGATAAGTATTAGAACAATCAGCGAGTTGTATAATAACACAGGTCTCTTCTAATGATCCTAGATTCAATGAAACATAAATTGAATATGGCTTAACATTAATAGATGCTCCTAAATCTACCATAGCACGTTCAAACTTGGTGTTACCTATCTTACAAGGAATGGTGAACATACCTGGATCGTTGCATTTTGGTGGGAGCTTTCTTTAGAGAACTACTAAAACGTTTTCTCCCACACTTATCTTTTCTTTGCCCTTGAGCTTCTGTTTAGATGTGCATAGTTCTTTCAGAAACTTTGCATATCAAGATACTTGCTTTATTGCATCAAGTAGAGGAATGTTTACCTCTACTTTCTAGAAGGTCCATAAAATCTCTTTCTCTTGTTTCTCCTTTTTGGACTTTGCAAACCTGCTTGGAAAAGGTTGACGAGTTATATAAGAAGGAAAAGAAGGTTTAGGGCTTACCGTAGCAAGTGGCTCATCGGGTTGAGATGATGATGATGAATTGGAATTTTCTTCTTTTTAAGCACTATCCTTAGTAGGCACCAATGGTATTGCCTTTTGTGGTGTCTCGAGCTGTTTCCCACTTCTTACAGTTACGGTACTTGCATTTTTTGGATTCACTATAGTTTGAGAAGATAGCTTCCTTGAATCCCTTGCTTCCAATCAACTCACTGTTGTTGCCAACTGTCCCATTTGAGTTTCCAAATTATGAATGCTTGCCTGAATCCCTTGTTGAAATTGCAAAGTATTAGTAGCAAGATATTTTATAATATCTTCTAAAGAAGTAACTGAGTTTTGAGGTGGTGGCACTTGTTGTCGGGTTTGATATGGTTCTTTCGTTCTTTACTGAAAACCCGGTGGCCGATTACTAATGGGTGGAGAAGTAACTGGTGGTTGATTCCCTCCATAATTAAAGTTTGGATGATCCCTCCATCTTGGATTATATGTGTTTGAGTAGGGATTATACTCTCATTGTTGGCCTGGAAATCCACCCATAGCATTAACATGTTCATTTGAACCATCTTGAAGTGTTGGACACATATCAGTTAGATGCCCCATTGTAGAACATATACCACAAGCTTTGATCTGCTGCAAATTAGCCATTTGTTGCACAAGAGAAGTAAGATGAGAAAGTTGTTGTTCAATGGAAGATGTACTTACCTTATTTACTTTCTTGGGTGGTGGTGGTGGTGGTTTGTGTCTCATGCTAAATTTTTGTGAGTTGGTTGCCATGTTGGAGATGAGAATCTTAGCAGCTTCGAGAGTCTTATCAACTAGAGCTCCTCCACTTGCAGCATCAATCATGCTTCTCTCCATAGGCATGAAGCCTTCATAAAAGTATTGGATGAGAAGTTGTTCACTTATCTGATGATGTGGGCAACTTGCACAAAGCTTCTTGAATCGCTCCCAATACTCATAAAAAGATTCTCCATTGTATTGCCGAATCCCACAAATCTCTTTCCTAATGTTGGCAGCCTTAGATGCTGGAAAGTATCTCTCTAAGAATGATCTTTTCATCATATTCCATGTAGTGATGGTCCCGGATGGTAAGTAGTAGAGCCATTTCTTTTGCAGACTCTGCTAGAGAGAATGGAAAGGCTCTCAACTTGATTTGCTATTCGGAGATCCCGGTTGGCTTCATGCTTGAACAGACTACATGGAATTCCTTAAGGTGCTTGTTTGGATCCTCTCCTACAAAACCAGAAACCTTGGGAGAAAATGAATTAAACTAGATTTAAGCTCAAAAGCTACCTATTTATGCATAATGGTTATTGATCCAAATCCAGAGCTACTAGCTCCTTAAGAGTTCGGTTGTTCAATGCCATGTCTCCTTGCTAAACTTGAATTATCTATCAAAATAATCAACCGTAGATAACAACAACCTCTGCTACCCCAATCTTTCCTTAGTTCATCATTAAATAGAACAAGCTCTCTATTTAGTCTCTAACTATCAAGCAACCTAGAATAAGCTCTCTAAATTTAACCTAACAACAGCTTTATGATGAGAAAGATAGGTTGATCTAAGCAACAAACACATAAGCTCGGATTGTTTAACTTATGTTATGTTCCACATCGCAATTACTAAAAACTTGACCATAATCATTAATCACAAATTGCTACTTATGAATAGGAAGTCAAGACAATTACACGGATCAAGATTCCTAAACTAGCAATAGACAATTATCAAGATTTATCTAGTTGCGCACCTAAACAAATCAAGACAAATATCATGAACAAAAGAACATAAGCAACTTTCATAAAAAATCAATGATAGATAAAATCTGAATATCAATTACACAATATGTCTAGGGCTTTGAAATCACCCTTAACCAAAGAAAAGTTTAGCTTAGCATAGGCATGGCTAACATAAACATGAAACTATAGAAAATAAGAAAAAACTAGGAGAATGGAGAAAAAGAAGATGAAGAAGAATATTGAATTATTCAACCTCTTACTCTCTCAAATTCTCTCTAAAAATTATTCTAAAGCTATTGTAAATTGTGTGTTGCGACTCTCTCCCAAAGTCTCTATTTATAGACAGCTGCTAGGGTTTTTATGAGGGTTGCGACTCGATTATTCAGAAAAGAAATGAGACAGCGGCTAGGGTTTTCTATAAGGAAAGTTGAGATACCGTTAGTCCTCTTTTGACTAGGATTAGGTTATTTTTGGCTAGGTTATAAATTGGAATATGTTTAGGTAGCCACTAGGGCTTATTTGGAGGGGATTTGGGTAGGTTTAGTCGCATGGATCATTCTTCAAGTATAAGAAGCTTACCCTTGTACTTGAAACTTCAATACTTGTCCAAAATCATTCTTTTTAACTCCAAAGCATTCCTTACCTTCCAAAACACCTAAAAACATAAAACCCTAGTAAAATATCAAGAAACTTAAGAATCAAAACACAAAGTATAAGAAAGTTAGATAGAAAATAGTATGAAATTAAGCACTTATCAGTATGTCAGGTTGGTAGAGTTGGTTGTATCACTACCAACAATTCAAGGAAGTATGCCTTGATTTTTTGCAAATTTGACAAGTAATTTCTGAGGCTTGTTCTTGTTTTATGGATGAAGAATACTGTTCATTAGTGATTAAAGGAGGTTTTGCACCCAAAAGACCATCCTTGATAACTGATGGACGGTGATTGGCTTGAGGAAAACCATGGCCTTGAGAGGTGAATGTAGTCTAAGACTGTCTGAATCTTTGATTGAAATTCCTTTCACCCAGTTGTTGTTGAAAACGTTGGCTAACAAAAGCCATATTTTGGTTAAGAGAACCAAAACTTTCAGAACAATTAACAGATTTCATCGTTTCATGCCCCTGGAGTAAAGGAACAATCTCACGGAAGGATGGAATTGGTGGCTTCATCATTGTTGTGACAAATGATTCATATCCTTCACCAAGACCACTCAACAATTGGAACACCTTTGTATGATCATTGACTGGTTTGCCAATAGCAGCTAAGTCATCACAAATCCTCTTGAATTTAATAATATATTCAGAGATAGACATAGTATCCTTTTTATGAGTTTGGAGACTTTGTAAAAGATAAAATTCTCGTTCTAGTGATTCTTGAGCAAAAGTATCAATCAAAGCCTTTCAGACATCTACAGAAGTTTCAAGTCCAACCACAAGACCAAGGACTTCCTCAGATAGAGTACAGTAATCTATTCTCGAAGAAGAGAGTCAGATTTTTTCCAGGATAGATATGTTAAATTTAACTCTTTATGATCAGGCATAGAGTTATTCTCATCAAGAAAACCAAGCATGTCTTGCCTTTCAATGAGTCCCATGATTTGTGTTTTCAAGAGTAGAAAATTTGTTTGGGTGAGATGAATAAAAACAAAATTACTGACATTTAGTGTTGCTGGGTATGGATATTTTGTTGGTGTTGATGACGCCATTGAAGAAAATAAGAGAAAGAAGATAGATTTGTCAAGGAGGGTAAGAAGACTAACTCTTTGTAGAAATATGTAAGAGAGAATTTAGAGAAAATAAGAATAAGTAAAAATTCTGTGAAGAAATAAGAGAGGAAAGAAAGTATAGAAAAAAAAAGTAGAAAAGAAGAAAGAAGAGAAAAAGTAGAAGGAAGATTAGGAAGGTAAGGAAAGGAAGTTTAAGAAGAATACGACTTACTCCAATAATAGCTTTGATACCATGTGGAAATGTTAACAAGAAGATAGAATTACAGGATCTCACAAAATTTTCGTGAGTCATTAATAAATTGTCTTTCCTTTATATAGAAAAAATAGTGTAGTACATGAAGAAGTTTCCTTAGTAGAAGTGGAAATTTTGACAAAGAATTAAATACAAAATATATGAGTTTTGAATACTTTACAATAATCAAGGGTTGTGGAATCTGTCATGGATATCTTTTAGGCTATCATTACTCCAAATATTTTGATGACCGTTAGACATGAGAGCTTAATCTGTGGTTGCTGTTTTCTTGTCTTTGCTTGAGTTAATTGAGGCAAGGATTATGGGCAGAGTATCTCTTTCTATATAAAAAAAAAAATTAAGAATTGATTAAAAAAATTAAATAAGTGAACAAAAATTTTAAAAAATAAAAATTTGAAATTTTATACTAATTGGTATGGAATGATTCCAGTTGGTATGACTAGAAGATCGGTATAGACTTGTACAAAAACTGAAACGATACAATATTGGTATCATATTGATTTCTTCAAAATTAGTATATATCAAACAATGCCACCAATACCGATATGATACTGATAATCTTGATTGAAATGCATTACTTCCACTAGCTAAACAATGGCACTAGTTCCTATTAATGAGTAGCTATTGCTCAAAAACTTGTAAATCATGCTCAGAAACTATTGTTTATTTTCTCGTATCTTATGTTGTTACCTTGGAGTAAGGGAAATATCAGCTGTTGCCAATTATGATTATTTTTTCTTTTTCTTAAAAAAAGGAAATAAACCTTAATTTTTGCTTTATTTGATAAAGATGAGTTGAAGAGAGATTCATCAAAATTTGAAGACTTTTTGCTATCATGCTGCCTGAAATTGGGATCAATGATGAACCTCAATCGTGCATCTTCATTTTTGAATTCACAAGCAAAGTAAAAGCTTTAGTTCCCATATAAGCTCAAACTTAGAATGTCCCACCATCCTTGGGAATACATAGATTTCTTAGAGGACTACCAATCTGGCTGGGAACCTCAACATATTTAATCTTAAGCTCTTGAAAAATAGTTTCAATATTGAGAAAAGCCATTAGGGACATGTTACTTAATTCTTTGTCATTTCCAGCTATTTGTCCCAAAAGTTTTGCTTATAAATGGATGATAAGTATTGTCAAGTCACTGCAATGTAGAAAGGTCCTTAACATGTAAATCTATAAACTATCGTATGACAAATATCATCATTTTCTATGGACACTAAAATCATACCTTATACGCACTCAATATATAATGCATCAATACAAATAAAATGTTCAAGCGTTTTTATAATGATGATAAGCATTTCATTGGACATTAAAGTTCAGGATCAAGAATATACAAAGTAAGGCAGGCAATCCCACCTTAGTCATTCATGAAAAACGGTCCATATAAACTGTCCATAACAGCAATTTGCATGTTCTCCGATGGCTTCCAATGACTTTTCCTTTGATTTTTAAGCCAATTGTTCATCTGTTTCGGGTCTAGTCCTGTCGCTTCAGCAAGGCCAACCTTGTCTGCTTCCTGCGTGATTAAATTGACTTTAGTAAGTAGCAAAAGAAATGACATGGCCAACAATTATGTGATATGTTGGTACAGTGTTGGACTCTTAGTTCCAGTGATTAGAGATCAAAATCATGGCAACCTCAAATATCAAAAATAAAAAAAGAAATAATATGATATTTTCTTCTTTCACTTTTTACTTCAATTTCTTAAACAGCATGAAAAAAATTCACTAATCTACAGGTAGTAATTTGGAGACATGTTTACCGTGGGATATGGCCATTTGTAGTGAATATTCCACTAGTCAAGCAATACATGCCTTGCTTCTTTTGGTAGTTTTCCTTTCTTTTTCTTCTTTGAAAATTCATGCTTAAACGTGCTAATATATCCACTATATTTCCACAAGAGTTTCTCTTTCAATTCACGCTCTTCATTTATCTGGCAATCCTCTGGTACTTCCGTCTCACCTCCACTTAAGTCTTCTTGAGATGATCTCGCAGCTTCATCTAGTAAGACAATATTCATGAAACCAGGATAATCAAACAGAAGAAAGTTTATCTCCAAGAGGCACAACTATAAGATTTTCCCTGAACTCTAATTTCCCCATGCAAGCAAAACATTCCAAGATACAAAGGTAAATGTAGCAAAAAAGGGCAAAAAACTCATGCAACCAAAATTTGATTAGGAAACAAAACTAAACATGTCCATAATTAGTGAGCATTGCAGCAATCCATTTGAAACTGTTGAACATTTTCAAAATAACTATGGGATAGAATCCCATATAGGAAAAGAATAAAGGCAATAATGTTCTTTAAATATAGAGAAGTGAATGGCTTTAGTAGTTGGATAGCAAGTGGGCTCAAGTGAAATTGGACCTGGCTAGCTTGGATGGTCTAGCAATATATTAATTTTATATATTAATATATTATAAAGGCACTTGGCACTTGGCACGTGCACGTGTAGCTAATAGTTAATTTTTTAATTAATTATTTTTTGCTCATTTTAGACAAGAGCTGGTCGAATTTTCCAACAGATAGATTTGTTCAGACAGATTCGTGTCTGAACAATATGCTGCCTGTTTGTTTCAAACAGACAGATTTGTTCAGACAAGTCTTGTCTGTACAAGAAGCAGCCTATCTGTTTGAAACAGACTGATTCATTTAGACCAGTTGTGTCTGTACGAACAGACATGTAATAGCCTATAAATACTTCTCTGGTTTTCAGAAGTATATACACTGGAAAAAAAAACATTATTTCGTTTTTTATTCTCCCTCATTCTTCAAGATATTTCTCAGATTCTTCTATAAAGGATTGCTGCAGAAATTCTTTGTAAAAGTTTGATAGTTTTGTTATACACTGCTCAGTGCTCAGTGGATTGATTTCGTCAGTGCAATACGAAATCAGTCATTGGGCTTCATTGTATCCTCGAGGTTTATACGCCGGTAACTCCTTTGCACACCTACGGTGGGGGCGAATAAAACCTTAAAGATAGTGGCATTGATACACGCCTTGAAGCCTTGTTCGTATTGATTCCAGAAGTTCTGTTCTAACAATTTTAAGGTTTTATTTCTGTTCAATAATGGCTACTACTGAAACTGGAACACTAAGGGAGTTAGCTTCCAATTTTGTGAAACTAGATCGTTTTGATGGTGGCAATTTTCGAAGATGGCAGAAGAAGATGCATTTCTTACTTTCAACTTTGAAGATTGCTTATGTTCTGAATACTCCCAGACCAGAAGAAAATGAAACAGAATCTGTTGCTGCAACCAGAGAAAGACAAAAATGGGACAATGCAGATTACATGTGCATTGGCCATATTCTGAATAGTCTGTCAGATGGCTTGTTCGATACTTACCAGAACGAGGCTACTGCAAAGGAGTTGTGGGACAAATTGGAGACCAGGTACATGACAGAAGATGCAACAAGTAAGAAGTTTCTTGTAAGTCGTTTCAATAATTATCATATGGTTGATGGTCGATCTGTTATTGAACAACTTAGAGAAATTGAAAGAATGATTAATCAGTTTAAACAGTATAAGATGAATATGGATGAAACTATTATTGTGTCCTCCATTATAGACAAACTTCCTCCATCTTGGAAAGACTTTAAAAGAAGTCTGAAACATAAGAAAGAGGAAATCACTCTTGAAGCTTTGGCTAATCATCTTCGAATAGAAGAGGAATACAGAAAGCAAGATCAGAATTATGATTCTGGAAATGCCAAAGTACATGTTGTGGAGGAAGGGCCGACCACTAAACCTGCCAAGAGAAAGTTCAAACAGATTGCTAGTGCACCTAAATTCAAGAACGAATTCAAGAAGAAACAAAAAGGCTCATGCTATCATTGTGGAAAGCCTGGACATTTCAAGAATGAATGTCGGTTCTTAAAGAAGAAATATACTTCTTCAAAAGCTGGTGCTACAGAAAAATTTGTGGCCATGATTTCTGAAGTTAATATGGTTGAAGAAAATGATGCATGGTGGATTGATTCGGGAGCAACTAAACATGTATGCAAGGATAAAAGCATGTTCACAAAGTTCGCACCAAGTGAACATGATAGTGTCCTATACATGGGAAACTCTTCTACAGCAACTATTAAAGGCAAAGGGTCTGTTGAACTAGAATTCACTTCTGGAAAAGTTTTAACTTTGAATGATGTATACTATGTACCAGAAGTTAGGAGGAATTTAGTGTCTGGAAGTCTATTGAATAAGTTTGGTTTTAAACTTGTATTTGAGGCAGATAAGTTTATTCTGTCCAAGGGAGGAACTTTTGTTGGGAAAGGGTATATGTATGAGGGTATGTTTAAACTCAATGTTATTAATAATAATAAGGATGTTGTTTCTGCTTATATGGTTGAATCTTCTTTATGGCATTATAGATTAGGCCATTTGAATTATAGAAAATTGAATGACATGTATAAGTTAGAATTGATTCCTGTTTTTAATAATAAAATTGAAAAATGCAATACATGCATGTTGACTAAGATAACCAGAAATCCTTTTCCTAAAGTTCAAAGAAATACAAAAATGCTTGAATTAGTACATAGTGATGTATGTGATTTGCATAGTACTCCTTCATTGAGTGGAAAGAAATATTTTGCAACATTTATTGAAGATTCTTCTAGATATTGCTATGTATATTTGTTGCATTCAAAGGATGAAGTACTTGATAAATTTAAAATTTATAAATTTGAAGTTGAGCTTCATTGTGAAACTTTTATCAAGTGCTTGAGATCGGATAGAGGTGGAGAATATTATAGTCCAAGCTATTTTGAATCCACCGGGATAGTCCATCAAGTTTCAGCACCATACACACCACAACAAAATGGTGTGGCTGAAAGGAAAAATAGGGTCTTGACTGAAATGGTAAATTCTATGTTATCATATTCTGGTCTTGGACAAGGTTTTTGGGGAGAAGCTGTATTAACAGCTTGTCATATATTAAATAGAGTTCCTAACAAGGAAACTAAAATAACCCCATATGAACAATGGAAGAAAAAGAAACCAAACCTTGGTTATTTGAAGGTTTGGGGCTGTAGAGCTATAGTTAAAATTCCGGAACCTAAAAGGAAAAAGTTAGGTGAAAGAGGAATCGAATGCATATTTATAGGATATGCACATAACAGTAAAGCATATAGGTTCATGGTAATTGAACCAAATAATTCAATTTCAATTAATACTGTTATTGAATCAAGAGATGCAATTTTTGATGAAACTAGATTTAAATCTGTTTCAAGACAAATACAGCCACTACAATTAAATCATTCTACAAATGAGAAAGAAATTCCATTGGAACAACGTGAAAATGATGAACCTTGTCAAGAAATAAGGAAAAGCAAAAGGATTAAAAAGACAAGAGATTTTGGACCAGATTTCTTTATGTTCCTTGTAGAAGGAAAAGGTGAAAGCATAGACAGTCAAATTCCTTATTGTTTTAATGTGGAATCTGAACCTGTTACATATGAAGAGGCAATGAAATCTCAAGATTCTGCTTTCTGGAAAGAAGCAATAAACGATGAGATGGATTCAATAATGGGAAATAGAACTTGGATCTTAGTTGATCTTCCACCAGGTTCCAAACCAATAGGTTGTAAATGGATTTTCAAAAAGAAATTGAAGGTGGATGGAACCATAGACAAATTTAAAGCAAGGTTGGTAGCTAAAGGCTTTACACAAAAGCAAGGAGTTGACTACTTTGATACTTATGCTCCAGTAGCTAGAATTGCTACAATTAGACTCTTAATTTCACTTACCTCTATCTATAATTTGGTTATTCACCAAATGGATGTTAAGACAGCATTTTTAAATGGTGAATTAGAAGAGGAAGTATACATGGAACAACCAGAAGGGTTTGTTATTTCAGGTCAAGAGCATAAGGTTTGTAAGCTTGTTAAATCCTTATACGGGCTCAAGCAAGCACCAAAGCAATGGCACCAAAAATTTGATGATGTTGTTTTAGCTAATGGCTATACAATAAATGAATCTGATAAATGCATATATAGCAAATTTCAAAATGGCAAAGGAGTCATAATCTGCTTGTATGTAGATGACATGCTTATATTTGGCACGGATTTGGAACAAGTTGAGGATACAAAGAAATTTTTGTCAAATAACTTTGCAATGAAAGATATGGGTGTAGCGGATGTTATTCTCGGAATTAAAATAATCCGAGATGAAAGCACCATAGCATTGACACAATCACATTACATTGAAAAGGTGCTTAAAAGGTTTGATCTCTTTGATTGTATACCAGCATCTACACCTATGGATCCTCAAACAAAATTAATATCAAATGCTGGTAGGAAAATTGATCAGATGCAATATGCAAGTGTAATTGGTTGTCTTATGTATATAATGACATGTACAAGGCCAGATATTGCATTTGCTGTTGGTAAATTAAGTAGGTACACAAGTAATCCAAGTAATTTGCATTGGCAAGCAGTAAATAGAGTACTTAGGTACTTAAAGAAAACTATTAACTATGGACTATGCTATAGTGGATATCCTTCAGTTCTAGAAGGGTATTCGGATGCTAGTTGGATTACAAGCTTGGAAGATCATGCTTCTACAAGTGGTTGGATCTTCATTCTTGGTGGAGGTGCTATTTCTTGGGGTTCTAAGAAACAAACATGTATAACAGATTCCACCATGGCAGCCGAGTTTATTGCATTAGCTGCTGCCACTAAAGAAGCTGAATGGTTAAGGAATTTATTATATGATGTACCTATATGGCCTAAACCAATTTCACCAATTTCTATCCGTTGTGATAGTGAAGCTACTCTAGCAAAGGCATATAGCCAAGTATATAATGGAAAGTCTAGACATATTGGGTTGAGACATAGTTTTGTCCGACAATTAATTTCTGATGGAGTGATCACTGTAACCTTTGTGAGGTCAAGTGAAAACTTGGCGGATCCTTTGACCAAGGGTCTTGCTAGAGATATAGTAAATAAGACCTCAGAAGGGATGGGACTCAAGCCCATAAATTGAAGTCACCCATGATGGAAACTCGACTCAACGCTTGGTATAACGTCAAGTCTTGAGTTCAATGAGACAAAGTACATCATCTGTATGTGACTGCTAGCACTATAAATATATATAATATTCCATCCCAAGTAAAAGTGCTAGGTACCCGTAATGGTAAAAGAAGGATGAGCAATATACTCTTAATAGACCCATAACATAAATATGTTAGAGTGTTATAGTTACGGGAACACTCTCGATGGGATCTACCTATGTGAGTGTGAAGTGTGGCCGCTTCTAGGAGTTCAAGGGCTTAGCTCTAACAGCACTCATGAAAAGAGGACACAGACACATGGCCATAAAAGTGTCCCCGGATACTGTGCATTGACTGGTGTTGAAATCTTTGTGTGATACGTGTTCGGTTAATCAAATGGAATAGCTGGTTCAAAGCATAGTCTACCATGCAATTTCGGTTAACTTTAACATGTTTTCACTAAGTAAAGGTTCAATCGTAAGACACCTTCATTTATGCAATTGATTTCCAAAATTATCAAAATCTAGACTATTTTGAAAATGGGGGGAGATTGTTGAACATTTTCAAAATAACTATGGGATAGAATCCCATATAGGAAAAGAATAAAGGCAATAATGTTCTTTAAATATAGAGAAGTGAATGGCTTTAGTAGTTGGATAGCAAGTGGGCTCAAGTGAAATTGGACCATGGCTAGCTTGGATGGTCTAGCAATATATTAATTTTATATATTAATATATTATAAAGGCACTTGGCACTTGGCACGTGCACGTGTAGCTAATAATTAATTTTTTAATTAATTATTTTTTGCTCGTTTTAGACAAGAGCTGGTCGGATTTTCTAACAGATAGATTTGTTCAGACAGATTCGTGTCTGAACAATATGCTGCCTGTTTGTTTCAAACAGACAGATTTGTTCAGACAAGTCTTGTCTGTACAAGAAGCAGCCTATCTGTTTGAAACAGACTGATTCATTTAGACCAGTTGTGTCTGTACGAACAGACATGTAATAGCCTATAAATACTTCTCTGGTTTTCAGAAGTATATACACTGAAAAAAAAAACATTATTTCGTTTTTTATTCTCCCTCCTTCTTCAAGATATTTCTCAGATTCTTCTATAAAGGATTGCTGCAGAAATTCTTTGTAAAAGTTTGATAGTTTTGTTATACACTGCTCAGTGCTCAGTGGATTGGTTTCGTCAGTGCAATACGAAATCAGTCATTGGGCTTCATTGTATCCTCGAGGTTTATACGCCGGTAACTCCTTTGCACACCTACGGTGGGGGCGAATAAAACCTTAAAGATAGTGGCATTGATACACGCCTTGAAGCCTTGTTCGTATTGATTCCAGAAGTTCTGTTCTAACAGAAACAAGTCATAAACCATGTTTTCCAATTCACGCCAGTTAACAAAAGGCTATATTATAAAGTTTGGATCCATAAATAGATTTGCAATTTTGGAAGGAGTGGCTCAAATGGATGAAAGTAGAACGGAAGAATGTCTATGAACTAGTTGGGAAGGGGTTGAAGATTTACCGAAGGAGGTGTTTCTCACTCTCCTAGGAAGTCCAGAGCAGCCTCAGCTAGAGTAGCTGATCTTATGAAAGCTTTGAAAAAAAAAAAAAGAGGAAGGGCCCTATTGATAAGGGAAAGAATGTTAAGGTAATGTTACCTACCTCAAGAAGTAATCCTTGTTGCTCTTCTTAATGAATATCCTAATATGGAATATTAGAGGATTTAACAACCCTCTAAAACAAGAAGATATAGTAAGTAGAATAAGACATTAAATATAGATGTTGTATGTCTTGTTGAGACAAGAGTAAAGTTTGTTGGTTGGAGTTTACTTCACAATTATTCAAAAGCTTGTAATGGATCTGGTTTCTTTGGAAAAACCATGTGAAGGTGGATTTACTAGCTAATTCTTATCAGTGTATACCATGTATTACACTCAGAGTTTAGAAGATGTATCTCTCGACAATTTATGCTAGTAATGAGTGTATAGATAGAAGAAGATTATGGAACCATTTGCTATCTCTCTATAATTCATTATCAGCAAGTCCATAGATTATTGCATGAGATTTCAACGTCGTTGCACATCCATATGAAAGTTCAAATTTTAATGATTCTCAAATCCTAATTTTTGACTCCTTGGAATTCAATGAGTGGATGCATGTATATTGTTGATATCATCCTTTTCTGGCCCCCTTCATATATAATTGACTAGCATTTCTTGCAAGAAAGTTGGATAGAGTACTAATAAATGATTCGCGGCTTTCCTCTTTTACTAACTCCTATGTGGAGTTCTTCAACTATTGGACCACGCACACTGAATTTATGAAAATAGTTGAGAATTCTTGGAAAAAAGCCTGTTGCAGGTAATGCTATGGTTGATCTTCAAAAGACTCTAAAAAGATTAAAACCAGTGATGCAATTTAATCTTTCTCAATTTGATAGCATTTCAGAGAGAGTTGTTGAGAATAGGAAGGAATTATGTTGCTATGTTGAAGCAAAATCCTTTTGTTGATCATGTTGAAAGAGAGAAAGTGTTCGCTCAAGAAAATAATGATCTGATGATGGTTGAGAAAAGCTATTTTAGGCAAAAATAAAGGATTCAATGGATCCAAGAGGGAGATGAGAAAACTGGTTCTTTTCATAAAATGGTTGCTATTAGGCATGTAGGAGTACAATGAAGATTTTGTACAATGATGAGGGTAACAAACTGGAATCATTCTCTCAAATTTCAAATGATGTTGTGTCCTACTTCCAGAATATGATTGGAACAGCTGGTTTTGGAGTTTCAGGATGTACAAGGAATTTCTGGTTGAACTTCTTCACACTTCACTGTCTGAAGTTAAACATTATGAACTTATTAGGCCTCTCACAATGGAAGAGGTAAAGGCTGCTATGTTTGCTGTAAATGGGGATAAAAAGCTCTTGGACATGATGGATACACTTCTCATTTTTTCAAAACAGTATAGTCTCTAGTAGGAAATGATGTAATTGTTGCAGTTTCATATTACTTTCAGACTGGATTTTATTCCTACTTTTAACTCCACTATAATAGCACTTGTGCCAGAAAATCAAAACCCTAGAAGCATTAAAGACTATAGACCAATTTCTTGTTGCTCCGTAGTTTATAAATGCATAACTTCTATTATGGAAAACAAGATTAAAAAATGCTCAACTTCCCTTATCAATTATAGCCAAAGTGCATTTGTTGAAGGCAAAATTAAAAAAGAATTACTTTGATCATTTTTACTTGAATTTGGTACTTTAAATAATGAAAATTAGAACCTAGGCTTAGCTCAGTTGGTTTATGCAACCACTCTTAAGAGTTGGCTTCTAACAGGTCTGGGAATCGAATCCCAATATTTGCAATCCCTTTCCCTACCTCTAGGTTACAACATCCTTTATATCAACAAAAAAAAAAAAAATCCCTTGCCAAGTATAGTGAAGAGAGATTAAAGTTTTTTGGCTGCATCTTTTGGAAAAAAAATTTTTTTGGGGATTTCTTTTTAGGATACTTAAATGTATTTGGGTTATAGATGGTTTCCATATAGCTCACTTATGCAGGGAAATAAATTCTTTGAACGATAAGGGTGATTATAATTGGTTATTAAGATGCAGACCAATCTTTTTAAGTCTCTGAGTTTCTTGCATTTTAGCTTGACTTACTACTATAACCTGCCAAGATATGGACCTGTACTTGAATTCACATAATTATGTACGCATCGATCAATAAGGATGTGCTAATATTGTTGCTAATGACCTTCTAATTGTAGTGACATTTCATTCTACGAAAATATTTTTCTTTAAAACTTTCGGATGAAAGGATATTTGAATATGATTCTTTTGAGTAGAGGTGGCAAAATGAACCCGAACCCGAAAACCCGCCCAGGAAAACCCGAACCCGAACCCGCCCAAACCCGATTTGACCAAAAAGTCAAAAACCCGAACCCGAAAAAGCCCGAACCCGAATGGGCCCGAACCCGAATGGACCCGAACCCGAATGGGCCAGAACCCGAATGGACCCGAACCCGAATGGACCCGAACCCGAATGGGCCCGAACCCGAATGAGCCCGAACCCGAATGAGCCCGAACCCGAATGGACCCGAACCCGAGACCGGCCCGAACCCGAACCCGAATTTAATACTAAAAATAAAAATAAACAAATTGCAATTATTTTTTTTTTTACAAAGCAATAACTTTAATTATTAATTTTATTCTAATTTTTTTAATAATTTAATTAAAATTTAAAATTTAATATATTATATATATATATATGATGAAATAATAATTTTATCAAAAAGTAAATTATATTTTGTACTTATAAGTTATAACTTTAACGTCTCATATCATGATGAATTTACAATCTAAATATTTTAAATTCTTGAAAATTTTAAAGATGTGAAAAAAATTTGACAATAATTCAATTAATCTATAAGGGTAAAAAAATTGACAATAATTCAATTATTTTGGCCTTTTGGGTTATACTTAGACCTGCTCATGGGCCGGGCCTGGGCAGGATATTTTGTGTTCCGGGTCGGCCCGGCCCGGAACAGTAATTTTTATTATAATATTATTTTATTTAATTTTAATTAAAAATAAAAAAATTATTTTTTTATTCCAATGAACAGTGTTTCGGGCCTAAACGGGCGGGCCGACCCAGGGCCAGGCCTGGGCAGAGAAAATAAAAAAAAACTGGGCCGCGGCCCGGCCCGCCCCATAAGCAGCTCTAGTTATACTTATGCGGTTAGGTTAGGGTGGGTTTAATTGGATTATGGCTTTCATGTGATTTTATTTTAGCGGGTGGATTTAATGGGGTTTTGGGTTTTATGGCCTTTTGGTTTTGGGTATATTTATTATATATTAATAAATAATCATATTAATTATATATTTATTACGTATAATTTAAATATAAATTATATGTTTTAGTACTACTTTATAATTTATACTTTATACTGATGAAAAAAATATAAGTACTCGATATATATATATATATATATATATATATATATCTTGACTATAAGCATAATTTTTTTGCATTTTATAAGTATATAAACGAATAGATGAAGGTCAGGATTTATTTTTAAAAGTTTTTTATTTTATAGTGAATATAAATTATAATGTATTTATATTTTGAAATTCGAGCTCATCAAATCAATTATTTTAAATATCAATATATTAATTTATAATATATCATATTTTTTATAATAAATTATTTCAAAATTTGATTTTATATAACAAATTAATTTCTTATTCTTTTGGTGCTAACAAATATTAATTTTAAAAAATAAATATAATTAAAAATATCATATAATAGCAAAAGTATAAAAATAAAAATAATAATAAATTAATAATTTATTTTTAGATATAAATATTTAAATTACGTAAAAATGATTACATCTAATATAAAATAAAATAATGTAAAACATACCCGTACCCAGATCGAACCCGAACCCAGACCGAACCCGAACCCGAACCCGAATGGGCCCGAACTCGAATGAGCCCGAACCCGAATGGGCCCGAACCCGAATGGGCCCGAACCCGAATGAGCCCGAACCCGAATGAGCCCGAACCCGAATGGACCCGAACCCGAATGAGCCCGAACCCGGATGGACCTGAACCCGAATGAGCCCGAACCCGAATGAGCCCGAACCCGAATAAACTCGAACCCGAATGAACCCGACCCGAACCCGCCCGAACCCGCCCAATTGCCACCTCTACTTTTGAGTATAAGATGCATTATAGGATTACTTATAATGTTATGTTTCAGGACTTAAACCAACTGGCTTAGTAGAGTTGTAATTAAGATAGTCAGTACTTTATTAGTGGATGTAGTTTTTGTTCTGTTATTGATAGAGATCGATATTAATGTATTTTAAATTTTTTATGTATTATTTCAAATTTATCGATATTTTCAAATATTTTTTATATATATAGCTCATTTTTAAGTTTTCTAATGAAATATATATTATATACACATGCAAATATACTCCATTACATACATCTATATGTTATATGCAAATATAAATTTTCAAAATTATAAATATTTAATATCCTAAAAATGTCACTATGCCATATATAAGATTAGCCAGCATTTTTTTACGAGCATTTTATATATGCTGTTAAAAAAACTTAAAAATAGCAATTTGACAGCAATTTTTAAAATGTTATATATCATAATGAATAATAATTTGCAACAGTTCTTAAAGTTTTAAAAGCATTAATTATGTGCTACTATATATATGCTACTTATTATATAGTGAAAGAATAATTAAATTAAAAAATCTAAAAAATTAAACTTTATTTTCACTAAAATTCAAATTAATTCATGAAAAGAAACTCCAAATAATAAACCCCAAAAAACACTAATCAAAATGAACCCATAAAAACCCCAACAAAAAAGACACCGTCACCTCAATCCCCAAATGAACCCCAAATAAACAACCCCGGTTTCATTCTGATTTCAAAAAGTTTCCACTTTCCTCTCCCTCCCCAAGACCAACGATCTCGTTGATCTCCAACGTCGTTGATCAGCTCGTCGTCATAGGTCATCATTTCTGCTTCTTATTTTTGGTTTCTTGCTAAGGTAATTCTTATTTCGCCGATTCTTTCTCCACCTCTAGGATTTTGCATTTAACTGTAACAGAATAGCAGTTTTTACAGAAAAAAGAGAGACCAAAAAGAGAATAGAGAAAAGAGAGAAGAATAGAATTTTGATATTTTCATTGATACTCCTCCAGTACAATTTGGTACTATATATATTTAATTACAGAATTCTACAACTATCATCATATTCTAGAATTATTCATTTTGCTGACTCATCAGCTCAAACAGTTGTAATAGCTCCTTCCAATTTCCCTGTCAACTTGGCTTTCTTAGCTCCCTGGCTGCTTCACTAGGCCCAGTAACAGCTTGCCAGCTTTAGCACATCCTCATTACCTGTTGTTTCCCATTTTAGCTGTCTAAGCGTTTCCCTTTGATTACCCAACTCTCCACCATTGATCCTTCCGGTAGCTTTAGCTATTGATTTCGTCACATTACCCTCCCCTCTAATTGATCCTTGTCCCCAAGGATCAAAAGATAAAAATTGAGCACCAAGAGATCCTGATTCAAAAAGTGGTTTCTGGAAATATAAGCTCCTGAGATCAACATACAGCCAAGCATTGACATTATTTAATGCATTAATGACCACTGTTAGGTTCTCTCAGAAGGCATTATTAAGCACAACCTCAGTTCCATGACCCCTTTTTTTTTGCAAAGCTTTAATTTTAAGCTGAGGATTTATGAATGCAACAGCAGCAAAAATAGTAACAGTTGATTTAGCCTGCCCAATGTTCCCATCACGAAACAAAAATTGCCTGCTAAGGTTGCTCTTTTCCATTATATCATCGCCAGTGATTGTTAGCTTGCCTTGACTACCACATGAAACACTCATCAATGCTATATTCAGGAACTCATGACCTAGGGCACCAAATCCAACTGTGAACACTTTGGCATCCTCTTCTGAACCAGCAACGGGGAAGTGGCCAATAGGAAGCATTTTCCATTCCTTGGTCATAGGGTTGCAAACGTAGTAGACATTGTTCCCAACATCCTGGCAAAAAAGTAGACCGTTGCAAGAGGTTCTGATATTGATAGGCTCAGGCAATAACTTCAGAGAGGGATCAGGTATGCCATAAGCATCTTGATTAAATGAGATGATGGAAGGAACAAGATCAACAACTTCACAAAAGAGGCCAGAAGTGTCTTTGAAGTAAGTAGTTTTCTTGTAGGCAAAAAATGGATTGCTTATCCACTGATCACATCCTTTGGAAACAGTTTGGAATCTACACATCAATGCCTTAGCAATTGCATTGGCTTCAAGAACTTTTTGAGCAGTGAATGCAAACCAGGATTTGATTTCATCAACTAGCTTAGTCTCATTTACTATATCAATAGTAGTGTGGAGAAGTGAACAGAAAGTGGACACCAATGGGTTTGTTTTTGCACGCAACAGCCTCAAGCTCTAACAATGTGTTTAAAGAAGAAGAAATATCATAAGCCCAAATGTTCCTTCCATTGAGAACCCCAGCAAGGATGTATTTTCTCTCATTGAAGTTGCTCTTAATCAAATCAATGGTTTTGCTTACAGGAATCGATTCCCAAGTATAAGCAGTGACACTCTTCAATCTAATGAGAATTTGGCATGCCTCACTAATAACATCAACAAGGTAGGACCCAATCAGAACATTTAAGTCAGAGAGATTGGATTCCCAATTAACAGAAGCAACAGTAAATGATTGCAATTGATGAGAGTCAAGATCCATGACAAGGGTGGGTTCATCAAACTAAGTCCAAGAAGCACCCACTGCCTTAAGCTCAAATAGAACAAGCATTGACCTCCCTACATAGACACCACGACTCATCCTTCCTATTACCAAAAGCCTTAAACCCGAAAGGATCATAGACCTCAACAAGCTCATGCACATACACAAACAGCATTGAATAAGCATTCTCAACTGGCATTTTAAGGAAAACTTGAGTGATCTATGAAAGCTCCACAATTTTTTTAAGAAGAACAATGGACCCCTTCTGGTCAGCATGATTGCCCAACACTGCCTTGGAATGAACCAAAGGAACCATCAAGAGACCCTGTATGAAATTCTGACCCCCTTGCTCAGCATAGAAAAATACCAAATCCTTCATTTGATGTACTGAATATGATGTAGGAACTGTTAGGTACCATTCTAACTTATCCAAGATTTCTTTCTCCATGACCAAGACCTGTTCTCTAGCACATGCATTGTCTTATATGAATACAAAGTCATTGGCCTCTGGTGCCCAAATCTGTTCGTACTTGCATGCTATGAGCATTGCACTAATGCCTACTAACTAAAGGTCATTTCTTGATACAACCTTCATTGAAAGGAATCGATCAACAATATTCATGCTAAAATATATTGTTTCTACCATAAGGTCGAACTTGTGATGGACTTCAATCACATATTCATTAACAACCAACTCATTACAAGAATCAACTCCCTCAATGTTTTCAATCGAATCATTAGACTTATTGGTAAGTCCACATACAGCCTTTTTTTTTTGGATAAGCAAAGTTTTTATTTATCCAAAAGCAGCATGCACTGCTACATCAATACAACCAGCATAGCTGGCAAACAAATGTACTATTTTACAATGTCTTCTTTACATAGCTAAGAACCAATTATGCTATCAGTGAGCTTTTTAACCCCCATGCAACATGCAAATCTCTATTAACAGTATCATCCTTTATGGTTTTCATCCCCCCTAGTCTATAGCAAACTCCTCCTTGATTTTCTCAAGCATTTGCATATATTGCTGAGATTGTTTACCAAACCTGCGGTTATTCCTCTCCTTCCATACATGATATATGAGAGCATTCCAAGCAATTCGAAGCATTGTAGCAATAAGAGATTTACCCTTTAGCTTCCTCTTTGCCCATTGAAATTCAAAGTCCCAGCTTCTGATGACTCTATGAAGCTTACATAGGTGTAGGATCTCCCTCCATACTGCCTTAGAATACTCACACTCAAAGAATAAATGGTCTCGAGTCTCCATTTGTTGATTGCACATATCACAAGTTCCATTAAGTTCCATTCCCCATTCCATCAATCGATCTTTTGTAGGGAGCTTGTTCTGAATTGCCATCCATGATATTTGGGGATGCCTTGGAATATGGTAAGCATACCATACCAATCTATCCCAATCCACCTTTGGCTGCCTTGGCCTGATTTGCTGCCACACTTTAGCCACTGAAAACCTGTCCCCAGAAATTTCCAAACTAATCTTCCATTATTCTGATAGGTAAATTGAGCTGCTAATGGTCTCAATTGTAGGAGTTTCCTCCAAATCCAGCTACTTCCCTGGGTGATTGGGAACTGCCAGAATGAGGTGCCTTTTAGAACATAGTTGTGGATCCAAGCAATCCACCATGAACCTGCCTTAAAAAGCAATGTCCATATTATCTGCATTATGCTTGCCCTGTTCCAAGAACCTAGATCCTTCAGGCCAAGTCCCCCTTCTGATCTTGGACAACAAATTTTCTGCCAGCTCACCCTTGCTCCTCTGGCTTCTGCATCTTTCCCTAACCAATAGAATCGAGAACAGAGTTGATTAATTCTAGAGAGCACTGCCTTAGGAAGAATAAAGATTCTACACCAATAGTTTTGTATATTGAACAAAATTGATTGAATAAGCTGAAATCTTCCAGCATAGGACAGAAACTTTGATGTCCAGTGAGTGATCCTAGCAGTAATCTTTGAGATAAGTGGGACACAGTCTTTTTCTGTCAGCTTCTTTGTTACTAAAGGAACCCCCAAATACCTCACTGGCAGCTCTCCTAGCTTGAAGCCTGTCACCCCCTGGATTTCCTGAAGCTGAGCTCTACTGATTCCAGAAGAATAAAGTTCACTTTTGGCACAGTTGAGCTGCAAACCAGAAAGTTTATAAAAACTTTCCAGGATATCCTGCACTCCTTGGATGGATTTCAGGTGCCCTTTAGTGAAAATCATCAAGTCATCAGCAAAACATAGGTGAGTGAGCCCAATCCTTTTGCACTTAGGATGGAAATCAAAGACTTTATGCTGTGCAGCAGCATCCAAAAGCTTAGAAAGTGCATTCATAGCAAGCACAAACAGATAGGGGGAGATAGGATCTCATTGCCTTATACCCCTTTCTCCCTTAAAGTAGCCCACCAAGCCTCCATTAATTGATAGAGAGAACCTAGGATCAGTGAATCAACTCTTGATCCATGTTATAAATTCTGTTGGAAAATTCAAAGCTGCAAGAACCAGCAACATGAAGTCCCAGTCAAGTGTATCAAAAGCCTTTTGAAGGTCAACCTTTATAGCACTTCTAGGTGACAGAGTTTTCCTAGCATAGCCTCTTACTAACTCCTGTGCCATTAGGACATTATCTGAGATATTCCTTCCTTCCACAAAGGCACTTTGACTTTTGCTGATGATTGTTGGCAGGAATTTTTTGAGTCTTCTTGCCATCACAGATGTAATACTTTTGTAGACTACTGAACAACAGGAAATAGGCCTGTAGTCTTTAATACAAGTAGGATTTTGGTTTTTTGGCACTAGAGCTACAATTGTGGAATTAAAGCCTGCCAGCAAATCTCCTGTCTGGAAGAAATGAAGAATGACATCAATGTACTCTTCCCCTACTACTGTCCAAGCTTCCTTAAAGAAGTGAGATGTGAAACCATCTGGCCCTGGAGCCTTGTCCACCTTGATGGCAAAAATGGACTCCTTGACTTCCTCCCTGGATATTGGCTTTGAGAGTTCAAACATCTCTGCATCCGAGAAGGAGAACTGCAAAAGTTCTCGTAGAAACTCCCTTGTACATCCCTCAACATTATAGTCCTTAGTGCCAATAAGTTTCTGGAAATGAGAGACTGTTTCCTGAGATATCTGTGAAAAGGTTTCAAGCCTATTTCCACTATCATCATACAAGACTCTCATTGTGCCCCTATTCTGCCTAGCTGCAACCATCTTGTGAAAGAATCCAGTATTCTGATATCCTTCTTGAAGCCATTGAACCCTTGACTTCTGCCTGAAGTGACTCTCTTCAGCTTTCCTCAGTTCATTATACTCTTGAGCTAACATCCTTTCCTTTTCTACCAATTCATCAGAAGGATGGCTGAGTAGATCTACTTGGACCTCCTCTAACTCCTTCCTCTTAGTTGTAACCTTCTCAGATATGCTACCATAATAAGCATGATTAAAGTTCTTCAATACTGACTTTAATCTCTTCATTTTGGTATGCAACCTGACCATGGGATTACCACCAGTAGGTACCCTCCAAGAGTTCTCAACAATGTGCATAAACTTTGGATGTCTGGTCCAATAGTTAAAAAACTTGAAAGGCTTAGGTGGAGAGGCACTCACCATATCAAGCTTTATGAATGCTGGGCTGTGATCAGAAATTTTTGGAGCAAGGAATTCTACATGAGACTCTGGAAATGCTGTGAGCCATTCTGCATTAATAAGCACTCTATCTAACTTCCTTGCCAGGAAACCTTCAATTTGCTTGTTAGACCATGTGAATCTAGGCACTATGAATGTGTGATCAAAACAAGATAGAACTTGTAAGCAATCAATAAAATCCCTTATATCAGTGCTAGGTGCTTGAGATCCATCATAACTTGAGCTTTCAGAGGGGTCAATGATAGTGTTGAAGTCTCCAGCTAGCATCCATGGAAGGTTAGACAGTGTGCTATTTAGATGAACTAAATGGCTCCATAACCTTCTCCTTTCACATACAGCCTTGCTTCGAGCAGAAAGGATTGAAGTGAAGGTTTTGGCTTCCTTACCTCCTTTCACAGCTTGTGCAACAACAACAACTCCTTTAGTAATTGATTTCTTTTCTTGTGCTGCTCAATCTTTGACAAAATTACCAATGTCTTGAAGAACTCTTCGATTCCTTCCATCTGCTGTTACCTTCTCCTGTTTCACCTCTTCTTCTGCTTTTGATTGGAAAGTTGGCGAAGATTTCGTGTTGGAGTTTGTAGCACCCATAGACTCATACTGAATTTGAACATTCCCCTTTTGAGCTAAAATTTCAAGCATTGTGATGATATATCTCTGGTTCTCAGCTAGCTTGGCATCATTGATTTTTTTCTGCTCTTCCCATCATCGGGGAATTGTGTCTTTTGTAGTCTTCAAGATTTCCAACTCAGATTTTAAAGCATGAACTTGCTCATGTAGGGTATTCAAGCAATTTTCCTCTGCCATAGTGTGTGTTTGTGGTTGAATCTTAGTGGCTTTGGATACCATTTGAAACAAACTAGCAGTTTTTACAAAAAAAAAAAAAAAAAAAAAAAAAGAAAAAAAAAAGAGAGAAGAGACCAGAAAGAGAATAGAGAATAGAGAGAAGAATAGAATTTTGATATTTTCATTGATACTCTTCCAGTACAATTTGGTACTATATATATTTAATTACAGAATTCTACAACTTGCATCATATTCTAGAATTATTCATTTTGCTGACTCATCAGCTCAAACGGTTGTAATAGCTCCTTCCAATTTCCCTATCAACTTGGCTTCCTTAACTCCGTGGTTGCTTCACTAGGCTCAGTAACAGCTTGCCAGCTTTAGCTTATCCTCATTACCTGTTGTTTCCCATTTTAGCTATCCAAGCGTTTCCCTCTGATTACCCAACTCTCCACCATTGATCCTGCCATTAGCTTCAGCTACTGATTTCATCACATTAACACTTTTTTATTTTCTTGTTTTCATTTTTTTCTTCTAATTTACTATTTCTTTTGACTTTCATGCTCTTGTACCTCCGGGAAGAATGGTGGTTTTAGCGATGCCGACACCGATTATGGTATCCTCAGATCGCATGACGAGAATTGCACGCATTGGGCGAGATCCAAACCTTTGTCATGTTCTTCCTCGGCGCTTGGTTTTGATTCGATTATGTTAATGGGCTCGGAGAAGTTGTGGAGAATTGTAGTCACTTCGACTATAGGCTTCTCAATCAGAGCGGGTTTTAAAGGTGGCTTAGCTCTCTTCTTGATTCTCGCACGCTTGCGGCCCAAAAAATCAAGGTAATTGTCGTATACTAAAATACGATCTTTTATTTTTTTTTAATCTGCTTTGAGATTAATAAAGAAATAATTTCTCTATTTAAGAAAGTTGAGGTGTTTTATGATAAAGAAGCAATTCTATGGCAATTTAGGAGACACTTGGATATGATGTTTTTCTTGGAACTTTTGCTGGTATATTTGTTACTGTAGAACATAATAGGCAATGCTCATAATCTTAGTTTTTCAATCTTTAATTGAATGGCAATTTTTATGAACTTGAGTTTGATTTAGTGGAGTCTTAAATTTTTAATCAGGACTGTGAGATGGAGGTCATTAGTAGCCAGACTGATTGCAGGGTCTTCCATGCCTCTTACCAGTCCTGAGACGCAGTATACGAGTTTGTCCATATACACACATCATGCGAGCAGCTATATTGGCGTCATATTGTGGGATAAAGTTTAAACGGTTTGGAAGCTCTGTAAACCTCTTAGTTGGAAGCATGGTGACATATTCCTTATGTGTCTCTCCTCTTCTTAAATTTTGTATGTTGTTTTTGTTAAATTCTCTTGGTTATTAGTTTTGTTGTATTATTTCTACTATTAATTTTAGTGCAATTGTTCTCGTCGAATAGAAAAGAATAGAACTAGCTTGTTATATCTATAAGAGTTAGTTGTATGCTTGCACAATATCATAAACATTATAGCATTGGACAAGGTCTGCTTAGTTTTATGTTGTATTTACAATCTGTTAATCAATTTATAGTTTGTAATGGCAATTGGATGGCTGGAATAGACACTTCTATCGCAAATGGTTGGAACTTCATATTGGAAAGTAATTTTTAGATTTTGTCCAGTACTCCACTTTTGATTAATACTAGTATTTCAGTTTTATCTCATTTTCTTTCCTTGCTTCTTTAAACAACACAGTGATCCTCATGACATGATAGGTTCTCTATTCTTTCTTTTCTTGTATGTCTTATTACCATTATAATCTAATGTAAAACACTAAAAATTGTGCTCCAAGATCAAGATGCATTCACAAGCCCTTGAAATGCTAAATTCTCTAGGAATTGAAGTGAGGTTTTCTCGCAAGTTATCTACTTTTTGTGTTTTTAATCTTTTGTTTTGGATGCAGAAACCATATCATCATTGGTTCACCATCCAAATTACTATCTTTATGGCTATTCATATGTGAGTCCAACTTGCATAATGGTATCTCATTTGATGGTTTCTATTTATCTTATATTGTTCTTCATATCAGGGCGATTTAAACTCTAATTCTGGATTCTAGGATATAACCAAATTTTTGAATAAAGGTATGTCTACTTCTAGCTTTATTAAGTTCATAATTTTCTTGCTGCTCCAAAAGAGGAAAGTAATGGTATGTCTAATTCTACCTTTATTTTTTAGCAAAAAGAGAAAGAAAATTAAATATTTTTTGGTATTTATATATGCAGTGACTCTATATACCGAATTGGATAACAACTTTCTAGATTTCGATTTTAATTATGTCTAGATGTAAATTGTAGCTATCAACCAACTGATAGCTACAATTTAAAACAGATCCTTTGAGAAACCTTCCTTTTTACAACCTTTCCTTGGCTAGAATAGACACTTCTACCGTATGCATTATCTGACTTCTTTTTTACATATGCATTGTTTATGCTTTGTTTGGCTGCTGAGAAAATATTTGAAAATACTTCAATCAATTATAAAACTTGAGTAATTTTGCTACCTTTATTATTTGAGCTAACAAGTAGAGATTAATGATCTTTGGACCAGACAGTGGAGTTTAGTGAATTAGTGGTATTGTTAAATCTCATGAGAGATTTTAAGGTTTCTAAATCTATTATTATTATTGTTGTTGCTGTTTTCTATCTGCTGCTCTAAGTATTATCATGCCTCATATTGACTAAACTCTTTTCTGCTAGTTATGGTACAATACTTATTGGGGATTACTGAGGAAGAAAGGAAGAGGAGATGATTTTACTACTGGGATTATGCTTATAATGGACTATGGCACTTTGTGCTATTGGAAAGTATAATAATAAATGCTGCTACATATAGAAAACTTGCATTGCAGATAATGGTAATTTGATTTGTGAATTGATATAAACTATCTCTTTTTTGAACTTTCAATTTCTTTTAGACTTTGACATAAACTTTTATCACTATAAAATGCATGTAGTCTTAGATTTCATTTGCTTTCACATGCACAACTTCATTAATGTCATTGGTGCTCTTGCTATTGGACTAGTGATCTTAGCATATTGTTATTCATTAGCATCCTTAGTTGTTGCTATTTTGTACAGTGAGTTGTTTGCAAATTCATAAATTTCTTATTTTATAATAGATAACCAGCTTTATCAGGATTTCTAATGTCTTTTTTTTGTTACCTGCAATATATTTCCGTGGCCTTATAGAATTGATCCACATTTACCCGGGATGCCAATAGTATATGCAAGTGATGCCTTCTTAAAATTGATAGGTGCTTTACTCATCTAATTTACAATACTATGCATCATAGACAACCTCATATAATTACTTCACCTGTGAAGATGGAAAGAACTGGAGTAAATAGTTTATAAATCATTTAAGGATGCAGTTTACGTAGCTGCTTACATACTTATTTGCCTCGATAGGCTATGATAGGCATGAAGTATTGGGGCTTAATTTTATAGTTTTGGATGGTGCTAATACAAATACGTTAACTTTACATCAGGTAACTGTTTCTCTCTAATATAAATATTGAAACTTTTTGGGTTATATAGTGATGTAAGTACATTCTTTTGGGTGCATGGTTACATATTGCCTACTTTTTTCCAGATAAAGGAAAGCATTCAAACAGAACAAGCATGCACAGTACGTATTTTAAGTTACAGGTTGATACTTTGACACTTCCAATGTTTATTGAAGTATGGCATTGTCCCCATAAAGTCTAAGTATACATGTCTTATTACTATACCAGGAAGGACAAAAGTTCATTTTAGAATTGCCTTTACTTATCACCTGTTCGTAATGCCTCTGGTAAGGTAATGTGTTATTGCTTTTGCATTAACTTTTTAAGTCCAGATAAATTCTATAATCTGAATTGTTAGTTTTCTGTTGACAAGATGAATATTGTTTAGATCTTGTTGTAGGCCAACTTAGTATACCTTCAACTTCATTCACTACAGTCAAGGATTTATGGTAACTAGGTTTAGCTACACGTGCGTTGCAAGTGGGTGATATATCATATAATTAATATTTTTAAAGAAATCTAAGATTTAATAAGTAGCAAAGTAAAAGAATTAGCTCACTTAGCTTTATCAATTGGCATGTGACTATGCATAGGAGGAAGCTAACAAAATAGGCAATGGATTATGGATTATATAATCAAATTAATCATGCAATAGTAAATACAGTCACATTCTATTTTGAATTTCCTTTATTGAATAGCTTGAAGAATGCTCAACAATAATTCATGATTGTGCTATTCCACACTCATTAAAATATTCATGTAATAACTAACCACTACCTTTGGATCTAATTTTCATAGCTAAATTTGCAATTGATAATATTTCTTTCTGATAACACTAAATTTAAACCTTGCCTAATTAATTCCTCTATCGAAACTTTTCTGAGTATGTGTTAATCGAGCAAAAAATTGCTCTTAGGAAAGCACCAATTAATATAGTGCTCCTACAATTAGCTAATTTATAAGTTCGTGAAGTTATATCATATACCTTAACATAATATGATCACTATAGCTAGATGGAGTTGGTAAGAAATTGAGACTTTCATGGATGCAAGTCAGATAGCAAAAGGGACAAACTATATATTTTAGAGACGTAATTATATTGATATTACAATTTATAGCAAATAGTCTCCTCTAATACATGCAGTAAAGCATAATAAAACTCGTTAGAAATTTTGTGCTTAAAATTAGACTAATTCAACTTATTTTTAGTGAAATTAAGTTAGGAAAATCATAAGAGAAACTGTTTTCACCCAATAACACAAACAAACAATTACACATATATATTAGTTTTTTTAAGTTTTTGCATCAATTATAGAGGAAGTTTGGGACTTTCTGCATACTTTCAACTAATTTATAAATGTTAACCACAAAACCAAGTCTAAGTTTAATTTCAAACTTTGTGTGATTTGAAAATCAGCTTTCTATTTTATGTTTGTGATTAGTATATATGTCCATAAATTATCTATCCAAGTAATACAAATTGGCTAAGCAACATGTCAAAAAAGAAAATTAATGACTCGCTATTTGTTTTTCACTATATGTACTTGCGAATAAAAGAAAACGCATATATCTCTTTAGTAGTATTCCATAAAAAACATAGTATAATAGATTATTACTATAGACACCTAATTTTGTCCGGACCACTAAAACATGTATGTTTTCTTCCTAAATTAATGTTTCAGAATGTAAAATGACTTTTTTCATCTTGCAGGTGGTACTCCGAGACTTAGTCTAAGAAGGCGAGCATAAAAAGTCAAACTTGAAAAAATCAATCCCAAAAATTCAACTACTAAAAAAATCAACTCACTTTCAAAATAAAGATTTGAAGTTCAATTGAAAAATGGCAAAATAATTTTGATAATCCGAGGTCTACATCGAAAGATATGGAGTTCGGAAGTTGGGTTACAGAGATTCAGTAGAAAGGAAACCCTAATTCAGGAAATTTGGGGAAAAGTGCTTAAACGATCAAATTGGTTAAAATTGAATATTCCAAATGAAAGATAAGCACTGAATACAAGTAATGGAGAAGCTACTTTGAAGAAGAACTGAAAGAAAAGTCAATCCGGAAGAAAATCGAGAATTAGGGTTTTTGGTGGATTTCGGTGAAATTTGAAAGAATTACAAAAATGGCCCGATTCAGTAAGACTAAAGCTCCTAATGGATGAGGAGTGATTAAACAAGGATAGCCCAAGGCTTAGTTTGAAGAAAATCTGAAAATCGGCCTTGTTTTGAGCAGAAAGGAGTTTCGGAGGCAAAAGAGAAAATTTGAAAAATTTGAGAAAAATAGCAAATGAACCCTAAAAGTTATGAAAATTAGCAGATCTCATTCTTAAATCATTTCGAAGAGATTGGCGAAAAAAAATATGGATTCGGAGTTCGTTTGCAAAATGGTCAAATCCCGGGTCCCTTATGTAGAAATTTAAGAAGATAAATCCCGAAAAAATAGCAAATGAACTTCAAAAATTATGAAAATTTGCAAATCTCATATTAAAATTATTTTGAAGAGATTGACGAAATAAAATCCGGATTCGGAGTTCGTTTGCAAAATGGCCAAATCCCGGCCCACTATGTAGTAATTTAAGCAAATAAATCCCGAAAAAATACCAAATTAGTTTCAAAAATTATGAAAACTTTCAGATCATACTTTTAAATTATTTGAAAGAGATTGGTGAAGAAAAATCTGGATTTGGAGCTCGTTTAAAAAATGGTAAAGTTTGGGAGTACAAAAAGGCAATTTTTGAAGAAAAAATCCAAATAAATAGCAAATGAGCTCGAAAAATTTTGAAAACCTCCAGAATTCAATTTTTTATTATTTTGAAAGTACTTAAAAATAAAATTGAATTTGAAGTCAGTTTACTATTTATTTATATTTGGGAGGCAAAAAGGTCATTTTACTCAAGAAACCGAAAAGGGCTTTTCTTGCCTTTTAAAAAAATGAAGCATGGGCTGGAAGATGAGGGGTCAGCCGGGCAAGGCCCAATGGTGGGTAGATATTTTTTGATATTTAATCAAAAGGCCAACAATGAAGAGGAAGGTAGTTATTTTTTGATCAAGCCCTTTGTAATTGAGCCACATGGACCAATGCATGAAGAGGGAGAATGTCAACATAATGGCTTAAGATTCTTGAACAGCTGTAATTGTGGATAGCTGATTACCTAATCTAAGGTGATAATTTCACATTGTAAGCATCTTGGATAAATAGCCTTTGGATCAAAATTGGTTGAAAAAAAATGACAACATGCTAGCCATTTAGAAGGCCATTCGGCCACTACAAGGGAGAGGGGGGTCTCTCTTTCATTTGGACTCTATTCACTCTTGTTTGGCTGATTTTCTCTCCATTTTTGGAAGGCAAAAAAAAGAAAAGTTTAGTAAAAAAAGAAAGTTAGAAGAGAAAAAACTTGCAATAGAGCTTCTAGGGGTTGCATTAAGCACCATACTCTTGCACTTTCCTTGATTTTCTATTCTTGATTTGCTGTTTTTATTGATATTTGGTGTGTTTCTTTTGATTTCAATTTTAAAATAAGTGTTTTTAAGCTTTATATTCAAGTTCTTCTTTTATACTTTCTTGAAAAAAAATTTGAAAAACAAAATTTTCTCCATGTTTTTGGAAGTGGCCAAATGGCCTAGTTTTTTTTAATGGTTGATGTTTGCTTTATTTTCATGTTTCTTGTGATGCTTAACATGTTTTGATGTTATATTTCTTTCTAAAAATAACTAAAGCATGGATTTTGTTTTGATCTTTCTACTTTTTTTTTTTTTTTTTTTTTATGATTTCATCTTGTATTCATGTTTGTTTTCTTTGTTTACATTTTTTAATTTTCTATTTTCAAAATGTTTGAGTTTGTTCATGAGTTTCATTTTACTATTTTATGTGTTTGTGAAAATGCTTAGTTGTACTCATCCCTTTACTTCATATTTTGCATGTTTTTAGCATGTTTCCATTTAGCCTTGCATTTTAGTATGTCATGTGTTTGTGAAAATGCCATGTAAAAATACCATCTTCATGAGCTAGGGACCATTCGGCTACTTCAAATTTTTTACTTTGCATGTGCATTTTCATCTTGCTTGTTGACTTGTTTGCATTTCCATGCTATCTTTTTGTGTATTTTGGTTTAGAATGCCATGTGTTTGAGTTATTGCCATGCATTCTTTAGGTCTAGATTTTGCTTGTATTGCCATGCATTTCATGCATTTTAGACCTAGGTTTCGTTTATTGCCTTGCAAGTTCATAATAGGTCTAGGCCATATTATTCATGCCAGGCATTTTTCATGTCATTTAGGTTTTAAATCATGCATTTCATGCATTCAATTTGTTGTATTTTCATGCATTTCATATCATTGCCACATGATTTATGACTTAGACCAATCAATGGTTCAAAGTCATGCTCATTTTGAGCATCCTTGTGGAAAATTAAAGAGTTGTCAAATTGATTATTCTACCTTTGTGATTTTTTTTTTTTTACTTAGCCAATTTTTCTCTAAATTTTCAAAAGTATTAGCTACTGTTTGTGAGTCTTTTGGAGAGTCTCTAACTTTTTTACTTTGATTTTTTAATGATTTTATCAAAGACAAAAAAATGTGTTTTGGCAAAACAGTTTTTTCACCTAGTACTTATACTTTCCCGATTTTTCTGGGCAATCATCTTTAATCAAAAAATTAAGACAATTTTTTTCCGTGTAGTTTTACATGTCCTGAGTCTCCAGTATTTTTTTTTCTTTTATAGTTTTTTGAATTTTTAAAAATAGGGTAAAAAACCATGCTTTAAAACTGGACAATAGAGGCAGAATTGAATTTGAAGGAAAATCATTTTTCTGTTTTGGTTAAGTTACTTAAAGGGGGCTGATTAGGAAGTTTAGCTACTGAATTAGGATAGTTTCTAAGCCTTTTTTAAACTCTAAAAATGAATTTTTAAATCTCGGGTTAAGGGTGGTCGAGTTCGGGATTTTAAACTTAGAAAATTAGAGCCATTTTAAAAAGGATTTAGCTAAGTTTTTATTTTTAATCTAATTTTCCAAATTGTTTTCAAACAATCACAAAGTATTTTGATTTTTAGAAAATTTAATTTGATATATTTTCCTAAGGTAGCCAGATATCTTTTTAGATATACGTATTTTTTTAATTAAAGGAAAAAAATACATTCTCATGCTTTGCATTTTTCATATTCATGCATACTATATAATATGTGATTTTTGCTATGATAATTTCCATGGTGTTGTTATTATTTATTATTTATATTTTGATTTATGTTGTTTATTATATGGTTTTGAATATTTCATGATATCTAAAGCTTTTTATTTAGTTATTTATTTTTGTCATATTATTTAGCATATATTATGTTCATGCATTATTATTTTTATTTTCATGCATATTATATGTTAAGTATTATTTTATGTTTCATGTCATTTCATATCATTTAGATTATATGTCATATCATTTATATTTGCCATGTCATTTGAATCATTTTATTCCATTTAGAATATATAATGTGACTTAGGATATTTCATTTCATATAAAATATATTATGTTACCTAAGTAATTCCATTTCATTTAGTATATATTTTGTCACTTAGGATATTTTATTTCATTTAGGATATATCATATGACTTAGGATATTACATTTCATATAGAATATATCATGTTACCTAGGTCATTTCATTTCATTTAGAATATATCATATGACTTAGGATATTTCATTTCATTTAGAATATGCTAAGACATTTAAATTATATCATACCATTTAGGTTGCATTATATTATCTAGACTTTGCTATGTCATTTTATTTATGTCACACATATTAATATTCATATTTTTTTTATAAATGTTCTGAAAAAGGTAATGATTTTCAATAAAATAAAGATATTCCTGAGCTAAAATAATTCATGAGTTCTCTGACGGGTTTGCTGGAGAGGATATCATCAATTATCATTAATAACGGAATATCTTCTTTAAAACGAGAATGGTTCGGAAAAATTTCCAAAATAATAAAAATTTCTATATTTTGCCACGCTTGTTAGGAAATATAGAAAAATTTTGAATTAATAAATTCCGAATCATTTTCAATAAAAAAATGAAATTATTTTCTTTAAATTGGGAATTAACTTGAAATACCAAATTAAAAATAGACTTTTTACCGAGAATTGAGATAACACACGATTAATAAGGTACCATTTTATACGCGCGTTGTGGGGGTGTTATTCCTTCTCCACACGTAACAGAGTTCCGAACCCGCTTCTTTGATTTCTCTGGTTTAAAACGAAAACTTGAAATTGGTTTTAAAAAATATTTTAATTAATTTTAAAATATTTTATAAAATCGATTTTAATAGGTGACCGATCACACCTAGCCAAAAAACGATTGGTGGCGACTCCATGTCTTTTTTCAAGGTTATTTTCAAAACCTTCGATTTTCTAGAGGAATTAGGTCGACTTTTCGTCGTTTTTTTTTAATGTCACGCTTAACGAATAAGAAAGTCTTGCAATGAGACTTGTTATTTTTTAGGTTGCGACAGCTTGGCGACTCCGCTGGGGACATTTAGAGACTCAGGCCTAGAATTAGTCGTGTGTTATCAAAGTCTCGATTTTGTTGGTTTAATTGGTATTTAATTTTAATTCCCATATATTTTTTAAAAAAAATAAGGAGAATTTTGAAAATAATAAAATGCTCTTAAATATGTCCATATTCATGTGCATACATATTATAATTGTTCTCTAATTATTTTGGTGCAAATATTCATTTTTTGATTAATTGATGATTTATGTTGTTTAATTTTATCGGGGCATTTAGAATAAGGTTTGTAGAATAGGTGGTGAAAGGTTTGTTGTTCTTCCTCAAACACTATACGTGCATTTGCATAACATGAGCCCTATACTTGGGTTTCGTCCCTTTAAGTGGAAATAAAGTAGCTACACTCCTGTGATTAACAATCCGCATGGGTTAGCAAAATATTTTCGGAGTATAAATTGCCTAAGCACCCGTGATTAACAATCCGCATGGGCTAGGAAAATATACTCTAACGAATTGAACCCGCTTTTATCGGGGTGCCATACTAGCCTTCACCGGCAACAGTGAGGAACAATTCGGGGCCTTTAGAACTTCATTCACCCACATATAATGAGCCGTAGAGCCAATATAGGCGAAGCCCTGCTGAATGTTTATAGATATACCGAAGTTAGGAACACATGGAAGGATATTTCTAACCTTTTGTTACCTATTTTACGTTCCGGTTAAGTTTTGCAAAATCGGGCGGTGATCAACGCACATCGTTTTGCCTGTAATAAGTTAAATACCCCGTCCCAAAGGCGTCATAATGCCGAATTTTCATTGGGATATTTGTTATATTATGTTGTTATTGTAGACACCTAATTTTGTCCGGACCACTAAAACAGGTATGTTTTCTTCCTAAATTGATGTTTCAGAATGCAAAATGACTTTTTTCATCCTGCAGGTGGTACTCTGAGACTTAGTCTAAGAAGACGAGCATAAAAAGTCAAACTTGAAAAAGTTAACCTCAAAAATCAACTACTGAAAAAAGTCAACCCAATTTCAAAATCAAGATTTGAAGTTCAATTGAAAAATGGTGAAAGAATTTTGATAATCCGAGGTCTACATTGAAAGATATAGAGTTCGGAAGTTAGGTTATGGAGATTCAGTAGAAAAGAAACCCTAGTCCAGAAAATTTGGGAAAAAGTGCTTAAATGATCAAATTGGTCGAAATTGAAGGTTTCAAATGAAAGATAAGCACAGACTACGGGTAATGGAGAAGCTACTTGGAAGAAAAACTAAAAGAAAAGTCAATCTGAAAGAAAACCGAGAATTAGGGTTTTTGGTGGATTTCGGTGAAATGTGGAAAAATTACCGAAATGGCCCTATTCGGTAAGACTAAAGCCCCTAATGGATGAGGAGTGATTAAAATAGGATATCCCAAGGCTCAGTTTGAAGAAAATCTGAAAATCGGACTTGTTTTGAGCAAAACCGGGTTTCGGAGGCAAAAGGGCAAAATTGGAAAATTTAGGAAAAATAGCAAATGAACTCCAAAAAATTATGAAAAATTGCAGATCTCATTCTTAAATCATTTCGAAGAGATTGGCGAAATAAAATCCGGATTCGGAGTTCATTTGCAAAATGGCCAAATCTCGGGTCACCTGTGTAGAAATTCAAGAAGATAAATCCCGAAAAAATAGCAAATGAACTCCAAAAATTCTAAAAATTTGCAAATCTCATTCTTAAATTATTTGGAAGATATTGGAGAAAGAAAATCCGGATTCGGAGTTCGTTTGCAAAATGGCCAAATCCCAAGCCCACTATGTAGTAATTCAAGCAGATAAATCCCAAAAAAGTACCAAATGAATTCCAAAAATTATGAAAATTTTCAGATCATACTTTTACATTATTTGGAAGATATTGGTGAAGAAAAATCTGGATTTGGAGCTCGTTTAAAAAATGGTAAAGTTTGGGAGCATAAAAGGGTAATTTTGGAAGAAAAAATCCAAATAAATAGCAAATGGGCTCAAACATTTTTGAAAACCTCCAGAGTTCAATTTTTTATTATTTTGAAAGTGTTGATAAAATAAAATTTGAATTTAGAGTTCGTTTGCTATTAATTTATGTTCGAGGGGCAAAAATGTTATTTTACCCAAGAAACCGAAGAAGGTTTTTCTTGCCTTTTGAAAAAATGGAGATTGGGCTGGAAGATGAGAGGTCAGCCGGCCAAGGCCCAAGGGTGGGAAAATATTTTCTTATTTTTAATCAAAAGGCCAATAATGAAGATGAAGGTAGTTATTTTTTGATCAAGCCTTTGTAATTAAGCCACATGGACCAATGCATGAAGAGAAAGAATGTCAACATAATGGCTTAAGATTCTTGAACAGCTGTAATTGTGGATAGCTGATTACCTAATCTAAGGGTGATAATTTCACATTTTAAACATCTTGGATTAATAGCCTTTGGATCAAAATTAGTTGAAGAAAAAATGACAACATCCTAGCAAGATAAAAGCCATCCGGCCACTACAAGGGAGAGGGGGTCTCTCTTTCATTTTCACTCTCTATTCACTCTAGTTTGGTTGATTTCTCTCCATTGTTAAAAGGCAAAAAGAAAAGTTTAGAAAAGAAAAGAAAGTTAAAAGAGGAAAAGCTTGCAATATAGCTTATAGAGGTTGCTTTAAGCACCATACTCTTGCACTTTCCTTGATTTTTTATTCTTGATTTGCTGTTTTGATTACTATTTTGGGCGAGTTTCTTTTGATTTTTCTTTTTAAAATAAGTTTTTTTAATATTCTTCTTCAAGTTTCTTCTTTATACTTTCTTGGAAAAAGCTTTGAGAAACTTTTTTTTCATGAAAGAGAGGGGTGGCCGAATGGTTTGTTTTTTTTTTTTGTAGTGTAGTTGCTGTTTTTTTTTTCATGTTATTAGTGATATTTACCAAGTTTTGATGCTTTAAATCTTCTTCAAATGCATAAACATGAAGCTTGTTTGGATTTAGTTGCTTGCTTGTTTCTATTTTTGAGTCTATTATCTTGTTATCATGTTTATTTTACTTGTCTTGCATTTTTGATTTTCTGTTTCCAAAATGTTAAAGTTTGTTTATGTTTTACTTTTTGTTAATCCATGTGTTTGTGAAAATGCCTATTGATTTTCATGCCTTTACTTTATATTTGCATGATTTGAGTATTATTATTTAATCTTGCATGTTAATATATTATGTGTTTGTGAAAATGCCATGCTCATTTTAAAATATGGGACCATTCGGGCACCCCTCTCTTTTAAGCTTTGTGTGTGCATTTTTGTTACGCTAGTTGATAGGTTTGCATTTTCATGATATTTGGTTGTGTATTTTGTTTAAGGATGCTATATGTTTGTGTTATTGCCATGCATTCTTTAGGTTTAGGATTGGTTTGCTTTGCCATGAATATTCATGCATTTTAGACCTAAGTTGCATTAAATGCCATGCAAGTTCATTTAGGTCTAAGTCATATTCTCTACGCCATGCATTTTTCATGCCATTTAGGTCTTAAATCATGCATTTCATGCATCATATTTGCTGTATTTTTCATGCATTTCATGTCATTGCCACTTGATTTATGACTTAGACCAATCAATGGTTCAAAGTCATGCTCATTTTGAGCATACTTGTGGAAAATTAAAGAGTTGTCAAATTGATTATTCTACCTTTGTGATTTTTTTTACTTAACCAATTTTTGCGTAACTTTTCAAAAGTGTTAGCTACTGTTTGTGAGTCTTTAGGAGAGTCTCTAACATTTTTACTTTGATTTTTAAATGATTTTATCAATGGCAAAAAAATGTGTTTTGGCAAAACAGTTTTTTCACCCAGTACTCGTACTTTCCCACATTTTCTGGGTAGTCATCTTTAATCAGAAAATTAAGCCAAAGTTTTTCCGTGTATTTTTACATGTCTTGAGTCTCTAGTATTTTTTTTTAGATTTTTTTGAATTTTTAGAAATAGGGTAAAAAATTGTGCTTTAAAACTGGACAGTAGATGCAGAATTGAATTTGAAGGAAAATCATTTTTCTGTTTTGGTTAAGTTACTTAGAGGAGGCTGATTAGGAAGTTTAGCTACTGACTTAGGGTAGTTTCTAAGCTTTTTTAAACTCTAAAAATGATTTTTAAAATCTCGGGTTAAGGGTGGTCAAGTCCGGGATTTTAAACTTAGGAAATCAGAGCCTTTTAAAAGGGGTTTAGCTAAGTTTTTACTTTTAATCTAAGCTTTTCAAAATTATTTTCAAACAATTACAAAGTATTTTGATTTTTATAATATTTAATTTGATATATTTTCCTAAGGTAGCTGGATATCTTTTTAGATATATGGATTTTCTTAATTAAAGGAAAAAAATACATTCTCATGCATTGCATTTTCCATATTCATGCATACTATATAATATGTGATTTTTGCTATGATAATTTCCATGGTGTTGTTATTATTTATTATTTTTATTTTGATGTTATGTTGTTTATTATATGGTTTTGAATATTTCATGATATCTTATGCTTTTTATTTAGTTATTTTCTTTTGTCACATTATTTAGCATATACTATGTTCATGCATTATTATTTTGATGCATATTATATGATAGCATTATTTTATGTTTCATGTTATTTAGATTATATGCCATATCATTTATATTTGCCATGTCATTGAAATAATTTTATTCCATTTACAATATATCATATGATTTAGGATATTACATTTTATATAGAATATATATCATGTTACCTAGGTCATTTCATTTCATTTAGAATATATCATACAACTTAGGATATTTCATTTCATTTAGAATATGCTAAGACATTTAAATTATATCATACCATTTAGGTTGCATTATATTATTTAGACTTTGCTATTTCATTTTATTTATGTCACACATATTCATATTCATATTTTTAAAATGTTTTGAAAAAGGTAATGATTTTCAATAAAATAAAAATATTCCCGAGTTAAAATAATTCATGAGTTCTCTGCCGGGTTTGCTGGGGAGGATATCATCAATTATCATTAATAATGGAACATCTTCTTTAAAACGAGAATGGTTTGGAAAATTTTCCAAAATAATAAAATTTTCTATATTTTGTCATGCTTGTTGCGAAATATAGGAAAATTTTAAATTAATAAATTCCGAATCATTTTCAATAAAAAAATGAAATTATTTTTCTTTAAACTGGGAATTAACTTGAAATACCAAATTAAAAATTGACTTTTTTACCGAGACTTGAGATAACACACGATTAATAAGGTACCGTTATATATGGGCGTTGTGGGGATGCTAATCTTTCCCCACACATAATCGAGTCCCGAACCCGCTTCTTTGATTTCTCTGGTTTAAAACGCAGACTTAAAATTGGTTTTAAAAAAATGTTTTAATTAATTTTAAAATGTTTTATAAAGCGGGTTTTAATAGGTGGTCAATCACACCTAGCCAAAAAACATTGGTGGCGACTCCATGTCTTTTCAACGTTATTTTCAAAACCTTCGTTTTTTCTAGAGGAATTAAGTCGACTTTTCGTCGGTTTTTTTTAATGTCACGCTTAACGAATAATAAAATATTGCGATGAGACTTGTTATTTTTTTAGGTTGCGACAGCTTGGCGACTCCATTGGAGAAATATTAGAGAGTCAGGCCTAAAATTAGTCGTGTGTTATCAACGTCCAATTTTGTTGGTTTAATTGGTATTTAATTTTATTTCCCAAATTTTTTTTAAAAATAAGGATAATTTCAAAAATAATAAAATATTTTTAAATATGTCCATATTCATGTGCATACATATTATAATTGTTCTCTGGTTATTTTGGTGCATATATTCATTTATTGATTAATTGATGACATATGTTGTTTAATCTTGTTGGGGCATTTAGAATAAGGGATGTAGAATAGGTGGTGAAAGGTTTGTTATTTCTCATCCAACACTAAACGTGCATTTGCATATCATGAGCCCTATACCCTAGTTTTGTCCTTTTAGGTAAGAGCAAAGTAACTAAGCCTTCGTGATTAACAATCTGCATAGGCTAGTGAAACAGTTCCGGAGTACTAAATTATCTAAGCCTTCGTGATTAACAATCCGCATGGGCTAGGGAAATAGACTCTAACGAATTGAACCCGCTTTTATCGGGGTGCCTTACTAGCCTTCACCGGCGACGGTGAGGAACAATTCAGGGCTTTTAGAACTAATTCACCTTCATATAGTAAACTTAGGCGATTCAAATTATATGTTTTTTGTTATTCAAATTTATTCCCGTTACTAATTTATTTTCTTTTTGTTGTTGTTTTTTGTTTTTTGCATTCTTGTCATCATTTTTGGCACATGGAAGGTTATTGGTCTCGGGATAATATTCAACCAAAAGGGCTTCCATAAAGGGTCAGAATGTCTCAGTGGTCGGGAAGCATTTAGAGATTAGTAAACAGTCTGAGAAAGGTCAGCAGGATAATGAGGATTGTTTGAAAATGGGATATGTGTCAGTATTGCCAGCCGAGGTTGATCTTACTATCAGGCAAAATGATCTCCGAGAATTGATGGATATATGGAATCAATGGAACATATCAGAAAAAGATGCCTTCACTCAGACTTATGGGAACATAGCACTGTTAGTTCAGGTTAAGGTTAGTGGTGAAGTGATCCGGGCTGTGGTGCAATTCTGGAATCCCGCTTATCGGTGTTTACCTTCAACCGAGAGGATATGACTCCAACCATAGAAGAATATTCGACCTTGCTGCATATTGAGAACGTTATTCCCAACCGTATTTATTTGAAGGATACAAAGACGCCGGGTTTCAAGAAAAAGGTGTCTAAGATTCTGGGAGTGGAAAAAAATTGGGTGGAAAGCCATGTTCCGAAAAAGGGTAAGCTACTGTATATCATGGGATATTTTACGGACCTAATCCATAGCCATTCAAGTAAGGAGACAGATAGGAATATTTTTGCTTTGGCTATTTATGGTTTAGTTATCTTCCCAAAGACATTAGGGTATGTGGATGTGGCAGTATTTGATGTTTTTGAGAGGCTTGAGCAGAGGATAAACCCAGCCCCGACAATTATAACAGAAATAATCTAATCGCTGAATTTCTGTAGACGGAAAAGAAAAGGGCATTTTATAGGTTGTATACAGCTTTTTTATATATGGGTTCAGAGCAATTTTTGTAAACAGGAGAATTTCCCTATTCGCTCGTATTGGAAGTCTTTTGCACCAATTGGTGAATTTCTTAAGGGGGATTGGCTTGAAAATAGGATTGAGGAACAATGGATCAACATATTCCGAAATATCAGGGCCGAGATTATAATTTAGAGAGCTCCATGGATAGCTCCTTTGCCGATATTGTACAAGTGCGGAGATAAAGCTTCTATTCCATTATTGGGAGTATGGGGAGGAGTGAGCTATGCACCACTGCTGGTACTAAGACAATTGAAATCCCGTCAGTTTACTCCTACGACCCATGACCTTAGTGATTTGGAATTTGCTTATGGAGAAGACGGATACTCGGGAAAAGTACGTGAGATTGTAGTAGCATGGAAAGGAAACTCATCGGGTGGAGGTAGCTAGATATGCCAACATCGTCACACCTGATTACCTGGTATGGAGGGAATTGAGGGTTAATGATAGGTTGTTGACATCAGATGGAAAAGAGGTCCAGTTTATGAGTCCACCACCTAAGGAAGTGCCATCAGAGTTAGAAATTGCAAGGTCAGAATTCGAAAAAGAAAAGTCCCAAATGAGCAAAAAAATTGCCCGATTGCAAGAAGAGCTTGAGGATATGAAAAATGGGGAATCAGCCCGAGAATGAGAAAAGGAAAAGATCAAGAGAGAAAGGGACACTGCTAAAAGCGATCTTCAGGAATTATACTTGGAGAACAAGAGGTACCGCTTGGAGCTCAGATTTGAGGGGACCTTCAAGACTTCTGGGGAATGGGAGCAAGAGGTCAAAAACCTCAAGAAGGAGAAGAACTATTGGAAAGAGAGAGCAAATCATGAGGAAGCCCGAGCCAATCAACTGGAAAAACAAGCTAAGGAAAGCTTACACGGTGATGCTTCTGCTAACATGTCAAAGGGCTGTGAACAAGTAGGGGTCAAATTGAAGAGCAAGGCAATCAAAAGAGGACAGTAAAAAAGTTCCCAGACTTGAGGAGTTACTGTAGGACCGGTGTTTTGTAATAGCATTTTTAAATTAGTATAGACAGATTATCAGATTGTCTTAAGCAGTGATCTTTTTTTCTTTGATGTATTTAGTTCCAGGAAATCAATGAAAGACTGTTTGGTTGGAATTATCCCAGGGCCAATACTTTTAAATGCATTCATCATTCATTTGTTCTTTCCTTTATATATTTTGTTTGTTCATTCATTTAATTATATTTATAATCATTCATTCATTTATTCTTTATAAATTGTTCATACACTTAGTCATTTATTTAATTGTCCATTCATTTATTCTTTATAATTAGTCATTCATGTTCATACACTTAGTCATTTACTTATTTGTTCATTCATTAACATTTAGTCATTTATTCATTCATTCATTTTTAAAATAATAAAAAAAATGTGTCAATAATTTCTAATTCGTGGTTTTTAAAACTAAAGGTACAATTGGTCGCTCTTAGAAAGAATCGGATTTTTGACACCCTTACAATACCCGATCACAAGCCCGAGCTATGGAGAACGACCAGCTTGCTAGAATTGAAAGGATGGAAAGAACTCAAAGGGAACTGCAGGAACAGTTGGCTAAGTCTCAGGAGGAGTCACAGGAACAAATGGCCAAACTCATGGAGATGATGAATACCATGATGAGGCAGAAATGGCCAAGGAAAATTTAGTTACAGGAATGGGGGCAGTAAACCAGGAAGACAGACCAGAGGTGGTACAGCAGAATGGCCAGATATCCCAGCATGTGGGAAATGAACTTTCAACTGGGGCAACATACTATGTTTACTTCCAACCAGCGGCTGAAGCACAGAATTTTGGTCCTAAAAGGGTAATATTAGGGTTGATCCAATTGATGTGGACGTTCCAGACTTTGAGGAATTGGCTGAAAAGGAAAGGGCAAAGATGACTGAGCTGAAAAAGGTTGAAATGGCAGAATCCCATAAAAAATATCAGCTGCTGCAAGAAAGATTGAGGGCAGTTGAAGGGGCAGAGCTATTTGGCAGTTTGGATGCCAAAGAGATGAGTTTAGTTTACGGTTTGGTGATTCCTCCAAAGTTCAAAGTACCAGACTTTGAAAAATATAACGAAACTACCAACCCATCAGCACATCTGACCATGTACTGTCGAAAGATGATAGGACATGATGAAGATGAAAAATTGCTTATCCATTGTTTTCAGGATAGCTTGATAGGGTCCGCAACTCAGTGGTATAACCAGTTTACCCGTACTAAGATCTGTTCCTAGATGGATCTAGCCAAAGCTTTCATGGAATAATACAAGCATGTGACGGACATGGTGCCTAACCATCTAACTCTGCAAAACATGGAAAAAAAAAGCTACTGAAAGCTTTATAGAATATTCTCAGAGATGGAGACCTGGCTACACAAGTACAACCTCCTTTGACCAACAAGGAAACTATAGTGCTTTTCATCAATACCCTGAAAGCACCTTATTATGATAAATTGGTGGGGAGTGCCACCAAGGACTTTGCAGATATGGTGATATCCAGGGATATGATAGAGTCTGCCATTAAGAACGAGAAAATGGAAGGGGGTGAGTCTGCTACTCCGAAAAGGGTTTTCCCTGCAAAGAAGAAGGAGGAGACACATGCAGTCAGTTTCAATCAATACCCCTATGCACCTCCTACACCATACACACCTCCCAGGCCCTATACTCCTCTTACATCTTATGCACCTCCTACACCCTACACACCTTATTCGGGGTATAATCCTTACTATCTCAATGTGAACCATCTTAACCAAAATCCATTTCCCTATACCAATATACCACAACAGCCGTTTCCAATTGGTATATCCCCATAGATAACCCTTCCTCGAAACATTGTCCCAAATACTCAAGGTCCCACATGCAATGACCATCGTTCACCAAGGAACGATCAAAAACCCCAATTTGATCCCATTCCTACCACCTATGGTGAGCTATATCCCAAATTACTGCAAGGCCAACTTGTCGCGCCCCTATATCTTAAACATTTGACCCAACCATACCCAAGGTGGTACAATGCAAATACCAACTGCGCATATCATACAGGAATTCAGGGGCATTCGTCTGAGGATTGCATTGCCTTCAAAAAGAAAGTCCAAAGTTTAATCAATATCGGAGTTATGAAGTTTGGGTCAAAGAATGGGTCGAATGTAGCGGGAAACCCATTGCCCGATCATGCTGAGAATCGGGTAAATACAGTATGGACAGACGAAGTCAGAAGGGTAAAAAAGGATGTCAGGAAAGTTAAAACTCCAATGTTAACAGTATGGGTCAAGATGGCTAAGGCAGGAATGGTGGGGGATGCAGAAAGTTTAAAAATGGTTGCAAAGAGGGTGCATAATTGGTGCCTGTTCCATAAATGTAGAGGTCATATCATACAAGACTGTAGGGACTTTCTGGCTAAAGTCCAAAAAATGATAGATGACAGAGAGGCCCAGTTTTACGAGAAGACAGAGGAGGAAGTAGAGGTTATTGAGAATGCGACTGGCTATGGAATAGGAAGACCTTTGATCATCTATTATGATGAACCAGAGAAGACTACTCCGGTTGTTGAGGAAATTGCGTCTAAGCTAATCATATATTTGCCTTCTTCCTTTTCATACAAGGAAAACAAAACTGCACCATGGAAATATGACTGCAGCATGGTTATGCTCGGGTCTTCAAGTCTGCAAGATATTACAGGTGTGGGGCACTTAACACGAAGTGGAAGGTGTTATACCCCTGACGTTGTTGAACAGGGATCAACAAGAAGGGACGGAGGACTAGACAAAGGGAAAAAAGTAGCTGAACCAATCCATATTGAGATGGATTTGTCACAAGAAGTAGAGAGGAGATCAGCCTCGGTAAATAGGATAAAAGAGCCGGTGAACGAGAAGGAGACCTGCGAGTTTTTAAAGTTCATAAAACATAGTGAGTATAGTGTGGTTGAGCAGTTGCAGCGTCAGCCAGCAAGAGTCTCTATATTATCTTTGCTATTAAACTCGGAGCCACACAAAAATGCCCTGTTGAGAGTGTTGAATCAGGCATATGTGGCTAACAACATATCGGTAGAAAAGTTACAATGGCTGGTGGGAAACATTACGGCAGACGACCATATATATTTCAGTTATGATGAAATACCACCCAATGCTATTGGGTCCACAAAGGCTCTTCACATAACAACCACCTGCAAGGGGCATATACTACCAAGGGTGCTTCTGGATAATGGTTCTTCATTAAATGTAATTCCCTTGGCAACCCTGTCTAAGTTGCCAGTTGATATGTCTTATATGTTATCGAGTTGCACTGTAGTCAGGGCTTTCGATGGTTCCAAGAGAGAGGTAATGGGAACTGTTGAGGTTCCTCTGGAGATAGGCCCATGCACCTATACGGTGAAATTTCAGGTCATGAATATTAATTCGTCCTATAATTGCTTGTTGGGAAGGCCGTGGATACATTCAACAGGGGCTGTACCCTCGTCTCTCCATCAAAAGCTAAAATTTATGATGGAGGGTCGTTTGGTCACTGTATCAGGAGAAGAAGACATAATAGCCTCTGTATCTACTGAATCTCCTTAGGTTGAACCCAATGAAGATGTCGTAGAATGTTCTTTTTTTTATCTTTGGAATTCGTAAATATGGTTTTCGTTGCTGAAGGATGAAAAATTCCAAAACCAAGGTTGTCCAAGAACACAAGGCTGGGTGTAAGAACCACAGTGGGAAAGGGCTGCAGGGCTGGAAAACATCTTGGAAAATATCTTCAAGGGATGGCCCGAGCAATGGAAGCAGTGGGAAAGAAAGACCAGTTTGGCTTAGGGTATCTTCCGAAGGCCCATGAGAGGAGGAAACAAGTTGATAGGAACCGACAAAGGAGGATGGCCCGTTTCGCGGGTATGGATATTGAATGGGAACCCATGACTTTCCCACCAATCCTTCACAACTTTCGCTCTGCTGTTTTTCTATTAGGAGAAAAGAATTCAGAGGATGTACTCGTAATGATCGAGCAAGCTTTTGAAAAATTCCATGTGAATAAAGGGGGCCAGATTCAGGATATCGTAATTTGCATGACTTGGAAAGAAGGGATGGAAAGTGACAATTTGAACTGGATGGTGTGACCTTGTCCACCAGGATATAGACTGACCAATTGGAGTGCGACTGAGTTCCCATAGTTTTTAAGTCTATTCCAAAGTAATACTAAAAAAAAAAAACAATCTTAATTATCTTTACCTAGAAATATTAAGAGTTTTTTTTTTTTTTCTGTAATGGGCTTTTTGTTTAAACATTTTCATTCAATAAATAACAAGCACAATGCATTTAATTCATACTGATGTGTCTATATTCTTTCATTTTTGCTATTTATTTTGTTTTCATTATATATATTTTTCAATATTGTTTCCTCTCCACCTATTTATAGGTGTACGAATGCGGAATATAAGGACCTTCCTATCAGTAATTCTGAAATTAATTTTGAAAGACCCATTTGCACGGGTGATTTTGAGGCTAATGAAGATAGTGAGGATTATGGTCTACCTTCGAATCTATAAAGGAAAATAGAACAAGAGGAGAAACAAGTACTTTCTCTTAAGGAAAATGATAAATCTGGGAAATGGTGAAGAGATAAAGGAAGTTAAAATCGGGACTTCATTGTCATCATCAATAAAGGGTGAATTGATAGCCTTGCTATAAGAATATGTGGATGTATTTGCATGGTCTTACCAAGACATGTCAGGGTTGGATCCGGATATTGTGGTTCATAAGCTCCCTTTAAGGCCAGAATGCAAGCCAATTCAGCAAAAGTTAAGAAGAATAAGGTCGGACATGCTGTTAAAGATAAAAGAGGAGGTGAAGAAGCAATTTGATGCTGGATTCTTAAAGGTGGCAAAATATCCAGAATATGTGGCAAATATTGTTCCAGTACCAAAGAATGATGGCAAGGTGCGGATGTGCGTTGATTACTGAGATTTGAACAAGGCCAGCCCTAAAGATAATTTCCCTTTTTCCCATATCGATACTCTGGTGGATAATACGGTGAAGAGTTCTTTATTTTCTTTCATGGATGGATTCTCAAGATACAATCAGATTAAGATGGCACCCGAAAGATATGGAGAAAACCACATTTGTTACAATATGGGGAACCTTCTGCTACAAGGTCATGCCATTTGGGTTGAAGAATGCGGGGGCAACATATCAGAGAGTCATGGTGACCTTGTTTCATGATATGATGCATAAGGGAATTGAGGTCTACATTGATGATATGATTGCCAAATCACAAGGAGAAGAGGAGCATATTGTGAATCTTAAGAAGCTCTTCGAATGACTAAGGAAGTTTTGACTCAAGATAAATCCGACAAAATGCAGTTTTGGAGTCACCTCGGGAAAATTGCTGGGTTTTGTCATCAGCAAAAGGGGAATTGAGATTGACCCGGATAAAGTGAAGGTCATTCAGAATTTTCCACCACCTCATACTCAAAAAGAAGTAAGAGACTTTTTGGGGAGATTGAATTACATTGCTTGGTTTATTTCTCAGTTAACTGACAAATGTGATCCAATATTTAAGTTACCTCGAAAACGTGATCCAGGACAATGAGATGAAGGTTGTCAGATTGCATTTGAAAAGGTTAAACATTATCTATCCAACCCACAAATATTAATGCCACCTGTTTTGGATAAACCAATGATACTGTATTTATCAGTATTTAAGAGATCCATGGGTTGTGTTTTAGGGCAGCTTGATGAGACTGGAAAGAAAGAACAGACAGTTTACTACCTCAGCAAGAAGTTCACAGATTATGAGTTGAAATATTTGTCGATAGAAAAGTTGTGTTGTGCCTTAGCTTGGACTGCTCGAAGACTCAGGCAGTACATGTTGTACCACACAACTGAGTTGATTGCCAAGCTAGATCCAATCAAGTACATGTTGGAAGCATCTTCTTTGTCAGGGAGGATGGTAAGATGGCAGGTTTTATTGTCAGAGTATGACATTGTATACGTAAGTCAAAAAGATATCAAGGGCAGTGCAGTGGCTGAATTCTTAGCAAGTCGGGCAGTGGAAAATAATGAGCCGTTGAATTTTGACTTCCCGGATGAAGATTTGATGTATATTTTGCAAGTAGATGAGATTCCCCTTAAGAAGAAAGTATGGAAAATGTACTTTGATGGTGCATCTAATGCCATGGGGCATGGACTCGGTGCAGTCCTCATATCCCCAGAAGAAGATTATTATCCTTTCACTCCTAGATTGGATTTTGATTGTACAAACAATACTACCGAGTATGAAGCGTGTACTATGGGCCTTTGCTTTGCAGTGGACAAAAAGATAAATGTATTGGAAGTTTTCGGAGACTCAGCCTTAGTGATATACCAGCTACGGGGAGAATGGAAAACCCGGATACAAAGCTAATCCGATACCGAGAACTCATACTAAGTTTATTGGAGGAATTTGAAGAAGTGAATTTCAATTACTTCTCTCGAGAAGAAAACTGAATGGTAGATGCTCTAGCTACTTTTTGATCAATTTTTAAAGTGAATGAAGGGGCTGAAGTTGTGCCAATAAAGATGAGTATATATGAGTCTTTTGCCCACTGTCTAAGTATTGAAGAAGAAGCAGATAGTCTCTCTTGGTATAACGACATCTTGCAATACATCAAGAGTCAACAATATCCAGAACAAGCGACATAAAATGACAAAAGGACTCTGAGAAGGCTAGCAATTGGTTTTGTTCAAGATAGTGAGATTCTCTACAATAAAGAAAAAGACCAAGTCTTGTTGAGATGTGTCGGATCTGCCGAAGCTCGAAAACTTATAGAAGAGGTCCATGAAGGGATATGTGGCACTCATGCTAATGGTTATAAGCTTGATAAGCAGATTATGAGGGCAGGGTATTAATGGTTGACAATGGAAGGAGATTGTATCAGTTATTCCCGAAATTTCCATAAATGCCAGATATATGCAAATAAAATTCATGTGCCGCTATCGCCGTTGCATGTCATGACTGCACCATGGCCCTTTTCAATATGGGGAATGGATATGATTGGACCTATTACCCTGAAAGCTTCAAATGGACATCGTTTCATCTTGGTGACCATAGATTATTTCAAAAAGTGGGTAGAAGCTGCTTCCTATGCGAATGTAACCAAGTCGGTGGTATGCAGATTTGTTAAGAAAGAAATCATATACCGTTACAGATTGCCAGCAAGAATTTTTTTGGATAATGCTCTCAATATGAACAATAAGATGATGAGAGAAGTGTGTACTCAATTCAAGATCATACATCATAATTCGACACCTTACCGTTCGAAGATGAATGGGGCAATAGAAACAGCTAACAAGAACATCAAGAAGATTGTTGAGAAGATGACTGCTGTGTACAAGGATTGGCATGAGATCTTGCCTTTTGCTCTTCATGCATATCGTACCTCAGTTCGCACATCTACAGGGGCAACGCCATTTTCTTTGGTATACAGGATGGAAGCAGTGCTACCTATTGAAGTTGAAATCCCTTCATTACGGGTTTTGATGGAAATTGGCGTAGAAGAAGCATAATGGGTTAAAGCTCGTTATGAACAATTGAATCTCATCGAGGAGAAAAGATTGAAAGCAATTTGTCACAGGTAGTTGTATCAGAAAAGGATGATTCGAGCCTACAACAAGAAAGTTCGTCCCAGGCAATTCCGAGAGGGGGAGTTGGTACTGAGGAAAATTCTCCCTATAGTGAAGGACCCGCGAGGAAAATGGGCTTCGAATTGGGAAGAACCCTATGTGGTAAAAAGAGCTTTTTCTGGAGGAGCATTGATTTTAACTCGAATGGACGGAGAAGATTTCAGAAATCCCGTGAATGTTGATGAACTGAAGAAGTATTATGCTTTAAAATAAAATGTGATGCTGTGCACATGGAAATTCAAATGATTCCAAGTGTAAAAATGGAAATTCTATATATGTGTCTCCCCCGTGGATTGCTTTTTAATGAGAATATTCATGCTTGATATGATGAATGGCCATCTTTCATATTCCTTTCACTAAGAAAAAATTATCCCTTTTGAGCCTTAGGAATTATTTCTTTCTTTAAACCTTGATCAAGGATCACCCTCTATACTGAGGGCAAATGCGCGAAAAAATAATAAAAAATCATGGCAAAAAGAAAGCCATCGGAAAATGGCAAATGAAAGCCAACAAAGCAAAAAAGAAAAAAGAAGAAAAGAAAGTCCAAAAAAGGGACAAATGTTTCAAGAATGAGTTCTCCTCAGGAAATGATCCTTGATTCAATCACCCTTAAACACATTTTAGGCCTATTTATCCTTTCTTTCTAAACCCGAACCTTGGCCTACATTACATGCTTTAGAAAGTCCATTTTGATCAAGCATGGATATTTAATTTGAAAGGTTATTCTCAGAATTCATCCCATTTTTTGAATCAATATTTTTACCTTGGAAGCATTTAGAATTCTCAGATGCATGGTAGAATACAAAAAAAATGAAAATAAAAAAAGAATGTAAAAGGAGAGGTTTAAGCCGAAAACCCGCAAAAGGTGACTTAATACCGAATGGAAGACACTTGAGTTGAAAACCCGCAAAGGGCGGCTCAGGTACTGATTAAAGTTCGAATAAATACTCCGTGTAAAGGGGGATAAAATATTTGAAAATCAGAGAAAATGGGAACAACTCAGTCTGATGCAACTAAGGAAGCCGAGGGATTACCCAAGTAAATTGCTCGTTCAAGATAAATTTCAGATGGTTTGAAAAAGGAGGGGTCCAAGATATTCTGCATCCAGGGGCATCTACAACCTATAACATTACATTTGTGTCTTATATCCTTGATATTCACTTTTACAATTTAAAAAATATATATATATATATATTTGTTGCAATAAATTCTTGTTATCCTTTTCATGACATTTTTGCTTGATTCATATTTTCTTTTTTACATTTTTGAGATGCATCATGATTGTTATTAAATTGAATGATGATTAGTAATAAAAAAATCTTTAAATAAAAGGATTTTAGAGTATTACTAAGGAATAGATTTAAATCTTGGGAAATGTTTGGAAAGTTCACCAAGAAAAGAAAACATTGAACATGTTGGAGACTCCATCATGAAGTCAGAAAATTTGTGAATTTCAGCGAAAGTCAGAAACTGAGACTGTTTGACAAGTTATCTTGAGTAAAGGATTCCTTAAATGGGGGCATCAGTGAACAATTGAAGACTCCGTCATGAAGTCGGATAATCTGTGAACCTCAAAGAAACAATGGATTAGAAATCATGACAAAATCATTTGATTGCATTCATTCTTATGAAACATACAAGCATTGGCAAAGCAATTCATTCTCATCATTGCATTTAGCTAACATTGCAGAAATCAGGAATACTTGGACTTCCCCAAAGTGAACTCGTTCTACTTCTCAAACGAGTCAAGCCCCAAGATCACCATCGAGGTACGTTCCTTTCCAAATTCAACTCGTTTTGCTTCTCAAATGAGTCGAGCACCGAGACCGCTGTCGAGATATGTTCCTTTCATTTTCAAGTTAAATTTATTTTTTCCAAATGAACCAAACCCAAAGTCATTCTTAGTATTTCCTTTTGTTTTAAATCGAATTCATTCTATTTTATCAAACGAGTCGAGCCTTGAGATCACCGTCTAGGTATTTCCTTTTGTTTTAAATCAAATTCATTCTTTTTTATCAAATGAGTCAAGCCCCGAGACTCTTGTCGAGGTATTTCCTTTTGTTTTAAATCGAATTCATTCTGTTTTATCAAACGAGTCGAGCCTTGAGATCACCATCGAGGTATTTCCTTTTGTTTTAAATCGAATTCATTCTGTTTTATCAAATGAGTCGAGCCCCGAGACCATCGTCGAGGTATTTTCTTTTGTTTTAAATCGAATTCATTCTGTTTTATCAAATGAGTCGAGCCTTGAGACCACCGTTGAGGTATTTCCTTTTGTTTTAAATTGAATTCATTCTGTTTTATCAAATGAGTCGAGCCTTGAGATCACCGTCAAGGTATTTCCTTTTGTTCTAAATCGAATTCATTCTGTTTTATCAAATGAGTCGAGACTTGAGACCATCGTCGAGGTATTTCATTTTGTTTTAAATCGAATTCAATCTGTTTATTAAATGAGTCGAGCCTTGAGGCCGTCGTCAAGGTATTTTCAACTCACGGGTAAGGCCTCCGGGCACCATTTTTAAGACCTCCGGGCACCATTCTTAAGACCTCCAGGCATAAGTTTCGAGAGTTTTTATAGTTTCAAACAATGAACAAGTCTTTGGTGGTGATAACCAAAGCCTCTGGTGGAGATATTCAGAGTTTTTCAGCTATGAAAATGAACAAATCTTCGATGGTGATAGCCAAAGCCTCTGATGGAGATATCCAGAGTTTTACATTTGCTTGAGCGAGTCTTTGGTGGTGCTAGCCGAAGCTTCTAGAGGAGATATTCAGAATTTTAAACACAGGTTAGCACAAGATAGGTTAAGCCCTTGAGACCATCATATTTTTAAAATGTTTTGAAAAAGGTAATGATTTTCAATAAAATAAAGATATTCCCGAGTTAAAATAATTCATGAGTTCTCTGTCGGGTTTGCTGGGGAGGATATCATCAATTACCATTAATAACGGAATATCTTTTTTAAAACGAGAATGGTTCGGAAAATTTTCCAAAATAATAAAAATTTCTATATTTTGCCACGCTTGTTGGGAAATATAGGAAAATTTTGAATTAATATATTCAGGATCATTTTCAATAAAGAAATGGAATTATTTTTCTTTAAATTGGGAATTAACTTGAAATACCAAATTAAAAATCAACTTTTTAACCGAGATTTGAGATAACACACAATTAATAAGGTATTGTTTTATACGGGCATTGTGCGGGTGCTAATCCTTCCCCACACGTAACCGAGTCCCGAACCCACTTCTTTGATTTCTCTGGTTTAAAAGGCAGACTTGAAATTGGATTTAAAAAAATATTTTAATTAATTTTAAAATGTTTTATAAACCCGGTTCTAATAGGTGGCGGATCACGCCTAGCCAAAAAAGATTGGTGGCGACTCCATGTTTTTTTCAAGGTTATTTTCAAAACCTTCGTTTTTTCTAGTGGAATTAAGTCGAATTTTTCCCGGTTTTTTTTAATGTCACGCTTAACGAATAATAAAGTCTTGCGATGAGACTTGTTATTTTTTTAGGTTGCGACAGTTATTATTTGGTTTCTTCACCTTTACTGACTTGTTTCTTTTTCATGCATTTTTTGTGTCATCATAATGCATAGGGAAAATTATTGGCCTCGGGATAATCTTCAACCAAAAGGGTTTTCATGGAGGATCAGGCTAGTTCGATAATGGAAGAACACATGCACAGCAGTGGTTGGAGTCAGAGCAGCGAAGAGATGGGATTGTTTAAAGGAGGGATATTTATCAGTATTGCCAGAACAGGTAGATTTAGTTTACCAGCAAAATTATCTCCGGGGGTTGATGGGATGTGTCAGAAAAGAGGATTTTCACTCAGATATATGGAGAATAGCATTGTTGATGCCGGTTAAGATTAACAGTGAGTTGATTCGGGCTATGGTACATTTCTGGAATCTAGCATACCGATGTTTCACCTTCAACAAGGAAGACATGACACCGACCATAGAGGGTTATTCTGCTTTGTTACGTATTGAGGATGCTATCCCTGATCGAATTTATTTAAAGGATTCAAAGACATTAGGGTTTAAGAAGAAATTAGCTAGGATCGTGGGAATGGATAGCAAATGGGCCGGTGCACATGTGGTTAAAAAGGGGAAAAGTGAGTGTATTCCTTGGGATGCTCTCCAATCTTTGATCCGAAGTCACCCAAATAGAGAGACTGCTAGGGATATTTTTTCTTTATCTATATATGGTTTGGTTATTTTCCTGGGGACACTGGGACGAATCGAGTTGGCCATAGTTGACCTTTTTGAGAAGTTAAGACATAATATAGATCCGTCTCCAGCCATCCTAGCATAAACTATTCGATCTTTGAATTTTTGCAAAATGGAAGGAAAAGAAAGATTCATGGGATGTATGCAGCTCCTCTATGTTTGGATTCAAATTCATTTTTGGAAGAAGGAGGATTTTTCTTTCAAACCATATTTGAAAACCCTAGTACCAATCAATGAGTTCTTTAAGATAGATTGGCCCGAAGACAGAAATGAAGAGCAGTGGATCAACTTGTTCCGAAATCTTAAGAGTGAATTGATAACTTGGAGAGCTCCATGGATGATTCTTATGCCGATATTATACAAATGTGGAGAGAAGTCAGGGGTTCCACTACTCGGGATTTGGGGAGCAGTGAGCTACGCACCTCTGTTGGTGCAAAGACAAGTTGAGTCTCGGCAGTTCACACCAGTGACTCATGGACTGGCTCTATTAGAGTTCACCTATGGAGAAGAAGGTTACTCAGGAAAGGTGCAGGGAATAATCGAAGCATGGAAAAAGACCCGTCGGATAAAGGTAGCCAGATTTGCTGACATCGTCATACCCGACTACCTAGCATGGAGAGAAAGGAGGATTAATGACAGGTTGTTGGCATCTAATGGGGAAGAAGTTAAGTTCTTGAGTTCTCCACCGAAGGAAGTTCCATCAGAGTTAGAAATTGCAAGGGCAGAATTCGAAAAAGAAAAGGCCCAAGTGAGCAAAGAGATTGCCCGGCTGCAAGAAGAGCTTCAGGACATGAAAAATAGGGAATCAGCTTGAGAAGGAGAAAAGGAAAAGATCAAGAGAGAAAGGGACACTGCTAAGAGCGATCTTTAGGAATTACACTTGGAGTACAAGAGGTACCACTTCGAGCTTAGATTTGAGGGGACCCTCAAGACGTCCGGGGAATGGGAGCAAGAGGTCAAAAACCTCAAGAAGGAGAAGAAATTTTGGAAAGAGAGAGCAAAGCATGAGGAAGCCCAAGCCAATCAACTGGAGAAACAAGCTAAGGAAAACTTACATAGTGATGCTTCTGCTGACATGTCAAAGGGTCGTGAACAAGTAGGGGTTAGATTGAAGAGCAAGGAAATGAAAAGAGGACAGTAAAAAAGGTCCAAGATCCGAAGGAGTTACTATAGGACCGGTGTTTTGTAATAGCATTTTTGAATTAGGATAGACAGATTATCAGATTGTCTTAAGCAGTGATCTTTTATCTTTGGTATATTTAGTTCCAGGAAATCAATGAAAGACCGTTTGGTTGGAATTATCCTGGGGCCAATACTTTTAAATGCATTCATCATTCATTTGTACTTTCCTTTGTATATTTTGTTTGTTCATTCATTTATTTATATTTATAATCATTCATTCATTTATTCTTCATAAATTATTCATACACTTAGTCATTTATTTATTTGTCCATTCATTTATTCTTTATAATTATTCATTCATATTCATACACTTAGTCATTTACATATTTGTTCATTCATTAACATTTAGTCATTTATTCATTCATTCATTTTTATAAAATAAAAAATGTGTCAATAATTTTTAATCATGGTTTTTAAAACTAAAGGTACAATTGGTCGCACTTAGAAAGAATCAGACTTTCGACACCCTTACAATACTCGAGCTCAAGCCAGAGCTATGGAACGATCAGCTTGCTAGAATTGAAATGATGGAAAGAACTCAAAGGGAACTGCAGGAACAGTTGGCTAAGTCTCAGGAAGAGTCACTGGAACAAATGGCCAAACTCATGGAGATGATAAATACCATGATGAGGCAGAAACGGCCAGGGGAAAATTCAGTTACAAGAATGAGGGCAGTAAACCAGGAAGGCCGACCAGAGATGGTACAGAAGAGTGGCCAGACATCCCAGCATGTGGAAAATGAACTTTCAACTGGGGCAACATCCTACATTTATATCCAACCAGCGGCTGAAGCATAGAATTTTGGTCCTAAAAAGGGTAATATCGGGGTTGATCCAATTAATGTGGACGTTCCAGACTTTGAGGAATTGGCTGAAAATGAAAGGGCAAAGATGACTAAGCTGAAGAGGGTTGAAATGGTAGAATCCCTGAAAAAATATCAGCTACTGGAGGAAAGATTGAGGGCAGTTGAAGGGGCGGAGCTATTTGGTAGTATGGATGCCAAAGAGATGAGTTTAGTGCACGGTCTGGTGATTCCTCCAAAGTTCAAAGTACCAGACTTTGAAAAATTTAATGGAACTACCAACCCATCAGCACATCTGACCATGTATTGCCGGAAGATGACCGGACATGATGAAGACGAAAAATTGCTTGTCCACTATTTTCAAGATAGCTTATAGGGTCTGCAACTCGGTGGTATAACCAGCTTACCCGTACTAAGATCCATTCCTGGATGGATCTAGCCAAAGCATTCATGGAACAATACAAGCATGTGACGGACATGGTGCCTGACCGTCTAACTCTGCAAAACATGGAAAAAAAAAAGCTACGGAAAGCTGTAAAGAATATTCTCAGAGATGGAGAGACCTGGCTACACAAATACAACCTCCTTTGACTAACAAGAAAACTACAGTGCTTTTCGTCAATACCCTGAAAGCACCTTATTATGATAAATTGATGGGGAGTGCCACCAAGGACTTTGTAGAAATGGTGATATTCGGGGAGATGAAAAAGTTTGCCACTAAGAATGGGAAAATAGAAAGGGGTGAGTCTGCTACCCCAAAGAGGGTTTTCCCTGCAAACAAGAAGGAGGAGACACATGCAGTCAGTTTCAATCAATACCCATATGCACCTCCTACACCATACACACCACCAAAGCCCTATACTCCTACTACATCTTATACACATCCAACACCTTACACACCTTACCCGGGGTATAATCCTTACTACCCCAATGTGAACCACCTTACCCAAAATCCATTCCCTTATACCAATATACCACAACAGCCGTTTCCAACTGGTATATCCCCACAAATAACCATTCCTCAAAATACTCTCCCAAATACTCAAGGTCCTGCGTGCAATGACCATCGTTCACCAAGGAATGATCAAAAACCCCAGTTTGATCCCATTCCTACCACCTATGGTGAGCTGTATCCCAAATTACTGCAAGGCCAACTTGTCGTGCCTGTATATCTTAAACCTTTGACCCCACCATACCCAAGGTGGTACAATGCAAATATCAACTGCGCATATCACGCAAGAATTCAGGGGCATTCGACTGAGGATTGCATTGCCTTCAAAAAGAAAGTCCAAAGTTTAATCAATACCGGAGTTGTGAAGTTTGGGTCAAAGAATGGGCCGAATATAGCGGGAAACCAATTGCCCAATCACGTTGAGAATCGAGTAAATACAGTATCGATAGGGGAAGTCAAAAGGGTAAAAAGGGATGCCAGGGAAGTCAAGACTCCAATGTTAATAGTATGAGTCGAGATGGTTAAGGCAGGAATATCGGGGGATGCAGACAGTTTAAGAATGGTTGCAAAGAGGGTACAGAATTGATGCCCGTTCCATAAATGTAGAGGTCATATCATACAGGACTGCGGAGACTTTCTGGCTAAAGTCCAAAAGATGATGGATGAGGGGGAAGCCCATTTTTATGAAAAAATAGAGGATGAAGTAGAGGTTATTGAGAATATAGCTGGCTATGGAACAGGAAGACCTTTGATCATCTATTATGATGAACCAGAGAAGACTACTCCGGTTCTTGAGGAAATTACGCCTAAGGTAATCATAGATTTACCTTCTTCCTTTTCATACAAGGAAAACAAAATTGCACCATGGAAACATGACTGCAGCATGGTTATGCCCGGGTCTTCAAGTCAGCAAGATATTACAGGTGTGGGGCACTTAACATGAAGTGGAAGGTGTTATGCCCCTGAGGTAGTTGAACAGGGATCAACAAGGAAAGAATGGAGGACTAAACAAAAGAAAAAAAAGCAGCTGAACCAATCCATATTGAGATGGATTTGTCAAAAGAAGCAGAGAGGGGATCAGCCCCGGTAAAGAGATAAAAGAGTCGGTGAACGAGAAGGAGGCCTGCGAGTTTTTAAAGTTCATAAAACATAGTGAGTATAGTGTAGTTGAGCAATTGCAGCGTCAGCCAGCAAGAATCTCCATATTATCTTTTCTAGTAAACTCAGAGCCACACAAAAATGCCCTATTGAGAGTGTTGAATCAAGCATATGTGGCTAACAATATATCAGTAGAAAAATTAGACAAGCTGGTGGGAAACATTGCGGCAGATGATCATATATATTTCAATTATGATGAAATACCACCCAATGGTATTAGGTCCACAAAGGCTCTTCACATAACAACCACCTGCAAGGGGCATATACTACCAAGGGTGCTTCTGGATAATGGTTCTTCATTAAATGTAATGCCCCTGGCAACCCTGTCTAAGTTGCCAATTTATATTTCTTATATGCTGCCGAGTTGCATAGTAGTCAGGGTTTTCGATGGTACCTGGAGAGAGGTAATGGGAACTATTGAGGTTCCTTTGGAGATAGGCCCATGCACCTATACGGTGAACTTTCAGGTTATGGATATTAATTCGTCCTATAATTGCTTGTTGGAAAGGCCGTGGATACATTCAGCAGGGGCTCTACCCTCATCTCTCCACCAAAAGCTGAAATTTGTCATGGAAGGCCGTTTGGTCACTGTATCATAAGAAGAATAAATAATAGCCTCTACATCTACTGAATCTCCTTATGTTGAACCCAATGAAGATGCCGTAGAATGTTCTTTTCGGTCTTTGGAATTCGTAAATGCGGTTTTCATCGCTGAAGGACGAAAAATTCCAAGTTGTCCAAGAACACAAGTCTGGGAGTAAGAACCATAGTGTGAAAAGGTTGCAGGGCTGGAAAAGGTCTTGGAAAATATCTTCAAGGGATGGCCCGAGCAACGGAAGTAGTGGGAAAGAAAGACCGATTTGGCTTAGGGTATCTTCCGAAAGCCTATGAGAAAAGGATACAAGTTGAAAGAAACCAACAAAGGAGGATGGCCCGTCTCGTGGGTATAGATATTGAATGGGAACCCATGACTTTCCCACCAATCCTTCCGAACTTCGGCTCTGCTGGTTTTCTATTCGGAGAAAAAAATTCAGAGGATGTACTCATAATGATCGAGAAGCTTTTGAAAAATTTCATGTGAATAAGGGTGGGCAGATTCAGGATATGGTGATTTGCATGACTGGGAAAGAAGGGATGGAAAGTGACAATGCGAACTGGATGGTGTGACCTTGTCCACCAGGATATAGATTGACCAATTGGATTGCGACTGAGTTGCCTATAGTTTTTAAGTCTATTCTAAAGTAATACTTTAAAAAAAAACAATCTTAATTATCTTTACCCAGAGTTATTAAGAGTTTTTTTTTCTGTAATGGGCTTTTCGTTTAAACATTTTCATTCAATAAATAACAAGCACGATGCATTTTATTTATATTGATGTGTCCATATTCTTTCATTTTTGCTATTTATTTTGTTTTCATTATATATTTTCCTATATTGTTTCTTCTCCACCTATTTACAGGTGTATGGATGCGGAATATGAGGACCTTCCTGTCAGTAATTCTGAAATTAATTTTGAAGGACCCATTTGCACGGGCGATTTTGAGGCTAACGAAGATACTGAGGATTATGGTCTACCTCCGGATCTGTTAAGGAAAATAGAACAAGAGGAGAAACAAGTACTTCCTCATAAGGAATTATTGGAAATGATAAATCTAGGAAATGGTGAAGAGATAAAAGAAGTCAAAATCGAGACTTCATTGTCATCATCAATAAAGGGTGAATTGATAGCTTTGCTCCAAGAATATGTGGATGTATTTGCATGGTCTTACCAAGACATGCCAGGGTTGGATCTGGATATTGTGGTTCATAAGCTCCCTTTAAGGCCAGAATGCAAGCCAATTCAGCAAAAGTTGAGAAGAATGAGGCCAGACATGCTGTTAAAGATAAAAGAGGAGGTGAACAAGCAATTTGATGCTATATTCTTAGAGGTGGCAAAATATCCAGAATGGGTGACAAATATTGTTCCAGTACCTTAGAAGGATGGCAAGGTGCGGATATGCGTTGATTACCGAGATTTGAACAAGGCCAGCCCTAAAGATAATTTTCCTTTGCCCCATATCGATACTCTGGTGGATAATACGGTGAAGAGTTCTTTATTTTCTTTCATGGAAGGATTCTCAGGATACAATCAGATTAAGATGGCACTGAAAGATATGGAGAAAACCACATTTGTTACAATGTGGGGAACCTTCTGCTACAAGGTAATGCTATTTGGGTTGAAGAATGTTGGGGCAACATATCAGAGAGCCATGGTGACCTTGTTTCATGATATGATGCATAAGGGAATTGAGGTCTATGTTGATGATATGATTGCAAAATCCCAAGGAGAAGAGGAGCATATTATGAATCTTAAGAAGCTCTTCGAACGATTAAGAAAGTTTTGACTCAAGCTCAATCTGGAAAAATGCACTTTTGGAATCAACTCGGGAAAATTGCTGGGTTTTGTCGTCAGCAAAAGGGGAATTGAGATTGACCCGGATAAAGTGAAAACCATTCATAATTTGCCACCACCTCGTACTCAAAAGGAAGTAAGAGGATTTCTGGGGAGATTGAATTACATTGCTCGGTTTATTTCTCAGTTAATCGACAAATGTGATCCAATATTTAAGTTACTTCAAAACGTGATCCAAGAGAATGGGATGAAGGTTGTCAGATTGCATTTCAAAAGGTTAAACATTATCTATCCAACCCACCAGTATTAATGCCACCTGTTCCGGATAAACCAATGATACTTTATTTATCAGTATTTGAGAAATCCATGGGTTGTGTTTTGGGGCAGCTTGATGAGACTGGAAAGAAAGAACAGGCAGTTTACTACCTTAGCAAGAAGTTCACAGATTATGAGTTGATATATTCGTCAGTAGAAAAGTTATGATGTGCCTTAGCTTGGACTGCTCGAAGACTCAGATAGTACATGTTGTACCACACAACGTGGTTGATTACCAAGCTAGATCGAATCAAGTACATGTTGGAAGCATCTTCTTTATCAGGGAGAATAGCAAGATGGCATGTTTTATTGTTAGAGTACGACATTATATATGTAAGTCAAAAAGCTATCAAGGGCAGTGCAGTGGCTGAATTCTTAACAAGTCGGGCAGTGGAAGATTATGAGCCGTTGAACTTTGACTTCCCGGATGAAGATTTGATTATATTTCGCAAGCAGATGATATTCCCCCGAAGAAGAAAGTATGGAAAATGTACTTTGATGGCCCATCTAATGCCATGGGGCATGGAATCGATGCAGTATCATATCTCCAGAAAAAGATTATTATCCTTTCACTGCTAGATTGGATTCTAATTGTACAAACAATACTGCTGAGTATGAAGCGTGTACTATGGGCCTTCGTGCTACAGTGGACAGAAAGATCAAAGTATTGGAAGTTTTTAGAGACTCAGCCCTAGTGATATACTAGCTACGGAGAGAATGGGAAACCCGAGATACAAAGCTAATCTGATACCGAGAACTCATAATGAGTTTATTAGAAGAATTTGAAGAAGTGAATTTCAATTACTTCCCTCGAGAAGAAAATCGAATGACAGATGCTCTCGCTACTTTGTCATCAATGTTTAAAGTGAATGAAGGGGCTGAAGTTGTGCCAATAAATATGAGTATATATGAGTCTCCTGCCCACTATCTGAGTATTGAAGAAGAAGCAAATGGCCTCCCTTGGTATAACGACATCTTGCAATACATCAAGAGTCAACAGTATCCAGAACAAGCAACAAAAAAATGACAAAAGGACTCTGAGAAGGCTGGCAATGGGTTTTGTTCTAGACAGTGAGATTCTCTACAAGAAAGGAAAAGACCAAGTCTTGTTGAGATGTGTCGGATCTGCCGAAGCTCAGAGAATTATAGAAGAGGTCCATGAAGAGATATGTGGCACTCATGCTAATGGTCACATGCTTGCTAAGCAGATTATGAGGGCAGGATATTATTGGTTGACAATGGAAGGAGATTGTATAAGTTATTCCCGAAAGTGCCATAAATGCCAGATATATGCAAATAAGATTCATGTGCCGCCATAGCCATTGCATGTCATGACTGCACCATGGCCGTTTTCAATGTGGGGAATAGATATGATTGGACCTATTACCCCGAAAGCTTCAAACGGACATCGTTTCATCTTGGTGGCCATAGATTATTTAACAAAATGGGTAGAAGCTACTTCCTATGCGAATTAACAAAGTCGATGGTATGCAGATTTGTTAAGAAAGAAATCATATGCCGTTACGGATTGCCAGCAAGAATTATTTTGGATAATGCTCTCAATTTGAACAATAAGATGATGAGAGAAGTGTGTACTCAGTTCAAGATTACACATCATAATTCGACACCTTACCGTCCGAAGATGAATGGGGCAGTAGAAGCAGCTAACAAGAACATCAAGAAGATTGTTGAGAAGATGATTGATGTGTACAAGGATTGGCATGAGATCTTGCCTTTTGCTTTACATGAATATCGTACCTCAGTTCGCACATCTACAGGGGCAACGCCATTTTCTTTGGTATACGGGATGGAAGCAGTGCTAACTATTAAAGTTGAAATCCCTTCATTACGGGTTTTGATGGAAGTTGGCCTAGAAGAAGCAGAATGGGTTACAGCTCATTATGAATAGCTGAATCTCATCGAGGAGAAAAGATTGAAAGCAATTTGTCACGGGCAGTTGTATCAGAAAAGGATGATTCGAGCGCACAACCAGAAAGTTCATCCCAAGAAATTTCAAGAGGGGGAGTTGGTACTGAGGGAAATTCTCCCTATAGTAAAGGACCTACGAGGAAAGTGGGCTCCAAATTGGGAAAGACCCTATATGGTAAAAAGAGCTTTTTCTGGAAGAGCATTGATTTTAACTCGAATGGACGAGGAGGATTTCAGAAATCCCGTGAATGCTAATGAACTGAAGAAGTATTATGCCTGAAATTGGTTTTTTTTTCCACAAGAAAAAAAATGTGATGCTGTGTACATGGAAATTCGAATGATTCCAAATGTAAAAATGGAAATTCTATATATCTATCTCCCATGTGGATCGTTTTTTAATGAGAATATTCATGCTTGATATGATGAATAGCCATCTTTCATATTCCTTTCACTAATAAGAAATTATCCTTAGTCACCCCTTTGAGCCTTAGGAATTATTTCTTTCTTTAAACCTTGATCAAGGATCATCCTCTACACTGTAGGGCAAATGCGAGGAAAAATAAAGGAGAGGGGGGGTCTCTCTTTCATTTGGACTCTATTCACTCTTGTTTGGCTGATTTTCTCTCCATTTTTGAAAGGCAAAAATAAAAAGTTTAGAAAAAAAAGAAAGTTAGAAGAGAAAAAGCTTGCAATATAGCTTCTAGAGGTTGCTTTAAGCACCATACTCTTGCACTTTTCTTGATTTTCTATGCTTGATTTGCTGTTTTTATTGATATTTGATGAGTTTCTTTTGATTTCAATTTTAAAATAAGTGTTTTTAAGCTTTCTATTCAAGTTCTTCTTTTATACTTTCTTGAAAAAAAATTTAAAAAACAAAATTTTCTCCATGTTTTTGGAAGTGGCCGAATGGCCTAGTTTTTTTTAATGGTTGATGTTTGCTTTGTTTTCATGTTGCTTATGATGCTTAACATGTTTTGATGTTATATTTCTTTCTAAAAATAACTAAAGCATGGATTTTGTTTTGATCTTTCTACTTTTTTTTTTATGATTTCATCTTGTATTCATGTTTGTTTTCTTTGTTTACATTTTTTAATTTTCTGTTTTCAAAAATGTTTGAGTTTGTTCATGAGTTGCATTTTACTATTTTATGTGTTTGTGAAAATGCTTAGTTGTACTCATGCCTTTACTTCATATTTTGCATGTATTTAGCATGTTTCCATTTAGCCTTGCATTTTAGTATGTCATGTGTTTGTGAAAATGCCATGTGAAAATACCATCTTCATGAGCTAGGGACTATTCGGCTACTTCAATTTCTTTACTTTGCATGTGCATTTTCATCTTGCTTGTTGACTTGTTTGTATTTCCATGCTATGTTTTTCTGTATTTTGGTTTAGAATGCCATGTGTTTGAGTTATTGCCATGCATTCTTTAGGTCTAGGTTTTGCTTGCATTGCCATACATTTCATGCATTTTAGACCTAGGTTTCATTTATTGCCATGCAAGTTCATAATAGGTCTAGGCCATATTATTCATGCCATGCATTTTTCATGTCATTTAGGTTTTAAATCATGCATTTTATGCATTCAATTTGCTGTATTTTCATGCATTTCATGTCATTGCCACATGATTTATGACTTAGACCAATCAATGGTTCAAAGTCATGCTCATTTTGAGCATCCTTGTGGAAAATTAAAGAGTTATCAAATTGATTATTCTACCTTGTGATTTTTTTTACTTAGCCAATTTTTGTTTAACTTTATAAAAATGTTAGCTACTGTTTGTGCGTCTTTTGGAGAGTCTCTAACATTTTTACTTTGATTTTTAAATGATTTTATCAAAGGCAAAAAAATGTGTTTTGGCAAAACAGTTTTTTCACCCAGTACTCCTAATTTCCTGATTTTTCTGGGTAGTCATCTTTTATCAGAAAATTAAGTCGATTGTTTCTCGTGTAGTTTTACATGTCCTGAATCTCTAGTATTTGTTTTAGATTTTTTTTGAATTTTTAAAAATAGGCTAAAAAATCGTTCTTTAGAACTCGACAGTAGAGGCAGAATTGAATTTGAAAGAAACTCATTTTTTTGTTTTGCTTAAGTTACTTAGAGGGGGCTGATTAGGAAGTTTAGCTACTGACTTAGGGTAGTTTCTAAGCCTTTTTTTAAAATCTAAAAATGATTTTAAATCTCGGGTTAAAGGTGGTCAAGTCCGGGATTTTAAACTTTGAAAATTAGAGCCATTTTAAAAAGGGTTTAGTTAAGTTTTTATTTTTAATCTAAGTTTTCCAAATTTGTTTTCAAACAATCACAAAAGTATTTTGATTTTTAGAAAATTTAATTTGATATATTCTCCTAAGGTAGCCGGATATCTTTTTAGATATACGGATTTTCTTAATTAAAGGAAAAAATACATTCTCATGAATTGTATTTTCCATATTCATGCATACTCTATAATATGTGATTTTTGCTATGATAATTTTCATGTTGTTGTTATTATTTATTATTTATATTTTAATGTTATGTTGTTTATTATATGGTTTTGAATATTTCATGATATCCTATGCTTTTTATTTAGTTATTTATTTTTTTCATATTATTTAGCATATACTATATTCATGCAGTATAGAGTTTTAAAACCCTGAGAATTGTTTCTTCCCGCACAAGTAAAATCAATGGTGCATAAATTTTTGGTAGGTCTCCCGGTGCTACAGCGTTAACCTTCCAGCGTTGCAGTGCCAACATTCCAGCACTGTAGCGCTGAGCTCTTTGGTTTTTGGATGGAATGGGTGCAGCGGCCAGTGTTGAAGCGCTAGATCCCGGCACCAGTGGCTAGCTGGTGGCCATTTCGTGCTGCTGCATCTTCTTGTCCTTGCTCAGCCGATTTGGATGAACAAACCTTATTCATTTTGGGCGAGTATATACCGTTGGAAAGCTCTTCAAATCAGCTTCAAAAGTCAAGAAGGAAGTTTCTTTGAATAAATACTTTAAAATCATGTTTTCCTTGCAACAAGTTCCAAAGGTCAAATTTGCCTTCTTGTTTTACACCAAGAATTTGATCTTTTTGAGTCCGACAATTTATTCCATCTTGTGATTGTGATTTTGTAAGCTCTTTAACATCCTAATTGTCATGTTTTTGGTTTATTCTCTTAAATATATGTGAAATTGAAAAAAAAATAACATAAGTAACCAAAATAAAAATGGAAAACATAACGAAAACTAAGAATAGAAATGGCATAAAATGTGTAATTTATGAACTTATCAAATGCCCCCACACTTAGCTTTTGCTAGTCCTCGAGCAAAAAAATAAAATAAAAACAAAGTAAGAAAATCTAATCTAATCCACTTTCGTAGGAAATCACGATGGCACTTAGCATGTGACACAAGCCTTTAAACCCCTAGGTGTCCCTAGTGGACGAGTTTAGTCTCGTGAGGGTTTACTAGGATGATACCCACAAACATTGAAAATATAAAAAAACTAAATATACTAAAATAACTACTCCTAATCCTTTTCAATATAAATTAGAGAAAATCAATAGATAGGTCTTATAAACTAGTCAATAGCTTAAAGAGTTTCACAAAGAATCATGCTTGAATGCATATGGTTTGAGTTAAGCCAACATTAACATAACATATCGCAATCAAAATAATGCACATTCAAACTTAATATCAAATTCTCATATGGAATACTCTCATGATTTTCACTCTATATAATGATGGCAAAGTATTTACACTCAATCAATCTTAAGAAAACAGTCCTACCATATGCTTGCTTGTCCACCCATTCTCCACTATTTAGAACATACAACTCTATGAATCAAGATGTTTTTATTCAAGGTTGTAGTGGGGCTATGGGGTAAAGGTAGAAAGAAAAGATGGTAAGGAAATCACAAATAATCATAGAGAATTAGTAGAGCACACAAAACTAGAGCGTATAACATCTTGTTGGCTCATATCTTCATTTTCAATATATGGTACTCCACTAAGACTTCATAATTGAATTTCAATGCACCATGTACATCCTTTCTTTTTGTTTTCCTTTTTCTCTTTTTGTTTAAATTTTGTTTCCTTTTTTTTTCCATCAATTTTTTTTCTTTTAAAAACAAGATACATGATACATCAATGCACACATGTTTGGCATTAATCTTATTATCCATCAATTATCATCCTATAAACAAATAAGAATTCCCCAAAATTAATTCTTTTAATCATCAAACTCAACATACATGAATTCCAATAACACATAAGATCTCATAACATGCTCTACTAGTCCTTTAGAATTAGGGTAGATTTTTGTTTTTCTGAATTGAAGGGTCAAGTAGATGGATTTCATGAACAAAAAGGCCTATTTTTAAGCTCAAAGGGCTTTCCAGTGAATAAATGCATTAGGGTGTAGGCAATTTGGCTTTGGTGGTATCAATCCTAATGCCTCTATCATATTCATGTCATCACATGTATCAATATAGTCTCAAAAGGTTTAATGCAAGTTCTAGAGAAACATGTAATCATGAGAGCACACAAGAAAAGAAATTGGATTGATATGCATAATGTGTCAATCATATAGGCTCAAATCTCACAAGGATGTTTATATAAGTTGATATTAAGTCTAAACATGCTTCTTTCTCAATTAACACATCATATTAACATTGGCTCATGAAAAATGATATTTCAAGCTTAATTCTCATGAAAATTCTTTTCACTGATAAACCAATTTTAGACCTACACAATTCATGTCTCATCCTTATATTGAAAGGAACTTAAAAAAAAACATAAACAAACAAAAATATTAAATAAAAAAAAAAAAAAACTCAAAACAAAACAAAATAATGAAACCTAAATAAATCTAAAAAATTAAACAAACAAATAATAAATAAATAAATAAACATAAAGTAGAAGAGAAAGGAAAGGAAAGGAAAAGAAAAGAAAGCAAATCTGATTATGGCAAGTTGGCAAAGCTTTCATCAATCGGGCTGCCTCCCAATTAGCTCTTGATTTAGTATCTTCAACCTAGCCTATACCCCTTTTTGGCTTTTTAGGATCTTTTAGCTTACGGCTCTTTCTCATTATGATTTTTGATGCATCTTTACATTCTGGTGGAAGTTTTCTTTGCAAAACGGCAGATGTATTCTCCCCCACACTTATTATCTCATCACCCTTTAGTTTGTGTTTGGTGGTGCATAGCTCTTTGAGGAATTTTGCATAGTGGGGTACTTGCTTAATGGCATCCAAAAGCTGTATGTTTACTTGTGCTTTGCGAAAGGTTTCCAGAATTTGTTTTTCATGTTCCTCCTTCTTAGACTTTGCAAATCTACCAGGAAAAGGTGGGAAGGAACATTAGTAGAAATAGGAACCTTAAAAGTTACCTTAGGTGCCGAAGTACTCTCAACATGAATTGTGGCTTCATTATCCTCAAGAGTTGAATCCCTCTTTTGTTTTGTCTCATCTTCGGGTTTTCTTTCTTTTTGTGGTGTTTCTTCAATTTGTTTCCCACTCTTCAAGGTCACGGCACTAGCATTCTCTTTTAGGTTAATCACAATTTTGGAAGGGAGTTTTCCAAATCATTGTTCTTCCAATCTAGCTATGCTACTAGCCAATTGGCTCATTTGCTTTTCCAAGCTCTTAATGGATGTTCTTGTTTCCTGTTGAAATTGCAAAGAGTTATTAGCTAAAGATTTAACTATATCCTCAAGAGATATACCTTGGGTATGATTCATATGTGGTGGCTGAAATTGATCTGGTTGTTGCGACCTTGGTTGATAGAAGCCAGGTGGATGATTGTAATTGACATAAGGAGCAACTTGTTGATGATTTCTATAATATCTAAGATTAGGATGGTCCCTTCATCCAACATTGTAAGTGTTTGAGAAAGGATCATAGTTTTGTCTTTGGAATCCTTGTTGCCCTTGAAATCCTCCTAAAGCATTGGCTTGTTCAAAATTATATTCCATGGCCATTTGTTGAACTAGGGATGTGAGATTGGCTAGTTGTCTCTCAATGTTTGATGTAACACATGCCATCTCTCCTAGCTCGGATGGAAAAGAAAATCTCAAAAAAAGAAAAAAGAAATAAAACTAAAAATAGAAAACAAAATCAAGTAACAAATAAATTAATGAAAACAATCCCCGGAAACGGCACCAAAAATTGATACACAAAATAATGTATCAATTAAATCTTTGCACTAAATTATGATTGTTATCATGTGTAATAGTAAGCAAGGATGGAATCCACAGAGATTGTTCTTAATTTATATGTTAATTGATGCTAATCTAATATTACTAAACACCTTAACTAAACTTTGGGGGGTTGAATTGTTTTGAATATGTAAAGAAAATAAGAAAACTCAAAAACAAACTAAGATTTAAAGAAACAGAAATTTAAATATAACAAATAATAATAATGATGAAAAGTATGATTAAGGAATCATTCTTTACCACTAAACATGAAATATAGTTAATAATTAGAATTATCTTTCACTCTGTTGATCTCCTCTTCTTTTTCTCTTTATTTTGTACTCCAAGACTCCTCAAAAGATGTCTAATTTGTGGCTTAAAAGATCCTTTTTATAGAGTTTTAAAACCCTGAGAACTCTTTCTTCCTGAACAAGTAAAATCAAGGGTGCATAAATTTTTGGTAGGTCGCTCGATGCTACAGTGCTAGCCTTCCAGGGCTGAGCTCTCGAGTTTTTGGACGGAATGGATGCAGTGACCAGCACCGCAGCACCAGATCCAGGTGCCGCGGTTCCAGCGGCTAGCTGGTGGCCCAATTTCGTGCTCCTGCATCTTCTCGTCCTTCCTCAGTCGATTTAGATGACCAAACCTTATACGTTTTGGGCGAGTAATATACTGTTGGAAAGCTCTTCAAATCATCTTCAAAAGTCAAGAAGGAAGTTTCTTTGAATAAATAATTTAAAATAATGTTTTCCTTGCAACAAGCTCCAGAGGTCAAATTTGCTTTCTTGTTTTGCACCAAGAATTTGATCTTTTTAACTCCGAAAACTTCTTTTATCTTGTGATTGTGATTTTGTAAGCTCTTTAACGTCCTAATTGTCATGTTTTTGGTTTATTGTCTTAAATATACTTGAAATTGAAAAACATAACACAAGTAACCAAAATAAAGATAGAAAACATAACGAAAACTAAGAATAAAAAGGACATAAAATGTGTAATTTATGAACTTATCGATAGTGATGTCGACAATTCTCTATCATATACACCGGTTGATGAAACAAATGACATATCAGAATTGCAAGCTAATTATGATCTGGCAAGCTCAATTCCATTATCAGAATTATCCACCAACTCAACTTAACCTCTGGTACATAATCTAAATTCACTAACCTTTCATGAACCAAGTCCACCTACAAATCCTATCCCATATCATGACCACAAGATCGAAAAGTGGAATCACAAAACCAAACTCCAAATATTCATCACTAGGTTACACCTTAATGGCCATCAATTGCATTCCTTCTGAACGTAAAACACTGAAATCTGCATTGCAACACCCTGGTTGGTCTCAAGCAATGAAAAAATAAGTAAGGGCCTTTATGAAACTGGAACTTGGGAACTTGTTCCACGGACTCCTGACATACATGTGACTGGCTGCAAATGGATCTATAAAGCCAAATTAAACTCTGATGGATCTTTAGAAAGGTTAAAAGCTCGTCTTGTTGCCAAAGGATATTCTCAAGTGCCAGGTTTGCATTTTTCAAAAACTTTTTCACTTGTTATCAAACCAACAACTATACGCATTGTCCTCATTGTTGCTTTAGTTTGCAACTGGGAAATAAAACAATTGGATGTGAAAAATGCCTTTTTACACAGAACATTGTTTGAACCAGTTTATATGGAACAACCACCTGGATTTCAAGATACAACTAAACTCACTCATGTTTGCCGATTCAAAAAGGCCTTGTATGGTCTTCGTCAAGCTCCCCGTGTCTGGTTTGATTGTTTCAGTCATTTTCTTCTTTCAATTGGTTTTTCTTGTAGTTCAGCTGATTCCTCTCTTTTTATTCGACCAACAATTCATGGTACACTTTTATTACTAGTATATGTAGTTGATATTATACTCACTGGTAGCAATACTAGCTTTTTTTGGATAGTTTTATTAAAGAACTTGGTGTAGCATTTTCTATGAAAGATCTTGGTTACATACTTTATTTTCTTGGTGTAGAGATGCATCGGTTCTCTCAAGGGCTTTTTCTCAACCAAGCAAAGTATGCCACTGAGTTACTTGAGAAGGCACAAATGGTTGACTGCAAGCCAATAACTACTCCTATGGTTACTAATATTCAACCATCTTTTAAGGAATTATTTCAAGATGCTCATCATTACCGTAGCATTGTTGGTGGCTTAAAATACTTGACATTTACTAGACTAGACATCACCTATAATGTCAATTATGTTTCACAATTCATGCATTCTCCTACAAAATTTCATTTCCAACTTGTTAAAAGAATCTTGCGTTATGTTAAAGGAACTATTACATCTGGTATTCGACTTCTATCTAATACTACACTTGAGTTGTATGCTTTTTCTGATGCTGATTGGCAGGTTGTCAAATCACTAGGCCACCAACTTCTGGATATTGTACATTCCTTGGTGGGAATTGCATTTCTTAGAGTTTTAAAAAAAAAAAAAAAACCCTACAGTCGCTCGTTCTAGTGCAGAAGCAAAGTATCGCGCTTTAGCCTCAAGTACCGCCGAACTTACTTGGATTTCTTTTATCCTTCGAGATATTGGTCTTTACATGCAACAATCAGCCACTCTCTTTTGTGATAATATGTTAGCGCTTCATATGACTATTAATCCTGTTTTTCATGCCCGGCCGAAACATATTGAGATTGACTATCACTTTGTAAGTGAGAAGGTTGCCTTAGGCTCTCTTGTAACTTGATTTGTCTCTTCAAGCAATGAAGTGGCAGACATTTTTACTAAGCCTCTATCTCGAGCCTGCTTTGAGGATTTGCGAGTCAAACTTGGACTCTGGAGTTTCCCTGTGTCTAGTTTGAAGGGGACTATAGGAAGAGATAATCTGCCCATCACCCTTGCCTCAATTAACTCAAGCAAAGACAAGAAAAAAAACAGCAGCCACAGATTAAGCCTCAATTAACTCAAGCAAAGACAAGACAAGAGCAACCACAGATTAAGCTCTCATGTCTAACGGTCACCAAAATATTTGGAGTACGTAGTGATAGCCTAAAAGATATCCATGACAGATTCCACAACCCTTGATTATTGTAAAGTATTCAAAACTCATATTTTGTATTTAATTCTTTGTCAAAAATTCCAATTCTACTAAGAAAACTTCTTCATGTACTGCACTCTATTTTTTTTTGTATAAAGGAAAGACAATTTCTTAAGGACTCACGAAAACTTTGTGAGAACCTATAATTCTATCTTCTTGTTAAAATTTCTACATTTCCCTCTCAGGATCATTTTTAGTTTTTTATAATTTCATTTAAAAATAAATATGTTTATTAAATTAGTTTATTAAACCTGATTAATAATAATTTACTTGTTTTTCTAATATTTTATATTTAAAATTTTTGGGTATTAAATATTTATAATTTTGAAAATTTATATTTGCAGATAAACATATAGATGTATGTAATGTAGTATATTTGCATGTGTATATAATATATATTTTATTAAAGAACTTGAAAATGAGTTATATATATGAAAAAATATTTGAAAATATCGATAAACTCGAAACAATACATCAAAATACATCGATACCGATTCGTACCAATATCAAAACAAAAGCTTCATCCATTTGTAAAGTACTGACTATCTTGATTTCATCTCTACTAAGCAAGTTGGTTTAAATCCTGAAAAATAACATTATAAGTAATCCTAGAATGCGTCTTATACTCAAAGAATTATATTCTAATATCCTTTCATCCAAAAGTTTTAAAGAAAAATGTTTTGGTATAATGAAGTGTCACTAAAATTACAAGGTCATTAGCAACAATATTAGCACAGCATTATTAATCGATGTGAATTCAAGTACAAGTCCATATCTTGGCAGGTTATAGTAGTAAGTCAAATGCTAAAGTGCAAGAAACTTGAGATTTAAAAAGATTGGTCTGCTTCTTAATAACAAAATATAATCTCCGTTATTGTTCAAAGAATTTATTTCCCTGCATAAATGAGCTATATAGAAATCAACTATTACCCAAAAACATTTAAGTATCCTAAAAAGAAATCCCCAAAAAACTTTTTTTTCTCCAAAAGAGGCTGCTAAAAAACTTTAACCTCTCCCCACTATACTTGGCAAGAATTTTCATTATTTTTTCTTTTAAAAAGTATATTCACCGCTCTTAGATTTGATAGAAAATATACTTACCTTTTTTAATTTGAAAAACATCCATTTACCTCCCTAAGATTTGGCACAAAATACACTAATCCCCTAAGGTATTATTTCTAAGTTAATTTTAAATGAAAAGATAAATATACCCTTTGTTAATTATTAATCATTTTTTGTTTTTGTTTTCATTTTTTTTACTCAAAACTTTTTTTTACTACAAAATTATCTTTAATTACTGTCAAGTTAAATTCTAATTAAATTATATTCTAATTCAAGTATATATGTTAAATATTTTAAATTTATGTCAATATGGATTGGTTCAGTTGGTTGAGTATTCATTAGCGTCTTAGCAAGTACCAGGGTTCGAATCTCACCAGCAGTTCCACTTGGTGGGTGATTTGCAAGTACCACTGTTAGCCCTCTTTGAGGCATGTGGCATGTCTTGACTCTGGACTGAGTAGCCTCCCCTCACCTAAACTTTTTTGTACCAAAAAAATTATTTTAAACTTATCTTTAATTCAATTATATATATTAACTTTGGTATTATTATTTAAAAATAAATAAATTGCCGTTATTTAAAAAATTTTAATGATAAAAATTATTAAAATAAAAAATAGACACAAAAAATAAAAAATGATCGTATTTTTAATATTTAAAGTAAAATTTGAATCTAACATAATGCTACCATAGTTTATTTTCAAGAGATAGTGTTTTCCAAAGTAATAGGGGTAAGTTTATTTTCAATAAAATTTTTTCTTTAAATTGGGGATTAATTTAAATTACCAAATTTAAAACCGACTTTTTACTGAGACTTCAGATAATACACGATTAATAAGGTACCGTTTTATACGGGCGTTGTGGGGGTGCTAATACTTCCCCGCACGTAACCGAGTCCCGAACCCGATTCTTCGATTTTTTGTGGTTTATAACTCAAACTTGAAATTGGTTTTAAAAAATGTTTTAATTAATTTTAAAATGTTTCACAAAACCGATTTTAATAGGTGGCCGATCACACCTAGCAAAAAAGATTGGTGGCGACTCTATTTTTTTTTTCAAAATCATTTTCAAAACCTTCATTTTTAAAGAGGAATTAAGTTGATTTTTCCTCGATTTTTTTTTTAATATCATACTTAACGAATATAAAGTCTTGCGATGAAACTTATTATGTTATTTTTTAGGTTGGGACACCATAAATATATGTTTCTCAGACATATTCCAATTTTTTTAAAGGGTACTTCTAACATTTTGTTGAACACAAAATGTGCAGATAATTGACCTCATTTTTTTTAACCTTTCTGACAGTAGGTGGAGAAAGATTGCAAGAATAAACTCATTGAATCGTTCAATATTTCATCAAAGTATCACATTATTCATACAGTAATGATTTGGCAGAGTTCACTCTAACAGAAGTTACAGAACATGCCAATCTTTGTTTCCTGGCACGATGGATGAGAAAATAACAAAAGAATAAGAAGAGAACTTCTATTAAGTAACAGTACCTCGACAATGGCTTCACAATGCAAATTCATCAGCATGTTGTTAGCTATATCAACTGCGGCACTGGAATCTTATCGCAAATGAAAAGACCAAAAAGGAACAAGAACCGTTTCAGGCCCACCACTAGTTGCCACAACCAGAGGTGGCAAACGGATAGGTTCGTATTAGGTTGTCATTGCATTCGAGTTATTTTGGGTTCGGAATTTCGGATTCATTTCGGATTCGAATAATTTCGGGTTCGAATATTTTCGGATTTGGATAATTTCAGATTCGAGATTTTTCAGGTTTCGATAATTTCGAGTTCTGGCTATCTCGAGGTGTGGCCATTCAGATACAAGCTTTTTCGAGTTTGAATTATTTCGGGTTAGGATCGGTTCGAGTTCGGGCGGGTTTAGACGGATTCCAATAATTTTGAAAATTTATAAGCTACAAATATTTTTTTAATTTCGAATGTAATAATTAATTGTATTTTTTACATAATGACAAAAATACTAAAATTAAAAATTATTCATATAAAAATATATAATAATTTTATTTATATATTGAGTATCAATATTTGTTTTTGAATATTGTCCATTATTTTTGGTACAGTATCTTTTAAATTCAAATAAGAATTAAATATATAAGTTCGATATATCTACTATAGTATGAATAAAAAAGAATTTATACATTTTGATATTTCTTATTATTTTACAATGATTATATACTAATATATTTTTTTAGTTTTTATGATATTTAGTAATACTATAAAAAGTAATAGTAAAAAAAATCATTGAGATACATTTATAAAAAAAAAAATTATTAGAATGAAACAAGTTATAAATAAAACTCACTAAATATTTATATAAATGATTTTTTACTCTTAACCACTCATTTGACTTAGTCACTTATTCCAACAAATTTTAATTTTAATTTTTTCGTTTTGCTTTATTATATTTTTTGTCATTGTATTATAATTTTTTTAACATTATTTTAAATTTTCAAGAATTTTTTCTTTTATTTATAATTTTTGATTTGCACATAATTAAAAACACTGATATAACAATATTAGATCTAATTGTATACACTTAATGGACCAAATATTCAATTAAAATTTTAAATGTAGACACTAAAAGAGTACCATTTAATTAGTTTAACCATAATAATTAATACTTAAAAATTTTAAAAAATCATTATATGTAAAAGCTAATTTATATAGTATTGAATAATTTAATAGTTAATCATTTTGATTTTAACATTAGATATAGTCAACTAATCTTATAATCGATTAGTAATTATCCAATTATAATATTGAATAATAGACATTATTAAAAGAGTATCAATTATCATACCAAAAATACTTAATATGAAGATTAATTGGTCAATATTTAGCTTATCCTTAATAATTAGAAACTATAGGATACTATAATGTGTAAAAACTAGTTGATATAGTATTAAATTATTTTGACATTTACGAATAAATAAATGCCTTAGCATAGAAAACAACTTCATATTAGTGTAATACATGTAATCAATCAATTAGTTTGTTTAGTATCAATTAAAGTTTGTAACAATAAAAAATCATAATATTTAAAATTATTTAATATAAAGTTAATAATAATATTTTAATTTTAATTTGTTTAAGAAATAAGATATTTAAATTAATTGTATTAAAATTATTAGTAATATAGTGTACCTATAAATTATATTTTAATTTAACATTAATAATTAATTTATTTTTTAATAAATATTAATAAATCAATTCAATCAAAATAATTTTTCTTTTATTTATATTAAAATTGAAATGAAAAATACAAAAAAATTAAGAAAACAAATTAACAAAAAAAAAAAATAATAATAATGGGACGCGGGATATGAAAATGAAAACAAAAAAAGCCCTCCACACTCCAACAAGAAGTCAACAGGAAGGCAAAGCTAATAGGCTATCAGTATGAAAGAATCAAACTTTTCTTATTTTACACGCTACGCAAAGCCTAAATCCCTAATTGCCTTCTTTTCTAATTTATTTCCTTTGTTCTCTGGTTTCCCATGCCCCCTTTTATTTTCTAAAACTTCAAATCTCCAGCGGTTGAACGGTGCATTACAGATTCAAAGTCAGAGATAATTTATTGAGGTAGAGATATTTTGAAAATTTCAAGCTTCCTTCAGATTTATTCCGTCTTTTTGCTTATTTGTTGATACCGAATTTGCCTATTATATATTTTTTTCCAATAAATATTTAAGCAAAATTTATATAGAGTTTGGGTAAATAAATTTTAACAAGTTTATGGGTTTAGACACTTTTGTGTTAAAATACAAATTTATATCTAAATAGCACTATTAGCTAGACAACATGGACTACCAAACACAAATTAAAGTATTTTTATAGTAATAACTCGAGACTCTAGTGTTTCATTCGTCTTTTACTATGGTAAATACCTTGGGAATGTGGGGGTTACTTTTTTTTTTTTTCAGGAATATGTATGAATTTGATTAGGTTACTGAGGATGGCATGCTTAACAAACTGAGCAGTTTCTCCCCTGATAATAATGACTTTGAAGCTGTGAAGTAGCTTTGTTGCAGCATTGCCAATGAATTTGATATTTGATCTCAAAGTTTTTTTATACATGTTTGATGACACGCTTTATAGTAATTTAATACTATATACGTTGAACTGTATTGACATTAAAATCTTGTTTTACTGAGCGTATGTGTCTTAATTTTAACTTTTTGCATTTTTTTTTTTTGTAGATACAAACATAAGAACCAACTCTAATGGTAATGATGACTCTAACATCATAAAATGTTCCTTAATACCTACTCTTGCTTCTAGTTCTTCAAAGGGGCAAAACAAATCCAACGTTTGGACTGTTTTTGTTAAGCTTGATCCTGAGGAACAACTAGTATATCAAATGAGACACAAAGATACCAAAGAAAGAGCTCAATGCAAGTTTTGTAAGATTGTTATGATTGGAGGATCTTATTCAGGTACGTCTACTATGCTTCTTCATATGGAAAAATGTACAAAAATAGATATTCCTATTAAAGATGGAGGTGGAAGTAAGAAAATAGATCCATTTGTTGCTCGTGAAATGATAGCTAAATTTTTATTGCCCATGGATATCCATTTAAAGTTGTTGAGGATGTTAAACTTAGAGCTTTTCATTCATATTTGAATAGTTCTTTCAAACCCACTTGTAGGAATACTTGTAAGGCTGACTACTTGAAACTACAGAATTGTAGACACCTAATTTTCTCCGGACCCCTAAATAAGGTACGTTTCTTCTACGAATCCATCTTTCTAAATTCACTCTATTGTCATGGTTCAATGGCCTTACCATTTGGGTTCGTTAAAGTGGACAAAACCAAAATTGAGCAAAAGTCAAAGGGAAAAAAGTCAACTTTTGAAAATCAAGATCGAAATTGAAAATCGGATGTTAGAAAGGAAATCTTGATAATTGGAGAGCCACAATTGAAGATTAAAGGCGAAATTGAACGAGGAAAGTAAAGAGAAGTGGTGTAGGGACTAAATTGAGAAAAAATCAAAAGGTTGAAATTAAAGGTGGAGAAACAAAAATGAGATGACAAGGAGCTTAATTTGGACAAATTAAAGATGATGAAAATGGAATATGAGACAATTGGATTAAAGAATGGTGAGATTTAAGGAGTGAAACAGTGGATGGACTAAATTGAATAAATTGAAAGTTCAATTTCAAGGAAAAATTTGAAATTGGAAGAAGTTGAAAGTTCAATTGAAATGAGAATCAATGAAGGAATGGATTTGAAGAGATCAATTACAAAGATAATGAAAGAAGAATCAATTTGAAGAAGAAATTGGAAATGGAGGGACTAAATTGCACAATTTAAAAGTTTGGAGTTGTAGAGAAGGGTGCAATTGAAAAGAAAATTGGTTTGGAAATGATGGAGGGATGAATAGGGAATAAATGAAAGTTGAAGGAAAGGTATGAAAATAACCCAAGGTAGAAGTTGTAGTAAAATGAAGAATGAAGGCCATTTTGGAGAAAACATAAAGGGGCATTGTTGTAAATAAGTGGATAAGTGGGAGAGAGAGGGAGCAAGAAGTACATGACATGGCAAGCCTTGGCCAATAGGATTGATACTTGGCCCTAGAGATGGCAATGGAGTAGGACGGGGGCGGATTTTGCAGTATCCGCCCCCACCCCCGCCCCGCCATAGCACTACTCTGCCCCGCCCCGCTCCGCCATGGATGTTGAAATTTCAATACCACTACTACCTCCATGGATGTCAGTTACATCCATAACCGCCTGGCTTCGCTCCATTCAATATTTATTAATTATTTTTATTTTTTTCAAATAATAAAGCATTGTAAAAAAAATTTAAATATAAATTCAATATAAACATGTTTCTAATCTAGGAAGAGAAAAAAATAAAGTATTAGGTTTAGGTTTTTAAAAAAATAATAAATAATAAGTTTAATTATATTATTTTATTATTCTTTTAAAAGCTAAATATTTAAGGATAAAATTATAATTTCAGTATTCGGGGCAAGGCGGTGCGGAGCAGACAATTACCACAACTGCTCCATCACCGATTTTCAAACAAAAAAAACCGCACCGCCTCGCTCCACCTCCATTGTTCAAAAAAAAAAAATCTCTCCATTCTGATCGGTTCGAAATCCATCAGTCGGATTGGGTTTTGCCACCCCTACTTGGCCCCCAAGATTAGAAGGGGGACCATTTGGAAAGGGGGACTACTTGAAAGATGAGATCTTGGAGGGAGGGACCATTAGGAGCATGAAAAAAAGATGAGGACATTTTGGCCTTCCATACCATTCGGCCAAGGCATGAACAAAAGGGCACAAGGCAACCCTTCATGACAATTCGGCTTTTACCATTGTAAGGGAGAAAAAGTTTGAAATTTCACTAAGGAGAAAAGGAAAGGAGGAAAAATGAAGGGCTTTGAGGTTTTCTTAAAAGCTTTACTAAGGTAGTTTATGATATTCTCTTCTTGCTATTTTACTTTCCTTTTAAAAGTTCTTCTTCTCATTGATTTTTTTTTTTTTTTCATTTTCATTTTCTTTATAAGATATTGAGGTTTTCAAGAGATTTTTCAAAAGCTCTTCTTCTTCTTCTTTTTTACAAAACTACAAAGTTTGCAAAACTTGTTCCTCTTTCTTTTCATGTTGGCCGAACCTAGAGGCCTTATTGTGCTTGTGTTTGCTTCATGCTTCTACTTGCTATTTGATGTGGGTTGGTCTATTTGTTGGGTTACTCCGAACTCATGCTTAAACTTAAATTATCAGAATAGTGCAGTGGAAGTAAACAAAGAAGCACCAGAAGTACAACAAGATCTATGGTTTGCGTTTTACATAGGTTTATAGCAATTAAAACAATTAAATCACCCATATGATTTAGAAGTTACCTACTTAAGATCTTGGAACCTTAAGTTGCAGATCCAAACAGCAAGTGTCTTTCGACTCCAAGATCTACAAGGTTTCGAATCCAGCAAGATCACTAGAAGCACAGTTGTCCTTTCTCTAAAGCTAGTCTTCACGAACAGTTGATGAATCCTTCTCCAAGGTATGGTGATTCACTTATGCTAGCAAGTTGATCCTATGGTCACAATCAAAAGATCTATATATGGTGTTTATCTCTCAAGACTAATCTCACCAAGAAGGTATGAGAAACGGCAAGACAAACACCAAGACACAGAGGCTGAGGCAACAAGAGAATCTCACAGGGAGGTGGCGATTTGGTGTTTTTGCTAGGGAAAAGTTTTCTTCTTGAAACTAACTTTCTCTCAAAGCAAAATCAGAATGTACCAAGTCTAATAGCTCTCCTCATATGCGGCTACAGCAAGAATATATCACATATATTCAAGTGCTAACCTTGACTACTCTCCCTAGGGTGGCCGACCAGTAGTAGTTTCTTGCACAAGGCTTTCATTAATCCACTAGGACTTAAACAGTTTAATTCTAAGAGGGATCAGTAGGCCAAATATACTTACAAGTAGTAATACTGGTCCAATAACCTTAATGCCTTAAGTTGGGCCAACCATCCTTAGTGGACAGTTTTAAATTAGAATAGTCTTAACGGACCCATTTTAATTTTTTCATGCATACTATTGGATAGATCAATAACTAAACAAAAGTAATTTAATTCTCAATTAAATTTCTTTCTCCTCATGAACAATTCATGACATTGATCTATTAATATCATTACATGACATTAATCCAATATAGCATAGCCATTCGAATACCACTTTGTACATCTCAATATCAAAGTCGCCAATACTTGTCTTCATAAGACTAGTTGGGTCTTCTTGTTTCATTAAGACATCATCTTTGGGTTTCTCAAATCTCAATTATGTCTTAATCAATCTTAATTGAACTCTTCAATTAAGTCGACATAAATATTTTATTCCATTAAGTTTTACCTCAATAGAATACCATGTTTAATCCATACATTACTGTCCTTATGTGTGTGACCCATTAGGTTCCCAATATGTTGCTAATGAACATAAGTTAATCTCATTAACCTATCTTCATAGATCAAGAGCGGGATCTAGCAACCCATCATGACCACCCAAATATTGTGAAGTCAGTGTGACCTTTTAGAAACCTTTCAGCAAACAGCCTATCAGTGTAATACGGCCCTTTCACCAAATATCCCGGATAGCGCATGAGCATGGTGCAGTATCTACTCATGATCAATCCATATTAGTTCTTCATAACTTATGATTAACCTTATGAATTTAGAGAAACAGTTTTCTCCTAAATCAATCATGCTTTGGCCAAAAACTTAATCAAGTTAACTGAAGTCAAGAACAAAAGAGATGTCTCTATTATCACTAGGAGTGGTGAATCCTCTTTGGATCACTCATTCATCTTCGTATGGTTCATATCATACCCAATACCACCTTACCATATGCATCCCTTCTCGGGACCCGTTCGTGATGGAATTAAAGAATGACAATCTCTATACAAGATTACCTGGTATCACAAGTTTGAGGACTAATTTACACGACTGGTACTAGAGAATATTACCATAGACACTAGAGTGATATTACCAAATGTAGTTCTCATAGTAGGCCATGTTCAGTGAAGTTGTTCAACAGAAAAGCACCTATATTTTATCGCAAGTATTCCATACTTCAACCTATGAGATCGGCTGCTTACTTCATAAGAATGCTTAATGATAACTCTAGGAAATATAGTTATTTTGCCACCTTTTATGCATTCAAATCGGCGAAGTCCTTGAGATTTTTATTTGGATTTGATTAGTTTTAGATGTTTTTAGATTAATTTTATTTATCCATTTCATGTTTAAAATAGTTATTTATTTAGTATTTATGTGTTTTATAGGTCCAAAGTGAGAAGGAGCTTCGAGGTGCAAAACGAAGAAAAATGGTGCAAAGCAACGTGTAGGCAGATTCGACCTCTAGAGCTTGTTTCTAGAAAACCATGAACTTAAAGTCTTTATTTTAGAAAACTTGACTTTTGAAGCTGACTTCCTTATCCTTCCAACGGAAGTTTACTCGTCCAAATCGGACAAGATTTGCCCATCCAAATCAGCCGAGGAAGTGCAAGAAGATGACAGAAGCGAAGTGCAGCAAACCGAGAAGGTTGGCATTGCAGAGTCAGCGCTACAGCACTGCCCATAGCGGGAAAAAAACGTAAAAGAAGCCTGCAGTTACCTGATTGCTTGCACGCGAAGTTTCTAACTCCAGGGGTCTAAGGCACTATAAATAGGACTCTTTAAGGATGAAATAAAGGGGATTTGGAGTTCTAAAAACCTAATTCTCTTAAGAGGAAAGTAGCCACTGATAACTCGTATAATTATATAGTTCTTAGTTATGTTTTATTATTGTTTTGTGTCAAATACGAGTTATTATTGCTTAGTCTAATTGTGTTTATGATATTTTATATTTTTATGTAATTTGGTGTTTTTCACGAGTTTCTTTGAGTGGTTTCAGATTACTAGGTTAAATCAAGAATTAAGGGCAAATCCAGTTCAGTTCCAGTTCCGACACCTTTTGCCATATCCGCTATATCTGGAGTTTCACTGAAGCAATAAGGCTGAATTATTACAGTGCAAAGTTAAGAGGCATATCTATCTTTTTCATGTTTTACACTTCTTGAAACGGAGTCGTTTTCCCTAGCGAAATCGACCATCAAGTTGGCTGATGTGCAATGACGTCTGTGCTGACCTGTTTTGGTATTTTGACCATATCTTCCGATCCACATGAGCAAATGATCTGATTCCAACGGCTATGGATCCGTAACTGATAGGGGTATATATTTCTAGAAGACCATTTGATCAGATCGAGCCTCCAACATTGACAAAATCGACCATCAAGCTGGCTGATCAGAATTGTCATACAACATGACGAAAATTGTTAGAAAAATGCACCCACCTATTATACCTACCTTTGAAATTTATAAAGCTTGTCTCTTGTCATTTAGCTCTCCAAAATGTGTATAAATAGAGGGTCTTGGATGAGTATTAGGATACATTATACATTGGTAGGATATTAGCCATTGTAATAAAATTCTCTAAGTTTTCTTCTTTTTTCCTTTCTCTAGTTTTCTTTTGCTTTATTTACTTATGTTTCTTACATTTCTTTTCATTTTATTCATATCTAGTATGTGTTGCTAATCATATTGTTGAGGTGATGAGGTGAAGCTTTTGGTAAATGCTAAGGTTAGTCTCTTAAACATGAGCTAAAATGAATCATCATTTATAAACACTAGTATAGATAATATTTTCTTTTGGTTTAAAATCATACTTGCAAAATAAGGATCTTGATTCATTATTGACAATGAAAATGGCACAGTAAATGCTTGGTTTCATAACCTTGATTTGTTGTAGACATATACCTTGGCATAAGGAATGCTTGGACTCTTTTTATGAGTTTTGAGGATACCAAATGAACATAATATCATATACTATGGACGTTAGACAATTTGGACTGAATTGCTAAACCTTCCGATTGGAACCTCTTTTATGTGTGGATTTCAATTGTGTAATAAAACAAGATTAATCTTAGCATAACACCAAGAGTGGATTCTCTAACCTCAACATCTTTTCTTATTGTTTTTTATATCTTGTTTAATTTCTTTTATATTTTGTTTATTTTATTCTCTAATATCTTGTTTATTTTATTTTGTTGTTGATTCCCTAATATCTTGTTTACTTTCTTTGTCTTATATATTTATAAACTTATACTTACTAATACGCTTCCCTGTGGTTCGACCTCGGACACCCGAGAATTTATTACTTGAACATAACCTGCATCTGGGTTTACAACTCTTAATTGAGTCTCCATCAAGTTTTTGGCGCCGTTGCCGGGGAGGCAATACTAAGTATATAAGTTTATAAGTATATTTATTTTTATTGGCTGGTTATACCGCCTAATTTGTATATTAACTTTGTTTTATGCTTGTTTGGCGACGTGATTTTAGATCTTGTCGTTTAGTTAGATTTTATTGTGAAACTTTTTCAGGTAATCTTTCTAATACAACTCCTACCATGGCTGACAATGAAAGTGTTCATGCTGAAGATGAGAACAGACAAGTACGCACCATGCGTGACTACTTGCAACCAACTCGAAGCTCATCACCCTCTTGTTTTATTTTAACTCTCAATGCAAACAACTTTCGTTTTAAACCAGGTATGATAGCTTTGCTTCCAAATTTCCATGGGTTAGAATCGGAAAGTGCTTACTCGTTTCTAAAAGACTTCGAGGATGTATGTGTCACCTTTAATGACCAACAATGTACAAATGAAATTGTCAAGCTAAAATTATTTCCTTTTTCTTTAAAAGATAAAGCAAAAATTTGGCTTCATAATTTAAAACCAAGGTCAACTGGCACATGGCAAGAATTACAAACTGAGTTTCTAAAGAAATTTTTCCCAGCACATAAAACTACTGCTTTGAAAAGACAGATTCAAAATTTCAATCAAAATCACAATCAAAATGAAGCATTTTTTCAGTGCTGGGAGCGTTTTAAAGATTTGTTAAGTTCTTGTCCACATCATGGTTTTGAAAAATGGCGTCTTATTAGTTTCTTTTATGAAAGTTTAACTCCCGAAACTAAACAATTTGTTGAAACAATGTGTAACGGTGAGTTTCTAGAAAAAGAACCTGAAGAAGCCTTTGACTACCTAGACCATTTGGCAGATAACTCTCAAGCCTGGCACACAGATAATTCCTCTGAAAGTTCCAATAGATCTAATCTTTTTTCTAACAGAGGTAAATATCATTTTAGTCAAGAAGATGAGATAAAAGCTAAAGTAGCTAATTTGGCTAGAAAGATTGAAGCCATGGAACTTAGAGAAGTAAAAGAAGTCAAAACGGTTAAAAATGAAGAAAGTTGTGGAATTTGTGAAATCATGGGACACCCCACTTCTGAATGTCCAAACATTCCCATTCTTAAAGAAGCGTTGCATGATCAAGTAAATTCCATAAACACATTTAAAAAGCCTTTTCCTTCTCCTTACTCTGAAACGTATAACCCTGAATGGAGAAATCATCCCAACTTCAGTTGGCGGAATAATAATCATGTTCAGGTACCACAATCTCAAAAGTCGGGCAACACTTTTTCCTATCAACCTTCACGTGTACAAACCTTGGAAGAGACATTGCAAGCATTCATGCAAACACAAGCAAATGTGAATAACCAAACTTCACAGGACATCAATGAGATCAAAAACACCTTGTCCACATTGACAGCTTCATTACGCACTCAAGAAAAAGGTAAGTTTCCTGCTCAACCTCAGCCTAACCCTTCTACTCAATGTTTTGTTTCTTGCTCCAATGAAACTCAACAGGAAAATGTCAGTTCTATCACAACTCTTCGAAGTGGAAAGGCAATTGGCAAAAACATTCCATCAAAAGACCAAGATCCTCCTTCCCCTCCGAAAAGTAATGGTAAGGATGATGGTAAGTCTGAACTTCTTGAAAATTTGGACAAAGAAAAAGGTATGCATCCTGCTCCTTTTCCTCAAAGGTTGCAAACAATAAAGAGTTTGAATCAAAATGCAGAAATTTATGAACTTTTCAAACAAGTTAAGATTAACATTCCTTTATTGGATGCAATCAAACAAGTTCCATCTTATGCTAAATTTTTGAAGGACATGTGCACAGTTAAAAGGAAACATAATGTACAAAAGAAAGCATTTCTGACGGAAAGTGTGAGCTCAATCATTCAGCACCTTACTCCACCAAAATTCAAAGATCCTGGATGTCCAACAATTTCATGCATCATTGGAAACACTAGAATAGAACGTGCATTGCTTGATCTTGGTGCTAGTGTTAATCTTTTGCCTTTTTCTGTTTATCAACAGTTAGGTTTAGGTGAACTCAAGGAAACACCTGTTACACTTCAACTAGTTGATCGTTCTGTAAAAATTCCTCGAGGGATAGTTGAAGATGTTTTGGTTCAAATTGATAATTTTTACTTCCCTGTTGATTTTATTGTTTTGGACACACATCCTGTTTCAAATCCAAATGTTCAAATTCCTGTTATATTAGGCCGTCCATTTCTTGCAACTTCTAATGCTCTGATAAATTGCAGGAATGGTATTTTGAACATTTCTTTTGGAAATATGACTTTAGAATTAAATGTGTTCAACATTTGCAAGCAACCTGGTGATGATTCAGAAGTACATGAAGTGGATTTCATTGAAGAACTTGTTCATGAACATCTCACCACTACCACATTCCATGATCCTTTAGAAGCTTATTTAATTGAATGTGAGCTTGATAATGCTTCAGAAATTTCACACACTGATTCTTTGTTAAATTCTTTTCAGGATAAGCATCGTTGGAAACAAAAGTTTGAGGAACTCCCATCACTCACAAATGTCACTGTACCATCAACTATTGAACCGCCGAAGCTGGATTTAAAACCATTGCCATCCGAGCTAAAATATTCCTTTTTGGGAAAAATTCCTTCTCAATGGAGCCCCCAAGATAAAAGGAAGTTTCTGAATGAGGTAAAGAAGTTCTACTGGGATGACCCTTACTTGTTCAAATATTGTCCTGATCAAATTTTTCGAAGATGCATTCCCGACAATGAGGTAAGTAGTGTAATTAAGTTTTGTCATTCCGAGGCATGTGGTGGTCATTTTTCATCAAAGAAAACTGTTGCAAAAATTTTACAGTGTGGATTTTACTGGCCAACTTTATTTAAAGATGCATATGAGAATTCTAAAATTCATAAAGAAAGAACTAAAGCCTTTCATGACAAGTTAATTTCAAGAAAAACATTTGATGTTGGGCAAAAAGTTCTACTTTATAATTCTAGACTTCACATATTTCCTGGTAAGTTGAGATCAAGATAGACTGGCCCATTTGTGGTTAAGCATGTGTATCATTATGGAGCAGTTGACATTGAGAATCCTCAAAATGGTAACGTATTCAAGGTAAATGGACAAAGACTCAAACTCTTTTTGGAAAATCATGTTACTCAAGAAGAGGTTGTTTTTTCTTTCTGATCCTTGTTTTGAAAATAACTAGATGTAAATATAATTTTTTTTAACCCCGATTAAATGGCGGATAACGGTACTCCGTGATTATTTAAGTCGGTCCCATCAGCTACCCACAAAACTGATATTGTATATAAATTTCTCTTTCAATTTCTCTTTCATTTTATATTTCTTTTTTCTTTCAGGATTGATGATATTCTCACAAGATTGCAGAAACGATTTCCTCCTTTTCCTCGAAATATTTTACTGAAGCTTTACCAAGTTCGATTTGAAAGATTAAGAATGCTTATGCACAAAGGGATTCCTGAAGACATACGTTGGATAATTGAAGCCAAGGTACGTGAAGATGAATATCTTCCTGTTTTGCATTTACCAGGTACAGGTAGAAGCACTTTTGCAAAGAAGCGACGAGCAAAGCGCATGAGTTCAAATTGCCACAAATGTGCACGATGGACGTGTAACGGTAAATGTCGTTCTATTGGGATTCCGTCCTCTAATCGAGATGATAAAATTGAATTCATTAAGGATGGACTGAGTAAGGAAAATTTGGGTAATATCCAACTTTCTCTTGAGACGCATCCTAGTGGAGACGTACAAAGAGAAATTCTTGATTTATGGCCGCAATTCCAAAGGGAATGGCAACATCTTGGGAATCTGATGTTAAAAGACCCTGTTTGCCAGCTTGTAAGAAAACTGGATGGGAAGCATATCCTCGACTCATAGAAGGCGTTTAAGCCGTTTCTGGACGTAAAACCAGAGGAAGATGTGAGCCACAATCACAACTACAATAAATGACTTCTCAGCTTTTGGTTTGATTTGCAATAACTTCATTTCGGTTTAATTTACGTGTTGTTCGATTTGTGTAATTATTCTTGTTTTTTTTTTTTTTGCATTGGTCTTTTACGGTTGATTTTTCTTCTCTTTTTGATTTTCTTCCTGAAATCACGCAAAAATCTTTTGTTAGGTTAACATTTTCTTCTGACAGGTCAAATACACTTTCGGCGACATTATTACTCTTGTCTGATTCATTACTCAGTCCTCTATATATTACACCATGTACTCATTCTCTTTCAGGCACTTGAAAAAAAAAATGGAAAGTACTTCGTCCCAGCGCATTAAAAAAAATTTGTGTCTTTGGAGGTGCTTATCCAGGGAAAAATAACATATTCGCTGATGAAGCCATAAGAGTTGGAGTAATACTTGCCCAACAAAAGATCCAGTTGATTTATGGAGGCGGTAGTACGGGTTTAATGGGAGCAGTCGCTACATCAGCACACGCCGGAGGAAGTCCAGTTCTAGGAATCGTGCCAAAACTATTCACAGGTTTTTGTGGACCTACCGTGGGTAAGGAAATACAAGTCTGGAGTATCCCTGAACGGATAACAATCATGTACCATTCTGCCGATGCATTCATTGCTTTACCAGGAGGTCTGGGTACATTGGAAGAAATAGCTTGCGTGGCTTCTTGGTCATCTTTGGTCACAAATAAGAAACCCATTGGTTTGCTTAATATTAATGGTTATTTTAGTAATTTGCTTTCATATTTAGATAATGCTGTGGATAATGGATTCATGTTTTCAGAGGCAAGGAGAACCATAATTTCTGCTACAACCATTGAAGATTTACTCAAAAAGCTCCAAGCTTATGAGTATTTATCTGCTACGGCTGTTTCGCAAACGCTCGGAAAAAGAAAAAGAGATATGGACGAGCAAGGAGTGGATTGCACTCTGTCTTTGTGACATTATCTAACATTTTGTTTGTTGTGTCTCAGTTATAATAAGTGGTTAGCAACCTCTGCAGGTAATATCTCCTAAATTCTACCTTTAGTAGGGGGTAAGGGACATATTTTGCTAATTTAAAAAAAAAAAAATTTGATGTGTTTTAAGCCATTTAGAAGTATTCATTCTGAACAAGGTCTGAGTAAGGGAGACTTGAGACATACCTTGTCAGTTTGATTTTAATCTTTTTATGTTTACTTGTTAATTTTTGTTTAGTATTTTAGGATTAATTAGGTTGCATGAGTTTGTTTTGTTTTGAGTCTTAGTTATTCCTATTCTTATGTTATTAGTTCTTTTCTCTTACACATGATTCTTTCATTTGGGTTAATAGACTTACATTGAGGACAATGTAAGAATTAAGTGTGGAGGGAACGATTTAGGATTTCTTTTATTTTTGTCTACTATTTTTTTTATGAGTCTTTATTATTATTATTATTATTTTAATGTGTTCTAGTTCCTTTTTAATACAATGATGAGATATGAATTGCATAAGTCTAAAACAGATTTATTAGTGAGAAGATTTTCATGAGAATTGAGCTTGATGTCAACCTTTTTATGAGCCAATGTTAATATGATATGTTGATTGAGAAAGAAGCATGTTTAGACTTAATCTGACTTGTATAATCATCCTTGTGAGTTTTTGAGCCTATAATGATTGATGCATTATACAAATCAATCTAATTTCTTTCTTGAGTGCTCTTATGATTACATGATTCTCTAGAACTTGCTTTAAACCGTTTGAGACTATATGGATACATGTGACAACATGAATATGATAGAGGCATTAGGATTATAACCAGAGCCAAACAGCCATCTATTATTAATGTTCTAAGAGAACATCCCCACTAGTGAGCCAATTTGAGCCTACATTAAATATGCTATTTTATTGGTAACCAGAACTTACACCTAGCCTAAATATACTTATATCCTTACCCTTGTTCTAAAGATGGATTATATATTTTGAGACATATTGCAAAAACAAGGGATACTTTTTGAAAATTTGGGTTAGAACGAAAGATAAGTGTGGGGGAGGAGAGAGGCAAAAGTCAAGAGAAAAAGAAAGGGATCATTGTCAAATACATTCCCATATTTAAAAAAAAAAAAAAAAATCTTCTCTTGAACTTCTAGTTAAAGTAAAGAAAAAGATGTTACAAAGTTGGTTAGAATGAAGCAAAGGCTCAACATGAATATTTAGCCTATGTTATTATGTGCTTTATAAGAGTTTTGAGAAGTTTTATTCGTATGATCTTATTATGTCTCTAAACTCTATGAACTCTTTGGAACCTTTGTGATATCTTTATCCTTTTGTTCTTTAACCACATTATAACCCTTTGGCCCCATTACAACCTTGAAAAAAGACCTCTTGATTTATGAAGTTGTATGATCTAAATAGTGGAGAATAGGTGGACAAGCAAGCATATGGTAGAACTGTTTTCATGAGATTGATTGAGTGTAAACACTTTACCACTACTTTAAAGAGTGAAAATCATGAGAGTATAGTGAGAAGTTGAGATTAAGTTGAATATGCACTATTTTGATTGAAATATGTTATGTTAATATCGGCTTAACTCATTTATTTACATTCAAGCATGAATTTTTGTGAAATTCTTTGAGCTATTGATTAGTTTATAAGACTTGTTCAAAGATTGTCTCTAATTTATATTGAAAGGATTAGGAGTAAATATTTTTAGTGTATGTAGTTTACTTATATTTTAGTTTTTCAATGTTTGTGGGTATCTTTCTAGCAAACCCTCACGAGACTAAACTCGTCCACTAGGGACACCTAGGGGTTTAAAGGCTTGTGTCACATGCTAAGTGCCACCGTGATTTCCAACGAAAATGGATTAGATTATATTTTCTTATTTTATTTTTATTGAGTCGTTGCTAGGGACTAGCAACAATCTAAGTGTGGGGGTGTGATAACTCGTATAATTATATAGTTCTTAGTTATGTTTTATTATTGTTTTGTGTCAAATACGAGTTATTATTGCTTAGTCTAATTGTGTTTATGATATTTTATATTTTTATGTAATTTGGTGTTTTTCACGAGTTTCTTTGAGTGATTTCAGATTACTAGGTTAAATCAAGAATTAAGGGCAAATCCAGTTCAGTTCCAATTCCGACACCTTTTGCCATATCCGCTATATCTGGAGTTTCACTGAAGCAATAAGGCTGAAATTTTTACAGTGCAAAGTTAAGAGGCATATCTATCTTTTTCATGTTTTACACTTCTTGAAACGGAGTCGTTTTCCCTAGCGAAATCGACCATCAAGTTGGCTGATGTGCAATGACGTCTGTGCTGACCTGTTTTGGTATTTTGACCATATCTTCCGATCCACATGAGCAAATAATCTGATTCCAACGGCTATGGATCCGTAAATGATAGGGGTATATTTTTCTAGAAGACCACTTGATCAGATCGAGCCTTTAACATTGACAAAATCGACCATCAAGCTGGCTGATCAGAATTGTCATACAACATGACGAAAATTGTTAGAAAAATGCACCCACCTATTATACCTCCTTTGAAATTTATAAAGCTTGTCTCTTGTCATTTAGCTCTCCAAAATGTGTATAAATAGAGGGCCTTGGATGAGTATTAGGATACATTATACATTGGTAGGATATTAGCCATTGTAATAAAATTCTCTAAGTTTTCTTCTTTTTTCCTTTCTCTAGTTTTCTTTTGCTTTATTTACTTATGTTTCTTACATTTCTTTTCATTTTATTCATATCTAGTATGTGTTGCTAATCATATTGTTGAGGTGATGAGGTGAAGCTTTTGGTAAATGCTAAGGTTAGTCTCTTAAACATGAGCTAAAATGAATCATCATTTATAAACACTAGTATAGATAATATTTTCTTTTGGTTTAAAATCATACTTGCAAAGTAGGGATCTTGATTCATTATTGACAATGAAAATGGAACAGTAAATGCTTGGTTTCATAACCTTGATTTGTTGTAGACATATACCTTGGCATAAGGAATGCTTGGACTCTTTTTATGAGTTTTGAGGATACCAAATGAACATAATATCATATGCTATGGACGTTGGACAATTTGGACTGAATTGCTAAACCTTTCGATTGGAACCTCCTTTATGTGTGGATTTCAATTGTGTAATAAAACAAGATTAATCTTAGCATAACACCAAGAGTGGATTCTCTAACCTCAACATCTTTTCTTATTGTTTTTTATATCTTGTTTAATTTCTTTTATATTTTGTTTATTTTGTTCTCTAATATCTTGTTTATCTTATTTTGTTGTTGATTCCCTAATATCTTGTTTACTTTCTTTGTCTTATATATTTATAAACTTATACTTACTAATACGCTTCCCTGTGGTTCGACCTCGGACACCCGAGAATTTATTACTTGAACATAACCTGCACCTGGGTTTACAACTCTTAATTGAGTCTCCATCAGCCACCAAAAGCTTTCGAGGAGATAAGAAGATTTGTGAAGATTGAAGACTCAAGACTTGACATCCCATAGTTTTCTCTTTTCTCTTCTTTATTTTTCTTGTATTGATAACGATGGTGAAACTCCTTGGATATTTGTTTCTTTAATTATCATGAACTAATTTATTTTTCTAGGATTGCAATGGAACTTAACATGTAGTTTGAATTTATTTTCTCTCTAGCTTGATTTAATGGTTTTTGAGCTGTTTGTTCAATCTTGTTCTTAATGCTTCTAGTTGACTGGCCACCAATTAGATTAATTTGGTAACCTAAATACAACTTGGAATAGGGAGTTTATTGTTAGACATGGATTGAATAACACGTGTTTCATATTCATTTATTAGGATGAATTGATCTACGTGTAGGATAAGAGTACACTTACGTGTCATGTGTAATCCATTTTAGAGTCTAAACTTAATGAGTTTCTCTTTAATTCAATTATCATAGGAATATAGTTAATTGGTTAAGAGAGATATTTTTAAAGACCATCGATAGATCCTTATAAATAAATTAGAACTCTAGGTTAACAACTCAAGGTCATTAATCAAGTTAAGAGGGCCAGAGAGGTTCAAGCAAAGTGTTGAGAGAAGTTGTAATCCTAGGCTTTTATTAATTGATTGAATTCATCTTTTTAATTTACTTGCTTTTATTATTAGTTAATTTTAATTTAGTTCTTAATTACCATCTTTAATTAGTTGTTTAGATAAGATTGAGTTGTTTAAATTTTATTACTTAGCAAATTCAGTAGCAATTCCTTGTGGGTTCGACTCTTTACTTTTCACTATATTACTTATTAATATACGTGCACTTGCATGGTGAAAATCGACAACAAGTTTTTGGCGCCGTTGTCGGGGAATTGTTTATTATTTTTGTTAATATTAATACGAAACAACCTTAGTCTTAATTTAAATTTTATTTTTCTTTCTTATTTTTAGGTACTCTTGATCGTGGTATGCGAAGAGCTCGAAGTCTAGAACTTGTCCCTTTTGATCCAGAACCAGAAAGAACTCTCCATCGACTTCAAAGGGAACAAGCTTCAACTCACAACCATACTATGGCTGAAGCAAATGATACAAAGACCTTGCGAGAGTATTCGGTTCCTCTCATACAAGAACTTCAGACCAGTATTCGGAGGCCTGACATCCAGGCAAACAATTTTGAAATAAAGCCAACCATCATTCATTAGATCCAAACATCAGTTCAATTTGATGGCCTACCGAATGATGATCTGAATGCTCACATCGTGATTTCCTAGAGATTTACGATACTTTCAAACACAACGGCATTTCTGACGATGCCATTAGAGTAAGACTCTTCCCTTTCCAACTTCAAGATAAGGCCAAGAGTTGGTTGCACTCCCTTCCTGCTGGCTCTTTTACTACTTGGGATGATCTAGCCCAAAAATTTATTGCAAATATTTCCCCCCTGCCGAGACAGCTAATATGCAAAATGATATCACATCTTTTATGCAGTATGACTCAGAATCATTATATGAAGCTCGGGAAAGGTACAAAGATCTGCTCCGAAGATGTCCTCACCATGGTTACCTAAATGGCTTCAGGTGCACACTTTCTACAATGGGTTAATGGGTCTTACTAGAACTACCATTGATGCTGCAGCAGGTGGGGCACTCATGGGAAAAGAAATTGATGAGGCTTATGATTTAATTGAGGAGATGGCTTCCAATAATTATCAATAGTCTACTGAGAAAATTGTGCCAAAGAGAGCTGCAAGGGTTTATCAATTGGATGAGATCAGTGCCTTATCGGCACAGGTGGCTTCTTTGTCTAAGAAATTGGACACTATGGTTGTACATTCAGTCCAGAGCCATTTGTAACATGTGAATTTTGTGGGGAAGGACACGCCAGTGATAGATGCCCAACCAAGGCTGAATCTATTCAATATGTTGGAAACTATAACAGACAGGAGAACAATCCATATTCCAATGACTATAATTTAGGTTGGAGAAATCATCCAGCTAAGCAAGTAGTCCCTCTTGGTTTTCAAGCACAATCCTAGGCTCCTGTCCAAGAAAAGAAGCCATGAATGGAGGAAATATTATTGTAGTATGTGGCAAAGACCGATGCTTTGATTCAGACTCAGGCAGTTATGTTTCAAACTCAAGCAGCATCACTTAGAAATATTGAGACACAAATGGGGCAGTTCGCTAATGTAGTTAGAAATCATACTATGGGAACTCTTCCGAGTGATACTATGACCAATCCTAAGAGTCATGGAAAAGAACAACGCAATGCCATCACATTAAGGAGTGGGAAAGAATTAGAAGAAGGTAACAATAAGTCAGAATTGCCAACCAAGCCTCTTCAAGACAAAGATATGGGGGAAAAAGGAACTAAAAAAGTTCAAGTGAAGAAGCCTCCTGTCTACCCACCACCACCTTTTCCTCAGCGCCTTCAAAAGCCAAAGTTTGACAAGCAGTTCCAACAGTTTCTTGAGGTATTTAAAAAGCTCCATATTAATATACCTTTTACTGAAGCTTTAGAACAAATGCCTAAATATGTCTAGTTTATGAAAGAAATATTATCCAAGAAGAGGAAATTGGATGAAATTGAGCCAGTTGCACTTACTGAAGAGTGCAGAGCTATCCTTCAAAAGAAACTCCCACCTAAACTCAAAGATCCGAGAAGCTTCGCCATTCTATGCACCATTGGTAATAAATTTTTTGGTAAAGCTTTATGTGATTTAGGCGAGTATCAATTTAATGCCTTTTTCTATCTATAACAAACTTGGTTTGGGGGAAATAAAACCCACTACAGTGATGTTGCAACTAGCCGATAGATCCTACAAACATCCAAGAGGTATTGTTGAAGATGTGTTAGTCAAGGTTGACAAATTTTTCTTTCTTGCTGATTTTATTATGCTTGATATGGAGGAGGATAGTGAAATACCTATAATTCTTTGGAGACCATTCCTAGCTACCGGTATAACTCTCATTGATGTTGAAAAAGGAGAACTTACCATGAGGGTTCTAGACTAAGAGGTAACTTTTAAAGTGTTTAAAGCTATGAAGTTTCCTAATGAATTTGATGAATGTTTAGCAGTTTAAGTGGTGAATAGTGATTCCAAAGAAGCATTCAAAGAAAATTGTTTCACTAAACCACTTCAGACAAGTTCAAATTCTACTTCTACGATGCATGGAAGCCAAAATTATGGGAAAGCTAGGCCTCACAAAGCAATGGAAAAGGGGGGGCATGATAAGAAGATTGTCAAGTGGAAGGATGCCGACTAATAGGCATGAGATCTTCAAGCCGAAGACTATAAATCAAGCGCTTCTTGGGAGGCAACGAAGTTCTAAACTTTTTCTCTTCTTTTTTAAATTTTAATTTTAGGATATTTTTATTAATTTCTTTTTACTTTTTTTTTCTTTTGTAGTGACCACTCACCCAACTTGGACAACCATGATGAGGTCTAAGAGGACAACTAGAGCTTCTCTTACTTTGCTTGCATCGATAAGGGAGTTTTCTTGTTCTTACTCTTTTTATTTCTAAACATTGAGGACAATGTTTGTTTTAAGTTTGGGGGTGTCTTTAAATTTATTTTAGTTTGTCTGATTGCCTAATTTTATTATTAGGAGTCTATTTTTTTTTCGGGGTTTTGCTTGAGATGTTTTGCACTTATTATGATGGAATCCTCATCCAATAATGAATTTCAGTTATGATTTATCTTATTTTTGGGAAAAACATAAGCATGAGAATAATTTGTGTTAAATTCTTTTGTTAGTCTTATTGTTAGGATGTGATTTTCAATAATTGAGCACTTGATCTCTTGCTTAGATTTGCATAGCTTATTTAAAGACTGCTTATGTTGATGTGAATTGCGATTATGTCTAGAGCCTAGTGTAGACACCTAACATTTTCTGGACCACTAAAACAGGTATATTTTCTTCCTAAATTGATGTTTCATAATGCTAAAAGGCTTTTCTCATCCTGCAGGTGCTCCTCCGAGACTTAGTCTAAGAAAGCGTACAAAAAAGTCAAATTTGAAAAAAAAAGTCAACCCCACAAAGTCAACCCCAAAAATGTCAACTACTAAAAAAGTCAACCCACTTTCACAATCAAGATTTGAAGTTCAACTGAAATATGGTGAAAGAATTTTGATAATCCGAGGTCTACATTGAAAGATATGGAGTTCGGAAGTTGGGTTATGGAGATTCAATAGAAAGGAAACCCTAGTTCGGGGAAATTTGGGGAAAAATGCCTAAACGATCAAATTGGTCAGAGTTGAAGGTCCCAAATGAAAGATAAGTATTGACAACGGGTAAGAGAAGCTACTTGGAAGAAAAACTGATAGAAAAGTCAATTCGAAAAAAAATCGAGAATTAGGGTTTTTGGTGGATTTCGGTGAAATTTGAAAGAATTACAGAAATGGCCCGATTCGGTAGGACTAAAGCCCCTAATTGATGAGAAGTGATTAAACAAGGATAGCCCAAGGCTCAGTTTGAAGACAATCTGAAATCGGACTTGTTTTGAGCAAAACCGGGTTTAGGAGACAAAAGGGCAAAATTGGAAAATTTGGGAAAAATAGCAAATGAACTCCAAAAATTCTAAAAATTTGTAAATCTCATTCTTAAACCATTTCGAGGAGATTGGTAAAACAAAATTTTGATTCGGAGTTCGTTTGCAAAATGGCCAAATCCTGGGTCCACTATGTAGAAATTCAACAAGATAAATCCCGAAAAAATAGCAAACGAGTTCCAAAAATTCTAAAAATTTGCGGATCTCATTTTTTAATTATTTGGAAGAGATTGGAAAAATAAAATCTTAATTCGGAGTTCGTTTGCAAAATGACCAAAATTTAGGTCCCTTATATAGTAATTCAAGCAGATAAATCCCGAAAAAATAGCAAATGAGCTCCAAAAATTATGAAAACTTCCAGATCACATTTTAAATTATTTGGAAGAGATTGGTGAAGAAAAATCTGGATTCAGAGCTCGTTTAAAAAATGGTAAAGTTCGGGTGCATAAAAGGGGCAATTTTGGAAATAAATCCAAAAGAAACTGCAAATGGACTCGAAAAATTTGGAAAACTTCTAGAATTAATTTTTTTTTATTATTTTGGAATTATTGAAAAAAAAATTGAATTTTGAGTTCTTTTGCTATTTATTTAGGTTCGAGAGGCAAAAAGGTCATTTCACCGAAGAAACCAAAAAGGGTAAATTTGTAATTGAGAAAAATATGGAAGAAGAAGGAATTGATGGGATTTTACCTCCTTTGATCAGCCAGCATAGAGGAGAAGAAGGAAGCTTGTTCAATTTAATTCCTTAGTCACTATCAAGCTCACATGCTGCCACTAACACCTTGCAAATGGTCCCCCTTTCATCCAATGGCTTAGGTGCTTTATAGAAAAGTTGAATGCACCATCCAATGGCCAAATTTAAATGCCAAGATGACATTTTTATTTTTCATAAAAGAACCCTCATCTAATGGCCAAGAATGAAAGAACACAACTCATCCAAAGGTGGACATCCATTTGGCCAAGCAAGGAAGTGCATGGGATTGTTCCTTTTCATCCAATAGCTTAAGCCATGTACAAGAGCTGAGTACACATGTTAAGGGCTGGATTTAATCTACAAGATGTCATTTTTATGTTGTCCTCATCCAATGACCAAGAATGGAAGAACACAACTCATCCAAAGGTAGGCACTCAAAGGGCCAAGTAAGGGAGTGCATGGGATTGGTCCTCTTTTTCATCTAAGGGTTGAGGTTATTACAAGGGCTGAGTACACATCTTAAGGGTTGCTATCAATTGGCAAGATGACATTTTTTATGTTGTGATAAAAATATCTTAATCTAAAGGCCAAAATTGGGGGAGAAAAAAGTGCACATTGGATCCTATGGTGGAGAGGCCATTCGGCCAAGGCTAAGGGAGGGGGGCTGAGAATTTTTTTTCACAAGTTTGGAGGCTGGAAATAGTAGCTAATGGAGAAAAAAAAGGTTTTGAAAGAAAAAAGTGAGGTTTTCAATAAGAGAGCTTGAAGGTAGTCATTTCTACCTAGCTCTAGCATGGTTTTCTTTTTGTTTTCTATGTTGATTTCTTGATTTTCCACTTTGTTTTCCTACTACATTTCTCATAGAAATAAAGTTTTTAAAATGTTTACTTAAGTTTTCATCTCTTTTTCTTAATCAAAATGGTTGAAAACAATTTTTTTTTTTACAAAGTTTGTGCTTGGCCGAATTTGAAGAAATGTTTGCTATGATTTTTTTCTTTTTTTTTTCTTTTTTGCATGTTGTTGTGGAAAAATGATTTTTAGAAGGTTTATTTGAGTATTTAAGGTTCTGATTTTTTTACAAAAAATGAAACAAAAACAGTTGAAATGGCTACATGATCATGGCAAGACCAAGTGATTATGGTTAGGGGAGAGGCTATGCCCATTTTTACCTACCATGAAGCTCACCTTAATTTTGTTGTTTAGCATGGTTTATTTTCTGATTTTTGAAATGGAAAGGCTTCATGATCTTGGCAAGACCAAGAGATTATGGTTAGGTGAGAGGCTATGCCCATTTTATACCAACCATGGAGCTTAACTTTCCTTGTTTTATTTACTAGTTTTGCTTGTTATTTGCTTTGCATGTCTATGCTTAATTTTTTTTTATATGTTCTTTACATTATTTTCTATGCTATATTTTCTTCTATATTTCTTTTCCATGCTTAATAATTTTTCCTTGTAGGTTCGGCCATTGTGTTCATTGGAATCATATTGTGCATTTTTTCATATATCATGTCTTATATTTATAAACATATTTGCATTTTATATTTGGTCATATGACCATACGGCTACTCCATTTTGCTAGGCCTTACATGTGCATTTTTATCTTGCTTCTTGACTTATTTGCATCTCCAAGCCATGAGTTAGCATATCTTGATATTTAGTATGCCTTGCATGTGCATTTTCGTCTTGCTTTTTGGCTTGTTTGCATTTCCATGCCATGAGCTTGTGTATGTTGATTTTAGTATGTCATACGCTTGTGCAAATGTCATGACATTATGTATCTTGATATGATTTGTCATGTACTTGTGTCATTTACAAGATAGGATTGCACTAGAGTACCATGTGACCATTCGGCCTCTTCATGCATTCCTTGCCTTGTCATGCATTTGCATTTTGTTCAGGTAACATGGTTTGCATTATCATATCTTGAAATTGTGTGTTAGTTGCTGTTTGTTCAATCATTAGTATTAGGTTTATTGGTCATTGTATGTTCATAGTATTGCTATGCATTCTCATTACATTTTAGGTCTTGGCCATATTAGTATTGCCATGCATATTAGGTCTTAAATCATATTGGTATTGCCATGCATTGCTATGCTACTTAGGTCTTAGGTTACATTAGCATTTTCATGCATATTCATAACATTTAGGTCTAAGTCATATTTGTATTATCAAGCATTGCATGCATATTAAGTTAGGATAGCATTTATTGCCATGCAAACTCATGCTAGGCATTTAGGTTATTTTGAATTGTCATGCATTTCTTCTACCATTTATGCTTTAGACCATGCATTTCATACCTTTCATTTGCTTTATATTCATGCATTCCATGTCATCACCACTTGATTTGTGACTTAGGCCAATTAATGGCTCAAAGTCATGCTCATTTGAGCATACTTGTTGAAAATTAAAAGGTCATCAAATTGATTATTCTACCTTTGTGGTTTTTTTTACTTAGCCAATTTTTGTCCAAGGTTTTTTAAATGTTTTAGCTACTATTTTTAGGTTTTTAGGATGATCTCCAACAATTTTTACTTTGATTTTTTAATGACTTAATCAAAGGCAAAAAAATGTGTTTTGACAAAATTGTTTTTTTCACCCAGTACTCGAACTTCTTCGTTTTTTCTGGGCAGTCATCTTTAATCATAAAGTTAAGCCAATTTTTTCTCGTGTAGTTTTACATGTTCTGAGTCTCCAGTATGTTTTTTAGATTTTTTTGAATTTTTAAAAATAGGCTAAAAAATCGTGTGTCAGAATAGGATAGTAGATGCAGATTTGAATTCAAAAGAAAAATAATGGTTGAATTTGGCTAAGGCATTTAGAGGGGGTTGGGTAGAAGCTTTAGCTACTATCTTAGGATAGTTTCTAAGACTTTTTAAACTTTAAAAATTATTTTATAAATCTCGGGTTAAGGGTGGTCAAGTCCGGGAGCTTAAACTTAGGAAATTAGAGCCATTTTAAAAAGGGTTTCGTAGGGGTTTTAATCTTCATTCAAGTTATTCTTCAAAATTGTTTTCAAACAATAAAAAAGTTTTGTTTTTAGAAATCTAATTTGATATATTTTCCTAAGGCAGCCGGATATCTTTTTAGATATACGGATTTCTTTATTTAGAGGAAAAAAAGTACATTTTCATGCATTGCATTTTCCATGTTCATGCACTTTATTTAATATGTGATTTTTGCTATGATATTTTTCATGGTATTATTATTACTTTGATTTACATTTTATGATGTTATATTGTTTGCTATATGATTTTGAATATTTCATGCTATCCTATATTTTTTATTTAGTCATTTATTTTTGTCATATTATTTAGCATATATTATGTTCATGCATTTTTATTTTATTTTCATGCATATTTTATGATAGCATTATTTTATGTTTCATGTCATTTCTTGTCACTTAGATCATATTCCATGTCATTTAGGTTATATTATTTAGAATATGTCATGTCATTTAAAATATGCCATATCATTTAAAATTTCCATGTCATTTAAATCATTTCATTTCATTTAGAATATACCATGATACTTAGGAATTTTTTTTATTTCATCTAGAATATACTATGCCATTTAAATTATGTCATATCATTTAGGTGGCATTATATTATCTAGACTTTGCTATGTCATTTTATTTATGTCATACATGTTCATATTCATTTTTTAAATGTTTTTTATAAAAAAAAGGATAATGATTTTCAACAAAAAATTAAAGTTATTCTCGAGTTAAAATAATGCGTGAGTTCTCTACAGGGTTTACTGGAGGGAATGTCATCAATTATCATTAATAAAAGAATATCTTTCTTCCAAGAAACAAGAATGATTCGAAAAGTTTTCCAAATAAATAAAAATTTCTATATTTTGTCAATTTTGTCGAGAAATATAGGAAAATTTTGAATTAATAAATTTCGGATCATTTTCAATTAAAAATGTAATTATTTTTCTTAAAATTGGGAATTAACTTGAAATACTAAATTAAAAACCAACTTTTTACCGAGACTTGAGATAACACATGATTAATAAGGTATCGTTTTATACGGGTGTTGTGGGGGTGCTAATCCTTCCCCGCACGTAACCGAGTCCCGAACCCGATTCTTCAATTTTCTTTGGTTTATAACGCAGACTTGAAATTGGTTTTAAAAATGTTTTAATTAATTTTAAAATGTTTTATAAAATGGATTTTAATTGGTGGCCGATCATACCTAGCTAAAAAAGATTGGCGGCGACTCCATGTCTTTTTACGAGGCTGTTTCATACCTTCGATCTTTTATTTCAATCTAGAGGAATTAAGTCGTCTTTTCCTCTGCTTCTGTTTCCCCTCACTCGAACGGGTCCCTGTGATCGAGATCACGTATCGACAGCTTGGCGACTCCATTGGGGACTATTACAGAGCCAGGCCTAGAATTAGTCGTGTGTTATCAAAGTCTCAGTTTTGTTGGTTTAATTGGTATTTAATTTTAATTCCCATATTTATTTAAAATAAAGGAGAATTTTGAAAATAATAAAATGTTTTAAATATGTTCTTATTCATTCACATGCATTTTATCATTGTTTTTTAGTTATTTAATGTTGTTTATTACTATTGCTTGTTGGTTAATGCGTTACACTATTCTTGATCGTTGTTTTAATAAATTGTTGGGGTATTTTTGATAAAGGGTGTAGAATAAGTGGTGAAAGGTTTGTATTCCCACGCACACACTATATTTGCATTTGCATAACATGAACTCTCTACCCGGGTTTCGTCCTTTTAAGTGGGAGTAAAGTAACTACGCCTTCGTGATCATCCTCCGTATGGGCTAGTGAAACATTTCCGGAGTATAAAGTACCTAAAGCCTTCGAGATGATCCTCCGTATGGGCTTAGGAAAAATACTCTAACGAATTGAACCCGCTTTTATCGGGGTGCCTTACTAGCCTTCACAGGCGATAGTGAAGAGCAATTCGGGGCCTTTAGAACCGATTCACCCTCATATAGTGAACCTAGGCGAAGCCATGCCTGATTTTCGTTAGATACACCAAAGATAGGAACACATACCTATTTTACACTCTGAATAAGGGTTATAGATCGGGCAATGATGTAGTACATCACCCGTAATAAGTTTAATATCCCGCCCTGAAGGCATCGTGATGCCTAGATGAGTCAATAATATTGGGGCAAGTGTTCACTAGCTTTTTAAAATTGAAAATATCAAAACATTCCTTTTCAAACATTTTTGCATTTTGCACATTTCATGCATGTGTGAATAGAGCATGTACATTTATGATTGTATTATTGATCTCATTTTTGCAATAAACGGATGGTGATAATAATCTCATTTGGTGATTTCATAAACCGGTAGTGTTACATGAACATTTACATATTGTACCATAGTTAGGATCCATTACCCTGAAATTCTTTTGAAAATAATATGTGTGGTTTTTCATAGAGAAAACATGTTTCAAAAAAGCATAGATTAAATTTGGAGGCAAATCTTGCATAATGAGATTTTTGAATAATCAAGATTTAGGTCCCACCAATTTCGTGTAATCATTTGTTAATTTATTTGTATCATTTTGACATCAAATATAGTCCTAACATGCATGGTTATTCATTGTAGAATACATTTGTGATGTACATGGTCATTCTTTGTACCTATCTTTATGTTAATTCATTTATTCTTTGCATGTATCATTCTGACATCATGTTACAGTCATAGCATGCATGGTCATTCATTGTAGAATACGTTTATGACATGCATGGTCATTATTTGTATATACCCATGTATCAATTTATTCATTTTTTTAAAAATGCATCATGTTGACATTAGATTGCATCCATTTCATACATAGTCATCATAATTTCTCTGTATATGCTCATGCATTAATCATCAGTATATTCATACATATAGAAATAGAGCATGTACATTCATAATTGTATTCTTATTCTCATGACATTTTCATTTGCATGAAAAGGGTTCGAGATATGAGGAATGAATCGGAGGAACGATTGGGTGCTTTGGAACGAGATCAAGATAAGTTTGGACATGAAATTCGGGAAGTGAAAGAACAGCTTGCCAGATTGCTGAAACTGTTTGAGGATATAGGTAAGAGTAAGGGGAAACTTTCTCAGGGCTCTGCATCGCCTTCGGATCAACCAAAAGCATTAGGTCTAGAGCATACAATCCCTGCTGGATCCTACACTTGTCAATGCCACAAAGGTTGCAATCCTGATGAAATTGTGGACAAGATCGTGAAAATGATTAAACCCGAGAGCTTGATACCAAGAATAGAAACCTCAGATCCCAAATAGTCCCTGCAATTGGTCCTAGGCCTAAACCAGTATCCTCACCATACTATGGCCCAATTGTCCACTGGGATGATCACTACGGGACCCCTAAATTCCACTCCATCACCACCAACTGGTAGTTCGTACTATTTCCCTCATCAATCACCTTATCAAGACTCCGAGATAGGAACCTCATATTATGTACAACCTCCAAGGGTCCTTTGTCCAAATCCATACCCTTACCTTGTTATTCCGCCATCTCCCTATATAAATACTTCGGTTTGGACCTTAGTTCCACCACCAAGTGCCCCAACTCCTAGGCCGTGTGTGATTAAGAAACAACCCAAAAACAACACTCAAGAGCAGTATGATCCTATTCTAATCAGCTACCGAGAGCTTCTCTCTATACTGATCCAAAATCACATAGTTGCCTATATCCCGCTGAAACCCCTATTACCACCATATCCAAAGTGGTATAATTCAAATGCAAGATGTGATTATTACTGTGGAATTGCTGGCCATAACATTGAAGACTGTATAGCATTCAAAAAGAAACTGCAATTTCTTATAGAGATCAAGTGGATCGACCCAACGACACTGATTGATAGAGGGCTCGGAAAGCGTCATTAGGATTGGGAGATTTACGGCATTGATGTAGAAAGACTTTGGTCTGATATGATGTAATAGGATTTCACTTTTTCAGTAGCCAGCTCTTATAGCCTTAGGATGGTAGGAAGAATAAAGTGCTTGTAAAGACAGTTTTAACCATTGCTCATGATTTTGTAAACATGGTTTATACCATTGAGAATATTGATTTGGGAATGAATTGGTTGTGCTTCAATTTATGAGATGTTGATGATTAAATTCCTCCGATTCTTATTTCCCCCGTGGTATCTTCCCCTTTTCATTTTGCATTCGATCAATTATTTGTCATACCATACATTCATACATGCATCTTGGTAGCATCAAGTGGTATTCATGACAAACATAGTCAACATGATTTTTCTGTATATGTTCATGCACTAATTTGCTTATTACATATATCATGTTAGCATTAGGACACATTCATAACACACATGGTCAGCATGAGTTTCTTTGTATATACTCTGTGTCAATCATTCATTGTTTACAGGCATCATAATTGACATCGTGTTACATTCATAGTGTATATGATCATTCATTGGAAAATAATCTGGAAAATACATAGTCATTCATGGTATATATCCATGCGTTAATTTGTTTATTCTTTGCTTGCATCATGTTGGCATGATTGTATTTATTACATACATAGTCAGCATGTTTCCATTGTATATATCCATACATCATATTGTTTAGGCTTCACGTGCATCAAATTGCATTCATGAATCCTTCATCATGACATGCACTTAGAGGAATAAAAAGGAAGTTGATTTGGCTTTAAGAGTCTTTGAAAGAATTTCTACTTCAAATCAGAGGAATAAGAAGTACTGAGTACCTTTCTAATACAGGCTAGAGCTATGGAGAATGAACAAGCTACCCGAATGGAAAGAATGGAAAGGGCACATGAAGAATTGCTAGAAAAGTTAGCAAAATCTGAAGCAGAATCTAAAGATCAGATGACTAAATTGATAGAGCTGATGTCCGCCGTAATCAATGGAAAAAGATACACTGAAAACTTGGCAGCCAGAGAAGGGTTAGAGGCACAAAAGGGTCAGAATGAGTTCGTAATGATGGATGCCCAGAACACAGTTAATCCCGTCAATGTCTTAAATTCAGATGATCCAGCTGAAAAGGCAAAGTTGAAAATGGTTGCATTAAAAGAGGTAAAGTTGGCAGATTCCCAAGGGAAATATCAGTTGCTAGATGAAGGGCTCCAGGCGGTAGAAAATACAGACGTATTCAGAAGTGTGGATGCGAAAGAACGATGCTTGGTCCTCGATTTAGTCATTCCTCCTAAATTCAAGGTCCCTGAATTTGTGAAATATGAAGGGACAACTGATCTGTCAGCCCACATCACTATATTCTATCGGAAGATGATAAGTCATATAGATAATGATAAGCTTCTGATTCACTACTTTCAGGATAGCCTCAGTGGGTCCGCAATTAGGTGGTATAGTCAGTTGAACAAGGATCAGATTCGCTCTTAGAATGATTTGGCTAGGTTCTTTTCTAAACCAATACAAGCATATGACCATCATGACACTTGATCGTCTCACTTTGCAAAATATGGAGAAGAGAACTACTGAGAGCTTCAAAGAGTATGCTCAGAGGTGGAGGAACATGTCCACCCAAGTACAACCACCTTTGACACAAAAAGAAATCACTTTCCTTTTTGTGAGTACACTATTGGCCCCGTACTATGATAGACTTGTCGGCAGCAGCACAAAGAATTTTCTGGATATGGTAATCTCAGGGGAGATGATTGAGAATGCTATCAAGAATGGGAAACTTGAAGGAGAAGGAACATCCAATGCCGAGAGAAATAGGGTACCTAGAAAGAAAAAGGAAGATGTCCAAGCTATGGGAGATTTCGTCCCATATTCCCAATGTCCCTCATACCAATCATGTTACCCTACTAAGGTATCTCAAAACCTTTATCCTTACCTACCAACCCAAGCACCTAATCTATACCAGTTCTTGCAACAAGGCCTACTTCAGAAAACGACCGCGGGATAACCAAGAAAGAATTCCAATCCCAATCCCTGATCTACTGTCATTACCAATAAAGAATCAATACCTTACCCCGATCCCTTTGAAAATAGCTCCGAACCATCAGCAAAGAGTTATGACCCTGACAGCAAGTGTGGTTATCACCTGGGGGTAGTTTGTCATTCAACTGAAAAATGCAGACAACTGAAGGAAAGGATTGAAGGTCTTATCCGTGATGGCATTTTGACACCGGAGCTTATCAATTAGTGGAAGTCCGCTTTGCCGTAAATCAGTTTCTTTCATGGTTTTAGGAGGAGAATTACTACCTTTGAAGGATGTCAATAAGAGCATTTTGATGCATGTAGTTTCAGACCTTAGGATGAAAACACTTGTCTCATGTCGACATTCATATGAATTAAATGAATTTTAAATGCTTTGTGTTTGTTGTGTTTTAACAATAATTTGAATTTGCAAAAACAAGCATTAAGGAAGTTTTAATAATGGATAGTCTCGAGAACATTGATGATCATTGCTACAAATGACCCAATACCCTCTCCCTTCTCTTTTAGGCTTTCCTAGGCCTAAATCCCTTGAACCAAGACCACTTGGAAAACCTAATACTTCAAGGAATATGAATGATTGAACTTCATACAACCATTGTCATCATAGAATAAGAAAAGATGTAGATTTTAGTCTAGGCTATGAACAAAGGAACACACTTTTTGAAATTTTTTCAAACTCCTTGAAATTCAAACAAATGAGACATTCTTTCAAGAATTTAGATCATGGTAATTTGGTGTGTGTCAAGGTTGTGCCAAAACCATTCATGACATTTTCAACAACCACAAAACACTAATTTCCTAAACATCACTTCATGATTGACACCCTGGGGCACAATGATTAAACTAGATTATCCCATGTCCGAGAGAAAACCTGATTTTGGGCCATATTTTCCTTGTCCCTTCAAAGATAGCAGAATTGAAACTCAGCCTTTTCAAAATAGACCTAGACTTGCTATGTTCCTCGTTGATACAAACTCGCATGGTTAATCAAGTTGGGGCATCATATGTGGAAATAATGGTTATATGGTGAAAAAGGATGGGACTAACGCATGAATCAGTGGGGCATGCAACAACAAAAAAAAGAGGAAAAAAAAAGAAAAAAAGAGAAAAAAAATATTGTGATATCATGCATATGAGAATTCGAATGATTCCAAAGTGCAAAAGGAAATTTTGATTATCTATTCCCCCTAGGGATTGCTTTTCAATGAGAATATTCGTGCTTGATATGATAAATGGCTATCTTTCATATCCCTCCCACAAAGAGAAAATTATCTATAGTCATCCCTTTTGAGCCAAAAGAATTCTTTCTTCTTTGAACCTTGATCAAAGATCATCCTCTACACTGGAGGGCAAATACGAGGAAAAATAATCAAAAATCATGGCAAAAAAAGAGAGCCATTGGAAAATGTGAAATCAAAGAATGGCAAATGAAAGCCAGCAATAAAAAAAATTGAAAAAGTAAAAAGTCAGAAAAGTCCAAAATGGACAAATACTTCAAAGGAAATCCTCCTCAAGAAATGATCCTTGATCTGATTACCCTTAAACACAGATTTTGGGCCTATTTATCTTTTTTTGTGAAATCTGAGCCATGGCCTACATTACGTGCTTTAAAAGTCCATTTTGATCAAGCATGAATATTTAATTTGAAGGGTTTTTTTCCTCAGACTTTATCCCATCTCATTGAATTATCATTTCACTAAGGAAGAATTTAGAATTCTCAAGTGAATGGTAAAACAATGAAAAAAAATGGAAAGAATGGGACTCTAGGGCGAAAATCCAAAAATGGGCGGTCTAGAGTAGAACGAAAATTTTTTATGCCATCTATGATAGTGCCGATACCACAAAAGAGAAGGTCATCTTGAAGAAGTGGTCATCGAGGAACATCTAGTAATTCTTGAACCTCCCAAATTGACAGCTCTCATTCAGAGGATTGTCTTCAAAACTGAAACTTTTTCCTTCCAATATTAAACTTTACGGTTTAAACATCTCTAGCCAATCTTGACGCTTGTCAAAATGCCTTGATATGGAAACCAAAAGAATGTTGAATTTGTTTGATTCTTAATGAATTCATGATTTATAAAACCTGTTCCATTTGTGAGCCTAGAAGGGACATACATTTATGTTATGAAATTTTCTTTGATCAACCAAAATCTTGTTATACCAAGCCTGGCCAATCCCATTTGAAAAAAAAAACAGATTGACACTTAGAGAAATTTCTAACAATGATCATCAGTCTTCAAAAGATTTGTACATCACACACGCGGTTAATATTTTTTGTTCATAGGTTTTCAAAATGACAAAACAAATAAAGATATTTTTGAAATACCCATTTTTGATGTTGACATGAGACAAGGGTTTTTCTAACCCAAAGGTATAGAACTATTAGTATAGGTCTTGACTTTCAGATATGAGATGAAGAAATAGAACTCCTTTTAGACCTCTGTTGATAAAAAATTTGAAGACTGTTGGGGCAAGGAGAATAGCCAAAATGATTTGAAGATGTACTCTGATTTGAAAAAGGAAGAAAATGAATTTGAAAGGCTAAGCCAAAGTCTAGAAAAATAATCAGGGGCATTTGCATCACACATGAGCACTCATCTCTTTGTCGAGCTTTTGCATTTGCACAGTGTCGGCAAGCATTTGCATCATTTATGGGTATTTGCATTGGCACTATTCCATAAACATCTCCATTTTACTTTTACATTTACATTCTCCCTGGATATTTACAATCTCAAGCAATTGCATCATTTCTAGAATCACTGCATTTTCATTATTGAGTGGTAATTGCAGTTACACCATTCATAGACCAGTTACATGAACACAATTAGTAGGGGCATCTGCATCAAGAAGCATGTGATCAATCTAAGTCATTTGCATGTACACCATGGAGTATCTACATCTTATCCAATATCTGCATCAGCATCAAGAAACATTTGCATCAATTCAAAACATTTACATTTGCAATATGAGGTATATGCATCCTGTTAATCATTTGCACCAGCATCAAAAAGCATTCGCATCTTCTCAAAGTCGTCAGGTTAATTTTCAACAATTCTTCAAAGATCATTGTTAAGACCATTTTTAAGACCTCCGAGCATAGTTTTTCCTCTTTAAATCATGGATAAGACCTTCGAGCACCATTCTTATGACCTGCAGGCACCATTTTTAAAGTCGCATACAGCGCATTTTTCCAAATCACAGATAAGGCCTTCGAGCACCATTTTTAAGACTCCTGGGCATAGTTTTTCCAAATCACGGATAAGTACTCCGGGCACTATTCTTAAGACCTTTGGGCATTATTTTTAAAGTCGCATACAATGTATTTTTTCAAATCACGGATAAGGCCTCCGAGCACTATTTTTAAGACCCCCGAGTATAGTTTTTTCAAATCACGGGTAAGGCCTCCGGGCACCATTCTTAAGACCTCCGGGCATCATATTTAAAGTCGCATACAGCGCATTTTTCCAAATCACGGGTAAGACCTCCGAGCACCATTCGTAAGACCTCCGGGTATCATTTTTAAAGTCGCATACAGCGCATTTTACCAAATCATGAATAAGGCCTTCGGGCATCATTTTTAAGACCCCCGGGCATAGTTTTTCCAAATAACGGGTAAGGCCTTCGGGCACAATTCGTAAGACCTTCGAGCATCATTTTTAAAGTTGCATACAGCGTATTTTTCCAAATCACGGGTAAGGTCTCCGGGGCACCATTCTTAAGACCTCCGGGCATCATTTTTAAAGTCGCATACAGCGCATTTTTCTAAATCACGAATAAGGCCTCTCGGCACCATTCTTAAGACCTTCGAGCATCATTTTTAAACTCGCATACATCACATTTTTCCAAATCACGGTTAAGGCCTCCGGGCACCATTTTTAAGACCTCCGGGCACTATTTTTAAGACCTTCGAGCACAATTTTCACTTTGAAAATCGAACTCGTTTCGTTAAGATGGGTCGAGCCTTGATTAGTCAGGGAACTCAATTTAAGGACAAAATCTTTAATTTACAGCTGATATATCCTACATGCTGCCAAGTCATACCGTAGTTAGAGCCTTCAATGGCACCCACCGGGAAGTGTTGGGGAACATTGAAATCCTGGTTCAGATAGGTCCATGTACTTATGAAGTCAAATTCCAAGTAATGGACATAACCCCATCCTATAACTATTTGTTGGAAAGGCCATGGATTCACTATGCCGAGGCTATACCGTCATCTCTCCATCAAAAGTTGAAATTTAAAATGGAAGGATGCTTAGTTAGTGTATCAGGAGAAGAAGATATCATAGCTTCTGCATCTATTGATTCCTCTTATATAGAGGATGTTGTGGAGTGCTAGTTCAGGTTGTTGGAATTTGTCAATGATGTATTCATCACACAGGGATATAAAATTCTAGAGTCAAGGTTATCTAAGAGCACCAGGCTAGGGGTGAAAACAACAGTGGAAAAAGGTTGCTGTGTAGGAAAAAGATTAGGGAAATACCTTCAAAAAATGGCCAGAGCAATAGAAGTGGCCGAAAAGAAAGACCGATTCGGTCTTGGGTACATATCTAAAGCCAATGAGAAAAGAAGACAAGTTTAGAAGAAAAAAGAGGAAGATGGCCTGACATTCAGGTGTGGACATGCAATGGGAGCCTTTGACTTTCCCTCCAATCCTTCACATTTTCCGCTCAGCAGGTTTATGAGCCTGGTGAGAGGAATTCCAATGATATGATGGTAATGTTAGAACAAGCATTCGAGAAGCTCTAAGTGGGTGAGGATAAACAGCTGCAGGAAATGATGATCGACACGGCCGAAAGAGAAGAGCTGGGGAATGAAAGCACAAGTTGGATGGTGTGCCCATGTCCCCTAGGGTATGAGTTGACGAATTGGAGTGTGACTGAACTTCCTTTAGTTTTTAGGTCTACTCTAGAGTAATGCTCTAAATCAATCTTAATTGCCTCTGCCCAAGGGCATTAAGAATCCGCTTGTATGGGCTTATGTTTACAACTTTTCATTCAATAAATAACAATCACGATGCATTTTCTTCATATTGATTGATCCATATTTTCATTCTTTCATTTTTTTCATTTTTTCATTCCTTCATTATTGTTGCCTATATGCCTTCCTATATTGTTTCTTTCCCACCTATTTATAGGTGCCCGGATAGGGAATATGAGGACCTACTTGTCAATAATTTTGAAATTGATTTTGAAAAACCCATTTGTGCTGTTGATTTGGATGCCAACAAAGATGTCGAGGATTGTGATTTGCCTCCAGATCTGCTGAGAATAATAGAACAAGAGGAGAAACAAGTATTGCCCCATAAAGAGCAGTTGGAAGTGATAAATTTGGGGAATGAAGAAGAAGTAAAAGAGGTCAAAATTGGAACTACCATTTCACGGTCAATAAGGCAAGAATTGATAGTTTTGCTCCGGGAATATGTCGATGTGTTCGCATGGTCATACCAAGACATGCCTGGATTGGACTCTCATATCGTAGTTCACAAACTTCTATTAAAACCAGATTGCAAACCGATTCAGTAGAAGTTGAGAAGAATGAGGCCTGAAATGCTGTTAAAAGTAAAGGAAGAAGTGGAGAAGCAATTCGATGCCGGATTCTTAGAAGTGGCAAAGTACCCGGAGTGCGTAGCAAAAATTGTCCTAGTACCAAAGAAAGATGACAAAGTGCGGATGTGTATCGATTACCGGGATCTGAATAGGGCAAGCCCTAAAGATAATTTCCCGCTGCCTCACATTGATACCTTAGTAGACAATACCGTTAAGAATTCCATTTTTTCCTTTATGGATAGATTCTCGGGGTACAATCAAATTAAGATGGCACCGAAGGATATGGAGAAAACCACATTCATGATAATATGGGGAACCTTTGCTATAAGGTGATGCCTTTCAGATTGAAGAACGCCGGGGCAACATACCAAAGAGCCATGGTGACTTTGTTCCATAACATGATGCATAAGGAGATCGAAGTTTACTTCGATGACATGATCGCCAAGTTACAAGGAGAGGATGAGCATATTGCAAATCTTAAAAAGCTCTTTGAAAGATTGAGAAAGTTCTAGCTCAAACTCAACCCGGCAAAGTATACTTTCAGATTTACCTCAGGAAAGCTACTAGGCTTTGTTGTTAGTAAGAAAGTAGTTGAAATTTATCCAGATAAAGTGAAAGCGTGATCCGGGAGAATGGGATAAGGGATGTCAGATAGCCTTTGACAAAGTCAAGCATTATCTGTCAAACCCACCAATATTACCGTCTGTCCCAGAGAAGCTATTGATATTGTATTAGTTAGTATTCGAAAAGTATATGGGCTGTGTATTGGGGCAGCATGACGAAATTGGGAAGAAAGAACAAGCCATCTACTACCTCAGCAAGAAGTTCACTTAGTACGAATTGAAGTATTCATCAGTAAAAAAGCTTTGTTGTGCCTTGGCTTGGATTGCCCGAAGGCTCAGTGTTGTAGGATTTACCATGCAAGTGCACATTATTGCAAACAAGTAATATAATGGAGAGTAGAGTGTCGAACCCACGAGGAATTGTTACTAATTTCGTTAACTACTAAAATTGAAACAATTTAAGCTTATTCAAACAATTAATTAAAAACTAAATAAAGAATTCAAATAAAAACTTGGACTAAGTAGCTTCAGAAAAGCCTAGGATTATAATTTCCCTCAACGCTTCGCTTGAACTTCTCCTACCCTCTTAACTTGATTAATGACCTTGAATTGTTAACCTAGAGTTCTAATCTATTTCTAAGTATCTATTGATGGTCTTATAAAAATATCTCTCTAAACCAATTAACTATATGTCTATGATTATTGAACTGAAGAGAAACTCATTAAGCTTAGACTCTAAAATTGGTTACACATGACACATAATTATATTTCTACCCTACATGCAGGTCAATTCATCATAATAAATGAATATGAAATATATGTTATTCAATCCATGTCTAACACTAAACTCCCTATGTCTAGTTGTATTTAGGTTACCAAATCAATCTAATTGGTTGCCAAACAATTAGAAGCATTAAGAACAAAATTTGATTAACAACTCAAATATCATTAAATCAAGCAAGAAAGTAAAATAATCCAAACTACATGTTGAGTTCCATTGCAATCCTATAAAAAGTAATTTAGTTCATTCTAATTAAAGAAAACAAATAACAAAGGAGTTTGACCATCATCAATATTACAATAAAGTAAAACAATAGTAAAGGAAAAAAGAAAACTAAGGCTTGTCAGGTCTTCAGTTCTTCAATCCTTCAAAATATCCTTAACTCCTTGAAATCTTTTACTGATACTCTCCTCTTAATAAAATTAGGTTTAGAGAACTTCATTCCCCTTTATTTTAGCTTTAAAAAGTCCTATTTATAGAGCCTTAGATCCCTGGAGTCAAAAACTCGTGTGCAAGCAACAGGTAAACAAATAGGTTTTTTTTTCTCTTTCTCGGCTCTACAGTGCTGACTCTCGGATGGGCTGGCGCTGCAACGCCAGCTTCTAGGGCCATAGTGCCAGCCTTGCTGGTTGCTTAACTTCGACTTTGTCATCTTCTCGTACTTCCTCGATTGATTTGGATGGGCAAATCTTGTCCGATTTAGGCAAATAAACTACCGTTGGAAAGATATGGAAATAGGATTCAAAAGTGAAGAAAGAAGTTTTCTTGAATAAAGAATTTAAGATCATGTTTTGCTAGCAACAAGCTCTGGAGGTCAAATCTGCCCATGCGTTGCTTTGCACCTTTTTTCGTCTTTTCGCATCTCGATGCTCCTTCTCACTTTGGACCTATAAAAATACAAAAATACTAACTTAATAACTAATTTAAACATGAAATAAATAAATAAAATTAATCTAAAAACAATTAAAACTAATCAATTCCAAATAAAAGCTTCAAGGACTTAGTCGTTTTGAATGCACAAAATATGGTAAAATAACTAGATTTCATACAGTTATCACACCCCCAAACTTAAGATTTTGCTAATTCTCGAGCAAAAAAAAAAAAAAAAACAAACAAACAAACGAAATAAAATGAATCAAAACAAAGCCAGAGATGAATGCACTCAAATAATGATTCCTTTAATTGTCCTCAAAAGTTATCTCAAAATCCCGACTCAAAGTAGAACACAAACATAATCCAAATTTATTATTCAATTCAATCGTATGCCTTATGCTTGAATAGATTTTTGGTGTGTGTGTATAACCTCATTGCAAATCATTGCATGCAATCCAAATAAGTTTATGCCAAGGCAAAATACAAATAAGTACTAGATTCTCATATGTTTGCTTTTCATCTCTCTCTCCACTAATGTAGACTAACACTTCATCAAAGATCAAGTAGGTCTTTATTAAGCTTGTAACGAAAGGCTAGGGTAAAGGTAAGATAAATGATATATTTTCGGTTCAACTCACCCATAAATACTTTTTTTTTTTTTTTTTCAGGATTTCTCTAGAACTATAGTCTTTTCTTTAATTTACGTACTTCATTATTTGAATGCAACTTCCTTTTTTTGCTTCACCACTTTATTTATTATTATTATTATTATTATTTACTTTTTCAGTCCTTGAATATCACCATTCCACCCAAATTAGACATGGCCCATAATTATTTCCTGTAATATCATACCCATGCCTATGTAGTGAGGATTAGTCATGTTTTTTCTTATTTGGTTGGGCTAAGAGATATGGCAATCAAAGAAAATAGATATATCAATTAGGCACAAAGAGGTAAACTAAGGATAATATATATAGGTAGGCTAGAAAGGCTCAAATGATCCAAATATGGCCTAAATCACTTCCTCAACTTAGTGTTGTCTAGGATTTCACCTCGAGAGAGAATCAAACAAATTCTAAGCTCTAGACATAATCTCAATTCACATCAGCATAAGCAGTCTTTAAATAAGCAATGCAAATCTAAGTAAGAGATCAAGTGCTCAATTATTGAAAATCACATCCTAACATTAAGACTAACAAAAGAATTTAACATAAATTCAAATCATGCTTATGTTTTTCCTAAGAATCAAGATAAATAAATAACAAAATTTCATCATTGGACTAGAACCTCATCATGATAAGTGTACAATATCTCAAAAGAAAATTTAATAGACTCCTAAACAATTTTTTTTATAGACTCCTAAACATAAACATAGAAAAGAAATAAAGATATCACCCACAAACTTAAAACAAACATTGTCCTCAATGTGTAGAAATAAAAGAGTAAGAACAAGAAAACTCCCCTATCGATGAAAGCAAAGCAAGAGAAACTCTATTTTTCCTCTTAGACCTCATTATGCTTGTCCAAGTTGGGTGAGTGCCTACTACAAAAGAAAACAAAATAAAAAGAAATTAAATTAAATAAGAATATCTATAAAAAATTAAAATTCAAAATTAAAGAAAAGAAAAGAAAAGAAAAAGTTTAGAACTTGGGTTGCCTCCCAAGAAACGCTTGATTTATAGTCATCGGTTGGACTTTCTTATGCTTATTAGCCTGCATCTTTCCACTTGATGATCTTCTTATCTTGCCATCCCTTTGTCATTGCTTTGTAAAGCCTGGCATTCTCATAAGTATGGCTTTCATCCATCTTAGAAGTAGACATAGAAACTGCCTTAAGTGAATTAGTGGAATAATTTTCTCTGAATACCTCGTTGGGAGCACTATTCACCACTTTGACTGCCAAATATTCCTTAGATTTATTAGGAAACTTCATAGCCTTGAACATTTTAAAAGTTACCTCTTGGTCTAGAACCCTCATGATAAGTTCTCCTATTTGCATATCAATAAGAGTTCTACCGGTAGCGAGGAATGGTCTCCCAAGAATAATTGGTATTTCACTATCCTCCTCCATGTCTAGCACAATAAAGTTGGCAGGAAAGTTGAATTTATCAACCTTGACTAGCACATCCACAACAATGCCTCTTGGATGAGTGTAAGATCTATCGGCTAGTTGCAACATCACTGTAGTGGGTTTTACTTCCCCCAAACCAAGTTTTTGATAGATAGAAAGAGGCATTAAATTGATACTTGCTCCCAAATCACATAAAGCTTTACCAAAGAATTTATTGCCAATGGTGCATGGAATGGCAAAGCTTCTCGGATCTTTGAGTTTGGCTGGAAGTTTCTTTTGAAGGATAGTGCTGCACTCTTCAGTAAGTGCAACTGTCTCAATTTCATCCAATTTCCTCTTCTTGGATAATATGTCTCTCATAAACTTGACATAACTTGGCATTTGTTCTAAAGCTTCAGCAAAAGGTATATTAATATGGAGTTTTTTAAATACCTCAAGAAATTTCTAAAACTAATTGTTAAGCCTTTTCTTCTGAAAGCTTTGAGGGAAGGGTGGTGGTGGGTGGATTGGAGTCTTCTTCTCTTGAACTTTTTCAACTTCATTTTCCCTCATATCTTTTTCTTAAATTGGCTTGGTTGGAAATTTTGATTTCCTGCTACCCTCTTCTACTTCTTTCCCACTCCTAAGTGTGATTGCGTTGCATTGTTCTTTTCCATCACTCCTAGGATAGATCTCAGTATCACTTAGAAAACATCCCTTAGGACGATTGTTAATTGCATTAGAAAGCAGGCCAATTTGCATTTCAAGATTTCTAAGTGTTGCCGCTTGACTCTAAAGTGTCGCTACATGATTCTGATTTGTCACTGCTTGACTAGCCATGAACTGTGTAAACATCTCTTCCAATGATGTCTTCTTTTCTTGGACAAGAGCTCGAACTTGTTCTTGAAATCCAAGAGGGATTGCTTGCTTCGCGGTAGAAGTAGGCTCTTGATTATTATTCCAAGAAAAGTTTGGGTGATTTCTCTAACATGGATTGTAGTTGTTGGAATAAGGATTGTTTTGCTGTCTATTATAGTTTCCAACATATTGAACTGATTCAGCATTGGTTAGGGATCGATTACTGGCATGTCCTTCCCCACATAGTTCACAAGTTACAAATGGGCTTTGTGACTGAATGTGCAATCATAGTGTCTAATTTCTTGGATAATGCAGCTACTTGCGCAGTTAAAACACTGATTTCATCCAACTGGTGGATCCCGGCAACTCTTTTTGGCAAAATTCTCTCAATAGACCATTGATAACTATTGGAAGCCATCTCTTCAATTAAATCATATGCCTCATCAATTTATTTTCCTATGATTGCCCCACCTGCTGCAGCATCAATAGTAGTTCTATTATGACCCATTAACCTATTCTTGAAAGTGTGTACCTAAAGCCATTTAGGTAAACCATGGTCATCTTCGGAGCAGATCCTTGTATCTTTCCCAAGCTTCATATAGTGATTCTGAGTCTTACTACATAAAAGATGTGATATCATTTCACATCTTAGCTGTCTTTGCTGGAGGAAAATATTTAGCAAGAAACTTTTGGGCCAAGTCATCCCATGTAGTGATAGAGCCAGCAGGAAGTGAATGTAACCAACTCTTGGCATTATCTCGAAGTGAGAAAGGGAAAAGTCTCAGTCTAATGGCATTTTCAGAAACTCCATTGTGTTTGAAAGTGTCACAGATTTCCAAAAAAATTTATATTGTGAGCATTCGGATCATCATTAGGTAGGCCGCCAAATTGAACTGATGTTTCGATCATCTGAATAATGGTTGGCTTTATCTCAAAATTGTTAGCTTGGATGGCAGGCCTCCAAATACTGGTATGAAATTCTTGCATGAGAGGAACAGCAAACTCTTGCAAGGTCTTTGTATCATTCTCCTCAGCCATTGTATGGTTGTGAGTTGAAGCTTGTAAATTCTCCCTTTGAAGTCGATGAAAAGTTCTTTCCGATTCTGAATCAAAAGGGACAAGTTCCAAATTTCAAGCTCTTCGCATAAAAAAAGATCAAAAGTACTTGAAAATAAGAAAAAAAAAAGTTTAAATTAAGTCTAAGGTTGCATGGTATTAATATTAACAAAAAATAGTAAAACAATTCTCTGGCAACGGCACCAAAAATTTGTTGTAGGATTTACCACGCAAGTGCACGTTATCGCAAACAAGTAATAAATGGAGAGTAGAGTGTCGAACCCACGAGGAATTATTACTAATTTCGTTAACTACTAAAATTAAAACAATTTAAGTTTATTCAAACAATTAATTAAAATTAATTAATTAAAAACTAAAATTAAAGATGCTAAATAAAGAATGCAAATCAAAACTTGGATTAAATAGCTTGAGAAAAGACTAGGATTACAATTTCCCTCAACGAACTTCTCCTACCCTCTTAACTTGATTAGTGACCTTGAGTTGTTAACCTAGAGTTCTAATCTATTTATAAGTATCTCTCGATGGTCTTATAAAAATATCTCTCTTAAACAATTAACTATATGTCTATGATTATTGAATTGAAGAGAAACTCATTAAGCTTAGACTCTAAAATTGGTTACACATGACACGTAAGTATATTCCTACCCTACATGTAGATCAATTCATCATAATAAATGAATATGAAACATATGTTATTCAATCCATGTCTAACACCAAACTCCTTATGTCTAGTTGTATTTAGGTTACCAAATCAATCTAATTGGTGGCCAAACAATTAGAAGCATTAAGAACAAGATTGAATAAAAAACTCAAATATCATTAAATCAAGAAAGAAAGTAAAATAATCCAAACTACATGTTGAGTTCCATTTCAATCTTAGAAAAAGTAATTTAGTTCATGCTAATTAAAGAAAACAAAAAACAAAGGAGTTTCACCATCATCAATATTACAAGAAAGTAAAAGAATAGTAAAAGAAAAGAGAAAACTAAGGTTTGTCAGGTCTTCAGTTCTTCAATCCTTCAAAATCTCCTTAGCTCCTTGAAATATTTTGGTGGCTACTCTCCTCTTAATAAAATTAGGTTTATAGAACTTGATTCCCCTTTATTTTAGCCTTGAAAATCCTATTTATAGAGCCTTAGAACCTTGGAGTCAAAAACTTTGCATGTAAGCAACAGGTAAACAAACAATTTTTTTTCTCTGCCTCGATGTTGTAGTGCTGACTCTCGGATGGGCTGGCGCTGCAACACCAGCTTTTGGCGTCGCGGCGCTAGCCTTGCTGGTTGCTTAACTTCGACTCTGCCATCTTCTTGCACTTCCTCAACTAATTTGGATAGGCAAATCTTGTTCGATTTGGGAAATAAACTACTGTTGCAAAGCTATGGAAATCATCTTCAAAAGTCAAGAAGGAAGTTTTCTTGAATAAAGAATTTAAGATCATGTTTTGCTAGCAACAAGCTAAGGAGGTCAAATCTGCCCATGAGTTGCTTTGCACCTTTTTTCGTCTTTTCGCACCTCGAAACTCCTTCTCACTTTGGACCTATAAAAATACAAATATACTAACTTAATAAATAATTTAAACATGAAATAATAAATAAAATTAATCTAGAAACAATTAAAACAAATCAATTCCAAATAAAAACTTCAAGGACTTAACCGTTTTGAATGCACAAAATGTGGTAAAATAACTATATTTCATAGAGTTATCACTCAGGCAGACATGTTGTATCACACGACGTGGCTGATTGCAAAGTTAGATCCCCTCAAATACATATTCGAGGTGCCTTCATTGTCAGGAAAAATGGCGATATGGCAAGTGTTGCTTTCCAAATATGACATTGTGTATGTGAATCAAAAGGCTCTAAAGGGTAGCATAGTAGCAAAATTCTTAGCAAGTCGAGCGATGGAGGATTACGAGCCTCCAAATTTTGATTTCCCTAATGAAGACTTAATGTGTGTCTCGCAAGAACATAGGACTTTTTCTCGGAAGAAAACCTGGAAATGTATTTTGAAGGTGCATCCAATGCCATGGGGCACGGGATCGGTGCTGTGCTCATATCCCCTGAGGAAGATTATTATCCTTTCACTGCCAGACTGGATTTTGATTGTACAAACAATATTCCTGAATATGAGGCGTGTACTATGGGCCTTCGTGCTGCCATAGAAGGAAAGATCAAGACACTAGAAGTTTTCGGAGATTCAGCCCTGGTGATATACCAACTGCGGGGAGAATAGGAAACCCAGGATGCAAAACTAATTCGATATCAAGAGCTTATATTGAGCCTGATTGAGGAGTTCAAAGAAATGAGTTTCAATTACTTTCCCCGTGAAAAAAAAAATCAAATGGTAGATGCTTTAGCCACTTTATCGTCAATGTTTAAAGTGAATGAAGGGGCCGAAGTTGTGCCAATCAAGATGAGCATATAAGAGTCTCCTAACCACTGCTTGAGTATCAAAGAAGAAGCGGATGGTCACCCTTGATATTAAGACATCTTGCAATACATCAAGAATCAAAAGTACCCTGAACAAGCAACGAAAAATGATAAGAGAACCCTGAGGAGAATGGCGATGGGTTTTGTCTTAGATGGTGAAATCCTTTACAAGAAAGGGAAGGATCAGGTTTTGTTAAGATGTGTCATTTCTGTTGAAACTCAGAGAATCCTTGAAGAGGTCCAAGAGGTATACGGCACTCATGTCAACGGTCACATGCTAGCTAAATAGATTATGAGGGCAAGATACTATTGGGTAACGATGAAAGGTGATTGTATTAATTATTCCCGGAAGTGCCATAAATGCTAGATATATGCAGACAAGATTCATGTTCCTCCATCACCGCTACATGTCATGACGGCTCCATGGCCATTTCTGATGTGGGGAATGAATATGACCAGGCCCATTACTCCGAAAGCTTCAAACGGATATCGTTCATCCTAGTAGTCATAGATTACTTCACAAAATGGGTAGAAGCCGCTTCTTATGCCAATGTGATGGAGTCAGTGGTGTGCAGATTCATCAAGAATGAGATTGTATGTCGATATGGATTCTCGAAAAGAATAATTTTTGACATTGCTCTCAACCTGAATAATAAGATGATGAGGGAAGTATGTACTCAGTTCAATATCAAGCATCATAATCTGGCACTTTATCTTCTAAAAATGAATGGGGCAGTAGAAGCAGCCAATAAGAACATCAAGAAAATTGTTGAAAAGAAGATCGATGTGTACAAAGATTGGCATGAGATCTTGCATTTTGCTCTCCATGCATATCGTACCTCAATTCGCACATCTACAGGTGCCACGTTGTTTTCTTTGGTATATGGGATAGAAGCAGTATTGCCTATTGAGGTCGAAATCCCTTCACTTCGTGTTTTGATGGAAGTTGGCCTAGAAGAGGCAGAATGGGTTAGAGCTCGCTATGAACAATTGAATCTCATCAAGGAGAAAAGACTGAAGGTGATATGCCATGGGCAGATGTATCAGAAGAGGATGATTGGAGCCCATAACAAAAAGGTTCGCCCCAGGTAATTTCGAGAGGGAGAGTTGGTACTAAGGAAAGTTCTCCCCATTGTCAAGGATCCTCGTGGAAAGTGGGCTCCGAATTTGGAAAGACCTTATGTGGTGAAGAGCGCTTTTTCTGGAGGAGCATTGATCTTAACTTGGATGGACGGGGATGATTTGAGAAATCCCATAAACGTCGATGAATTAAAGAAATACTATGCTTGAAGGGAAAAAAAGAAGAAAAAAAGAAAAGAAAAAGTGTGATATCATGCATATGAGAATTCAAATGATTCCAAGTGCAAAATGAAAATTCTGATTATCTATTTCCCCTAAGGATTGCTTTTTAATGAAAATATTCGTGCTTGATATGAAAAATGGTCGTCTTTCATACTCCTTTCACTAAAAGAAATTATCCTTAGTTACCCCTTTGAGCCTCAAGAATTCATTCTTTCTTTGAACCTTGGTCAAGGATCACTCTCCACACTAAGGGGCAAATGCAAGGAAAGATATTCTTCAAAAATCATGGTGAAATGAGCCATAATTGTATAAAAAAGAAGAAGAAAAAAGACAGACACAAAAAATGTGTGAGAAAAAGTGTGGCAAATAAAAGCTAAGAATGAAAAAGAAACAAAAGTCCAAAAAGTACAAATGTTTCAAAAATGAATCCTTCTCATGAAATGATCCTTGATCTGATTACCCTCAAAAACATTTTGGACCTATTTATCCTTTCTTTCTAAACCCTAACCTTGGCCTACATTATGTGCTTTTAAAGTCCATTTTGATCAAGCATGGGTATTTAACTTGAAAGGTTTTTCCTTAGATTTTATCCCATATTTTGAATTGTCATTTTTCCATGGAAAATTTTAGAATTCTCAGATGCATGGTGGAACAAGAAAAAAGAAATGAAAAAAAAAATGAAAAAAAAAATGTGAAAATGAGAGGTTTAAGCCGAAAACTCGAAAAGGACGACTTAAAACCGAACGGGGGAAACTTGGGTTGAGAACCCGCAAAGGGCGGCCCAAGTACTGATCAAAGATTGAATCAATGCTCCATGTGAAGGGGAGAAAGTATCAGAAATAGAGAAAGGGGGTAAAGCTCAGTCTAAAGCAACAGCGAAAGCCAAGAAGTCACCCAAGCAAATGGCTCGTTTAAAAGATATTTCAGAGGAATTGAAGTAGAAATGGTCCAGGATATTCCGCATTTGGGGCATCTATACCTTTTCCTTTACATTTCCCTTTTAAATCCTTGATATTCATCTTTATTACCTAAACCTTATTACAATAAATTCTTGTTACCCTTTTCATGGAATTCGGCTGTTTCATCCCATCTTTCATATATGTTGTGATGCATTTTGAATGTTATCAATTTGAATGATGATTAGTAAACATAAAAATCTTTAAATAAAAGGATTTCTTTGAATTACTAAGGAGTAGATTTAAATTTTAGAAGAGGTTTGGAAACCACTAAAATTTGGAAAGCTCATGACAATCCATAATGTCGAAAAGCTCATCAGGTAGGGTAAACAGTGGACAGATTAAACCCATCAATCTATAATATTGAAGAACTCATCAAGTGAGACAAACAATGGGTAGATTGGAGACACCGTCATGGAGTCAGAAAACTTGTGGATGTCATTGAAACCATAGGTTAGAGCTCATCAAGTGGGGCAAACAATGGATAGATTGAGGACGACGTCATGTAATCAAAAAATTTATGAATCTCAGTGAACTCATAATTCTGGAAGCTCATCAAGTAGGGCAAACGGTGGAGTCGAAAAGTCTGTGAACCTTAATGAAATCATGGATTATAACTCATGACACAATCATGTAATTGCATTCATCCCTTAGGAACATGTTTTTACAAGCATTTGCGAAACCTGTCATCAACATCACTGCATTCGACTAACATTGCAGGAACTGTGGAAAATTTTCCTTTTTTTTAAAGTCGAACTTGTTTTTCAAATGAGTCAAGCCCTGACACCACCGTCGAGGTATCTTTTTAAGCCCAATGTAGTTGGCACGAAAGGAAGTAAGCCCAGTGAAGTTGGCATTTTAAATTTGGTTAAGCCCAATGTAAGCTGGCATAAAAGTGATTTAAGCCCATAAAAGTTGGCATTCTAGATGTGATTAAGCACGATGTAGCTGGCACCAAAAGGAAGTAAGCCCAATAATGCTGGCATCATAGATTTTAAGCCCAATGTAGCTGGCCCAAAAAGGAAGTAAGCCCAGTGAAGTTGGCATTTTAGATTTGGTTAAGCCCAATGTAACTGGCACTAAGAGAAATAAGCCCAGTGAAGTTGGCATCTTAGATTTGGTTAAGCCCAATGTAGCTGGCACAAGAGGAAGTAAGCCCAGTGAAGTTGGCACTTTCGATGAGATTAACTCCAGTAAAAGTCAGTATATTAGATGTTGTAAGCCTAGTAAAGTTAGTAGAAGATAAGATAAGGCCTTGCATCTGCATCAACAAGCATTTGCATCAATCCAAGACCTTGCATTTGCATCATTCAAAAGCATTTGCACATCGTTGATCTTTGCATCTGCATCATTCCATGAAATAGTTGCATCATTTGAGGACATCTGCATTTGTATCATAAAGAAGCATTTTCACAGTGTTAATCTCTACATTTGCATCATTCAGAAGCATTTGCACATGTTTGATCTTTGCATCTACATCATTCCACAAAATAGTTGCATCATTTGAGGATATTTGCATTTGCATCATCCAGAAGCATTTGCACATTAATAATCTATGAATTTACATCATATAGAAGCATTTGCACACTGTTAATCTCAATTTTCATCATACAGAAGCATTTGCACATTGATAATCTTTGCGTCATTTTATGAAGCATTTGCATCAATCCAAGACATTGGCATCTGCCTCAAGAAGCATCTGCATCAATCCAAGACATTTGCGTTTGCACCATGAAGCATTTGCATCTTGTTTAATCTATGCATTCACATCATCTTATTAAGTATTTTCATCCTCTCTCAAAGTCTTTGGAGCTTTGCTGGGTTTGTCGAGGAGTACGATAATATTTTCCGACATGTGCCATTTATATAATTTCATCAAGAAGAAAACTCATAAAAAATGAATTTCAAAATAATGATGTATGCATATCCCATGATCATGCATATTCCATGATGTCTACATTTGCCATTTTGATCATAATTATTCCATATCCATGAATATTCCATGATGATGTCATTTTATGATATGTTATTCATGTTGCCATCTTAAACTTGATATGATTGTGAATATTCTATGATGGTGTCATTTTTATGATTGATTGCTTATATCATGTATCTCATGTCATGTATGCCATATCATATATGTCATGTCATGAATTATTTGCCATATCATCTAATGCCAAGTCATGAATTATTTGCCATGTTCATGTATGCCATGTCATATTTTCGTTGGCCATGTTGTAATAAAGTTTGCCATCTTAGGTATGCTATGTCATATTTTCTTTTATCATGTTGCAATAAAGTTTGCCATGTTATACATGCCATGTCATAGATTTTTTCCATGTCATGATAATGATCCATGTTGTTTGATTTATATCATCTTAGTAATAATTTGCATATTCATGATCATTTTTTTTAATGATTTTAAAATGCATGAAAAATAATAATGATTTTTAATAAAAAAAAAGGTTGTTCCCGAGTTAAAGTAATTCATGAATTCTCTGCTAGTTCTGCCGAGGAGGATATCACCAATTATCATTAACAACAGAATATCTTTTTTCTCAAAAAAACGAGGGTGATTCGGAGTATTTCAAAATAAAGGAAAATTTTCATGTTTTGCCGAGTTGTCGGGAGATATGGAAAATTTTATGTTAATAAATTCCGGATCATTCTCAAATAATATAATTGTTTTTAAAAGGGAATTAATTTTTAAATATCAAATATAAAATCGACTTTTATCGAGACTCGAGATAACACATGATTAATAAGGTACCATTTTATATGGGAGTTGTGGGGGTGCTAATCCTTCCCCACACGTAACCGACTCCCGAACCCGCACTTGTTTTCTCTAGTTCAAAGTGCGGACTTTGAAATTAGTTTTTTAAAATGTTTTAATTAATTTTAAAATGTTTTACAAAAATCGGTTTTAATAGGTGACCGATCACACATAGCCAAAAAGGATTGGTGGCGATTTCATTTCTTTTTTCGAGGTCGTTTTCAAACCCTCCATTTTAGTTTAAGAGGAATTAAGTCTTCTTTTTTTCTTCTTCTCCCCACACCTTTTTATTTTTATATTATAAACGTCCTCTAATGGATCTCGCGACGGATCACATTACGACAATTATATTATGCAAGTTTCATGGTCTTATACATGTTTGTATAATAATTCATGGAATCCGGACGTGTTCCGATGGATTTAAGAATTTCACCAGAAACTCGGTTTAATCATGTCCATGTTCTTGTTCTTAAACGAGCATACCAGAAATCAAAATAAATAGCTCTGATACCAATGAAGATTATCACGTAAATAATCTATAAACAAATGCGGAATTAAATAACTTACAGCATCGTTCAATGATGAACTCGATTTTGATTAACTGGTCAGAGACAAGATCGCGTAATTGAAAATTGTCTATTTGCCATAGCACTAAGTTTTTCGAGAATGCGAAGAGTTTCATGTATTGCTTTCTTGATTTTAGAGAAAACGTGTTTTCTCTTTTTTTTTTCTTTCGGCCTAAAATCGAATGAAATTTTTTTATGCTCAGAAAGGAAGTTATTCTTCCTTATTTATGCATGTTAACTGTTCTATGGTAGTTTCATGCTTTTGCATGAATGGAATCGGCATCCCACTACCGTGGGAAGTCATTTTGTAAACTGCCTAGGCTGTTATGTAAACTGCGTTGGGCAGTTATTCATTTTATAATGAATCGAGTCTAACCCATTATAGGTGCCCGATTCTAATAAAGACTTTATCAGTAATGATAGGATACAGAATATATGTCCGACACTTCATCACAAAAGTGGACACGACCCTTGTGACTACTGCAATTGAAGAGATATGAGGATTCATCCTTTCTCGGGTTTGATTAATCCTTTCTCTAGTTAGAACCATACATCCACTTCCTTATCCACTTTCGACTTTTTCTCTTTTAATCTCTATATCTTAAATACTCAGCTTCTCTTGAATAGCACCAAGAGTAATAATTAGAGATGACATAGAAAGTTGATTGCTAGAATAGGCAAAAGTGTATTGACTGCTATTGTTGCCCAGGACGAAGCAATGACTATTAAGGAATGAGTACTTCTAGCCATCAGAGGCAAAAGTGTATTAATTGATACGGTGTCCAGAATGAAGTAGTGACTATTAAGGAAAATAGTACTTCTAGCAATAAGAATAAATTTAAGAAAGATCATTGTATTTGAATATGAATACAATGATATAAATGAAATTTTAAATGAAATTAATTAAATCAAACAAAACATATTTAAATAATAATAATTTATATAAAATTTATATGAATAAATATAGAAGTAAATAAACATATATTTTTTTATATGTGGTATTACATTATTTGCATTTATGTATTTTGTTTTAAATTTTGTTATAAAATGTAACCCTATACAGGTATCCAATCTTTAGGTCATTTTTAATCAACTTCGCAAGTCTAACATTTTGAACAAAAAATAAATCAAATATGCAAATACATACCAACGAATACTAATACCTGAATCCATATAACTTAGGACTAAACTAGCTTTTGGATATGCTTCTTATTAACCTCTTCTTGAAGAATTCCTTTGAGAGTTTGAGATTAAAATTTTGAAATGTAACAAATTGGTAAACATAATATTACGGTGCAATGTTTCAACTTAAGTATAAGTAAAAGGTTTCAAACTCTTAGATCAATGATTTTATTTGTTTAGCAAAATAACGTTACTTGTTTTGGATAATTGAAAAAAAAAATACTAATGTTATTTGAGTAACTAAGGATGAAGGCTAGGAAAAGACATTTATGTCATTCTCATTGTGTTTTTTTTGTTTTGTATTTTTATTTAATTTTTTTTTTATCACATAGCCTATAACAATCAGGTTACAGTCTCTCTCAATAATTCATCCATTAAATCGTTAAGGATCCATCACGTCATTTTGATTGAAGACTGGAAGGGACAATATCCAAGGCACAGCAAGGGCGACTATTTAATTTCATGGAAAGATGTAATCAAAGTATCGATTTTAAGGTAAATTAAAATGGTATCAGAATCGTATCATTTTGATTTTTATCGGTTGTATCAATTGTAACGATTCGTATCGATCAATATCGGCACATATCAATCTGTATCGATTGATATAAAATTTTAATTTTTAAAAATTTTTCACTTATTTAATTTTTTAAAATCAATTTCTAATATTTTTTCTACCATAATCATTTTTATTTTTTTTCATAATTATATTTAAAAATAAAATATATTTATTGAATTAAATTATTGAACTTAATTAATAATAATTTACTATATTTTTTAATATTTATTTTATTTATTTTATGTTTAAAAAATTTAATATTAAATATTTATAAATTTAAATTTTGTATTTGTATATAAACATATATATATATATGTATATGTGTGTGTTTAATGGAGGTATATTTGCATATGTGTATAATATATTTTATTAAGAAACTTGAAAATGTGTTATATATATATATATATATATATATGAAAAACATTTAAAAAATATTGGTAAACCCGAAACGGTACATCGAAACACACTGGTACTAGTACATACAATTACCAAAGCAAAAATGATACGTCCACCGGTACGGTACTGACTACCTTGATCAAACTTAATATTTTTCAAACCATCTAGCCTATTTATAACATGGTGTTAGGATTAAATCCCTAATCTATTTTCAAAAGGCAATAATAAACAGATGAAAAGAGAAATTGAATATGTTAAGTCTGTTAAGCCCGGCAAGTCCACCAGCCAAGCCCACCAGACTTAAGGCCCAATCATCAAGCCTAGTAACCCAGACCAGCGCCTAAGAGGATACGTGGCTCACCTCAACTCCTTAGAGGTCATGTCGTCTGACACCTTAGATACCACGTGGGACTCCAATTGCTATAACCATTATGGCGAGGCTACCCATACCGTTGACCACCAGACCAACCAGAGGCAGACATGTGGCATGGGGCACGTCACCCAAACAGGTATAAATAGCCCTTATAGGGGCAGCCAACGATAGAGACTTAAACACTCTTAACACTTATCCCTCTCTTGCTCTTCTTACTTTCTCTCTCCTCCAAACACTGTGTGTAGATATGGGGTCCCGAACACATAATTTTCTAGAAGCTAATCGTTTGTAGATATGGGGTCTCGAACACCATAGTGACGGACAATGGCGCACAATTCCAGGGGCAAGCTAAAGAAATTTTGAGCCAACTTCAAAATTACACTAACACATAGCTCCGTGAAGCACCCTAGACAAATGTCCAGGTTGAGTCAATAAACAAGAAAATCCTTCAAGGATTGAAGAAGAAGCTAGACGATGCAAAGGGGGCATAGCTAGGGGAAATGTCAGGAATCATATGGGCGATCAGGACCACGTCCCACTTGGGCACGGGCGAGACGCCCTTCAATCTGATGTACGAGATGGAAGCTGTCATACTATCCAAGATTGGTATCAACTCGTTGAGGAGAACCCACTAGGATCCGGCCCTAAACGAAGAAGCATTAAAGGCGAACTTGGATCTCCTCGAAAAAACCAGAGACCTAGCATAAGTAAAGCAGGCCGCCATATCACATCAGGTCGCCAAGTACTACAAGTCCAGAGTAAAGAGCTGACAATTTCAACTTGGTGACCTCGTCCTCAAGATTTGTGAGGCAAGCCAACCAGCAAAAGAATTGGGAATGATAGCCCCAAATTAGGAAGACTTATACAAAATAGAAAAGAAAATTGGTTTTGGAGACTACACGCTAGAACAGATAGAAAGAAGTCCTATAACAAGAACCTGTAATGCAATTCATTTAAAGAAGTATTTCTTGTACTCTTGTATATATTTCCATCACAACATAATACAAGTTCAAATTGCATTTTACAGGCACCACGTGTCTCACCATCACACAAGCTTCTTTAACCTCTCTAACTCTTCAGACTAGCACTCTTATGCATTTGCGCACGTGTGCTCATCTTGCGGTACTGTGTAACACGCTCAAGAACCTCTAACTGGCTCACCAATGCGTTCATGCACGTGTGCTCGTCTCGTGACACCATGTAACACGTTCAACACCCTTTTAAATGGCTCCCTCATGCATTCACGCATGCATGCTCGCTTCTCGACACCGTGTAACACGCTCAACAGCCTTTGACTGGCTCTCTCAAGTGTTCACGCACGTGTGCTAGCCTCGCCACACCGTGTAACACGTTCAACAACCTCTAACTGGCTCACTCGTGCGCTCAGGCACGTGTGCTCGCCTCGTGGCACCGTGTAACACGCTCAACAACCTCTAACTGGCTCCCTCATGCGTTCATGCACGCTTGCTCTCCTAGCGACATCTTGTAACAAATTCAACAACCTCTAACTGGCTCTTTCATGCGTTCACGCACATGTGCTCGCCTCACGACACCATGTAACACGCTCAACAACATCTAACTGGCGCACTCATGTGTTCACGCATATGTGCTTGCCTCGCGACACCATGTAACACACTCAACAGTCTCTGACTGGCTCACTCATGCGTTCACGCATGTGTGCTCACCTTGCGACACCGTCTAACACGCTTAACATCCTCTAACTGGCTCACTCATGCATTCACGCACGTGCGCTCGCCTCACAACACCATGTAAAACACTCATAGGCTCTAACTGACTCCCTCATGTGTTCACGCACGCGTGCTCGTGTTGCGACACCATGTAGAATGCTCAATAGCCTCTAATTGGCTCTCTCACGCGTTCACACATATGTGCTAGACTCATCACACTGTGTAACACACTCAACAGCCTCTAACTGGCTCTCTCATATGTTTATGCACGTGTGCTCGCCTCACGACATCATGTAACACGCTCAACCGCCTCTAATTGGTACCCTCATGCATTCACGCATGCATGCTCGCCTCGCGACACTGTTTAACATGCTCAACAACCTCTTACTAGCTCGCTCATGCATTCACGCACGTGCGATCACCTTACAACACCGTGAAACATGCTTAACAGCCTCTAGCTGGCACCCTCGTGCGCTCACGCACGAATGCTCGTCTCGCGACACCAGTAAAATGCTCAGCAGCCTCTAACTGGCTCTCTCATGCTTTCACGCACGTGTACTAGCCTTGCCACACCGTGTAACACGTTCAACAGCCTCTAACTGGCTCTCTCATACATTCAGGCACGTGTGCTCGCCTCGCGACACATGTAACACACTCAACAGCATCTAAATGACTCCCTTATGCACTCACGCACGCGTGCTCGTCTCATCACACCGTGTAACACGCTCAACAGCCTCTAATTGGCTCACTCATGCATTCACGCACGTGTGCTCGCCTTGCGACACCGTGTCGATCAACAGTCTTTTACTGGCTCACTCATGCATTCACGTACGTGAGCTGGCCTCGTGACACTGTGTAACACGCTTAACAGTCTCTAACTGGCTCACTCATGCATTCACGAACGTGCGTTCGCCTCGTGACATTGTGTAACACGCTCAACAGCTTCTAACTGGCCCTCTCATGCGTTCTCGCATCGTGACACCGTGTAACACGCTCAACAACCTCTAACTGGCTCTCTCAACAACCTCTATCTGGCTCTCTCATACGTTCACACACATGTGTTCGCCTCGTTACACCATGTAACACGCTCCACAGCCTCTAGTTGGATCCTTATGAGTTCATGCACGCGTGCTCGCCTCACGACACCATGTAACAAGCTCAACAGCCTTTAACTTGCTCTCTCATGCGTTCATGCGCGTGTGCTAGCCTCGCCATATTGTATAACACGCTTAAAAGCCTCTTACTGACTCTCTCATGCGTTCATACATGTGTGCTCGCGACACCGTATAACATGCTCAATAGCCTTTAACTAGCTCCCTCATGCGTTAACGCATGCGTGCTCTTCTCGCGACACCTTGTAACACGTTCAACAGCCTCTAATTACCTCTCTCATGCTTTTACATAGTGTGCTTGCCTTGCCACATCGTGTAACACACTCAACAGCCTCTAACTGGCTCACTCATGCATTCACGCACGTGTGCTTGCCTCGCGACACCGTGTAGCACGCTCAAAGCCTTTAACTTGCACACTCATGCATTCACGTACGTGCGCTCGCCTCGCGACACCGTGTAACACCATCAACAGCCTCTATTTGGCTCACTCATGCGTTCATGCACGTGAGATCGCCTCATGACACCGTGTAACATGCTCAACAGCCTCTAACTAGTTCCCTCATACGTTCACGCACGCGTGCTCGCCTCGCGACACCGTGTAATACCCTTAATAGCCTCTAACTGACTCTCTCATGTGTTCACGGATGTGGGCTAGCCTCGCCACATCGTTTAACACGCTCAACAACCTCTAACTCGCTCTCTTATACGTTCACGCACATGTGCTCGCCTCGCGACATCGCGCTGCACGCCCAAATAAGCCTCCTCAGGCCCTTCCATTTCTTTACACGCAACACTTTGCAAAACCACGCAAGTCAAACAATTACTTGGACCGAGCTTTACTCAGATAATACTAAGAGACAATTGGCTCGCCATGTTTTATTAAAACCTTACAATCTAAGTGAGCGCAAGTAAGATCAAAAGTAAAACCAAAAAAAAGTACACAACAAAATGGGAAAGATAAATATTTTATTTAACTACATAGTATTACAAAAGTCCTAAGTTACATTAACTGGATCCTCAACTATGGGAGCAGTCTCATTATTTACATCTCTATTTATATTGTCATCTTCGCCATCAACAACCTGATGGCCTTCAACAGCAGCAGCATTATTAGGGCATCCACATTCAGCGCGTCAGCAGTGACAACATCTTCATTAGCAAGCGTGGTAGAAGGAGGATTCTCAGCTGGAGTCTGCTGCACAAAAAGGGCCCCAACCATCCCGAAACTCCATCTCAACCCCTCCACAGAGGCAACATTAGGATTATAAGGGTCAAACCCCTTAGGAACAGCCTCAATGGAAGGAAAGTCTATCAGACTGAAGTCTAGGGGGCCATAGAACAACTGCACCCCAGTGAGGGCAGTCTCCCGGAATCGAACACACACCCCGAATGCCTCCTCCTAGACTTTATTCTTCTTCTCCTCTAAGACCAAGTCAAATTTGGCCTTCTCCGCCTCAACAGCCTTAGCCTTCTCCTGAAAAATGGCTGTCTCCGTTTTCGCGCCAGCCTCCAGTAGGTGCTGCCTCATATGGCCCATCTCAATCTCCCTCATGGACAGCTTATCCTGTACCTCTGCTAGCTATCCCCATGCAATGTCCGTTTGGCGTTCAACTTCCCCTTGAACATGTGCTCGAAAAAGCATACATTCTTCCCTCATCCTCCACTTGGCTATAACGAAGACACTCCTCAGGAAGAAAGAACTCATAGCGATAATTAGGGATGTACATGCCACAACTCCGCAGGATCGAATGAATCTCTCGGTCAGTGATAGTACATGGGAGGTCATCGTCCCACTCCTCGTCAGTGGCATCAATGGCCTCATTCCTAGCATCTACATTTTGAACAACCTCTTATGCACCACCACCAACCTCCCTACCACCACCGCTTGGCCCAACACCTTCACCAGCAGTCACTCTGGCCCCTTTCTCCAACATCTGATTTATTTCATCCAGATCCTCATCCTTGATGCCACCAGCCCAGTAGTGCCCTTCCAACTCCTCCGTCGTCTCACTATCTCTCACTATTGTCTTATAAAACCTAGCCATCTACCCTCAACCACGCAAAAACAACAAAAGAAAACCAAAAAATACCTAAAAAACCTCCGATGAAACTGCTCGGACAGAACAAACGACAAATCGAAAAATGCAGTAGAAATTGGAGAAGAAACCGACAACACTTCTACAGCAACTCAAGCAAACAGACCCAAATCGTTCATACCGTGCCATATGTCTCACCAATGAATACTCGACACGTGGCAACACCTCGTAAACCATACTCAAAATTTAGGTCTTCTATTAATCATAGGCACGTCAAACGACACATACCCCTTAGCTCGTACCATCCCAAACACAAGAAAACTCTAAGTGTGGAACCTCGCCACCAACATGGCTTGCCATACTCGGAACTCAATTCTAGAATGGACAGGATCGCCATCAGCCACTTTATAACCACCACCTCGCCTGTGGGGCAATTGTTAAGCCAGTTAAGCCTGCCATGTCTACCAGACTCAAGGCCCAATCCATCAAGCCCAGCAACCCAAACTAGCATCCAGGAGGACACGTGGGTGCCCCTCAGCTCTTCAGAGGTCATGTCGCCTGACACCTCAAGTATCACGTGGAACTCCAACTGCTATAACCACTATGGTGAGGACGCCCATACCGTCGACCACTAGACCCCGACCAAAGGTAGAGACGTGGCACGAGGTAGGTCGCCCAAATAGGTATAAATAGCCCTCATAGGGGCTGACCAACGGTAGACACTTAAACACTCTTAACAGTCTTCACTCTCTTACTCTGCTTACTTTCTCTCTCTCCTCCAAATATTGACTTAAGCATTGGAACGCATCTCGAAGACTAAATTCCGACGCCCTCTAATCCTTCTCTTCCTCTACAAGATCTTAAGCCACCAGGGCAACAACCTCACCCCAAAAAAACATCAACAGAATGAATGCACTTACGTCTACTTTGTAATCGTTGCAAACTTTCACTATGATGATAATATTATAAAAAACGATTGAAAATTAGGACAATCAAATTACATGAGCGAAAATTCGAAAATATTTTTATTAAAACTGTTACATATAAAATTTCATCCCGAGCAGAGGGATTTATCATTCCTTCCAACCCACGTCGATCTTTTTGCGAAAGTCGATCTACGTATTGATTCTGCGTAGGGATAGAGAATCACCGTTAGGACATTAGGATCATGCATCTGAACAACTAGGTGCCAATATTGGTCCCAACAAACACTATCTTCGAAGCATCGAGGTGACAGCCAAACTGTGATGTCTAAAAGAATTGGTAATAAATCGTTTTCAATTTTCATTATAATACAGGAAAAAACAAAGCCGTTCCTTTTACTATTTTTGTCTTCAATTATGATTACGGGACAGATTTTATGATGAAAAATTACTAATAAACTCATTAAAACTATTCAAATTGTTGAATTAATTTTCTATCACATTAAATCGATCGAATGTGTTAGTTAATTTTAAAATTAAATTAATAAAATGTTGTCTAAAAGACCTTCGCCTTTTGAATCGGGAAAGTTGATAGAAACTCGTTTAAAGGCACTGCAAGTTAATTGATCAAGCAATTTATGAAGGGTCCTTTTAAAGCGGTACAAAATACTTAAAACATTAAAAGTAGAAATTGAAAATGCCAAGAATCAACTTAAATCAAACAAAGATAAATTAAATAGTTGTAATCAAATGAGATTAAATGAATGAAGAGCTTACTGAATTGAAACTTCTAAGCATGAGGGTGTTGCACAAAAGATATTAATTGATTCGAATTGCTTGCTAAATGATCAAATCCTCAACGAGCTTATAATAAACATCCAAAAAAATAAACCTGCTACTGAAAATAAAGTTTACTACAAAAAATTGTTCAAGGGAAGCTTGAAAACATAAAGAAAACTCGAAAGAATTCGAGAGAATGCTAGGAAATGAAGCTGTAGTAGCTGAATTGAGGTGTGATTTGTGTGTCTCAGCTTGAATAGCGGTTGGTCCTATTTTATAGGAAAACCCCGAACGGTCCTTAGCTTGGATTTTGGCTCAAGTAAGTTGCTTCTTTTCCCTTTTGTCATGTTTCAAAATACCATTGGTCCAAATAGACTTGCCATGTCATTATCCCAATCTCACAAGGAATCCGAAGTGGCTGATAATGTAATTTTGTCGTGTGTCATTTCTTGATTGGTTAATAATTTTCATGTTGGACCTTTTTACAGACAAGGACTAATTTCATTCTTCATTTACCACCTGTCAACATCCATTCGATGGGTAAATTTTAGGACGGAAAACAGCAAATAAAATTGGAAAGTAAAAGAAATCAACAAAGTGAATTTTTTATTTTTGATGATATGTACAAAGTTATTGTTTGTAATTGTATGTGCCAATACAAGGGGGAAACCCGCCAAGAAACAAAAAGGTTGTCAAAAAAAAAAAAAAAAAAAAAGAACCTACGCAAATCTATTTCCCCTTTGCCTCTGCCTCTGCCTATCTCAGATCTACAAGTTTCCTGTTTCCATGTGGAACAAAAATTTTCCAATTGCATGCCCTGCCAATCTCAAATCTACAATTGTTTGGTTTCCCAAGCCTAATGAGAAAATGAGTCAAGGCTCGTCTTGATTTTGATGCTTTAATTGTGTAGAATGATTTGATTCAGGACTAGCCATAATGCCAGCAGGCTTTTGAGTAGATGACTCTGGACCTGTTTTTGGCTCATCTAAAGCTGGACACCCCATAAAAGAACTACTCATAGTGTCTTCTGGACTTAGCACACTAGCATTCAAGAAGGGAGGTTGTTTTGGGGAGGGAATCACACAACTTCTATCAGTTAGCATTTGAACTACTTCTGACATGGATGGTCTTACTGCAATTGAAGCTTGGGTGCACAGAAGCCCAACTAGAAGCACACTCATTGCCTCCCTCTCGTCAAACCTGTCTTTTAAGCCAGAGTCAATAGCTTGTGTAATACTGTCTGCCTTGTATTGCTTCCACACCTGATAGAACAAGGATAAGTCATGACCAGATTTGCCAGAAAATATGTTGCTTCTAAAAACAGTATAAAAACCCTAGCAATTTATAGTTAACATTAAAGACGTCCAAATTAGATGCTTTTTTCCAGCAGCAGTTAATCTATCATGAATTGGATGGTCTACGCTACGGTAATCTAATAATTTCTTTGTTTTCTTTATTTTCATTTATAGTTGGGATATTGTAAGGAATGTACAAACAGCATATAACGTATACCACCCATATGTAGTCAATGGAAAAGGATTATGGATCTCACCGAGTACAAAATTGAACTTGAACCCTCTGAGAAAACACTGTTTTTCCTACCAGTTGCAATCTCAAGAACTAGCACCCCAAAAGCATAAACATCTGCCTTCTCTGTTAGTTGTCCTCGAACAAGATATTCAGGAGCCATGTATCCTCTGCAACATAGATTTATTTATCAGAACTACTTGGAAAATATTCATAATAGAAAAATGAACCTTTTCTAAGTGTAATTAGCAGAGATGAATGGGAAGAAATCATGAACAACATGAAGATTGAAGTCTATAACAGGATACTGGAAATATCACTGGTTTGGTATTTAAACTTTTCCTCTCCACATCTTTACTCCAAAATAACTGTTAGGTTTTGTTACTAAAGAAGCTACTTCTTGCCTTTTCATTCAGGATGTCAATAATATCATTGACACAGGATTAGGATTGAATGATGAAAATAATAATAATGTCAAATTTGTACCAAAAGTAAACATTTGATAGTAAAAGATCAATGTCTTACAATGTTCCAGCAATGGCAGTACTAACATGGGATTTATCTGAAGCAACGCAACAAGCAAGTCCAAAATCAGCAATCTTTGGAGTGAAATTCTCATCAAGGAGAATGTTGCTGGTTTTTATGTCTCTGTGAATGATTTTTACTCCAGAACCTCCATGAAGATATGCTAGCCCTTCAGCTGCTCCACATATGATGTTGAACCGCTGTGACCAGCTTAGAATATGTGTTGTGTTCTTAACTGCATCAGATAAAGCCTTTATTACAGTCTTGGAGAAACTTCAGCACAAAATCTTATTTTTTCTATATGGAAAATGGAGAAATGAGAACTGGGAATTTAAGAACTCTATTTCTATAAAATTGCCATTAACATGATAATCAAATTAATTTATAAACCACTTACCAAACAGGATTTGATCAAGGCTCCTATTAGGTACATATTCATAAACTAGAAGACTCTCAGGACCTTCAATGCTGCAACCCAAAAGCCTTACAAGGTTCTTGTGTTGAATTCCACTGATCAAATTTACTTCATTAAAGAACTGGTCCACCCACTGCCGGGTATTAAAGAACAACCTTTTAACTGCAACAATTTTACCACTAGGGAGAATTCCCTTGAACACAGTACCTGCTCCTCCTTGTCCTAATTTCCTTGATTCATCAAAATTGGCAGTCGCCTTTTCAAGTGTTCCATACTTATAATTTAAACTAGTCTTGTTTCCTGTAGCTGGAATGTTATCTAGCCCACACAAAAAAAAATAGTATAAAAAACATGGTTCAATCAACATTAAATTGTAAACAAAGCTATATATGTATACATACCTTCTTTCTTCTTGGATAATCTCTTGTAGCTTATAAAAGCACCAATAGCAACAAGCACAGTGAATGTAATTGCTGCTAAAGCCATTCCTATGATGACCCAATGACCAAACCCTACAAAGAGAATACAAGAATTACAATCAAAGATGACAAAATCCATAGATAAAGAAGGAAAATCTTAGAGAACTTAAAGCCACTTATTTAATCTTTTACCCTGATTGTCCTCTGTTTCTGCTTCTGGATCAAAAAATCTATGGGTTGAATACCTCATATAACACCCTGAAAACAAAGCCTTGCCTTCAGCTCCAGGGGCACACTTCCTCAACCCCAACCCTGCATTCCTCAAACACTCTCTGCAAGACTCTTCATCAATTGCCTTCCAACACTGCGCCAATGCGTAAACGGTCACCACCCCTCCTTTCACCTCCGCTGCCGCATATCCATTGCTCTTCAACGCCATCTTCGTCACTTTCATAATCACTTGATCCAACTTACTTTGAAAATCCTGATACATGTAGCTATCATTGGAAACACCTGTAGGCGAGCCACACATTAGGTGATCATATTTGGCATCAACCCCTTCATTGTAGAAGATATAATTATCGAAACGTTGAAAGCACCAATCAAGATAGATTCGTCCTGATGTGGCAGGGATGCACCTTTTGAGTTCTTCTATGGCTGTTTTGAAACAGAGTCTACAATCATTTCCATTGACATCTTGATAGCATTGGCCTAATCCAAAGACATTAAATGGTGGATCGACCACAGAGAAGGTTCCCCAGCCCTGAGCAGCAATTAATTCGGACAAAGCTCTCATGACTTTATTAACATTGCTAACGAAGCTCTGAGAGGTTTCGTTGGTAACTCCACACATAAGGTGGGATCCGAAGAATTGAGGATCAGAGGAGGAAGGGAAAAAATGTGAAGAAAATATGAAGAACATCCATATTATTATATTCAAAGGAAATGGAATTGAGAATCGCATTGAATTCTAACCCGACTCTTGCTTGCCTGTTATCCTCTGTTTATTATCGTGCTGTGTTTTAAAATTAGTAAGGAAAGCAAAATATTCACATTTTCTTTTCAGGTTTTCTTCCCTTCTCACCTACCCCCTCTCTCTTTTTTGTTAAGGTTGAAGGGCTTGGAGAAGGACAGAGGATTTTAACTCCTAGGGAGGTATGGAGTCGTTTTGTGTAAAACGTTTTATGTTTGGAGAGCGAGAAAGAGAGAGAGGCAGATGGCAAAAAAAGAAAAAGGGGGAGAAAAGAACTGAATTTCCGTTTCTCTTTGCTTTATTTAGGCCATTTTTAGATATTGCTTCAGTGTATTTGGCTGTGAGCCTTAGCCTCAGCCACCTTGATACGACACAGAGTTAGGCCACTGTCACATTTCCTTTCTAGACATAGCAACCCTACATAATTTGATATCTGCATTTGGTGCCCCATCAGCTGCCAAGCCAATAGATTTTTTTTTCTTCTTCTTTTTAAGGTGTTTTTTTTCTTTGCTTTGGTAATCTTGTATTCTTACACTTCTTTAACTAGAGAATTGTGATGAAATGACCAAAATTTTATCACAAAAAAAATGATGGTTTGATGATAAAATCTGTCTTTATGTGTAACATAAAGTAAAAGATTCAAGCTTACAGTAACAGTTAGGGGCTTGAGGATGAGATAACTTCCATAAATCCATATCAATTTTGAGTTACTGTCTGGTTTGTCATATTATCTTTAACAGTCCTAATGGCAGATATTTATAAAGTTACACTGTGGGAAGAGAAGATATCATGCATTGCCTTGTATTAATACCAAGATTTGCAAAACTATCGTGGGTAAACAGTGATATGTCTCATGTATGAAATAAAATAATGACATGTTTCTTGGAGAGTGGGGCTTTGATATGTCTACAAATAAGTCCATAGGAATAAATCTCATAAATTTTGGATTAAAAGAAGAAGAAAAATGTTTTGTCAACAATTCTCAGCAAAAATGATGGTTCCCTGTTTCCTCAGACCATTCTTATCTCATGAACGCTATTATTACTTGGCGGCATGCTGATTAACACACGAGAAAATTGTTGTACAGATAAGCAAATCGGATCATGTTGGAATTAAACCAAGTTAATTTATTAATTAAGAATCAATTTATTATTGGTTGATATAAGGTGTTAGAGTGTGAATGGTTGTATGGGATAACTTCTATATTAAAACTCTGATTGTTTATTATAAATTGAGTTTGTTTTTAATAAATAAATAAAATAAAAAAAAACAGAGTGGTGCCGCACAAGCATAAGTGGCTGGTTTTGAAGTTCTGCAAAATCTTTGTTTGTTATTCTTGTTCTTTGATTCTTTATTGTTCACATCTGGTATCCGAACGTAGGTGATTTAGAGGATGGTGGGAGAGATTCAGCATATACAATGCCCGTCAATTAAGTTTGATGGGAAAAACAATTTTGGAGAATGGAGATCGAGATTGCAAAAATTCTTCGAAGTTGTATGTGTGTGGGATATTGTGCTCGTTGAACCTAAAACCACGGAGAAATTGACAGAGGAACAAAAGAATTAATTAGATCGAGCTCGTTACAAGAATGATGATGTTCTTCATGATATCTCTGAATGTGTTACGTCGTCAGTCTATCAGAAGATTATCAATGCAAAAGCCGCAAAGGAAGTCTGGGATATCTTGCTTAAATCCTATCAAGGTGCAGAAAGGGTAAAAAAAGGTGCGATTACAAACACTGAGGCGACAGTATGAGCTCTTACAGCAAGAGAAGAGTGAAGTTGTAGCAGATTATTTCTTGCATCTGCAGAAACTTGTCAATGACATGCGATCCAACGGTGAAAGTATTTTCGAGACTCAAGTTATGGAGAAAATTCTCCAAACGTTGACAGATCGATTTGATTATGTGGTAGCCGCCATTGAGGAGTCAAAGGATCTCAGTATCATGACAATTGATGATTTGCAGGGTTCTCTAAAAGCACACGAGCAACGATTGAATGAGAAAACAACCATTTTGATTGAGCAGGCATTGAAACCCAGGTGGATTTGAAGTTGGACAAGGCAAAGAATGGCCAGAGAGGTCAGACTTATAGAGGCAAAGGATGCAAAAAAAAATCGATTGGGTAATAGGCAAGGAGGAAGTGACAATGATTCTAATCAGAAGCGCGACAAGTCTAACATTCAGTGCCATAAGTGTAAGAAGTATGGGCATTATCAGTATGAGTGTAAATCACATATTCAGTGCTAATTGTTAAAAAAAATTGGTCACGACAGCCATGAATGTCGTCTTCCAAAACAAGAACGTACTAAGTGCCATGCCAAAGTTGCGCAGAATGGTGGAGATAATATAGAGACATTGTTACTGACTTGTCATGCATCCGTGGGTAGAGATGACAATCAATGGTTGCTAGATACAGGCTGTAGCAATCATTTGACTAGCATTAAGGAAATGTTTTGTGGGTTAGATGAGTCCTTTCGCACTACATTCAGACTTGGAGAAGATACACGCATACTAGTTTTTGGAAAAAGAAAAATTAGCATCAGGCTAAAGGATGGGTCTTGCAACTATATTGCCAAGGTGTTTTATTGTCCTGATATTTGCCAGAATCTATCAAGTGTTGGATAGTTTGCAGAGAAAGGCTATGATTTGCACTTCCATAAAGGAGGTTGCACAATCAATGCTATGAAGAAAGAGGTGATAGCCAAGGTAAAAATGTCTCGTAACGAACTATTTCTTATGGCTATTAAGTGTAATAATTTTTCTTGTCATAGTTCTGTGATTGTTGATGATAATTGGCTATGGTACATGCGCCTTGGGCACTTGAATTTTGGGAGTATTAAATTTTTAGCTAATAAGGAGTGGGTTTTTGGCTTATCGATGATTGATATTCCTAGTACTATTTCTGAGACTTGCGTTTTGGGAAAGAAGCACAGACATGTCTTTCCTAAAGGGCAAGCATAGAGGGCTAGCAGACTACTTGAATTGGTTCATTCTGATTTATTCTCATTAGAGGTTTTTTCACATGCCGACAACAAGTTTTTTGTTACTTTTATTGATGTTTTCAGCAGAAAGACATGAATTTATTTTCTGAAGCATAAGTATGAGGCATGGGATGCATTCAAAAGTTTATTGAGAAGCAGAGTGGGTGTTTTATTAAAACTTTGAGAACTGATAGAGGCACTGAGTATATTGTGTGTGATGATTTTTTGGCAAAGCATGGCATTAAACATCAATTATCTACTAGATATACTCCACAGCAAAAAGGGGTGCAGGAGAGGAAAAAAAAAAAAAAAAAAAGAACTGTAATGGATATGGTTAGATGTATGTTTCATATTAAGCGTTTGCCTAAAAGTTTTTGGGCCGAAGCTATTGCTTATGTCATTTATGTGTTGAACATGTGTCCTACAAGGAGTGTCCATGGTAAGACCCCACAAGAAGATTGGAGTGAAAACCGAATATTGGCCATATGAAGGTATTTGGTTGTATTGCTTATGCACATGTGCCGGATTCATTAAGGAAAAAGATAGATGACAAAGCAGAAAAATGCATTTTTATTCGCTATAGTCATGAGACTAAGGATTACAAGTTATACAACCCGAAGTCTAGAAAAGTAATAGTTAGCAGAGATGTTATTAGCAACGACAATTATCCCTCTGATGATGATCATGATGAGATGGTCCACTTTGGATTGTTTGCAGATTCTAATCCTATGGCGTATCTGAAAGCTGCTGAGGATATGTGTTGGGTCAAGCAATGGATGAAGAAATTCATTCCATTGAGAAAAATGGGACTTGTAAGTTTACTACCTTGCCTCCAGAAAAAAAAGCCCACTGGTGTCAAATGGGTGTACAAGATCAAGTACAAAGCTAATGGAGAAGTGGATCATTTCAAAGCGCGATTGCTGGCTAAAGGTTATAAACAACACCAAGTATTGATTATTTTGAGGTGTTTGCTCCAATTGCTAGACTTGATACTGTTCGTATGATTATTTCTCTTGCAGCCCATAATTGTTGGAAAGTTAATCAAATGGATGTGAAATCTATGTTCTTGAATGGTGTGCTTGAGAAGGAGGTCCAGGTTAAACAAACTCCAGGATATGTGAAAAGAGGAGAGGAAGTAAAAGTATACAGATTGGAAAAGGCCTTCTATGGCTTGAAACAAGCGCCTAGAGCATGGTACACTCGCATTGATTCATACTTTATTGCCCATGGTTTTCATAGATGTCCCTATAAACATGCTTTGTATATCAAATCCATCCACAGGGTGATATACTTATCGTATGCGTGTATGTGGATGACTTAATTCTCACTGGCAATAATTTGTAGTGCAAGAGTTCAGGGAGGCCATGATTGCTCAGTTTGAGATGACAGATATCGTTTTGATGTCTTACTTCCTTGGCATTGAGGTGCAGCAAATAGGTAGTGGGATATTCATCTCACTGAAGAAGTATGTTGGTGATATCTTGGCAAAGTCAAGATGGATTCCTGTAAACCGATTTTGACTCCAGTTGAAGAGAGATTGAAGCTTGTTAAAGATGGCAATGGTGATTTGGTTGATGCAACAACATATAGAATGTTGGTGGGGAGTTTACGATACTTGATAGCCACTAGGCCGAATATTGTTTATGGTGTTGGCATTATCAGCAAGTTTATGAAGACTCCTAGACAGTCTCATTAGCAAGCAGTAAACGCATTCTGAGGTTTATTAAAGGTACGCAAAACGATGGAATTCTTTATTCATGCTCTAAAAATGTAGAGCTTGTTGGATATATAAATAGTGATTGGGGAGGTGATATTGAGACAAAGAAAAACACTTCTAGTTATGCCTTTCATCTTGGCTCAGGTGTTTTCTCTTGGTCTTTGATGTCGGATTTCAACCACGTAAGTGCACGTATCGTAACAAGTAATAAAGTGAAAAGTAGAGTGTCGATCCTATAAAGAATAGTTACTAAATTCGTTAATTACTAAAATTAAAACAACTTAATCTTATACAAACAATTACTTAAAGGTTATTAATTAATTAAACACTAAATAAAAGAAAATAATAAACAAAGAAAGCAAATTAAAATTGGGATTAAATCAATTGAGAAAAGCCTAGGATTACAATTTTCCTCAACACTTCGTTTGAACCTCTCCTACCCTCTTAACTTGACTAATGATATTGAGATGTTAACCTAGAGTTCTAATTTATTTGTAAGTATCTTCGATGATCTTATAAAAATATCTCTCTTAACCAATTAACTATATTCCTATGAAAATTGAATTAAAGGAAACTCATTAAGCTTAGACTCTAACATTGGATACACATGACACATAAGTATATTTCTGCCCTGCATGCAACTCAATTCATCCTAATAAATGAATCTAAAACAAATGTCATTCAATCCATGTCTAACACTAAACTCCCTTTTCCAAGTTGTATTTAGATTACCAAATCAATCTAATTGGTAGCTAAGCAATTAGAAACATTAAGCACAAGATTAAATAAACAACATCAATTATTATTAAATTCAAGAAAGAGAGTCAAATAATCCAAACTACATGTTGAGTTTCATTGCAATCCTAGAAAAAATAAATTATTTCATGCTAATTAAAGAAAACATAAAACAAAGGAATTTAACCATCATAAATATTACAAGAAAGTAAAAGAAGATTAAGGGAAAAGAGAAAACTAAGGTTTGTCAGGTCTTTAGTCTTCAATCTCTAACATCTCCTTAGCTCTTTGCAAATTTGTGGTGGTTGCTCTCCTCTTAAGAAAGCTAAAATATATGTACAAGCTAAGAATGTAAAAGCTAACAAGAAGTCTATAATAAAGTTCTAAAGGGTTCCTATTTATAGAGTTCCAAAAGCTTGAAGATAGAAAACTTTGTGGGTAAGTAACAGCTTCCAGCTTGGACTTTCCATATATGGACTGATTTTCTCCTTTTTTTAGGACTCTACAAAAAATACAAAAGACATTAAATTAATAACTAAATTTAAACATAAAATAAATAAATAAATAAATAAAAGTAATCTAAAAACAACTATAAATAATTAATTAAGATTTTAAACTACAAGGACTTAGCTAAGTTGAATGCACAGAATATGGTAAAATAACTTTATTTCATAAAGTTATCACACTCCCAAATTTAAGATTTTGCTAGTCCTCGAGCAAAACAAAACAAGTGAAATAAAATAAAATGAAACAAAGCTAGAGATGAATGCACTTCAATAATGATTTCCTTAGTTGTCCTCAAAAGTTATCTCAAAATCCCAAGTCAAAGTAGAACACAAAAATAATCCAAATTTATGATTCAGTTCAATCGTTTGCCTCAAGCTCAAATAGATTTTCAGTGTGTGTGAATAATCTCTTTGCAAATCATTACATGCAATTCGAATAAGTTTATGCCAATGCAAAATACGAATTAGTACTATATTCTCATATGTTTTCTTTTCATCTCTCTCTCCGCTAATGTAGACTAACACTTCATCAAAAATCATATAAGTCTTTATTAAGCTTGTAATGAAAGGCTAGGGTCAAGGTATGATAAAAGATATATTTCGGTTTAAATCACCCATAGACACTTTTCATTTTTTTTTTTTTAAGATTTTTCGAAGAGTCATAGTTTTTTCCTCATGTTACATTCTCCATTCTTTGAATGCATCTTCCTTTTCTTCACCACTTTATTCTCTCTTTTTTTTTTTTTTTTTTTTTTTACATTTTCATTCATTGAATATCACCATTCCACCCAAATTAGACATGGCTCATAATTATTTCCTGTATCATCATACACATGCTTATGTAGTGAGGGTTAGTCATGGTTTTTCTTATTAGGCTAGGCTAATATGTGGCAATCAAAGAAAAGATGTATATTAATTAGGTTCAAAGAGGTAAACTAAGGATATTAATATATATAGGTAGGCTAGAAAGGCTCAAACAATTCAAAAATGGCCTAGATCATCTCCTCAACTTAGTGTTGTCTAGGATTTCGCCTCGAGAGAGAATAAAACAAATTCTAGGTTTCTAGACCAAATCACAATTCATATCAACATAAGCAGTCTTTAAATAAGCAATACAAATCTAAGCAAGAGATCAAGTGCTTAATTATTCAAAATTACATCCTAACAATGAGACTAACAAAAGAATTTAATATAAACTCAAATCATGCCTATGTTTTTCCAAAGAGTCAAGATAATAAAATAACTAAGATTTAATCATGAGACTAGGACCTCATCATGATAAGTACAAAATATCTCAAACAATTTTTTTTATCAAGACTCCTAAACATAAACATAGAAAAGAAACTAAAACAAATAACACACAAAACAAACTAAAATAAAAAAATCACATATAACAAAAGAAATAGATAAACTAACGACCAACACCCCAAACTTAAAACAAACATTATCCTCAGTGTTTAGAAATTAAAAGAGTAAGAACGAGAAAACTCCCCTATTGATGAAAGCAACGCAGGAGAAGCTCTAGTTTTCCTCTTAGACTTCATCATGCTTGTCCAAGTTGGGTGAGTGACCACTACAAAAGAAAACAAAGTAAAAATAAATTAATAATAATAATATCCTAACAAATTTTTAGAATTCAAAATCAAAGATTTTTTTAAATTTTTTGAAAACTTGAAAATTTTGAAAAAAAAAAATAGAAAAAGTTTTCCTTGGGGGCACCGCGGCACCAAGTGCGCCGAGCAGTCGGCCAATTTTACGCGAGCATGGCGCCGCAATGCCAGGCCATTTTTTTTAAAAATTATCTGCAAAAGAAGAAAAAAAAATATTACAAGAAAATAAAATTTAAATAAAAGAGAATAAATAAAATAAAACAAAACAAAAAATCATAGAGTAAAGAGTAAAAAGCTTGGATTGCCTAGCGCTTGATTTATAGTCATCGGCTTGCCTTTCTCATGTTCATCATCCTGTATCTAACCATTTGATGATCTTTGGTTCAGGCCATTTGTTTTCCTTTTCTTTGAACAGCTTCGCATTCTTGCAGGCTTAAAGCGGAATTCATCCGTTTCAGAATTAGAATTCAATAATGCTTCAAGTGGATTGATGGGATAAATCTCTATGAACACTTTGTTGGTAGCACTATTTATCACAACGACTAGCTTTGGTATTTGGAAGCATTGAGTGAAAGGTGGTGGTGGGTCACACTGGGTCTTCTCTTCATGAACCTATTCATTTTCTTTCTCCATCACAACTTCTTCAATACGTTTGGTTGGTGGTAGATCAAACTGGATCTCCTCTTCTTAAGTTTTTTCAACTTTTTTTTCCATCACATTTTTAATAGGCTTGCTTTGCAATTCTGGCTTCTTGTTACTCTCTTCTATCTCTTTTTTCACTCCTAAGTGTGATTGTGTTGCAATGCTCTTTTTCATCGCTCCTAGGATTAGTCTAAGTATCACTTGGAAGAATTTCTATAGGGCGGTTGTTAATGGCATTGGCAAGCTAATCCATTTGTGTTTCAAAAGCCCAGCGAGAAGCCGCTTGACTTTGAAGTATAATATGGGTTGTCGCCATGTATTGCATAAACATCTCTTTCAATTATGGCTTTTTTTCGAGGGCAAGAGCTTGAGCTTGTGGTGGAAACTCATGAGGATATGCTTGCTCGGTTGAATAGAAAGGCCTTTAATTAATGCTCTAAGAAAAATTTGGGTGATCTCCCCAACCTGGATTGTAGTCGTTGGAATAAAAATTATTCTACTACATACTATAGTTTCCAACATATTCTACTATTTCAGCATTGGTTGGGCACCAATCACTATGATGTCTTTCCCTTACATAGTTCACAAATTACAACTGGGTGATTTCCCCAACCTGGATTGTAGTTGTTGGAATAAGGATTATTCTGCAATATATTGTAGCTTCCAACATATTGCACTGATTCAGCATTGGTTGGGCACTAATCACTATGATATCCTTCCCCACATAATTCACAAATTACAAATGGACATTGGACAGAAGGTACACCCAAAGTGTCTAATTTCTTGTTCAGTGTAGCCACATGTGCAGTTAAGGCATTGATTGCATCCAGTTTATAATACCACATAATGCACCCACTTTGCATTCAACGACAAATAAACCTAAAAATAAAGAGAAAAGATTGAATTAAGATTAAGATTGCTTGGTAAAACACAAGGCCAAATACTTGTTGTCGGATTTCAACCACGCAAGTTATCGTAACAAGTAATAAAGTGAAAAGTAGAATATCGATCCCACGAGGAATTGTTACTAAATTCGTTAATTACTAAAATTAAAACAACTTAATCTTATCCAAACAATTACTTAAAGGTTATTAATTAAACTAAAAGAAAATAATAAACAAAGAATGAAAGAAAGCATATTAAAATTGGGATTAAATCAATTGAGAAAAGCCTAGGATTACAATTTCCCTCAACACTTCGTTTGAACCTCTCCTACCCTCTTAACTTGACTAATGACATTGAGATATTAACCTAGAGTTCTAATTGATTTGTAAGTATCTTCAGATGGTCTTATAAAAATATCTCTCTTAACCAATTAACTATATTCCTATGAGAATTGAATTAAATAGAAACTCATTAAGTTTAGACTCTAACATTGGTTACACATGACACGTAAGCATATTTCTACCCTACATGCAACTCAATTCATCCTAATAAATGAACCTGAAACACATGTCATTCAATCCATGTCTAACACTAAACTCTTTTTTTCAAGTTGTATTTAGGTTATCAAATTAATCTAATTGGTAGCTAAGTAATTAGAAGCATTAAGCACAAGATTGAATAAACAACATTAATTATAATTAAATTCAAGAAAGAGAGTAAAATAATTCAAACTACATGTTGAGTTCCATTGCAATCCTTGAAAAAGCAAATTATTTCATGCTTATTAAAGAAAACATAAAATAAAGGAGTTTCACCATCATAAATATTACAAGAAAGTAAAATAAGATTAAGGGAAAAGAGAAAATTAAGGTTTGTCAGGTCTTCAATCTTCAATCTCCAAAGTCTCTTTAGCTCCTTGCAAATTTGTGGTGGCTGCTCTCCTTTTAAGAAAACTAGGTTTAAGAAAGCTAAAATATATGTACAAGCTAAGAATTTAAAAGCTAAGAAGAAGTCTATAATAAAGTCCTAAAGGGTTCCTATTTATAGAGCTGCAAAAGCCTGAAGATGGAAAACTTTATGGGCAAGTAACAGCTTTCAGCTTGGACTTTCCATATATGAACTGATTTTTTCTTTCTTGCTTTAGGACTCTACGAAAAGATAGAAAAGACATTAAATTAATAACTAAATTTAAACATAAAATAAATAAATAAAAGTAATCTAAAAACAACTATAAATAATTAATTAAGATTTTAAACTACAAGGACTTAGCTAAGTTGAATGCACAAAATATGGTAAAATATCTCTATTTCATAGAGTTATCAATCTTCGAAGAAGCAGAATGTGGTTGCCATGTCTACTGCAGAAGCAGAGTATATGGCAGCAGGCAGTAGCGCTACACAAGCAGTATGGTTGAGAAGAATGCTTTCTGAGTTGCAACACCAACAAGGCAAGCCGACAAAGATTCTTTGTGATAGCAAGGTTGCAATTGCTATGTCAAAGAACTCGGTGTCACAGCAAGCACATTGAGATCAAGTATCACAAGATTCGTGGTGAAAGATCAAGAAATTTAGTTAGAGTTTTGTTCATCACAAGATCAAGTTGCAGATATTTTTGCCAAACCTATCAAAGCTGATGTGTTCTTGAAGCTTAAGAAGATGATTGGCATGATGAAGTTAGAGAACTTGGTTTAAGGGAGGCTATGATGGAATTAAACTAAGTTAATTTATTATTGGTTGTTATAAGGTGTTAGAGTGTCAATGGTTGTATGGGATAACTTCCATATTAAAACCCTAATTATTTATTATAAGTTGAGTTTGTTTTTAATTAAAAAAAAAAAACAAAGTGGTGCCGCACAAGCATAAATGGCTGGTTTTGAAGTTCTGCAAAAAATTCTTGTTTGTTATTCTTGTTCTTTGATTCTTTATTGTTCACAAACCATGTTTAAGCAATAGCCTAAACCTTCCTTTAAAAAGAATTACTTTGATCGTTTTTACTTGAATATTTAGTGCTTTAAATAATGAAAATCGAAACCCAGGGTTGGTTCATGCAACTACCCTTAAGAGCTCGCATCCAACAAGACTAGGTTCGAATCCCAACATCTACAACCGCTTCTCTTGTCTGTAGGCTACGACCTCCTTTGTATAAGAAAAGGGTAAAAGAGACTTACCCCCCTCAGGTATGATAGAAAATACATTTAACCCCATTTAGTTTGAAAAACATCCATTTATCCGCCTAAGGTTTGGCACAAAATATATTGACCCCCTAAGGTATTATTCTAGGTTAATTTTAAATGAAAAGACAAATATACCCTTTGTTAATTATTATCATTTATTTATTTTATTTATTCTTTTTTTTTACTCAGCTTTTTTTAACTACAAAATAATGAAATTTTATTTAGTCTTAAAATTATCTTTAATTACTATTAAATTAAATTCTAATTAAGTTATATTCTAATTCAAGTGCATGTTAAATATTTTAAACTTATCTTTAATTCAATATATATTAACTTTAAAATGAATTTATTAAAATGTCTTTATTTAATTAATTACCATTATTTTAAAAATTTACTAATAATGAAATTAGTTAAAGAAAAAAATGAAAAAAGGGAAGAAAGAAGAATAAAAAAATATATAATTATCTTATAATTTCATTTTTTAATTGAAAGTGATCTGGAATTTATTAATTCAAAATTTTTTCTATATTCCCCAACAAACGTGGCAAAATATAGAAATTTGTATTAAATTAGAAAATTTTCCGAATCATTCTCGTTTTAAAGAAGATATTCCGTTATTAATGATAATTGATGATATCCTCCCCAGCAAACCGAGCAGAGAACTGATGAATTATTTTAACTCGGGAATATCTTTATTTTATTGAAAATCATTACCTTTTCCAAAATATTTTAAAAAAATGAATATGAATATGTGTGACATAAATAAAATGACATAGCAAAGTCTAGTTAATATAATGCAACCTAAATGATATGATATAATTTAAATGGCATAGTATGTTCTAGATGGAATGAAAAATCCTAAGTATCATGGTATATTCTAAGTGAAATGACATGATTTAAATGACATGGCAATTTTAAATGATATAACCTAAATGACATGGAATATGATCTAAGTGACATGAAATGACATGAAACATAATATAATGCTATCATGGAATTGTCGCAACCTAAAAAAATAACGACGAGTCTCATCGCAAGACTTTATTATTCGTTAAGCGTGACATTGAAAGAAAAAAAAAACGAGGAAAAGTCGACTTAATTCCTCTAGAAAAATGAAGGTTTTGAAAATGACCTTAAAAAAGACATGGAGTCGCCACCAATCTTTTTTAGCTAGGTGTGATCGGCCACCTATTAAAACCGGTTTTATAAAATATTTTAAAAATTAATTAAAACATTTTAAAAACCAATTTCAAGTCTGCGTTTTAAACCAGAGAAGTCAAAGAAGCGGGTTCGGGAGTCGGTTACGTGTGGGGAAGGATTAGCACCCCCACAACGCTCGTATAAATCGGTACCTTATTAATCGTGTGTTATCTCAAATCTCGGTAAAAGTTGGTTTTAAATTTAATATTTCAAATTAATTCCCAATTTAAAGAAAAATAATTTCATTTTTTATTGACAATGATCCGAAATTTATAAATTCAAAATTTTCCTATATTCCCCAACAAACGCGGCAAAATATAGAAATTTTTATTAGTTTTGGAAAACTTTCCGAATCATTCTCTTTTTTGAAAGAAAGATATTCCTTTATTAATAATAATTGATGATATTCCCTCCAGCAAACCCGGTAGAGAACTCATGAATTATTTTAAATCGAGAATATCTTTATTTTTATTGAAAACCATTATCTTTTTTGAAAACATTTAAAAGAAATGAATATGTATAGGCATGACATAAATAAAATGACATAGCAAAATCTAAATAATATAATGCAACCTAAAGGTCATGACACATAGAAATTATTATGGCAAGAATCACATATTATATAAAATGCATGAATATAAAAATGCAATGCATGAAATGTATTTTTTCCTTTAATTAAGGAAATCCGTATATCTAAAAAGATATCCGGCTACCTTAGGAAAATATGTCAAATTAAATATTCTAAAACCAAAATACTTTGTGATTGTTTGAAAACAATTTTGAAAAGCTTGAATTAAAAATAAAAACTGGGCTAAAATTTTTAAAATGACTCTAATTTCCTAAGTTTAAAAATCCGGATTTTACTACCCTTAACCCGAGACTTGAAAAACCATTTTTAGAGTTTGAAAAGGCTTAGGAACCACCCTAAGTCAGTAGCTAACTCTCCTAATCAGCCCACTCTAAGTAAATTAACCAAATCAGAAAAATGGTTTTTCTTTTTAAATTCAATTCTGACTCCACTGTCCAGTTTTAATCCACGATTTTTTTATCCTATTTTGAAAAATTCCAAAAATTCTAAAAAAAATACTGGAGACTCAGGACATGTAAAACTATACGAGAAAAAATCGGCTTAATTTTTTGATCAAAGATGAATTCCCAGAAAAACCAGAGATGTACGAGTTTTTGGAGGAGAAAAAACTGCTTTGTTTTTTTTTTAATTCAATTCTGACTCCACTGTCGAGTTTTAATCAACGATTTTTTATCCTATTTTGAAAAATTCCAAAAATTCTAAAAAAAATACTGGAGACTCAGGACATGTAAAACTATACGAGAAAAAAATCGGCTTAATTTCTTGATCAAAGATGAATTCCCAGAAAAATCGGAGATGTACGAGTTTTGGGTGGAAAAAAAATGCTTTGCCAACACATTTTTTTTGTCTTTGATAAAATCATTTAAAAATCAAAATAAAAATATTTGAAACTCATAGAATGACTTGAAAACAGTAGCTAGGACTTTTTGAAAGTTAGATAAAAATTGGCTTAAGTAAAAAAAATCACAAAGGTAGAATAATCAATTTGACAAACTTAATTTTCCACAAGTGTGCTCAAGAGAGCATGACCTTGAACCATTAATTGGCTCAAGTCATTATTCAAGTGGCATGGTCATGAAATGCATGAAACAATGCAGCAAACATAATGCATGAAATGCATGGATCTAAACCTAAATGTAAGGAAAATGCATGGCAAAATGGTAAAAACTCTTGATTTTTAATCACTTGATTGAAAAAATCCTAAGCTTCCTCCTTCCTTTGGGCTTGGGCAGGCCAGCACTTCTCTTTTCCAGCCCAGCTCTGATTTTTGAAAGGCCCAAAGAAGCCCTTTTCGGTTGCTTGGGTGAAACGGCCATTTTGCCCCCCGGATGCAAAATAAATATCAAACGGGCTCCAAATTCAATTTTTCTTTTTTTAATACTTCCAAAATAATAAAATATTGAGTTCTGGAAGTTTTCAAAACTATCCGAGTCCATTTGCTATTTATTTGGATTTTTTCTTCCCAAAATGTCCTTTTATGCCCCTACTTTTTACCATTTTTTAAACGAGCTCCAAATCAAGATTTTTCTTCACCAATCTCTTCAAAATAATTAAAAAGTGTGATCTGGAAGTTTTCATAATTTTTGGAGCTCATTTGGTATTTTTTCGGGATTTATCGGCTTGAATTACTACATAGGAGGCTCGGGATTTAGCCATTTTGCAAACGAACTCGGAATCAAGATTTTCTTTCGCCAATCTCTTCCAAATAATTTAAAAATGAGATCTGCAAAATTTCAAAAGATTTGGAGCCCATTTGCTATTTTTCCGGGATTTATCTTTTTGAATTATTGCATAAGAAGCCCGGGATTTGGCCATTTTGCAACCGAACTCGGAATCAAGATTTTCTTTCGCAAATCTCTTCCAAACAATTTAAAAATGAGATTGACAAATTTTTCAGAATTTTCGGAGTCCATTTGCTATTTTTCCCAAATTTTTCCAATTTTGCCCCTTTAACCTCCGAAACCCGGTTTTGCTTAAAACAAGTCCGATTTTCAGATTTTCTTCAATCTGAGCCTTGGGCCATCCTTTTTAATCATTCCTCATCCATTGGGGGCTTTGTTCTTACCAAGTCGGGCCATTTCTGTGATTCTTCCCGATTTCACCGAAATCCACTAAAAACCCTAATTCTCGGTTTTCTCCCGGATTGACTTTTCTTTTGGTTTTTCTTGCAAGTGACTTCTCCATTACCCGTAGTCAGTGCTTATATTTCATTTGGAACCTTCAATTTCGACCAGTTTGATCATTTAAGCACTTTTCCCCAAATTTCTCGGATTAGGGTTTCTTTTCTACTGAACCTCCAAATCCCAACTTTCGAACTCCATATCTTTCAATGTAGACCTCGGATTATCAAAATTCTTTCTCCATTTTTCAATTGAACTTAAAATCTTGATTTTGAAAGTGGGTTGACTTTTTCAGTAGTTGACTTACTGGGGTTGACTTTTTCGGGGTTGACTTTTTTTCAAGTTTGACTTTTTGTGCTCGCTCTTTTAAACTAAGTCTCGGAGTCTCACCTGCAGGATGAAAACAGTCTTTTTATACTTGGAAACATCAATATGGGAAGAAAACGTACCTGTTTAGTGGTCCGGACAAAATTAGGTGTCTACAGCTGCCCCTCTTTGGCTATTGCTGAGAATCAGGAATCAGGCAAAGATAAACCAACACTACTTTTGTACGGTCAGTGAAATCACATGTGAAGGAAAGGAAAGGGGTTTTCTTTTTCTTTTTCATTTTTCCTTTTTCATTTTTCATTTTTTTCATTTTCTATTTTTTCATTTTTTTTCATTTTTCCTTTTTTCTTTTTTTTTCAATTTTTTTCATCATTTTTTTTATTTTTTTAATTTAATTTTTTTTTTATTTTTTTTTAAAAAAAAATAGTAAATTGAAGATTTGTCTTTAAATTGAATTCCCTACCTAATCAAGGCTCGATTCGTCTTAAGGAAACGAATTCGATTTGCAAGAAAGGAAATGACCTTGACGATGGTCTCGGGGCCTTAACCTGTCTTGTTCTCAGCTGTGTTTAAAATTCTGGATATCTCCTCCAGAAGCTTCGGCTATCACCACCAAAGTCTTGCTCATTTTTTTTTTTTTTAAATGTAAAAATTCTGGGTATCACCTCCAGAAGCTTCAGCAATCACCACCGAAGACTTTCTATCTTTTCAAAGGATTTTAAAACTCTGGATATCTCCACCAGAGGCTTCAGCTATCACCACCGAAGTCTTGCTCATTTTTTTTTAAACTGTAAAATTCTGGGTATCATCTCCAGAAGCTTTAGCTATCACCACCGAAGACTTTCTACCTTTTCAAAGGACTTTAAAAAAAACTCTGGATATCTCCACCAGAGGCTTCAGCTATCACCACCGAAGACTTGTTCATAAATAAAAAAAGTACCTCGACGATGATTTTGGGGCTCGACTCGCCTTAAGGAAACGAAATCGATTATACCTGAAAGCTTTAAGAGATGATGCAAATGCTTCATGATGCAAATGCAAATGTCTTTTGTTGATGCAAACGCTTCTTGATGTAGATGCAAATGACTTAGATTGGTGCAAATGTCTTTGATGCAAATGTAAATGACTTGATTTGATGCAAACTTTCTTGATGCAGATTTAACTAACTTAGATTGATGCAAATGCTTCTTGATGTAGATGCACATGTTGAAAAAAATTCTGGATAACTCCTTCAAAAGAAGATTTCTCATTTTTCAAAATTATAAAACCCTGCATATCTCCACCAGAGGCTTCAGCTATCACCACCGAAGACTTCTTCATTTTTAAAACTGTAAAATTCTGGATATCCCGCCCAGAAGCTTTGGCTATCACCACCAAATACTTGCTCAATATAAAATTCTAGATAACTCATCTAGAAGAAGATTTCTCATGTTTCAAAATTATAAAACCCTGGATATCTCCACCAGAGGCTTCAGCTATCACGACCGAAGACTTATTCACTTTTAAAACTGCAAAATTCTGGATATCACCACCAGAAGCTTTGGCTATCACCACCAAAGACTTGGTCATTGTAAAATTCTGGGTAACTCCTTCAGAATAAAATTTCTCATTTTTCAAAATTATAAAACCCTGGATATCTCCACGAGAGGCTTCAGCTATCACCACCGAAGACTTGTTCACTTTTAAAACTGTAAAATTCTGGATATCCCCACCAGAAGGTTTGGCTATCACCACCAAAGACTTGCTCATTGTAAAATTCTGGGTAACTCCTTCAGAATAAAATTTCTCATTTTTCAAAATTATAAAACCCTGGATATCTCCACCAGAGGCTTCAGCTATCACCACTGAAGACTTGTTCACTTTTAAAACTGCAAAATTCTGGATATCACCACCATAAGCTTTGCTCATTGTAAAGTTCTGGATATCCCCACCAGAAGAAAATTTCTCATTTTTCAAAATTATAAAACTCTGGATATCTCCACCAGAGGCTTCAGCTATCACCACCGAAGACTTGTTCACTTTTTAAAAACTGTAAAATTCTGGATATCCCCACCAGAAGCTTTGAGAAATGATGCAGATGCACATGTCTTTTAACAAGGTGCTCATGCTTCATGGTGCAAATGTAAAATATTTCTTAGTGCAAATGCAAATGGCCTAGATTGATGCCCATGTTTCATGATGCAGATGCCCCTATTAATTGTGTTCATGTAACTGGTTTATGAATGGTGTAACTACAATTACCACACAATAATGAAAATGCAATGATTCTAGAAATGATGCAATTGCTTGAGATGACACAAATGCGAATTCCATGAAGAATGTAAATGTAAAGGTAAAATGCAGATGCTTATGGAATAATGCCAATGCAAATACCCATGAATGATGCAAATGCTTGCCGACACTGTGTAGATGCAAAAGCTCGATAAAGAGATGAGTGCTCATGAGTGATGCAAATGCCCCCGGTTGTTTTTCTAGACTTTGGCTTAGCCTCTCAAATTCATTTTTCCTCTTCAAATCAGAGTATATCTTCAATTCATTTTGGCTATTCTCTTTGCCCCAACAGTTTTCAAACTTTCATCAACAGAGATCTGAACTGGGTTCGATATCTTCTTCTCATATCTGGAAGTCAGGACCTATCCTGGCAGTTCTATATCTTTGGGTTAGAAAAATCCTTGTCTCATGTCAACATCAAAAATGGGTATTTCAAAAATATTTTTATTTTCCCTTTTTGAAAAACAATTTTGCTTATTTAAGGAAAACTTCTAAGCCAAAATTTTTAACTCCACAGTGTATGATGTACAAATCTTTTGATGACTGATGATCACTGTTAGAAAATTCTCTAAGTATTAATCTGGGTTTTTTCAACTGGCAAGGCTTGGTATAACAAGATTCTAGCTTTTCCAGGAAAACTTCACAACAAAAATGTATGTCCTTTCTAGGCTCACAAATGGAACAAGTTTTATAAATCATGAATTCATTGAGAACCAAGCAAATTCAACATTCTTTTAGTTTCCATATCAAGGCTTTTTGACAAGCGTCAAGATTGGCTGGGATGTTTAAATCGGAAAGTTTGATCTTGGAGGAAAAAAGTTTCAGTTTTTTGAAGACAATCCTCCGAATGAGAGCTGACAATTTGGGGGGTTCAGGAATTCCTAGATGTTCCTCGATGACCACCTTTTTTTAAGATGACCTTTTTTTTTTTTGGGTATCGGCACAGATGGCATCGAAAATTTCCAAATTTACTCTAGACCGCCCGTTTTTGGGTTTTCGCCCTAGAGTCCTATTCTTTCCATTTTTTTTCATTTTTACCATACACTTGAGAATTCTAAATTCTTCCTTAGTGAAATGATAATTCGATGAAATGGGATAAAATCTGAGGAAAAACCTTTCAAATTAAATATTCATGCTTGATCAAAATGGACTTTTAAAGCACGTAACGTAGGCCATGGCTTAGGGTTCAGAAAGAAAGGATAAATAGGCCCAAAATATGTGTTTGAGAGTAATCAGATCAAGGATCTATTTTTTTGAGGAGGATTCTCTTTGAAGCATTTGTTCCTTCTTGGACATTTCTTTCCTTTTGACTTTGCTTTTTTTTCTTCTTTGCTTTTGGCTTTCAATTTGCCATATCTTTCACACATTTTTCCTTTTTTTCTTTTTTCATTTTGCCCCCCCTTCTTTTTCAACGGAGTGAGCCCGTCTTTATTCGGGGCTCCATTTGCTTTGCATCTGTCTTTGAGCTAGGACACATTTCTCAATGATCTTTAAAAAAAATCTTTCCTTGCATTTGCCCCCTAGTGTAGAGGGTGATCCTTGATCAAGGTTCAAACAAGAAAGAATTCTTTTGGCTCAAAAGGGGTGACTATGGATGATTTCTTTTTTGTGTGAAGGGATATGAAAGATGGCCATTCCTCATGTCAAGCACGAATATTCACTTTGAAAAGCAATCCCCAGGGGAAATAGATATTCAGAATTTCATTTTGCACTTTGGAATCATCCGAATTCTCATATGCATGATATCACAAATTTTTTCAATTTTCATTTTTCATCGCATGCCCCAACGATTCATGCGTTTAATCCATCCTTATTCACCATGTATCCATCATTTCCACATATGATGCCCCAATTTGATTAACCTTGAGAATTTGTATCAACGAGGAACATAGCAAGTCTAGGTCTATTTTGAAAAGGCTGAGTTTCCAATCTGAGTTCTTTGAAGAGACAAGGAAAATATGACCCAAAAACGGGTTTTCTCTGGGACAAGGGATAATCTAGTTTAATCATTGTGCCCCAGGATGTCAATCATGATGTTTGGGCAATTAGTGTTTTGTGGTTATTGGGAAAGGTCATGAATGGTTTTAGCACAATCTTGACACACACCAAATTATCAAAATCTAGACTCTTGAAAGAATGTCTCATTTGTTTGAATTTCAAGGAATTCGAAAAATTTCAAAAAGTTCATTCCTTTGTTTATAGCCTAGACTAGGATTTACATCCTTGCTTATTCTGCAATGACAATACTTCTATGAAGTCAAATCATTCATATCCCTTGAAGCATTAGGTCTTTCAAGTGCTCTTGGTTTAAGAGATTTAGGCTTAGGAAAACCTAAAGAGAATGGAGAAGGTATTGGGTCATTTGTAACACTGATCATCAATCTTCTTGAGACTATCCATCACTAAAAATTCCTTAATGCTTGTTTTTGCAAATTCAAGTTATTGTTGAAACACAAAGCATTTAAAATTCAAAATTTATTTAATTCATGTAGATGTTAACATGAGACAAGTGCTTTCATCATCATAGTGTATAGAACTACATGTGTCAAAAACCTAATATGATCATGCACAATGTTTCTTATGACACTTGGCTTCCCCATCTTCAAAACTTATCGAACCAGCCTTGATGAGATCTCTGACCTTGTACTTCAAAGCGGGGCAGTTCTCTGTTGAGTGACCTTGATTGCCAGAATGGTACCCACAACACTCATTAGCATCATACCAGCTCGGATAAGGGGGCTTCAGAGGCGCTATTTGCATGGGTGTCACAAGGTGATTCTGGATGAGTTGAGGTAGTAGCTCACTGTATGTCACAGGAATTGGGTCAACCTGATTTATTTTTCGCTTTTTATGCCCCCTTCGATTATTCCTAAGGATGTTCGATTGATAGACAGATGCAAATTCTGGTGTAGTTGCAGTCATTGGTTGGTAGGGATAAAAACCTTGAGAGACATTGTTCATGGTAGAGTAAAATGGCTGATACGAGGATAATTGGGGAGATGGGGCAAAGTCTTCCACGACTTGGGTATCTTCCTTTTTCTTTTCAGATGCCCCCTTGTTCTTGGTATTGGATGTTCTTTCTCCTTCAATTTTCCCATCCTTGATAGCATTCTCAATCATCTCCCCTGAAATTACCATGTCCGAAAAATTCTTCATGGTGTTGCCGACAAGTCTATCGTAGTATGGGGCCTGTAGTGTATTCACAAAAAGGACAGTGGTTTCCTTCTGAGTTAAAGGCGGTTGTACTTGGACGACCAGGCACATATTCCTTGAAGCTCTCAGTAGCTCTTTTCTTCATATTTTGCAAGGTGAGACGATCAGGCACCATGTCGGTCATATGCTTGTACTGGTTTAGAAAAGCCCTAGCCAAATCATTCCAAGAGCGTATCTGGTCCTTGCTCAACTGACTATACCACCTAATTGTGGACCCGCTGAGGCTATCCTGAAAATAGTGAATCAAAAGCTTATCATTACCTATATGACTTGTCATCTTCCGGCAGAACATAGTGATGTGGGCTGATGGATCGGTCGTCCCGTCATATTTCACAAAGTCAGGGATCTTGAACTTAGGAGGAATGACTAAATCGAGGACCAAGCATCGTTCTTTCGCCTCCACACTCCTGAATACAGCTGTTCTTTCTATTGCCCGGAGCCTTTCATCTAACAACTGATATTTCCCTCGGGAATCTGCCAACTCAACCTCATTTACTGCAACCCTTTTCAACTTTTCCTGTTCAGCTAGACCATCTGAGTTTAGGACATTGACGAGGTTAACAGTGTTCTGGGCATCACTTATTATGACCTCATCCTGGCCCTTTTGTGCCTCTAACCCTTCTCTGGCGATAACGTTTTCGGTGTATCCTTTTCCTTTGATTACGGCAGACATCAGCTCCATCAATTTAGTCATCTGACCTTTAGATTCTTCTTGAGACTTTGCTAGCTGTTCTCGTTCCCTTTCCATTTTTTCTAGTCGGGCAACATGTTCATCCTCCATAGCACCAGCCTGTATTAAAAGTGTACTCAGTACTTCTTCTGATTTGAAATGGAAATTCTTTCAAAGACTCCTAAAGCCAAGCCAACTTCTATTCTATTTTCCCCAAAATGTATGTCATGATGAATGAGCCATGAATGCAATTTGATGCATGTGAAGCCTAAAGAATATGATGTATGGACATGTATAATGGAAACATGCTGACCATATATGTAATAAATGCAATCACAATGCCAACATGTTGCAAACAAAGAATAAACAAATCAACACATGGATATATGCAATGACTGATCATGTGCATTTCAGCATATTTCCCAATGAATGTTCATATGTTCTATGAATGCAACATGGTGTCAATTATGATACATGCAAACAATGAATGATTGATACAGAGTATATACAAAGAAAATCATACTAACCATGTGTGTCATGAATGTGACCTAATGCTAATCATGATGTATGTAATAAGCAAATTAATGCATAGATATATACAGAAAAATCATGCTGATTACGAATGCATGAATGCAACCTGACAAATAATTGATGGGATGCAAAATGCAAAGGGGGAGATATCACGGAGGAAATAAGAATCGGAGGAACTTAATCATCAACCTCTCATTAATTTGAAACATAATCAATTCATTCCCACATCAACATTCACAATGGTATAAACCATGTTTTACAAAATTTGAACAGTGGTTAAGACTGTCCTTACAAGCACTTTATTCTTCCTAACATCCTAAGGCTATAAGAGCCGGCTACTGAAAAAGTGAAATCCTATTACATCATATAAGACCGAAGTCTTTCCACCTCAATGATGTAAATCTCCCAATCCTAATGACGCTTTCCCAGTCCTCTATCAATCAGTGTCGTGGGATCCAACCACTTGGCATTTATAAGAGTTTGCACTTTCTTTTTGAATGCCATACAGTCTTCAATGTTATGGCCAACAATTCCACAATGATAATCACATTTTGCATTTGGATTATACCATCTTGGATATGGTGGTAACAGGGGTTTCAATGGGACATAGGAAACCATGTGATTTTGGATCAGTATAGGGAGGAGCTCTTGGTAGCTGATTGGAATGGGATCAAAAGGCATTTGGGTCTTATCCTGGGGTCGTTTCTTAGTTACACATGGCCTAGGAGTTGGGGCACTTGGTGGTGGCACTAAGGTCCGAACCGGAGTGTTTACATGGAGATGTGGCGAACAGCATGGTGAGGGTATGGATTCGGACACGGGGCCTTTGGAGGTTGTACATAGCTCGAGGTTCCTATCCCAGATGCTGGATAAGGTGGTTGATGAGGGAAATAGTATGAACTGGTAGTTGTTGGTGATGGAGTGGGATTCAGGAATCCCGTAGTGGTCATCCCAATGGACGATTGGACCATGGTAGGGTGGGGATACTGGCTTGGACCTCGAACAGTTTGCAGGTATGGTACAGGATCCAAGGTTTCTATCTTTGGTATCAGGCTCTCAAGTTTAATCATTTTCACGATTTTGTCCATAATTTCATCAGGATTGCAACCTTTGTGGTATTGACAAGCGCAGGATCCAGCAAGGATTATGTGTTCTGGGCCTAATGGTTTTGGTTGATCCGAAGATGATGCGAAGCCCTGAGAAAGTTCACCTTTACTGTTACCCATATCCTCAACCATTTTCAACAATTTGGCAAGTTGTTCCTTCACCTTCCGGATTTCATGTCCATATTCCTCTTGATTGCGTTCCAAAGCACCCAATCGTTCCTCCGATTCATTCCTCATATCTCGAATCCTTTTCATGCAAATGAAAATGTCATGAGATTAGGAATACAATTATGAATGTACATGCTCTATTCCTATGTGCATGAATAAACTGATGATTAATGCATGAACATATACAGAGAAATTATGATGACTATGTATGCTATGGATGCAATCTAATGCCAGGTATATACAGATAATGACTGTGCATGTCATAAACGTATCTTACAATGAATGACCATGCATGCTATGACTATAATATGATGTCAAAATGATACATGCAAAAATAAATGAATTAACACAAAGGTATATACAAAGAAATCAATGATTACACGAAATTGGTGGGACTATTCAAAAATCTCATTATGCAGGATTTGCCTCCAATTTTTTTTTTTTTTTTATTTTTTTTTGATAAACCAATCACATCATTTTCAAAAGAATTTCAGGGTGGATCTTACTATGGTACAATATGCAAATGTTCATGTGACACTACCGGTTTTATGAAATCATCAAATTCAATTACCAACTGTTTATTGCAAAGAATGAGATCAATAATACAACCAAAAATGTACATGCTTTATTTACACATGCATGAAATGTGCCACATGCAAAAATGCTTGAAAAAGGATTTTTTTTTTTTTTTAAAAAAAAACAGCTAATGAACATCTGCCCCAGCAATATCTGCTTATTTAGGCATCACGATGCCTTCGAGGCGGAGTATCACATTTATTACGGGCGATGTACGTACATCGTTGCCCGATCTACCACACTTATTCGGAGTGTAAAACAGGTAACAAAAAGTTTAGAAATGTCCCTCCATGTGTTCCTATTTTTGGTATATCTAACGGAAATCCGGCATGGCTTCGCCTATGTTCACTATATGACGGTGAATCGGTTCTAAGGCCCCGAATTGTTCCTCACTGTCGCCGGTGAAGGCTAGTAAGGCACCCCGATAAAAGCGGGTTCAATTCGTTAGAGTATATTTTCCTATGCCCATGCGGAGGATCATCACGAAGGCGTTAGGTACTTTATACTCCGAAAGTGTTTCACTAGCCCATACGGAGGATCATCACGAAGGCGTAGTTACTTTACTTCCACTTAAAAGGACGGAATCCGGGTAGAGGATTCATGTTATGCAAATGCAAATGTAGTGTGTGTGGAGGAATAACAAACCTTTCACTACCTATTCTACAAACCTTATTCTAAATGCCCTAGCAATTAGAACATTCAAGAATAGTGTAACGCATTAACCAACAAGCAATTATAATATACAACCTAAATAACTAGAGAACAATAATAAAATGCATGCACATGAGAATGAACATATTTAAAAACATTTTATTATTTTCAAAATTCTCCTTATTAAAAAAAATACGTGAATTAAAATTAAATACCGATTAAACCAACAAAACCGAAACTTTGATAACAAACGACTAATTCTAGGCCTGACTCCCTAATAGTCCCCAGTGGAGTCGCCAAGCTGTCGCAACCTAAAACAATAATGACGAGTCTCATCGCAAGACTTTATTATTCGTTAAGCGTGACATTGAAAAAAAAACGAGGAAAAGTCGACTTAATTCCTCTAGAAAAATGAAGGTTTTGAAAATGACCTTAAAAAAGACATGGAGTCGCCACCAATCTTTTTTAGCTAGGTGTGATCGGCCACCTATTAAAACCGGTTTTATAAAATATTTTAAAAATTAATTAAAACATTTTAAAAACCAATTTCAAGTCTGCGTTTTAAACCAGAGAAATCAAAGAAGCGGGTTCGGGAGTCGGTTACGTGTGGGGAAGGATTAGCACCCCCACAACGCCCGTATAAATCGGTACCTTATTAATCGTGTGTTATCTCAAATCTCGGTAAAAGTTGGTTTTAAATTTAATATTTCAAATTAATTCCCAATTTAAAGAAAAATAATTTCATTTTTTATTGACAATGATCCGAAATTTATAAATTCAAAATTTTCCTATATTCCCCAACAAACGCGGCAAAATATAAAAATTTTTATTAGTTTTGGAAAACTTTCCGAATCATTCTCTTTTTTGAAAGAAAGATATTCCTTTATTAATAATAATTGATGATATTCCCTCCAGCAAACCCGGTAGAGAACTCATGAATTATTTTAAATTGGGAATATCTTTATTTTTATTGAAAACCATTGTCTTTTTTGAAAACATTTAAAAGAAATGAATATGTATAGGCATGACATAAATAAAATGACATAGCAAAATCTAAATAATATAATGCAACCTAAAGGTCATGACACATAGAAATTATTATGGCAAGAATCACATATTATATAAAATGCATGAATATAAAAATGCAATGCATGAAATGTATTTTTTCCTTTAATTAAGGAAATCCATATATCTAAAAAGATATCCGGCTACCTTAGGAAAATATGTCAAATTAAATATTCTAAAACCAAAATACTTTGTGATTGTTTGAAAACAATTTTGAAAAGCTTGAATTAAAAATAAAAAACTGGGCTAAAATTTTTAAAATGACTCTAATTTCCTAAGTTTAAAAATCCGGATTTTACTACCCTTAACCCGAGACTTGAAAAACCATTTTTAGAGTTTGAAAAGGCTTAGGAACCACCCCAAGTCAGTAGCTAACTCTCCTAATCAGCCCACTCTAAGTAAATTAACCAAATAAGAAAAATGGTTTTTCTTTTTAAATTCAATTCTGACTCCACTGTCCAGTTTTAATCCACGATTTTTTTATCCTATTTTGAAAAATTCCAAAAATTCTAAAACAAATACTGGAGACTCAGGACATGTAAAACTATACGAGAAAAAATCGGCTTAATTTTTTGATCAAAGATGAATTCCCAGAAAAACCAGAGATGTACCAGTTTTTGGAGGAGAAAAAACTGCTTTGTTTTTTTTTTTTTAAATTCAATTCTGACTCCACTGTTCAGTTTTAATCCATGATTTTTTATCCTATTTTGTAAAATTCTAAAAATTCTAAAAAAAAATACTGGAGACTCAGGACATGTAAAACTATACGAGAAAAAAATCGGCTTAATTTTTTGATCAAAGATGAATTCCCAGAAAAATCGGAGATGTACGAGTTTTGGGTGGAAAAAAAATACTTTGCCAACACATTTTTTTTGTCTTTGATAAAATCATTTAAAAATCAAAATAAAAATATTTGAAACTCATAGAATGACTTGAAAACAGTAGCTAGGACTTTTTGAAAGTTAGATAAAAATTGGCTTAAGTAAAAAAAATCACAAAGGTAGAATAATCAATTTGACAAACTTAATTTTCCACAAGTGTGCTCAAGAGAGCATGACCTTGAACCATTAATTGGCTCAAGTCATTATTCAAGTGGCATGGTCATGAAATGCATGAAACAATGCAGCAACCATAATGCATGAAATGCATGGATCTAAACCTAAATGTAAGGAAAATGCATGACATAAATAATATGGCCTAGACCTAACATGAACTTGCATGGCATTTAATGTAACCTAGACCTAAAACATGCATGGCATTTTTACAAACACAAAGCATGCTTAATTCAAAAATCCAACCAAATATCATGCAAATGCAAAAACCTAACAACTAGCATGACAAAAAAGTGCAACACACAATGCAAAACACATGGAGTAGCCAAATGGCCTCAAGCTCCAACAAGCATGGCATTTTCTCAAACACTTGGCATACTAGCATGAAAAACTAAGTCATAACACAAAAATCACACAAGCATTTTCACAAACACCTAATATACTAAATCTAAAACATGCTCACTAAGATATAAAACAAGAATCATGCAAAGAATCACACAAGCATTTTCACAAACACTTAATATGCTAACTCTAAAACATGCTCAAATTTAAACAACATGAAAACAGAAAATTAAAAATGTAAAAACATGATATCTAAGACATAAATGGCAACAAACAAAGCAACCAAATTATATATAACTTAAGAACATGAAATAACATAATATTTAAAACATCAAAAATAAAGAAAATAGCATAAACAATATGGTAAAATGAATAAAAAATAACAACTTAAAATAAATAATGTAGGCCATTTGGCCATGGTGAGTTTATTGTAAAAACAAAATGTAAGAAAAATATACTTAAGAAAGGAAATGAAGGAAGAACAAGAAACATTATTTTAAAATGAAAACTCACCAAGTAGCTTTTGAACGGATTAAGCTATAAACCCTCAGGGTAGCTTTTGAACGGATTAAGCTACAAACCCTCAGAGTAGCTTTTGAACGGATTAAGCTACAAACCCTCTCACAAGTAGCTTTTGAACGGATTAAGCTATAAACCCTCAGAGTAGCTTTTGAACGGATTAAGCTACAAACCCTCTCACAAGTAGCTTTTGAACGGATTAAGCTATAAACCCTCAGAGTAGCTTTTGAACGGATTAAGCTACAAACCCTCAGAGTAAAAACACTATGACTCACCACCCGGATAATCCTAATACAAGTGTATAGACTATCTCACAAGGGGTGATGGGTGATCTCAACCAAAGGCCAAGACTCCTTATTTATAAGATGAGCACCTCCTTGGCTTGACATTACAAAGGGATGTGGGATTGGGACTTAGGCTCAAAAATGAAAATCTCTAACTTAACTCTTGATTTTTAATCACTTGATTGAAAAAATCCTAAGCTTCCTCCTTCCTTTGGGCTTGGGCAGGCCAGCACTTCTCTTTTCCAGCCCAGCTCTGATTTTTGAAAGGCCCAAAGAAGCCCTTTTCGGTTGCTTGGGTGAAACGACCATTTTGCCTCCCGGATGCAAAATAAATATCAAACGGGCTCCAAATTAAATTTTTCTTTTTTTAATACTTCCAAAATAATAAAATATTGAGTTCTGGAAGTTTTCAAAATTATCCGAGTCTGTTTTCTATTTATTTGGATTTTTTCTTCCCAAAATGTCCTTTTATGCCCCTACTTTTTACCATTTTTAAACGAGCTCCAAATCAAGATTTTTCTTCACCAATCTCTTCAAAATAATTAAAAAGTGTGATCTGGAAGTTTTCATAATTTTTGGAGCTCATTTGGTATTTTTTCGGGATTTATGGGCTTGAATTACTGCATAGGAGGCTCGGGATTTAGCCATTTTGCAAACGAACTCGGAATCAAGATTTTCTTTCGTCAATCTCTTCCAAATAATTTAAAATGATATCTGCAAAATTTCAAAAGATTTGGAGCCCATTTGCTATTTTTCCGGGATTTATCTTTTTGAATTATTGCATAAGAAGCCCGAGATTTGGCCATTTTGCAACCGAACTCGGAATCAAGATTTTCTTTCGCCAATCTCTTCCAAACAATTTAAAAATGAGATTGACAAATTTTTTAGAATTTTCGGAGTCCATTTGCTATTTTTCCCAAATTTTTCCAATTTTGCCCCTTTAACCTCCGAAACCCGGTTTTGCTTAAAACAAGTCCGATTTTTAGATTTTCTTCAATCTGAGCCTTGGGCCATCCTTTTTAATCATTCCTCATCCATTGGAGGCTTTGGTCTTACCAAGTCGGGCCATTTCTGTGATTCTTCCCGATTTCACCGAAATCCACTAAAAATCTTAATTCTCGGTTTTCTCCCGGATTGACTTTTCTTTCGGTTTTTCTTGCAAGTGACTTCTCCATTACCCGTAGTCAGTGCTTATATTTCATTTGGAACCTTCAATTTCGACCAGTTTGATCATTTAAGCACTTTTGCCCAAATTTCTCGGATTAGGGTTTCTTTTCTACTGAACCTCCAAATCCCAACTTCCGAACTCCATATCTTTCAATGTAGACCTCGGATTATCAAAATTCTTTCTCCATTTTTCAATTGAACTTAAAATCTTGATTTTGAAAGTGGGTTGACTTTTTCAGTAGTTGACTTTTTCGGGGTTAACTTTTTTTCAAGTTTGACTTTTTGTGCTCGCCCTTTTAAACTAAGTCTCGGAGTCTTACCTGCAGGATGAAAACAGTCTTTTTATACTTGGAAACATCAATATGGGAAGAAAACATACATGTTTAGTGGTCCGGACAAAATTAGGTGTCTACAGGAATATGCATGAAAATAAAATAATAAATGCATGACCATAGTATATGCTAAATAATGTGACAACAATAAATAACTGAAATAAAAAGCATAGGATAGCATGAAATATTCAAAACCATATAGCAAACAATATAACATCATAAAATGTAAATCAAAATAATAATAATACCATAGAAAATATCATAGCAGAAATCACATATTAAATAAAATGCATGAACATGGAAAATGCAATGCATGAAACTGTATTTTTTTCTTTAAATAAGGAAATCCTATATCTAAAAAGATATCTGGCTACCTTAGGAAAATATATCAAATTAAATTTTCTAAAATCAAAATATTTTGTGGTTTGTTTGAAAACAATTTTAAAGAGACTTAAATGAAGATTAAAATCCTAGACAAACCCTTTAAAAATGGCTCTAATTTCCTAATTTTAATATCCCGGACTTGACCACCCTTAACCCGAGGTTTACAAAATCATTTTTAAAGTTTTAAAAGGGCTTAGAAACTATCCTAAGATAGTAGCTAAAGCTTTTAACTAACCCCCTCTAAATGCCTTAGCCAAAATCAACAAGTGTTTTTCTTTTGAATTCAAATCTGCCTCTACTATCCAGTTTTAGTACACGATTTTTTTAACCTATTTTTAAAAATTCAAAAAAAATCTAAACAAAGCACTAGAGACTCAGAACATGTAAAACTACACGGAAAAAATTGGCTTAATTTTCTGATTAAAGATGACTTCCCAGAAAAATCGGGAAAGTTAAAAAATTGGGTGAAAACTGTTTTGACAAAACACAAATTTTTTGCCTTTGATAAAATCATTTAGAAATCAAAGTAAAATTGTTGGAGACTCTCCTAAAGACCTACAAATAGTAGCTAACACTTTTAAAAAGTTAGACAAAAATTGATTAAGTAAAGAAAATCACAAAGGTAGAATAATCATTTTGACAACTCTTTAATTTTCCACAAGTATGCTCAAGTGAGCATGACTTTGAGCCATTGATTGCACTAAGTCATAAATCAAGTGGTATGGCATGATATGCATGAACATACAGCAAATGAAACGTATGAAATGCATGATCTAAAGCCTAAATGATATAGGAAATGCATGACAATTCAAAATAACCTAAATGCCTAGCATGAGTTTACGGCAATAAATGCTAACCTAACTTAATATGCATGAAATGCTTGATAATGCAAATGTGGCATAGACCTAATATGTTACGAATATGCATGAAAATGCTAATGTGACCTAAGACCTAAGTAGCATAGCAATGCATGGCAATACCAATATGATTTAAGACCTAATATACATGGCAATACCAATATGGCCTAGACCTAAAATGTAATGAGAATGCATGGCAATAAATGCTATCCTACCTTAATATATGATAACTCGTATAATTATATAGTTCTTAGTTATGTTTTATTATTGTTTTGTGTCAAATACGAGTTATTATTGCTTAGTCTAATTGTGTTTATGATATTTTATATTTTTATGTAATTTGGTGTTTTTCACGAGTTTCTTTGAGTGATTTCAGATTACTAGGTTAAATCAAGAATTAAGGGCAAATCCAATTCAGTTCCAGTTCCGACACCTTTTGCCATATTAGCTATATCTGGAGTTTCACTAAAGCATTAAGGCTGAAATTTTTACAGTGCATATTTAAGAGGCATATCTATCTTTTTCATGTTTTACACATCTTGAAACGGAGTCGTTTTCCCTAGCGAAATCGACCATCAAGTTGGCTGATGTGCAATGACGTCTGTGCTGACCTGTTTTGGTATTTTGACCATATCTTCCGATCCACATGAGCAAATGATCTGATTCCAACGGCTATGGATCCATAACTGATAGGGGTATATGTTTCTAGAAGACCATTTGATCAGATCGAGCCTCCAACATTGACAAAATCGACCATCAAGCTGGATGATCAGAATTGTCATACAATATAACGAAAATTGTTAGAAAAATGCACCCACCTATTATACCTACCTTTGAAATTTATAAAGCTTGTCTCTTGTCATTTAGCTCTCCAAAATGTGTATAAATAGAGGGCCTTGGATGAGCATTAAAGATACATTGGTAGGATATTAGCCATTGTAATAAAATTCTCTAAGTTTTCTTTTTCTTTCCTTTCTCTAGTTTTCTTTTTCTTTATTTACTTATGCTTCTTACATTTTTTTTCATTTTATTCATATCTAGTATGTGTTGCTAATCATATTGTTGAGGTGATGAGGTGAAGCTCTTGGTAAATGCTAAGGTTAGTCTCTTAAACATGAGCTAAAATGAATCATCATTTATAAACACTAGTATAGATAATATTTTCTTTTGGTTTAAAATCATACTTGCAAAGTAGGGATCTTGATTCATTATTGACAATGAAAATGGCACAGTAAATGCTTGGTTTCATAACCTTGATTTGTTGTAGACATATACCTTGGCATAAGGAATGCTTGGACTCTTTTTGTGAGTTTTGAGGACACCAAATGAACATAATATCATATGCTATGAACGTTGGACAATTTGGACTGAATTGCTAAACCTTCCGATTGGAATCTCCCTTATGTGTGAATTTCAATTGTGTAATAAAACAAGATTAATCTTAGCATAACACCAAGAGTGGATTCTCTAACCTCAACATCTTTTCTTATTGTTTTTATATCTTGTTTAATTTCTTTTATTTTATTTTGTTCTCTAATATATTGTTTATCTTGTTTTGTTGTTGATTCCCTAATATCTTGTTTACTTTCTTTTTCTTATATATTTATAAACTTATACTTACTAATACGCTTCCCTGTGGTTCGACCTCGGACACCCGAGAATTTATTACTTGAACATAACCTGCACTTGGGTTTACAACTCTTAATTGAGTCTCCATCAATATACATGCAATGCTTGATGAACATACGGTGACCAATAAACCTAATACTAATGCTTGAACAAACAGCAACTAATACATAATTTCATGGCATAATCCTAGCTAACATGGTACCTAAACAAAATGCAAATGCACACACAAGGCAAAGAATGCATGAAGAGGCATAATGGTCACATGGTACTCTAATGCAATCCTATCTAATAAATAACACAAGTACATGGAAAATCATATCAAAATACATAATGTCATGACATTTTCACAAGCATATGACATACTAAAATCAAGATACACAAGCTCATGGCATGGGAATGCAAACAAGTCAAGAAGCAAGATGAAAATACATATGCAAGGCAAACAAAGTGGAAGTAGCCGAATGGTCATATACTCCAAATGATGACATTTTATCATGGCATTTTCCACAAGCATATGGCATACTAAATATCAAGATATGCTAACTCATGGCATGGAAATGCTAACAAGTCAAGAAGCAAGATGAAAAAGCACATGCAAGGCAAGCAAAAATGGAGTAGCCGAATGGTCATATACTCCAAATGATGGCATTTTCACAAGCATATGGCATACTAAAAATCAAGATATGCTAACTCATGGCATGGAAATGCAAACAAGTCAAGAAGCAAGATGAAAAAGCACATGCAAGGCAAACAAAATGAAGGCATTCGAATGGTCATGTGACAAAATAATAAGATGCAAACATGGCAACATGCAAGGTATGATATATGAACAAAAATGTAAAATATAATCAAGAAGAACAACAGTGGAATATTATTTCATAAAAAGGAAATATAAAAGCAAATATATCATAAAAATAATGTAAAGAACATGTAAAAAATTAAGCATATACATGCAAAGCAAATAACAAGTAAAACTAGTAAATAAAACAAAGAAAGTTAAGCTCCATGGTTGGTACAAAATAGGCATAGCCTCTCCCCTAACCATAATCACTTGACATTGTCAAGATCATGAAACCTTTCCATTTTATTTTTGTTTGTAAAAATCAGAACCTTAGAATACTTGAATAAACCTTCTAAAACCATGTTTCCCACAACAACATGCAAAGAAGAAAAAAAAATCAAGGCAAACAAACATGTCATTCGGCTATGGCAAAAACCTTGTAGAAAATTTTATAAAGATTTATTTTCAACCATTTTGATGAAGAAGAAGAGATGAAAACTTAAGTAAAAATTTAAAACTTTGATTTATATGAAAAATGTAGTAGGAAAACAAATGGAAAATCAAGAAATCAACATAGAAAACAAGAAGAAAATAATGCTAAAGCTTGGTAAAAATGGTTACCTTCAAGCTTTTTTCAAAAACCTTTTCTTCCTTTCTTTCAAAAACCTTTTTTTTTTTTTTTTTCTAAATTAGCTACTGACCTTGCTCTTCAAATGACTTAGCCTATATGGAAAAATCAAACATTCCTTCTCCTCCTTCCTCTTGGCCGGTTGGCATGCCCACCATTAGATGATTTTTGCACTTTTTCTCCTCCAATCTTGGCCCTTAGATTAAGATATTTTCATGACAACATAAAAATATCATCTTGCCAATTGATAGCAGCCCTTAAGATGTATACTCAGCCCTTGTAATAACCTCAGCCCTTAGATGAAAAAGAGGACCAATCTCATGCACTCCCTTGCTTGGCCCTTCGAGTGCCTACCCTTGGATGAGTTATGCTATTCTATTCTTGGCCATTTGATGAGGATTCTTTCATGGCGACATAAAAATGTCATCTTGGCATTTATTCCCAGCCCTTTACAATTGTACTCAGCCCTTGTACATGGCCTAAGCCATTGGATGAAAAGGAACAATCCCATGCACTTCCTTACTTAGTCGAATAGATGTCCACCTTTGGATGAGTTGTGCTCTTCCATTCTTGGCCATTAGATGAGGGTTCTTTCATGAAAAATAAAAAAATGTCATCTTGGCATTTTATCTTGGCCATTGAATGGTGTATTCAACTTTTCTACAAGGCACCTAAGCCATTAGATGAAGGGGGGACCATTTGCAAGGTACTAGTGGTAGCATGTGAGCTTGATAGTGACTAAGGAATTAAATTGATCAAGCTTCCTTATTCTGCTCTATGCTGGATGATCAAAGGAGGTAAAATCCCAGAAATTCCTTCTTCTTTCATATTTTTCTTAATTACAAATTTGCCCTTTCAGTTTCTCGGTAAAAGATCAAATGATCTTTTTGACCCCCGAACCTAAATAAATAGCAAACGGACTCCAAATTCAAATTTTCTTTTTTCAATACTTCCGAAATAATAAAAATTGATTTTTGGAAGTTTTCAAAAAATTTCGAGTCCATTTGCTATCTATTTCGGATTTATTTCCAAAATTGCCCCTTAATGTACTCGAACTTGAACTTTTGTCATTTTGTAAACGAGCTCCAAATCCAGATTTCTCTTCACCAATCTCTTCCAAATAATTTAAAAGTGTGATCTGGAAGATTTCAATATTTTTGGAGCTCACTTGCTATTGTTTTGAGATTTATCTGCTTGAATTTCTGTATAGTGGACTCAAGATTTGGCCATTTTGCAAACGCACTCCAAATCTAGATTTTCTTTCGTCAATCTCTTCCAAATATTTTAATAATGAGATCTGCAAATTTTTAGAATTTTTGGAACTCATTTGATATTTTTTCGGGATTTATCTCTTTGAATTTCTATATAGTGGGCCTGGATTTGGCCATTTTGCAAACGAACTCCGAATCGAAATTTTCTTTCGCCAATCTCTCCAAAATGATTTAAGAATGAGATCTGCAAATTTTCAAAATTTTTGGAGCTCATTTGGTATTTTTTCCCAAATTTTCCAGTTTTGCCCTTTTGCCTCCGAAGCCTGTTTTGCTCAAAACAAGTCCTGATTTTCAGATTTTCTTTTCCTGGGCCTTTTTCATATATTGAATTGGATTTGGTCCAAAAAGGCCCAATTTTTCACGATCAAATTCCCTTCCAATTTGATTTTTCCTTTTTACTGTCGAGAATTTTCTCATTTTTTCCAATTTTGCTCCAATCGGCTCTTTTCTCGAATTTTCTTCAAACTGAGCCTTGAGCTATCCTTGTTTACTCACTCCTCATTGATTAGGGGCTTTAGTTTTACCGAATTGGGCCATTTTTGCAATTTTCCCAAATTTCATCAAGTCCACTAAAAACCCTAATTCCCGACTTTCTTTCGAATTGACTTTTCCTTCAGGTTTTCTTCTAAGTAGCCTCTCCATTACCTATAGTCAGTGCTTATCTTTCATTTGGAACCTTCAATTCCGACCAATTTGATCGTTTAAGCACTTTTCTCCAAATTTTCCGAACTAGGGTTTTCTTTTTACTGAAATTTCGTAACCCAACTTTCGAATTCCATATCTTTCAATGTAGACCTCGGATTATCAAAATTCTTTCACCATCTTTCAATTGAACTTCAAATCTTTATTTTGAAAGTGGGTTGACTTTTTCAATAGTTGACTTTTCGGGATTGACTTTTTCAAGTTTGATTTTTTCTGTCTGCTTTCTTAGACTAAATCTCAAAGTACCACCGGGCCTCAGATGGGCTGAAAGGATCTGAATTTTTTGTTCTACTTGGTTCAGCTTGAACTTTGGGTTTTAGGCTTATTCAAACTTTATTACTGGCCTGGCCTTTTTATGCCAGATGTTCAACTCTTGAATTGCTGTTGTTTGGTAAATTATTGTATGACCATCCATTCTAACTCATTCTCTTGATATAATGCTATACCTAAACTACGGTTTTTTGACACTGCACCTGTTGAATCCAGCTTGCTAGCTTTTGCTGTGCCCATTTGATAACAAGTTCATTTCTTTATTGTAAAAATTATTCTCTTTTTCTGTCTTGTTTCTTATAGCTATCATGTCTTATTCTCTATTTATTTATAGGGTTTAATACTAAATTAGTTTATGTACTTTATGTCTTTTGTCCGTTTGGTACTTAAAATTTTTTTTTTGTCATTTTGGTACTCGAATTTTTATGCCGTCATTCACATTGACCATTTGCCCTAACACCGTTAGTTATTGGCTGATTAGGCAAAAAGTATCCAATCAGAACCTGATACGTGGCAAAATTGCCACGTCATTAGTACCACGTCATCATATAAGAAAAAAATAAAATAACATTTGCAAATCTCATTTATTTTTTTAAAAGTTATAAAAATAAAAATTTAAAACCAAAATTAAAAATAAATTATAAAAATTGAAAACTTTATATATATATATATTTAAAAATCTGAAAAAAAATAAAAAAAAAATAAGAAAAAAAATCTGAAACTTTTTAAGAAAAATTAAAAAATTAAAAAAAAAATCTATTTTTAAATTTAAATTTTCTATTTTTTTTATTTTGAATTTTCATACATATTATAAAAATAAAAAACCAAAATTTAAAATAAATTATAAAATCGAAAACTTTATATATATATATATTTAAAAATCTGTAAAAAGAAATTAAAATTAAAAAATAAGAAAAATAAATCTTAATATTTTCAATAAAAATTAAAAAATTAAAAAAATTCTAATTTTTAATTTTTAAATTTCTATTTTTTTTAATTTTGAATTTTCATTTTTTTTTAATTTGAAATTTCTATATTTTAAAAAATTATTTTTTAATTTTACTTTTTAATTTTGAATTTTTTAGACTTATCTTTTGATTTTTTATAATTGTTATAATTTTTTAATTTCTAAATTAAAAAAAATTAGTTTTTTTTATTTTGATTATTTTTATTTTTTTTTCTTATATGATGACATGGCACTAATGATGTGGTATGTTTGCCACGTGTTAGGCTCTGATTTGTTGTTTTTTTTTTTGCCTAGTTAGCCATTAACTAACGGTGTTAGAGCCCAATGTGATTGACGGCATAAAAGTTCGAGTACCAAAGTGACAAAAAAATTTATTCAGGTATCAAACAGAAAAAAAAAAAAAAAAAAAAAAAAAAAAAAAAAACCTAAAGTACATGGGCTAAATTAATATTTAACCCTTATTTATATTTTCTATGTTCTATTTGTAGAAGAGTCATGGGAGAGGAATGGAAAGGGTACTGTCAATAGGTAAAGAGATAATGTTTTTGAGGTTGAGCTTCAAAAACCATATATTTTACTAGAAACTGCTAGATGCAATTGTCAATTTAAATGGAGTCCTCAATCACTTTTTGTTGTCTTTGACATTTTTGTTTTCTAGCCCTAACTCACCAGACAGACACCTACACTTCCTTGTTAGTTAAATCCCCTTTTCTCTTTTACATTCATTGTTAAAATTGATGGCACCCTGAATCAGTTTTGAAGAGTAAACAAGCATAAGATTTTAAATGTTCATAAATCATGGTTTCTTGAATGTTTTAGGCTTGAATAAAAAATTGGCCTTTAAACTATACCATTTTTTTTACTTTGATACTTGAAGAATTTTTGTTCCTGATCAGGTATCTATATAATAATTTCGCCAAATAAGTTTGTACTTCGTCCAATACCGTTAAATAAATAGATGATGTGGCATTAAAATTCAATTAGGTAATGACACGTGGCAAAAAATGTCAAATCAATGCTGCCACGTCATTATCAGCACAAAAAATAGAAAAATTCACAACAAAAAAAAAGAAAAAATTATAAAAATTCAAAATAAAAATTTTAAAAATCTAAAAACTTAAAATTTCAAATATTTTTTAAAAATTTCCAAATTTTATTTTATAAGAAAAAAATGATTTTAATTTTTTTTTTTTTTAAATTTGAAAATTTTAAAGATATATATAATCAAAACAAATAAACATTTATAAAATTAAAAATATTTTACTTTTTTGAATTTTTCTAAAAATCTGGAAAAAAAAAATTGAAACAAATTAAAAGAGAGAGAGAGAGAGAGAGAGAGAGAAGGGATGAGAGGAAGAGAGAGAGAGAGGGAGAGAGAGAGAGAGGGAAAGGCGGAGAGAAAAGGCGTCGGCTGGCCGTAGCCTGGCCGACTCGAGGCAGACCGGCACCTGATCTGCCCTGGCCGGCCTCCTCCTACTCTCTTCTCTCTCTTTTTCTTTCTCTCTCCCGATTCCCCCTCTCTCTCCCTCTCTCTCGCCTGCCCGAGACCGATTGGCGGTCGGCCGACCCTCCCGAAGCCCCTCCTACCTCCCTTTCCTCTCTCTTCCTTTCTCTTCTTCCTTTCCTTTCTCTTCCTCTTCTTTTTCTTTTCCAGATTTTGATTTTTTTTTCAAATTTCTTTTTTACAAAATTTTTAAAAAATATATAAATATTTATATTTTTTTAATTTTATTATATATATTTAAAATTTTCAAATTTAAAATTTAAAATTTAAAATTAAAATTTTTTTTTTCTAATTTTTAAATTTTTTTGATTTTTTTCAAATCTTTTAAAATTTTTTGAATTTTATTTTGAATTTTTCTTATTTTTTCTTATTTTATTTTATTTTAATTTAATGATGATGTGGCATCATTGAGTTGGCAATGACATGGCATTTTTGCCACGTGTCACTACCTAATTGAATACTATTTGCCACATCAACATTTATTTAATGGTGTTAGGGCGAAGTACCAACTTATTTGACAGAATTATAATACAGGTACCCTATTAGGATCAAAAATTCTTTAAGTACTAAAGTGAGAGAAGTGGTATAGTAACGATCTCCAATGTTTTACTATATTGATTTTTCTTTTTCTCTAGCAAAATAAATTGCTAAACAGGAATTTATGCTAGACTGTCCCACATCACTTTTCTTTCTTTTTTATCAAACATGTATAACTTTACAAATCCACTAAAACAAATGCTTATTTGATTTCTCTCGAGTATTCGAGGATAAGAGGATGAGTGGGGGAGGAGGAGAAAATGGGTTTACTACTTATTATAGTAAAAATTGGTCAGTAAATCAGGGAAAAAATGTGGTTCATGTTACAGAAGGCTTGTTATTAGCTGTATATAAAATGGGGTAGACTACACAATTTAATGACAAATGTAATAAAATAAAAAGGGCAAAATCTCAGGATAAAAAGAATATGATTTCGTCTTGAGGAAACTGCATTAGTCAATGTGAAAGTGTTTTTCTTACCAAATGAAACAAAGGAAATTCAACAAATATTTGAGGTCACCAATTCATATGCATTAATTATGCTAGATGTTTGTCACAGAGAGCTAGACAGAAGAAATTTTTTTTTTTTTCGAATGAACAGTTAAGCTGATTACAATTTACAAGCTCTTGATTTAAAAACTCTTAAAGGATCTTCTTATAAAAAATTTCATAAGGGTGGTGGTGGTTCCAACACCTTAACATTACTTCTGTCATCATTGAAAGCCCAATTTAATAAAAAGTTTGCCCTCCCTAAAAATATGTTGAATGAAATTCCAATCCTCTGAAAGAATTATTGGCACTGATAAATAATAATGAGTAATGCTACACGATCCGTCAATTTGTTCCATCTTCCACATCATCAAAAGTTTGCTTTATCTTAGCTTTTAAAAACTCTGTATCCATTCCAGTGAACCAAGACTACTCTAACTGCATGTTTTCACTCCCCACAACAAATTCGATCTCTTTTTCCAGTACCTCCACTTACAGTTGAGCTAATCCTCGCAACAACAAAAAAGTGACAAATGAAGCGAACGCTTAAGTCTCAACCCTCCAGAACAAAAAAATCCATCCTCAAAAGGCCCCCAAATTGACAGAAAAAGATGAAGAGAAAATTTGTCCTCAAAAACTCAGATGCATGTCTCTTGCAACGTAAATAAACTGGAATCCGAAAAATTTTGTATGCTTAAGAATAATTTTCTAAAGTCCAGAAACTCAATCCGGTGGCAAGAGCAAACCCAAAAACCAGCAAAGTTTAAGATTAAATCTCAATTCCCAAAAATAAAATTAATTAAAATAAAAGAAAAGAAAAGAAACCCATAATAAGGCATAAAAAGGAGGAGAGAATGCCCAAAGAAATAGTAACTCTTCTGATGACGTGAACTTTGTCACATCAGACGGGAAGGTAAACGGGATATAAAAAAGGGATCATAAAGCATTTTTCCATAATAATATATAAAAGATCTTTATCTTACAAAGGGTTTACAATTTTCTTCGCCACCAAGAGAGAATCTGAAAGCAGACAAAATTTGTGACACCCAAAATGTGGGCTTAATTGTTACAAAAATATGCTACACTCATGGCCTTCCTATCCTACATATCAGCATTACTCAATGTCTGCTACCTGTCAGCAAAATGGGTTTCTATCAATGTTTATGTTTATTATGAATAAAACATTTAATATATTTATAAAGAGAATTGGCAAATGGTGGTCAAGTTCCTTAGGAAGGAAAAATAAAATTGGTTGGAGCCGGAGGCGGTTGGTAATGGGAGCTAGAGGGACCTTTGGCCCTCCAAAATTATAATTTTTTTTATTATATATTAAATAGATTTAAATAATTATTTTAAATTAAAATTATTAATTTTGTTTATTTACGTGATCTTATTATTTAATTTTATGCATTACAATTTAAAAGTGTTAAAATCACATTAATATTTGTATTGTACTAATTAGTTATAACTAAAAAATTATTAAAATCAAAAAAATTCTCATAAAAGTTAAATCATAATCATTTAAATTTAACAAAAGCTAAATTGATTTTTTAGCTTTTTTTAATAAAATTTTAAGTCTTCAACCAAATACCAATTTTTTTTCCCTTTTTAGCTGACTATAATTCTTTCATTTTTAATTCTACCCCAAATCTTTTTATCCTGTTACATTCATATTTTTATATATTAACACAAAAGTTAGATTGAAAGTACTTTATAAAAGATTATAAAAATTCTTAACTTTTAAACTCAAACTTTCAACTTTATTAGTTTAATGATTTTTTTTTTTGATAAAAAAAATATTGTTTAGTAATTGGTGCATTCGTATTTTTAAAAGAAAGTTGCTCAATTTTAAATAAAATTATTGATTTGATATATTATGCATAAGATTATTTGTTTGATGTATTATGTTTTTTTATACATTTATTTATAAATTGATAAAATTTATAATTTTGAAAATTTATTTTTTATTAGTATACTGCTTGTATAGATTTATATTAATATAATAAGATGCGTTTTATATATATAAAAAAATAATAATAAGATTTGACAAAATATTAATTGGCACCCACTGGTTGGAGCAATGAGTCAGTCAAAGTTCCCTCAAGTAAGAGGCAAAGTAGAGTACTTATTGTGAACAGAAACAAGTAAATTCCAAAAAGTGTGAATCAGCAGGAAAGGAAGGATATGCAAACTGACTGGAAAAGCAGTAAGCATCGTAGTCAATTCTCCAAGTTATTGGCAATGGCTGCATCATAATTCAAAACTTAACTATCCCTTTCTTGAAAACTTGTGAGAGTGCTTCTAAGTCCTAACACAAGGCTATATGTCAGGTGCAAAATGGTTGTAAAGGGTTAATCAAATTTGAGGTTTAGGGTTATTTTTTTCATCTCTCTAAATAATGTTAGGGAATAATATATAAAGAACTAAGGTTTTGCTTGGTATGATGGAATGAAAATTGAAGGAGAAAAGTGAAAAGATGTAAAACATATATATTTTTTTTTATTTGTGTGCTTGGTAGGAAATATGAAAAAGTGAAAAAAAAAATATAATTTTCTTTCCATCCATTGCTTGGTAAATTGAAAAATGAAAGAAAAAAAAATAAAAAGTATATTATTTTAGCATTATACTCATTGTAAGTTAAGATGACTCACACCTCTTCTTTTTTTTTTTTTTTTTTTTCTAATTTAGAGTGATTTGTTTTTGTTAATAGGTAAAAAAAAATGATAATCTTTCCTATTTTCTTTCTTTATACTTTTCTTTGCACACCTAAAATTTATTTTCTTTTCACTTTTCTACTCTACCAATAAATAAAGAAAAAAGTGTTTTTTTGGTAAGATATGTTAAATCTGTTGTGATACACAAATTAAGGAATGTGAAACTCTTAATTTCATATTTTATAATATAAATTTATCATTGTTTGGAAATTATTCTTTCAGGGAAGATGCTCCTTAGGTGTAACCAAATTAATACCACCAGTTCCTAACGGGAATCTCTCCACCTCTATATCTCTCTCTTCCTTATCTACACGAAACAAAACCTGTCATAGAGTGTCAGTTTCATGTGCACTATCATTAATCTTGTAAACTATCAACCACTACCATTACTTACCTTCTAAACCACTCTTATTGCCTATAATCTGCCTCTTCTGCTCTTCCTTTAATCTCGAGCACATTTTTGGCAACATTATTATCCCCAAGTAATGCATTAATTTCTCTATTTGTTTTGAACGTTGTAGTCAGACCCTGCCAAAATGGCTCCCTTTTTCTTATGAATTCTAGCCTGTACTTGTTTGAGACTTCAGTCTGGGCTCTGGAGTGAGTCTCCTCTGAAATGGGTTTGCTCAAGTTGTCATGCGTGGTTTTGCTTTGTTTGGTCTTTTCAGTTTTGTGTTTCAAAGGGAATTGTGATGGTTCAGAGTTCTCAGTAAAGTTCTTAAAGGCTCTTCCTCCTGCATTTTCTCACCTGAACTCAGCCAAATTTGTCTTTGAAGTTCTGGAAACTGGCAATGGCACTTGCGCAGACTGTAGCAATAGCATCACTTGCAAGGTTGGTTTCCTACTGACACTGCTTCCTACTTTTGCTTAACTACAGACAACAGTTCTTGGTTATTCTCTGTCAGTTAATTTCTTAAACTTCTTTTCAACGTTTTAGAATCTAATGTTGGCAGGCAGAAATTTTCTATTCTCACTCAAAACTAATTTCTAGAGTTAAAATTGGAATGTTAAATTAGAATCTAATATAGGCAAAGTTGCACAACAACTCGTTATTACGTTACTTGAATGTTTTATGATTGAACTTACAATACTTGAATTACACTTATGCGGAGAGTCTTTCATGTGAACACTAAAGGTTCACATCGGTTGGTATCAGAATTTAGGAATCAGGTCAAATCTTTTTATCTTTTTTATCATAGGGTATTGGAGTTTCTTTCAACTTTATTATTTTGGGGTTTCAAACATACTTGTCATAGGAGTTATAGGTTTAAGGATATTTTGTCTAATAGTTATAGTTTTTAGGGCAGTTTTCGTTTGGGGTTTCATTTTTGTAAGTTGGTTTAGATACTATCACAATAAAATCAATAACAAAACTTCGGGATTTCAAACATTCTTGTCTTAGGGTTATAGCTTTAGGCATTCTTTTGCCCTAGGTTTATAGTTTTTAGGCAGTTTAATTTGGGATTTCATTCTGAGAGTTGGTTTAAATCAACATTTTGTTTCTTGAATTCTTGATCTATTAAAATTTCTTCTTGTTGATTCTTGATCAAAATCTTGAAAAAAAATAAAATCAAGAATTCAGATGGGCATTCGAACAGTCCGAAAAAAGAAAAAAAAAGTTCATCCAAGATTTTAAGAAAATCAAGAAGTCTCGTTCTTGAAAAAATAAATTAAGAAAAGTGTTCGAACAGCAAGAAAAAGAATGATTCGAAAAAAATCGCGGGAAATAGGAAAGATTTGAATTCTTGGTAATCTTGTTCTTGTTTTTACTTGTTTTACCTTCTCACTAATTGTTTCTTGAGTCTTTTGCAAGGTAGAATTAAGCAAGGGGAGTTCTTGAAGAGTTCTTCTAGTTCCTAATGAACCGGAAAGAGAAAATAGAGTGGTAAAAGGCAAGAGTAAGTAACTTTATTAAAGAAAAAGCCTAAAAGAGTGCAAACAAGAGTTGGAGTGATATCATAATTGAGTGTACACACTAAGGGAGTGTGTGAGTTTATTTTATTCACTAACAATTTGTTCTGTAGCAACTTCAAAGATGTATCACAAGAGTGACTCAACACCTAAGAAGAAGGTGGATAGCTTATCTTCTATGTTGCATGCTATGCAACAAGAATCTGAACGCTTAAAATTAGTGTTGGAGGAGATGAGAGATAGGATGGGTCAACAAGAGGTTGTGAATAGAAATCTACAAGATCCCATGGTAGGCGAGTCTCTTGTTGCAAGGTATTCTCTCAATACGCAATTTAATATAGATGATATGGAGCAGCGGAGAGAGAACATATTTCATACTAGATGTTTTGTAAATGACAGGGTATGTAGTATGATTGTTGATGGGGAAAGTTGCACCAATATAGCTAGTACCATCCTAGTTGAGAAGTTGAGCTTACCTTTACTAGAACATCCCAAACCTTATAAGTTGCAATGGTTGACTGAATGTGGGGAGGTAGAGGTTAATAAGCAGGTTTTGGTAGCTTTTACCATTGGAGGTATAGTGATGAGGTGCTTTGTGATGTAGTACCTATGCATACTAGCCATATTTTGTTGGGGAGGTCGTGGCAGTATAATAGGAGGGTATTTCATGATGAGTTTAGGAATAAGTATAGCTTTGTAAAGGATGGAAAAACAATCAAGCTTGTTCCTTTAACTCCAAAACAGGTCTATGAGGACCAATTGAAATTGAAGTTGAAAAATGAGAGTGAGCAAAAAAAAAAGAGTGAGGCTGAAACACAAGAAAGAAACATGAGAGAAAAGAAAAATGAGAGAGAGTCCGAAAAAAGGGGAGGAAAAAGAAAGTGAAAAAAACGGAGAAGTGGCTGAAAAAAAGAGACTGATGCCACAAGAGAGAAAAGAAAAGACAAAGAAGAGTTTCTATGCAAAAAAGAGTGAGGTTTTTACTAATGATCAAACTAACAACCCTCTTCCTAGTTTGTCTTTTTCTTTATTGCAGGTGTTCAAGCATGTATTTCCAAATGGGAAGCCGAATAGATTGCCTTCCATAAAAGGCATCGAGCATTCAATTGATTTTGTACTACCTAACATTAATACAAGCAAGGTATGTACTTCTTATATTACTTGTCACAAGCAAGGTAAGAGGAACATTGATTCTGATGTTTTACCAATGAGGTATGTGTTTCATGTTTTTAAGAGTGCTCAAATACTTAGTTTCGAATACATGCAAGGTTTGTATGCCAATGATACTGATTTTTCTTATTTATACATGGCATGTAATCAAACTGATTTTTGTTTTAAGGAACTTTGTGCAATTGCTACTATTAGAGAAAGATATTGTTCTACACTTGTGTGAGCATTACCTAACTTTAATAAGGATTTTAAGATTGAATGTGATGTGACAGGGATAGGGATTGGGATTGGGATTGGGATTGGAGTCGTTTTGTTGCATGATAGATGTTCCATAGCTTTCTTCAAAGAGAAGCTGTCCAAATCCTTGAGAACATTAATGCTAATGCTTCTAAAGTGGATCTTCAAGGTAAGTCTAATATTTCTACTACTTTTAATGTTTCTGATCTTTCTCCTTCTGGTGGAGGGCATGATTCGAGGTCGAATTCTTTCGAGGAAATGGGGAATGATGAGATCCAAGATCCATCAAGATTTCAAGAGGCTAAGCAATGAGTTTACTTGGGCCGAACCAAAGAAGAAAGGCAAGGAGAGGACAACTCCTTGCTTAGCCTCTTGAAATCTGGATGGATCTTGGATCTCATCAGTCTTGTTGCTACCAGTAGAGATCAGATCCAATAGCAATTACTAGTATATACATAAACTTTGATTGACTTTTCTCTACTTACCTAGGTCAAGACATGCGATCCAGCCAGCTATAGATCTTGCTTTGTTTTAGTTTGGAGGGTGAGAAAGTGGTATTTGATGACGTAGACAAAAAGAATTTTGATATGGCATTTTTAATAATTTAGTTATTTATTTTATTCACATCATCTTAAAATAATATATTGTATTGGTGTTACATCAGCATTTGACATTCATGTCATCAACTATACACAAGTTAAATGCCACATCAGTTTTTGAACGATTCTCGTTAAACCAATTAGTGATTTTATCTTTTGGCTTCAATTTTAAAACAATAAAAATTAAATTACAAAATTTTATAATAAATGAATTAATTTACATTAGATATTATAATATAAGGATCTCGCAGATATTTTGATCAATAAAAATCTATCAACACTTTAGCAAAATTTATTAAGACCAGTCATAAATTGCTTGAGATGCATGAAAGTAATTTTAGATGAAGCTCACCAACTGTAATTATTTTATTATAATTTTACTATTATTCGATCACAATAAAAACTTTTGTAACGTCCACCACTAATAATATAAGTTCCTTTAATATTTTGATTGGTAAATTATAGTACAATAATCTAAATGATGCGACTTCAATTGGTTATTGTGATTATATAATTGTAAAGTTATAAAATTGATATGCTCTCCTATAATTGGACAAGCATATGTAAATATGAATAGATTTAAACTGAAAATTAAACAAAAGATACATAAAATTGAACTATTTTGCAACATAGGTATAAAAAAAAGGAGGTCTCTTCAAGGGTTGTGATAGGTTTGGCCCGTATTAAGTCAGGTATGAACAAAGATTTTTCTATTTCGGATTGGTTCGATCGGCTCGAATTAATATTCATTAATAAAAATATTTTTAATTTAAATTTAATTATAAATATTAATATAAAAATAATTTTTAATAATTTAATGTTATTTTGAATAGTGATATGAGCTTTTGATCCAATCTGAATTCTGTCAAACCCAGACTTGAATAAAAAAAAAAATTAATTTTAAATTACGATTCAATCTGACGCGACCTATAAAAAAATATAATAAAAAATAATCGTGTTCTTTTTCCTTTATATGTACCATACACGTAAAAGAACTTTTATAGTAACCTGAATTATTATGATTGATTCCGAGTATCTTTTAAAGTGATTTGATCAAGCTAGTCAAAGAAAATCAAAAGCATACATATCATAATTTTACACCTTCAAAAACCTAACGGTAAAAGACTAAAAATGAAAAGAAAATCAATAAATAATAAAGTATTTTTGATGGGATGGAAACTTGGAATTAATTGATGATTAGAAAGAAAAAAAAAACCCCACTTCGTCGGGGGAATTTTTAAATTTTTTTATAAAATTTTTGATTAATTAACAATATCAAATTAATTTAAAATTATATTTTATTAAATAATAATATATATATATTTTTGAATTGTATTAATTTCAATATAATTATATTTTATTAATTATAAAAATTAAATTTATAATAATTGTTTATTTATAAAGTACGTAATATAAATGTATTTTCAAACGTTATTTATATATATATATATATTTAAAATATTTAGATTTTATTGTGTATTGTATATTTTTATTTATACGAGATAAAAAAAAATAATAAATAAAAAAATAAAATTGTGGTTTGAATTTATTCCTTTTTAGGATCGATTTTCTCACATAAGTTAACAGCAAATTCGTTTTTTCTTTTTTCCTGAGCGTATCGAGTATGGATCCTAAATTGACCCACGACTCAACGTGCGGACCTACGCCTTTAAATAAATCATTTAAAATAAAAATATTTAATAAAATAATTTTTTTTTATTTTCCCCTGAGCCGGTCGGGTACGGATCCTAAACCTATCTGCGAGTCAACGTGCATATCAACCCTTTAAATACATCATTTAAAATAAAAATAAAAATAAAAAAATAAATATTTTTTCAACTTTTTCCTTGACTCGATCTGGTACGGATCCTAAATCGACCCGCGAGTCAACATGCAGACTAACCCTTTTAAATACATTATTTAAAAATAAAATAAAAAACTAACTATAAAATAATTTTTTTTTTCGTATAGGTTTGGTACGGATCTTAAACCGACTTGCGAGTCAATGTACGGATCAACCCCTTTAAAATACATCATTTAAAAATAAAATAAAGACTAAAACTAAAAATAATTAATAAAATAAATTTCTTTTTTAATTTTTTTCCAAGTGGATCGATTACGGATCCTAAATCGACCCGCGAGTAAAAGTATGGGCCAACCATTTAAATACACCATTTAAAATAAAAATAAAAGTAATTAATACAATAAATTTAGTTTTTAAACTTTTTTTCTCTAGCGGGTCGGGTACGAATTCTAAATCGACCTGCGAGTCAACGTGCAGAGTGTAGATCAACCTCTTTAAATACATCATTTAAAAATAAAATAAAAACTAAAAAAATTAATAAAATACATTTCTTTATTATTTTTTCTCGAACAGGTCGAGTACGGATCTTAAATCGACTTGCGAGTCAAAGTACAGACCAATCCCTTTAAATATATTATTTGAAAATAAATTTCTTTTTTTTTTAACTTTTTTACTGTACGGATCCTAAATCGATCTATGAGTCAACGTGCGGACTGACCTCTTTAAATGCATCATTTAAAAATAAAATAAAAAACTAAAATAAAAATAAAAATAATTAATAAAAATATATTTTTCCTAACGGGTCGGATATGGATTTTAAATCGACCCATGAGTTATCGTGTAGATCAATCCTTTAAATACATCATTTAAAAATAAAATAAAATAAAAAAATAATGTTATATAGTAGGACAAAAATGTCCATAATATAATTAAAAAATACCTCTCGAGTCCTAAGACTCAAAAATAATTATTAGTAGACTAGAATAAAATCCTCGCTCCGTCAGAGAATTTTAACTTTTTTTTTATAAATTTTTTAATTAATAATAAAAAATTAATTATAAATTATATTTTATTAAATAATAATTATTTATTTAAATTTTATAATCTTAAATTATAATAATATTAATATAATAATATTTTATTAATTATGAAAATTAAATTTATGATAATTGTTTACTTATAAATTAAGTAATACAAATGCATTTTTAAATGTTATTTATATGTATTTTTTTAAAATATTTAGATTTTATTGTATACTGTATTTTTTTATAGGAGGTAAAAAACAATAAATGAAAAATAAGAAAATAAAATTATGGTTTATATTTTATTCTCTCGTAGGATCGATTTTCTCACATAGGTTAGCAGTAAGTTCATTTTTTTCCTTTTTGTTCCAAGCGGGTCGGATACGGATCTTAAATTGACCCGCGAGTTAAAATGTGGACCAACCCCTTTAAATACATCATTTAAAATTAAAATTATAAAAATAATTAATTAAATAAATTTATTTTTTAACGTTTTTCGAGCGGGTCTGGCCACGGATCCTAAATCGACCCACAAGTCAACGTGCAGACCAACCCCTTTAAATACAGTATTTAAAATTAAAACAAAAATAATTAATAAAATAATTTTTTTTGAACGAGTCAGGTACAGATCCTAAATCAACCCGTGATTCAATTAAAATTAAAAAAAAAAAAATTTAAAAGTTTCTCGAGACGATCGGGCACGGATCCTAAATCGACTCGCGAGTCAATATGCGGACCAACCTCTTTAAAGATATCATTTAAAAATAAAAAAAAAAACTAAAAAAAAAAATTTTAGCGGATCGGGTACGGATCCTATATCGATCCGTGAGTCAACGTGCAGACTAACCCCTTTAAATACATCATTTAAAATTAAAATAATAATAATAATAAAAAATGTTTAACTTTTTTCGTACGGGTGGAATATGAATTTTAAATCGACTCACGAATCAACATGCAAACCAACCATTTTAAATAAATGATTTAAAAATAAAACTAAAAAATTAATAAAAATTAATTTTTTTATTTCTTTCCCGAACGGGTCGGGTACGGATCTTAAATCGACAACATGCAGACCAACCCATTAAATACCTCATTTAAAAAAAAAAACTAAAAATTTAAAAATCTTTAAAAAAATACACCATTAATTTTTTTTTAATAAGATCAAATTACCCTGAAAAAAATCTCTTGAATCCTTAAGGAGTCAAAAATTATAATAGTAGATTTGAAATTTTAAAGTTTTTTTTAAGTAAAGCTTTGGTTAATATTTACTTAGTATCATGAATGTTATTAAAGTTTTGGACAATATGTAGTTTACTTAGTGAAAACTTTATTTTTTTATTAGTGATATGATTGTTATTGAGGGTGGAGACTCATATTTTACAAAAAAAAAAATAAAAATGTAAGAGCCCTAAAAACTTCTTTTACATGTATAGATTATATTTTAAAAATTTGTTTACTTAAATAAAATATCAAGAAAATGTATGTTAGTAATTTATCCTGCATCAAGATTATTATAATGATAGAAAAGATTAATGATGGAGACTCAATTAAGAGTTGTAAACCCAAGTGCAGGTTATGTTCAAGTAATAAATTCTCGGGTGTCCGAGGTCGAACCACAGGGAAGCGTATTAGTAAGTATAAGTTTATAAATATATAAGATAAAGAAAGTAAACAAGATATTAGGGAATCAACAACAAAATAAGATAAACAAGATATTAGAGAACAAAATAAACAAAATATAAAAGAAATTAAACAAGATATAAAAAACAATAAGAAAAGATGTTGAGGTTAGAGAATCCACTCTTGGTGTTATGTAATCTTGTTTTATTACACAATTGAAATCCACACATAAAGGAGGTTCCAATCGGAAGGTTTAACAATTCAGTCCAAATTGTCCAACGTCCATAGCATATGATATTATGTTCATTTGGTGTCTTCAAAACTCATAAAAAGAGTCCAAGCATTCCTTATGCCAAGGTATATGTCTACAACAAATCAAGGTTATGAAACCAAGCATTTACTGTGCCATTTTCCTTGTCAATAATGAATCAAGATCCCTACTTTGCAAGTATGATTTTAAACCAAAAGAAAATATTATCTATACTAGTGTTTATAAATGATGATTCATTTTAGCTCATGTTTAAGAGACTAACCTTAGCATTTACCAAAAGCTTTACCTCATCACCTCAACAATATGATTAGAAACACATACTAGATATGAATAAAATGAAAAGAAATGTAAGAAACATAAGTAAATAAAGAAAAAGAAAACTAGAGAAATGAAAGAAGAAGAAAACTTAGAGAATTTTATTACAATGGCTAATATCCTACCAATGTATCTTTAATGCTCATCCAAGGCCCTCTATTTATACATATTTTGGAGAGCTAAATGACAAGAGACAAGCTTTATAAATTTCAAAGGTAGGTATAATAGGTGGGTGCATTTTTCTAACAATTTTCGTCATATTGTATGACAATTCTGATCAGCCAGCTTGATGGTCGATTTTGTCAATGTTGGAGGCTCGATCTGATCAAATGGTCTTCTAGAAAAATATACCCCTATCAGTTACGGATCCATAGCCGTTAGAATCAGATCATTTGCTCATGTGGATCGGAAGATATGGTCAAAATACCAAAACAGGTCAGCACAGACGTCATTGCACATCAGCCAACTTGATGGTCGATTTCGCTAGGGAAAACGACTCCGTTTCAAGAAGTGTAAAACATGAAAAAGATAGATATGCCTCTTAAATTTGCACTGTAAAAAATTCAGCCTTATTGCTTCAGTGAAACTCCAGATATAGCGGATATGGCAAAAGGTGTCAGAACTGGAACTGAACTGGATTTGCCCTTAATTTTTGATTTAACCTAGTAATCTGAAATCGCTCAAAGAAACTCATGAAAAACACCAAATTACATAAAAAATATAAAAGATCATAAACACAAGTAGACTAAGCAATAATAACTCGTATTTGACACAAAACAACAATAAAACATAACTAAAAACTATATAATTATACGAGTTATCACACCCCCACACTTAGATTGTTGCTAGTCCCTAGCAACGACTCAATAAAAATAAAATAAGAAAATCTAATCTAATCCATTTTCTTTGGAAATCACGGTGGCACTTAGCATGTGACACAAGCCTTTAAACCCCTAGGTGTCCCTAGTGGACGAGTTTAGTCTCGTGAGGGTTTGCTAGAACGATACCCACAAACATTGAAAAACTAAAATATAAGTAAACCACATACACTAAAAATATTTACTCCTAATCCTTTCAATATAAATTAGAGACAATCTTTGAACAAGTCTTATAAACTAATCAATAGCTCAAAGAATTTCACAAAAATTCATGCTTGAATGTAAATAAATGAGTTAAGCCAATATTAACATAACATATTTCAATCAAAATAGTGCATATTCAACTTAATCTCAACCTCTCACATGGGATACTCTCATGATTTTCACTCTTTAAAGTAGTGGTAAAGTGTTTACACTCAATCAATCTCATGAAAACACTTCTACCATATGCTTGCTTGTCCACCTATTCTCCACTATTTAGATCATACAACTTCATAAATCAAGAGGTCTTTATTCAAGGTTGTAATGGGGCCAAAGGGTTATAATGTGGTTAAAGAACAAAAGGATAAAGATATCACAAAGGTTCCAAGGAGTTCATAGAGTTTAGAGACATAATAAGATCATACAAATAAATTTCTCAAAACTCTTTACAAGTACATAGTCACATAGGCTAAATATTTATGTTGAGCCTTTGCTTCATTCTAACCAACTTTGTAACATCTTTTTCTTTACTTTAACTAGAAGTTCAAGAGAAGATTTGTTTTTTTTTTTTTTTTTGAATATGGGAATGTATTTAACAATGATCCCTTTCTTTTTCTCTTGACTTTTTCTTTTCTTTTCTTCCCCCACACTTATCTTTTGTTCTAACCCAAATTTTCAAAAAGTATCCCTTGTTTTTGCAATATGTCTCAAAATATATAATCCATCTTTAGAACAAGGGTAAGGATATAAGTATATTTAGGCTGGGTGTAAGTTTTGGTTACCAATAAAATAGCATATTTAATGTAGGCTCAAATTGGCTCACTAGTGGGGATGTTCTCTTAGAACATTAATAATGGATGACTGTTTGGCTCTGGTTATAATCCTAATGCCTCTATCATATTCATGTTGTCACATGTATCAATATAGTCTCAAACGGTTTAAAGCAAGTTCTAGAGAATCATGTAATCATAAGAGCACTCAAAAAAGAAATTAGATTGATTTGTATAATGCATCAATCATTATAGGCTCAAAAACTCACAAGGATGATTATGGGAATGTATTTAACAATGATCCCTTTCTTTTTCTCTTGACTTTTTCTTTTCTTTTCTTCCCCCACACTTATCTTTTGTTCTAACCCAAATTTTCAAAAAGTATCCCTTGTTTTTGCAATATGTCTCAAAATATATAATCCATCTTTAGAACAAGGGTAAGGATATAAGTATATTTAGGCTGGGTGTAAGTTTTGGTTACCAATAAAATAGCATATTTAATGTAGGCTCAAATTGGCTCACTAGTGGGGATGTTCTCTTAGAACATTAATAATGGATGGCTGTTTGGCTCTGGTTATAATCCTAATGCCTCTATCATATTCATGTTGTCACATGTATCAATATAGTCTCAAACGGTTTAAAGCAAGTTCTAGAGAATCATGTAATCATAAGAGCACTCAAGAAAGAAATTAGATTGATTTGTATAATGCATCAATCATTATAGGCTCAAAAACTCACAAGGATGATTATACAAGTCAGATTAAGTCTAAACATGCTTCTTTCTCAATCAACATATCATATTAACATTGGCTCATAAAAAGGTTGACATCAAGCTCAATTCTCATGAAAATCTTCTCACTAATAAATTTGTTTTAGACTTATGCAATTCATATCTCATCATTGTATTAAAAGGAACTAAAACACACTAAATAATAATAATAATAATAAAGACTCATAAAAAAAAATAGTAGACAAAAATAAAAGAAATCCTAAATCGTTCCCCCCACACTTAATTCTTACATTGTCCTCAATGTAAGTCTATTAACCCAAATGAAAGAATCATGTGTAAGAGAAAAGAACTAATAACATAAGAATAGGAATAACTAAGACTCAAAACAAAACAAACTTATGCAACCTAAATAATCCTAAAATACTAAACAAAAATTAACAAGTAAACATAAAAAGATTAAAATCAAACTGACAAGGTATGTCTCAAGTCTCCCTTACTCAGACCTTGTTCAGAATGAATACTTCTAAATTGCTTAAAACACAACAAACTTTTTTTTTTAAATAGCGAAATATGTCCCTTACCCCCTACTAAAGGTAGAATTTAGGAGATATTACCTGTAGAGGTTGCTAACCACTTATTATAACTGAGACACAACAAACAAAATGTTAGATAATGTCACAAAGACAGAGTGCAATCCACTCCTTGCTCGTCCATATCTTTTTTTCTTTTTCCGAGCGTTTGCGAAACAACCGTAGCAGATAAATACTCATAAGCTTGGAGCTTTTGAGTAAATCTTCAATGGTTGTAGCAGAAATTATGGTTCTCCTTGCCTCTGAAAACATGAATCCATTATCCACAGCATTATCTAAATATGAAAGCAAATTACTAAAATAACCATTAATATTATGCAAACCAATGAGTTTCTTATTTGTGACCAAAGATGACCAAGAAGCCACGCAAGCTATTTCTTCCAATGTACCCAGACCTCCTGGTAAAGCAATGAATGCATCGGCAGAATGGTACATGATTGTCATCCGTTCAGGGATACTCCAGACTTGTATTTCCTTACCCACGGTAGGTCCACAAAAATCTGTGAATAGTTTTGGCACGATTCCTAGAACTGGACTTCCTCCGGCGTGTGCTGCTGTAGCGACTGCTCCCATTAAACCCGTACTACCGCCTCCATAAATCAACTGGATCTTTTGTTGGGCAAGTATTACTCCAACTCTTATGGCTTCATCAGCGAATATGTTATTTTTCCCTGGATAAGCACCTCCAAAGACACAAATTTTTTTAATGCGCTGGGACGAAGTACTTTCCATTTTTTTTTTCAAGTGCCTGAAAGAGAATGAGTACATGGTGTAATATATAGAGGACTCAGTAGTGAATCAGACAAGAGTAATAATGTCGTCGAAAGTGTATTTGACCTGTCAGAAGAAAATGTTAACCTAACAAAAGATTTTTGCGTGATTTCAGGAAGAAAATCAAAAAGAGAAGAAAAATCAACCGGAAAAGACCAATGCAAAAAAACAAAACGAGAATAATTACAAAAATCTAACAACACGTAAATTAAACCGAAATGAAGTTATTGCAAATCAAACCAAAAGTTGAGAAGTCATTTATTGTAGTTGTGATTGTGGCTCACATCTTCCTCTGGTTTTACGTCCAGAAACGGCTTAAACGCCTTCTATGGCTCGAGGATATGCTTCCCATCCAGTTTTCTTACAAGCTGGCAAACAGGGTCTTTTAACATCAGATTCCCAAGATATTGCCATTCCCTTTGGAATTGCGGCCATAAATCAAGAATTTCTCTTTGTACGTCTCCACTAGGATGCGTCTCAAGAGAAAGTTGGATATTACCCAAATTCTCCTTACTCAGTCCATCCTTAATGAATTCAATTTTATCATCTCGATTAGAGGACGGAATCCCAATAGAACGACATTTACCTTTACACGTCCATCGTGCACATTTGTGGCAATTTGAACTCATGCGCTTTGCTCGTCGCTTCTTTGCAAAAGTGCTTCTACCTGTACCTGGTAAATGCAAAACAGGAAGATATTCATCTTTACGTACCTTGGCTTCAATTATCCAACGTATGTCTTCAGGAATCCCTTTGTGCATAAGCATTCTTAATCTTTCAAATCGAACTTGGTAAAGCTTCAGTAAAATATTTCGAGGAAGAGGAGGAAATCGTTTCTGCAATCTTGTGAGAATATCATCCATCTTGAAAAAAAATGAAAAAGAAATTGAAAGAGAAATTTATATACAATATCAGTTTTGTGGGTAGCTGATGGAACCGACTTAAATAATCACGGAGTACCGTTATCCGCCATTTAACCGGGAAAAAAAATGTATTTTTTTTTTTGAAGATTAGTAAAAATTATATTTACATCTAGTTATTTTCAAAACAAGGATCAGAAAGAAAAACAACCTCTTCTTGAGTAACATGATTTTCCAAAAAGAGTTTGAGTCTTTGTCCATTTACCTTGAATACGTTACCATTTTGAGGATTCTCAATGTCAACTGCTCCATAATGATACACATGCTTAACCACAAATGGGCCAGTCCATCTTGATCTCAATTTACCAGGAAATATGTGAAGTCTAGAATTATAAAGTAGAACTTTTTGCCCAACATCAAATGTTTTTCTTGAAATTAACTTGTCATGAAAGGCTTTAGTTCTTTCTTTATGAATTTTAGAATTCTCATATGCATCTTTGAATAAAGTTGGCCAGTAAAATCCACACTGTAAAATTTTTGCAGCAGTTTTCTTTGATGAAAAATGACCACCACATGCCTCGGAATGACAAAACTTAATTACACTACTTACCTCATTGTCGGGAATGCATCTTTGAAAAATTTGATCAGGACAATATTTGAACAAGTAAGGGTCATCCCAGTAGAACTTCTTTACCTCATTCAGAAACTTCCTTTTATCTTGGGGGCTCCATTGAGAAGGAATTTTTCCCAAAAAGGAATATTTTAGCTCGGATGGCAATGGTTTTAAATCCAGCTTGGGCGGTTCAATAGTTGATGGTACAGTGACATTTGTGAGTGATGGGAGTTCCTCAAACTTTTGTTTCCAACGATGCTTATCCTGAAAAGAATTTAACAAAGAATCAGTGTGTGAAATTTCTGAAGCATTATCAAACTCACATTCAATTAAATAAGCTTCTAAAGGATCATGGAATGTGGTAGTGGTGAGATGTTCATGAACAAGTTATTCAATGAAATCCACTTCATGTACTTCTGAATCATCACCAGGTTGCTTGCAAATGTTGAACACATTTAATTCTAAAGTCATATTTCCAAAAGAAATGTTCAAAATACCATTCCTGCAATTTATCAGAGCATTAGAAGTTGCAAGAAATGGACGGCCTAATATAACAGGAATTTGAACATTTGGATTTGAAACAGGATGTGTGTCCAAAACAATAAAATCAACAGGAAAGTAAAAATTATCAATTTGAACCAAAACATCTTCAACTATCCCTCGAGGAATTTTTACAGAACGATCAGCTAGTTGAAGTGTAACAGGTGTTTCCTTGAGTTCACCTAAACCTAACTGTTGATAAACAGAAAAAGGCAAAAGATTAACACTAGCACCAAGATCAAGCAATGCACGTTCTATTCTAGTGTTTCCAATGATGCATGAGATTGTTGGACATCCAGGATCTTTGAATTTTGGTGGAGTAAGGTGCTGAATGATTGAGCTCACACTTTCCGTCAGAAATGCTTTCTTTTGTACATTATGTTTCCTTTTAACTGTGCACATGTCCTTCAAAAATTTAGCATAAGATGAAACTTGTTTGATTGCATCCAATAAAGGAATGTTAATCTTAACTTGTTTGAAAAGTTCATAAATTTCTGCATTTTGATTCAAATTCTTTATTGTTTGCAACCTTTGAGGAAAAGGAGCAGGATGCATACCTTTTTCTTTGTCTAAATTTTCAAGAAGTTCAGACTTACCATCATCCTTACCAATACTTTTCGGAGGGGAAGGAGGATCTTGGTCTTTTGATGGAATGTTTTTGTCAATTGCCTTTCCACTTCGAAGAGTTGTGCTAGAACTGGCATTTTCCTGTTGAGTTTCATTGGAGCAAGAAACAAGACATTGAGTAGAAGGGTTAGGCTGAGGTTGAGCAGGAAACTTACTTTTTTCTTGAGTGCGTAATGAAGCTGTCAATGTAGACAAGGTGTTTTTGATCTCATTGATGTCCTGTGAAGTTTGGTTATTCACATTTGCTTGTGTTTGCATGAATGCTTGCAATGTCTCTTCCAAGGTTTGTACACGTGAAGGTTGATAGGAAAAAGTGTTGCCCGGCTTTTGAGATTGTGGTACCTGAACATGATTATTATTCCGCCAACTGAAGTTGGGATGATTTCTCCATTCAGGGTTATACGTTTCAGAGTAAGGAGAAGGAAAAGGCTTTTTAAATGTGTTTATGGAATTTACTTGATCATGCAACGCTTGTTTAAGAATGGAATGTTTGGACATTCAGAAGTGGGGTGTCCCATGATTTCACAAATTCCACAACTTCCTTCATTTTTAACCGTTTTGACTTCTTTTACTTCTCTAAGTTCCATGGCTTCAATCTTTCTAGCCAAATTAGCTACTTTAGCTTTTATCTCATCTTCTTGACTAAAATGATATTTACCTCTGTTAGAAAAAAGATTAGATCTATTGGAACTTTCAGAGGAATTATCTGTGTGCCAGGCTTGAGAGTTATCTGCCAAATGGTCTAGGTAGTCAAAGGCTTTATTCAGGTTCTTTTTCTAGAAACTCACCGTTACACATTGTTTCAACAAATTGTTTAGTTTCGGGAGTTAAACTTTCATAAAAGAAACTAATAAGACGCCATTTTTCAAAACCATGATGTGGACAAGAACTTAACAAATCTTTAAAACACTCCCAGCACTGAAAAAATGCTTCATTTTGATTTTGATTGAAATTTTGAATCTGTCTTTTCAAAGCAGTAGTTTTATGTGCTGGGAAAAATTTCTTTAGAAACTCAGTTTGTAATTCTTGCCATGTGCCAATTGACCTTGGTTTTAAATTATGAAGCCAATTTTTTGCTTTATCTTTTAAAGAAAAAGGAAATAATTTTAGCTTGACAATTTCATTTGTACATTGTTGGTCATTAAAGGTGACACATACATCTTCGAAGTCTTTTATAAACGAGTAAGCACTTTCCGATTCTAACCCATGGAAATTTGGAAGCAAAGCTATCATACCTGGTTTAAAACGAAAGTTGTTTGCATTGAGAGGAAAAATAAAACAAGAGGGTGATGAGCTTTGAGTTGGTTGCAAGTAGTCACGCATGGTGCGTACTTGTCTGTTCTCATCTTCAGCATGAACACTTTCATTGTCAGCCATGGTAGGAGTTGTATTAGAAAGATTACCTGAAAAAGTTTCACAATAAAATCTAACTAAACGACGAGATCTAAAATCACGTCGCCAAACAAGCATAAAACAAAGTTAATATACAGATTAGGCGGTATAACCAGCCAATAAAAATAAAACAAAGTTAATATACAATATAAATATAAATATATAGAAAATTAGGCGGTATAACCAGCCAATAAAAATAAATATACTTATAAACTTATGTACTTAGTATTGCCTCCCCGGCAACGGCGCCAAAAACTTGATGGAGACTCAATTAAGAGTTGTAAACCCAAGTGCAGGTTATGTTCAAGTAATAAATTCTCGGGTGTCCGAGGTCGAACCACAGGGAAGCGTATTAGTAAGTATAAGTTTATAAATATATAAGACAAAGAAAGTAAACAAGATATTAGAGAATCAACAACAAAATAAGATAAACAAGATATTAAAGAACAAAATAAACAAAATATAAAAGAAATTAAACAAGATATAAAAAACAATAAGAAAAGATGTTGAGGTTAGAGAATCCACTCTTGGTGTTATGCTAAGATTAATCTTGTTTTATTACACAATTGAAATCCACACATAAAGGAGGTTCCAATCGGAAGGTTTAGCAATTCAGTCCAAATTGTCCAACGTCCATAGCATATGATATTATGTTCATTTGGTGTCTTCAAAACTCATAAAAAGAGTCCAAGCATTCCTTATGCCAAGGTATATGTCTACAACAAATCAAGGTTATGAAACCAAGCATTTACTGTGCCATTTTCCTTGTCAATAATGAATCAATATCCCTACTTTGCAAGTATGATTTTAAACCAAAAGAAAATATTATCTATACTAGTGTTTATAAATGATGATTCATTTTAGCTCATGTTTAAGAGACTAACCTTAGCATTTACCAAAAGCTTTACCTCATCACCTCAACAATATGATTAGAAACACATACTAGATATGAATAAAATGAAAAGAAATGTAAGAAACATAAGTAAATAAAGAAAAAGAAAACTAGAGAAATGAAAGAAGAAGAAAACTTAGAGAATTTTATTACAATGGCTAATATCCTACCAATGTATCTTTAATGCTCATCCAAGGCCCTCTATTTATACATATTTTGGAGAGCTAAATGACAAGAGACAAGCTTTATAAATTTCAAAGGTAGGTATAATAGGTGGGTGCATTTTTCTAACAATTTTCGTCATATTGTATGACAATTCTGATCAGCCAGCTTGATGGTCGATGTTGTCAATGTTGGAGGCTCGATCTGATCAAATGTTCTTCTAGAAAAATATACCCCTATCAGTTACGGATCCATAGCCGTTGGAATCAGATCATTTGCTCATGTGGATCGGAAGATATGGTCAAAATACCAAAACAGGTCAGCACAGACGTCATTGCACATCAGCCAACTTGATGGTCGATTTAGGGAAAACGACTCCGTTTCAAGAAGTGTAAAACATGAAAAAGATAGATATGCCTCTTAACTTTGCACTGTAAAAAATTCAGCCTTATTGCTTCAGTGAAACTCCAGATATAGCGGATATGGCAAAAGGTGTCAGAACTGGAACTGAACTGGATTTGCCCTTAATTCTTGATTTAACCTAGTAATCTGAAATCGCTCAAAGAAACTCATGAAAAACACCAAATTACATAAAAAATATAAAAGATCATAAATACAAGTAGACTAAGCAATAATAACTCGTATTTGACACAAAACAACAATAAAACATAACTAAAAACTATATAATTATACGAGTTATCAATTAATAAAATTATTTAATTGAGAAACAATTATTCGGCTTTTTTTTTTTAATTTAAATTATATTAAGATGATTGTAAATTTTTAGGCACCCATTAAAATTATATAATTCTTTGCATTGTATATTCAACCATAAAAATCAATTCTCATGAACTACCTCAAGTATGATTAAAAGTTAATAATTAAACCAAAATTTCAATAAAAAAAGAAAAGAAAAACTAAATTGGAAAGCCAATAAAACGAAAAAAAAAAAACCAAATCTGCTAGAAATATTTTTCGATTACTAAATTGACAAATGATTTTACCAATTTCAAAGGCTCCACTCACATCGCATATCTCTGCTTGGACTTGGAGGCTATTACTGAAACCGATTTTGATGATAAACCCAGAAAATTAAATCCCACTCTAATTTCAAACTAAACTGCTAATAGACGCTAGAGGATTTGAAGATTTGTTTGCTTGCTCCATCGCACATGTCTTTAGGGTAATTAATATAATAAAATACATTTTTTATAGGACGTGTCTTTAGGATAATTAATGGTTTTACAAAATATATTTGATAATAATTAATTGGATAATAAAAAGAAAAATTATTATATTATATTGGGACCATATCAATACACAATTTTATATAGCTCTAAGGAAGATGAAGTCTCTTTCTTTGGGTAACAATTATTATTACTAATTATTTTTTATATCCATAACAAATTAATATATTTAATATATAGGTATTTTCTAATGTATTTTACTATTTTTAAGTTAACATGCACTCTTAATTTTTTTTCGTTGATCCAAATTATTTGATGAATTCAACAAATTATATATAAATATAACAACTAAAAGATTTTTAATCAATTTTTTCGATTGTTTTATTTGGAGTTATGGTTATTGTCTTATTGACTATTGTCATGCACTCACGAAGAAGGTGTTTTTTGAAAATATGATTTGGTATAAGAGATTTTTTTTTTTTTCTCAGCCAATGGTAAATTTTATTAAAAAGAAAGTCTTAGTACAAAGAGCTGTCCGCTCCAAGCAACAGCAGACACCCGGCACCCCAGAAAACCATAGACACATTACAACCATGCAAAAAACAATTTCTCTCCGTCCACACCCAGTTTCGCAAGTGAATCAGCGAATAGGTTAATGCACAAAATCCACCTGTTTAATCTGATCAACCAGATGATCAATCTCATTGAAGATTTTCCGTACCTTTCAAGGTCTCTTCTCCTTGTTACAAATCCAAGAAACAGCTATCTTTGAATCAGATTCAATAATTAAAGAATGTTCAGAAGCCCAAGGAGACATCAAAAATAACCTGAAGAGTTGTTTTGATTGCCGTCACTTCTACTGCATTAGACTCCATTTCGCCCAGTGGACCATAAAACAGTCCACACACCACTCCCCTTGAATCTCTGAGGACACCACCACACCTTGCAGGTCCAGGTTGACCTCTAACTGCCCCATTAACATTGAACTTTAGAATATTTCCGGGCAAATCCATTCAATTTCTGATCTGAAACTGATCTGAAATTATTTAAAAATGTGATTTGGTGCTAAAAAAAAAAAAAGCTTTTGCCTAAATTACCAATGCCTTTGCCTTTAATACCATTGAAAAAGTTTGAAACTTGAAACATGTATTGCGCTAATTGTTAGAACCTAAACTTGATCAAACAATATATTGTTTTTTGGTGAACCCATAGACTATATGACATTAAGATATGCAATTATATTTATTTCTCAAGTGGCAGCAATCAATTGTTTTTTTTTTTTTTTTTTTTTTCTCCCTGGATATAGAAATATGATGAGGGGTCCAGAGCAAAGCAGTACGATCCTTTAGAGCAAGAATTCATTCACTTCACTGGTATATATTGAATCCACACACATGCTTGCGCAACATCCAATATTGAAGCCCCACATATAGGATAATTTTATACTACTCCATTGCAATGCATGCACACATTTTAGTCAAGTGTAATACATTTTTTTTCGGCCAGAGACATAATACACTATTTTAAAATCATGGCAATTTATTTTATTAATTTACTTGATTTTTTAAAATTAAATTAAAAATTAATAAATCAATGTAATTTCATAATATATATGAGAGAATAATAATAACTTATAAGAAAAAAAAGTAAAAAACATTTAAGTTGCAATTAACTTCTTTATAACAAATTTAAATTACAATTCTAAAAATAATTAATCCAAAGTAGGACATAAAATAAATACAAAGAATCCACCATACAAATTTCTTAAATTTTAAAATAATGATCAATGAAAAAAATTATAATCCATAGTCAAGTAAAAAAAATGACATGAATCTAAAAAATTCGATGCCCACAATGGGGAAAGTATTCATGACTATACCAAATAACATGGTATTGATTTTAAGATCCTCTAATTAAAGAACTTTTCATGGTTGTTCTTCTTGAAATTTATTGTGTAGTCTTTGTTCATCAAGCTAGCTCTTCTCCCACCAAATCAGTTTTTTTTTTACGACACAGGTCTATCCTTGAAGTTGCAATCTTCCTTTCTTTCGTTCAAGGAGTATTTAATTTAGAATTTTTATAGGCATCGATCAAAAAATTATAATTTGATTTATGTATGTTGCCTAAAAAACCAAAAGTCTTTATCTTTCTTGATTATTGCGTTTAGGGATGGTAAAACTCTATCCGCCTAATGGATTTCGTATCAATCTGTTCCGAATGAAGAATTTTTTTTGAAAAGCGGGGAGAAGATGGAACGGGACGGTTTTGGTAAATGCTTTCTTCCCTCCACCTCACATTGCCTTTTGAAATTACTATCTTACCCCTTAAAATAATTTATATTTCCCCTTTTATTTTTAGTGTATATATTTTATTAAAGAATTTTATATACTAAAATTATGTTCATAATTTGAGTAATACCCAAGAGCATTCTTCTCTACTCTCTCTTGTTCAATTTTTCTACTTAGCTTCGGTAACTTTTACTTTTCAATGCCTTAGAGTGTTCGTCTGGCACGGACCCTCTTCTTGAGTGTTAGCAGGTTGACTTAGGCATACAAGGAAGCGACTTCCAATCTAAGGCCACACGGTTCGCTGGGCTAAAGATCCGAGCCCATGACAGTTGGTATTGTAATATAATCTTTTACAATATTAAGTTAAAAATAATTAATTAAAACTGGGTGAAGCAGCATGGAGCGGTAATCCTCATGCACGTAAAATCCTAACCCTAAATCCTAAACCGAACATTGAATTTAACAATATAATTGTAATCCTCGTGCACGTAAAATATCGAATCGATCCTATATCTCTTTTATATCGATCAAGAATACTGTCTTTTTCAATATATATTTAACGATTGAAAGTTTTTACATCGAACAAATGGTTAAACATTTTTTAGTTTACTCGAAACTCTATGTACATGATTTACGTGAATAAACATGAAATACGACAGTTGGATTGAACAAATATAAATCGTACAAAAAATTATGAAAATGTGTAAAACTAATTTAATTTTACACTAATGTAAGTGGATCCCTCTTCAATAAATTATATAATTATATAGATATGAAAATGATAATGAATTAATGATTGACATTAAATTTTCTTAATTAGAAATTAAGTACTAAATGGATGAAATCATAATCAACATTTTATTACTTGCATATAATTTTTGTGCTCAACTCAAACTTTATTAATTCATTTTTTCATTAGAAAAAAGATCGATTAAGATTTGGATAGGCCAAACAATTTTGAGCTTCAAAATAATTGACAATAAAATTTGCTTTATTTATATTCTTTTTGCTAAGTCATTGAAAATTTTATTAGAAAGTGAGTGTAGAAATGAGAAATCATTTCCACAAACCCACGAATAAAGCATCGAAGATGCCATACACTGGAAACCGAACCAATCCCGAAACAAGGAAATTGCAACATAAATCCACCACCCCAAGTAACCACTAGGACATGACTTCTATGAAACAAAACACAATATAATGCCAATATAAGGCCAACCTAATTGCATCCTTATGGAAGATTTGAAAAGGAGCTCCTAAAAGAAAAAGACAACCTCATTAAGAAAAACGAAATTCCAAGGCTAATCACAATTCATCATGGTTCACCTCACCTCACCTCACACCCCACCATATCCTTCCTTGCAACGCACTCGACCTCGAAAACAATCTTGATATAAAGCCACCCCAGAAAAGATAAGCGTACAATCAAAAAAATAAAAGAGAATAATCCTTCACAATTTAAGGCAATCAAGTTGAATGTCCTTCATAGCACAATTAATCACATTGAACAACATCAACCAAGACCAAAGCAGAAACCACCTCCATTAAACACCTATAGACAACCATAAGGGAATCAAGATTAACCAGTTAAACAAGACGACCATCCCACTTTGCAGCTAAAGCAACAAAATGAATTAGCAATAATAATATTTATAATCAATTGAAAACCACTTAGCTGAACTTGAAAAAGACCATCCAAGTGTTATTTCAAGCACTTATATAAATCTCCAAATAACAACACCATCATTTAAAAAGACCATCCAAGTGTTGTTCCAAACACTTATATAAATCACCAAACAACAACACCATCCTTTAAAAAATCCCAAACAACATTGTACCAACCTCAAAAATCAAATAAGCAAAAGGCATCCTCAATAATCAATTCCATTATCACCAATTCTAGTCGCACTCTCATTAAAAAATGTCAAGCTGATATCAGAGTCCTTTGAGAGCAAAATGTTTTTCAAACCATCAAAGAAAACACCCATTAACCCCAAATTAAAGCATCGCCCCAAACAACAAAAATCGTGACCACCTTCTTTAGATACATTAATCCTTACTTACTAGTCTCCAATTTGTCTCCTAAAAACCACCAGGTCAACATTAGCAATCTTCTCAAGCATTCAAACTCTTGGCCAACAACAAGCAATCCTAGAAGACAAAACATGAAAATAAAACAATAAGTCCCAACCAAAATTCTTGAACCAGTATCATCACCACCTTGTGTTTCACAAACAACTTTCTCAATAAACTACTTTTAATCTGATCCCAGCCCTCTTATATTCCAACTCATAATCCTCATTTAAAAAAAAATAAACGACCTTCTTCCCCATACAACACACCTTACCCCAATCAAAATAATAAGACCATTTCGGACCAAAAAATGATGGACTAAGCATTATGAAAGATGTATATCAAAATAATAAGACCATTTTGCTCTCTCTCTCTCTCTCTCTATATATATATACCAATCCTGTAAGATTTTCAATATTTACACATCAATTTTGACAAAGAAAAAAAACAAAAGAAATTCAACCCAACATTTACAGGTTTTTTTATTTAAATATAGGCAAAAAAAAAAATTCCCAAAATACCGTTACTTTTAGATTATTTCCCAAAATCCGCTGGTTTTAATACTAGCTGGGAAATCGCCACCCCCCATGGCGATTTCCCAGCGTCAAAAAACATATTTTGGCTAAAAATACCAAGGGAAATCGCCATGGGGGGTGGCGATTTCCCTTGGTGTTTTTTTTGCAAATTTTGCTAAAAATACCAAGGGAAATCGCCACCCCCCATGACGATTTCCCTTGGTATTTTTAGCCAAATTTGCTAAAAATATGAAGGGAAATCGCCATGGGGGGTGACGATTTCCCTTCATGTATATATATATATTTTTAATTAATAAACAATTTTTTTTTTAATTTGTAAATTTTATTTTTTAAATTTAAAAATTATAAATTAAATTAAATTAAATTTCTTATTAAATTTAAATATGGAAATTTTTTTTTCTTATAAAAATTAAAAAAACAAAATAATATTTCTTCTTAAATTTGTATATCAAAAATTTTATTTGTAAGTTTTGTTTTAATTTTAAAAATTTGTAAGTATTGTTTTTTAATTTTAAAAATTATAAATTAAATTAAAATAATTTTTTTATAATTTAAAAAAAAAAAAAAAGAAATTTCGTAAGGTATATTTTATTATTTAAAATTTATGAACAAATTTTTTTAAATTTTGTTAATTGTTTTGTATTAGATAAAAACAAAAAACAAAAAACAAAAAAACTTGCATTACATTTTCCCTTATATGTACAATAATAATCCAAAGTACATGATAAGTTGACAAAAACATGTAATTCATTTATTGTTGATGCGAAGTCTCCCCCAATGTGCCAAATCGATGCGGACAATTTCGACGGTTATGACCTTCATTTCTGCATATTCCATAACGTTTTGGTTGGCCTTTCTCCCTGAGGTCCATTTCATTACGAATACGACTTGATTTTGGCCGACCATGTGGATTTCTCCGCATTTCTTGATTGGGACACACTTCTGGACCATCATATTGAGGCCAGTAACCTTCATTTCCAACAGCTTCGAACTCATGTCTATAAACATTCAATATAGTTTCCAGTCTATAGACTTTGTCCACATATTGCATGCAATCTACATGGACATGTGCACAGGCAGCAACTACATGTGAACAAGGGAACCTTTGTGCTTGAAACTTTCCACAATCACACCACATGTCACTAAGGTTGACTTTGTACTTCATTGCAGAAACACCCTCTTGTGGATCAACTAACTCTTCAACCAGAAAAGATTGATTTGCTCGCGTAAAATTACGAACAATGTGGGAGTTAGCTTTCCTGCGATTTTCTTGCATAGCTTGTGTGACTGTTTCACAATATGTGTGCCCTCCCTCCATCATGGCAATTTGCTTGTTCCCCATCTTAACAAAAAGTGCAGCCAACCTATAATATGTTGATTGCACTAAAGCAGTAATGGGAAGATCACGCGTTCCCTTCAACACCGAATTGATAGATTCAGCTAGGTTGGTTGTCATATGGCCATAACGTCTTCCTTGATCATATGACTGCGCCCACTTCTCCTTGGGGATCCTATCAAGCCAATTAGCCGCCTCTGCATTTTCTCCACGAAGATTGTCATACATGAAATGAAAATTCGGTCGCCTCAACTCGTATCCTAATAAATTTTAAAACAAAAAACTTGTGAATTTCAGTATTATTTTATATGCTAAACGAAATATAAGAGATAAAATAACTATGATTTGATTCCATACCCATGTTAACAATTTGTCGACGCAATTCCTTATTGTTAAACTTTTTCATAAAGTTCGCTGCAATGTGTCAAATGCAGTACACTGAATATGCATGTGGAAGATTCCATCCACCATCGCGTCTAATCGCAGCTTTGATGGCTTCATGTCGATCAAACATCAAGCAAATGCCAGGCTGTTTTGTCACGTGTCTGCGCAAGTTACTGAGAAAGAATGACCAAGCCTCTGTTGTCTCACCCTCCACAATGGCAAAGGCAATTGGCAGTATGTTTTGGTTGCCATCTTGTGCAATAGCTAACAATAATGTTCCTTTGTATTTTCCATATAAGAAAGTACCGTCTATTTGCACAATAGGTTTACAATACGGATACCCTTCAATGCACGACTTAAATGTCCAAAATAGTCGATGGAATATTCTCTTACCCTGGACCAGTCGATCACCGTGATATGCAGGTACCGTTTGCAATTCCACAATTGTACCAGGCACGAAATGTTGCATTGCACCTAACCATTTAGGTAGCTCATTGTACGATCTTTCCCAATCGCCAAATACTCGAACAATTGCCTTTTGCTTTGCTTGCCATGTTTTCTTGTAGGAGGTGATGTATCCATACTGGATTCGCATCTCAGCGATCAAAACTGAAACGGAAATCTCCGGATTTGCTTGGACCAATGACAAAATGCATGAACAGATCATGTTACAATCTAACTTGCAATGATCTTGTGAAATCCTCCCCGATGTGCAAGTATGAGGCCCTTCATATTTTCTAATCTCCCATAGGTGTTTCTTCTTCATAAAAGTTGCCCTTATTTTCCAATTACACCCATTCCCATACATTACGCACTTGGCATAATATTTCGTCCGCTCAGATTCAATTACTCTGTAATCTACAGAGTTTTTGATGTTATAGTGCTTGATAGCTAAAAGCACAACCTCTTTCGTTGGGAATTGTAACCCAACACACAGATCAACTGCAGATGGATCAAATGTCAGAGGCATAGCTAACGTATGAGCATACTCTGGAAATTCTGGCACATGCATTGCCTCCAGATCCAGTGTATGCATATGGGATGCAGCCTGATATGGGGGAATATCTCCATGAGTGTTGATATGTCCATGAGTGTTGATATCTCCATGAGTGTTGATCTCAGCAGGGACGACGTCTGGGTCAGAATTAGTATTGTCATCACTTGCGAATTCAGCATCCTCTTCCTGCTCACTAAATTCACCAACATCTTCACCATGGACTCCACGTGGACGAACAGGATCAACACCAGCTGGCTCATCTTCGAGGGTAGTAGGAATTAGGGTTTGTGAGACTAATGAAGTCTGAAAAGTTGTAGCTTGAGATAAGGGCACGACTTCTTCTGTGGGAACGTCGTATGTAGTGTGAACATAGAACGACCCAGAATCATAATCTTCTATGGGAAAGTTTTCTGTTGTGCGAACATTTGAAGGATCCGTAATCAACCTGCTTGGAAAAAATAAATTTTTTTTTAGTTTTTTTTAAATGATGTATTTAAAAGGATTAATCCGTACATGGACTTAGGAGTCAATTAAGGATCCTAAACCGACGGCTCGAGGAAAAAGTTAAAAAATTATTTTATTAATTATTTTAATTTCAATTTTAAGTGACGTATTTAAAGGGGTTGGTCCATACATTGACTCGCGGGTCAGTTTAGAATACATACTCGACAGACTCGGGGAAAAAATTATTTTATTAATTATTTTAATTTTAATTGATGTATTTAAAGGGGTAGGTCTGCATGGTGAGTCGCAGGTCGATTTAGGATCCGTACTTGATTCGCTCATGAAAAAATGTAAACAAAAAATGAACTTATTGCTAACCTATGTAGGAAAATCGATATTACGAGAGAATAAAATACAAACCACAATTTTATTTTCTTATTTTTTACTTACTATTTTTTAACCTCCTATAAATAAAAATATATATCATACAATAAAGTCAAAATATTTTTACATATAAATAACATTTGAAAATTATTTATATTTCATAATTTATAAATAAACAATTATCATAAATTTAATTTTCATAATTAACAAAATATAATTATATTAATATTATTTCAATTTAAAAATAAAAAATTAAATAAAAATTATTTAATAAAATATAATTTAAAATTAACTTATTATTATTAATTAATTAAAAATTTAATTAAAAAAATTAAAAACACCCCGACAAAACGAGGTCTTTTTTCTAGTTTACACCTAATTTTTGTATATCCACAATTTATTATGCAACATGAATTAATAAAAATATTATGAAAGTTTTAAAATATTTGTGATATAACTGTACTTATTGAAGGATTGTAATTGATTAGCAAGAGATAATTGGACATATCTAAACTTTTTTAATAATTCATTAATGTTAATGAATAAATGAGAGTATTGATTTTATTTTTGTGTATTTTATATCATCTTTCATTTTTTTTTGGTTAGCTGTGAATTGATTTCAATTTTGAAATGACAAAATCTTAAGCTTAATTAGCTTGATAATTTGTCACATCCCAACTCCGGGAGTGTGACCGACCAGAGACAAGTATGTACCCTTGTCTCCGAAGCCTTAACCATTCATCTACCTAATGAAATTTCGGCATGACCTCACCCGATAAAGGGGGTTTACCAAACCTGCATAATATGCAACACAATAATAATAACACATGACATCCGGGTTAGGATACCTCCAACTAGGGAGTAATCAAGATGCCCCGTAGCAGACGCACGAAATGAACCATAATGTACATATATATATATATATATATATATATATATATACAATGCCAAAAATGTACACAACAATCTCGGTCTTCGACCAGATAACTGCATGACAAATAATACAACATACTTTGACAAAACAACATATGACATCCCTAGGTGACTGTGCACGGCTCCTCCATCAAGCTATTGATCATCTTGTCAAAACGGTATGCCATGCTCACCGACTATCGGTCACGAGCAAGCTGGCGGGGCGGATGAGGGACCGGGTCGATCAGTATCTGAAAAGGAAAAATAACTAAAGGGTGAGTCATAAGGACCCAGTGAGCAAACGCAGAATCAGTAAAGTCTATGGAAAAGACTCGCAAATTATATTAACTAATATCACCTGGATGTTTCTATCCAACATCACAAACAACTATAACATCCGGTAGGGTTCGTAGACTCCTACAAACCCGTAGGGCTCAAAAGCTCCTACAAAACCGGTAGGGCACGAAGGCTCCTACAAAACCGGTAGGGCACAAAGGCTCCTACAAAATCGATAGGGAACAATGGCAGCCTACAAATTCGGTAGGGCACAATGGCAGCCTACAAATTCGGTAAGGCATAATGGCAGCCTACAAATTCGGTATAGCTTAACATTACAATAAAAATGCATCACATAGCATTTAAATAAGCATACTAGCAAGGAACAATGTGGCGCCATACGGTCGACCACTGATGGAAACTCAATTAAGAGTTGTAAACCCAAGTGCAGGTTATGTTCAAGTAATAAATTCTCGGGTGTCCGAGGTCGAACCACAGGGAAGCGTATTAGTAAGTATAAGTTTATAAATATATAAGAAAAAGAAAGTAAACAAGATATTAGGGAATCAACAACAAAACAAAATAAACAAGATATTAGAGAACAAAATAAATAAAATAACATAAAAGAAATTAAACAAAATATAAAAAACAATAAGAAAGGATGTTGAGGTTAGAGAATCCACTCTTGGTGTTATGCTAAGATTAATCTTGTTTTATTACACAATTGAAATCCACACATAAGGGAGGTTCCAATCGGAAGGTTTAGCAATTCAGTCCAAATTGTCCAACGTCCATAGCATATGATATTATGTTCATTTGGTGTCCTCAAAACTCATAAAAAGAGTCCAAGCATTCCTTATGCCAAGGTATATGTCTACAACAAATCAAGGTTATGAAACCAAGCATTTACTGTGCCATTTTCATTGTCAATAATGAATCAAGATCTCTACTTTGCAAGTATGATTTTAAACCAAAAGAAAATATTATCTATGCTAGTGCTTATAAATGATGATTCATTTTAGCTCATGTTTAAGAGACTAACCTTAGCATTTACCAAGAGCTTCACCTCATCACCTCAACAATATGATTAGAAACACATACTAGATATGAATAAAATGAAAAGAAATGTAAGAAGAAAAAGAAAACTAGAGAAAGGAAAGAAAAAGAAAACTTAGAGAATTTTATTACAATGGCTATCCTACCAATGTATCAATGTATCCCAATACTCATCCAAGGCCCTCTATTTATACACATTTTGGAGGGCTAAATGACAAGAGACAAGCTTTACAAATTTCAAAGGTAGGTATAATAGGTGGGTGCATTTTTCTAACAATTTTCGTCATATTGTATGACAATTCTGATCAGCCAGCTTGATGGTCGATTTTGTCAATGTTGGAGGCTCGATCTGATAAAATGGTCTTCTAGAAAAATATACCCCTATCAGTTACGGATCCATAGCCGTTGGAATCAGATCATTTGCGCACGTGGATCGGGAGATATGGTCAAAATACCAAAACGGTGCAGAACAGACGTCATTGCACATCAGCCAACTTGATGGTCGATTTCGCTAGGGAAAACGACTCCGTTTCAAGAAGTGTAAAACATGAAAAAGATAGATATGCCTCTTAGCGTTGCAGGGATACAAAGTTCAGCCTTATTGCTTCAGTGAAACTCGAGATATAGCTGATATGGCAAAAGGTGTCGGAACTGGAACTGAACTGGATTTGCCCTTAATTCTAGTAATCTGAAATCACTCAAAGAAACTTGTGAAAAACACCAAATTACATAAAAATATAAAAGATCATAAACACAATTAGACTAAACAATAATAACTCGTATTTGACACAAAACAATAATAAAACATAACTAAAAACTATATAATTATACGAGTTATCACACCCCCATACTTAGATTGTTGCTAGTCCCTAGCAACGACTCAATAAAAATAAAATAAGAAAATCTAATCTAATCCATTTTCGTAGGAAATCACGGTGGCACTTAGCATGTGACACAAGCCTTTAAACCCCTAGGTGTCCCTAGTGGACGAGTTTAGTCTCGTGAGGGTTTACTAGGACGATACCCACAAACATTGAAGACATAAGAAAAACTAAAAATAATAATTATAACTAATCCTTCCAATATAAATTAGAGATAATCATTGGACAAGTCTTAAAAACTAATCAATAGCTTAAAGAAATTCACAAAAAAATCTTGCTTGAATGTAAATAGTTTGAGTTAAGCCAATAATAACATAACATATTTCAATCAAAATAGTGTATATTCAAACTTAATCTCAACTTCTCACATGGGATACTCTCTTGATTTTCACTCTTTAAAGTAGTGGTAAAGTGTTTACACTCAATCAATCTCATGAAAACACTTCTACCATATGCTTGCTTGTCCACCTATTCTCCACTATTTAGATCATACAACTTCATAAATCAAGAGGTCTTTATTCAAGGTTGTAATGGGGCCAAAGGGTTATAATGTGGTTAAAGAACAAAAGGATAAAGATATCACAAAGGTTCCAAAGAGTTCATAGATTTTAGAGACATAATAAGATCATACAAATAAAACTTCTCAAAACTCTTATAAAGCACATAATAACATAGGCTAAATATTCATGTTGAGCCTTTGCATCATTCTAACCAACTTTGTAACATCTTTTTCTAGAAGTTCAAGAGAAGATTTTTTTTTTTTTTTTTTTTTAATATGGGAATGTATTTGACAATGATCCCTTTCTTTTTCTCTTGACTTTTTCTTTTCTTTTCTTTCCCCCACACTTATCTTTTGTTTCTAACCCAAATTTTCAAATAAAAATATCCCTTGTTTTTTTGCAATATGTCTCAAAATATAAAATTCATCTTTAGAACAAGGGTAAGGATATAAGCATATTTAGGCTAGGTGTAAGTTGTGGTTACCAATAAAACATCATATTTAATGTAGGCTCAAATTGGCTCACTAGTGGGGATGTTCTCGTAGAACATTAATAATGGATGGCTGTTTGGCTCTGGTTATAATCCTAATGCCTCTATCATATTCATGTTGTCACATGTATCAATATAGTCTCAAACGGTTTAAAGCAAGTTCTAGAGAATCATGTAATCATAAGAGCACTCAAGAAAGAAATTAGATTGATTTGTATAATGCATCAATCATTATAGGCTCAAAAACTCACAAAGATGATTATACAAGTCAGATTAAGTCTAAACATGCTTCTTTCTCAATCAACATATCATATTAACATTGGCTCATAAAAAGGTTGACATCAAGCTCAATTCTCATGAAAATCTTCTCACTAATAAATCTGTTTTAGACTTATGCAATTCATATCTCATCATTGTATTGAAAGTAACTAAAAAAAAAACACACTAAGTCTAAACATGCTTTTTTTTTTTTTTTTTTTTTGTTTTTTTTGTTTTTTTGAAGAAGAAGATTAAATCAAACTGACAAGGTATGTCTCAAGTCTCCCTTACTCAGACCTTGTTCAGAATGAATACTTCTAAATGTCTTAAAACACAACAAATTTTTTTTTTTTTTTTTAGCAAAATATGTCCCTTACCCCCTACTAAAATATGACATTGTCCCCAATGTCAAATTTTAAAGGTAGAATTTAGGAGATATTACCTGCAGAGGTTGCTAACCACTTATTATAACTGAGACACAACAAGCAAAATGTTAGATAATGTCACAAAGACAAAGTGCAATCCACTCCTTGCTCGTCCATATCTCTTTTTCTTTTTTCGAGCGTTTGTGAAACAACCGTAGCAGATAAACACTCATAAGCTTGTAGCTTTTTGAGTAAATCTTCAATGGTTGTAGCAGAAATTATGGTTCTCCTTGCCTCTGAAAACATGAATCCATTATCCACAGCATTATCTAAATATGAAAGTAAATTACTAAAATAACCATTAATATTAAGCAAACCAATGGGTTTCTTATTTGTGACCAAAGATGACCAAGAAGCCACGCAAGCTATTTCTTCCAATGTACCCAGACCTCCTGGTAAGGCAATGAATGCATCGGCAGAATGGTACATGATTGTTATCCGTTCAGGGATACTCCAGACTTGTATTTCCTTACCCACGGTAGGTCCACAAAAATCTGTGAATAGTTTTGGCACGATTCCTAGAACTGGACTTCCTCCGGCGTGTGCTGCTGTAGCGACTGCTCCCATTAAACCCGTACTACCGCCTCCATAAATCAAGTGGATCTTTTGTTGGGCAAGTATTACTCCAACTCTTATGGCTTCATCAGCGAATATGTTATTTTTCCCTGGATAAGCACCTCCAAAGACACAAATTTTTTAATGCGCTGGGACGAAGTGCTTTCCATTTTTTTTTTCTTTTTCGAGTGCCTGAAAGAGAATGAGTACATGGTGTAATATATAGAGGACTGAGTAGTGAATCAGACAAGAGTAATAATGTCGCCGAAAGTGTATTTGACCTGTCAGAAGAAAATGTTAACCTAACAAAAGATTTTTGCGTGATTTCAGGAAGAAAATCAAAAAGAGAAGAAAAATCAATCGTAAAATACCAATGCAAAAAAAAAAAAACGAGAATAATTACACAAATCGAACAACACGTAAATTAAACTGAAATAAAGTTATTGCAAATCAAACCAAAAGCTGAGAAGTCATTTATTGTAGTTGTGATTGTGGCTCACATCTTCCTCTGGTTTTACGTCCAGAAACGGCTTAAACGCCTTCTATGAGTCGAGGATATGCTTCCCATCCAGTTTTCTTACAAGCTGGCAAACAGGGTCTTTTAACATCAGATTCCCAAGATGTTGCCATTCCCTTTGGAATTGCGGCCATAAATCAAGAATTTCTCTTTGTACGTCTCCACTAGGATGCGTCTCAAGAGAAAGTTGGATATTACCCAAATTCTCCTTACTCAGTCCATCCTTAATGAATTCAATTTTATCATCTCGATTAGAGGACGGAATCCCAATAGAATGACATTTACCGTTACACGTCCATCGTGCACACTTGTGGCAATTTGAACTCATGCGCTTTGCTCGTCGCTTCTTTGCATAAGTGCTTCTACCTGTACCTGGTAAATGCAAAACAGGAAGATATTCATCTTCACGTACCTTGGCTTCAATTATCCAACGTATGTCTTCAGGAATCCCTTTGTTCATAAGCATTCTTAATCTTTCTAATCGAACTTGGTAAAGCTTCAGTAAAATATTCCGAGGAAAAGGAGGAAATCGTTTCTGCAATCTTTTGAGAATATCATCCATCCTGAAAAAAAAATGAAATAAAATAAAATGAAAGAGAAATTTATATACAATATCAGTTTTGTGGGTAGCTGATGGAACCGACTTAAATAATCACGGAGTACCGTTATCCGCCATTTAACCGGGAAAAAAATGATTTTTTTTTTTTTTTTGAAGATTAGTAAAAATTATATTTACATCTAGTTATTTTCAAAACAAGGATCAGAAAGAAAAACAACCTCTTCTTGAGTAACATGATTTTCCAAAAAGAGTTTGAGTCTTTGTCCATTTACCTTGAATACGTTACCATTTTGAGGATTCTCAATGTCAACTGCTCCATAATGATACACATGCTTAACCACAAATGGGCCAGTCCATCTTGATCTCAACTTACCAGGAAATATGTGAAGTCTAGAATTATAAAGTAGAACTTTTTGCCCAACATCAAATATTTTTCTTGAAATTAACTTGTCATGAAAGGCTTTAGTTCTTTCTTTATGAATTTTAGAATTCTCATATGCATCATTTCTGAGTTCCTCAAGTTCATTTATTTGTAATTTTCGTAAATTAGAAGCGTCATCAAGGTTTGAGTTGAACATTTTAATGGCCCAATATGCTTTATGCTCAAGTTCCACAGGTAAATGACAAGGTTTTCCATAAACTAGCCTATAAGGAGACATGCCCAATGCTGTTTTAAAAGCTGTTCGATAGGCCCATAATGCATCGTTAAGTCTAAGAGACCAATCTTTGCGATTTGGATTAACTGTCTTTTCCAAAATTTGTTTAATCTCCCTATTTGCTAATTCTACCTGTCCATTTGTCTGCGGGTGATAAGGGGTTGCAACTTTGTGTGTAATGGCATATTTCTTCATTAATGTTTCAAAAACCTTGTTGCAAAAATGTGTTCCCCCATCGCTTATGATAGATCGAGGAATTCCAAATCGACTCAAAATATTTTCTTTTAAAAATTTAATCACTGTTTTGTGATCATTATTTCGACATGGAATTGCCTCTATCCACTTTGAAACATAATCTATTGCAACTAAAATGTATAAGAAACCAAAAGATGGTGGAAATGGTCCCATGAAATCAATACCCCAACAGTCAAAAATTTCAATTACAAGAATTGGGTTCAAAGGCATCATGTTTCTTTTCGAAATGGAACCTAATTTTTGACAACTTTCACATGACTTGCAAAAATTATGTGCATCTTTGAACAAAGTTGGCCAGTAAAATCCACACTGTAAAATTTTTGCAGCAGTTTTCTTTGATGAAAAATGACCACCACATGCCTCGGAATGACAAAACTTAATTACACTACTTACCTCATTGTCGGGAATGCATCTTCGAAAAATCTGATCAGGACAATATTTGAACAAGTAAGGGTCATCCCAATAGAACTTCTTTACCTCATTCAGAAACTTCCTTTTATCTTGTGTGCTCCATTGAGAAGGAATTTTTCCTGTAGCAAGAAAATTAGCAATGTCAGCAAACCAAGGTGTCGTGGAGACAATTAGAAGTTGTTCATCAGGAAAAGTATCATTTATTGGTGAGGTTCCAAAAGATTCATCACAAACAAGTCTTGATAAATGATCAGCCACCACATTTTCTACTCCTTTTTTATCTCGAATGGTGATGTCAAATTCTTGCAGCAAAAGGATCCACCTCAGCAACCTAGGTTTTGCATCCTTCTTAGAGAGAAGATATTTTAAAGCTGCATGATCACTAAAGACAACAATTGATGATCCAACAAGGTAAGATCTGAATTTATCCAATGCAAAAACAACTGCAAGTAATTCCTTTTCTGTAGTGGAATAATTCATTTGGGCTCTATTTAAAGTTTTACTTGCATAGTAAATTACATGTGGTTTATTATCTTTCCTTTGTCCTAACACAGCACCAACAGCATAGTCACTAGCATCACACATTATTTCAAATGGTAAAGACCAATCAGGAGATCTCATAATAGGAGCAGTAGTGAGCATATTTTTGAGTTTTTCAAAAGCATCTTCACAATCTTTAGTCCATTCAAATGCAGTGTCTTTCATTAAAAGATTACATAGAGGTTTAGATATCGTGCTAAAATCTTTTATGAATCTTCTATAAAAACCTGCATGTCCCAAGAATGACCTAATGTCCTTTACTGTCTTTGGTGTGGGTAGATTAGCAATCAATTCAAGTTTTGACTTGTCTACCTCAATCCCTTTTGCAGAAACAATGTGACCTAGTACAATACCTTTAGTGACCATGAAATGACATTTTTCCCAATTAAGAACAAGATTTTTTTCTTCACACCTAATCAATACATTTTTCAAATTGGCTAAGCAATCATCAAATGAATCACCAGAAACAGAAAAATCATCCATGAAAATCTCAAGATTACGTTCAATCATGTCACTAAAAATGCTAAGCATGCATCTTTGAAATGTGGCAGGGGCGTTACATAATCCAAACGGCATTCTACGATATGCAAAAGTACCAAAAGGACATGTAAAAGTGGTTTTCTCTTGGTCCTCAAGTGCAATGGCAATTTGATTATACCCAGAATATCCATCTAGAAAACAATAAAACTCATGCCCTGCAACTCTTTCTAAGATTTGATCCATGAAAGGCAAAGGGAAATGATCTTTCCTCGTCACTGAGTTAAGTTTCCTATAGTCAATGCACATGCGCCAACCAGTAACAGTCCTAGCTGGAATTAATTCATTGTTTTCATTTTTAACTACAGTAACTCCAGATTTCTTAGGTACGACTTGAGTAGGACTTACCCATTTGCTATCAGAGATAGGATAAATGATTCCATTATCTAGAAGTTTAATGACTTCATTTCTCACTACTTCTTTCATATTAGGATTAAGCCTTCGTTGCATTTGTCTAGAGGGTTTAGCATTTTCCTCTAAATAAATATTATGTGTGCAGATTAATGGGCTTATTCCCTTTATGTCAGCTAAGGTCCATCCTAATGCATTTTTGTGCATCTTCAAAAGTTGTAACAACTTACCTTCTTGTAGTTCATCAAGATGTGAAGAAATTATGACTGGAAAAGTTTCACTCTCACCCAAAAAGGAATATTTTAGCTCGGATGGCAATGGTTTTAACTCCAGCTTGGGTGGTTCAATAGTTGATGGTACAGTGACATTTGTAAGTGATGGTAGTTCCTCAAACTTTTGTTTCCAACAATGCTTATCCTGAAAAGATTTTAACAAAGAATCAGTGTGTGAAATTTCTGAAGCATTATCAAACTCATATTCAATTAAATAAGCTTCTAAAGGATCATGGAATGTGGTAGTGGTGAGATGTTCATGAACAAGTTCTTCAATGAAATCCACTTCATGTACTTCTGAATTATCACCAGGTTGCTTGCAAATGTTGAACACATTTAATTCTAAAGTCATATTTCCAAAAGAAATGTTCAACATACCATTCCTGCAATTTATCAGAGCATTAGAAGTTGCAAGAAATGGACGGCCTAATATAACAGGAATTTGAACATTTGGATTTGAAACAGGATGTGTGTCCAAAACAATAAAATCAACAGGGAAGTAAAAATTATCAATTTGAACCAAAACATCTTCAACTATCCCTCGAGGAATTTTTACAGAACGATCAGCTAGTTGAAGTGTAACAGGTGTTTCCTTGAGTTCACCTAAACCTAACTGTTGATAAACAGAAAAAGGCAAAAGATTAACACTAGCACCAAGATCAAGCAATGCACGTTCTATTCTAGTGTTTCCAATGATGCATGAGATTGTTGGACATCCAGGATCTTTGAATTTTGGTGGAGTAAGGTGCTGAATGATTGAGCTCACACTTTCCGTCAAAAATGCTTTCTTTTGTACATTATGTTTCCTTTTAACTGTGCACATGTCCTTCAAAAATTTAGCATAAGATGGAACTTGTTTGATTGCATCCAATAAAGGAATGTTAATCTTAACTTGTTTGAAAAGTTCATAAATTTCTGCATTTTGATTCAAATTCTTTATTGTTTGCAACCTTTGAGGAAAAGGAGCAGGATGCATACCTTTTTCTTTGTCCAAATTTTCAAGAAGTTCAGACTTACCATCATCCTTACCATTACTTTTCGGAGGGGAAAGAGGATCTTGGTCTTTTGATGGAATGTTTTTGTCAATTGCCTTTCCACTTCGAAGAGTTGTGATAGAACTGGCATTTTCCTGTTGAGTTTCATTGGAGCAAGAAACAAGACATTGAGTAGAAGGGTTAGGCTGAGGTTGAGCAGGAAACTTACCTTTTTCTTGAGTGCGTAATGAAGCTGTCAATGTGGACAAGGTGTTTTTGATCTCATTGATGTCCTGTGAAGTCCGGCTATTCACATTTGCTTGTGTTTGCATGAATGCTTGCAATGTCTCTTCCAAGGTTTGTACACGTGAAGGTTGATAGGAAAAAGTGTTGCCCGGCTTTTGAGATTGTGGTACCTGAACATGATTATTATTCCGCCAACTGAAGTTGGGATGATTTCTCCATTCAGGGTTATACGTTTCAGAGTAAGGAGAAGGAAAAGGCTTTTTAAATGTGTTTATAGAATTTACTTGATCATGCAACGCTTCTTTAAGAATGGGAATGTTTGGACATTCAGAAGTGGGGTGTCCCATGATTTCACAAATTCCACAACTTTCTTCATTTTTAACCGTTTTGACTTCTTTTACTTCTCTAAGTTCCATGGCTTCAATCTTTCTAGCCAAATTAGCTACTTTAGCTTTTATCTCATCTTCTTGACTAAAAAGATATTTTCCTCTGTTAGAAACAACATTAGATCTATTGGAACTTTCAGAGGAATTATCTGTGTGCCAGGCTTGAGAGTTATCTGCCAAATGGTCTAAGTAGTCAAAGGCTTCTTCAGGTTCTTTTTCTAGAAACTCACCGTTACACATTGTTTCAACAAATTGTTTAGTTTCGGGAGTTAAACTTTCATAAAAGAAACTAATAAGACGCCATTTTTCAAAACCATGATGTGGACAAGAACTTAACAAATCTTTAAAACGCTCCCAGCACTGAAAAAATGCTTCATTTTGATTTTGATTGAAATTTTGAATCTGTCTTTTCAAAGCAGTAGTTTTATGTGCTGGGAAAAATTTCTTTAGAAACTCAGTTTGTAATTCTTGCCATGTACCAATTGACCTTGGTTTTAAATTATGAAGCCAAATTTTTGCTTTATCTTTTAAAGAAAAAGGAAATAATTTTAGCTTGACAATTTCATTTGTACATTGTTGGTCATTAAAGGTGACACATACATCTTCGAAGTCTTTTAGAAACGAGTAAGCACTTTCCGATTCTAACCCATGGAAATTTGGAAGCAAAGCTATCATACCTGGTTTAAAACGAAAGTTGTTTGCATTGAGAGGAAAAATAAAACAAGAGGGTGATGAGCTTCGAGTTGGTTGCAAGTAGTCACGCATGGTGCGTACTTGTCTGTTCTCATCTTCAGCATGAACACTTTCATTGTCAGCCATGGTCGGAGTTGTATTAGAAAGATTACCTGAAAAAGTTTCACAATAAAATCTAACTAAACGACGAGATCTAAAATCACGTCGCCAAACAAGCATAAAACAAAGTTAATATACAGATTAGGCGGTATAACCAGCCAAACAAAATAAATATACTAAATTAGGCGGTATAACCAGCCAATAAAAACAAATATATACAAAATTAGGCGGTATAACCAGCCAATAAAAATAAATATACTTATAAACTTATATACTTAGTATTGCTTCCCCGGCAACGGCGCCAAAAACTTGATGGTGACTCAATTAAGAGTTGTAAACCCAAGTGCAGGTTATGTTCAAGTAATAAATTCTCGGGTGTCCGAGGTCGAACCACAGGGAAGCGTATTAGTAAGTATAAGTTTATAAATATATAAGAAAAAGAAAGTAAACAAGATATTAGGGAATCAACAACAAAACAAAATAAACAAGATATTAGAGAACAAAATAAATAAAATAACATAAAAGAAATTAAACAAAATATAAAAAACAATAAGAAAGGATGTTGAGGTTAGAGAATCCACTCTTGGTGTTATGCTAAGATTAATCTTGTTTTATTACACAATTGAAATCCACACATAAGGGAGGTTCCAATCGGAAGGTTTAGCAATTCAGTCCAAATTGTCCAACGTCCATAGCATATGATATTATGTTCATTTGGTGTCCTCAAAACTCATAAAAAGAGTCCAAGCATTCCTTATGCCAAGGTATATGTCTACAACAAATCAAGGTTATGAAACCAAGCATTTACTGTGCCATTTTCATTGTCAATAATGAATCAAGATCTCTACTTTGCAAGTATGATTTTAAACCAAAAGAAAATATTATCTATGCTAGTGCTTATAAATGATGATTCATTTTAGCTCATGTTTAAGAGACTAACCTTAGCATTTACCAAGAGCTTCACCTCATCACCTCAACAATATGATTAGAAACACATACTAGATATGAATAAAATGAAAAGAAATGTAAGAAGAAAAAGAAAACTAGAGAAAGGAAAGAAAAAGAAAACTTAGAGAATTTTATTACAATGGCTATCCTACCAATGTATCAATGTATCCCAATACTCATCCAAGGCCCTCTATTTATACACATTTTGGAGGGCTAAATGACAAGAGACAAGCTTTACAAATTTCAAAGGTAGGTATAATAGGTGGGTGCATTTTTCTAACAATTTTCGTCATATTGTATGACAATTCTGATCAGCCAGCTTGATGGTCGATTTTGTCAATGTTGGAGGCTCGATCTGATAAAATGGTCTTCTAGAAAAATATACCCCTATCAGTTACGGATCCATAGCCGTTGGAATCAGATCATTTGCGCACGTGGATCGGGAGATATGGTCAAAATACCAAAACGGTGCAGAACAGACGTCATTGCACATCAGCCAACTTGATGGTCGATTTCGCTAGGGAAAACGACTCCGTTTCAAGAAGTGTAAAACATGAAAAAGATAGATATGCCTCTTAGCGTTGCAGGGATACAAAGTTCAGCCTTATTGCTTCAGTGAAACTCGAGATATAGCTGATATGGCAAAAGGTGTCGGAACTGGAACTGAACTGGATTTGCCCTTAATTCTAGTAATCTGAAATCACTCAAAGAAACTTGTGAAAAACACCAAATTACATAAAAATATAAAAGATCATAAACACAATTAGACTAAACAATAATAACTCGTATTTGACACAAAACAATAATAAAACATAACTAAAAACTATATAATTATACGAGTTATCAACCACTCATACGAAAATCCCGGATTATTACATAATCATCACTTGTCCATTCCTTGGACCTTTTTCTCACGTCTTCACGAGAACTCGATATCATAAGGTAATTCTACGTTATACACTCATACGATCACAATCGATATGTCATAACATAATCTAACGATTCTACGTCTATTGCTACACGTTTACTCACAGTGCACTAAGAGAAAGAAATTAGATCCTTGTGCTCCGGAGCTCTTCCAACCACGGACTCAGCTAACCCGCTGTCCTAGTACATACAATAATTTCATAAATATTTTATAAATTTGAAAACATTCACAATATCCAAATTGTAGCTAATTCGCTACTATCCGAAAATCTACAGCTTAGCTATTTAAAATTTATAATTTTTACACATAGCTCAGGTGGAAATCCAGAGCAACGATCGACAGGAAAATTGCTCCCCGAGCCTAACAAAGGTAACGGTGGCCTCGGATGGTGGTGGAAGTAGCGGCACAAGGTGGTTGGCCAACATGGTGAATTCAGCCAATCTTAGATTTCCAACTCCAAGCCACTTTTTCACTCAACCAACCCCAAATAATAGATGTAGAGGTTGATTTAGGACTACCCATGGTGGTGGTTTAAGGTAGTGACTATGTTGGAAGTCATCTACGGCAAAATGGTCATAAAGAGAAACACATAGTTTCTCATGATTTTTTGAAAAAACTAACACCAAATAAATAATCCTTACCTTCTAGATAGTAGAAATATGTGTTTTGTTGGCTTGGTGATGAGTAGAAATCAAGAGATCGAGCTTACAAGCTTTTGGTTATGGAGTTTTCTTCACTTTGGTTAGGTTTTCTCAAGGTTGAAGAAGAAACATCTCTTAAGGCATGAAAAACTAAAAGTCACGGCTGGTCATGGGGTTTCGGCTTATTTTTATGGCCATTTACCAAGCCAAATGATAAAAATACTCCTTTAGCCCACTTTTTGTCTTTTAGTGCCTAAATGGGGTCCACATGAAATTTTTACGTTCGAAAGCTCATTTTTCACTTGTCTTAGTATGGATATGTTTAAAATATCCTTTTAAACTAGTATGCAAGTTTTCATAATTTTTTGATATCTCGAACATCAAATCCGAGCCACGGACTGTTTACGGGTCAACATTAAGACTTTTTCGGTTTTAGCTCCGATTCTCATTCTGATTTCACCAACAGCTTTCTAACATCATTTCATGTCCGTATGAATCTATTTATTTTCTTAAAACCTTTTTCGGACCTTCCTGCAACCAGTCCCGAATTTTCACTCCTTTAAGTTAACTAAAGGCGTATCCGTTTTCCACTTAACTTTTTGAGTTAAAAAAATGTCAAATTTTCAATATAAGCATCATATTGTGATCCTCTATGATCCCAGATTCTATTGGTACCCTATACGAACCAAAAATAAAATTTTGGGTAAAATGACCAAAATACCCCTGGTTCATATTTTACCGGTTTTGTGCCGATTAGATTTTCCAATAATCCTAGTCAGTAATATATCATATTTTAACACTATATGAGGTTAAAATACCAAATTTTAAGGGCTTTACATTGTCTCGATTACGATTCCTGACTCGTGGTCACTTTAGGGCTAAATCTCTCAAATAGCCGATTAAACCCCTTACTCTAAAAATTATTAATATAACAATAAGAGCATATGGTAGTGTGCTTTGTCTACAAGCATACATAAACTTGATCCACCGTCTATGAATCATTTAAAGAGACCCGAGTCGATCTCTGTCTTACGAGGGTCTTACATAATTAATGTTTTTAATTTAGCATTTTTCTTTTAATTATTTTGAAAATACTTTGGAAAATACTAAAATATTTTGAACTCCTTAGCTTTCTCAAAAATACATGTTCTTAAATGTATATATATGATCAAAAATACAAGTTAACCTCTTTTCAAAGTCAAAGAATTCAATTTTTGGTGATTTTTTGAAGAGAGGATCGATCACTATATTGAGGATTGATCCCCCTAGTGAAGATTTTTGGCTAGGATCGATCCCGGGATCAATCCTTGTGAAACAGAGGTGTTTTTCACTTTGTAGGCAAGTAGAGGATCGATCCCTAGAGTAAAGGATCGATCCCATAGGTTTTCAACGGGCAGATTTTTTGAATTTTAAAAAGAGGGGATCGATCCCTGCAACTAGAGGATCGATCCCTTGGGTGCTGGGCCGTTTTCAAAGTATGATTTTTTGGAAGAAATAATGGCTATGTTTCATTCCAATCCATTCCCAACGGTCATAAATTATATTAAGGTATTAAAGGGACTCTCCAACACTTTCAAGAGGAAAACAAGGGAGAAAGATAAAAATCATATATTTCATCTCTCTCAAGCTTTCAAGAAGTTTTCTTTGTTCTAAGCTAAATCCTTTCAGTCTTTCTTGTATTCCTTTGTAAAAGCACCATTGTATATATAGTCTTTATTTCTTGTGCTAAACCTTGTAAACACTTATCCTTTTAGAGGTTATTCTTGTTTACCAAAATACCTTTGAAAAAGGGGAGGTTACTACTTAAGTCTTAAAAAGGTAGAGAGGTTTTATTTAAGCCTTGAAAAGATAGGAGGGTAGAAATTGCTATATAAGCCTAAGCAAAAGATAGAGATTGTAAAGGTTATATCTTGTCCTAGAAAAGCTAGCAATTCAAGATAATGAATGAGGAACTCCTTGGCAAGGAAGGTTAATGGGGAGGACATAGGCACAAGGCCGAACCTCTATAAACCACTAGTGTTTGATTTTCTTTCCCTAATCTTTTTACATACTTTATTTGCTTATTTACTTCTTAAATTCAGTATATTGTTTAAATTTCTCAATATTATTATTTCTGCTTTAATTCCGTAATTAACTTTTAAAAAATCAATTCACCCATTTTTGATTTAATCACCATTTGAGCTAACATTTTTAATAAAAGAATTAAAAACTCTTTATTTTGTATATGCTTTTTCATTTTTTTTAGATTTTTGGTAGGATTTTTTTTTAAAATTTTTCTTTAAACAGCAGAAAAAGTTACGTTTTTTCAAATAGCAATAAAACATGTTCTACACTTTACCAATAATATTACTTTTTCTTTTTAATTAATATCTTCTTTTGAAATAAAAATTAAAAATAAACATAAACATAAATAATTAACTAAATGCACAAATAAAATAATAAGTATTAAAGTCCAATCTGATTCCTGATTTTGTACATAAATTAAATCACACTAGCAATAAAATTATTTCAATATTTGCTAAACTGTAACCATAATCTTGGCTAAAATTAAATCAAAATAATAATAAAATTATTTAAGTCTATGATTTAATTTTAATTTTAACCATGATTTTTATTTATATTATAATTTTGTATATATATTATGTGTTCATTTTTGGTACACTGGCAGTGTAAATTTTTTAACTCTACAAGCGAATTAAGAGATTGCCACATGTCCCACTTTTTCTTTTAATTAGTTTTTTTTTTTCTATACCCTACCACTATGTGTCCACTTGTTAACCCTGCCTGTAGAGTCTAAATACTTCACTAATAGTGTTATAGATAATAATTCATATATTATTATAAATAATATCATATACAAATTTATTTATTTAAAAATAAACATTTATTTTTATTTTGAAATCATATTTTATAAATAAGCCGCACATTAATATCGCACAAATATTGCACGAATTAATTTTATATATTTAAATAAATATGTATAAATACAAATTATAATAAATAAAGATAAGTTATATACAAATTATGAATTTATATATTAAAATTTATATAAATTACATTTTTTTAACAGTTTTATTTTTTTCTCACCGTTATTTTATTATTTATTTTTCGAAAAAAAGGCAGACTTCAGTCGTTAATTTAGAGATACATACCTGAGTGTCTAACTCTCTATCTTTATCTATAGATCCGTTTCTTTCTTTTTTTTATTATTTTACATATATATACATTTTTTATTTTATTTTATTTGATTACATTTTGTTTTTTTTATTATTATAATCAATGTATTGTTTGAATATTCTTACTTATTTCTTTTTTCTATATTTATTTAAATATTTATCTTTCCTAATTTACTTTTATGTATTCGTTCGTACGTTTTGCATTATTAGTTTATTTATTTTATCAAATTTATTTATTCGCTTGCTAATATATTTTAGATTTTAATTTGATATTACATACATAGATATTGGGTTTTTTTTTTCAAATTAACTTATGTTATTTTTACTAATGCAACACCATTATATTTTTATAGATTTTTGGTATGATTTTAGCTAAATTTATTAGTGCTCGAGTTAATATCATATATATAAGATGGCTTACAACATCGGATTCAGTCTGAAGATATTGGTCGTATACGGATTTTTTATAGCAATAACATTTGTGCTTTCTTTTGCATTGATTGCGGATAGGTATATTTCTTAAATATTAAATTTTTTATGTTAAAATTTTTTATTAAAAGATAAGATAAAAAAATATATTAGTTCATATAAGTTGGTACTTATATGGATTGGTTTATTATATCGTTTGATTAAAAAACACTTTTTTGTAGGGGTGAAAGACCCAATCTCATATGAAGGATAGCTGGATTGGGCATTCTAACTGGATTATTTGGAAATGTATTTTAAATTTCTTTAAATTTCTTTTATTATTTAAAACTTAATTATTTATTTTAATTTGACTTCTGTCTTATGAACCTTATGAGAGTTTTGGGTTAAAATCTATTCGCGAAAAGCTTTGTTTTTGTTTCCGCGACTTACGTTGCTACAATTTCAAATTTATCACCCGCCATCACTTATATATTAACATTGATGTTCAAGTATGTAAAAATTGTAATAGATATCCTTTTTTATTCTACTATTCATAAAACATAACCATATTTCAAAGTTTTGGCAATTTAGTACAAACTTCAATTAAAAAATTAAAATTAGATGTAGTTTTAAAAAGTCATGTCAAAGCTCACCTAATAAACAACCGGCAAGAAAGAAAAAATAAAGAATATAGATAAATCTCATGAGACATAAATAATCAAGCAAGAAAACAGACAAGTTTGTGCTATGAATATGCCGAAACTAAATAAGAATATAATAAAACTTATAAAAGGTATATATTAAAATATAGATGTAAACAAATAAGATTACTTTCATTAAATTCGAAAATCAATATGCTTACATGATCAAAAGTTTATCATTCATAAAATAAATTTAATATTGTGCAGTTGATAGTTAAGCCTTATGCTTGATTTCTAGTGTTTTTATTGAGATTAGGAAGTTGAGAGTTTTGAATGATGAATATGAGTCATCTGTGGTGGGTCTTTATGTGGAATATCAATATTGTCTTTTAGACGTCTAATTTATTCAAAGAAGTTTATTGTATTAAAGAGGATGATTGTGGTCTTGAAAATGAAAATGATTTTGCTTTAAAGAATCAAAATGGTTGATTGTGATACTTTGAAAATTGAATGTCTAATTTGCTGTGGAAAAAAGGAGAATGGTGATGTTGATCGAAGCAGTGGTTTGTTTTGAGTTGTTATTTCTTTTAGTCGTGCTTTTTTGGGTTTTTGGAGTTCTAGCCTTTGCTTGGTTTCGAGAATGAGGGTTTTGATTTTTAATTGAGTTTTAAGGAAGTGGCTGATAACCTGCTTCTCATTATTTGATTCATGAGAAAAATAGGGATTTACAAAGTTTCTGTGATTGGATTGGTATGTCTTGTTATTTGATGATGGTGGTTTTGGTCTTATGATCTTTCACTGTTCTTGGTGTTAGATCATTTGGAAATGTATGGTGGGATTATGGTTGATTGGTGACTTGATTTTATTTTATGAAACTCTTCTTTCAGTAATCTGAGTTGGATTCTCATTAGATTATATTACATGTTATTTTTTAGGTTTAGAGGGATGATGTCTAAGTTTCGATTTTTGATGTATCAAAGAAATTTTGTGTTAGCGACAATGACTGCTAGGGAGAAAGAGGAAGGTAACTAAAACAAAAAGTGAGGAAATCAGATAAAAATATTTTCTACACTGTCATGATTGTTAATACAACCAGTTTCAAGGGCTTCGAAGAAACTCTGCAAAGAGAATTTGGATTTGGCCATTTTGCAAACGAACTCCGAATTAAAATTTTCTTTCGTCAATCTCTTCAAAATGATTTAAGAATGAGATTTGCAATTTTTCAGAATTTTTGGAGTTCATTTGCTATTTTTCCCAAATTTTCCAATTTTGCCTTTTTGTCTCTGAAACTCGATTTTGCTCAAAACAAGTCCGATTTTCAGATTTTCTTCAAACTGAGCCTTGGACTATCCTTTTTTAATCACTCGTCATCCATTAGGGGCTTTAGTCTTACCGAATCGGTCCATTTCTGTAATTTTTCCCAATTTCACCGAAATCCACCAAAAACCCTAATTCTCCGTTTTCTTTCGGATTAACTTTTCTTTCAGTTTTTCATTCAAGTGGCTTCTCCATTACCCATAGTCAGTGCTTATCTTTCATTTGGAATCTTCAATTTCGACCAATTAGATCGTTTAAGCACTTTTTCCCAAATTTCTCGGGTTAGGGTTTCCTTTCTACTGAATCTCCATAATCCAACTTCCGAACTCCATATCTTTCAATGTAGACCTCGGATTATCAAAATTCTTTCGCCACTTTTCAATTTAACTTCAAATCTTGATTTTGAAATTGGGTTGACTTTTTAGTAGTTGACTTTTTGGGGTTGACTTTTTTCAAGTTTGACATTTTATGCTCGCCTTCTTAGACTAAGTCTCGGAGTACCACCTGTAGGATGAAAAAAAGTCTTTCTACATTTTGAAACATCAATTTAGGAAGAAAATATACCTGTTTTAGTGGTCCGGACAAAATTAGGTGTCTATAGCTGCCCCTCTTTGGCTATTGCTGAGAATCAGGAATCAAGCAAAGATAAACAAATACTAATTTTGTCCGGTTAGTGAAATCACATGTGAAGGGAAGGGGTTTCTTTTTTCAAATTTTCATTTTCATTTTCATTTTTTTTTTGTTGAAAATAAAAGCTGTAAATTGAAGATTTTGTCCTTAAATTGAGTTCCCTGACTAATCAAGGCTCGACCCGTCTTAAGGAAACGAGTTCGATTTTCAAAATGAAAATTATGCCCGGAGGTCTTAAAAATAGTGCCCGGAGGTCTTATCGATAATTTAAAGAAAAATTATGCCCGGAGGTCTTAAAAATGGTACCCGGAGGCCTTATCCGTGAAAAAAAATACGTTGTATGCGACTTTAAAAATGATGGTCGAAGGTCTTAAGAATGGTGCCCGGAGCCCTTACCCGTGATTTGACAAAAAAAAAAGCGCTATATGCGACTTAAAAAATGATGCCCGGAGGTCTTAAGAATGGTGGCCGGAGGCCTTACCCGTGATTCAAAAAAAAAATGCACTGTATGCGACTTTAACAATGATGCCAGGAGGTCTTAAGAATGGGGCCCGGAGGCCTTAACCGTGATTTGGGAAAATGCGCTGTATGCGACATTAAAAATGATGACCGAAGGTCTTAAAAATGGTGCCCGGAGGCCTTAACCCTGATTTAGGAAAATACGCTGTATGCGACTTTAAAAATAATGCCCAAAGGTCTTAAGAATGGTGCCCGGAGGCCTTACCTGTGATTTGGAAAAATGCGTTGTATGCGACTTTTAAAAATTAATGCCCGGAGGTCTTAAGAATACTGCCCGGAGGCTTTACCCGTGATTTGGAAAAAATGTGCTATATGCGACTTTTAAAATAAATGATGCCCAGAGGTCTTAAGAATGGTGCCCGGAGGCCTTACCCGTGATTTAAAAAGAAAAACTATGCCCAGAGGTCTTTAGAATGGTGCCCGGAGGTCTTATCCATAATTTAAAAAGAAAAACTATACCCGAAGGTCTTATTTATGATTTGGAAAATTGATGCCTGGAGATGCAAATGCAAAAATGGCTTAGATTGATGCAAATGCTTATTGATGTAGATGCAGATGTTGAATAAGATGCAGATGCTTCTAAATGATGCAAATGCAAATGATCCTCAAATAACGCAATTACTTCTCAGAAGGATGCAAAGGTCGATAATGTACAAATGCTTCTTTATGATGCAAATGCGAAAATTGGTGTTTAACGTAACTACGTCATGACATGATGCAGATACAAAGATTGGCATTATGAAAATGCTTCTAAATGATGCAAATGCAAGGATTTGACAACGTGCAGAATGCTTCTACATGATGCAAATGCAAAGATCCATAATGATGCAAACGCTTCATGAAAATATGCAAATGCCCCTGATCATTTTTCTAGACTTTGGCTTAGCCTTTCCAATTCATTTTTCCTTTTCAAATCAGAGTATATCTTCAATTCATTTTGGCTATTCTCTTTGCCCAATAATTTTCAAACTCTCATCAACAGAGGTCTGAAACGGGTTCTATTTCTTCTTATCATATCTGGAAGTCAAGAGCTATCCTAGCAATTCTATACCTTTGGGTTAGAAAAACCCTTGTCTCATGTCAACATCAAGAATGGGTGCTTCAAAAAAAAATCTTTATTTGTTTTCTCATTTTGAAAACTTCTGAACAAAAAATATTAACCCAACAGTGTGTGATGTACAAATCTTTTGAAGGCTGATGATCATTGTTAAAAACTTCTCTAAGTGTCAATCTGGGTTTTTCAATTTGAATTGGCAATGCTTGGTATAACAAGATTTTGGTTGATCAAAGGAAATTTCATAACAAAAATGTATGTCCTTTCTAGGCTCACAAATGGAACAGGTTTTACAAATCATATATTCATTGAAAATCAAACAAATTCAACATTCTTTTAGTTTTCATATCAAGGCATTTTGACAAGCGTCAAGATTGGCTGGTATGTTTAAACTGAAAAGTTGATCTTGGAGAAAAAGAGTTTCAGTTTTGAAATCAATCATCCGAATGAGAGTTGACACTTTGGTAAGTTCAAGAATTCCTAGATGTTCCTTGATGACCACTTCTTCAAGATGATTTTCTCTTTTGTGGTATCGGCATTATTATAGATGGCATCGGAAATTCCCATTTACTCTAGATCGCTTATTTTTGGGTTTTCGCCCTAGAGTCCCATTCTTTCTCCTTTTTTGTGTTTTTCATTATTTTATCATGCACTTGAGAATTCTAAATTCTTCCTTTGTGAAATGATAATTCGATGAGATAGGATAAAATCCGAGGAAAAACCCTTCAAATTAAATATTCATGCTTGATCAAAATGGACTTTTAAAGCACGTAATGTAGGCCATGGTTTGGGGTTCAAAAAGAAAGGATAAATAGGCCCAAAATATGTGTTTGAGGGTAATCAAATCAAAGGATCATTTCTTGAGGAGAATTCTTTTTGAAGCATTTGTCCCTTCTTGGACATTTCTTTCCTTTTTACTTTCGCTCTTTTATTATTATTATTATTATTTTTTTTTTGCTTTTGGCTTTCATTTGTCATACTTTTTCACACATTTTTTCTTTTTTCTTTTTGGCTTCTATTTCGCCATCTTTTTCTTTTCTTTTTGACAGAGTAAGCCCATATTATTCGGCGCTCCATTTGCTTTGCCAGGACTCATTCCTCCATGATCTTTAAAAAGATCTTTCCTCGCATTTTCCCCCAGTGTAGAGGGTGATCCTTGATCAGGGTTCAAAGAAGAAAGAATTCTTTTGGCTCAAAATAGGTGACTATGGATAATTTCTTTTTTTGCAAAAGGGATATGAAAGATGGCCATTCATCATATCAAGCATAAATATTCTAATTGAAAAGCAATCCACAGGGGAAATAGATAATCAAAATTTCATTTTGCACTTTGGAATCATCCGAATTCTCATATGCATGATATCACAATTTTTCTTCTTTTTTGCTGTTTTTTTTTCGCATGCCCCAATGATTCATGCGTTAGTCCATCCTTATTCACCATGTATCCATCATTTTCACATATGATGCCCCAATTTGATTAACCATGGGAGTTTGTATCAACAAGGAACATAGCAAGTCTAGGTCTATTTTGAAAAGGTTGAGTTTCAAATCTAAGTTCTTTGAAGAGACAAAGAAAACATGACCTAAAAATGGGTTTTCTCTGGGACATGGGATAATCTAGTTTAACCATTGTGCCCCAGGGTGTCAATCATGAAGTGATGTTTGGGCAATTAGTGTTTTGTGGTTGTTGAAAATGACATGAATGGTTTTGGCACAACCTTGACACACCCCAAATTACCATGATCTAAATTCTTGAAAGAAAGTCTCATTTGTTTGAATTTCAAGGAGTTCGAAAAAATTTCGAAAAGTTCGTTCCTTTGTTCATAGCCTAGACTAGGATCTACATCTTTGCTTATTCTATGATGACAATGGTTTTATGAAGTTCAATCATTCATATTCCTTGAAGCATCAGGTCTTTCAAGTGTTCTCGATTCAAGGGGTTTAGGCCTAGGAAAGCTTAAAAGAGAGGGGAAAAGGTATTGGGTCATTTGTAACAATGATCATCAATATTCTTGAGACTATCCATTATTAAAACTTCCTTAATGCTTCTTTTTGCAAATTCAGATTATTGTTAAAACATAACAAACACAAAGCATTTAAAATTCAAAAAGAAGGAAAGTGAGCAGGATCCGCGCGTGGACTCGGATCCGACCCGGGTCCGCGCGCCTGACCCTGTCTGGGGGGGGAAAGAAAGGGAAAAAATGGGGGAAATAAGAAAGGAAAGAAAAGAAGAAAGGAAATAAAGGAAAAGGGAAAAAAAAGAAAAAAAAAAGAAAAAAAAAAGAAAAAAAAAAGAAAAAGAAAAGAAAAGAAAAGAATGAAAAAAAGAAGAAAGAAAAAGAAAGAAAGAAAAGAAAAGAAAAGAAAAGAAAAAGAAAGAAAGAAAAGAAAAGAAAAGAAAAGAAAAAAAAAAAAAAAAAAAAAGAAAGAAAAGAAAAGAAAAAGGAAGAAAAAGAAAAGAATTAATTAATTAATTAATTCCCTCGGCAAAATTCATCCGAGCACTCAAATCCCGGCTCCACACTTTTCTCGAAGGTAAATCTTTATTTTATATTTAGTTATGTTTATTTTATATTTATCTATTTTTAATTTAATTTAATTTTATGTTATTTTTATTTATTATTTTATTAATGCTTTTTATTTATTTATTTATTTTATTATAGTTGTTATCATTATTTTTACTATATTATTAGTTTTACCTTTTTATTTTTTATATTTTTCTTCATGCTTTTCTTTTTATTATTATTATTATTATTTTCTAAATGTGTTATTAATCTATTCTTTTTTTAAAAATATATATATATATATAAATAAAAATAAATAAATAAATATTTTTTCGATTTCATGAATATTTGGCAAGAATTATTTCTTAATTTTTGCTGGGTTTGTCGGGGAGGTTAGGAAATTCCTCAGCGCACGTGTTTCTGAAATTGTAAAGTATAAGTTTCGTTTTACTCGAAATTACGTACGTGTTAAGTGAAAGAATATCTTTCCAAGCTTTGTTGGGTTTGCCGAGAAGTTCAGTTAAATTTTTTGACGTTTAGCATTTTTGTAATTTTAAATAAATAAATTTATAAAAAATGGTTTTCTTCAGAATATGATTGTTTGCATATTTTTGTTTATGTTATTTAACTATTGATGTTTATATTATGTTTTAATTATGCCATGTGATAATTAATGTTCATATTATTTTTCTCATGCTGCATATTAATATTATTTTACATATTCATATTTTATTTAAATGAGTTTTAATTTCATATAAAAATTAACGTTTTAATAATAAAACAAAGCAATATTTTCGAGTTAAAATAATTCATGAGTTATCTACTGGGTCTGCCCAGGAGGATATCATCAATTATCATTAACAATGGAATATCTTCTTTTTTTTTTTTTCAAACGAGGGCGATTCGGAGAATTCCAAAATAAAAAAAAATTTCTATGTTTTGCCAGGTCTCAATGGATTCAGTAATAATAACCAAATGACTGTTCATTTCAGTTCCAAAGATAACGATTTAGATATGCATATAGTCCTAGTTTCTCATGAATGGAATTGGATATCTACTATATTTATTTTTGAGTCCATAGAATTCAAGGGGTATTTTTGAAATAGGCTAGAGACAAATTTTGTCATGCTTTATAATATAAAAAAATGGGTCTACTTGTCACATCTTGAGCTTTTTGCTCGACACATGACGAGTTTTTTTACTTTATTTTAAATGATTTATTTAAAGGGGTTGGTCTGCACGTTTACTCGTAAGTCGATTTAGGATACATACCCGACACGTTTCAGAAAGTTTTTTTAAAAAAATTATTTTATTAATTATTTTAGTATTTTATTTTATTTTTAAATCATGTATTTAAAGAGGTTGATCCGCTCGTTCCGTACTCGATCCGTTCGGAAAAAAATTAAAAAAAATTATTTTATAATTATTTTTAGTTTTTTATTTTATTTTTAAATGATATATTTAAAGGGGTTGGTCTGCATGTTGAGTCGCGGGTCGATTTAAGATTCGTACCAGACTAGCAAGGAAAATAAAGTTTTAAAAAAAATTATTAAGTATTAATTTTTTTTTTATTTTTAAATTATGTATTTAAAGGAGGTTGTCCGCATGTTAACTCACGGGTCGATTTATGATCTATACCGGACACGAGCAAAAAAAAATAAAAAAGAAATTTATTTTATTAATTATTTTAAGTTTTTTTTATGATGTATTTAAAGGGGTTAGTCTGCACATTAACTCGTGGATCGATTTATGCTTGGAAAAAATAATTTTTTTTTTAGTTTTTTTTAAAAGATGTATTTAAAGGGATTGATCCGTACATGGACTCAGGAGTCAATTAAGGATCCGTACCCGACCGGCTCGAGGAAAAAGTTAAAAAATTATTTTATTAATTATTTTAATTTCAATTTTAAGTGACGTATTTAAAGGGGTTGGTCCATACATTGACTCGCGGGTCAGTTTAGAATACATACTCTACAGACTCGGGGAAAAAATTATTTTATTAATTATTTTAATTTTAATTGATGTATTTAAAGGGGTAGGTCTGCATGGTGAGTCGCAGGTCGATTTAGGATCCGTACTTGATTCTCTCGTGAAAAAATGTAAACAAAAAATGAACTTATTGCTAACCTATGTAGGAAAGTCGATATTACGAAAGAATAAAATACAAACCACAATTTTATTTTCTTATTTTTTATTTACTATTTTTTAACCTCTTATAAATAAACATATACACCATACAATAAAGTCAAAATATTTTTATATATAAATAACATTTGAAATTATTTATATTTCGTAATTTATAAATAAACAATTATCATAAATTTAATTTTCATAATTAACAAAATATAATTATATTAATATTATTTCAATTTAAAAATAAAAAATTAAATAAAAATTATTTAATAAAATATAATTTAAAATTAACTTATTATTATTAATTAATTAAAAAATTTATAAAAAAAAAATTAAAAACACCCCGACAAAACGAGGTCTTTTTTTCTAGTTTACACCTAATTTTTGTATATCCACAATTTATTATGCAACATGAATTTATAAAAATATTATGAAAATTTTAAAATATTTGTGATATAACTGTACTTATTGAAGGATTGTAATTGATTAGCAAGATATAATTGGATATATCTAAATTTTTTTAATAATTCATTAATGTTAATGAATAAATGAGAGTATTGATTTTATTTTTCTGTATTTTATATCATCTTTCATTTTTTTTTTGTTAGCTTTGAATTGATTTCAATTTTGAAATGACAAAATCTTAAGCTTAATTAGGTTGATAATTTGTCACATCCCAACTCCGGGAGTGTAACTGACCAGAGACAAGTATGTACCCTTGTCTCCGAAGCCTTAACCATTCATGACCTCGCCCGATATGTGGGGTTTACCGAACCTGCAGAATATGCAACACAATAATAATAACACATGACATCCGGGTTAGGATACCTCCAACTAGGGAGTAATCGAGATGCCCCGTAGCAGAAGCACGAAATGAACCATAATGTACATATATATATATACAATGCCAAAAATGTACACAACAATCTCGGTCTCCGACCGGATAACTGCATGACAAATAATACAACATACTTTGACAAAATAACATATGATATCCCTAGGTGACTGTGCACGGCTCCTCCATCAAGCTACGGATCATCTCGTCAAAACGGTATGCCATGCTTACCGACTATCGATCACGAGCAAGCTGGCGGGGCGGATGAGGGACCGGGTCGATCAGTATCTGAAAAAGAAAAATAACTAAAGGGTGAGTCATAAGGACCCAGTGAGCAAACGCAGAATCAGTAAAGTCTATGGAAAAGACTCGCAAATTATATTAACTAATATCACCTGGATGTTTCTATCCAACATCACAAACAACTATAACATCCGGTAGGGTTCGTAGACTCCTACAAACAAGTAGGGCTCAAAAGCTCCTACAAAACCTGTAGGGCACGAAGGCTTCAACAAAACCGGTAGGGCACAAAGGCTCTTACAAAATCGGTAGGGCACAATGGCAGCCTACAAATTCAGTAGGGCACAATGGCAGCCTACAAATTCAGTAGGGCATAATGGCAGCCTACAAATCCGGTATAGCTTAACATCACAATAAACATGCATCACATAGCATTTAAATAAGCATACTAGCAAGGAACAATGTGGCGCCATACGATCGACCACTCATACGACAATCCCGGATTATTACATAATCATCACTTGTCCATTCGTTGGACCTTTTTCTCACTTCTTCACGAGAACTTGATATCATAAGGTAATTCTACATTATACATTCATACAATCACAATCGGTATGTCATAACATAATCTAACGATTCTACATCTATTGTTACTCGTTTACTCACAATGCGCTAAGAGGAAGAAATTGGATCCTTGTGCTCTGGAGCTCTTCCAACCACGGACTCAGCTAATCCGCTGTCCTAGTACATAAACAATAATTTCATAAATATTTTATAAATTTGAAAACATTCACAATATCCAAATTGTAGCTAATTCGCTACTATCCGAAAATCTACAGCTTAGCTATTTAAATTTTATAATTTTTACACCTAGCTCGGGTAGAAATCCGGAGCAACAATCGATAGGAAAATTGCTCCCCGAGCCTAACAAAGCTAACGGTGGCCTTGGATGGTGGTGGAAGTGGCGGCACAAGGTGGTTGGCCAACATGGTGAATTCAGCCAATCTTAGATTTCTGACTCCAAGCCACTTTTTTACTCAACCAACCCCAAATAATAGATGTAGAGGTTGATTTAGGACTACCCATGGTGGTGGTTTAAGGTGGTGACTATGTTGGAAATCATCTACGGCAAAATGGTCATAAAGAGAAACACATAGTTTCTCATGATTTCTTGAAAAAACTAACACCAAATAAATAATCCTTACCTTCTAGATATTAGAAATATGTGTTTTGTTGGCTTGGTGATGAGTAGAAATCAAGAGATCGAGCTTACAAGCTTTTGGTTATGGAGTTTTCTTCACTTTCATTAGGTTTTCTCAAGGTTGAAGAAGAAACATCCGTTAAGGCATGAGAAACTGAAAGTCACGGCTGGTCATGGGGTTTCTTGGCTTATTTTTATGGCCATTTACCAAGCCAAATGACAAAAATACCCCTTTAACCCATTTTTTGTCTTTTAGTGCCTAAATGGGGTCCACATGAAATTTTTACGTTCGAAAGCTCGTTTTTCACTTGTCTCAGTACGGATATGTTTAAAATATCCTTTTAAACTAGTACGCAAGTTTTTATAATTTTTCGATATCCCAAACATTAAATCCGAGCCTCGGACCGTTTACGGGTCAACATTAAGACTTTTTCGGTTTTAGCTCCGATTCTCATTCTGATTTCACCAACAGCTTTCTAACATCATTTCATGTCTGTATGAATCCATTTATTTTCTTAAAACCTTTTTCAAACCTTCCCGCAACCAGTTTCGAATTTTCACTCCTTTAAGTTAACTAAAGGCGTATCCGTTTTCCACTTAACTTTTTGAGTTTAAAAAATGTCAAATTTTCAATATAAGCATCATATTGTGATCCTCTATGATCCTAGATTCTATTGGTACCCTATACGAACCAAAAATAAAATTTTGGGTAAAATAACCAAAATACCCCTGGTTCATATTTTACCGGTTTTGTGCCGATTAGATTTTCCAATAATCCTGATCAGTAATATATCATATTTTAACACTATATGAGGTTAAAATACCAAATTTTATGGGCTTTACATTGTCTCGATTACGATTCCTGACTCGTGGTCACATTAGGGCTAAATCTCTCAAATAGCCGAGTAAACCCCTTACTCTAAAAATTATTAATATAACAATAAGAGCAGATGGTAGTATGCTTTGTCTACAAGCATACATAAACTTGATCCACCATCTATGAATCATTTAAAGAGACTTGAGTCGATCTCTGTCTTATGAGGGTCTTACATAATTAATGTTTTCAATTTAGCATTTTTCTTTTAATTATTTTGAAAATACTTTGGAAAATACTAAAATATTTTGAACTCCTTAGCTTTCTCAAAAATACATGTTCTTAAATGTATATCTATGATCAAAAATACAAGTTAACCTCTTTTCAAAGTCAAAGAAATCAGTTTTTGGTGATTTTTTGAAGAGAGGATCGATCACTATATTGAGAATTGATCCCCTAGTGAAGATTTTTGGCTAGGATCGATCCCGGGATCAATCCTTGTGAAACAGAGACGTTTTTCACTTTGTAGACAAGTAGAGGATCGATCCCCTAGAGTAAAGGATCGATCCCATAGGTTTTCAGCGGGCAGATTTTTTGAATTTTAAAGAGAGGGGATCGATCCCTGCAAGTAGAGGATCGATACCTTGGGTGTTGGGCAGTTTCAAAGTATGATTTTTTTGAAGAAATAATGGTTATGTTTCATTCCAATCCATTCCCAACGGTCATAAATGATATTCAAGGTATTAAAGGGACTCTCCAACACTTTCAAGAGGAAAACAAGGGAGAAAGATCAAAATCATATATTTCATCTCTCTCAAGCTTTCAAGAAGTTTTCTTTGTTCTAAGCTAAATCCTTTCAGTCTTTCTTGTATTTCTTTGTAAAAGCACCATTGTATATATAGTCTCTATTTCTTGTGCTAAACCTTGTAAACATTTAGTTTTTTTAGAGGTTTTTCTTGTTTACCAAAATACTTTTGAAAAAGGGGAGGTTATTACTTAAGTCTTAAAAAGGTAAAGAGGTTCTATCTAAGCCTTGAAAAGATAGGAGGGTAGAAATTGCTATATAAGCCTAAACAAAAAGATAGAGATTGTAAAGGTTATACCTTGTCCTAGAAAAGCTAGCAATTCAAGATAGTGAATTGGGAACTCTTTAGCAAGAAAGGTTAAAGGGAAGGACATAGGCACAAGTTCGAACCTCTATAAACCACTAGTGTTTGATTTTCTTTCCCTACTCTTTTTACATACTTTATTTGCTTATTTACTTCCTAAATTCAGTATATTGTTTAAATTTCTCAATATTATTATTTGTGCTTTAATTTCGCAATTAACTTTTAAAAAATCAATTCACCTTTTTTTGATTTAATCACCATTTGAGCTAACATTTTTAATAAAAAAATTAAAAACTCTTTATTTTTTATATGTTTTTTCATTTTTTTTTTAGATTTTTGGTAATTTTCTTTTTTAATTTTTTTTTAAACAATAGAAAAAGTTACATTTTTTAAATAGCAATAAAATATGTTTTACACTTAACCAATAATATTACTTTTACTTTTTAATTAATATCTTTTTTTCAAATAAAATTTAAAAATAAAATAAACATAAATAAATAACTAAAATTATTTAAGTATCTGATTTAATCTTAATTTTAATTCAATTACACTAATGATTTTTATTTATATCATAATTTTGTATATATATTATGGGTTCATTTTTGGTACACTGGCAGTGTAAATTTTTTAACTCCACAAGCGGATTAAGAGATTGCCACATGTCCCACTTATTTTTTTAATTAGTTTTTTTTCTATACCCTACCATTATGTGTCACCTTGTTAACCCTGCTTGTGTAGTCTAAATACTTCACTAGTAGTGTTATAGATGATAATCCATATATTATTATAAATAATATCATATACAACTTTATTTATTTAAAAATAAATTTTTATTTTTATTTTGAAATCATATTTTATAAATAGGCCGCACATTAATATTGCACGAATATTGCACGAATTAATTTTATATATTTAAATAAATATATATAAATACAAATTATAATAAATAAAGATAAGTTATATACAAATTATGAATTTATATATTAAAATTTATATAAATTACATTCTTTTTAATAGTTTTATTTTCTTCTCACTGTTATTTTGTTATTTATTTTTCGAAAAAAAGGTAGATCTCAATCGTCAATTTAGAGATACATACTTGAGTGTCTAACTCTCTGTCTTTATCTCGAGACCCGTTTCTTTTTTATTTTTTTATTTTATATATATATATATACTTTTTTTAGTTTATTTTATTTGATTACATTTTGTTTTTTTATTGTTCTTATTTATGTATTGTTTAAATATTCTTACTTATTTTTTTTCTATATTTATTTAAATATTTATATTTCTTAATTTACTTTCATGTATTTTTTTTCTATATTTTTTTTCTATAGCAATAACATTTGTGCTTTCTTTTTACATTGATTGCGGATAGGTATATTTATTAAATATTAAATTTTACATGTTAGTTTTTTTTATTAAAAGATAAGATAAATAATATATTAGTTCATATAAGTTGATACTTATATGGATTTGTTTATTCTATAGTTTGATTAAAAAACACTTTTTTGTAGGGGTGGAAGACCCAATCTCACATTGAGGATAGCTGGATTGGGCATTCTTGAGATATTAGCTTGAAATATCAAAGTTTAGAAAAAAAAGGAAAGTTAGAAGAGAAAAGCTTGAAATATTAGCTTGTTGAGGTTGCTCTTGAGCACCAACTCTTGCACTTTCTTCATTTTCTATTCTTGTTTTTGCTATTTTGATTTCTACTTGGTGAGTTTCCATTTTAAAATAATGTTTTTTATTGTTCTTTTAAGTTCTTACTTCATCTCTTTCTTAAGTATATTTTTTACATTTTATTTTTAAAATAAACTCACCATGGCCAAATGGCCTACATTATTTATTTTAAGTTGTTGTTTTGATTTATTTTACCATATTGTTTATGTTATTTTCTTTGATTTTGATGTTTTAAATGTTATGTTACTTCATATTATTGAGTTATATTTTAATTTGGTTGCTTTGATTGTTGCCATTTATGTTTTAAATATTATGTTTTTGCATTTTTAACCTTTTGTTTTCATGTTGTTTAAATTTGAGCATGTTTTAGATTTAGTATATCAAGTGTTTGTGAAAATGCTTGTGTGGTCTTTGCATGATTTTTGTTTTATATCTTAGTTGAGCATGTTTTAGATTTAGTATATTAAGTGTTTGTGTTTGTGAAAATGCTTGTGTGATTTTTGCATGATTTAAGTGTTATATTTTAGTTGAGCATGTTAGTATACCAAGTGTTTGTGAAAATGCCATGCTTTTGGAGCTTGAGGCCATTTGGCTACTCCATGTGTTTTGCATTGTGTGATTGCATTTTTGTCATGTTAGTTGGTAGGTTTTTGCATTTGCATGTCATTTAATTTAGTTTTGCATGCTAGCATACCAAGTGTTTGTGAAAATGCCATTTTTGCTAGTTTCATTTTTCATATTCGGCCACCCTTGGAATCCTTGTATTTTATATGCATTCTTGCCATGTTAGTTGATAGGTTAGCATTTGCATGATATTTGGTTGAGTTTTTGAATTAAGCATGCTTTGTGTTTGTGAAAATGCCATGCATATTTTAGTTATTAAGCTAGGTTTATTTGCCATGCATGATAATGCATTTAGGTCTAGGTTGCATTAAATGCCATGCAAGTTCATTTAGGTCTAGGTCACTTTATAATGCCATGCATTTTTTCATGACATTTAGGTTTAAATCCATGCATTATGTTTGCTGCATTGTTTCATGCATTTCATGTTCATGCCACTTGAATAATGACTTGAGCCAATTAATGGTTCAAAGTCATGCTCTTTTGAGCACACTTGTGGAAAATTAAGTTTGTCAAGTTGATTATTCTACCTTTGTGATTTCTTTTACTTAACCAATTATTATCTAACTTTCAAAAAGTCCTAGCTACTGTTTGTAAGTCATTTTAGGAGTTTCAAATATTTTTACTTTTGATTTTTAAATGATTTTATCAAAGGCAAAAATGTGTTGACAAAGCAGTTTTTTTTTCTTCCAAAACTCGTACATCTCTGGATTTTTTTCCGTGTAGTTTTACATGTCCTGAGTCTCCAGTATTTTTTTCAGAAATCTTTTGAATTTTTAAAAATAGGGTAAAAAATCGTGGATTAAAACTGGACAGTGAAGTCAAAATTGAATTTAAAGAAAAATCATTTTTTTTTTGTTTTGGTTAAGTTACTTAGAGTGGGCTGATTAGGAGGGTTAGCTACTTACTTAGGGTAGGTTCTAAACTTTTTTAAACTCCAAAAATGGTTTTTCAAGTCTCGGGTTAAGGGTAGTTAAGTCCGGATTTTTAAACTTAGGGAATTAGAGCCATTTAAAAAAAGATTTAGCCTAGTTTTTATTTTAATTCAAGCTTTTCAAAATTGTTTTCAAACAATCACAAAGTATTTTGGTTTTAGAATCTTTAATTTGACATATTTTCCTAAGGTAGCCGGATATCTTTTTAGATATACGGATTTTCTTAATTAATGGAAAAAATACATTTCATGCATTGCATTTTTCATATTCATGCATTTTGTATAATATGTGATTCTTGCCATAATAATTTCTATGATATTGTTGTTATTTTGATTTATATTTTTTGATGTTACATGGTTTATTATATGGTTTTGAATATTTCATGATATCCTATGCTTTTATTTAGTTATTTTTTAGCATATACTATGTTCATGCATTAATATTTTTATTTTCATGCATATTATATGATAGCATTATTTTATTCCACGTCATTGAAATTATATGCCATACCATTCATATTTGTCATGTCATTTAAATCATTTCATTTCATTTAGGATATATTATGTCATTTAGAATATTTTATTTCATTTAGATTATATCATATGACTTAGGATATTGCATTTCATGTAGAATATATTATATTACCTAGGTCATTTCATTTCATTTAGGATATATTATGTCATCTAGAATATTTTATTTCATTTAGATTATATCATATGACTTAGGATATTGCATTTCATATAGAATGTATTATGTTACATAGGTCATTTAATTTCATTTAGAATATATCATATAATTTAGGATATTTCATTTCATTTAGAATATGCTAAGGCATTCAAATCATGTCATGTCATTTAGGTTTGTATTATATTATTTAGATTTTGCTATGTCATTTTATTCATGTCATGCATATACATATTCATTTCTTTTAAATGTTTTCAAAAAAAGATAATGGTTTTCAATAAAATAAAGATATTCCTGAGTTAAAATAATTCATGAGTTCTCTGTCGGGTTTGCTGGGGAGCATATTTATTAAATATTAAATTTTATTAAATATTAAATATTATATGTTAGTTTTTTTTTATTAAAAGATAAGATAAATATTAAATATTGCGGATAGGTATATTTATTAAATATTAAATTTTACATGTTAGTTTTTTTTATTAAAAGATAAGATAAATAATATATTAGTTCATATAAGTTGGTACTTATATGGATTTGTTTATTCTATAGTTTGATTAAAAAACACTTTTTTGTAGGGGTGGAAGACCCAATCTCACATTGAGGATAGCTGGATTGGGCATTCTTGAGATATTAGCTTGAAATATCAAAGTTTAGAAAAAAAAGGAAAGTTAGAAGAGAAAAGCTTGAAATATTAGCTTCTTGAGGTTGCTCTTGAGCACCAACTCTTGCACTTTCTTTATTTTCTATTCTTGTTTTTGCTATTTTGATTTCTACTTGGTGAGTTTCCATTTTAAAATAATGTTTTTTTATTGTTCTTTTAAGTTCTTACTTCATCTCTTTCTTAAGTATATTTTTTACATTTTATTTTTACAATAAACTCACCATGGCCAAATGGCCTACATTATTTATTTTAAGTTGTTGTTTTGATTTATTTTACCATATTGTTTATGTTATTTTCTTTGATTTTGATGTTTTAAATGTTATGTTACTTCATATTATTGAGTTATATTTTAATTTGGTTGCTTTGATTGTTGCCATTTATGTTTTAAATATTATGTTTTTGCATTTTTAACTTTTTGTTTTCATGTTGTTTAAATTTGAGCATGTTTTAGATTTAGTATATCAAGTGTTTGTGAAAATGCTTGTGTGGTCTTTGCATGATTTTTGTTTTATATCTTAGTTGAGCATGTTTTAGATTTAGTATATTAAGTGTTTGTGTTTGTGAAAATGCTTGTGTGATTTTTGCATGATTTAAGTGTTATATTTTAGTTGAGCATGTTAGTATACCAAGTGTTTGTGAAAATGCCATGCTTTTGGAGCTTGAGGCCATTTGGCTACTCCATGTGTTTTGCATTGTGTGATTGCATTTTTGTCATGTTAGTTGGTAGGTTTTTGCATTTGCATGTCATTTAATTTAGTTTTGCATGCTAGCATACCAAGTGTTTGTGAAAATGCCATTTTTGCTAGTTTCATTTTTCATATTCGGCCACCCTTGGAATCCTTGTATTTTATATGCATTCTTGCCATGTTAGTTGATAGGTTAGCATTTGCATGATATTTGGTTGAGTTTTTGAATTAAGCATGCTTTGTGTTTGTGAAAATGCCATGCATATTTTAGTTATTAAGCTAGGTTTATTTGCCATGCATGATAATGCATTTAGGTCTAGGTTGCATTAAATGCCATGCAAGTTCATTTAGGTCTAGGTCACTTTATAATGCCATGCATTTTTTCATGACATTTAGGTTTAAATTCATGCATTATGTTTGCTGCATTGTTTCATGCATTTCATGTTCATGCCACTTGAATAATGACTTGAGCCAATTAATGGTTCAAAGTCATGCTCTTTTGAGCACACTTGTGGAAAATTAAGTTTGTCAAGTTGATTATTCTACCTTTGTGATTTCTTTTACTTAACCAATTATTATCTAACTTTCAAAAAGTCCTAGCTACTGTTTGTAAGTCATTTTAGGAGTTTCAAATATTTTTACTTTTGATTTTTAAATGATTTTATCAAAGGCAAAAATGTGTTGACAAAGCAGTTTTTTTTTCTTCCAAAACTCGTACATCTCTGGATTTTTTTCCGTGTAGTTTTACATGTCCTGAGTCTCCAGTATTTTTTTCAGAAATCTTTTGAATTTTTAAAAATAGGGTAAAAAATCGTGGATTAAAACTGGACAGTGAAGTCAAAATTGAATTTAAAGAAAAATCATTTTTTTTTGTTTTGGTTAAGTTACTTAGAGTGGGCTGATTAGGAGGGTTAGCTACTTACTTAGGGTAGGTTCTAAACTTTTTTAAACTCCAAAAATGGTTTTTCAAGTCTCGGGTTAAGGGTAGTTAAGTCCGGATTTTTAAACTTAGGGAATTAGAGCCATTTAAAAAAAGATTTAGCCTAGTTTTTATTTTAATTCAAGCTTTTCAAAATTGTTTTCAAACAATCACAAAGTATTTTGGTTTTAGAATCTTTAATTTGACATATTTTCCTAAGGTAGCCGGATATCTTTTTAGATATACGGATTTTCTTAATTAAAGGAAAAAATACATTTCATGCATTGCATTTTTCATATTCATGCATTTTGTATAATATGTGATTCTTGCCATAATAATTTCTATGATATTGTTGTTATTTTGATTTATATTTTTTGATGTTACATGGTTTATTATATGGTTTTGAATATTTCATGATATCCTATGCTTTTATTTAGTTATTTTTTAGCATATACTATGTTCATGCATTAATATTTTTATTTTCATGCATATTATATGATAGCATTATTTTATTCCACGTCATTGAAATTATATGCCATACCATTCATATTTGTCATGTCATTTAAATCATTTCATTTCATTTAGGATATATTATGTCATTTAGAATATTTTATTTCATTTAGATTATATCATATGACTTAGGATATTGCATTTCATGTAGAATATATTATATTACCTAGGTCATTTCATTTCATTTAGGATATATTATGTCATCTAGAATATTTTATTTCATTTAGATTATATCATATGACTTAGGATATTGCATTTCATATAGAATGTATTATGTTACATAGGTCATTTAATTTCATTTAGAATATATCATATAATTTAGGATATTTCATTTCATTTAGAATATGCTAAGGCATTCAAATCATGTCATGTCATTTAGGTTTGTATTATATTATTTAGATTTTGCTATGTCATTTTATTCATGTCATGCATATACATATTCATTTCTTTTAAATGTTTTCAAAAAAAGATAATGGTTTTCAATAAAATAAAGATATTCCTGAGTTAAAATAATTCATGAGTTCTCTGCCGGGTTTGCTGGGGAGCATATTTATTAAATATTAAATTTTATTAAATATTAAATATTATATGTTAGTTTTTTTTTATTAAAAGATAAGATAAATATTAAATATTGCGGATAGGTATATTTATTAAATATTAAATTTTACATGTTAGTTTTTTTTATTAAAAGATAAGATAAATAATATATTAGTTCATATAAGTTGGTACTTATATGGATTTGTTTATTCTATAGTTTGATTAAAAAACACTTTTTTGTAGGGGTGGAAGACCCAATCTCACATTGAGGATAGCTGGATTGGGCATTCTTGAGATATTAGCTTGAAATATCAAAGTTTAGAAAAAAAAGGAAAGTTAGAAGAGAAAAGCTTGAAATATTAGCTTCTTGAGGTTGCTCTTGAGCACCAACTCTTGCACTTTCTTTATTTTCTATTCTTGTTTTTGCTATTTTGATTTCTACTTGGTGAGTTTCCATTTTAAAATAATGTTTTTTTATTGTTCTTTTAAGTTCTTACTTCATCTCTTTCTTAAGTATATTTTTTACATTTTATTTTTACAATAAACTCACCATGGCCAAATGGCCTACATTATTTATTTTAAGTTGTTGTTTTGATTTATTTTACCATATTGTTTATGTTATTTTCTTTGATTTTGATGTTTTAAATGTTATGTTACTTCATATTATTGAGTTATATTTTAATTTGGTTGCTTTGATTGTTGCCATTTATGTTTTAAATATTATGTTTTTGCATTTTTAACTTTTTGTTTTCATGTTGTTTAAATTTGAGCATGTTTTAGATTTAGTATATCAAGTGTTTGTGAAAATGCTTGTGTGGTCTTTGCATGATTTTTGTTTTATATCTTAGTTGAGCATGTTTTAGATTTAGTATATTAAGTGTTTGTGTTTGTGAAAATGCTTGTGTGATTTTTGCATGATTTAAGTGTTATATTTTAGTTGAGCATGTTAGTATACCAAGTGTTTGTGAAAATGCCATGCTTTTGGAGCTTGAGGCCATTTGGCTACTCCATGTGTTTTGCATTGTGTGATTGCATTTTTGTCATGTTAGTTGGTAGGTTTTTGCATTTGCATGTCATTTAATTTAGTTTTGCATGCTAGCATACCAAGTGTTTGTGAAAATGCCATTTTTGCTAGTTTCATTTTTCATATTCGGCCACCCTTGGAATCCTTGTATTTTATATGCATTCTTGCCATGTTAGTTGATAGGTTAGCATTTGCATGATATTTGGTTGAGTTTTTGAATTAAGCATGCTTTGTGTTTGTGAAAATGCCATGCATATTTTAGTTATTAAGCTAGGTTTATTTGCCATGCATGATAATGCATTTAGGTCTAGGTTGCATTAAATGCCATGCAAGTTCATTTAGGTCTAGGTCACTTTATAATGCCATGCATTTTTTCATGACATTTAGGTTTAAATCCATGCATTATGTTTGCTGCATTGTTTCATGCATTTCATGTTCATGCCACTTGAATAATGACTTGAGCCAATTAATGGTTCAAAGTCATGCTCTTTTGAGCACACTTGTGGAAAATTAAGTTTGTCAAGTTGATTATTCTACCTTTGTGATTTCTTTTACTTAACCAATTATTATCTAACTTTCAAAAAGTCCTAGCTACTGTTTGTAAGTCATTTTAGGAGTTTCAAATATTTTTACTTTTGATTTTTAAATGATTTTATCAAAGGCAAAAATGTGTTGACAAAGCAGTTTTTTTTTCTTCCAAAACTCGTACATCTCTGGATTTTTTTCCGTGTAGTTTTACATGTCCTGAGTCTCCAGTATTTTTTTCAGAAATCTTTTGAATTTTTAAAAATAGGGTAAAAAATCGTGGATTAAAACTGGACAGTGAAGTCAAAATTGAATTTAAAGAAAAATCATTTTTTTTTTGTTTTGGTTAAGTTACTTAGAGTGGGCTGATTAGGAGGGTTAGCTACTTACTTAGGGTAGGTTCTAAACTTTTTTAAACTCCAAAAATGGTTTTTCAAGTCTCGGGTTAAGGGTAGTTAAGTCCGGATTTTTAAACTTAGGGAATTAGAGCCATTTAAAAAAAGATTTAGCCTAGTTTTTATTTTAATTCAAGCTTTTCAAAATTGTTTTCAAACAATCACAAAGTATTTTGGTTTTAGAATCTTTAATTTGACATATTTTCCTAAGGTAGCCGGATATCTTTTTAGATATACGGATTTTCTTAATTAATGGAAAAAATACATTTCATGCATTGCATTTTTCATATTCATGCATTTTGTATAATATGTGATTCTTGCCATAATAATTTCTATGATATTGTTGTTATTTTGATTTATATTTTTTGATGTTACATGGTTTATTATATGGTTTTGAATATTTCATGATATCCTATGCTTTTATTTAGTTATTTTTTAGCATATACTATGTTCATGCATTAATATTTTTATTTTCATGCATATTATATGATAGCATTATTTTATTCCACGTCATTGAAATTATATGCCATACCATTCATATTTGTCATGTCATTTAAATCATTTCATTTCATTTAGGATATATTATGTCATTTAGAATATTTTATTTCATTTAGATTATATCATATGACTTAGGATATTGCATTTCATGTAGAATATATTATATTACCTAGGTCATTTCATTTCATTTAGGATATATTATGTCATCTTGAATATTTTATTTCATTTAGATTATATCATATGACTTAGGATATTGCATTTCATATAGAATGTATTATGTTACATAGGTCATTTAATTTCATTTAGAATATATCATATAATTTAGGATATTTCATTTCATTTAGAATATGCTAAGGCATTCAAATCATGTCATGTCATTTAGGTTGTATTATATTATTTAGATTTTGCTATGTCATTTTATTCATGTCATGCATATACATATTCATTTCTTTTAAATGTTTTCAAAAAAAGATAATGGTTTTCAATAAAATAAAGATATTCCTGAGTTAAAATAATTCATGAGTTCTCTGCCGGGTTTGCTGGGGAGCATATCATCAATTATTATTAATAACGGAATATCTTCTTTAAAAAGAGAATGATTCGGAAAATTTTCCAAAATTAATAAAAATTTCTATATTTTGCCACGTTTGTTGGGGAATATAGGAAAATTTTGAATTTATAAATTCCGGATCATTTTCAATTAAAAATGGAATTATTTTTTTCTTTAAATTGGGAATTAACTTGAAATACTAAATTTAAAACCGATTTTTTACCGAGACTTGAGATAACACACAATTAATAAGGTACCGATTTATACGGGCGTTGTAGGGGTGCAACCGACTCCCGAACCCGCTTCTTTGATTTCTCTGGTTTAAAACGCAGACTTGAAATTGGTTTTTAAAATGTTTTAATTAATTTTTAAAATATTTTATAAAACCGGTTTTAATAGGTGGCCGATCACACCTAGCTAAAAAAGATTGGTGGCGACTCCATGTCTTTTTTAAGGTCATTTTCAAAACCTTCATTTTTCTAGAGGAATTAAGTCGACTTTTCCTCGGTTTTTTTTAATGTCACGCTTAACGAATAATAAAGTCTTGCAATGAGACTCGTTATTTTTTAGGTTGTGACAACTTGGCGACTCCACTGGGGACGATATTAGAGAGTCAGGCCTAGAATTAGTCGTGTGTTATCAAAGTCTCAGTTTTGTTGGTTTAATTGGTATTTAATTTTAATTCCCACATTTTAAAAAATAAGAATAATTTCAAAAAAAATAATAAAATGTTTTTAAATATGTCCATATTCGTGTGCATACATATTATAATTGTTCTCTGGTTATTTTGGTGCATATATTTATTTATTGATTAATTGATGATTTATGTTGTTTAATTTTGTTGGGGTATTTAGAATAAGGGATATAGAATAGGTAGTGAAAGGTTTGTTATTTCTCCTCACACACTACACGTGCATTTGCATATCATGAATCCTATACCCGGGTTCTGTCCTTTTAAGTGGGAGCAAAGTAACTAAGCCTTCGTGATTAACAATCCGCATGGGCTAGTGAAACACTTCCGGAGTACTAAATTACCTAAGCCTTCGTGATTAATAATTCGCATGGGCTAGGGAAATAGACTCTAACGAATTGAACTCACTTTTATCGGGGTGCCTTACTAGCCTTCATCGGCGACAGTGAGGAACAATTCGGGGCCTTTAGAACCGATTCACCCTCATATAGTGAACCTAGGCGAAGCCATGACGGATTTCCAATTAGATATCCCAAAGTTAAGAACACATGGATCAATATATTTCGGAATATCAGGGCTGAGATGATAGTTTGGAGAGCTCCATGGATAGCTCCTATACCGACATTGTATAAATGCGGAGACAAAGCCTCTGTTCCATTATTGGGAGTATGGGGAGGAGTGAGCTATGCACCACTGCTAGTACTGAGGCAATCAGAATCTCGTCAGTTTACTCCAATGACCCATGATCTTGGTAATTTGGAATTTGCTTACGGAGAATATGGATATTCGGGTAAGGTTCGTGAGATTGTGGTGGCATGGAAGGAAACTCATCGGGTTGAGGTAGCTAGATATGCTGATATCGTCACACCTGACTACTTGACATGGAGAGAATCAAGGGTTAATGATAGGTTGTTGACATCGGATGGGGAAGAAGTTCGGCATTTGAGTCCGCCACCGAGGGAAATGCCATCAGAGTTAGAAATTGCAAGAGCGGAATTTGAAAAAGAAAAGGCTCGGATGGGTAAAGAAATTGCCCGACTGCAAGAAGAGCTTGAGGACATGAAAAATAGGGAATCAGCTCGGGAAAAAGAGAAGGAACATATTAAGAGAGAAAGGGACACCGTTAAGGGCGACCTTCGAGAATTACATTTGGAGAACAAGAGGTATCGCTTTGAGCTCAGATTTGAGGGGCCTCTCAAGACTTCCGGGGAATGGGAACAAGAAGTCAGAAACCTCAAAAAGGAGAAGAACTATTGGGTAGAAAAGGGAAAACACGAGTAAGCCCGAGCAAATCAACTTGAGAAACAAGCTAGGGAGAGCTTACAGGTGATGCTTCCGCTAACACGTCAAATGGCCATGAACAAGTAGCGATCAGATGTAAGAGCAAGGCAGTTAAAGGAGGACATTGAAGAAGGTCCAGGATCCAAGAGAGTTATTATAGGACTAGTATCTTGTAATAGTTTTTTAGGAGAGACAGATTATCATGTTGTCTTAAACAGGGATCTTTTGTTTGATGTATTTAGTTCCAGGAAATCAATGAAAGACCGTTTGGTTGGAATTATCCCGGGGCCAATACTTTAATTACATTCATCATTCACTAGCTTTTTTTCTTTTATATTTTATTTGTTCATATTCATATTCATAATCATTCATTCATTTATTCTTTATAAATTGTTTATACACTTAGCCATTTATTTATTTGTTCATTCATTTATAATTAGTCATTTAAGTTCATACACTTAGTCATTTACTTAGTTGTTCATGCATTAACACTGATTCATTTATTCATTCATTCATTTATTTATTCATTTTTTTTATAAAATAAAATAAGAAATGTGTCAATAATTTCTAATCCATGGTTTTCAAAAAATAAAGGTACAATTGGTCGCACTCAGAAAGAACCAGATTTCCAACACTCTTACAATACTCAGTCTCGAACAAAAGCCATGGAAAACGACCAGCTTGCGAAAATTGAGAGAATGGAAAGAATCCAGAAAGAATTACAAGAACAATTGACTAAGTCTCAGGAGGAGACACGAGAATAGATGACAAATCTCATGGAAATGTTGAGCAATATGATGAAGCAGAAGTGGCCCAGAGAGAATTCAGCTGCTGGAATGGGGGCAGTGAATCAAGAGGATAGACCAGAAGTGGTACAGAGAAATGGCCAGACATCCCAACCTGTGGGAAATGAAATCCCAACCGGGGCAGCATCCTACATCTACATCCAGCTGGCGGCCGAAGCACAGAATTTCAGTCCAAAAAGGGGTAACATCGGAGTTGATCCAATTGAGGTTGAGGTTCCAGTCTTCGAAGAAATGGCAGAGAAGGAAAGGGCCAAAATGACTGAACTGAAGAGGGTCGAAACTGTTGAATCTGAGAAAAAATATCAGTTGTTGGAAGAAAGGCTAAGAATAGTGGAAGGAGCAGAGTTGTTTGGCAGTCTAGATGCCAAAGAGATGAGCTTGGTACATGATCTAATAATTCCACCGAAGTTCAAAGTACCAGATTTTGAAAAGTATAATGGGACCACCAACCCATCGGCTCATCTGTCTATGTACTGTAGAAGGATGACAGGGCATGAGGATAATGAAAAATTGCTTATTCATTGCTTCCAGGACAGCTTAACAGGGTCAGCCACCCGATGGTACAACCAACTCAGTCGTACCAAGATTCGTTCATGGACGGATTTGGCCAGGGCTTTTATGGAGTATTATAAGCACGTTTCTGATATGGTACCAGATAGGCTATCATTACAGAACATGGAAAAGAGGTCCAATGAGACCTTCAAGGAGTATTCACAGAGGTGGAGGGATCTGGCAACACAAGTGCAACCCCATTTAACCAACAAAGAAACCACGGTGCTTTTCATCAACACATTGAAAGCACCTTATTATGACAGATTGGTGGGAAATGATATTGGGTTTATCTCAAAATCCATTTCTTTCTTTTTTTTATTATTTTACACATATATATACATTTGTTAGTTTATTTTATTTGATTACATTTTGTTTTTTTTTTATTATTATCATCAATGTATTGTTTGAATATTCTTACTTATTTCTTTTTTCTATATTTATTTAAATATTTATCTTTCCTAATTTACTTTTATGTATTCGTTCGTACGTTTTGCATTATTAGTTTATTTATTTTATCAAATTTATTTATTCGCTTGCTAATATATTTTAGATTTTAATTTGATATTACATACATAGATATTGGTTTTTTTTTTTTTCAAATTAACTTATGTTATTTTTACTAATGCAACACCATTATATTTTTATAGATTTTTGGTATGATTTTAGCTAAATTTATTAGTGCTCGAGTTAATATCATATATATAAGATGGCTTACAACATCGGATTCAATCTGAAGATATTGGTCGTATACGGATTTTTTATAGCAATAACATTTGTGCTTTCTTTTGCATTGATTGCGGATAGGTATATTTCTTAAATATTAAATTTTTTATGTTAAAATTTATTATTAAAAGATAAGATAAAAAATATATTAGTTCATATAAGTTGGTACTTATATGGATTTGTTTATTATATCGTTTGATTAAAAAACACTTTTTTGTAGGGGTGAAAGACCCAATCTCATATGAAGGATAGCTGGATTGGGCATTCTAACTGGAATATTTGGAAATGTATTTTAAATTTCTTTTATTATTTAAAACTTAATTATTTATTTTAATTTGACTTCTGTCTTATAAACCTTAGGAGAGTTTTGGGCTAAAATCTATTCGCGAAAAGCTTTGTTTTTGCTTCCGCGACTTACGTTGCTACAATTTCAAATTTATCACCCGCCATCACTTATATATTAACATTGATGTTCAAGTATGTAAAAATTGTAATAGATATTCTTTTTTATCCTACTATTCATAAAACATAACCATATTTCAAAGTTTTGGCAATTTAGTACAAACTTCAATTAAAAAATTAAAGTTAGATGTAGTTTTAAAAAGTCATGTCAAAGCTCACCTAATAAACAACCGGCAAGAAAGAAAAAATAAAGAATATAGATAAATCTCATGAGACAGAAATAATCAAGCAAGAAAACAGACAAGTTTGTGCTATGAATATGCCGAAACTAAATAAGAATATAATAAAACTTATAAAAGGTATATATTAAAATATAGATGTAAACAAATAAGATTATTTTCATTAAATTCGAAAATCAATATGCTTACATGATCAAAAGTTTATCATTCATAAAATAAATTTAATATTGTGCAGTTGATAGTTAAGCCTTATGCTTGATTTCTGGTGTTTTTATTGAGATAAGGAAGTTGAGAGTTTTGAATGATGAATATGAGTCATCTGTGGTGGGTCTTTATGTGGAACATCAATATTGTCTTTTAGACGTCTAATTTATTCAAAGAAGTTTATTGTATTAAAGAGGATGATTGTGGTCTTGAAAATGAAAATGATGTTGCTTTAAAGAATCAAAATGGTTGATTGTGATACTTTGAAAATTGAATGTCTAATTTGCTGTGGAAAAAAGGAGAATGGTGATGTTGATCGAAGCAGTGGTTTGTTTTGAGTTGTTATTTCTTTTAGTCGTGCTTTTTTGGGTTTTTGGAGTTCTAGCCTTTGTTTGGTTTCGAGAATGAGGGTTTTGATTTTTAATTGAGTTTTGAGGAAGTGAGTGATAACCTGCTTCTCATTATTTGATTCATGAGAAAATAGGGATTTACAAAGTTTCTGTGATTGGATTGGTATGTCTTGTTATTTGATGATGGTGGTTTTGGTCTTATGATCTTTCACTGTTCTTGGTGTTAGATCATTTGAAAATGTATGGTGGGATTATGATTGATTGGTGACTTGATTTTATTTTATGAAACTATTCTTTCAGTAATCTGAGTTGGATTCTTATTAGATTATATTACATGTTATTTTTTAGGTTTAGAGGGATGATGTCTAAGTTTCGATTTTTGATGTATCAAAGAAATTTTGTGTTAGCGACAACCACTGCTAGGGAGAAAGAGGAAGGTAACTAAAACAAAGAGTGAGGAAATCAGATAAAAGTATTTTCTACACTGTCATGATTGTTAATACAACCAGTTTCAAGGGCTTCGAAGAAACTCTGCAAAGAGAATTTGGATTTGGCCATTTTGCAAACGAACTCCGAATTAAGATTTTCTTTCGCCAATCTCTTCAAAATGATTTAAGAATGAGATTTGCAATTTTTCAGAATTTTTGGAGTTCATTTGCTATTTTTCCCAAATTTTCCAATTTTGCCCTTTTGTCTCTGAAACTCAGTTTTGCTCAAAACAAGTCTGATTTTCAGATTTTCTTCAAACTGAGCCTTGGACTATCCTTTTTTAATCACTCCTCATCCATTAGGGGCTTTAGTCTTACCGAATCGGGCCATTTCTGTAATTTTTCCCAATTTCACCGAAATCCACCAAAAACCCTAATTCTCCGTTTTCTTTCGGATTAACTTTTCTTTCAGTTTTTCTTTCAAGTGGCTTCTCCATTACCCATAGTCAGTGCTTATCTTTCATTTGGAATCTTCAATTTCGACCAATTCGATCGTTTAAGCACTTTTTCCCAAATTTCTCGGGTTAGGGTTTCCTTTCTACTGAATCTCCATAATCCAACTTCCGAACTCCATATCTTTCAATGTAGACCTCGGATTATCAAAATTCTTTCGCCACTTTTCAATTTAACTTCAAATCTTGATTTTGAAATTGGGTTGACTTTTTAGTAGTTGACTTTTTGGGGTTGACTTTTTTCAAGTTTGACTTTTTATGCTCGCCTTCTTAGACTAAGTCTCGGAGTACCACCTGTAGGATGAAAAAAAGTCTTTTTACATTCTGAAACATCAATTTAGGAAGAAAATATACCTGTTTTAGTGGTCCGGACAAAATTAGGTGTCTATAGCTGCCCCTCTTTGGCTATTGCTGAGAATCAGGAATCAAGCAAAGATAAACAAATACTAATTTTGTCCGGTTAGTGAAATCACATGTGAAGGGAAGGGGAAGGGGGTTTCTTTTTTCAATTTTTCATTTTCATTTTCATTTTTTTTTGTTGAAAATAAAAGCTGTGAATTGAAGATTTTGTCCTTAAATTGAGTTCCCTAACTAATCAAGGCTCGACCCGTCTTAAGGAAACGAGTTCGATTTTCAAAATGAAAATTATGCCCGGAGGTCTTAAAAATAGTGCCCGGAGGTCTTATCTATAATTTAAAGAAAAATTATGCCCGGAGGTCTTAAAAATGGTGCCCGGAGGCCTTATCCGTGAAAAAAATACGTTGTATGCGACTTTAAAAATGATGGCCGAAGGTTTTAAGAATAGTGCCCGGAGGCCTTACCCGTGATTTGAAAAAAAAAAACGCTATATGCGACTTAAAAAATGATGCCCGGAGGTCTTAAGAATGGTGCCCGGAGGCCTTACCCGTGATTCAAAAAAAATGCACTGTATGCGACTTTAACAATGATGCCCGAAGGTCTTAAGAATGGGGCCCGGAGGCCTTAACCGTGATTTGGGAAAATGCGCTGTATGCGACTTTAAAAATGATGACCGAAGGTCTTAAAAATAGTGCCCGGAGGCCTTAACCCTGATTTAGGAAAAAATGCTGTATGCGACTTTAAAAATAATGCCCAGAGGTCTTAAGAATGGTGCTCGGAGGCCTTACCCGTGATTTGGAAAAATGCGTTGTATGCGACTTTTAAAAATTAATGCCCGGAGGTCTTAAGAATACTGCCCGGAGGCTTTACCCGTGATTTGGAAAAAATATGCTATATGCGACTTTTAAAATAAATGATGCCCAGAGGTCTTAAGAATGGTGCCCGGAGGCCTTACCCGTGATTTAAAAAGAAAAACTATGCCCAGAGGTCTTTAGAATGGTGCCCGGAGGTCTTATCCATAATTTAAAAAGAAAAACTATACCCGAAGGTCTTATTTATGATTTGGAAAATTGATGCCTGGAGATGCAAATGCAAAAATGGCTTAGATTGATGCAAATGCTTATTGTTGTAGATGCAGATGTTGAATAAGATGCAGATGCTTCTAAATGATGCAAATGCAATTGATCCTCAAATAACGCAATTACTTCTCAGAAGGATGCAAAGGTCGATAATGTACAAATGCTTCTTTATGATGCAAATGCGAAAATTTGTGTTTAACGTAACTACGTCATGGAATGATGCAGATGCAGAGATTGGCATTATGAAAATGCTTCTAAATGATGCAAATGCAAGAATTTGACAACGTGCAGAATGCTTCTACATGATGCAAATGCAAAGATCCATAATGATGCAAACGCTTCATGAAAATATGCAAATGCCCCTGATCATTTTTCTAGACTTTGGCTTAGCCTTTCCAATTCATTTTTCCTTTTCAAATCAGAGTATATCTTCAATTCATTTTGGCTATTCTCTTTGCCCAATAATTTTCAAACTCTCATCAACAGAGGTCTGAAACGGGTTCTATTTCTTCTTATCATATCTGGAAGTCAAGACCTATCCTAGCAATTTTATACCTTTGGGTTAGAAAAACCCTTGTCTCATGTCAACATCAAGAATGGGTGCTTCAAAAAAAAAAATCTTTATTTGTTTTCTCATTTTGAAAACTTCTGAACAAAAAATATTAACCCCACAGTGTGTGATGTACAAATCTTTTGAAGACTGATGATCATTGTTAAAAACTTCTCTAAGTGTCAATCTGGGTTTTTCAATTTGAATTGGCAATGCTTGTATAACAAGATTTTGGTTGATCAAAGGAAATTTCATAACAAAAATGTATGTCCTTTCTAGGCTCACAAATGGAACAGGTTTTACAAATCATATATTCATTGAAAATCAAACAAATTCAACATTCTTTTAGTTTTCATATCAAGGAATTTTGACAAGCGTCAAGATTGGCTGGTATGTTTAAACTGGAAAGTTGATCTTGGAGAAAAAGAGTTTCAGTTTTTGAAATCAATCATCCGAATGAGAGTTGACACTTTGGTAAGTTCAAGAATTCCTAGATGTTCCTTGATGACCACTTCTTCAAGATGATTTTCTCTTTTGTGGTATCGGCATTATTATAGATGGCATCGAAAATTCCCATTTACTCTAGATCGCTTATTTTTGGGTTTTCGCCCTAGAGTCCCATTCTTTCTCCTTTTTTGTGTTTTTCATTATTTTACCATGCACTTGAGAATTCTAAATTCTTCCTTTGTGAAATGATAATTCGATGAGATGGGATAAAATCCAAGGAAAAGCCCTTCAAATTAAATATTCATGCTTGATCAAAATGGACTTTTAAAGCACGTAATGTAGGCCATGGTTTGGGGTTCAAAAAGAAAGGATAAATAGGCCCAAAATATGTGTTTGAGGGTAATCAAATCAAAGGATCATTTCTTGAGGAGAATTCTTTTTGAAGCATTTGTCCCTTCTTGGACATTTCTTTCCTTTTTACTTTCGCTCTTTTTTTTTTTTTTTTTTTTTTTTTTTTGCTTTTGGCTTTCATTTGTCATACTTTTACACACATTTTTTCTTTTTTCTTTTTGGCTTCTATTTCGCCATCTTTTCATTTTCTTTTTGACAGAGTAAGCCCATATTCATTCGGCGCTCCATTTGCTTTGCCAGGACTCATTCCTCCATGATCTTTAAAAAGATTTTTCCTCGCATTTTCCCCCCAGTGTAGAGGGTGATCCTTGATCAGGGTTCAAAGAAGAAAGAATTCTTTTGGCTCAAAATGGGTGACTATGGATAATTTCTTTTTTTGCAAAAGGGATATGAAAGATGGCCATTCATCATATCAAGCACAAATATTCTAATTGAAAAGCAATCCCCAGGGGAAATAGATAATCAAAATTGCATTTTGCACTTTGGAATCATCTGAATTCTCATATGCATGATATCACAATTTTTCTTCTTTTTTGCTGTTTTTTTTTTCGCATGCCCCAATGATTCATGCGTTAGTCCATCCTTAGTCACCATGTATCCATCATTTTCACATATGATGCCCCAATTTGATTAACCATGAGAGTTTGTATCAACAAGGAACATAGCAAGTCTAGGTCTATTTTGAAAAGGTTGAGTTTTAAATCTAAGTTCTTTGAAGAGACAAAGAAAACATGACCTAAAAATGGGTTTTCTCTAGGACATGGGATAATCTAGTTTAATCATTGTGCCCCAGGGTGTCAATCATGAAGTGATGTTTGGGCAATTAGTGTTTTGTGGTTGTTGAAAATGACATGAATGGTTTTGGCACAACCTTGACACACCCCAAATTACCATGATCTAAATTCTTGAAAGAAAGTCTCATTTGTTTGAATTTCAAGGAGTTCGAAAAAATTTCGAAAAGTTCGTTCCTTTGTTCATAGCCTAGACTAGGATCTACATCTTTGCTTATTCTATGATGACAATGGTTTTATGAAGTTCAATCATTCATATTCCTTGAAGCATCAGGTCTTTCAAGTGTTCTCGATTCAAGGGGTTTAGGCCTAGGAAAGCTTAAAAGAGAGGGGAAAAGGTATTGGGTCATTTGTAACAATGATCATCAATATTCTTGAGACTATCCATTATTAAAACTTCCTTAATGCTTCTTTTTGCAAATTCAGATTATTGTTAAAACATAAAAAACACAAAGCATTTAAAATTCAAAAAGAAGGAAAGTGAGCAGGATCCGCGCGTGGACTCGGATCCGACCCGGGTCCGCGCGCCTGACCCTGTCTGGGGGGGAAAAGAAAGGGAAGAAATGGGGGAAATAAGAAAGGAAAGAAAAGAAGAAAGGAAATAAAGGAAAAAGGAAAAGAAAGAAAAAAAAAAGAAAAAAAAAAGAAAAAGAAAAGAAAAAGAAAAGAAAAGAAAAGAATGAAAAAAAGAAGAAAGAAAAAGAAAGAAAGAAAAGAAAAGAAAAGAAAAAGAAAGAAAGAAAAGAAAAGAAAAGAAAAGAAAAGAAAAAAAAAGAAAAAGAAAGAAAAGAAAAGAAAAAGGAAGAAAAAGAAAAGAATTAATTAATTAATTAATTCCCTCGGCAAAATTCATCCGAGCACTCAAATCCCGGCTCCACACTTTTCTCGAAGGTAAATCTTTATTTTATATTTAGTTATGTTTATTTTATATTTATCTATTTTTAATTTAATTTTATGTTATTTTTATTTATTATTTTATTAATGCTTTTTATTTATTTATTTATTTTATTATAGTTGTTATCATTATTTTTACTATATTATTAGTTTTACCTTTTTATTTTTTATATTTTTCTTCATGCTTTTCTTTTTATTATTATTATTATTATTATTATTATTTTCTAAATGTGTTATTAATCTATTCTTTTTTTTAAAAATATATATATATAAATAAATAAAAATAAATAAATAAATAAATATTTTTTCG